>OZ004687.1:5158314-7558314 GCA_963924505.1 Agonopterix alstromeriana
CGTCAAACTTGACTATTGTCCACTTTACCCACGACCTTTGGCGTTTTCTCAAAACTAAAGTAAAAATTCTTTATTTTATGTTACAAGTAAAGCAATAAACCAAATTATGTATCATATGTGTGAAATAAAACAATGTCATTGTATTCACGTTTCTATGTATATGAGGTTAAGGTAAATTTTAAGTATGAAATAGAATTTGGTCAACAGTAAAGTTCATGGTTCAAAAATGTAGGAAATAGTTAAGTTGGAGTCGAATTGGTATTTAAAAGGTTCTTTAGTGTTGTGAAATAAATGTTCTTTCTTAGGTGGAATTGTACATTATTTTCATAAAATACGTTGGTATTAAAATTGTTAATAATAAAATAAGTAAATAATTAAGTAAAAAAAAAAAATTTACTGGATAGTTTTTTACAAAAACGTTCGTTAGTAAAAAAGTTAGATAATTAAAATGCATCCCTTCATAATCTAAACTATACAAAATTATAGCTAATTCTTTTTAATAATTTTTTATCTACGAAAAGGCACCAAAAATCTAAACAACTTTCCCTAAGAAACCTATTTTCGAATAAATGTCGAACGTTTCTATGAAAATTCGATTTTTTTTCTCGACTTTCCTAATGGTTTCTTAGGGAAAGTTGTTCAGAATCATGGGTAAAATCACCCCTTAAAGTAATACAACTGTTTACCCCAACACCGTAATAAAAATGAAATGCTGTTCGTTGGTAAGCGCATCACTTGAGAACGGCTGGACAAATATGTTTTTTTTTTAAACAAATGCCTATTAAGGTTATTAGGGAAAGAATAAAACGGCCAAGTGTGTGTCGCGAAAAAAAGAGAAATTGCAAAGCATGCCGGGCACAGCTAACAAATACCTAATAATGATAACTGTTTCTTTAGAGTAGTAGTAGAAGACTTCTACTCCTATTCCTTCACTGTCCATGCAGTCCGGCTGTGGATCTCTCTCCCATTTGATATAAGAGACTGTCAAACAATCGCATCATTTAAAAAACAAGTCAAAGATCACTATCTCTCTCTTCAATAAACTAGTATATTTATTTATTTATCACACTGGATATTTTTGTATGTATGTATGTAAGTATACAACGTGTTAATGAATTAACGCAAAACTAGAAAGTAGTTGGTTTAGAATCGAGAGCAGAATCGAATTATCATGGTTTCAACATTGGTATTTTTTTTTTCAAAATATTAAATAATTTGTTTGTAAAATTTAAAATTTGCTGAAATTGATCTCAACCACCGCTCTGGCACTCTCACCCTACTTACTCCCAATACAAGATTCTTAAAATGTATCCATGAGCGCTTTCATTCATTGCTGAAATGATAACAAATCATTTCTGCCTCAAAACTTAAAATGCGAATAGCATTAAATGTTAACTGTCAAAATAATGAAATTATTGTTTCAATCTAATTATTTTGTTATAAATCAGTATTGGTGTATGAGGTTTTGCGCTTATTCATTAACACGTTGTATACCTGTATCTTTATTTAAAATGTATTTATTAGTGTTCAATACTGATTTATTAGTTAAATGTGCACACTATGCCTGCCCCACTTTGTATACTCTCTCTCTGTGACGGGTTTGCTGGAAGAAATCTCTTTAGAGAAAAGCTCGCCCTTTGTAATTGTCTATTATGCTGTTTTCATATATATTTCCGTGTGTACAATAAAGAGTTAAAATAAAATAAAATTAATAAAATAAGTAGTATAGAGAGGAATCGCTTTTTAGGCATAAGACCGCATTTTTTTAACATGTAATTCGTTATCTTTATTCAAATGTATGTTATGTTTTTGGTGTGCAATAAAGTATAATTGAATTGAATTGACGAACGTTTTTAACCAATAACTATAACAACATCGAACCCCAAAAACTAGCAACAAGACCACAAAATAAAACTGGTCATATAAAAGCACGTTCTAGACTCAAACTAATCCAATTAACCCTTACCACTTAAACAACAAAGCTCATTTTCCTTTAATCAACGAAAAAAGGAATAAAATGACGTCACTCCTTATCAAACATCTTAATCTATCGTTAATACTGTTTTAAAAGACCAGTTAAATAACTCTTATAGTTTCTCAGTAAGGTTGAGAATCGTTTGTTTATGGGACTTGGTGTGAAGAATGATAATGTAGTGATAATACAGTTTTTTTTTTATTATTCTCGTAGAAAATGGACGTTAGTTTATCTGTAAGAGTTTTCGGCATGTTTTATAGGCCGCTGATGTCTGAGTAGAGTTAGTAAGAGTAGAAAGTTATAGAATTGTGCATGCATGCATGCATGCATATGCTCACGACTATGTTCCCCGAGGGGGTAGTCAGAGATATTCTGAAACCTCAGAACATCCACGTTTCACCAGTAGTACCGAAACTCTGTCCAGTGTGACGGGGGGTGAGCCCGTCGCCACTTATAATGGACAGTGGTACAATACATGCCTCGATATTGAAGCATGCAGGTTTCCTCACGATGTTTTCCTTCACCGAAAAGCCAGTGGTGTTACAAATCGTACATAAATTCCTAAAAACTCATTGGTACGAGTCGGCATGGACGGGGATCGAACCATCGCCTCCTGCACGGCAGGCATGGTTGCTCTGGCCACTGGACAACCACGGCTTTTATCCTATCTTGGAAGCGTTATAGAATTGTTTCTCTAATAAATATGGGGTCACAGGTTCATTATAAAATAATTATCATCAGCCTATACAGGGTGTAAGTGACAGCCTAGCAAATACTGAAACGGTGAACTCAGACCATCAAATTGAACAACTTTCACTGTGGAGCCTACCTCAGGAAACGCGAAAAAAAACAGCTGTCCCATACAAAACCGCTATACCTGCCCGACTCAAATGTAGGAGACAGCAGATTTTTTTTGCGTTTCCTGAGTAATTTAATTTAATAGTATATAGTTCTACGTACAGAACGGCCACTCCACGCCCCCTCTGACTCCAGATACCCCATCTCACCTCACACTTTCTGGGAAACTTGAGGGAATCCGAGCAAGGGAATGCAGTCAGGCGCGCGCACCCGTTGGATTTAATTACATACAATTGAGTCTTTTCAGTGCATAAAAAACGCTGAAAAATAACACTAAATTAACATTTTCAGTAATTCTTTAGCTCAAATACTAGTTTTAATAACAGAACGAAAAATAAAAAGTAACGAAATGTAGATGATATTCATACGATGCGTGGTAAGTCAACCCTACACATATGTCAAAGACAATTTGCACCAAGTACGCATGTGCGAACGAAATCATGTCGAATCCAAAACGTTGTTTGAAGTGCCGGACCTGTGTCAATGGATACCAATCCTCCTAACAAACATTTGTTCCTTTGCTCATATTAATTATTTGTTTCAATTGTTTTAGGATTTAAGTCAGAAGCGTTTGCACATAGTTTGTATAAAATTATTGACTATAATGCGTCCAAGATAGCTCCGTGATTTTGACAGATCGTTTTAGAGTGATTATTTTACTTTCTTAATATGTTTGAGCCGTAAAAGCTATAGGTAATTTTATGTTAAATGTTAATGTATCTTGTATATTTTAGTGTACTATAAAGTTTTAACGGCTCAAACAACTTTAAAAATAAAAAATAAATCTCTAAAACCGCCTGTCAAAATCACGGAGCTATCTTGGACGCACTCAAAGAGGTTATACCTGAAGGCATAGAGTGAGCCATACCAATTGTAAAGTGTCAACTTTTTTTGAAGTTTAGGTTTGAGTGTGTGGAGTCAAGTAGTATGAACAAAAGGCACCAAGTGACATATGACCTTATGTTTACGGTCACTTTTCACACACACTAGCTCAAAAAAAAGTGGGCAGCCGCATAAACAAATATCTATAGTTCCATCTCCTATTATTAAAGGTACGTCATAAGACAAAAGAGACTAACTACAATCGAAAATTCTGCGGACTCTATGGAGATCCTTCCTCTGAGGACGCACTATAATTTTACAAGAAACCATTTTGAAGTAGTCCTGTCTATAAAATATCAAGGTCTATGTCCACTACAAGGCTTTACGAGCCATGCCCACTGTGTCCACAAATTTAGACTGCAGTTCTCGATGGGAGGCGTTTCCTGATACAAGTTATAAGCGATAGCGGTTTTAGATTTAATAATATGTCGATCTGACCGATGGCCGATGGGGCCGAAAAGTTCTGGAGTGGCAACCGCGTACCGGAAAGCGCAGCGTAGGTAGGCCTCCCACAAGGTGGACCGACGACCTGGTGAAAGCGGCGGGAACCCGTTGGATGAGGGCAGCGCAGGACCGGTCGTTGTGGCGATCCTTGGGGGAGGCCTATGTCCAGCAGTGATGATGATGACGAATATGTGGATCTACGAAGTGAATGTCCATATCTACACTTTGTAACACAACAAACTACATAATTGTAGCCTTTTTTTAAAAATATGCTCAAAATATATTGTAATTTTTCATAATTAGGTCGTTTTTGTATACAATAAGGACATTGACAGGACAGGACAGGACATTTTTGTGTATCTAAACAGAAAGGGAGATATTAAGTTCAACGAGATCTCCTGGTGATAGACAATCATAGATTAGTATGCATACCTATTGGTTCAGACAATACAAGACACATCGAGCAGGGAGGCGAGATGCTCAGCACTGCTAGCATGCCACCCACGGCCAAAGCAACAAAACGAGAAAAACGTCATGCGCGTTCTTTTTGCTATACGTTAAATACAACAAAAATGGAGGCATATCCGATTTTAATCGGACCGAGGGCGTCATGCGAGGCCTAGACGAGAGAAGGATGACATAAACAAATAGAGGCCTTTACCCAACAGAGGGTCGATTCGTGCTGTGAATGATGATTCACGATCATTTACGTTAATACATGTAATTGTGACGATGGTCCGGGGCCTTTTCAAAGAGGAATACACGGCGACACATCAACCTACGCAAGCAAACATAAGCTGGCCGTGCGATGTTATACATTACTCTGCCTACGCGAGGCCAGCTTATTTGGTTTTGCGTTACTTGCCGTGTGTACTGCGCATCGCTATCGCTTACGTTTGGAACCAAACACCGACTTTCCTAATGCAACCTTGTACTGATAACAATAAATGAATTGTTCTACCCATTATCTTGGTTGGAACCGATTTTCTAGTTTCTAAAGTAATTAATTATACATTTTGGTACTTTTCGAATGAACTCGTATAAATACGATAATTTAGAGAGGACTTTATCGCATCTTTGGACTTCGAACAACGAATTAAAGGTTTCCATGAAAAAGCCGTGGTGGTCCAGTGGCGAGTAGCCTGGCCTGCCGCTTTTTAGTCCTGCGCTGACTCCACGAGGTGTTGGGTTGGAGTTGATGTGTAGTACACTACTAGATGAGGCTAGAAGGCAACAGCAGGAACAATATACAACGTGTTAATGAATAAGCGCAAAACCTCATACACCCCAACTGATTTCTAATAAAATAATTAGATTGAAACAATAATTTCATTATTTTGTTAGTTAAAATTTAAAGTTATTGGTATTTTAAATTTTCAGGCAAAAATTATTATTATGTTAGCAATGAATGAAAGCACTAGCGTGCTGGATAGAGTTTAAGAATCTTGTTTTGGTAGTAAGTAGGGAGAGAGTGCCCGTGCGGAGGGTTGAGATCGAATTCAATAAATTTTTATAAACAAATTATTTAATATTTTGAAAAAAATTACCTATGTTGAAAATATGATAATTCGATTCTGCTCTCGATTCTAAACAAACTACTTTCTAGTTTTGCGTTAATTAATAAGCGCAAAACCTCATACATCCCAAATGATTTACAAGAAAATAATTAGATTAAAACAATAATTTCATTATTGTTATAGTTAAAATTTAAAGGTATTCGCATTTTAAGTTTTGTGGCAAAAATGATTTGTTATCATTTCAGAAATTAATGAAAGCGTTAACGTGCACGTGGATACATTTTAAGAATCTTGTTTTGGCTGCAAGTAGGGTGAGTGGGCGGTGGGTTGAGATCGAATTCAGTAAATTTTAAATTCTACAGACAAATTATTTAATATTTTGAAAAAAATTACCTATGTTGAAAACATGATATTTCGATTCAGCTCTCGATTCTAAACAAACTACTTTCTAGTTTTGCGTTAATTCATTAACACGTTGTATATGGACTGCTTTTCGGTGAAGGAAAATATCGTGAGGAAACCTGCATGCGCTGAAGAAGTCATTCTGATTCCCAAAGTCAGGTGTAAAATTTGGTACTCAAGTTGAAAAAAAAATGTTCTACTATAAAATACGACATCGTAACACCAAATTTTTATTATTTAAAAAAAGATTTAATTACCAAATGTATTTCGTCATTTCATCACTTTCAAAGCCCCATAAATTTCAACTAAACGGCTACGGGACCATCTTTTCCCTACTACTCCTTCTTCTCCCTTCTACTTCTTTACAGGGCACTGTTCTTTTTGCTGCTTCTTCGGCTTTGGAGGAATTTCACTTTCGCAAGGAATCCTTTGCCTAATTGACACGTTTTTATTGCCATACAGATTGTAAAGAATTAAGCCCAATTGCCCAATCTTCCAGCAAAAGTCCCTAAAATTCTTATCGGTCTCTTCAGGAAAGCAGACTGCCCCTACAGCTAAAGTGCCTATGCCAGAATACATCCAAGGCTTAGAAATCCCTTTGCCAGTTTTGTAACCAATCAGGAACCCAACTGTAGCACCCAAGCCAACAGCTATCTTTCTCTCGTTAAGGTGATTAGGACATCTTGCGTAGTCTAGAATGTCCTTCTTTTTCCTACTCACAAAACAGTAAATATCATTGTAATTATCTTGCACACTTTTTTTTGTCTCCGTGAATTTCAACTGAACTTCACGCCTGTATTTAGTGACGTGAGGTAAAAGTGCGGAGTGGAGTATTTTTTTGTTATAATCAACGCATTTTACTTTATCTTCTTCGTATTCGTGATAATCTCTGTGAGGACTCTGGTATATGGGAAGATCTTTGTATTTCATTGGCGGTGGTTTCTGGGGTAATAATAATGGTGGCTTCGCTTCGACAACTGGGATTAAACGTAACTTAGAACCAACTAGTACTGACTTCATACTTTCTATCCACAGTCTTCCTATCACGTATAGATCACCATAGCATAGTCTTTTTAGCGCTCTGTCCATTTCAGCTTTGGAATCGAATATTTGACAATCACATTCTATATAAGGTTTTGTTTTGATTTCGTCACACGGTTCGATTTTAAGAGACATTTTGTTTTGGGTTTTATTTAGAATTTTTTGGGTGGTTTATTTACTAGAAATTTGATTGATCATTTTTTTATTGATTGTCCTGACATTTTGCGTGTGACGGTTTCAACATCCTATCTCTATGGACGGTTTATGTTTATTGCATAGAGTTTGGCATAGATAGGTTTATTGATGGTTTATTGTTAAGAGAGATCCTTCCTCTTAGGTCCTGGCCCTTTGTACATGTCAATGTCAAAAGAGACCAACTACAATCGTAAATTTATGCGGACTCTATGGAGATCCTTCCTCTTACGCAAGGACATACTTAACTCATAGAAATATTAATTTACTAATGACTTAACTTTGTTGGAAAATCTGTTGCTAAGAACATTTGGCTTTTAATAAAATACAGGGTCCAAGTTAATATGACACTTTTTTAAGAAAATGATCAGACCATCAAAATGAACAACTTTCTCTATGGGACCAACATCGAAATCGCGAAAAAAGTTTGCAGTATAGTATGGAGCAGCTGTTTTTTTTTCGATTTTAAAATTCAAAATTTTTTTTTAGGTAAGCATACCTACTTGAGCCAAATGTATGCGACAGCAGATTTTTTTTTCGCGATTTCGATGTTGGTCCCATGAACAACGTTCTCTATGAGACCAACATCTAAATCGCGGAAAAAAATCTGGATACATTTGGCTCGAGTAGGTTTGCAGTTTTGTATGGAAGAGCTGATTTTTTTCGCAATTTTTATGTTGGTGCTATAGAAAAAGTTGTACGGTTTGATGGTCTGATTATTTCCTTAAAAAGTTTCAGCATATTAAGAAGGACCCTGTATATTTAGGAAAAAAAAAAGTCTTTTGTTTCAAACATTTTAAATTTAACAAAAATCTAGCCAAGACCATTTTAAAGGACTTTTGGCACCAAAACTGTATTTTAACTACGGATTTCTACAGAGCCATTTTATTATAATTTTAATGCAGAGCGTAAAATAATAAAAACAATGAAACTAAAACGTGTAACAATAGCCTAGCTCCTGGCTAAAGTACGAAAGATAATATTGTATTGTTCAACAAAGGGTTATTCTTACCCTCTTATCACAATCATAAAAACCGGTAAAGTGCGAGTCGGGCTACTCGCGCACCGAGGGTTCAGTACCACACCACCACAACATATTAAATTACAAAAAAAAAGTTTTCTCCGGGACTCACACTTGGCCGATTTTTATTATGTTTATTATGCTGTAGAGTTTGCTCTATAATCACACCAAGTTTGACGTTTGTATGTATTAGCGTTTTTACGATAGAGCGAGAAGAAAAAACGTTGATAAAAACTAGTTTCTTGTATGAGGACCCCCCCTTAATTATGATAGCATGCATGCAGCAGCAGCATCAGCATGCAGCAGCAGCAGCATATGCTCACGACTATATTCCCCGAGGGGGTAGTCAGAGATATTCTGAAACCTCAGAACATCCATGTTTCACCAGTAGTACCGAAACTCTGTCCAGTGTGACGGGGGGTGAGCCCGTCGCCACTTATAATGGACAGTGGGTACAATACATGCCTCGAAGAAGCATGCAGGTTTCCTCACGATAAATTTTGACATTTTGATTTTTTAGAAAATCTGCCATAATAACTCACATTCTGTGAAAATTTCAACTGTATTACGGTTTAAACTTACAGCCCTAAATAGGTAAGAAAGACAGACAGACAGGCAGACAGACAGGCGGATAACGTAGGCTTATGAATAGGGTTCCGTTCACCCTCTGGGTACGGAACCCTCAAAACGCTGAATCAAGTTTGTCAATTTTATTTGACATTGACATAGACCATAAACTCTTTTTTTTTCATAGTTCTGCGTCAATATTTACTAGATGGCAGCACTTTCTATGCAAACTGCGTCGAAAAAACCCGCCAAAAGGCGATTGTCCTCGTAGCTCCCAAACGGGTGGACCGATTTCTATGCGGTTTTTTTAAATATAAAGCTAATTTTTGCGAGAGTTTTCCCAGCTTTGTTTCATAAAAATCGGTTCAGTAGTTTTCATTTAACTTAAAAATTATGAAATAACATTAAATTACAAATTTAAAAAACACCCAATGCCAAAAAAGTAAAAAATAATTCGGTCCCCTATTATTTTTGATGAAACATACAACGTGTTAATGAATTAACGCAAAACTAGAAAGTAGTTTGTTTTGACTCGAGAGCGGAATCAAATTATCATGGTTTCAACGTAGGTAATTTTTAACAAAATATTAAATAATTTGTTTGTAAAATCTAAAATTTACTGAACTCGATTTCAACCCATCCCTCGGGTACTCTCACCCTACTTACTACCAAAACAAGATTCTTAAAATGTATCCATGAGCACGTTATCGCTTTCATTCATTGCTGAAATGATAAAAAATCATTTTTGCCTCAAAACTTAAAATGCTTAAAAATTCTTTAAACTTAAAATAGGTAACTTTAAATTTAAACTATAAATATAATGAAATTATATTTTAATCTAACTATTATGTTATAAATCAGTTGAGGTGTACGAGGTTTAGCGTTTATTTATTAACACACAAAATATTTTTTTAAATAAACACATTTCAACGAAAATCGGACAACATACAAGCATAGAGATTGGTTTCTAGATTGTTTCTGAAAAATTGCATTGACTTTAATTGGTTAGCATTGAAAATTTAACCAGACTTAGTTTGTATGCAGCGCGCACTAGCGCGTTCGGAATAAAGTTTTCTTTGGTACAATTGGTTTGGAACGCTGTTGATTACTTCAAGAAACGAAAATTAAATAAAAAAAACAACTGACGGTATAGTGATTTTTTATTTTATATAATGCTTTTAACGGCTCTGGATACTAGTCCTTTTGAGCCATTCGTTATTTTTTTCTTTATATTCTTTATTTTGATGATGGGATGATAGATGACGATGAATCTGTGGTCAATTTCGTAAGCTCGCGCATTGCCGCCAAAATGACCATGTACGAGTTAACTTGAACCAAAACTTATCGGTCGCTTTACGCAACTGTTTGGTACACAATCCGCACGAAATTATGTCACAAATATCACTAAAACCAATTTTTTACGAATTTCAAATAACACGAAACACAGCAAGAGCAATGGCGCCAAGCAAACTCCGGTATTGTGATGATTGAAAGAATGACCTTTGGCATCATTATAAAAATAATATGATATATTTTTTACCGAATCATAACATCAGTGAAAGTTTAGTGGGCGCTTTAAATATAAACCTATTGTTTTTGTGAATACATACTTCGTTAGGTTTTTTGTTTTTAGACGGAATTAGAGTTACTGGATGTGGCTACGGATAGTCTAAAACTCCCTAATCGTTTTCAAAATTAGGAAAATTAATTTGTATACAGGGCTGCAAACGCGGTAAATATTCGGTGATTGAACCGTGACTGGACTACGTACGAACAATAACTTTCGTCACATTTTTTTTTTTTTAATTTATAATTAATGGACTTTTTGCTTGTGCGTTAGCACCGCATTTCCGCCAATGTCAAGTAGTTTGTGGGAGTATCTATACCAATCTCAGGGATTGTTTTTGATAAAGAACAAGAAGAGATTAAGGAATGCGGAGCCTCGTGGCAGGCAAAGACGCGACGCGCGGACAACACGCGAGACAAGTTCTCGGGTCAGAACCTGCATCGTGACTCTTGACACATTTAGTATTGCGCTAATCGCGGTACAGCTCATGACAGCCATTAGAGCCGTTTTGACAGATCGCTCAAACTGCCGGCTGTCAGTTACATAGAGTTTAGTGCGATGCGGAATTCAGCACAGTTAAATAGTAATTGGATTGTAATGTGATTAGAACTGAAATTGGATAAGAATAGAACTTCAATGTTTATAAATTAGCGCAATCGGTCTCCAGGGTGTAACAAAATACTCTAATATTACTTAGTGGGGTGCTTCAGACCATCAAACTGAACAACTTTCAGTATGTGAGCTAACTTTGAAAGAGCAAAAACAGCTAAGTGTTTCATACGAAAGTGCAGTTCTGATTCGACTCAAATGTCCCATACAATTGAGTCAAATCTTAGACCATCAAACTGAACAACTTTCAGTATCGGACCAATTTCGAAATCGCGAAAAAAAATGCTGATGTTCCATACTAAACTACAAATCTAGCTAAATGTATGGGACAGCTGACTTTTTTTCGCGGTTTCGATTTTGGTCCAGTTGTTCAGTATGATGGTCTAAACAACCCCCTTAAAAGTTCAAAATATTTATTTTTACTTTTGTAACCCCTTGTACAATTTCCGTAGAAACGTGCGCGTGTAAGTACGTGTGATGTGAGTTTGTGTGTGTGTTTTTGCTTGAAACACTTCTACTTTATAAAGTATGAAACAGAATAAGTCCGTTCTAGTCGCATCCAGTCGCCTAATTCTCGATGCATTCAAACAATATGTCGGATATGCCTCAAGCACTCGCCGAACAATAGGCGATTACGTTTAGTAGTTATTGTGTATAAAAGTATCGATACATTCTGTTAGTCTCGTTAACTTTGCTCTAGCTCGTTTTGTTTGGGCTGTGCTCGAAAAATTGATATAGTGATCGTGTTCCTACTGTTAAACTTAAAATACAACGTGTTAATGAATTAACGCAAAACTAGAAAGTAGTTTGTTTAGAATCGAGAGCAGAATCGAATTATCATGTTTTCAACATAGGTAATTTTTTTCAAAATATTAAATAAATAGTTTGTAAAATTTTAAATTTACTGAATTCGGTCTCAACCCATCGCACAGGCACACTCACCCAACTTTCTACCAAAACAAGATTCTTATAACGTATCCATGAGCACGTTAGCGCTTTCATTCATTGCTGAAATGATAACAAATCATTTTTGCCTCAAAAGTAATGTTATAGTATAACTTTAAATTTTAACGATTAAAATAATGAAATTATTGTTTCAATGTAATTATTTTGTTGTAAATCAGTTGGGGTGTATGAGGTTTAGCGCTTATTCATTAACACGTTGTGTATACAGGGTCCTTCTGAATATGCTGACACTTTTTTAAGGGGATGATCAGACCATCAAACTGAACAACTTTCTCTATTGGACCAACATCGAAATCACAAAAAAAAAATCTGCTGTCCTATACATTTGGCTTCAGTAAGTTTGCAATTTTGTAGGGAAGAGCAGATTTTTTTTCGCGTATTCGATGTTGGTGCCATAGAGAAAGTTGTTCAGTTTGACGGTCTGATCATGCCCTTTAAAAAGTGTAAGCATATTAAAAAGGACCCTGTATATGGTTACTAGCTTTTGGTGACTTCGTTTGAGTTGACTTTAAGAAGGTCATTGGTTGATCTAATTTTATGACATCTTTTTTTTTTTTTTTTGAAATGATTAATACAGCGTTGTTCAGGGAGCAGTTACTGCTTTTTACTGCGGACTATTGGAGGGACCACGAAGGGTCTACCGTGCCAAATGAATGAACTTAAGCAACCGACCTATACTCCATTCAAAATAGCAACGAAATTTTAAGGCTATTTTGCATTACAGAAACAGATATTTGAAACACTTCCTCTCACTTATTCTTAGAACAGCTTTAGTAGCATCCAAGATATGTCGGATAGTATGTCTCCAATAAATGAATTGCATTTGGTAATCAGAAATAGCCAGAAAGCTAAATAGTAATCGGAAAATCTCGTCGTCCTTATTTGGAATGAAGTATAGGGGCACCCAGAGGGGTTCGCACCTCGGCATAGGACGTTGCTGGGGCTACGCGGCGGATTGGGTAGCTGGGATCGGTGAGATTATGACATCTACCGAACATGGAAGTATTAAATATCGGTGCTCAAGTTAGAACAGAAAAAATCAAAATGTATTCCACGAAGAGAATCAACCGGACTCTACGACAAATAGAATATGGCATAAGTGGTCAAATTGGGACGCTATCATAAGAATAATTAAGTACTTTTCAAAATCGGTTCCCAAGTTGGAACAGAAATATTCAAAATACAAGGCTCTTTGTGAAATAGCTTAGGTATTCAAATTGGGGTGCTATCATAAGAATAATTAATCATCATTCAAAATCAGTGGTTAGGTAAGTTGGAACCTTTGACTAATTATTATAAGGACTAGCCTTGCGGTAGCATTTCCCCTCTGCCACGGTATAAGCACAATTGATCTTGTGCATTTACATTCAATTTTACACCTTATCACTAAACGATTCAGCATATAATTGCGAAATAATAACTTCTAACTTAGAACGTTTGGGGTTCACACGAGACTACTTTTCATGATTTTTAACATTCAAAATTAGAATCTAAAGTTATGGGGAATAAAATCCAAAGTTGCGGATTTCATGTTACCTCGCCCCCCGCAAAAAGTGGCAGAAATGTTTGTTAGTAGAATTACACGCGTAACCAGTCCCATATAAATAGTCAAAGGTTGGAACAGAAAAATTCAAAATATCAAATTCCACAAAGAGCACCAATCCAGGCGCTCTTCGTGAAATAGCTCATGTGCTCAAATTGGGGTGCAATCATAATTAAGAATAATTAAATACTTTTCAAAAGAGTTTCTGGCTGCATCTTCTCTAAAACGGGACACCTTCCGACGCGTAAATTCAAAAAAAGTACGTTAAAAGCTAAATTCGAAGCTTATTTTACATTAGTAAAATAATTTTTAAATGTCCATTTTTGAATTTTAGTTAGGTGCTTAAGTTAGAACAATAAAATTCAAATATCCACGAATATCATCAATCCAGACGCTCTCCGTCGAATAGGTGCTCAAACTAGGTGCAATATCAATACTCAAGTTCGAACAAATTCCAAATTTCGTGCAGAGCACTAATCCAACCGCTCTCCATGGAATAGCTTAGGTGTACAAACTCAGATGCTATTCAAAATCAGCGCTCCGGTATGACCTTGTGAGTAGTGATACTCTAAACCATAGGTTCTCAAACTAGTTTTGCCCAACATCCACTTGCCCACCGTTCACGAGAAAAACTATTTTGCTAGTGCCCCTCCAATTGTTCGATAGTGAAACAAAATAGATATCAGGAGCGAGTGAAGCGAACTTGAAAATTTTTAGCAATACTAACTTAAGTCTTAACTCTGCCGATTTCAGTTTAATTGTAATCAATTTTTTAAAGAGGATGTTAAAGCGAGCGAAAAGAGCTCAAAATTTCAAAATACAATTAATTATTACCTGGTTATGAATGAACCTATTCGTTTATGTGTAAATAAAAATCCTTTTTTAAACTAAATTTTTTAAGTCTGCCCTCGCCTCCTAGACTTCTCCCCTAATTTTCTCTGACCCTTTTACTGCCCCCCTGAAAGCCTCCAGTGCCCACAGGGGGCGTTATGCCCACTTTGAGAAACAGTGCTCTAAAAAAAAGAACCACTGGTAATTTCTACGACCAAACAAACTACTCGACAAAATTGCATACAATGTTTTGATCGTAATAAATTCAGCAATTGAACAATTTAATTCAGAATTGTAAGTACGGGAACCAGCGGCGTGTGACCGTCTGGGGTAGACAGAAGTTACAAGTTAAGGAGAAGGCAATGTGAAAAGAAAAGGTGAATATTTTTAGTTCTGTTTGCTCGAAGGAAGGACGGAGCATCTTAGGACACCCATCTGGGTTGGTGATATTCCAAGCTGCACTTGTTAATATAAGAAATGGATTAGTAATTCCTATGCCTATAGTTTTTAAGGTTCCGTACCCAAAGTGTGAAAACGGGACCCATACGACCCCTACTTAGCCTACGTTGTCCGCCCGTCCTACTATTTTAGGGCTGTAACTTTTGAACCGTAATAGCTAGACAGTTGAAATTTTCACAGAACATGCGTTATTACGGCGGATTTGTCAAAAAATAATAAAAAAGTCAAAAAGTTAAAATTTAAGGGGGGTCCTCATACAAGAAACTAGTTTTTATCAACGTTTTTTCTTCTCGCTTTATCATAAAAACGGTAATACATACAAGTGTCAAACTTGGTGTGATTCTAGAGCAAACTCTACAGTATTACAACAAATAAAAACCGGCCAATTGTGAGTTGGTCTCGTGTTTAAAGTCCAGGACAACAAACATTTTTTTTGTTATTATGTTGTGGTGGTATGGTACGGAACCCACGGTGCGCGAGTAGCCCGACTCGCTCGCACTTGACCGTTTTTATTTATACTCTGTGTCAATACCAAGTATATTTTATCCGTAATTTGGCCAAACTAACAGCCTTCTCCTTAAAAACCGATGCGTTTATGTCACTTACTGTCACCGTGCCCTCTTGGTCACGCTATTTAAGTACTTACTGAAGTAAAAACTAAAAAATAATAAAAAAACAAAAACTTGGGTCACGATCATAAACTATTTTTGAATTGGGTAACTAATGGTTCTGTGAACTTCGGAAATAATTTGTAGTTTATCGAATTATGTCATAGATGATTGGTCATTGCTCATTGATAAGAAGTAAATAAGTTGGAAGAAATCACTTAGGGGCAAAGGCCTTCTCTCACAAAAAAAGGTGAGAGTGAGTCGGTCATACTTCATACTCCTTTGTTGTGAGATAATTTGCTCACTGATATTCAGGTGGTGGAGGCAAGTTAGTGTTCAACTAATTATCACATAATTTGCACGCTGATATTATAGGTGGTGCGGGGCTGCAATCGCGGTAAATATTCGGTGATTGAACCGTGACTGGACTACGTACGAACCATAACTTTTGACATATTTGGTATTGCGCTAATCGCGGTACAGCACGTGACAACCGTTAGAGCCGTTTTGACAGATCACATCGCTCAGACGTTAAAGGCTATCAGTTACATAGAGTTTAGCGCGATGCGGAATTCAGCACAGTTGAATAGTAATTGGATTGCAATGTTATTAGAACTGAAATTGGATAAAAAAAAAAAAAAATGTTTATTATATCTCAATATTTTTAACATAATTTGAATTGAGATCTATCCTTCGAGCATGATAAATGCTTGTATTGGAAGGAAATCGCATCTTCCCATCGGTTACAAATCACTTAGGTATATTAAGAGACAAGCCAAAAATAATTAACAATTTCAAATAAAGTAGGTAAATATACAAGATAGGATAAGAATAGAACTTCGATGTTTTAAATTAGCGCAATCGGTCTCCAGGCAAGTAAGTGTTAAACTAATTGCCACAGAATTTGCACATTGATATTAGAGGTGGTGCAGACAAGTTAGTATTCAACTAATTGTCACAGAATTTGCTTATTGATATTACAGGTGTTGGAGGCAAGTTAGTGATCACTTATTTATCCCAGAATTTGCTCATTGATATTACAGGTGGTGCAGGCAAGTTATTAGTCAACTTGTTGTCATAGAATTTGCTCATTGATATTACAGGTGGTGCAGGCCAGTTAGTGTTCAACTGATTGTCACAGAATTTGCACATTGACATTAAAGGTGTTGGAGGCAAGTTAGTGGTCAACTTATTGTCAGAGAATTTGCTCATTGATATACAGGATGTAAACTTGAATGGGTTACATACTTTATGGGGTGCTACTATCCATCAAACTGAACAATATTCATAATTATGGGACCAACATTAAAGGAGCAAAATAAAAATATTCCCGGGTTACCACGCCATATTGTACTCATAATAATAAATAAAATAGCAGATACCCGTATGTAATAATAAATCCAATATTACTTCCTAATGTAATGGGATCATTTAATATGCAAGGGAAAGAATTAATCCCATATAACAATAGGGGTGGAGCAAATATTAGGGTGGGAAATGGATTTGTAAATCGAAGCCAATAGATGGGTTTAATATTGGATTAAATACGACTATATTCTTCTAAGGGGTAATCAGATATATTCTAAACTTTGACCATTTATATGTAGACTGGTTACGCGTGTAATTCTACTAACAAACATTTCTGCCACTTTTTGCGGGGGGCGAGGTAACATGAAATCCGCAACTTTGGATTTTATTCCCCATAACTTTAGATTCTAATTTTGAATGTCAAAAATTATGAAAAGTAGTCTCGTGTGAACCCCAAACGTTCTAAGTTCGAAGTTATTATTTCGCAATTATAGGCTGTCTCGTTTAGTGATAAGGTGTAAAGTTGAATGTAAATGCACAAGATCAATTGTGCTTATACCGTGGCAGAGGGGAAATGCTACCGCAAGGCTAGTCCTTATAATAATTAGTCAAAGATTATAAATATCAGAGCTATTATAACCATATTAGAATGATAGATATCTTTAGATCTGAAGAAGTCTCAGTTTATGGCAGTCTGCTCTCCATGTATAGACAAACTATTCCAACTTCCTTCCTATTACCATCGTATTGTAGAAATTTGCCAATCAGAAGACAATTTTTCTGTTCTGGTTTTGTTAAAATATGAGCTTTTAGAAAGGGCATGGTGGTCCAGTGGCGAGTAACCTTGCCTACCGTGCAGGAGGCGATGGTGCGATCCCCGTCCAGGCCGACTCGTACCAATGAGTTTTTCAGAATTTATGTACGATTTGTAACACCACTGACTTTTCGGTGAAAGAAAACATCGTGAGGAAATCTGCATGCTTCAATTTCGAGGCATGTATTGTACCCACTGTCCATTATAAGTGGCGACGGGCTCACCCCCCGTCACACTGAATAGAGTTTCGGTACTACTGGTGAAACGTGGATGTTCTGAGGTTTCAGAATATCTCTGACTCGGGGTACATAGTCGTGAGCAATTGTAGAGTTTTGGCCGCATCTTCTCTACAGAAACTCCTTCAGACGCGGTAGTAGAGTCATTAAACAACAAGTCTTACAACTTGTCGATTGTCTTTTTATTCTATGTTTACCCAACTGTGGAGGAGCGCAATAGGAGAGTAATGTTTTTAGTGTTTACTGGCATCCGTACAAACAACCTATATAGAAAGAGTACAAACAATCAATACCTACAACTCTAAATTATAATACACTGAGTTCTAATACAACAGTCGCAAGATGTAAACAAAGAATTAACTCCACCTATACAACGTGTTAATGAATTAACGCAAAACTAGAAAGTAGTTTGTTTAGAATCGAGAGCAGAATCTAATTATCATGTTTTCAACATAGGTAATTTTTTTCAAAATATTAAATAATTAGATTTTAAAATTTAACATTTACTGAAATCTATCTCAACACACCTAACTTAACAACTTACACTACTTACTACCAAAACAAGATTCTTAAAATGTATCAACGAGCAAGCTAGCGCTTTCATTCATTGCTGAAATGATAACAAATCATTTTTGCCTGAAAACTTAAACTGCGAATAACTTTAAATTTTAACCATGAAAATAATTAAATTATTGTTTCAAACTAATTATTTTGTTATAAATCAGTCGGGGTGTATGAGGTTTTGCGCTTATTCATTAACACGTTGTAGAGTCATTTAACGCTAAGAACATCAAACTGAACAACTTTCATGGGGCACTGTATACGCTATTGTAATAAGATACCAGAGAATATTCTAAACTTAACAGACAAAAAGTTTAAGTCCCATGTTAAACAAATCCTCTGTAAAAAAGGTTACTATAAACTCGATGATTATTTGAATGACCAAAATGTCTGGTCTTGACAATGTTACACTATGTAATTTAATATTGGATTTTTGTAATTGTACTTTGTATATTTTGTTTGGTTTAAAAGAAGTGTGTTTTAGAGTTTCTGGCCGCATCTTCTCTACAACGGAACACCTTCCGACGCGGCGGTAGATTCAAAAATATTACGTCAGAAAGTTATCTATGTGATATTATTTTAAATAAACAATTTTGAATTTTGACTTTCTCTACGGGACCATATTAAGCATATTAAGTTGGACCCTGTATAAATGTCTACCTATTCTAGTCTAGTCATTTGGTCTAAGAAGATCTAGGTATAACGATTTAAATTTGAAAAAAACTGAAATGTGGACAATAAAAAGTTAATTTTAAAAATAAAAACCTGTACTCCGAAAAACCGAAAAGAAAAAACAAGTACAGTAGTCTAGAATTCTGTTAAGTAATATTGAAGCGACTTTAACACGGTCGGGACAAAATTCGAGACCGGATCAAATTTAGTTGTTTTGCTTTTAGTTCTGAGGTATTGAAATACTGTTTCGATGCCTAAACAACCCTGCTTGCTATCCAAAGTATCAACTTAATAATACCTAAACTGGGAATCGAATCCAATACTGTAGTACATTGCCAAATATCCGACTAGATCTGGGTCAACGTTCATCCATTATTCATTCATTCGTTCACTCATTCACTCATTATTGACCGATCATTGAGTAGAGACCGAACGGAGTATACGCGTTGGAAAAATTACGAGCATTTTCGTATACGTAATAGCCGTGGTGGTCCAGTGGCGAGTGGTCGATCCCCGTCCAAGCCGACTCGTGCCAATGAGTTTTTCGGAATTTATGTACGATTTGTAACACCACTGGCTTTTCGGTGAAGGAAAACATCGTGGGGAAACCCGCATGCTTCAATTTCGAGGCATGTATTGTACCCACTGTCCATTACAAGTGACGACGGGCTCACTCCTCGTCACACTGGACATAGTTTCGGTACTAGTGAAACGTGGATGTTCTGAGGTTTCAGAATATCTCTGACTACCCCCTCGGGGAATATAGTCGTGAGCATATGCATGCATGCATTTTCCTATACGAATGATGCATCATAGTAGACAATTTCCTTATTCGAATTAAAACGTGTGAGATTTAAAAAAAACACTTGGGTATTATGTAGGTAAATGTGACTCTATTAATGGGGTGATTTATCACTGTATTTTTGATGCAGGGTGTAAACATAAATGCGTTACATAGTAAAAGGGGTGCTTCAGACCATCAAACTGAACAACTTTCACTATGTCACTAAAATTGCTAAAAAATCTGTCGATTCACATTTTGACTTTGGGTCGAGACGCCATTTCAATGTCTTTTTCGCGATTTCAATGTTGGTCTCATAGTAGAAACCGTCCCTCGGGGAGGGGCTTTGGATGAGGTTTACAGGTTGTAGGTCCCCCCTCCCGCCTTTTTTTTTTGTTTGTTTTTTGTTTGTGTAGGAATTTGACGAAGCTTGTTGCAGATATACGGGATGTATTTATTGACGAAACGTGTTGTGGATCAGTGTGGTGTATTTCCTTTGACGAAGCCTGTTGCGGATGTGAGTATTGTATTACCATTGACGAAGCCTGTTGTGGATACGCACATTGTATTTTTTCTATAATTTTTGAATTTGAATATCTACAATTTTCTCGCTTCGTTGTTGCGACATATTTTTGTATGAAGGCTAACATTAAACTCGGCTTGCACCAACATTTGTGTTTAGGCTTAAACGTGTTTAGTGATAGTTCTATAGAGGTCCGTACCCCTCTGGGTGCCCCTAGGTCGGTTGCTTAAGATCATTCATTTGGATAGACCCTTCGTGGTCCCTCCAATAGTCCGCAGTAAAAAGCAGTAACTGCTCCCTGAGCAACGCTGTATTCATCATTCCCAAAAAAAAAAGTGATAGTTCTATCCTCAGAGGAAGGATCTCCATAGAGTCCGCATAAATTTACGATTGCAGTTAGTCTCTTTTGTCTTATGACGTACCTTTAATAGTAGAAGGAGATGGATCTATAGATATTTGTTTATGCGGCTGTCCACTTTTTTTTGAGCTAGTGTGTGTGAAAAGTGACCGTAAACATAAGGTCATATGTCACTTGGTGCTTTTTGTCCATACTACTTGACACCACACACTCAAATCTAAACGTCAAAAAAAGTGGACTTTTTACAATTGGTATGACACACTCTATTAGGTATAATCTATTTGGTTCTATCATTCATACTGATCATACAAATGATAGTGACAGCATCATATTTAAACATGTTTAAGCCTAAATACTTTTTGGTGAAAGTCAGCCTAAACCGACTTCAAAACTAAAAAAACGTCAAATATTAATTTGTTTAACTGTGGTCGTTATAGTCATTACTATTAGAGACTGGGCTTAGTGTAATTTATTGGAGCTGGGCTTGGCATCGACTCCAATAAAACAAACAATGGAAAAAAAAACAGATAATAGGTAAGAATAGGTTAACGTAATAATTATTGTATTGCAACGTTCGATGTACCTAAATAGACAAAATAAGAAGTTAAAATAACTTGAGTGTGATTGTAGCTCCCACAGACAAACCGAGCTCATTGTTATAAGTGTTCACTGCAACCTATGTAATAATAATAAAAAATTAAAAAAAACGTTTTGCTCGACAGATTTACCACCCGTGTGTTTCAACATAAACTAGATGAAATGGGCGAAACAAATGTTATTTACCTAATTATTACTATGTACCCCCTCGGGGAATATAGTCGTGAGCATCTCTGTCCTTGCTTTCTAATTACAAACGTGCTGTTTTTTAAATTGTCAGTTTTATCCAATGATTGAATCTATTCTCAATATTATACAGGGTGTTAGGGTAAACAGTTGCATTACTTAAATGGGTGATTGTACCCATGATACTGAACAACTTTCCCTAAGAAACCTATAGGAAATTCGCAAAAAAAATTTTCGGCTTTTCATACAAACGTTCGATCACCTGATTGCATTTAGTATGGAAAGTGCTGCCTCCGTGGTCTAGTTGTTAAGAGCATTGGGTTCTAGACACTCTAAGGTCGTGGGTTCGATTCCCACGGGGGACACCTGGTGATATGTCACTTTGTGCGTCTTTCCCCAGTTGGTTAGGACATTGCAGACCGAATTACCTGACTGTCTGAAAAGAAAGATGATTCCGTGCTTCGGATGGCACGTTAAGACGTTGGTCCCGGCTACTATCACTAGTGGTAGGAGTCGTTACATAAAAACCACGTCAGAGGCCGTAAAGCGGTCTGAAAAAACTCTGACACCAGGGCTTGCCCACACGATAAGAAGAAAAAGTGCAAACATTTTAGATAGGTTGATGAGCCGCCGTGTGTACGTACGAGTACGTAATACCGCCCGCTCTCAAACGGTGAAGGAAAACATCGTGAGGAAACCTGCATGCTTCAATTTCGAGACATTGTACCCGCTGGTGGTGGTGTACAGTGGTAGTGTACAGATATTGTACCCGCTGTCCATTAAAAGTAGCGACGGGCTGACTCCCGGACGTCAAACTGGACAGAGTTTCGGTATTACTATGAAACGTGGATGTTCTGAGGTTTCAGAATATCACTGACTACCCTCTCGGCAGGCCCGTATCTAGAACTGGATTGAAGGTAGGACATAGGAGGTTTAAGGTAGGGCGGAAGCAAAAGGCAAGTTTTTTGGATAACGACTCGTACCTGCCTTACATAATTCAGTGTCTGTAAAGACTGTGAAATCTTCTCTCCAGAAAGGAAAAGAACACACCGAGACTTAAAACACTATTCAAAGGCTGGAGCGAGCGAAGCGAGATCGAAATTTCACACTCCAGGACTCAAAACGGTGTTGGTATGAGTTCAATTAGCCTACCTATGCTCATTATTATCATAGGCTGGAGCGAGCGAACCGAGCTCAAAATTTTACCGTTTAAATCTCAAAACAGTGTCGGTCCGAGTTCCATCAGCTATGCTATCCTCAAAAAACCATTCAAAGGCTGGAGCGAGCGAAGCAAGCTCGAAATTTCACACACCAAATCTTAAAACGGTGTCAGTCCGAGTGCAATTAAAACACCATTCAAAGGCGAGCGAAGCGAGCTCGACATTTCACACTCCAGGAGTCAAAACGGTGTTTGTACTCGTATGATGTCCATTAGCACATTATTATCATAGGCTGGAGCGAACGAAGCGCCCCACTTGCCCATATTGTAAAGACTGTAACTCGGGAAATATAGTAGTGAGCATATGCTTAACTCTCTCCCATTTAATATAAGAGACTGTCAAACAATCGCGTCATTTAAAGAACAAGTCAAAGATCACTATCTCTCTATTCAATAAACTAGTGTATTTATTTATTTATCATACTGGATATTTTTGTATGTATGTATGTAAGTATATACCTGTATCTTTATTTAATATGTATTTGTGTTAAGATATGGTATACAACGTGTTAATGAATAAGCGCAAAACCTCATACACCCCAACTGATTTATAACAAATTAATTAGATTGAAACAATAATTTAATTATTTTGATACTTAGTTAAAATTTAAAGTTATTCGCATTTTATGTTTTGAGTCGAAAATGATTTGTTATCATTTCAGCAATGAATGAAAGCGCTAACTTGCTCATGGATACATTTTAAAAATCTTGTTTTGCTAGTAAGTAGGGTAAGAAAGCCCAAGCGGAGGGTTGAGATCGAGTTCAGTAAATTTTAAATTTTACAATCGAAATATTTAATATTTTGAAAAATATTACCTATGTTGAAACCATGATAATTCGATTCTGCTATCGATTCTAAACAAACTACTTTCTAGTTTTGCGTTAAATATTATGCGATATTATGTTAAATGTGCACACTATGCCGGCCTCACTTTGTATGCTGTCTCTCTGTCACGGGTTTGCTGGAAGATATCTCTTTAGAGATAAGCTCGCCCTTTGTAATCGTCTATTATGCTGTTTTCATATATATTTCCGTGTGTACAATAAAGAGTTAAATAAAAATAAATTCTGATTCACTATGTCTGTATTGAAATAGTCATAAGAAACTCTCACAACAGACCCAGCTCACTTTTACTTTGTAAATTATACATTACGAAAATCAAAAGGTATGTAACTACCAATCATAGGTCCATATGGGCCGATGTGTTTTGGGGCTATATTTATACGTTGTTTTTTACAATACACAATAGTCGTGGTCAGTGCGTAATAGTAGGTTATGAGGTATCTGTTTTTAGTAGAGCTATTAGAGTTTAGAAGTGACGTTTAAAGATAGGATTATCTTTTCCGTGGTGGTCTGCCGTGCAGGAGGCGATGGTTCGATCCCCGTCCAGGCCGACTCGTACCAATGAGTTTTTCGGAATTTATGTGCGATTTGTAGCACCACTGGCTTTTCGGTGAACGAAAACATCGTGAGGAAACTTGCTTGCTTCAATTTCGAGGCATGTATTGTACCCACTGTCCATTATAAGTGGCGACGGGCTCACCCCCCATCATACTGGACAGAGATTCGGTACTACTGGTGAAACGTGGATGTTCTGAGGTTTCAGAATATCTTTGACTACCCCCTCGGTGAATATAGTCGTAAGCATATGCTATGCTATGCTTATCTTTAAATTGATTACATTAAAATAGGAAGATAGGTAACGTTCTTGCATTACATACTCAAAAAATAGACCTGGTTTTTATGTATCTTACGAGTGAAAAGTAATGCCGTGTGTAATGTTTTTTTCTCTTTTTGAATGATTTGTGTAGTAAAAGCACACAAAGGCACCTTGTGAAATAAAAAAAGTAACTCAATCACGCAATGCCGCTCGTAACTAAGGAAATTAGGCGACGGGGCTCAATTTAAGAGGTCCATACACTGTAGGCTCGTCACCTATTTTCCAGTTTTAATTTTTGATGTTATTTTTGGAAATAGTCTTTAAACAAAAAATTTTCATGATAATGTCGTTCATAAATTTTTTGTGTTAATTTATTTTAGCCAAATTACACCTTTCAAGATCGGCATTAGTTGTGATTTTTATTTGAGTTATTTGCCAAAATAAGGTTTGAATACGTTTTCCGAAGAAAAAAATACTTGTCTTTATTTGATTAACCGGCTCGGAAATCTGTTAAATTTCATTTAAGTAGGTAAATTTCTTGCCTCTCCTATGTACGTCAAATATATAGTGTCTTTGGCGCATCGATTGCCAAAATAAATAGGTGGATAGAAGAGGTCTTTCGCTATCTCGCCAAGACCCAAAAAAAAATCCTACATCACGGATTTTTTAAGGTGAATTTTTTAGTGTTTTTTCTGAAATAAGTCCGAAAGTCAGCATTTAAGCTTGGATAAAAAGAAAAGTTGTGTGTACAACCTCCAAATATTTTTATTTGAATGTCTGATGTTGTACGGTTCTATAAACATTTTAATTACATGGATGCGACTTTGAATTACAATTAAAAAAACTAAAAACACCATAGATCTTATGATTTTTTAAAACTTCTCTAGTCTATCCTCTTTTTAACGGTATGCAATATGCTACGAAAACCGTCCACTAACTTTGTTTATTTGCTAATTTTGCGGGTCAGGGTGCATTCGAAGGGGTAGTCAGAGATATTCTGAAACCTCAGAACATCCACGTTTCACTAGCAAAATAAAACATTATTTATGTATTTGCATATGCAAACATGCAAATGCATATAATCCGATGTCTACTTATAATTATATTCATTCTATATGCTGGGGTTATGCACTTGATAAAGCAGGTTATTTATTATTTTCATGCGAATTCTATGCAACTCTTAGCTCTGCGCATGTGTCATTGGAAATGTATAACGCCGTAGGATAAGCTTTTTGTAGCATAACTAAAAGAAATAACTAAATATTAATAGTTTGTAACATCGGTATCAGAATGATATCCACTAACTATAGGTACTTACTTAGATTTAGATACTTACATATAAAAGTATATGGAGAGGGCTATGCTCGGAGTTTTCCTGCGAGATCGAATAAGAAATGAAGAGATCCGCAGAATATGGCGTGTGTGGAAGGAAACATTGGTAGAGGCAGACCTAGGAGAGGATACCTAGACCAGGTCAGGGACGTCATTAAAAAATGCCAGGTTAAAAGTAGCCGAAAACGAAGGGAATGTATGAAAAGATGTATGGACTTATAGGAAGCAAGAGAGGTGTGTCAGAACCGCCCAAAGTGGAGATCTATAGTTTCTGCCTACCCCTCTGGGAAAAAGGCGTGAGTTTATGTATGTATGTATGTATGAGATCCGCAGAAGAACCAGAGCAGCTGACATAGCCCAAAGAATTGCTAACCTAAAGTGGCAGTGGGCGGGGCACATTGCTCGCAGAACCGATGGCCGATGGGGCCGAAAAGTTCTCGAGTGGCGCGTTCTCCCATACGGTGGACCGACGACGTGGTGAAGGCGGCGGGAACCTGTTGGATGAGGGTAGCGCAGGACCGGTCGTTATGGCGATCCTTGGGGGAGGACTATGTCCAGCAGTGGACGTACATCGGTGGAGATGATGATGATTTAAAAGGATGTTTTATGTTTCTTTTCAAACTGATTTAAATTTAGGTTTCGTTGCATACCGAGTGGTTCTTAATATGCTGACGGATTTATAGGGGGTTGATCAAAACAATCCAATCGCAAAAGAAAAATCTGCTGTCCCATACATTTTGATCGAACAGGATTCAGGAGGCAATTTTGTATGGAGCAGCGATTGTTTTTGATTCCACAGAAGAATTCATTCGGATGGTCTCTCTGTCTCTTAAAAACCGTCAGCATATTATATTGGACCCCTGTATAGGGTCCTTCTTAATATGCTGACACTTTTTAAGGCGATGATCAGACCGTCAAACCGAAAAAGTTTCTCAATGGAACCAAAATCAAAATCGCGAAAAAAATCCGCTGTTTTTCGCGATTTCGATTTTGGTCCCATATTTTGACTAAGTGAAGACGAAGTTAGGGATTATAGAGTTAGGGCGTGTAGAGTTAGAAGCTTGGCTCTACTCATGTAGAGCCAAGCTGCTGCGGTGGGAGCAGTCTTGGCAACATTATCATGAAAATGTTTTTGGTTGGATCAAAGAGATTATACTAATAGAGTGAGCCATACCAATTGTAAAGTGTCCACTTTTTTTGACGTTTAGGGTTGAGTGTGTGGTGTCAAGTAGTATGGACAAAAGGCACCAAGTGACATATGGCCTTATGTTTACGGTCACTTTTCACACACACTAGCTTAAAAAAAAGTGGACAGCCAAATAAACAAATATCTATAGTTCCATCTCCTTCTACTATTAAAGGTACGTCATAAGACAAAAGAGACTAACTACAATCGTAAATTTATGCGGGCTCTATGGAGATACTTCCTCTGAGGGTGGGATTGACTTATTCTTAAGGTGGTTGCATTGCAGAGTTGTCAATTTTATTCAAAATTTTGACTTAGAATACGCGTAGACGGTATAAATAAAATTGATATATCATCTATGGATACATAATTATGAAGATATAAAACCATTGAAATTATTCATAGAAAATTTAGTATATGCTCACGACTATATTCCCCGAGGAGGTTAGTCAGAGATATTCTCTGCTATAAGAAGAGAGAAGGCATTTACCCATTATATGGGCCGCATACACCAATGGTATGTATAGTCCATTAATGGACAAATACCTTTCTCTTTCTCCAATTTTTACTGTGTGTCCAACAATATCAATAAACATTACGACAAATTAAAAAAACACATCATGATTAATTACTAAAACATCTGTTTTCATTGTTAAACTCATCCTGTGCCTCATTTAAAAAAAAAGAAATAACGTAGGCACATCACTAAGGAATTCCATAGCCATGTCCAAGACAGACTTAAAAAAAAAAACAAAAGGTAAGTAAGTGCATTCATTATTCCATACAACACTTCGAAAATATGGGCATAAACTATAAAACGTATGCGAAATAACACCAAGCTCGAAAATAACACGAAACCGTTTATAATACTATGCAAAGTACAACCTTTTAAATCGGCCGGATAATGTACAAGTTATCGAGATAATTTGATGCGATTAAAATAAAAATCCGATAATCCAGCAATCGACGGATCGATTTCACGGCCTACTCGATTCGGCTGGGTTATACTCAACCATATTCCTCGGGTAGAATCGAGACAAACAAAAAAGAGAGACCGAAACAGCGGGACGTCGACTGGAGAGGATGCCATACAACAATCTAAACATAATGACTCGTAATGGACGCTGATAGGGCACAATAAAAAATATTCAACGTCGAAAAAAATCGATGAGATGCGTAAAACGGAGCCCAACATTAAAAATTAAAAAAAATCACAAAACACATTTCATAATTTTTGAATTTAGAATTCGCGTTCCGTTTATTGTAATGTGCAGTTAGCCAGCGGGTATCTGAATTATTTGAACATTCAAAACGATTTCGAATTAAGAACGTATCAATTTTAGCATTTTGGAACTTTAACTTTTATTTTTCATCGTCGATTCATCGATTGAAATGTGTTATTTCGTATTGTATTTATGCAGATTTCGAACACGAATGTTTCGAGAATTCGTTTCTGATATGTATTTTAATGTTTTTATCATTTTATAAAATAAAAAGTCGTCGAAATAAACACAGACTACTGGTTTTAGTTCGAAATTAATTAAATTTGAATTTTTATTACGAAAATCCTACCTGGCTATCTTTGAGACGATATAATTTTCCTCGTTTTATGCGTCCTTACTACTTACAGACTTATTTTAGATTTGTTGTTATAAATCAATTTTAAAAGACATGATCTGAGTTTACCTATATCCTAATGTAATACAGCCGTGGTGGTCCAGTGGCGAGTAACCTTGCCTGTTGTGCAGGAGGCGATGGTTCGATCCCCGTCCAGGCCAACTCGTACCAATGCGTTTTTCGGAATTTATGTACGATTTGTAACACCACTGGCTTTTCGGTGAAGGAAAACATCGTGAGGAAACCTGCATGCTCCAATTTCGAGGCATGTATTGTACCCACTGTCCATTATAAGTGGCGACGGGCTCACTGTTACACTGGATAGACTTTCGGTACTCCTGGTGAAACATGGATGTTCTGAGGTTTCAGAATATCTCTGACTACCCCCCCGGGGAATATAGTCGTGAGCTTATATGCTTATGATCTGAGTTTCATATATTTTTGGTCCAAATGTGAAAGTGCCGACAAAAACTAACTCTATATTCTGTTAGAACTTGTTCGTCTAAACATTTATTGTTATGGCACGAAAGCTGCAGCTGTAAGTTTTATTTCACCAAAAATGTATGAAAAGGCAGATTTTTCCAATGGATGGAAACTTAAATGCGTGACAATACTTTATGGAGTGCTTCAGACCATCAAACTGGACAACTTTTAGTACGGGCCAACTTTGAAATCGGATAAAAAACAGCTGTTTTCATTGCTGTTTGATATATTTTGGTCGAGTAGTCTATGGACATTTTCAGTGGAACAGCAGATTTTTTACGTGATTTCAATGCTGGCTCCATATTGAAAGTTTATTTCTGAAAATATTTTTTCTGAAAATTTTCATAGACCTCAATTGGTTAGTATTGAAAATATCGGGTGATATTTCGGGTGACTTCGTTTGTATGCAGCGCGCATTTACGCATTCGGTATAAACTTCTCTTAAGGGGATATAATTCGGAGCGCGCTCCATACAAACGTACTATGGTGATATTTTCAATACTAACCAATTAAACTCAATGAAATTTTGCTGAAACAATCTTGAAACAAATATCTATGCTTGTATGGAGTCAGATTTTCGTTCAAATATACAGTTTCAATGCTAGTATTAATTTAAGATTTGTATGGAAATCTTTGAGGCACTGTAACTTTAAAACTATACATTTTAACGAAAAGCTGACTCTTTAGAAGCATAGAAATTTATTTTAAGATTGATTCTGAAAATTTTCATTGAGTTTAATTGGTTCGTATTGAAAATATCAACATAGTACGTTTGTATGGAGCGCGCTCCGAATTATATCCTCTTAAAATTTGTCGGACCATTTACACCCTGTGCGGATTTTTATCCATGAACCTACTCTTATGCATGGTCCAAATTAATATGCTGACAGTTTTTTAAGAGGACGATCAGACCATCAAACTAAACAACTTTCTACATGGGACCAACATCGAAATCGCGAAAAAAATTCAGTCGTCACATACATTAGGATCGAGGTTTGCAGTTTTGTATGGAACAGCTGATTTTTTTTCGCGATTTCGACGTCGGTGCCATAGAGAAAGTTGTTCAGTTCGACGGTCTAATCATCCACTTAAAAAATTGTCAATATATTAAAAAGGACCCTGTATTTTAAATTCTGTTTCATTACGATTTTTCATTTTTGAAATTCGTATTAAGTGCCTATAATAAAATGTTTCTAATTTGATTCAACAAAAGGAATCTCTAAATGAAAGCAGTTGGAGACCGAAATTGCATTTTTAAATAAAATACCTCGAAGATTTCTTAGTTTGAAGGTTTTTGTAGGGTAACCGTGCCGGTTTTGGTCAACTCATTTTAATTGCAAACTAACAAGAATAGTGACTGATTTAGTTTCTAACCGACTTCAAAAAAGGAGGAGGTTCTATGTTCATCTACTATATGCATTTTTGTTTAACTTCAAGTTTTTGAATCTAACCAAGATACTAGTTCCCTTTCTAGTTTCCAAATATTATTGTCTATTATATAACAATTGTGTTTTTAAGGCCATGTTATGCTGTTAAAATCTATAATTAGAACTTTTTTTGTGTTGCATACGTTTTTTTTTTAAATCTTTATTATGCTGACCACAGACAGCAGGAAAAAAATATTGGGGAGGTTCTCACGTCTTATAAATCGTAAAGACATTGAGTTTAAGAGTAAAGAGTTGAGTTATTGAGTGTAAGAGACAGAGCGTTAAACGTATTTAGACTATATTACAAGGTTAAAGCTCTGTCTTTTACACCGTTTATATTAATGATACTGATAGTTGCATCTTATTTCAAACATGTTCAAGCATACATAAATTTTGATGCAAGTCATAGTATAAGCATATGCATACGACTATATTCCCCGAGGGGTAGTCAGAGATATTCTAAAACTCAGAACATCCACATTTCACTAGTAGTACCGAAACTCTGTACAGTGTGGCGGGGAGTGAGCCCGTCGCCACTTGTAATGGACAGTAGGTACAATACATGCCTCGAAATTGAAGCATGCAGGTTTCCTCACGATGTTTTCCTTTACCAAAAAGCCAGTGGTGCTACAAATCGTACATAAATTCCGAGAAACTCATTGGTACGAGTCGGCCTGGACGGGGATCGAACCATCGCCTCCTGCACGGCAGGCAAGGTGGCCACTGGACCACCACAGTTTTCACGGCACGTGCATGTCATTGGACGTAAGCAAAGCCCCAGATTGGCAGGTCGCAGTTTCTAGTCCCATCCGATACAACATTTTTCAATCTTTATTTAAAAGCAGCTTCAAAGGGGTACGTAAACCGGCACATCTACCCGAGTCGTTTCAAACATCGTCCATTGAAGTTAAATGTGGTGTTATTAACGCGTTATCAATAGAAGGCTATCCGATAACTCCCAGATAATTAACTGAACTCATTTCTAAAGGGAGGTAAAACCATATTTTTGGGGTAATTTGCGGTATTTTGTTTTGGGTTGTTTGGAGCTTTCGTGTGTCTTCAAATAAGGAACTTGCACAGTTTTATATTTTTTAGTGTATCATAAAGATTAAAGGCTTACATAAAAATACCAAAAACAAAAATGGTAAAATATGCACAAATAATTTATTTATTACAAATCAAAAGTTGCGAACTGGAAGCCGTAGTGGTACAGTGGCGAGTAACCTTACCTGCCGTGCAGGAGGCGATGGTTCGATCCCCGTCCAGGCCGACTCGTACCAATAAGTTTTCGGAATGTATGTTGATTTATGTGCGATTTGTAACACCACTGGCTTGTCGGTGAAGGAAAAAATCGTGAGGAAACCTGCATGCTTCAATTTCGAGGCATGTATTGTACCCACTGTCCAATATAAGTGGCGACGGGCTCACCCCCCGTCACACTGGACAGAGCATGATGCGTGAAGCTCATCACAAATCCGCTACAATATGTCGCCGTATTCTTCCTACGCACGCAAGTTTCTAATCGGTTCGTCACTTTGCGCTGATTGGTGTTTGAAATTACGTTCCGATCCACGTAACTAATAATTGAAATATTTCGTAAAAATAAAAACTTAAGAATATCTAAATCTTTCAGTAATCACAACTATTATTATTGAATTATTAAAATTATTTCTCATTTTAAATTATATAGGCTATTAAATTAGGTAATTTAATTAATTAAAGCTATTTGTAGTTTGAAATTAAACAAAAGCTTATAAGCGAAAAAAGCAACCGTAAAAAATCTCAAACAAAACAATATTGATGAAAGAAATAGGTAGGTAACGATCGGTCGACTTCGAATCCTAGTTCCTAGTTCACATGACCGACGCTTTTTCGAACGGTCACGATTTTTGACACACGATTCCGTGTTCTAAATTCAAATTCAAAAAATCTGACCGCATATTCCTTTCACTTCCATATCCATTGCCGCGTTTGGACTGAATAGTTTTTTAAATTACAAATAAAACACGGGTTGGATGGTCCAATTTGCGATGAAGTTGATGTTTAGATGTTTTTATAGTACAGTTTATGCATAGAACCGTTTTTGTAATGAAAGATGGGCAATGGTTTTTTGAGAGGCGTATCAAAAGATGAGAATGTTTTGTTTTATTCGCTTTTACTTTTATATGGCGCTTGTTGCCGTAGTGGAGCTTCAGTAAGGTTATGCCTACTGGGGAAGATCGGATAGTTAGTATTATCGGGTAAATGAAGTATTACGAGAATGCGTCGTTATTTTGTAAGTATTTCTAGCAACATAGCAACGCTTTGATTAAATTGAAAACAGGAAGATATGTGACGGGCCTACAGCGTATGGACCGCAAAAATTGAGCACCCGTCGCCTAATTTCCTTAGTTGCAATACCTACCGACGTCATCTATCTTTCTATTTTATTTCAATCAAAGAAGCTATGCCATTTAATGCTGCCTCTCTCTGTACAGGGTGAAATAGATATCATTAGCATCCTTTTAAATTAAGAGTCTACCCATCAAACTGAACAACTTTTACTATAGGAGCAAACCGAGTCGAGTAAGCATAGCAGTTTCGTATGGAACAGCAGATTTTTTTTGCTCCAGTCGGTTTGCTCCCATAGTCAAAGTTGTTCAGTTTGATGGGTAGACTCTTAGTTTAAAAGGATGCTAATGATATTAATTTCACCCTTTAGAGGGATTTGACCACAGTTAAGAATAGTTTAGGTTCAAATATCCCTATCCCTAACATGGCTCGAAAAACGAAAACAAATTTTGGACCTCCCATACAAAAGTGAGGATCAACCGATCTATTTTCAATGGGAGGTCCAACAATTTTTTTGGTTTTTCGACCCATGTTCCTCGGGGAAAGTTGTGTAGTTTCATTGTCTGAATACACCCTTTAAAGGAAAGTCCCTCGTTACGTATACTATTTTTTGCCAATTTGACATGATTTTTTCTACTTTGTGTAACTATTTAAGACAATTTTGTAATATAAAACATGAAAGTAAAAAAAAACGGCTGTTATAAATTATTTACTTTTGCCATACAAGCACACCGTAAATTAGTACGAAAGTAACACAACAAACAAACGTCATGCGCCACATGCGGGTAGAAGTGCAGGCGGGGGAAAGAGATAGCGATTTACTAAGCAATTGTGGTGATATTTCCACGAAGAATGTTTCATGTTTTGTTTTTGACTGCGAAGCTCCCTGGTAGCCTGGTAGGTCTACCGAACCAGTGAATGATCTTAAGCAACCTGCCCAAGGGGCACCCATAATGGGTACGGACCTCGGCAATGGGCCTTGCTGGGGAAATGACAGAATGGAAGAATGGGACAGCGTTTTGACGTGCAGTGTTTTTTTATTTTTTTATTTATTTATTATTAATGGACTTCTTGCTTGTGCGTTAGCGCCGCATTTCCGCCAGTGTCAAGTGGTTTGAGGGAGTATCTATCCAATCTCGAGGTTTGTTTTTGAGTAAGAACACAACTGAGAAGGATTGCGGAGCCTCGTGGCAGGCTGAGACGCGAACCGCGCGAACACCATGCGAAAGACAAGTGTTCGGGGCAAACCCTGCAACGTGACTAACGACGTGCAGTGTTATGTTTAAAGTCGGGCCAATTTAATAGGTGACATCTATTGATAGGTACTTCATCAAACGTAACCTTGTAATGGCGGGCTTAGAATAATTCCTATATTTATTTTTTCGAAGCTAGAACTGCACAATTGCTTTACTCTTTTTAATTACGATTACATATTTATTGTAATAATGACCAAAGTAGGTAATTTTATGATTTACTTTCACTAATAAACCATTCTAAACATAATAAACTATTTCTGTTCTAAAGAACTAAACGTCGTTACAATGTTGCGTCAGTGAACCCTTTTTCTTTTTCAACACTAGGGATGTAAACCAAAAAAATCTAAGTAAAACGTAGTCCTAAAAACCGCGATATTCACATATAATTCGATTCACGTATGTTTGAAATCCGTATCGATTCATTCACTTTAATCGATGATTTTAAGCATGTCACCTCACTACGAAGCTAAAACTGACAGATGTCAAATGTGACCTATTAAATTGACCCGACTTTAGTACGTATTTCATAATAAGTCACGCTGCAATTCTGGCGGAGTACGGACGCGTGCGCGTTGGGATTGCACGTGGCTCCACCATTTTGTGAACTCTTTTGTGTTTTAACCTTAAAACAATCACTTGAGATTATAAACTACTTACATTGGCAAAACTGCCACTCTAGACTTAATAAATACTACTGATCATTTTCCTACATATACTATCCACATAACGAGACATTGGCTGAATTGTGATAACACATCGGATGCCACTAAACAAAAATTGAATTGAATTGTATTTCATAATAGTTCTATGGCGAAACAAGCTTTTCTCAATTCATTTTATGCAAGACCGATTTTGACACAAAATATATAAACAAACAAAAATTCCAAGAAGGAGAGTAGATAGGCAAAAGACACCATAAAATTAATCTTCTAATCCCTGCTACCTAACTAAACAAAAACATTGCGAACAAAATCTTCTTTTTGTCTCCAAAGTTGGGTAAGACAAGAAAGGATGAGCGTAAATCCTGTCCGAACTAAAAAAACGGCTAAGTGTAAGATGAATTTGCGCAGTTCGTGTTCCGTATCAAATGAAAATTAGGTAGGTATCGCAAACGGGGACAAAGAAAAATTATAAAAACCTACCTATTATGTTGGGCACTGGTTCGTCCCCGACTGCGATACCTACCTAATAACATTCAGCAGCATAAGCATATGCATATGCTCACGACTATATTCCCCGAGGGGGTAGTCAGAGATATTCTGAAACCTCAGAACATCCACGTTTCACCAGTAGTACCGAAACTCTGTCCAGTGTGACGGGGGGTGAGCCCGTCGCCACTTATAATGGACAGTGGGTACAATACATGCCTCGAATTTGAAGCATGCAGGTTTTCTCACGATGTTTTCCTTCACCAAAAAGCCAGTCGTGTTACAAATCGTACATAAATTCCGAAAAACTCATTGGTACGAGTCGGCCTGGACGGGGATCGAACCATCGTCTCCTGCACGGCAGGCAAGGTTACCCGCCACTGGACCACCACGGCTTTTTTTTCAAACAAAGTAGGTGTAGCTGATTAATGATTATAGACCTTGTATTTCTCTTTTTTTCGTTTTTTGTTTTTCTTAATAATTAAGTTTATTTCATACTTTTTACTCTTATGTCAAAATGGTAGTATAAAAGTACAAAGTATAATCTTTGACTATTTATATGTGGACTGGTTACGCGTGTAATTCTTCTAACAAACATTTCTGCCACTTTTTGCGGGGGGCGAGTTAACATAAAATCCGCAACTTTGGATTTTATTCCTCATAACTTTAGATTCTAATTTTGAATGTTAAAAATCATGAAAAATAGTCTCGTGTGAACCCCAAACGTTCTAAGTTCGAAGTTATTATTTCGCAATTATAGGCTGTCTCGTTTAGTGATAAGTTGTAAAATTGAATGCAAATGCACAAGATCAATTGTGCTTATACCGTGGCAGAGGGGAAATGCTACCGCAAGGCTAGTCCTTATAATAATTAGTCAAAGACTATAATATATAAATTATGAATCTGCTATTCACTAGCCTTCATTTAAGACACTGGAAGGGTCGCGTTACAATCGTGTCAATTTAGCTGTCAGATCGAAAGTGTTACGTGTTTTTTTGGATTCCCTAATTTGAGGGAACAATTTGTTAATTTGTTAATAGGATTTTGAAGATTATAATGTGAAAGACGTTTTGATACTCTGAATTAATCTACTTTTTGTACAGTTAATGTTCATTTGATATATAACAAACTAAAATGTTCGTTGCTATTGCGTATTTATTGGTAGTGAACAATTTATCCATTGGCAACACCACTTTTTACTGTCAATGTGACAGGTTTATGAGTAAATTAACATTGCCATCTAGTGATTTTTGGAGTCGCGCTGCAAGTCTGGCGGTGTACGGACGCGTGCGTATCGGCGCGTTGGGCTTGCACGTGGCTCCACCATTTTGTGAAGTCTTTTGTGTTTTAACCTTAAAACAATCACTTGAGATTATAAACTACTTACATTGGCAAAACTGCCACGCTAGACTTATTTAATACTACTGATCATTTTCCTTCGTATACTCTCCACATAACGAGACATTGGCTGAATTGTGATAACACATCGGCCACTAAACAAAAATTGAATTGAATTGAATCTAGTGATTTTTCGATTTACTAGTCTTGGAAAACGCCTCGTTAAATTTTGCAAATCTTCTCCTGAATTTAACACCACAAGTGTTCCGTTTATCGAAATTTCCTAAGGAACTCTAAAAAGCAATAAACTAACAAACAACTTTTTCTCAACCTCTTCAACACAATAAAGTGACATAAATATAGGTGTGAAATTCAATGGAAAGATTTAAAGGGTGCCCACTTCGGATATTAAGCTACCTGAGATTTTGTATGGATGCTAGATGAATGTAAAAGTTGTACTAAATCTGTCCAAAAGATTTTTTTTACTCAAGAAATGAACGATTTGTAAATACTGGTTGTCTGAGGGTTACATTTGAAGATTTTTACCTACCGCCTTATTTGTACCAACTTTTAATTCTTTATCTGTATTCAAATGTATGTTCTGTTTTGGTGTGCAATAAAGTATAATTGAATTGAATTGAATTGAATTGATTTTTGTATAGAAGGCGGCCTACGGCCAGCCGCCAACTAGATTTTTTTTTCTGCTGACGTACCTTAAAACCTTGCTATAATAACCCAACTTAATAATTGCTGACGGTGCTGTATTTTAAGAGGATGATCAGACCATCAAACCGAACAACTTTCTCTATGGGACCAATATTTAATTTAATTTATAATTATTGGTTATCAAACAGCAAATTACTTAATTTCTAGTACAACAAAATTTAAATTTTACAACGCCAATTACATGACAACACGATACATGATATACAGGGTCCTTCTTCTTAATATGCTGACACTTTTTTAAGGGGATGATCAGACCATCAAACTGAACAACTTTTTCTATGGGACCAACATCGAAAGCGCGAAAAAAAATACCACCGTTCCACACAAAACTGCAAACCTACTGGAGCCAAATGTGGGACAGCAGATTTTTTTTCGCGATTTCGATGTTGGTTCCCTAGAGAAAGTTGTTCAGTTTGATGGACTGATCATCCCCTTAAAAAAGTGTCAGCATAATACGAAGGACCCTGTATAGTATAAATGATATAAAATTTCCCTGCAATAATAAAAAGGGGCAGGGTAGTCCATACACCACCTAATAAAAAGCTCGCCCCAAAAACGATACGACTCGACTCTAAACAGTTGAAAACAGTCTCTCGATCCGTAAAATTCATGTAATCGAATCGAGCACCAAGGATTTGCTGATACGTTTATTCGATTCTATTTCTCTAGGGTTGTCACGACGATGTTTAAAAATATTAATATTATTTTTTCGCAATTTTTTGTTTTGTTTGAAACGAGCATCGGTGGCTCGTTGCAGAGAAGAGCGGTCTTTCAACCATGAGTGTCCAGGTTAGAATCGCACGTACATTGCCTAATGCCTACCTTATCGATTACATTGTATTAGTAACAACTTCTAATTTCCTATGTTAAGAGTTAGAAAATAAGAGGATTGTGCCACACCCACATAAATCTGTTAGGTTAAAGGATGTGAAGAAAATGAAAAAAAAAAACTATTTTTGTGTAATTAAGGAAGTAAATAAATAAAAGTAAAATAAATAAAAATAAAATAATTTAAAAAATCTGAATTTGAGTTCTTATTGGCATTCCAAATTATAAGAGTAATGTACCTATGTATGTATTTAGGTATGTACTGTAAAATTCCAAAAAAATATAAATTAAAATCACAGAAATAAAAGGTTTTTAAAATGTTAAAGCTTAAAATATAATCGACTAAAACTGGCAAAGCATGGTTTTAGAGCCCCATAGATCAAAATAAAGAATACTAAATAATTTTTTGATCATTTCGGACAACCAACCCTAGCAAATAATTAAATCGTACCATAAAAAATTTATATCTCTTTAAAAAAAACGAATTAACGAAAGTGCCAACCCTACGCCACCCTTGGACATAAAGAGTCACCCACAAACATGACACTCAAATCTGATAATAAGGGACCTTTAAAACCATTGCGATTTGACATTTCTATTCAATATTTTACTCTGTGGTCGGGTTTGATGTTTTTCTCAAGAAATCAGCTAGCCCAGTAAAAATAAGGGTCAAGTCGGATTTTTTTTTTGAAAAAATTATATAAATTTTTTTTTTTACTTTGTTAAATTATTTAAGAACATTTTAAGTTGAGTTTTCAATCTAAATGATAACTAGAATTATAATATAAAATATTTAAAAAAAAAACACGCAGTAAAACCGACTTGTATGCCGTGACGACAAATTATGGCATGACGCCGTCACGCCACACGTTTGACACCTGCGATTAGTTTGTCGTTCCTGAAGCGCAAAGTTAGAAATTCGAAAAAAAGCGCGCGAAATCGGGTGATTGCAGTATTTCGAAGTTTCACATCTGCCGGGCGTCCCGTGACAACCATTTCTATTCTATTCTACTATTATTTTACCACACGAATAGCACTAGTACAGACCTCATCCATAAGGTCTCATATTCGCTAAGTAGGTACTTTTACAGAAACTACAGAAGGTATTCCTACTCACTAGGGGCTACTAAACCCAAAGACTTATTATCGAAGTCTCTGACTAAACCACTGGACTAAACCACTTTTACTACGCTTCGTAAAACAGTATCTAAAAACTGTCTCAAACAAATTGAATCTTCAAAACGGTTGGGACAAATAGTTCGAATTCCATCAGACCGACGGCCTATGACGGTCGATATACTATATTTATATAAAATAGATCTAAACGTCACGATGTCAAAGATTCACACGGGTCAGGAAAGGGTCAGAGGCGAGGTCGGGGTTTTTGTGTTCATTTTTGGAATTTTGTATGGTCTGTGATGTGGAACTGTGAAATTTAAAGGTCCTACAGGATCTTTCTGTGTCTACCCTCCTATTATAGGGCATAAGCATATGCTCACGACTATATTCCCCGAGGGGGTAGTCAGAGATATTCTGAAACCTCAGAACATCTACCAGTAGTACCGAAACTCAGACCAGTGTGACGGGGGTGAGCCCGTCGCCACTTGTAATGGACAGTGGATACAATACATGCCTCGAAATTGAAGCATGCAGGTTTCCTCACGATGTTTTCCTTCACCGAAAAGCCAGTGGTGTTATAAATCGTACATAAATTCCGAAAAACTCATTGGTACGAGTCGGTCTGGACGGGGATCGAACCATCGCCTCCTGCACGGCAGGCAAGGTTACTCGCCACTGGACCAGCACGGCTTATCCTATTATAGGGTCCTTGTTAATAATTCTGTATTGTGTTTTTTTAAGAGGAATATCAAACCACCATACTGCACAACTTTCTCAATGGGACATCAACTGTTCCATACAAAACTGAAATCTTTCTCGACACAAGTAAGTATGCCTATAGAACAGCAGAAATTTCCCTGATTTCGACATTGGTGATATACAGAGTGAAACTGATATCATTAGCCTCCTTTTAAACTAAGAGTCTACCCATCAAACTGAACAACTTTTACTATAGGAGCCAGCCGATCGGAGCAAAAAAAAAATTGCTTGTTACGTACATTTGAGTCGAGTAGGCATTGCAGTTTAGTATGGAAAAGCTGTTTGTTTGCTCCTATCGGTTTGCTACAGAAGTAAAAGTTGTTCAGTTTGATGGGTAGAGACTTTTAGTTTAAAGATATAAATTTCTCCGAATGTATCATATACATTTATAAACTCACGACCAATAATTTTTGGGGTGTTCAGAAAGGGGTTTGAAAGGTAGAATAAGGGGACCCAAAATTACTTTATGACGGTGTGAATTTACCATTTTGATTCCACCCTACCTTAAACTTTCTATGCCCTAGAGAAGTTTATTCCAAATGCGTAAGTGCGCGCTACATACAAACGAAGTCTGGTGATATTTTCAATACCAACCAATTCAAGTCAATGAAGTTTTTCAGATACAATCTAGAAACTAATCTCTATGTTTGCATGAAGTCAGATTTTCGTTAAAATATACAGTTTTAGTGCTAGGATTAATTTAAGATTTGTATGGAAACCTTTGAGGGACTGTAACTTTAAAACTATACATTTTTACGAAAATCGGACTTCATACAAACCTAAAGATTAGTATCTAGATTGTTTCAGAAAATTTTCATTGACTTTAATTGGTTAGTATTTAAAATATCACCAGACTTCGTATGTATGAAGCGCGCTCCGAATTATTCAGTTCTAGCTAACGGACCTGGTCATACATAACTTATTTTACAATGAATCAGACCTCTAGACACGAAAAAGTTGTCACTCCGTTATAGACCTTACCTATCTTGAAATAATCGCTAAGTTTGCATGCAGACTTTTGCAGACCCACCTACATTAAGTTACAAATTACCAAGTCTCGCACCTCAATAAATTTTAACACTTACTTCTTTGATATAGGGATTATATGATATGATGTCGCGCCGTATTTAAAGGTAAAAAACTTTAAAGAATGTAGGTACTATGCTAATATGACAAGAAAAATAAATGTTTAAATATCTAATGACTTAATCATTAGTTAAAACTTACTGCCATGTCGTATTAGTACGTTAGTTGAATAAATTATACTTATTTGCAAAAAGTCACAGAATACAATAAAATTACAACATACAGAATGGCTCTCTGTTCTCACTAACTACAGATCACTACCGCGCACTTGAAGAGAGATTATACCTGGTGAAATTGATATCATTAGGTCTACTCAACAAACTGAACAACTTTTACTGTAGGATCAATCCGATTGGAGCAAAAAAAACTACCTATTTTTGACTTTAAGCGGAGATATCTCGACACAGAAGCATTATAACGATTTAGTTTCTATGGGAGTATTGTTCCACTGGACAGGACTTATCTAACGACACCTCACTCGATCTATTCCAGAAAATTTTATTCAACCCCTCTTTCGTTGTATAGGAATGAAGGCTGAAAAAAATTAAATAGGTGCAAAAATGAGTGAGTTATTGAGGTGGAGCATACAGACAGCCAGAAAGACAGAATAGACGAAAGTATAAGGGTTCCTTGTTTAACTACGGGACCCTTCTCACCGATCCCAGCTACCCAATCCGCCGCGTAGCCCCAGCAAAGTCCTATGCCGAGGTACGTGCCCCCCTGGGGTGCCCCTAGGTCGGTTGCTTAAGTTCATTCAATTGGCTCGGTGACCCTTCTGGTCCCTCCAATAGTCCGCAGTAAAAAGCAGTAAATACTCCCTGAGCAACGCTGTATATGTCATTTAAAAAAAAAAAAATATCGGGACCCTAAAAATGGATATACAGGGTCCTTCTTAATATGCTGACACTTTTTTAAGGAGATGATCAGACCGTCAAACTGAACAACTAGCCTAATACTTAGTTGTTCATACATCTGATTAATGTACGAGGTTTAAATAGGCAAAGTACGAGATTTTTCTGGCTTTTGTACGAAGTAAAATATCCTACGGCTGGCAACCCTGACCTAACCTATTGCCATTCACCACTCGGTGGGGATCGGCCGTCACGCGCACCTGAACTGTGGAGTGAGACAGGCCTGCACGTCTAGTATGATTTCTCTACAAGCGCGCGACGCGCCTTCGCTGCATAGAAAATAAAGAGAGCGAAAGCCGCGCTTGCCGCGACTTGCAGTATGGGAAAAAGTCGAGTCGCGCGCCAGTAGAGAAATCATGCTAGACGTGCTGGTCATAGTAGGTAGGACATGTAAATACAATAGCATACTGTGTCATTCGTATGACGAATAAAATTCACAGAATTAAAACAAATGTGGCTTTTATTTGCTACAAACATTGTGTACTTATGAATAATATTTTACGTGACAGGTCAAGCCTCTGACTTGCATAATGTCAAGGTTTCCACGAAGAAAAACCGACGTGTGTAAATGACAAATACACACACACATGCTCTCAACTATATTCCTCGAGGGGGTAGTCAGAGATATTCTGAAACCTCAGAACATCCACGTTTCACCAGTAGTACCGAAACTCTGTTCAATGTGACCGGGGGTGAGCCCGTCGCCACTTATAAATGGACAGTGGGTACAATACATGCCTCGAAATTGAAGCATGCAGGTTTCCTCACGATGTTTTCCTTCACCGATAAGCCAGTGGTGTTACAAATTGTACATAAATTCCGAAAAACTCGGATTGGGTAGCGGGGATCGGTGAGATTTTTGCTGCGCGCTACATACAAACGAAGTCTGATGATATTTTCAATACTAACCAATTAAAGTCAATGATTTTTTTCAGAAATAATCTAGAAACTAATCTCTATGCTTGTATGTTGTCAGATTTTCGTTAAAATGTATAGTTTTAAAGTTACAGGGCCTCAAAGATTTTCATACAAATCTTAAATTAATTCTGGCATTGACAGACTGGCACTGGCAACTGTATATTGTAACGAAAATCGGAAAAGATACAAGCATAGAGATTTGTTTCTATACTCCATTCAAAATAGCAACGAAGTTTTAAGGCTATTTTGCATTACAGAAACAGAGATTTAAAACACTTCCTCTCACTTATTCTTAGAACAGCTTTAGTAGCATCCAAGTTATGTCGGATAGTATATGTATCCAATAAATTAATTACATTTGGTAATCAGAATTGGCCAGAAAGCTAAATAGGAATCGGAAAATCTCGTCGTCATTATTTGGAATAAAGTATAGATTGTTTCTGCAAAATGTAATTGACTTTAATTGGTTAGTATTTAAAATATCACCAGACATCGATTGTATACAGCGCGCATTTACACATTAGGAATAAACTTTTCTTAATTATGACGAGTGCCAGATCAACAACACATTTTTTGTTGAAATTCATAAATTTAATAATTATTCCAGGTCTAATCTCTGCCGCGACATAAAGGTCCTTATTCCCACAAGCCGGCTCCGTTTGAAGCCATCAAACAGTCTTAACATTATTTTAAACAAATAACTAATATTTGACCGGATGTAGTCGCATGGGTTAGGTTAGGTACATGACACGCGCGCGGGTCAACTCTCTTCTGGTCTATGTTGATGCATTTGATACCATAGATTTATACGGTAACGTATGTTACTGCTGTACCCTACTCACGTCGTCACTCGCCATGAGGAGCAAAATTCCATTCCTCTTATCTTGACGTCTGTCTGGGACTTTGACTATTTATATGTGGACTGGTTACGCGTGTAATTCTACTAACAAACATTTCTGCCACTTTTTGCGGGGGGCGAGGTAACATGAAATCCGCAACTTTGGATTTTATTCCCCATAACTTTAGATTCTAATTTTGAATGTTAAAAATCATGAAAAGTAGTCTCGTGTGAACCCCAAACGTTCTAAGTTCGAAGTAATTATTTCGCAATTATAGGCTAAAACACTAAACGTTTAGTGATAAGGTGTAAAATTGAATGTAAATGCACAAGATCAGTTGTGCTTATACCGTGGCAGAGGGGAAATGCTACCGCAAGGCTAGTCCTTATAATAATTAGTCAAAGCTCTGGGACCCGTAAATCACTTGTATTTGTCGGTAGTCACGTGTGGTTTCCATGTCGGTGTCACGTTGAGCTGAGTCGGCACGCCGCTAGGTCTATCCTGCCATCCGCTTTGCGCAGGAGAGTCGTTCCGCCGAAATTTTCTTGAAGGTTGCGTGTTCTTTGTCGGTGGTCACCACTGTAGGGGGTGACGTAAGTTGATGCGGTGGGATTATAGAAAAGAGTTCTTGATTTACATTATTTATTTAAGTGCACATAATCTAAGTTACATTTGACCTAGCGGTACGGTGGTATGGGAACGACTGGCGAAGTTCCAGTCGCTCCGTAGGACTGATACAAAATTGCTGAACAAGCAGATATGAAAGACACACTGTGTGGCTACAGATATATTAAAATAGAACGTCAATGTTTTATACGGAAAAAATCACGGAATATTAAATGTGAGACAGACAAGTACGCGGAGCAAGAGTCACAGTCAGACATCTCATTCTTAAACAATCAAAAATTTTTGTTTTTCATTCCGTTAATTAATTAAAAATCGTTTATTTTTAATTACCTATTCCTCCACTTGTGGAGGAAACATTTAGCGGATGGAAGAGCCGTGCACGGCAGGGCGTGTTTTGTTACCTTAGCTGAAAAGCGGGAAAGGAGGCATGATCGACTTGCAAACCCAACTGACACAGCAAACTCTACGTGTACTTGTCTACAGCGACAACACGTTCCGACGCGGTGGTAGCTTTAAAAAAGATTTGACGTTTGATAAGTGTGCTGCAAGCTTCTAAATTGAAAAAATTATATTGACTTTGACTTTGACTTTGTCGTACATGCGGCCGTACATGTCGCCCTCATATCGGGCTTTATAGCCACGAGCATAAGTGCTGACAAGACGCTGATTGAAACAACTTTATAAGGTACTTCTTAATATGCTGACACTTTTTAAGGGGATGATCAGACGGTCAAACTTAACAACTTTCTCTATGGCACCAACATCGAAATCGCGAAATAAAATCAGCTGTTCCATACAATACTGCAAACCAACTCGAGCCAAATGTATGGGACAGTTGATTTTTTTTCACGAAATCGAAATTGGTCCCATAGAGAAAGTTGTTCAGTTTGATGGTCTGATCATCCTCTTAAAAAACTGTCAGCGTATTAAGTTGGACCCCGTAGATGGAAATGCCAATGATGATGAATTACCTATTAGTCTACGGATGCTAACCCACCAATTGCCAATTTTGTTTCTACATAAACAACATTTTCCAACCAGTCGGTCTAGAATAGATTAGATTATAGCAGCAGCGCGATATAGCGCTGTCGCGCCTTAGCTTTCTTTTTATTTCCCCACATCTGAGCAAGATAAAAGCCACGATAGAGCCTTCTCGCTCTCCTTTTTAGGGTTCCGTAGTCAAACAAGGAACCCTTATACTTTCGTCCATTCTGTCTGTCTGTATGCCCTACCTCAATAACTCGCAGATTTTTGCACCTATTGAATCGAAATTTAACAGTAACCCAAAAAGTGGCGCGCTATCGTTAGGTTCCAAATTTTCTTTTAGGTAAGAGAATCGATATTTCTAGTTTTTTCTTATTGTACTTATGCAATGGTTACGGAACCCTATAATGGGCGAGTCCGACACTCTCTTGGCCGGTTTTTTTACAGATGATCGAAAAATTTGAATGTAAATTAATCACCTAACAGCATATCGGTCGATAACCGTCAAGTTACGTACATAATAGCCATGCCGATACGATTAGAGTCTACGTCAAATACATTAACACGACTGCGAACCCCAAGCCTGTATGAGACTGTATGACACATCATACGAGCCACGTTCAAAATACCTAACCACCCAGGTAGGTACTAACAGTTCTAGGAATTGCACTGGTGGTAACATTTCATTGTTTATGCTCTGATCGTGTTATGACTGGATAGATACAGTCATGTTGATGACACCATCTTTCAGATTAGAGTCTTTATACTCTAGTGGCGCTTGCAATTACGAACGCGCTCTTAGATATAGTATAGAGTCCAACTTAATATGCTGACACTTTTTTAAGGGGATGATCAGACCATCAAACTGATCAAATTTCTCTATGGGCCCAAAATCGCGAAAAAAAATCTGTAGTTCTATACAAAACTGCAAACCTACACGAGCCAAACTTATGGGACAACTGATTTATTTTTCGCGATTTCGATGTTGGTCCTATAGATAAAGTTGTTCAGTTTGATGGTCTGATCATCCCCGTAAACAAGCGTCAGCATATTAAGAAGGACCCTGTGTTTATACCTTAGAAACGTGAGGCTCAATCTAGTCATACAGGGTGTAAGTGACAGCCTAGCAAATACTGAAACGGTGAACTCAGACCATCAAACTGAACAACTTTCACTGTGGAGCCTACGTCAGGAAAATCAAAAAAAATCTGCGGTCCCATACATTTGGGTCGAGTAGGTGCAACAGTTTTGTATGGGACAGCTGATTTTTTTCGCGTTTCCCGAGGTAGGCTCCATAGTGAAAGTTGTTCAGTTTGATGGTCTGAGTTCACCGTTTCAGTATTTGCTAGGCGGTCACTTACACCCTGTATGACTAGATTGAGCCTCACGTTTCTAAGGTATAAAACAACAAGTGAACAACTTTCTTAGGTTGTTGTGCGTGAGGCGTCATACAACTTAATAGCCCAGTAAAGTTACTGTGCGCTTGTATGACGAAAGTAAATAATTTATAACTGCCGTTTTTTTTCTTTTATACTTTAGATTATAATTGTAGTTATCATTTAAATTGAAAATCCGACTAAAAATTTTCTTGAATAATTTAACAAAGTAAAAAAAATCTTGTAACACTGGAAAAAAATAGTCTATACCTATACCATTTTTTATGTTATTTGTTAAATACATTTCTATTCTTTTGTATAAGAATTAAATTCAAAGAAAAATCACCACCAACCTCCATTTTTATCACATACTGCATTTTTTTGAAATGAAGTAATCCGCAGAAGAACCAGAGTAGCTGACATAGTCCAAAGAATCGCTAAACTAAAGTGGCAGTGGACGGGGCACATTGCTCGCAGAACCGATGGCCGATGGGGCCGATGGGGCCGAAAAGTTCTCGAATGGCGACCGCGTTCCGGAAAGCCCCACACGGTGGACCGACGACCTGGTGAAGGCGGTGGGAACCCGTTGGATGAGGGTAGCGCAGGACCGGTCGTTATAGCGATCCTTGGGGGATGCCTATGTCCAGCAGTGGACATCGGCTTCGATGATGACTGCGTTTTTTTGTACAGTAATTCAGGCAATGTAAAACTTCATTCAGTCTAAAATAGAGTTACAATAATCATTGAGTAACTATTCTCTCGTAGAAAGGACATTAAGGCAACAAACTTGAGATATTGCGAAGGGAAATTACCATAGAGTGCCCGTTAAGGGACTAATGTAGCAAGTAATCAGTTTATCAGGTGATGCGGTGGCCTAGGTCCTACATTTTGCGCTTAAACTTTGCATTAAAATGTACCTAGAGTCACGTTGCAGGTTTTGACCCGAGCACTTGTCTCGCGTGGTTTTCGCGCGTCGCGTTTTTGCCTGCCACGAGGCTCCGCAATCCTCAATCTCTTCTTTATCTTGATCAAAAACAATCCCTGAGATTGGGATAGATAGTACAGAATATGAGCTTCTATAGTTTACCAGTAAAGGTGTAAAATAATCCGGAAAGATAATTGATATCTTATAAACAGGGTCCTTCTTAATATGCTGATACTTAAGGCTGGACCGGACCATCAAACTGAACAACTTTCACTATGGAGCCTACCTCCAATGAAAAAATCAGCTGTTCCATACAAAACTGCTGTACTCTACCCGACTAGTGTATGAGACAGCTGATTTTTTTCCGCGTTTCCGGAGCTAGGCTCCATAGTGTAGGTGGTGTTCTTACACCCTGTATAAGAACAAAAAAAACAACAGTTCGATTTTTTACAAGAATTTGTCTCAAAAACCCTCTTTAGTTTCAAAAGAGACACTTCTTACACTGCCCCCTTAACAAAAAAACCAGTCCCACCTCACCACAGACTAAAAATAAAAACACAATCCATTAAAACGGCTCATTAGTACCAAAGAGTTATGTCAATGTAGTTAATTGTTTCCACCATTACAGATGGCGCTAGTGTTCAAATGCGCCGCTAAGTGATATTGTGTTTGCTGGACACAAACAGATAGACAGAAAGAATATGCGTTATTGCAATTTAAAAAACCGGTCAAGTGCGAGTCGGACTCGCGCACGGAGGGTTACGTACCAACATACAAGAATATTACCAAAAAAATTGTGCTTTCTCCGTGATTAACTGCCTCTGTGGTCTAATGGTTAAGATCATTGGGCTCTTGAAACGGAGGTCGTGGGTTCGATTCACATCTTAATTTTCAGACAATCAGGTGATTCAGCCTGCAATGTCCTAACCAACTGGGGAAAAACGCACAAAGTGACATATCACTAGGTGTCCCCCGTGTGAATCGAACCCACGACCTCCGTGTCAAGAGCCCAATGCTCTTAACCATGAGACCACGGAGGCAGGCATTCAATTGTTACACATATCGTACTTTTATACAAAACATTTTTTTTCTTCTCTTTCATTCGCAGACGCCACAGAACATTATAAGAGGGGTTAGAAATGCAAAGTAGCGGTTTTGCTTCGGAGACGGCTGTCGCCACTTGTCTTCCCGCTCACGCTGCTACAATTACTCATGCCCTCTCGCTCGCACCACGCCGCGCGCCTTTTGATGTTATACAAATCATTGCATAACCTGTGGCGACACGTTCCACGCCTACTTTGCACTTCTAACCCCTCTTATTATGTTCTGTGGCAGACGCCATATTAGAATTAGATAGCCTATATCACTCACAATTTTTACGAATCTAATGACACCTCATACGTTAAATTCCATGAACCCGTTTAAGCTGTAGGCCGTGCCAAAGAAATAGACATACAAACATACATAAATACATACATACATAAATACATACATACGTACCTACATGCATACATACATACCCTTAAAAACATAACCCTGCAGTCGGGTAATTACAAAAAAAAAATCATTTGGACCTTTAGCGGGATACCGACTCACACTTGGCCCGTTTTGATTATTTGTTGTTATACTGTAGAGTTTGCTCTACAATGTGTTAATGAATTAACGCAAAACTAGAAAGTAGTTTGTTTAGAATCGAAAGGAGAATCAAATTATCATGTTTTCAACATAGGTAATTATTTTCAAAATATTAAATAATTTGTTTGTAAAATTTAAAATTGACTGAACTCGATCTCAACCCACCGCTCGGGCACTCTCACCCTACTACCTACCAAAACAAGATTCCTAAAATATATCAATGAGCACGCTAGCGCTTTCATTCATTGCTGAAATGATAACAAATCATTTTTGCCTCAAAACTTAAAATACGAATAACTTTTAATTTTAACAATCAAAATAATGAAATTATTGTTTCAATCTAATTATTTTGTTATAAATCAGGTGGGGTGTATGAGGTTTTGCGCTTATTCATTAACACATTGTATAATCATACATACACTCGAAAAACATGTCCCACCTTCTGGTGCAGTCGGGTTAAAATTCATATCTATCATCCAAGAAACTAACTTTCAACTCTGACCAAAACAAAACAGGGTATATTTTACAATGGCAAGAACTAAGCTCTTATGCCGTATAGAAATTGAAACAGTAGATAGCCACAAATGTGAATGCTCTGAGAATTTCTAGTGTTTATTATATGCGCGTGCTTCGTCATTTGTGAAGTTACAGTGTGATTACAAACAGTAAAACAGCATTTACTATGAGACCAAATTTTAAATTGCGAAAAACACGTAAAGCTACTCGACCAAAATGCAACAGCAGATTATTTTTCGCGATTTCAAAGATGGCTCCATAGTAAAAGTTGTCAATGCTGTTTGTATGAAGTATCCAAGACTCGGCTGCACCAAAATAAATAACAGCATTGGCCATTTTGACAAATTTTGATGAATTGGATTACTTTTTTAAAAATTGGGGAATATATTAACGGAACTATCCAAAATCATTTAACATATCGTGTACAGTAAATTATTGATACAAAACACCTAAATTCTTGAAAGTGGCATAGCATAGCATAGCATAGCATAGCATAGCATAGCATAGCATAGCATAGCATAGCATAGCATAGCATACCATAGCATACCATAGCATATGCTCACGACTATATTCCCCGAAGGGGGTAGTCAGAGATATTCTAAAAACAGAACATCCACGTTTCACTAGTATCGAAACACTGTCCAGTGTGACGGGGAGTGAACCCGTCGCCACTTGTAATGGACAGTGCGTACAATACATGCCTCGAAATTGAAACATGCAGGTATCCTCACGATGTTTTCCTTCACCGAAAAGCCAGTGAAAGTGACTATGGTGTAAAATGAATAAGTGGCGTATTCCTCCCGCTCGATTGCCGCGACCGCTGAAGCTTCACCACTATTAGTTTTTATTACACTATGGTTTTATTTAGGAGTATTCTGGCGCCTTGTTCTACTGCTTGAATTAAATATAATGTGGTAAAATCCACCTCGTCTCGGACAATCGCTAATGGACGCATAAACATTAACATAATGGCGTTTAAAAACTAATTGTTGTTCTTGAACTTTGCCTTTAAGACTGTGATTTGATTAAGAGAAATTATATTAATTTATGTTTGACTTGTAAACTGATTTTGAAATGATTAACTTTATTATAAAAAGTTAAATTTTTTTTGACTGACATATACAGTTTGCTCAGGGAGCATTTACTGCTTTTTACAGCGGGCTTTTGGGGGTGGCCATACCAGTGACGGCGAAGCGCCCTGGTAGGTCACCGAACCAGTGATTTAAGCAACCTGCCCAAGGGGCACCCCAGGGGGGTACGGACCTCGGCAATGGGCGTTGCTGGGATTACGCGACGGGTTGGGAAGCGGGGATCGGTGAGAACCGGCCAGCTATGTGCCGGTAGCGTCTGTAGACGCCAGATGAAGGAGTGGGCAGCGATCGCGACCGTCCCCCGCGGCGGCGATGGGGATTTCGAGTATTACGGCGACGACGCAACATGTCTATGATTGTGATCGTGTTACCGTCGGCGGTGGTCGTGTTGTGTGGTATAAAAAGCCGTGGTGGTCCAGTGGCGAGTGATGGTTCGATCCCCGTCCAGGCCGACTCGTATCAATGAGTTTTTTGGAATTTATGTACGATTTGTAACACCACTGGCTTTTCGGTGAAGGAAAACATCGTAAGGAAACCTGCATGCTTCAATTTCGAGGAATGTGTTGTACCCACTGTCCATTATAAGTGGCGACGGGTTCACCCCCCGTCACACTGGACAGAGTTTCAGTACTACTGGTGAAACGTGGATGTTCTGAGATTCCAGAATATCTTTGACTACCCCCTCGGGAATTATAGTCGTGAGCATATGCTTATGCCCTATAATAGGAGGGTAGACAGAGAAAGATCCTGCAGAACCTTTAAAAATGCTGATGCATGCATGCTAACTTTTTTTATACTTTATACATACCGTGCTTCGGAAGGCTCGTTAAGCAGTTGGTCTCGGATAGTTCCGTCAGATGGCGTTGCAACTATTCGTTAAGCCAGGTCAGAGGGCTTTTTGAAAATTCTCTGACAGCAAGTTGACCACTAACATGCCTCCACCAACCAGCACTGGGCCCGCGTGGTGGAGTATGGCCCACTCCCTCTCACCATTATTCGTGAGAGGAGGCCTTTGCCCTGCAGTGAGATTCTACAGGCTATGATGGCTCTTGACAACCTTTAGAGCCGTTTTGACAGATCGCTCAGACGTTAAAGGCTGTCAGTTACATAGAGTTTAGCGCGATGCGGAATTCAGCACAGTTGAATAATAATTGGATTGCAATGTGATTAGAACTGAAATTGGATAAGAATATAACTTCGATGTTTTAAATTAGCGCAATCTATCTCCAGGTCTTTTCATAAACGGTCTAATGCCTAAAATATCCCAATTTTTATTCCAAGAAGCGATATAGAGACTATTTCAATTCGACACTTACGTAACAAAAGTCACCACTCAATTCCATACAAATATTCAATACAATATCACAAAGAACGGATTTTTCATGTAAATTACATTCGTAAAATAATATTACCATTGAAATTCGATTGTCTGAGCCTCGAGGAAGAAAATATTATTTTTGGGGTCCCGTAGCGAAATGGGGAAGCCTTCCTTGTAGTGTCGCCCAAAAACCAACAGCAATTCCTACAAAGTGGCATTCGTGATTCAGAAAAAATAAAGTGCGAATCGGACTCTCGCACCGAGGGTTCCGTACAACCATGTTTAACACAAAATAAAATCTCCGAGATCCTTAGCGCGAACTCGACACACACTTGGCCTGTTTTAATTATTGTTTATTTCACTTTAGAGAATTCTCTATAATCAGATCAAGCTTGACGTTTGTATGTATTGCCGTTTTTACGATAGAGCAAAAACAAACAAAAAAATCTTTAAAAAACTGGTTTCTTGCTTCAACTTTATTATTATAATTGTTTTTAAATATTATTTGTAAGAAAATCCAAATAATAACACATGAATAACACATACCTATTCTGTCAATATTTCAAATCACTTCTACTAGGAAGCGACTGAGGCGTTTTCCAAGACTATGAAATCGAAAAGTCAGTGGATAGCAATATTACTTTTTCTTAATTAATGGCCGGTTGCTTGCGTCTAGCGCGGCAATTCTGCCAATGTCAAGTAGTTTATAATCTCAAGTGATTGTTTTATGGTTAAAACACAAAAGAGTTTCACAAAATGGCGGAGCCACGTGCAAGCCTAAGAGAGGCCACCACGCACGCGTCCACCTTCCGTCAGACTTGCAGCGCGACTCCAGCAATATTAAAAGTACAGAAAAACCTGTTACATTGACAGTAAAAAGTGATGTTTGTCTATGGTTTGCATCATTCAAATGACGTTTGATAGTGGTGGTGTTGCCAATGGATAATTTTTCACTACCAATAAATACGCAATAGCACCGACAAATTTCGTTCGTTGTACATAAACGAACATTTACTGCATAAAAATTAATCAATTTGAGGTATCAAAACGTCTCTCATATTACAACCATAATAATCTTATAAATAAATAAAAAAATGCTCCCTAAAATTAGGGAATCGAGAAAAACACATAACACTTTCGATCTGACGGCTAAATTGGCATGATTATAACGCCATCCTTCCAGTGTCTTTGAACAATTTTTTTAATGAAAATGCTTCATTACGCTTGAAAAGATACAGCCCTATAGAGTTAGGACAGACGGACAGCATAGGCTTAGTAATGGGTCCCGTTGGCACTCCTTGGGTACGGAACCCTAACACTAAAACGATTGATGGTATAAGTGATAACTTACTTAAGAAGTAGAAAGTTGTGAACCCTAAAATATACATCCGAAACTAACTTGGCAGATTTTTATTCAACGAAATTGCCTTAGTTTGAGAAGAAAATGATCTCATTCATTCCTTAAGACGTCCTTTGATATAACTCTTATGGAAAGTTCGTAAGAATAAAAATTGATTGATTCATGCGACTTCGTATTGTTAGCATTTTCGTTTCTTTGCTTCAACTGATAAAATACTTGATGTGTTCATGAATTTTCAGCTTAAATAAGATTCGATTACAGAAAAGCGAAAAATAAAACAGATTTGTAGAATTTTAGTCCACCGGCTGAAGAAAAATTGGTTTTGATATTATTAAAGTCTGCAAATTTTAAATATATTATTAGGTATATGATGTAGAGTTATACTCCAAAAAATTATAAAAACGAGAACTTGCTTTAGATAATAGTTCGTAACCTGGTTCGCCGATATCTAACATTTATAACAACTGTATAATATGAAGCTAACAACACATAATGACATAAACCAGAAATATTCAATTTTAGATCAATATTAATATGAGATAATGAGAATACCTAAAGTGTATTTACCATAAGTTCGAAAGTGTCATAACATTTTATAAATATGTATATTAACATGTACCCGATATATATTTTTGACACATCATCAACTCTAATATTATTATAACTAAGTGGTTATTTTACGGCTTCTACAACCGGACGGACTATTTAGCCACTTTATCAAAGAAGCAGTCAGGTGCCTACGGAAATTTTTAAAAGTTTGATTTCTGGCCGATATACCTCATGAATAAATATCCATACAGAACGAAAGCTTCACACCAGCTAAGTTTATTGCGGCTGAATGTGTGCCTATTATCACATGAATAACCTTGACTGCCGTGCAGGAGGCGATGGTTCGATCCCCGTCCAGAGCGACTCGTACCAATGAGTTTTTCGGAATTTAATGTACGATTTGTAACACCACTGGCTTTTCGGTGAAGGAAAACATCGTGAGTAAACCTGCATGCTTCAATTTCGAGGCATGTGTTGTACCCACTGTCCATTATAAGTGGCGACGGGCTCACCCCCCGTCACACTGGACAGAGTGTCGGTACTACTAGTGAAACGTGGATATTCTGAGGTTACAGAATATCTCTGACTACCCCCTCGGGGAATATAGTCGTTAGCATATGCTTATGCTTATTAAATACTAAAAACAAAATTTTCAAAAAATCGTTTGATTAGTTTATACTCTTTTTATTGGCATTACTTTACATCAAAGAGATTTTTTGAATAACATAAGTAGATAGTATTAAATATGTACCTATGTACCTAATACTTTTTATTTGAATAAGCTATCATTCTTAGTTTCCGAGATATAAAGGTTTATGTTGACCCGTATTCCTTGCTCTCGAGTGTATTTGATTTATCCGATCTTTACTACCTATCCTATCTTACCCGATCATACCTTATGGTGTAGGTTCTAACCAGCCGAAATGGGATTACGGTCGTGACTTTATCCATGTTCACCTCAAAATCAGGTCCAGCAATCAGTAGCGGAGCAAATGCCCCGGGCGGCACTTTACTAGGGGCGGTAAATTGGGGAAAAATACAGGATCCTTCTTAATATGCTGACACTTTTTAAGGGGATGATCAGACCACCAAACTGGACCACTTTCTCTATGAGAACAACATCGAAATCGCGAAAAAAAATCAACTGCTCCATACAAAACTGCAAAGCATATTAAGTTGGACCCTAATAGAACTAGATTGATTGAGCTCTGTCTATAACCAATTCGTAGAGCAGAGAAAAGACGAGCTCGCTTCGATCGCTCTAAGTTTCTGTTTAAATTAATGTGCCTGCACATTCGTAGGCCTATGCATAATCCTGAAGAGATCTGACCACAGCTAAGACGTGTTGCTAAAAATTTCGAGCTTGCTTCGCTCGATCCATAGCTTTTACTTAGGTAACTTTGCACATGTTTTGTACATAAAAAGCTCTGGCTCTAACCGATCCGTGTTAAGAAGAAAAGTCGAGCTTGCTCCGCTCGCTCTAAGTTTCTATTTCCGTATGGATAAACCAAAAGATTCTGACCACAACCCGAATCGATGTGAAAAAAAAATTTCGAGCTCGCTTCGCTTGCTCCGTTATTGTTTTTGTAGTGTATAAGGGGGCGGCATCTGGCCGCATCTTCTCTACAACGAAACACCTTCCGACGCGGTGGTAGATTCAAAAACATGACGTCAAAAAGTTATCTATGTGATATTATTTTGAATAAACAATTTTGAATTTTGAATTTTTTGAATTTTGCGGTAAAATAAGTATGTGCCCCGGGCGGCAGAAACCCACACTACGCCACTGCCCGCAATCAATTTAGTCATTACACAATCAATAAACTGCGTTTGTAATACACATCAATGTACAGTCGCCATCAGATATATCGTAGCATCCAAGGTGGTCAAATATTTCTGAGCACTGCTTATTTTCAATAAATTCATTATAGTAAATTTACCAATTTTATCTAAACGTGTAAACGTTAAAAAAAGCTGTGGTGGTCCAGTGGCGAGCAACCTTGCCTGCCATGCAGGAGGCGATGGTTCGATCCCCGTCCAGGCCGACTCGTACCAATGAGTTTTTCGGAATTTATGTGCGATTTGTAACACCACTGGCTTTTCGTTGAAGTAAAACATCGTGAGGAAACCTGCATGCTTCAATTTCGAGGCATGTATTGTACCCACTGTCCATTATAAGTGGCGACGGGCTCACCCCCCGTCACACTGGACAGAGTTTCGGTACTACTGGTGAAACGTGGATGTTCTGAGGTTTCAGAATATCTCTGACGACCCCCTCGGGGAATATAGTCGTGAGCATATGCTTATGCTATGCTTATCTAAACGTGTATTGTGTCATAAATATGTGAACAGCTTATTTTCAATAATTTCTTAACAATGTCATTTAAAATTGAAATGCATTATAACGGAATAAGGTCTTTTTTCCTAAGCAGCTCAGATTTTTATGATCACCCTGACTGTGTAGATATTTTTGATGTTCCAGGCGTTCAGATATTGTTGATTGGTTACGTGTAAAGAAATGTCTATGCGTAGACACAGCTCTGAAGATTGCTGGACGAGGATTGCAGGCAGAGAAATGAAGCAGCTGCTTTTGAATTATAATAGCGTATAATCAAATACTAAATAGTAAAAAAGTTCTTAATTTTAGAAACTTTCTAATTACTAAACGTGGTGCGCGCGTATGAGATTGAAGGGCAAGTGAAGGACGCGTTGGCTGCCTCATCCAGCTCCCTAAACCGTCGCTCATTGGCCGATGATCACGTGATAAACCGTCGCCATTGGGTCTGCGTTACGTGACGTGATGCGAAGGACATCGGCTCGAGTGGTAGGGTAATCCGGTCGAATAGATGCGTATGTATAGGTATATAGGTGTGTAGTTGTGTCGCCAACAGAAATTATTGAAAATTAGAACTGCTTAGAAATATTTGACCAACTTGTTTGCTATGATATATGTGATGGCGACTGTACACTGGGTCAGCGACAACCAAGGTGACAAGTACCAAAAAGTTTGACCCAAAAGTTTATTGTTTGAGCAATAATGAACCTTATTTATGAGACACGAAGGCATATTTCATGTGCTATGAATGGTTATTATGTTACTGATTAAATCACGTAGGTACTTTAAAATATTAACTTACTTACCTAAGTATTGTTCGACAGAGACTTGAAATGATCGAATTGAGGGCGTCCAAATAAAAATGTTCTTTGTTGTTTGCCAGCCTTGATCTTAAATACACAGGGTGTTTCAAAAATACAAATCGTCGTTGCGACTTTAAGATCTCCTATGTGACACTTTTTTCGAAATTCACTTTTTATGTTAATGCATAATTTATGATGTCCTCCATAGAATGCAAAAACTCCCAAGTCAAAATAACACCAATTTCACGGCTATTCTACAGTTAGAAAAATACTCTTATGTGCGTAGTCATGAAAAGATGGCAACTTAAATTCTCAATTTCCCAACACTTTTACATTTTGCACATAGGAGATTTTAAAGTCGCAACGACGAAATAAACATTTAAGCTCCACTTGCGCCAACCTGGGTTAACACTTAACTCTGGGTTAAATAGCTAACTCGGATTTTCTGCTATACTAAAAATCATAGATTACAAACTTAACCTGGAGTTATTTTCTAACCCTGGTTGACGCTAGTGGGGCTAAGGTGGTTTAGACCATCACACTGAACAACTTTCACTATGGTACCAATATCGAAATCGCGAAAAAAAAATCTGGTACTCCATACTAAACTACAAGTCTACTCGTGCTAAATGTATGGGGTAGCGGATTTTTTTCGCGATTTCGAGTTTGGTCTCATAGTGAAACTTGTTCAGTTTGATGGTCAAAACAACCGCCTTAAAAGTTTTAAATGTTTATTTTGACTTTTGTAACATATTGTATACTCCAAGTCTCAAACAACGTACGCGATCGTAGGAATGACCACATCCTTTGTCTCCTTTACAACATCCTACACAACCCTTCATATCCCAACTATCTCCGTGAACGTTTCTCCTTCTCCCGCCCTCCTGGCAAGCCTTTACGATCCCACATCTGTACCCAACTTAGTATCCCATCCCACTCCACCGACTTCTACTCCTATTCCTTCACCATCCATGCTGCTCGGTTGTGGAACTCACTCCCCGCCAACATTCGCGACTCTGAGACTATAGCTGTATTTAAAAAGAGAACGAAAGAGCACTATCTTTCTATAACTTAAGTGATATTTATTTATATATATTTTGATATATATTTTAATTTGTAGGTATATATTGCATAATATATTTATTTACTGTTTGTTTGTACACATGAAGTTTGCCTTGTGTTTATTAACTGTCTCTTTTGCGGGTCTGCTGGAAGAAATCTCTTCAGAGATAAGCTCGCCCTTTGTACATGTTTTCTCAACTATGTGAATTATTATACCTGTGTGTACAAAATCTTAGCAAATTTTTGTCCAAATCTGACACAATAACCCACACAAATGAAGTATACATGTAGTAGTGTGTTGGCTGGCACTAATATGTTGTATTCTGTTGTTTTTAATTAATAAAATTTGGTATGAATTTTTTTGTAGCTGCACCACAGAATAGAATAGTCTTTGACTATTTATATGTGGACTGGTTACGCGTGTAATTCTACTAACAAACATTTCTGCCACTTTTTGCGGGAGCGAGGTAACATGAAATCCGCAACTTTGGATTTTATTCCCCATAACTTTAGATTCTAATTATGAATGTCAAAAATCATGAAAAGTAGTCTCGTGTGAACCCCAAACGTTCTAAGTTCGAAGTTATTATTTCGCAATTATAGGCTGTCTCGTTTAGTGATAAGGTGTAAAATTGAATGTAAATGCACAAGATCAATTGTGCTTATACCGTGGCAGAGGGGAAATGCTACCGCAAGGCTAGTCCTTATAATAATAAGTCAAAGGTAATATATTCAGGGTCCTTCTTAATATGCTGAAACTTTTTGAGGGGATGATCAGACCGTCAAACTTAACAACTTTTTCTATGGACCAACATCGAAATCGCGAAAAAAATATCAACTGACCCATACATTTGGCAAGTAGGTTTGCAGTTTTGTATGGAACACCCTGTATAGAACAGAACTAGATTCACAATCAACGATCCAACATTGGCAGAACCAAAAGAGCTCTTTTTTGTACTGTCTGATAGATAGACTAAGTTTATGAATCAATAACTGAAAAGAGAAAAACAAGCTCTATAATCACTAATCAGCTATAACAACTGTTATTATACTGTAATTAATGTTGCTGTTTTTGTGGCATCTTTGTTTTGCGTTCCGTTCCACGCATTTTAAATTCTATGTTTTGTTCTGCTTGTGCTATCTTTGTTTCTTTTTTTTTTACCTGGTTTTTCCACAAAGCTGCCCACGCATTTATTTTATGTTATTTTAAAATTTTCCCCATTCTGCTGGCGGGTAGAAAATCTAAATTTGTTTTGATTTTATTAGTTTTAGTAAGTAGGTTTTATCTGTATTTTAATTTTATTTTGTAATATATTCTATTTATTTTAATTTATTTGTACTACTACAATGGACATTGACGATAGTAACAGTGAACATTTTCTATCTTTCTATTCATCTTCTGAAAATCTGAGCAGTAATGATAGCTTTCATAGTACTTCTTCTCTTCCTGTCAATGACTATCTAAACTACCAGTTTTCAGATGTATCTAAAAACTTTAATGTTGTTCATATCAACGCTCAGAGTATTCCTGCTCACTATCCCGATTTACTTGCGACTTTCGACATTAGAAACATTCACGCAGTCCTAGTTTCAGAATCATTCCTTCATCCTTGCCTGCCTTCTACCTCTTATTCCTTACCAGGTTTCCAGCTCCTTCGAAACGATCGCACCAATACCTCTCATGGTGGCGTTGCGATCTATCTTCGCAGTCACATCCCTTTCTCTATCATCAGTAAGTCTCCTCAACCCCCTCCCCCCAGCACTGCTGAACATCTCTTTTTGGAAGTTACCCTCTCCCACACCAAAATTTTTCTCGGCGTCTTTTACAGTCCGTCTCTTACTATTGACTACTTCTCCAGTCTAGAAAAACTTCTTGAAGATTTCTCGTCGTCATACAGTCATTCCATCATCATGGGCGATTTTAACACCTGCCTCCTCAAAAATGACTCCCGGTCTCTCCGTTTAAAATCTCTCGCCAAATCCTGCAATTTGCATATACTCCCACTTACTGCAACTCATAATTTTCCAAACTGTACACCTTCTCTCCTTGACCTGATATTAGTTAGTTCCGTTAATCATGTTGCTAAACATGGCCAGCACAGTGCTGATGTCTTTTCCTACCATGATCTCATCTACCTATCCTACAAAATCCGTCCTCCTAAATCCAAACCTAAAGTCCTTTTACAGCGCAATTTTCGTGCAATGGACACAGATAGACTTCTTGAAGATGCTGTAAAAACTGACTGGTCAGTTATAGATCGGGCGAGTACAGTTGATGACCAAATTTTTCTCTTCAACTCGCTACTTATCGAACTGTACGACAAGCATGCGCCTATCCGCCCAGTTAAAGTCAGGCATCTTCCTGCGCCATGGCTGACCGACGATATCAAGTCCCTCATCGTGAAGAAAGGTCGTGTCAAGGCGAAATACAAGGCTGAACCCTCTGATGCAAATCGTGACAGGTACCATCTGATCAGAAACCGCTGCAATAGAGTGTGTAGAGATGCACAAAGACGCCACATCCATCGGTCCGTTGAAAATGGTGATCCAGGAAAAGTCTGGAAATTTCTTAAAACTCTGGGAATCGGCAAGTCTCGCACTGATCCTGTTTCGAAAAAAGTTGACATTAACTCCCTTAACAAGCATTTCTCTTCTGCATCAACGTTAGATGATCTCACTAAGATTAACACCTTAAACCAACTCTCCTCGAAGCCGACTCCTAACTTTTCTCCTTTCTTCTTCTGTCAATTCACTGATTGTGATGTTAAGAGGAACATTATTTCCATTGCCTCTAATGCCGTCGGAGGTGATAGCGTTAGCCGTAATATGATCATTCCTCTCCTAGATATCCTCACCCCTGTAATTACCAAGATCCTCAACCGTTCAATATCCTCCTGCACCTTTCCCACCATCTGGAAAGATGCCGAAATTATTCCTTTGCCTAAAAAGAGCAACCCGTCTACGTTCTCTGAATACCGCCCTATTTCTATTCTTCCTTTCCTTTCCAAGGTCCTTGAACGTCTCGTTCATCGACAGCTAAGTACCTTTCTCTCAAAAAACAATCTCCTTAATCCCTTCCAATCCGGTTTCCGCCCCGGTCATAGTACGGTTACGGCTCTAGTTAAAATCTCCGACGACATTCGTTACGGCATGGAAAACAAACTGCTTACTGTTCTAACACTACTAGATTTCAGCAATGCTTTTAATACCGTAGACTTCGATATTCTACTGGGGCTGTTGCACACTCTTAACATATCTCCAACAGTGATTGACTGGTTTCGTAGTTACCTGTACGGGCGCCGGCAGCGTATAAAGGTTGAAGACACCTTCTCTTCATGGTGTGATACCTCTGCTGGCGTGCCGCAGGGTGGCGTGCTATCACCTCTTTTGTTCGCTATCTTCATTAATTCTATTACCAATCAACTTAACTCTTCCTACCACCTCTATGCAGACGATCTCCAGATTTATACACAGTCATCTTTGGATGACATCACTCGGGCCATCCAAACCACAAATGACGATTTAGTTCTCATCCAAGACTGGAGCCAATCATATGGCCTCAAAGTGAATCCAAATAAGACGCAAGTCATTATCATTGGTAGTCCGTGGTTTGTTTCGAGGGTTCACCTTGACCAGTTGCCTCCTATTGTTTTTGATGGTGAACGTATACCATATAGTACCTCAGTCAAGAATCTGGGGATTTTCTTTGATAGTACTTTTTCATGGATACCGCAGGTCACCGAGGTTAGCAGGAAGATGTTTGCTGCCTACGGTTCCTTAAAACGTCTGCGCAACTTTCTTCCCATTAGCACGAAAATTGAGCTGGCACAATCCCTCCTGCTACCTATCCTTGACTACGCTGACTCCTGCTACCTAGACTTGACTGTGGAGCTACTTAATAAACTTGAGCGACTTCAAAACCTTTGCATAAGGTTTATATTTGGCCTGCGGAAGTACGACCATGTGTCGGAATTCCGCGCTCGACTTAAGTGGCTCCCGGTCAAACGTCGAAGGGATGCTCATATCCTATCCCTTCTCTATTCCATACTCTTTCTTCCTTTGACTCCTCATTACCTCAAGGAACGCTTTGTTTTCTGTTCCTCTACCACTGGCCGTCACCTGCGCTCCTCTGAAAATCTATCCCTCCTTATGCCCACCCATTCCACTAACTTCTACACCAAATCCTTCTCCGTGCAAGCTGTTCGGCTCTGGAACTCGTTGCCAGAGTTGATCAGACGTGCTCCCTCGTTGAGTGTTTTTAAGTCGAAAGTCAAAGATCATTTCCTTGACCTCTGATTTCTTTTCAACTTCACTTTTATTTCGTTTTTTTTTCCTCTTACAGTTGCTTCCGTGTTGTATGTAGTAGTCACTTATGTATGTATATAGATAAAAAGATATGTATGTATGTATTTATTATAGATTATTTTATTTTATTTTATTATTTGCAAGTATATTTATACACTTATTGCCATTTCTTTATTTTGAGCTACACCGCCTACCTATTTTTTCGATTGTTAATTCCTCTACCCTAAGGTTGTCTGGAAGAAATCGCTTTTTAGCGATAAGACCGCCTTATTTGTACCTACTTTTAATTCTTTATCTGTATTCAAATGTATGTTCTGTTTTGGTGTGCAATAAAGTATAATTGAATTGAATTGAACTGTGTTTGAGAAAATATATTTTGAATGTTATTAGGTAGGTATCGCAAACGGGGACGAAGAAGATTTTTGGTTGGTAGTTGGCCTGCAATACCTACCTAATAACATTCAAAATATATTTTCTCAAACAAAGTTGTTATAACTGATTAGTTATGCAGTCGGGTTTTTTGTTTTTCTTTTTAATTTAGTTTATTTCATACTTTTTAGTCTTATGTCGAAACGGTAACATAAAAGTACTACAATATATATATTTGGAATCGTCTGTTCACTAGCTTTCATTTGATACCCATATCGTAATTTTTAACAAAAACATATTTATACCCCCTCTCTTTTTTAATTCGCAGACTCCATATTAAATAATATAGCCTATGTCACTCTCACAATTTTTCCGAATCTAATGATACCTCATACGTTAAAATCCATCAAATCGTTTAGGCTGTAGGGCGTGCCAAAGAAATAGACATACAAACATACATACATACATACTTACATACATACATACATACATACATACATACATACATACATACATACATACATACATACATACATACATACATACATACATACATACATACATACATACATACATACATACATACATACATACATACATACATACATACATACATACATACATACATACATACATATATACATACATACATACATACATACATACATACATACGCTCCAAAAAAATTTGCTAAGATTTTGTATGAGACTTGGAGTCTATAGTATTTATGTCAATGGTAATATTGGTAATTTGCATACCATATGCCAGTATAGAGTACCATTGTCCGTCGAATAATGTTACACAATCAATTCGGTTGCGTAATAGGCATGCAAATCTTGTTCATTTAGCCATTCGAATCAATTGTTTTAAGTTAGGTAAGAACTTCAATCAGTTGAGGCTGTTTGTGTTCGATTGTTATACGACACAAAGATTAATGGTTATATTTTCAATACTAAACAATTAAAAACAGTGAAATTTTTCAGAAACAATCTAGAAAGTAATCTCTATGCTTGTATCTTGTCAGATTTTTGTTATAGTTAAAATATATAGTTTTAGAGTTACAGTGCCTCAAAGATTTCCATACAAATCTTAAATTAATCCTAGCATTGAAACTGAATGTTAACGAAAATCGGACAAGATACAAGCATAGAGATTTGTTTCTAGATTGTTTCTGCAAAATTTCATTAACTTTAATTCATTAGTATTCAAAATATATCCAGACTTCGTTTTTATGGAGCGCGCCAACGGTAATATAAGAGGAAAATTCATAAATACTAGTTTTACCTGCGACTTCGTCCGCTTTGATTTCCGTCATCGTACACGAAGAAAAATATCTAGTGGCATATACCTAGATACAGGGTCCTACTTTATAATTGCTGACGGTTAAGAGGATGATCAGACCGTCAAACTGAACAACTTTTCTCTATGGAATCAACATCGAAATCGCGAAAAAAAAACAATTGTTCAGTTCACCCTCAGTGTGCGAGTAGCCCGACTCGCACTTGACCGGTTATATTCTCGCCAAATAGTGGGAAGTCCACGAGTTCTTCAATTTCCGGTCCCTCCAGCTCTAGCTGCTATCTGCAGCAGTCGTGCACCATAGTGGTACCCCTGATCATTCAATACAGAACGAAAGAGCTCGATTGTTCCTTTTATAGTCTAGGAAAAATAAGGTTTGAGGTTGCATTAAAGACACTTTAGTAAATTGTGTTTGAAATAATATTACTGTTAGTTTACAACACCTTTGTCGAGATTTCGTGGTTGTATTGGCTCAGGAACCTGAGAAATACCTTAAAATCGATATTAATGTACAAATGGCAAGCTTATTTCGAAAGATATTTCTTCCAGTATACTAGCAAAAGAGACAGTTAATTATCACAAGGCAAATTTAATGTGTACAAACAAACAGTAAATAATTTAGTTTTGATTTTTGAAGACTTACAAAATATTAAATATCTACTCAAATTTACGATAATAACTGGGGATTATTATTGTTATAAGTAAAATGTATTGAAAGAAGCCATCCTGTACAAAATCACCAGTTTTCTATTTTTTGTTCATACCTAAATTTAATGTTTTGTAAATGCCTTAATTATTCAATAATACACAATAAAAAATCGGGGATTATTCAGAATTTATGTTTTTCAGGTATTTATCTACTATATTCCAAATTATCACCAAAAGTGCAATTAATGCAACCTTCTCCATACAAAAATCCATAGATTTCCCCGAGTATTAATCGACAACAGCCCATCACTACATGACTGTAATTAAGCAATCCTTACGTAAAACCAATTCATTTCAGCCTCAGGCGTCGAACTAATGACTTTAGCCAATCTTGCACCGACTGTCAAAAAAGGTTAATCAGTTTTGCATGCACGTACTTGCACAGAATCATTTTACTTAAGTATTTGTTAATTACTTGTTTTGTAATAGAGAAACTGAACATGACAATGAATATTTGAGAAAATTGTTTGTAATGAACCCAAACTAGTCTAACTAAAAGCAAAAAAATCTTAATCAGACCTTAGCGTCTAGCGGAGAATCTAGCGCTTTTTTGGTATGATTAGCGCCGTATCTCAGAATTTAACGTCTAGCCGAGAAGCTAGCGCTTTTTTAGTATGTTTAGCGCCGTATCTCAGAATTAAACGTCTAGCGGAGAATCTTGCGCTTTTTTAACGTTTAATAAAGCAACATTATCTGTGTTGAAATATGCTATATTTTATGTTTTTTGATTGAAATATGATAATTATTGGTAGTACATTGTGGACAAAACACGTCCATAGAGTGTGCAGTGTTCGGGAGATTCAAATACGAACGCTTATCTGAAGTGCTATCATACATTTTAAAAGAAATCTACGAATTGACTGACTTAGGAATGGGTTTCGGAAACACTGATAAGTCTATTTAGAGCACTTCGAAGGATTATTTATGTGATAAGAATTTAGCGCAGAATCTAGAAAAAAATACAAAATTTAGCATATTTCAACACAAATAATGTTGCTTTATTAAACGTTAAAAAAGGCGCTAGATTCTCCACTAGGCGCTAAATTCTGAGATCCGGCGCTAATACCAAAAAAGCGCTAGATCTAGCGCCGAAAGCGCTAAGGTGGCAGCAGTGACCATACAACAACGGTACATACATAATTATCATCTATGACCGAACAAAGATTCGAACCCAAGACCCTGGTTTGGTATGAAAAGCAGATTTTTCTCGCGCTTTCATTCAGTGTTGGTCTGTTATGGAAAGATGATCAGTTTGATCATTTCAATGCAGCAGCTGCTGGTTAGATGTTCATTTTGCTTTCTAACTTAAAGGGAATATAATTCGGAGCGCGCTTTATACAAACGAAGTCTGGTGATATTTTCAATACTAACCAATTAAAGTCAATGACGTTTTTCAGAAACAATCTAGTTTGTATGAAGTCCGATTATCGTCAAAATGTAGGTATAGTTTTAAAGTTACAGTGCCCCAAAGATTTCCATACAAATGTTTAATTAATCCTAGCACTAAAACTGTATATTTTAACGAAAATCTGACTTCAAACAAACATAGAGATTGCGAATGCGTAAACAATGCGTAATATACAGTTTCAATGCTAGGATGAATTTAAGATTTGTATTGAAATCTTTGAGGCACTGTAACTTTAAAACTATACATTTTAACGAAAATCTGACTTCATATTATATATTGGTTTCTAGATTGTTTCTCAAAAATTTCATTGACTTTAATTGGTTAGTATTGAAAATATCACCAGACTTCGTTTGTATGCAGCGCGCATTTACGCATTCGGAATAAACTTCTCTTAATTGTCAAAAGATGCCTTTGGGTTTATTTGCTTACTAAGTCTCAGTTGCAGAAACACTCATTAGAGTTAATCTTCCATTAAATCTCTTGCTAGCTTTTACTACGTTAACAAGACAAAAAGTGATAGCAAGAGATTTAATCGAGGATTAACTTTAATGAGTTTTTCTGCAACTGAGTGTTAGCTCCACTTCCATAAACCTGGGTTAGCAAATTAACTCTGGGTAAATACAGGGTCCTTCTTAATATGCTGACACTTTTTTAAGGGGATGATCAGACCATCAAACTGAACAACTTTCTCTATGGAACCAATGTCAAAATCGCGAAAACAAATATCTGCTGTTCCATAGTAGGCTGAAATCTTACTCGACCCAATTGTACGGGACAGCAGATTTTTTTTTCGCGATTTCGACGTTGGTCCCATAGAGAAAGTTGTTCAGTTTGATGGTCTGATCATCCTCTTAAAAACTGTCAGCATATTACGTTTGACCCTGTATACAAGGTGCTACAAAAATACAAATAAACATTTAAGGGGGTAGTTTAGACCATCAAACTGAATAACTTTCACTATGGGACAAACATCGAAATCGCGAAAAAAAAATCTGATGTTCCATACTAAACTACAAATCTACTCAAGCTAAATGTATGGGACAGGTGATTTTTTTTTTTGCGATTTCGATGTTGGTCCCATAGTGAAAGTTGTTCAGTTTGATGGTCTAAACAATCCCCTAAAAAATTTAAAAATTTTTATTTTTACTTTTGTAACACCCTGTATAATATCGACCCTTCAGGCAACAAATGTCATAAAAGCCAAATCGACATTTTACAGGATCAACAAAAAACAAAAATTGTAAAGTTTATTTCCTGCATATCTTTTGAATTTCTAAAGGTACAATAAACTAATAAAACGAATTATTTTTAGGTTATTGAGCTTATTAATAATTATAAACTTTAAATAACGTAGCTTTAATAGTTCCAGAGATAGCATGGCGTTTACTACAAAAAAATCAAGATGTAACTGGCTTTAACGACAATTTTTTATGCTTTACTACTGTAACCTTTGTTGTTAAAGGTGTCTTCGATGGTTTTATCGAAGGAAATTTTGTATTAAAAGACAAATGTAACCAAAGAATGAATACTTTACTGTAGTAAATGCACTATACATTTCAGAAATCTACATGTTATTTATAATTGTTTTTATTATTTTACTAGAATTATCGACTTTTTATAACAAACGTTAATAGAATATCAAATTAGAATCAACAACTTAATAACTTAGCAAAATTTAAGCTGGAAAAGCTGAACAAAAAGTCACTGTACACAGTAGGATATGCAGATGACATTATCATTTTAATCGACGGCAAATTTCCAGATACAGTGTCTTGATATCTGCAGAAAACCTTGGATGATGTGGAGAAATGGTGCGATAAGCATCATTTGTCTATAAATCCGGGGAAAACGACAATTGTGCCGTTCACGAGGATGAGAAACCTGACAAGACTTAGGAATTGATTCCTCTATAATAAGGAGTTAACCTGGTCTACAGAGGTTAAATATCTGGGGATGATCCTAGATAAAGAACTAACGTGGAAATCACATGCTGAAATGGCTACAAGGAAAGGCGCAATGGCTTTCAATATGTGTAGATCAGCCTACGGTAAAACCTGGGGCCTAAACCCCAAGGTTATATACTGGATCTACACAACTATGGTTAGACCAATACTTTCTTACGGCAGCATAGTTTGGTGGACGAGAACCAAAATGCAAACATGTGAGAAAGAACTTGTATGGCCATGACTGGTGCATGCTAGATATAATACTGCTCCTTAAACCGCTTCATATATTCATACAAGCTGAAGCGGCGAAGGCTCTTTACAGAATGAATGTGACCCAAACCTGGCACAGTGATATGCCTAAGTTAAGGCACACTGCATTGAGACTGGACAGTGAGCTTGAAAGAGGGTTCAATATGATTGGTGACACAATACCGAGCATACGGATCTTAAATAGAAACTACAAAATATATGTCCCAACAAGGGATGAATGGAAGCGTGGATTGCGTACCCCGGACGCAAACACTCTTGTTTGGTACACCGACGGTTCAAAAAGCGAGTCAGGTACGGGTGCAGGCATACACTCCAAAGACTACAACGAAAGTGTCAGTCTAGGAGAATTTGCAACTGTCTTCCAAACAGAGACGTATGCTATCATAGCCTGTGCGCAGAAGAATATATATAGGAAGGTAGCCAACAAGACTATATATATCCTAAGTGACAGCCAAGCAGCTCTGAAAGCCTTGAACTCCTATTATGTAAATTCCAAGCTAATTCTAAACGGAGTGAAGACCCTTAACAAGCTTGGTCTTCACAATACCGTAAGATTAGTTTGAGTCCCGGGACATACCGGTGTCCAGGGTAATGAGAATGCTGACGAGCTGGCAAGGGCTGGGTCAAAACGGACGATGGTTGACCCAGCACCAAGTGTGGGAATCCCGGCATGCAGCATAAGAATGGCCATTAGGGATTGGGCTGATAAAACACACAGGCTGGAGTGGTCCGGCCTTGCAGGTCTACAACACTCTAAGAAATTTATCAGCAATGTGACAACTTGTGTCTCAAAGTTCATGCTGAACAACAGCAGGAGCAAGGCTCGTGCCATCATCGGAGCCCTCACTGGGCACTACGCTACAGGCACGATGATGCACAAAATGAAACTAACCCTAGATCCAAGCTGCCGAGCATGCGGAGAGGATGAAGAGACCATGGAACATATCCTTTGTGACTGTGATGTCTTGGCGGCAAAACGCTTGTGCCTCCTCGGAGATGGATACCCAAAACCGGGAGACCTTAGGTTTCTTCCCCTCAATGGTATTGCCTCCTTCATTGACCATGTATTTGAAGGGTGAAGAAAGTTAGGGCTAACACAAAAGATCCCACTGGGTCGAAGTGTTGCTGGTTTGCCAGCCCCCACAACAAGATAAGATAAGATTAGATAAGCAAAAGTTATGAATGGCACATTATTTTACCATTAACAAAAATTAAAAAACGTAAATTTTTAATTCTTTTGTAGCTTGGCGCATTTTTCTTCTTTTCTGGGAATTAGTTAATTTATTAGTGTCAAAGGAAAGCGTGCGGTCGGCCGGTGTTGTGCAGTCAACTTCGGGTCCAATACTGGGAAGATGGCGGTGAGCATCGTCCACTAAAGAGTAGGCAGAGAGGCAGGTGAGCGGTCGACAAGAGCTGCGCGTCTACTTCGGGTCCAGTGCTGGGAATATGGCGGTGAGCATCGTCCATTACAGCGTGTGCAGAGAGAAGTAAATGGTCAGCCGGATCTGCGCTGTCAAGTTCGGGTACATTGCTGAGAAGATGGTGGTAATCGTCTTCCACTACAGCGTATGCAGAGGTAGGTGAGCGGTCGACTGGAGCTACGTTGTCAACTTCGGGTCCAGTTCTGGGTAGATGGCGGTGAGCATCGTCTACTACAGTGTGTGCAGAGGGAGGTGAGTGGTTCGCCGGAGCTAGGCCGTCAAGTTCGGATATAGTGCTGAGAAGATCGCGGTGAGCATCGTCCATCACAGCGTATGCAGAGGGAAGTAAATGGTCAGCCGGAGCTGCGCTGTCAAGTTCGGGTTCAGTGCTGAGAAGATGGTGGGAATCATCTTCCACTACAGCGTATACAGAGGTAGGTAAGCGGTTAACTGGAGCTGAGCTGTCAACATAGGGGCGAGTGCTGTGAAAATAGGGGCGAGCATCGTCCACTACAGCATATGCAGAGCTTGGAAGATGGCGGTGAGCATCTTTTGTTACGGTCGATGGACGAGAAGCAGTGTAGTTAAACGATAGTGCAGACGCTATCGCAGATTCAGTAAAATTAACCAGAATTCATTTTAGTTGGATTACTAATACATCGATACAGATTACTTAGTTTTAAAAGCCAAAGTTCAAGCAATATTTAGGACAGATATTGTAGTAAAAGCCAAAAAACTTCACATCTGTTGAATAAGGTTTTATAGTAAAAGCCATAGCATCTCTTTGTAAACTCTATTTCCGTATTATAAACCATTATGCTGCATCAAAAATGATCGGCATGTGTAGTTTTAATAGCCAAAATGTGTTCAGCCCTAATTTTTTTTTTAAATTTATTGTGCCAAGGACCGATAACTTACAGTGCATTAGGGAATCAACATGATTTGCAAACATTTTGTATTATAATTAGTTTTCTAGTAACTTCTTGTTATAATAGTGATATTTTGTTGTAAAACCCACACTACTTTACAATATTGAAAGTACAGATGGTAGTAAAAACCAATTTATACTAAAGCAGTAGTAAACCGTTTGTAGTAATAGCCAGTTGAGACACTAGCAATAGATGACTATTTGTAGTTAAAAGCAAAGCAAAATTTTAGATCCTTAATCCTTACGGTTTTTGTTAAATAAAAAGTACACAGTTAGCAAGCTCTAGGGTATTTTCGGGTGAGAATCAAGAGTTGAGTGAGTTATATTACTAAAATGTAATATTAAACCTTTTTCTAGCCAAACGGTTTTGGTACGATAACAGAGATTCCAACACTTGTTTTCTTCGTACCAGCAAATCCAAAGCACTGTTTTCGCCCGAAGAGTTCGTTTTCAGAAGAGCATTTGCTCATAGCAGCAATCTTATCACTAGTGAAACCAGGGTAAATTTCTTTGCACGTCGCCGAAGTGGCGGCCTAGCCGCGCTGCCCGCATCACTCACAACAAATTTGACCTTTATTCACTAGTGATAAGATGGCCGCTGCGAGCAAATCTCTTCGATTCTCTAACGGTTATTGCCTGTGCACGGAGCAGAGCAGTACGGCCGGCGGTGGACATGGACCGGGGAGGGTAATGCGTACGCGCGCGGGTGGATCGGGAATTTACCTCTGCACACCCTGCCGCACGCCAAACGAGAGACGGATGGCGGATCGGCATTGGCTTTAGTATTTGGTGCCAATTTCTGATGATAAAAATAATGCAGCAAAACTCATAATTTAAAACAGTGTGTCTTGTACGCTAAATTCAGATTAGACATTTGCATAGGTGACCTGGAGATAAATGTTATAATAGCCATTTCAAAAGCGTCGTGCCTTTTAATACCAAATTTAGCATTACTTTCATAGGTATTTTATTTACAAATGGTCGTAGAAACCATATTTGTAAAAGTCATGGTTTTTACGACTTAAAATGAACTTGCTCTTTTGTACATCTTCCACTGCAAAATTGTCGTATAAACCATATTTGAAAATATCGTGTCTTTTATGACAAAAATGCTCAGGAACCATTTTTTTCTGATTTGATCACATGATGTAGTATTAGCCATCTTAAGAAAAAATACGTCATTTACAACATTAATTTTAAAACTTCACCCTTCAACTTGATAATTACGACATATTTAAAAATAAAATTGGGTTTAGAACGTGCTTCGGAGCACGTCGTAAAAGACACTTTTTTGCGAATTTGAACATTTTAAATATAGAGATCGATAGAGCTCGCGAAACTGATTATAAAGGTGTTAAAAACTAATTTCGGTCAAAATGGCTTTTACGACATTTGTTGCCAGAAGGGTCGATATCTATCAGTTGTTTTTCTACTTGGAGTTTATTTGTAGATTGGTGGATTGGACCCAAGTGGGGATAAGGTAAAAACTTTGACTATTTATATGTGGACTGGTTACGCGTGTAATTCTACTAACAAACATTTCTGCCACTTTTTGCGGGGGGCGAGGTAACATGAAATCCGCAACTTTGGATTTTATTCCCCATAACTTTAGATTCTAATTTTGAATGTTAAAAATCATGAAAAGTAGTCTCGTGTGAACCCCAAACGTTCTAAGTTCTAAGTTATTATTACGCAATTATAGGCTGTCTCGTTTAGTGATAAGGTGTAAAATTGAATGTAAATGCACAAGATCAATTGTGCTTAGGTATACCGTGGCAGAGGGGATATGCTACCGCAAGGCTAGTCCTTATAATAATTAGTCAAAGGGTAAAAAGAAACAAAAAATAGTTCTCTCCAACATTTATTGGTCGAAAAATAAATTAAAAACTTTGGATTTCAACAAAGGCCCAAAATCGTACAAATAAATACCTACAGGGTCTACGCTTATGTTAACAACGTTATTTACAGGTTTATCTTCTTATCAGTTACTTAGTAGGTACATTTTTAATTTTATTTTTTTCAAAACCCCCCCTTTTTTCACTTAATTATTTTTACAAATCATCCTTATTCAAGTTTTTTCAATAACAACGTCTAACTATTCGTCCCTTAGTCAGGTGAAAAGGAAGAGACACGTTTTTTTTTTATTTTTTAGCAAAAAAAATTGGAGCGTGAATTTGGTAAATTGTTAGCTAAATTGGCAGTTTTCATTCGATCAAAGCAAAAATTCTGAATTGCTCTTCATCGAAATTGATTTCGGCGACAAAAGCTTTTCAAATTACTACGTGCAAAAAATTCAAAATTGAAAAAAAAACGTGTCTCTGCCCCAACCATAAAGTTTATACATCGTGATTTCCAAAATCAAACCAGAAATTAAATATGGCCGCTTTTTTCAATTACACAGCAATACAATAACGATACAGCTGCAAATAATATTTATATAGGGTGTACCTTTTACGGTGGTCCAAAAAAACTGAAAGCCAGAATAAAATTCATTGTCTAAAAAAATCTACTAATGAAAAAACATCAGCCTGTTTAATTGAACCACTGTAAAAGAAACACCCTGTACATATGTATAATACACTAGTCGGTAAGTTACCGTAACCTACAACCTATTTATGTATCTTTAAACCCTTTTTTTTAATATCCAACAATATTTTTAGGAAAGTGCGGACTTGAATTGATTTTAGGAATCCTTTCAAAAACATTTTGGTAACGCGAAATAGTTTTGAGTAATTTTTTACTAATATTATACTTATAAAAATACTTTAAGAAGAGGTAGCTGAAGCTATTATTTTGTATTTCCTATTTTTTTAATAAAAAACTTAAGTACATGAAAGCGTAAAAGCAAGAAAAATAAACTTAATAAAAATATGTTTTATTAAGAATTAGTTCAGTCTATTAAAATAATACATTATTATTTTTAAATAAATATAATAAGTACAAAAATTATAAATTAAAAATGTAATAGTAGCACCAATATGAATGTTTTTTTTTTTAATAAAAGGAACTGTTTAAAAACGAATAGAGAAGTAACTTTTTAAAACCTGTATCAAAGACAGATTATAAATCTTGCCAACTCAATTAAGTCAACTTGTTTTTTTCTGTGGTTACATCTAGTCTTTTTTTTTTTGATTTACATCTTTATTTAAGCAAGTTTTGCACCTTGTTACCGAATTTACAGATCATTAAAGTAATCATAAATTAAAGCAATATTACCTAGTTTTTTCATCAGTTATTACGATTTTATAACAAATCTATTATTCTTTATGAATAAAAATTTATTTTATGCTAATGAAAGAAAAACCAGTTACTTCTCTTTTTTAAATAAATGAAAAATATGACGATATATTTTAGAGTAGTCAGGAAAATGGACACATTAGTTTTTTAATTTACTTTTTTACAACCTCCACTGAGCAAAAAAAACAAATTTTATCAAAATAGTTTCGTTAGAGCTTCAAAAATTGTATGACAATTGTTGTGACGTTAAAATCGTCTACGTTGATAATTATAAATTTATTATGACAGATTGATAAAGCTACTACTAGACATAGGTCAATAGATGGCGCCACCAAACACGATAGGTATAGACAATAATGTTCTTGTTATAACAAGTTAAAGAAGCTTATAATATGAATTAAGTTAGAAACCTAGTGCCTCCATCTACTGACAAAAAGGTAGCCACCATTATTTCAGTTCCAAAAAATAAACATCTGTCATTAATTTTTTTAAGCTTTAACTAAAACATTTTTGATAAAATTAGGCACAAGATTATAGGAACTCAACTATTCCACATTACCAAAATGTTTTTTTTTATTTAATATCAACTATTACCAACATTATTTAAAAAGAAATTTGTCACAGATAATAATTTTTAGGCTTACACAATATCAATTTATTTTTCGGTATATCCTGATTATGAACAAAAATTGTTATTTAAATTACGATACACGTATGATCGTATCGAATGTATCACATTATGATCACAAATTTAAGTATCGTATTTGATACATCGGAGTTAATGTCGTTTATGGTCTATTCGAATATTTCATCAATCTTTATAAATAGATTTTCTGGACAATTAATCTCGCCTTTTTATACTAGTCTATTAAGCTTATACCCACTCTGACTTTTGATTATAGATATATCGTGATCATTTATGTCAAAATTACATTGGAATAGAATTGGCATTTAAACGATACAGGGTGTAAACCGTACTTTAGGCCCGTTGAGACCAAACTGAACAACTTTCACTATGGGACCAACATTGAAATCGCGAACAAAATTTGGCTTCTTAGAAAATGTCTGTATGACTACGAATGTATGGAACAGCTGTTTTTTTTTGCGATTTAAATTTTGGACCCATATTGAAAGTGGTCCAGCTCGATGGTCTGAATTACATCCTAAAGTATGTAATGCATTTAGGTAAGATTACATCCTGTATACCGAAAAACCAAAGCCGAGAAAACCTCTACATGTTGTTAGGGTAAACAGTTGCATTACTTTATGGGGTGATTGTACCCATGATACCGAACAACTTCCCACCTTACTGTTCAGGGCTGCAGTCTTTATGGTCCAAATAGCCCTAACGATAGATGGCACCACAAGAAGAATAAAATGCTAATCTAAATAATACCATCATTATCATTTATGGGCGTTCAGAAACTTTGCTACGATTACCAACTAATTTTTTAACGTTTGCCTTTCATATGCATAAGAAATCCTTCGCCTTATGTATGTGTTATGACCAGAGGTCGGAATCTGCCGGTCATTCCAGGGCCGCATTTAAGTGATATGATCGGGGCCTTTTTTTTTAAATTGTTTTTTTGAGAGTGGGGGAGGGCTGCTATGGATTGGCTTTGTTTAGAATCTCAAAATTAGGAATTCATTATTAGAATAAATATTAGAACTTCTTGCAAAATACAGATAAATGAAAATTAAAAAGAGGGCCCCCATCATACATTATACGGACCCGCCTTGCCTTAGCATTTCCCCTCTGCCAACGTGCAAGATCAAAAGATCTTACGCATTTACATACAATTTGATACCTTATCACTAAACGCGACAGCCTATAATAGCGGAACAATAATTTCGAACTTATGACGTTTGGGGTTCACACGACGCTGTTTTTCATGATTTTTAACATTCAAAATGAATCTAAACTAATGGTATAAAATTCAAAGCTGCGTATCTCGTGCTGCCTCGCCCCCCGCAAAAAGTGGCAGAAAAGTTTGTTAGTAGAATTACACGCGTAACTTGTCCTCATATAAGTAGTCTAAGCAATCATATCACTTAAATGCGGACCTGGAATGACCGGCAGATCTCTGGTTATAACATAATATTGTCCTTTATCATTTAGAAGGACAAACAAATTAAACTAGGAGTAATTTATTATCCCTAATTGAAATTAACTGGTCGTTTGGTGTTGTCTCTCGATGTCTCGATGTCCCGTATACGGGGTCCAACTTAATATGCTGACAGTTTTTTAAGAGGATGTTCAGACCATCAAACTGAACAACTTTCTCTATGGGACCAATGTCGCAATCGCGAAAAAGAAATCATCTGTCCCATACAATTGAGTCGAGTAAGATTTCAGTTTAGTATTGAAATGCTGATTTTATTTACGCGATTTCGGCATTGGTTCCATAGAGAAAGTTTTTCAGTTTGATGGTCTGATCATCCTCTTAAAAAAGTGTCAGTATATTAAGAAGGACCCTATATATCGATAATATACAGGGTGTTGGAGTAGACAGTTGCATGGGTACTCATAATACCTACTGAACAATTCTGTTATTTATTTATCAGCGGAAACTTTTAGTTGGCAATGTTGTGTTATAAAATATTGATACCCTATACTGCAATTAGTCCGTAAGTTTTCCTAAAATGAATAAAATAAAATAACTATACCAAAGGAAAGTAAGGGAAATTAACAAAAATAAAAAATTGACTTTCCATACAGACGTTCGATCTGCTGATTGCATTTAGTATACTCATAGTAAAAGTATTATCGATATGATACTATTGAAAATTATAGACTACCATTTAGGAAATTCTAAAAAAAAATTCATTTAATGCAATCAGCCGATCGAACGTTTGTATGAAGAGTAGAATTTTTTTTTGCTAAAATCCTATGTCTCTTCGGGAAAGTTGATCAGTATCATGGGTACAATCACCCCTTAAAGTAGTGCAACTGTTTACCCTAACACCCTATACAGCGTCTTTTGTCACCTACAGATCAAAATAACGATCGATATCGATAGTTAGACAACACTAATCATATTACTTTTGAAGAAAAAAAGAAACAATACTAATATACAATGTATATAGGTATAGATCCTTATAAAATCAGAATACGGTTAATATGATATTCAGTTAATCCAATTATAGATGACCTACAAGATCCAATCAATATCTGTGTCAACCCGCGTAAAGGTGCCTGATGATGATATGATAGTAGGTAGGTAAGGCCTTTTTTTCGTTCCTAGAAATCCATGCTAAGGATGAAAAATTTTAAAAGAGAACAAGCTCCCAATATCCCCAAATCATCAGGCAACAGGGTGTTACAGTAAACAGTTGCAGTACTTTAAGGGATGATTGTACCCATGATACTGAACAACCTTCCTTAAGAAACCTATAGGAAATTCGCAAATAATTTTTGGACTATCCATACTAAAAATGGTGAAGAAAATTATGACGCGTATTATGCGTAAAACTTTTGGATGAAATCGACAACTCTGCAACCATCTTAACTCTAACTCGTATTTCTTTAGACCGTTTTTGCATTGATGAAGTTTTCTATCTAAGGCGTAAGTAGATATTATAATTAATAAATTTCATATACTATTTTACACAATTTTTTTCACTATTTTATTATTTCATCATTTTTATCCGATTTCAAACATAAAATATTATTTTATAGCTCGCTAAGAGTACCTAAGAAAATAATTCAATAAAATATTGTAATTTTATTGTTGCATATGTTACAAATGAATCCAGATAAAGTCCAAACTTTGTCAATAACTTTAAACATTTAAAAATTATGACTATGAGAGGAGTTCTTGAAGCGCACTCCATAGAAATGAAATTAGATTATATTTTCAATACTAACCAATGAAAGTTAATGAAATTTTTTAAACGTTGTAAATTCTCTGCCTATGGTTTGTCAACTTTTCATTGAAATGTATAATTTCAAAGTAACAGGTGCCTCAAAGATTTCCATACAAATCTTAAATTAATCCTACATTGAAACTTTATATTTTAACGGAAATCTGACAAGACACAAGCACAAAGATTCGTTTCTAGATTGTGTTTAAAAAGTTTCATTGACTTTAATAGGTTAATATTGAAAATAATATAGAAGTTAGTTTTAGCAAAGTTTCTAAGCACCTTGACGTGGATATTATTTTTGTTCGATCCTTATAGTAATAACACTTTGTTCCTAATCAAGATATACCATTAGTTAGTTTTTAAATATAAAAATTATGCATTACAAACTAGCGGACTGATTTTCTTTCGAGATTCAAAAATGAGGTCATCATTTTAGGCAATAATTAGTCTAAGTACACAGCACGGCTAATTGAGAAACTAATATGAGAGAGAATACTAAGAAAAATGTATTTTTTCGTTAGGTTTCAAACTGTATTGGAAAATGTTCGCTTGACTTGGCGGGGTTCACTGCCGTGCCACCAGATTTAACAATATTTAAAATTTATGCGGTCACTATAGTTTTAAACATAATTTCACATTGAATCGGGTTCTTCCCACGTTTTTAAACACTTTACCCTGCCACAGATTATTATATAGTTACTAACTGTAACAGATACCGCACTCTCGCGCTTTTTCGAATTTGGAACATTGCGCTTAAGGAAATACGCAACAAAGTAAAATGCGCCTTATGTCAATGCGTGACAGCCTGTATCGCGCGCGATACAGGCTGTCGAACGTAAGTCGCGGTGCACTGCTCTGAATTCAGAGTCTCATTCGGGATCCATTGCATACTTTGATCGCAAGACTTTGGGAATAGAGAAAGTAGATCAAGAAATGGATGCCGAATGAGACTGTAAATTCAGAAAAGAGTTATGACTGCTATATAATGTTCATTATTACTATAGTGATTAAGTCGCGGACGCGTAAATACAAACCCGGCAGCAGCACAGGTAGAGATTAAAACCCGTTTTAATATTTATCTTTAGATTATTTAATTACAGTCAGATTAAAGAATATATTATGGTAGCGAAAGACTAAAAAAAAATTGGAAAAGTGTGACATTTAGCGAATGTGACGTTCTGAGAACGCGACATTTTGATAATGTGACATTTTGCGAAAAACAAGTCATTTTGCAAAAAAATTGTAATTTTGCGAATTTGACATTATGCGCCTAATTCTTGTCATTGTGTAAAAAAGAAGTAGCAAGACGAATAAAAGAAAATGACATAATATTTTGCAAACCGAAGTTAAACGATATCTAAGGATAGAATTGTCAGACCTGAACGCATGCAATATGGTATTGTAGATCCATCTTTGGTACATCTACCTGATTTAAGAAAAAGTTTTGAGAGTTACGGATAATCTGTAGTGAGGCGTTTTCCAAGACTATTAAAACGAAAAATCGGTAGATGACAATATTAAAAGTCGAGAAAAACATGTCATTTTGAACACCGAAAATTTTAATTTGTTTTGAGTAAATGAACATATGATCATATTAAATCCATCATAATGCTATTAATGAATCAACAAATTGCTCCCCAAAGTTAGAGAATCGAAATCTTTTGCAATGTTGATAATAAAAATACATTTTCAAATATTTCAATAAAGTTTCAGAAATGGTCTGCATCAGCTGATAATCTTTATGGACGGGATGAGTAGATAACTGAATAGGTATTAAGATAAGCGAATGTTCAAAATAATAAAAATTAAAATAGTTTTAACTAATTACCTAGGTACGGTTTTCCAGATTGAAAAATAAATTAAAAAGTGACCGTCGCGGGACGCCTGGCAGATGTGAAACAATGAGCACTCGCACGATTTCGCGCGCTTTTTTTTTTCGAAAATTTCGAACTTTGCGCTTCAGGAACGACGAACTAGATAGCAGCTGTCGATACTGAAATCTCCCGAATCAGTGTTTTTTTTAATTTCGAACTTTTGTATCAACGTGGCGTGAGAGCATCATGCCATAACGTCACGGCATACGGGTCAGTTTTATTGCCAAGGCGCGCCCGGTAGATTCAAAAACATGACGTCAGAAAGTTATCTATGTGATATTATTTTGATTAAACAATTTTGACACTGACTTTTCCAAAGTAATAAACGATCTTGTCATAACATATTTCGTTGCGTATTTGCAAATGGCCCCCTGACCGAAATGAAAGACGTTACCTACACGCCAAAAAATAATTTGTATACATTTAAACCACGAGTTTCGTGTAGAAATAATACATCTAAGTGTTGAATACGACAATTTGATTTTTGTACGATAATTCAAAGTATATCCAGAAAATATATACAATTTTATTAATTCATTCATTATAATTTATTCAACAAATTGAACTAAAACTTTATATACAGACATATTTGTGTCGACGCATTACGAAACTGTCGCTAGAAAACTCGCACAGAAGCTTCAATAAGACGAGTTTAATATACAATTGTGTTTTATTCCGCAGCACAACACGAATTCTTCTCTGTTAATGTTATGGCCAAATAAGGCCCCATAACCAGTTTTAGAGTCAAGCGAGCTTCACAAGACTACTAACGCCATCTAGCGGTGAATCAACAACTGTGTCCGTCTCTCATGGTGTTTTTTACCTTTTATTATTTTGCTAATAAAACCAATAAATTCAACGTAAAGTAGAGACGCAATTAAGAAAAATTTTAAAATAAACCGTTCCGGTTGCGCCAATTCTCTTTGACAGACTAATATGATATCAAATTTATCATGACTCAGATTCTTTGAAGTCCCATCTGACTATGCTCGCGCCATTTCCTTCGAAAATTACTCGAGAATTTTGATAAATAACGGAGTTAATTTAGTTAAAATAAAAACAGTTTCGGAAGATGTTGTTTCGTCCAGATTAATGGGGGTTTATGATTTATATTCCTAGAGTATTTAGGTGAATAGTTTTTCTTTCATTAACACGACAGGTCATTTTTCCTGAATTTTTAATGTCTTTTTTATTCTGGCAACAAGGAACACTCAGATAACATCATTTTGAACCCATCACAGCTTTTCGCTGATTCTCCAATGTTAACTAGACAACATCTTAATTAATCTACGTTTTTTTCTCTGTACTCTTTGAGTTTGAGGCTAAAACATATTCCTCTGTCTTTATCTTGGGTTATCCCACTCTATAAGTTCAAATTTATATGGACACGAACGATTTAAAATCTGGTTCGTGCATTTCTTTAGGTTTCCAATCGAAAGCTTTTTTGGAATCTAAGCAATAACTGATAATGTGTCCGATAAAACACTATTTTCTTTTGATTATTCCTCTCTAGCTCTTAGCTTTCTGGCGGACCAAAGAGTAAAAGTTAGCAAAGTGCAATAATTATATTGTTATTGAAATCTGTTCTTGTCAGCACATTTTCTTCATGGGCTGATATGTCTGTCAAAAGACAGATGCAAAGATAAGAATCCTTTTTTTAATCTTATCAATTTCTCATTCCCTTGGAGATAAATCTATGCATATTTACACTTTAATCTTGTACTTTGTAATCGTAATCTACCTTGCTTAGGATTAACCCCAGCTTCCAAGATGTTTAGGATTGCATCTGAAATTACTCTTTCAAAATATGTCTAGCTTTCTTGGAAAATTACTCAAGCAACAGCTTATGACACAAATTCATCCGGTTTCTCAGATATGGGTCGAAATGGTTATCGCCTTTCTAGGAACATATTTTTCTATGCCAACTTTTAAACAGACCTGAAATAAACTTAGCTACAGATTTGAGCCGATCAAGAAACAATATGCCCATTGTAGTTCGCTGTGCCTATCAATCTACTACATTTACTAAGAATAGTCATGTTACATAGAAATCATATCAGAGCAGCATCTAATTAAGGTTTTAATTTATTATAGCCATGAGCTAATTTTGATCAAACCATCCGATGTTCTCAAGCCATGTACGTATCTCAATTTATGAGATTAAAGTTCTTGTAGCTATATGCTTCATTATACTGGCAACGCAACACTTTAAGCTCAAAATCATGTCCTAAGTTATTACATGCACCGTGATTATCCCTTCACAATCCCTTCTCTTCGCTCCAAAAATAGCTAAAAGACAGTTTAAACAACTCCCGTACCCAGAAACGCTTAAGTAGACATTTAACTGTTTGGTTTAAATTTAAAATAGATGCACTCAACGCCATAGAAAATGGTAAGGTAACCAAGCTAACGTGAAATAGTACATTTTTAAAATGTTTGGGGAACAATGCATTAGGGTAAGGTTTGTCAGATGTTACTTTGGTTTGATCTTGTTTGTTGTGATTTGTTTTTCCTTTGTTGTTTCTTTGTTAGGTGATTATTTTTCCTGTTTCGTTCATCTGTTGATCTGACATTTCAATAAATTCTTTCTGTCTGTCACATCTCTATTCGAATCTGAATATCGATTTTGGCAGTGTATTCTGACATGGAATCCTAAATGTAATATGTATTATACCATTTCATTTGATTCATAGAAACCGGTCAGTGATTTTATTGGCTAACTATTATTTCCAGTTTAGGGAAATCCCTTCGCCGCAAATTACTTCACGATTGACTTGTTTAATAGCTATGATTTCATGAGTCAATTAACCAGCTGTTGATAAATCGTTGTCTCTTTGTATGTGTATATTTAAGAGGAGCCTTGTCTTCGGAAGAATGGTATTAAACATTGATAGGAATTTGACAGGATTCGTTATCAAGGTGGTTTTGCTATTCTTCGTCAATTCTCCAGGTCTTTGGCAGGCTTTATTTGTCCGCATATTTTTTTTCAAAATTTATAGTCTCATATGTTTGACTTCTACTAATAATAATGAAATCAAAAACCAACAGTCCATTCTGTTCATTACCATAAATCTGTGTTAACTGTTGAAATACGGCAATTAGTTTTAATTACGCCTCCAACCTCACGAGGTCATTCACTTTGATTATTATACATTGATCATCGGCCTCATAGAAATTCGTTTCTATTTCTGTTATAATTAGTCACAATCTGAAACCTGCGTTTCTTTCGTCTAATATTTTTTATCCTATTCATCCATCCACGAAGATATTCTTATTCATAGTTTATGTACGTCGATTATTTAAAAGGTTTGTTAATTTTGAGATTTTTTCATAAAGTAGGTATCTTATTATTTTAACCACGGTAATCAATCAAAATTTTGTTACCATAAATATTTTTGCCAGTAATGTAGTGTATTTATTTTTATTGCTTAATGGTATGACAGATACTGCCAATCTCAAATTGTGGTTTATTACGCCACATATGCTTCGAAAACACTTATGATGTCGAAATATGTTTAAACTTGATCAAGTGTCTTATATTGCAAGCAAGCTTCCCTACATAATTTCCCAATACAGTTTGAAACCAAAACGATCCATTCTTAAAAACTACCTAAAAATATCATTCAACTGTCACTTAATGCATATGGCTAACTGAAACCCGGTCTATTTCATCTACGTATTAACTATTTGACTATTTCATTAATTGTATCTATAAAAAATGGTTTCACACATTTAAAAATGGCACTAATAGTGCTTAGGCTGTAATTATTACTTAGTATTCAAAATAATATAATAATTTCGCCATGTTATTGCAACTTTTTATATCTTTTATAGATGAAAAAGTTAAAACTTTTAACATGGCTAACTTACTGATTGAGTGTAAGGTTGTAGAAATATTTGCTACACACTGTAGTATTTTGAAAATTTCTTCCTTTCTTATCAAAGTAATCAAAACCTGAAGGAACTGGGATGGATTCAATAATATTACAGTGTATAAGGATGTTCAACAAAGTTATGATAGAAGAAGCTAAAATGCAAAATCAGTCGTTGAAATAATGAGGTGAAATGCTTGTTTAATACATTAATATACGTTTATATCACATAATAAAAGCATATAAAGAGAAGAATTACGTTCTAAATAAAACCAAAATCACAGTTTTTCTTGGACAAGATTCATAACTTGCCCACATTTTTTTAGTTATAAATAAATTCTAATCGATACATAAGTCGTAGGGAAAAATAAAAAAACTTGTCTTTTCAACTAAATATTAGAAGCTACCTAATTTTCGTTCTATGTATTATAAAGTTTTCCCTATAATATCTGTGTTTTGTCAAGAACCCTAAGTCTTAATCAAATATCCTTCATTGCATTAATGAAAATATAAAAATTGTTTAATTCCTATTGGTTTAAGAAACCTATATTACCATTATACATGTTAACATTCTTTATATATATATTTTACTGAGTTCATACCTACATTCTCAGCTTCGTGCTACGATCTTCGTCGTCGTTATAATAATAATAGTTCGATTAATCAATAGGCCCGATATACTTAGTTACAATAGTAAAAATTAGGCTTTCAAAGGTTCCTTACAGACTAAAATTTGTCATTTTGGAACATTTTTTCTTCTGTGGAACTAAATAGGAGCTTTTGCACAACTTCGACAGAAATTATCCTTTTCGGCACCAATCTTCGGACCAATCTATGTCTATACCACGTAACTACGTACTTACAAATCCAATCAAAATCCAAATAATGCACAATCCATGGGGCACTTAGTCTTTCGACTACACTAATGCCAACGGCAACACATTTCACAGTATATTCTAGTTTCTTATGCACTTCACGTGAAGACTAGAGTGTCAGGGCGTAAGTGAAGTGACTGCAACGTCTGTGTTGTATGAGCTGGACACGGCTTGGCCAGGAGATCGGGACGCGGTGGCCGCGCCGCTCTGGCGCACATTCACCGAGCCAGGGGCGCCAAAACTGCACTCGCAGCCAGAGCCAGCGCCAAAGACGACGCCAAAGCTGCCCCTCGAGAATATGACAACTCCTCGCTTTTAACGACCTCATTAGGCGTCTTGTCGTACTTGTGCGTCTTTTTAGTCACCGGTTTAATGGTTGTAGTTGTTGTAGTCGTGGTTGATGTGGTTGGCGGGGGTGGTGGTGGAGGGAGGGTTGGCTGCGGAGGCGGTGCAGGGGACTGATCCTCCGGCTTGCAGCAAACACGAAACACTAGCTTCATGTTATGGCTGAGGCACCGCCCGCCGATGCGTCTGTGTAGATCGTCTTTACTAGATGTAGATATAAAATAGTAGTCCTTACCGGGCAGGAATTCCAACCCGCCCGGTTGAGGCGTGAACGGTCTAAACGTTATTGTGAAAAACATCAATTTGTGCGGTTTATCGCATATTGCTATTATTCTTGGATTCGGATTTGTTATTCTACACGTATCGTATTCTTCTTTACTCACATTGTATATTATATATTTTTCTGTATCTTCTTCGAATGTACCTGGTGCGTAAACAGGACATATTATATTGACTTGATCGTATTCGAATTGAGCGTTTCCTTTATTCAAGTCGAATACGTGATCTGTATTGTCTATTCTAAATATACTATTAGTTGTATTCCAGTGTATGTAGAATGACTTAGCGTAGTTTCCCATAACGCTTTCAATGAAAAATACGAGGACTAGGATCGTCCACGGCGCTTGGCGGAGCCCGAGATATGCTAGAGACACCATTCTGGCTTCTTTATGCTCTCATAGTCGATCGAACGCAAACTTCTCTTCGATTAAACGTCGATTCGTTAAACCCTTTCTCTATGAAAGCACTTGTACCAACCCATATTTGTTGTAACAAACTTATTTTCTGTCAAAATCCATAGTAAAACAACAGCGATTCACTCAAAAAAACACAAATCGTTTTTAACACCGAGCCTCGTCCACCATGTTTCCCGTCCGCTCACTAGATTCTATTCATCGATAAATGTGGAATTCCATGGGACGTGGCTGTGGTAACGCGTCGAAAAATCCACTATATTCACTATCACTGTTCGAATATTGTATTATTTCAACACAAAGCTAGTTTCGGTGTAGGTAAAACGTTGGAATTAATCAATACATCACAGATTTTTTACAATACAGAGTTCTTTGTATAGGACGAGACGCGCACGGGCGGGGTGCGAACGCGCGGAGCGGCGGTCGAGCGAACTACTGGAATGCGACCCCGGGCCCCTGTACGCATGCGGCGGCCCCTCCCGCGCCCCTCCAACCCGCCCCTGCCTTACCGTCGCGTTCAAGCTTGTAGAGCTTTCGAACGCGGCGCCATCTTGAAATACTTTACCAACAAAAACATTTTCGACTTCATTTTGCATTTAAAATTATAATTCACATCGTTATTATTATTTTTAATCGATTGTCAATTATTAAACACTTGTAATACCGTTTTAAAAGCTAAGATATATTCAATGAAATAGAGCTTTTTGGACAAAATATGAACGCATCCGACGCGTCATTAAAGAAAAAAGTGCATAGCCGCAAACAAGCTGGTCTCGTAAAAGCTTGGATGGGATGGGATCGAGACAGTGTAGAATAGACATGCTCAGACGTTACCTGATTTTAGATTCATATATTGGATTACATACCGTTTTGTGATAGACTAAAGGTTTAATTTCCATTATTAGATAAGAAACTAGGTATATAAATAGTTTTTACGTGTCCATTATTATGAGATAATTAATATTGTGTTGAAGATTTTGCATTTAACGCAACCTTGCTTAGATCATTGAACTCATTAAGGTCTTTTTAGAGATGGATAATCTTATTATTGTATTAAATTGTTTGTTTAGGTGTTTGCATAGCACAATATGATGAAAAACTTTTTTAGGTATGAAACATACGTATTTTTGTAAAGCTCTTATATCTTTTTGATTGAGGATACCTATCTAAATACGAGATACCTATCTAAATGTTTTTACTATCTAAAGGATTTTTAAGACGTAGTCGACCATTTTAGTGTTTCCTCTCCTTATGTAAGGAGATACATACATAAACTCAAGACCGTAATTAATAACCCTTAGGCCAGAAATATTGCTAAAACTATAAATTTTCTGTTTAAGTACAGATAACTTGTTTTTTAAATATAAATAAATGAAAATAAAACAAGTTAGTGTATCCTTTCTCCTTTTTTGAAGTCTGGGGCAAAGTCAAAGTCAAAATTGTTTATTCAAAATAATATCACATACCTAGATAACTTTCTGACGCCATGTTTTTGAATCTACCACCGCATCGGAAGGTGTTCCGTTGTAAAGAAGATTCGGCCAGAAACTCTACAACACACTTCTTTTAAACAAAACAAAATATGCAAAGTACAAATATAAAGTCCAATATTAAATTACATAGTGCAACATTGACAAGACCAGACATTTTGGACATTCAAATCATTGGCAGAAAAATTGTTTTTGAGCTAACCTGAACATTTAAAAAATAATAAAAGGCAGTCTGCATCGTCAGTGACGAATTTATCCTAAAAATACCGAATAATACGTCACCATAATAAATCCTATGTAATTAGCGTTGTTAAGGTTTCTGTCATTTACTGTATGCTGTGTCCATGATCATTACAGGAAAGTGGATAACATGTCAAGTATTTTAAAATGACAGTCATTTTAAATACTTAAGGAATAATTGTTGATGTGGAGCGGCTTACCTATCACTTAAATGTATGTTACAAATAGTTTTGCTTTCTTTCTTTTTTAGTAATTAGGTAGGTAGGTACTTTAGTTACCTTTTAAATTTTTGTTTAAAGTAAGATATTTTTCAAAAATAGTTAAAATATACAACGTGTTAATGAATTAACGCAAAACTAGATAGTAGTTTATTTTAGAATCGAGAGCAAAATCGAACTATCATGGTTTCAACATCTGTAATTATTTTCATAATATTAAATAATTTGTTTGTAAAATTTGAAAATTTACTGAACTCGATCTCAACCCACCGCAAGGGCACAATCACCCTACTTACTACTAAAACAAGATTCGTAAAATTTATCCATGGCACGTTAGCGCTTTAATTCATTGCTGAAATGATAAAAAACATTTTTGCCTCAAAAATTAAAATGCGAATAACTTTAAATTTTCATATTTTATCAAAATAAAGAAATTATTGTTTCAATCTTATTATTTTGTTATAAATCAGTTGGTGTGTAAGGTTTTGCGCTTATTCATTAACACGTTGTATAATATTACAGGTTGTTACAAAAACCCTAGTAATACTTAAGGGGGTGCTTCAGACCATCAAACTGAACAACTCTCACTATGAAGCCAACGTCGAGCAAAATACATTGGCAGTCCCATACTTTTGAGTCGAGACGAGACGGTACTGCAGTTTTGTATGAAAGAGCGGATTTTTTTTCGCGATTTCGATGTTGGCTCCTTAGTGACAGTTGCTCAGTTTGTTGGTCTGAAGCACCTCATTAAGTATTACTTGGGTATTTTGTTACACCCTGTATAACCCCTAAGGCCTTAAATAGTCATATTAAAAAATCACCTCTCTCTCTCTCTTTAGAGGAAAGGAGGTTGTTATCCCGTTGCCAGCCCGCACCAGCATCTGATCTGACCTGATCTGGTCTGATGACATTGTGAGGGTGACGGGATCGCATTGGATCAGATTAGCACAAAAGGACCATTCTACAAATTCATCCTTAAAAATTATTGGTACTGTTAGCTCAAGGTTCATAATAATTTATAATCTGATCTGAATCTGACAAAAACGAAAATTGTAAAAGTCTCAAAATAACATCAATATTTGGACAATCTAATTCCGCTCTATTTCCCGCGCCCGTGTCACTGTAAACCTTTTATACAATTTCACAAATCCTATTACATTTGTGGCCAATGTCAAAATTTATTTGGGTACAGAATGGGACCAGTCAGGGGTCAAAAAGGTGCCTCGAGATTGTAATTTTGGTGAAATATCGAAACATCAATAAATATTTATTTTGGACACGGTCTAATACATACAGCGTCCAACTTAATATGCATAGCATAGCATATGCTCACGACTATATTCCCCGAGGGGGTAGTCAGAGGTATTCTGAAACCTCAGAACATCCACGTTTCACCAGTAGTACCGAAACTCTATCCAGTGTGACGGGGGGTGATCCCGTCGCCACATAATGGACAGTGGGTACAATACATACCTCGATATTGAAGCATGCAGGTTTCCTCGCGATGTTTTCCTTCACCGAAAAGCCAGTGGTGTTACAAATCGTACATAAATACTTGAATCGTACTTAATATGCTGACAGCTTTTTAAGAGGATGATTAGACCATCAAACTGAACAACTTTCTCTATGGGACCAACATCGAAATCGCGAAAAAAAAATCTGCTGTCCCGTAAATTTGGCTCGAGTAGGTTTGCAGTTTGACAGAAAGTTGTTCAGTTTGACGGTCTGATCATCTCCTTAAAAAAGTGTCAGCATGTTAAGAAGGATCCTGTATACATTATCTAGTCTAAACTACCCTTTTAATAGGATGTTTTGCATTGACATAAATACTATAGACTCCAATTTTCATACAAAATCTTTCTAATGTACGTGATTTTTTTTCAGATTTTATGTAGCTATTTGTTGAAATAGAGGTAGGGACAGCAATTTTTCGAGTTTATTTAAAATTTTGTTGAACGTTTTAATTACAAAATAGAAAAATTTAAAAAAAAACCAAAAGTGGAGATCTATAGTTTCTGCCTACCCCTCTGGGAAAAAGGAGTGAGTTTATGTATGTGTATGTGTATGTGTAGAAAAATATACTTTTAGACTTGTATTTTTATAGGCTTTCATTTGATACCCCATACAATATAGTAGAAACATTTATATTGTTTTTTATCTCTTTCTGCCCCTCGTTATAAATATTAAGCTTTTTTGACTTTATTTATGTCATTGGACCGTTAATTGCTATAACTGTGCCAAGTTTCAGCTTCCTGTCTCATACGGTCTCTGAGAAAAATGCCTGTGACAGACGGACGGACAGACACCGAGGTGATTCCATAAGTGTTCCGTTTTGCCAATTTGGGTACGAACACTAAATAGAGCTCTTACAAGCTCATTTGGTTCTGCCATTTTTGGATCGTTGATTGTGAATCTAGTTGTAAGATATCAATGGTGTTTTTTTAATACAGGGTGTAAAATTAAATGCGTCACAGCATATTAAAGCGGGTTCATAAGACCATCAAACTGAACAACTATTACTATGAGACCAATAGAAAATCGTGACAAATAATCTGCTGCATACATTTGAGTCGATTTCGATTTTTGAAAGTTGTTCAGTTTGATTGTCTGAAGCACCCTTATAGTGCAAGTCAAGCAGCATAATTATAATAAAAAAGCATTGAATCTGATATTCAATAGCTTTCATTCGTGTGGCTTACATTTGGCTCGAGTAGGTTTTCAGTTTAGTAAGAAACCTGTTTTTTTGTCGCTATTTCGATGTTCGTAAGGTCTGTACCCCTCTGGGTGCCCCTAGGTCGGTTGCTTAAGTTCATTTATTTGGCTCGGTAGACCCTTCGTGATCCCTCCAATAGTCTGCAGTAAAAAGCAGTAACTGCTCTCTGAGCAACGCTGTAAGTGTCATTTCCAAAAAACACTCGTAACAGACATGAAAAGCAGGTCCATTTTTTGAGTACGTAATTAATGCAAGAACCCATCGTCCTATTTTAATTTAATCAAAGATTATACCTAAATATTGTATGGCAACAAAAAGTTGTTCAATATGATGGTCTGATCATCCGCTTGAAAAACTTTCAGCATATTAAGAAGGAGATTGTTTTTTGAAGGACAGGTAAAAATCGAACATAAGTATAGGGAACCTATAGGTATCTGTATCTAGTGATTTTTGAAGATAATCTTGACATTGCTCGTACCTACCATGTAAGATATGTTTACTTACCAGATAATGCTACTTGTAAGTAGGTAGGTACATATAATAATCGTGTTTATTTGTATAAAGGATAAGTCCGTCCTAGGGGAAAGTCTATATCATAAACTTAATATTATTAGCGTAAATATATTAAGTTTACGTCGCCACTTATAATGGACAGTGGGTACAATACGGTCCTCGAAATTGAAGCATGCAGGTTTCCTCACGATGGTTTCCTTCACCGAAAAGCCAGTGGTGTTACAAATCGTACATAAATTCCGAAAAACTCATTGGTACGAGTCGGTCTGAACGGGGATCGAACCATCGCCTCCTGCACGGCAGGCAAGGTTAATCACCACTGGACCACCACGGCTTTGGTCTATATGGGGTCCTTCTTAATATGCTGACACTTTTTAAGGGAATGATCAGACCGTTGAACTGAACAACTTTCTCTATGGCACTAACATCAAAATGGCGAAAGAAACCAGCTGTTCTATACAAAACGGCAAACCTACTTGAGTCAAATATATGGGACGGCAGATTTTTTTTTCGCTGTTATTATATTGGTCCCAATTGCTTAAGTTCATTTATTTGGCTCGGTAGACCCTTCGTGGTCCCTCCAATAGTCTGCAGTACCTGCTCTCTGAGCAACGCTGTGTCATTTCCAAAAACACTCGTAACAGTCATGAAAAGCAGGTCTATTTTTCGAGTACGTAATTAATGCAGAACGTCACCCATCGTCCTATTTTAATTTAATCAAAGATTATACCTAAATAAATTACATTCCAAGGATAGTTGTAAAATATCGGTATAAATAAAACTGTTGGTACGCATTTTAAAAGGAAAGGAATAATATCGTCAAGCCGTGGCGTAACCTGCTTACCGTGCAGGAGGCGATGGTTCGATCCCTGTCCAAGCCGACTCGTACCAATGAGTTTTTCGGAATTTATGTACGATTTGTAGCACCACTGGCTTTTCGTTGAAGGAAAACATCGTGATGAAACCTGCATGCTTCAATTTCGTGGCATGTATTGTACCCACGTCCATTATAAGTGGCGATGGGCTCGCTCCCCGTAACACTAGATAAGAGTTTCGGTACTACTACTGAAACGTGGATGTTCTGAGGTTTCTGAATATGACTACCCCTTCGGGGAATATAGTCGTGAGCATATGATATGCTATGCTAGGAATAATACAACACGGTAAACATGAGTGAGGTCATCCTTCCATTCATCTATTGTTGACGTAACTGTTAACTAAATATCGGCGATCATAAAGGAACAGTTAACGAGTTAAACCATCCCAAACATTTATTACGACCCGTTTACTCAGAGGTACTTAGTTTTGTTTGAAAAGAAATTTTGATTACTAACTCTTGCATTCTTTTTAGGGTTCCATACGAATGTTTTCTTTATTTACACAATAACGAACATTGACATAATCTTCACTATTATAAAACTGTAACAGAAGTGTGTCTGTACATTGAAGATATTTACATGAAAAAGATTACGATATGGTTTTTAGGTATCCCAGACTCCAAATCAACCTTTTTTAGAATTGTTGTCTGTTTGCTTGTTTGTATAAAGAATAGAGGAAAATAAAGCACCACGTGTCGTTGTTTTTTATAAATTCGTTTTTTTTAAGCTTGTATCAAACACCATTTTCAGATAGGTACTCAATACTCAATACTCAATATTTTATTGCATTCCATAATGTACAACAAGGTGTTAACTTATAAGCTAAGAGATCATTATGGACCCTGTAGGGCACAGCAACATTACAAATAAGTAGGTAACTTATGTGGGCATATCATTAGAAATAAATATAGTAGGTATATAGCATAGCTCTTAAAAGTAGGTAAACAATGTTAATATCACAATCATTCTCATTAACAATATTTTCCAAAGTAGAGATGCTGAAAAAAAATTAATCAATGAGCTAAATTAAAAGATGCGGTAACAACCCGTTAAACTGATTACCTAACTATCTGCCAGCTACACGTACGTTCAATATCGTTAATCCTCCATTAAGTCCCATAGAGAAAGTTGTTCAGTTTCACGGTCTGATCATCCCCTTAAAAAAGTTTTAGCATATTTAGTTATGTAGAACCCTCAATAATTGCAGTCGACTCACCGTTGACCGGTTTAAATTTCCGTTTATAACTTTCTCTGCCGACTTTCTAAGGGTTGAAAAGCAATAAAATAAAAGGTCTTTTTGTCTGTCCTTTTGTCTTTAAACCCCGTTACGTAAAGGATTGGTTATTTCGGAAACTATTAGTTATTGTGCTAATATTGTTTGTCTGTTTGTCGCAATTATGGGTGTTGGTCCTTCCAAGGATAATTGTTTGTTTTACTGGTTTCCCCTTTACTTTCCTTTTAGTTTGCCGGGTAATAAGCTACGACTGATCACATATTACTGTCAAATATTTCAATTACGACTTTGCTTAAAAATTTACAAGGAATAGGAAGGGATGCTAGTTCAGACCGAGTCTTATAAGTACCGTCAATCAATCAATCAAATTAGCCCACATAAACCCACTGCTGGGCATAGGCCTCCTTTTTATTGCGTCACTCCTCACGGTCCTGTGCCAATCTGATCCATGTACGACCTACAACCCTTACAATGTCGTCTGACCATCGCATCTGTGGTCTACCCACGGACCTCCTTCCTTCTCTTGGCCACCATTCCGATATTGCCTTGGTTCACCGGCCGTCTTCCCTTCTAGCCAAATGTCCCGCCCATCTCCACTTCAACTTTGTGATCCGGTCTCCAACGAGCCGAGCCGAATCTCACCCAATCTTACGTGAGAGAGAGGGGGGGTGTCAGCAAAAATCACGGGGGATTTCAGAATATATCTGACTACACCCTCGGGGAATAAAGTCGTGAGCATGTGCTGTGCTACAAATATTTGTCCCTTACGGGCTTCGAACCCGCGACCGTCGGCACAGCAGGCACGCTCACTACAGACTGTGCTATCGGGCCGTCTTAAAAGATTAATGTTGTTTTGTCTAGCAAATGGCAAATTACAATTAGTTAGGTACGTTAAAGTTAAAAAACGTAAAATAAAATGAACCATTAAAAGCTTTGCCAAATTGACTTTCTATTCCTAAGCCTATAACTTTTGGTGTCAACATTTTTATGGGATTCTAGCTGTTTTATGACTCCGTCCTGATTTTTTTTTCATTGTGTTTTCTATTAACCGCGAATGTATGTATGTATATGCTCACGACTATATTCCCCGAGGGGGTAGTCAGAGATGTTCTGAAATCTCAGAGCATCCACGTTTCACCAGTAGTACCGAAACTCTGTCCAGTGTGACGGGGGGTGAGCCCGTCGCTACTTATAATGGACAGTGGGTACAATACATGCCTCAAAATTGAAGCATGCAGGTTTCCTCACGATGTTTTCCTTCACCGAAAAGCCAGTGGTGTTACAAATCGTACATAAATTCCGAAAAAGTCATTGGTACGAGTCGGCCTGGACGGGGATCGAACCATCGCCCCCTGCACGGCAGGCAAGGTTACTCGCCACTGGACCACCACAGCTTCAACCGCGAGTTTTTGTTAAATCTACACTAATATTATAAAGAGGAAAGATTTGTACCTATTTTTGTATGTTTGTATGTTTGTAATGAATAGGCTCAAAAAGTACTGGGCCGATTTAAAAAATTCTTTCACCAATAGAATGCTACATTCTTCCAATTTGACATAGGCTACATTTCATTTTGAAAAAAATTAGGGATCCTTGGTAAAATTTGAACAATGTAACCGAAGGTGTAGAAAAATGAGTCTTAAAATTTATTTGTCTACCCCGTGCGAAGCCGGGACGGGCTGCTAGTGGGTTATAAAAATGTGGAAATACCTGAAAACGGAGCGATGACCGACTTTATGATAAACTAGCCGTCCGCCCCAGCTTGTTTTCGCTCGCAATCAGTATCGCGTCGTAAGCTACGTGGTACGTAAGCTGCGACGGGCTACGTATAAGCTGCGACGGGCTACGTATAAGCTGCGACGGGCTGCGTATAAGCTGCGACGGGCTACGTATAGGCTGCGACGGGCTAAGTATAAGCTGCGACGGGCTACGTATAAGCTGCGAAGGGCTACGTATAAGCTGCGACGGGCTACGTATAAGCTGCGACGGGCTACGTATACGTAGCATTTTTTTCTCAGTGTACTTACGCACATTTCTCACACTTTTGTTTACGCACGTAAAGTCGTAGTTTACCAAACACAACAATACTGCATACTTAGAAATCTGTGTTGCTAAATCACACGGTAATTTGTTTACTAAAAAGGGGAGGTGCGGAGTATTCGAAACCGACGGGCATGTATGAAGAGATGTATGGATGTGAATGAGGCAAAAGAGGTATGTAAGGATCGTAGTATATGGCGCGCTCTGGTCTCTGCCTACCCCACTGGGAAAGAGGCGTGACGTTATAGATAGATAGAACATTTAAGAGAAGTTTATTCCGAATTCGTAAATGCGCGCTGCATACTAACGAAATCTGGTGATATTTTCAATACTAACCAATTAAAGTCAATAATATTTTGCAGAAACAATCTAGAAACAAATCTCTATGTTTGTATTTTGTCAAATTTTCGTTAAAATATACAGTTTCAATACTAGGATTAATTTAAGATTTGTATGGGAATCTTTGAGGCACTGTAACTTTAAAACTATACATTTTAACGAAAATCTGACAAGATAAAAGCATAGAGATTACTTTCTAGATTGTTTTTGAAAAATGTCACTGACTTAAATTAGTTAGTATTGAAAATGTAACCAGACTTCGTTTGTATGGAGCGCGCCAACAGTAATATAACCTTAAACAAACACAATGACTGAACAAAAACAATTCCCTTTTAAGTTAAATTAGATGTCAGAGCAGCTTTTAAGCAAAAATCTAAAAAAAAAGCGAAAACTCTCAACAATATAATGTCAAAACGTATTTGCAATTATTCCTCGTAAAGTTATTTCTCGCTTATTATTTATTTTGAGATAGGCTATGAGTAAGTCGTTTTATAACGATAGGTTCTGTGGAGGAACTACTGTGGAAGGTTCCTCCGGTGAAAAGGGAAGATCTTCCGTCAGGCTAGGTGTAAACCTGGGGACCGGCCGTGGTCCAACAGATCTTAGTTGGACCTTGTAAATATATATCGCATCTCTGTGATTATTTCTCTTCCGCGATTCATGTCTTGTATACGATTGTGAACCTTATGTGTAGCGGCTAACGGGTTACCAATGTGACGTCGCAAGTTGTCTTACGTACACATTTGCGAGTGCGACCGTAGCGCCATCTGTTAGCTTCGTTGCTATAACTTGTGGGCTTTGACGTCTGTAGCAAGTTCTGTAGAATAATCTTAATGAATAGAAATAGGTCATCTCACTGAATCAAAGCTAAACTAAAATTTACAATTATGTAAGATGCATGCATTCAAAGTTCATTCATAAGTTACATCGAAGTTGATCGACGAATTATGATAACAGACTTTATTATAACAGGAGCGATGATAGCCCAAACGGAAGAGAGCTAGCCACACAATGAAAAGGCGGTGGTTCGATTCCTGGCCTGTACCACTAAGTTCTGCGAAATTTGTGGACGGTTGTATTTGTTACTATCACTAGCACGGCGGTGAAGGAAAACATCGTGTGGAAACCTACAACAGCATATCCGCAAAAGAAAATACCAGTAATTCGGAGGCTATCTATAACGTCACGCCTCTTTCCCAGTGGGGTAGGCCGAGACCAGAGCGCGCCATCTACTACGATCCTTACATACCTCTTTTGCCTCATTCACATCCAAACATCTCTTCATACATGCCCGTCGGTTTCGAATACTCCGCACCTCCCCTTTTTGTAGGACGCAACCGATTTGATCAGAATACGTCCTACGAGGGCGCCTTTCGCCGACACTTCCACTCCCTTAAGCTCCATATATCTCTTTCGTAAATCTGCTATCACTCATCCTCTCCACATAACCAAACCAACGAAGCATACCCATGAAGCGACTAATACAATGTTGAAGAAGCGAAAGAAATGTATCAGGATGGTAACATGTGATGTGGTGAGTAACCTTTTGAATCGTGTAATCTAAAAGTAACCTGACAGAGCTAAAAATCACCTAAAAGGTTACAAAGGTAACCTTCTGGCAACACGAATGTAGTGATCTGTTGTGTCTTGCGTACCCTAATGGAAAACCTGTTTATAAAATCTTCCCTGCTCTCCACAATATTATTTAGATATTTCGATGCGGTATCCTAAAGGTTTAAAGGTCTCGTAGAAAGCTGTCACCTCACACGTCCCACGTTCAATTTTGAAAACAAAGGCCCTGTATTATTTTACTGCTTAGTGTTATATTGAATAGGAAAGAAAATCATGGTGGTCCAGTGGCAAGTAACCTTGCCTGCCGTGCAGGAGGCGTTGGTTCGATCCCCGTCCAGGCCGACTCGTACCAATCAGTTTTTCGGAATATATGTACGATTTGTAACACCACTGGCTTTTCGGTGAAGGAAAACATCGTGAGGAAACCTGCATGTTTCAATTTCGAGGCATGTATTGTACCCACTGTCCATTATAAGTGGCGACGGGCTCACCCCCCGTCACACTTGACAGAGTTTCGGTACTACTGGTGAAACGTGGATGCTCTGATATTTCAGAACATCTCTGACTACCCCCTCGGAGAATATAGTCGTGAGCATATACATACATACATACATACAAGAAAATCATTATTATGTTTAACTATTTCTGCAATTCCTTTTATTTGTAAGAAGACAAGCATTATTATCGAATCGAGTTGATAAAAATATGCGTAAGCCACGGTTTATACAGAAGAGACGTGTGGCGGTGGCGGATAATCTAAGTAACACAATATAAACCGCATAGTACGTAGCATAGCGTCGTTTTTGTTGTAAAGGAGAATCGCGCCCGCGCCTCCAGCACGGGTAGCATGGATACAGCCGTATGACGTCTATATCACGGTGCCATGCTACCTATGCAGGTGACGTCGCCTGGAGGCGCGGGCGAACGACGCTATGCTACGTACTATAAGCAGCAATCAAAATTGACTTTTTCCTTTGACTAATTATTATCAGGACTAGCCTTGCAATAGCATTTCCCCTCTGCCACGGTATAAGCACAATTGATCTTGTGCATTTACATTCAATTTTACACCTTATCACTAAACGAGACAGCCTATAATTGCGAAATAATAACTTTGAACTTAGAACGTTTGGGGTTCACACGAGACTACTTTTCATGATTTTTAACATTCAAAATTAGAATCTAAAGTTGTGGTGAATAAAATCCAAAGTTGCGGATTTCATGTTACCTCGCCCCCCGCAAAAAGTGGCAGAAATGTTTGTTAGTAGAATTACACGCGTAACCAGTCCACATATAAATAGTGAAAGGTAAGAAGACAAGCATTATTATCGAATCGAGTTGATAAAATATGCGTAAGCCACGGTTTATACCGCATAGTACGGAGCATAGCGTCGTTTTTGTTGTAAAGGAAAATCGCGCCCGCGCCTCCAGCACGGGTAGCATGGCAGCGTGATATAGCGCTATCACACCTTCGCTCTCTTTCTATTTGCGTACGAACGAACGAGACAAAAGACGTGATACACGTCTATATCACGGTGCCATGCTACCTATGCAGGTGACGTTGCCTGGAGGCGCGGGCGAACGACGCTATGCTACGTACTATAAGCAGCAATCAAAATTGACTTTTTCCTTTGACTAATTATTATAAGAACTAGCCTTGCAATAGCATTTCCCCTCTGCCACGGTATAAGCACAATTGATCTTGTGCATTTACATTCAATTTTACACCTTATGACTAAACGAGACAGCCTATAATTGCGAAATAATAACTTCGAACTTAGAACGTTTGGGGTTCACACGAGACTACTTTTCATGATTTTTAACATTTAAAATTAGAATCTAGAGTTGTGGTGAATAAAATCCAAAGTTGCGGATTTCATGTTACCTCGCCCCCCGCAAAAAGTGGCAGAAATGTTTGTTAGTAGAATTACACGCGTAACCAGTCCACATATAAATAGTCAAATACTTTTTTATTTGGTCTTATAGCTTTGTATGGCAACTTTAGACAGTCTAACTTTTACTTAGGTTTTTATAATAGTAATTTCGTACCTTACAACAATATCTGATCGCGGTAATCTTTTTGGCAATTAAAAAGTCCCGGGGCTACAGTACTATTACTTTTATATGGAAACTTTCATACAAAACAAGTTTAGGTGTGTTTAAACTTTATTTAGCTATCCAAAATGGCGTTTTAAGGAGTGGTGCCTTGGCGCCGGCAGGTTTGTTACAACATGATCGATAAATTCTAGAGGCATTTACAACTTTACACTAGATGTTGTAATCTTATAGCTAGAAGAAAAACCAGAGGAAACATTGGCAGAATGTTTTCATAGAAAAATATATATTAAGTCATTAAGAGGTATCCCCGACCGAACGACCTTATCCCTTTCAGAGCCGCCTCATCTCTACTAAACCACATTATTTTAGTAGGTACACCTACTACTTAGTAGAGGTATAGGTACACCTATTTTTGACTGGTTTGTCATTCATATAGTCACTGTGGTGTCTTCTAATCCAAGGTCCCTCCAATAGTCCGCAGTAAAAACCAGTAACTGCTCCCTGAGCAATGTAGTAGTCAATATAAAAAAAAATCTAATCCAAGGAAATCAAATTCAAAATCACAAAAATTCGCGCCAAATTTTTAATCTATCTAATTATCTCATTAAAACTAGGTCTTAAAAAATTTTCTTCATAGCATTTTTAGATCTTAATATTCTCTACACAATGGTGTGTGCCGCAAGTAAAAGTGACTTCAACTTATGAAGTAGATGCACATAATACACATTTTTTCCAATATCTAGGCTTGCCTTTGAACACAGGTTTCATTTATGTATATTATAGAAAAAAAAAGAAATATACTTCATAGCAAATAAAGCCGAGATGTTGAAGATCATTGATAGATTTTTCATTAATTTGTATGTCTTTCAAATAACGAGAAGATAGCTTCTGAAAACCAGCAAAATATGGCCCGGCCCTGCGATTACCTATGGGGAGCGTCTTAAGTTAAGATATTTTTGCTATAATTAGGTTCCTATGACTGGAAAGCAATGGCAAGTGGCAATGGGCTGGTCATATCTGCCGAAGAACTGACAACCGATGGGGTGTCAGAGTTTGTGGGGTCGGTTCCGGTCTCTTTTTCACCCTATGGATACAGAACCCTAAAACAACACGATAATTAGGGTAGAAAGAATGTCCCAGAGCACATAATGTACACAGACGAATGTCATTCGTACGTCAGTGTTAACGTAATCAGTGATTGAACGCTGGAGTCGAGGAGTCGCGCTGCAATTCTGGCGGAGTACGGACGCGCGTGCGTATCGACGCGTTAGTGTTGCACGTGGCTCCTCCATTTTGTGAACTCTTTTGTGTTTTATCCTTAAAACAATCACTTGAGATTATAACCTACTTACATTGGCAAAACTGCCACTCTAGACTTAATAAATACTACTGATCATTTTCCCTCATATACTATCTACATAACGAGACATTGGCTGAATTGTGATAACACATCGGATGCCACTAAACAAAAATTGAATTGAATTGAATTGAACGCTGGAGTCAATTCCTGCTTACCGTCTTCCGTCTAGATCATCTATCTGGATCGACGACCGAATTCACTACCAGTACGATATTAATAGTGCATGGCGGTCAGATTGGGGCCTTTTTGACCATCTGCATGCAAACCTCGTGCGAGACCCGACTGTCAAAATGGCTGGTTTTGAAAAGAACCGGAAGACCTGGGCAAAGCTGAACCTGTTCAGAACTAACCACGGAAGGACCAACTCCCACCTCTATAAGTGGGGCCTGAGGGAGTCACCGATGTGCGACTGCGGGGCACCTGACCAAACCCTCACCCATGTGGTAAATGAGTGCACTCTGCGCCGTTTCCCCGGTGGAATCGAAGAACATAGGTTAACTCTGGCAGCGGAAGACTGGCTAAAACATCTTGACCTCGAAATTTAAACCTCCTCGGATCCAAGCAGGAAGACAAAAAATGCCATACGATATAATGATGAAAGGGCAAGCTTTTTATACCGTAACTATTTCTACGAACTCAGTCGCGCACAAATGTCATGTTGTTATGTGTAGAGGCTATAGTTATTACGTTGTGAAGTATGAAAGATGACGCATGCGTAATGCGACATGCGCGAGAACAATTGGTTTTGTGTTGCCGAGTCGTCGAAGAAAATATTTTACGTTTGACGCTTTAACAAAATGGCGTCGGCTAGGATGACCATGGGCACAGTATAAGAAAGGGAATCGAGTACAGTACGACCAGGAAAATAATTAAAGGAAAATAATCTTCGTTTGCGCAGAGCCCCCGACTAAACCCGAAGTCGTTTAGTAACCAAAGGGTGCAAAGTCGGATAACAGCGAGAAGAGCGTAAAATCAATTAGCCAATGGCTTGGTTGCAAGGGATTGAAGGTGGCACATCCTGATTGGTCATTGAAGTCGAGTTGGTACTGCAGTTTTGTATGAAAGAGCGGTTTTTTTTCGCGATTTCCATGTTGGCTCCATAGTGAAAGTTGTTCAGTTTTGATGGTCTGAAGCACCCCCTTAAGTATTACTAGGGTGTTTTGTTACACCCTGTATAGGCTGATGATGATGACACGGCATCAGATAAATTTTGACGATGCCTAAAAGAAATTTGCCGCCTCTTACGCCCTACGACCGCCATCTTTTTTTTTCTTGTTGAATTTAACACGTTTTTTCGTTATATTTCATAGCATTCCGTGCAGCGGTTTATGTGCTTGGTATGAATCGTTACCCTCAATCGCTTGTTGCTAGGTTAGTTTAGGTAATCTTATGCATATCGCGATAACAGGTTGCACGCTGCGCGTTGAACGTCGCACATTGGTCATCCTCTTAAGAGGTTTCCCTGACCGAACGTCCTTGACCCTGTCAGAGCCACATCACCTCTACTAAACTACGTCATTTTACTAGGTATGCCTATTTTTGACTGGCTTATCCTTCATTATGTCACTGTGGTGCCTTCTACTCCAAGGAAATCAAATTCGAAAATCCGAAAGTGATTGTAATAAAATCTATGATCATTTCATAGCGGTCCCCTGCGTATTAATTGACCTAAAATATCTTAAAGAGAATTAAGAAGCAAAACATACATTTGCTTACATCAAAAATAATAGATGTCCGAATTATTTTTTACTTTTTAAATGTTTGTTTTTGGCGTTGGGGGGTTTTTTTTAATTTCTAATTTATTGTAAATAGTGTCACGTTGTGACTATGTTCTGAAACCATGCATCGTGTCTGGGTTTGTGCTGTGTTGAGCGTGTTGTATTCTTATCCGGACATGCAGTGTGGTTTCGGGATTCGAATAAAGCGAGCCCCATAAAAATAAGAGGAGAATAAAATGAGAAATTGGCATGCATGCATGCATGCATGTGCTCACGACTGTATTCCCCGAGGGGGTAGTCAGAGATATTCTGAAACCTCAGAACATCCACGTTTCACCAGTACTACCAAAACTCTGTCCAGTGTGACGGGGGGTGAGCTCGTCGCCACTTATAATGGACAGTGGGTACAATACATGCCTCGAAATTGAAGCATGCAGGTTTCCTCACGATGTTTTCCTTCACCGAAAAGCCAGTGGTGTTACAAATCGTACATAAATCCCGAAAAACTCATTGGTACGAGTCGGCTTGGACAGGGATCGAACCATCGCCTCCTGCACGGTAAGCAGGTTACGCCACGGCTTGACGATATTATTCCTTTCCTTTTAAAATGCATACCAACAGTTTTATTTATACCAATATTTTACAACTATCCTTGGAATGTAATTTATTTAGGTATAATCTTTGATTAAATTAAAATAGGACGATGGGTGACGTTCTGCATTAATTACGTACTCGAAAAATGGACCTGCTTTTCGCCTCCTGCACGGCAGACAAGGTTACTCTCCACTGGACCACCACGGGTAATGAGCTATGAGCAGAGAAATTGGCACAAAATTGAAAAGTGACTTTCCGTCCGTCCTTACTCTAACACCTCAAAGCATGGTCATAACAACATGTTACTGCAAACAACCATGACATATAATAACAATATTTAACGACTACTGTACGCTGTAAACCTGAAACAATGTCATATTGTATGGCTTGAATGGTGTTAGTACCCAAATAGGTACACATTTTTCTAATTTACCAAATAAGGGATAGTTGCAGACCTCATTTCCAGAAACATAAAATATTAACATTATGTTCAATGTACATCTATGAAACAGCCTTGTTCATTAAACGCCACAGCAGTCTGTTTAGTTATGTAACCAGTGCCCGTCGCTGCGATCAGTTGTGTACCAAAGGAGGCAAGACATCCCTGTACATGCATGGTGTCTTTGCAATGGCCCCGAAAGTATACAATAAATTACCTCTTCAAATAAGGATGTGTGAAGATATAATTACATTTAAGAGGAAACTATTTGACTACCTGACTGATAAGACATTTTACAATATTATTGATTTTTTTAATGATGTTTAATTGATTTACTTATGTGATTTATTATTGTATCGATTGACATTATGCCTATAAAAATGAAATTTAACAATGAGATAAAGATTATTGTATTGAATTAATTAATGTAATGCATCATGTATATGTACCTACCTATTGTATGCCTTTCGGCGGATCACAGTGAACATTATATAAAACACCATGTCAACCCATTAACCTGTGTATCACAATAAAGAATTTATGATTATGATTATGATTATGGTTATACAGAGTGTAAGTGACAGCCTAGCAAATACTGAAATGGTGAACTCAGACCATCAAACCGAACAAATTTCACTATAGAGCCTAGCATAGAAAACTGCTGTACCTACCCGACTCAAATGTATGGGATAGCAGATTTTTTTTTGCGTTTCTTGAGGTGCTCCATAGTGAAAGTTGTTTAGTTTGATGTTCTGAGTTCACCGTTTCAGTATTTGCTAAGCTGTAATTTACATCCTGTATACAATGTGTTAATAAATAAGCGCAAAACCGCATACACCCCAACTGATTTACAACCAAATGATGAAACAATAACTGCATTATTTTATTTATTAAAATTGAATGTTATTCGCATTTTAAATTTTCATGCAAAAATAATTTGTTATTATTTCAGCATATAGCATATGCTCACGACTATATTCCCCGAGGGGGTAGTCACAGATATTCTGAAACCACAGAACATCCACGTTTCACTAGTACCGAAACTCTGTCCAGTGTGACGGAGTGAACCCGTCGCCACATAATGGATAGTGGGTACAATACATGCCTCGAAATTGAAGCATGTAGGTTTCCTCACGATGTTTTCCTTCACCGAAAAGCTAGTGGTGTTACAAATCGTACATAAATTACGAAAAACTCATTGGTACGAGTCGGTCTGGACGGGGATCGAACCATCGCCTCCTGCACTGCAGGCAAGGTTACTCGCGATCACCAAGGCTTTTTGGTAAACAACGGCAAAGTATCAAAACCCGGACCACTCTCCGTCCCATCCGGACATTGCTGACAATAACCGTCAAGTTTTCATCATTGTCCGGACCCGGATATTTTCCGATAGCTGCCCAACAAAAGGTGATTATGATTGATATCATTCGACGATTTATAACGTTGCTAATGGCATCGGTTTAGTGATGTCCCGTGAAAAAAGATTTATCGATGAATTTTATTTTATCGATACATCTTATTTTTCTTTAAAGGCTTGTATTTTGGATCAGAAATAAAAAACTAGATACGCGAAATCAACGCTCCAAAATAGAACATTTAAAAATATTTTTCAACCTTAATATCTGAAGGTGCATTGGCCTGTGCCATAGTGTATTGCATATAATATCTCGCTGACAGTAAACATGAAAAATCCATGTGATATTATTTAGAATAAAACATTTTGATTTCATTTTGTTTGAATCTGACAAAAATACTCTACGATTTTATATCTAGATGTACACACGGAGACACATCAAGCTATACAAAACAAAAATAAGCTGGCCGCGCGTAGATCGAGTAACGTATAACGACGCGTGGCCAACTTATATTGGTTTTGTATAGCTTGATTTATCACCGTGTGTAGAGTCTTCAGCGGTAGGTACCGTTATAATGTGATATTCTTGTTTTGTGTTGCACAATTCTATTGATTAAAAAATGTGTTTCAAACAACGTCCATAGTCAAATTAAAGATTAAAAATTAGGGCGATAGGGCCGTAGAAGGCTCGGTAGCTTAATTTCACGAAAGTGAATCCCCGGTTTGGAAGGTTGCGGATTCAAGTACCGAGACTTAATTTGTCAATCTTTAATTTGATTCGGAATAGCACAGTCTGTAACATGTTTACAGTCAGTAATATTATAAAGTCCATACCTGTTGTTTGTAGAGACACTAATTTAAATTTAGTCTAATTATTTAAAAACAAAAAAATACAAAGAAAAAACGGGGAAAGATGACGGTCCATACGATGTTAGGAGGATATAATTCGGATCGCGCTCCATACAAACGTACTATAGTGATATTTTCAATACTAACCAATTAAAGACAATAAAATTTTTCAGAAAAAATCTAGAAACAAATCTCTATGCTTGTATGGTATCAGATTTTCGTTAAAATGTATAGTTTTAAAGTTACAGTGCCTCAAAGATTCCCATACAAATTTGCAATTAATCCTAGCATTGAAACTGTAAATTTTAACGAAAATCTGACTCCATACAAGCATAGAGATCTGCTTCTAGATTGTTTCTGCAAAATTTCATTGACTTTAATTGGTTAGTATTGAAAATATCACCATATTACGTTTGTATAGAGCGCGCTCCGAATTACATCCCCTTAAGAAATATAAAAAATACGATTGTAGACAGCGCTGGAGGCTCGGTGCCCACTTTAGCTGTTAGGTACAGTCTAGAGAAATATTTATTTCACAGTTATCGATAATCAATAACAACGTTTCATCCCTAGTTCATTTTTTACGCCTCTAACATCGACAAAGAAGAAATTGGGCAACCTCCTTAACTGCACAATGACATTTCAATATTTTTTTCTAACTCGCACAATAAAACATACCTACTTTTGAAAAACTTTTTCTTTATTTTGAACGGTTTTATTATTTACGTCAATACGCTAAAAGGGTACGGTTTCATTTATAAACTTTGAGCATCGAAATGAAGCCTTGAAAAGAGAAACTTTTGAGTTTTATATGAAGCCACAAAATTGTTCATCAAATTCAACTTTCGTAGCTTTTCTGCGCAATATATTTTTGACACGGGTTAAATTTTTAGGGTTCCGTACCTAAAAAAAAAGTAAAAACGGAACACTTATAAGATGACTTTGTTGCCCGTCTGTCTGACCCTTTTTCTAAGGAACGGGTAAAGGTATCAAGTTGAAACTAATACCAAATACAAAAAAAAAGTTATTTATTTATTTATTTCCTTTTTGGAGAACTTTCAGCTAAATAACAGTTTGAATAATTGATAGTCAGATGCTGACAACAAGTATTTAGTTGATTTAAATGTACACAAAAACAAAATAAAAAGAAAGTAATTAGGTATTTTTAGTTAGTTACTAAAGTCTACATATCCTTGGAGATGTAAAAAATGCAAGCTTTTAAGTCAACGCGATCAAAAGATGCAGCCATTTAATGTGATATTTTGATACTCGAAGTCAAAGTCAAAGTCAATATAATTTATTCAATATAGGAGCTTGCAGCACACTTATCAAACGTCAAATCTTTTTTAAAGCTACTACCGCGTCGGAACGTTTGTCGCTGTAGAGAAGATGCGGCCAGAAACTCTCTACTTGCAAATCAAAATGGGTACTTTGACCTAGAGTCATAGAAGGTCTCACAACACAAGTATAGGAATAAATCCGAAAATCTTTAATTTGTAGTTTTACTTATCACACTAACAAATAATAATAAAAATAGAAAACGAACTAGTTCATTTAATCACGTTTTTTGTTTTTGCTCTATCGTGAAAACGACAATAGTGCAAACTCTAAATAGCCCAGTAAAAATACAGCCCAGTAAAAGTACGGCCAAGGAAATAATTTATAATAAGCAATTTTTTTGCTAGATCGTTTATACAAATGATATTAAGATACTTTATTAACAAATCCAACTAAATTTCGTATTTTTAGTTTTCAGAACTAAAATGTAAAATTTTAGTTAGTGTCTGATATCTTTCTTTTTTATTTTTATTGTTTGTTTTAGGTTATGAGTTTACAATACACTGTGTAAAGTTTGTACTAAAATTGAGTATTTCGTAATTTATACTTATTTAAAAACAAAGGTCCCGTGGTAATTTTTTGTCGTATTTACTTCTAATATAAACGAATAGAAATGTATTTAATAATTATTTTTTTTTTTTTTACTTTGTACCATAATTTAAGAAAATTTTGAGTTGGATTTTCAATTTATAATCTAAAGTATAAATGAAAAAAAAACGGCTGTTAAAAATTGTTTACTTTCACCATACAAGCGCACAGTAACTTTACTGGGCTAAAAGTAAAACAACAAATAACAAAAATCTTTTTTTTCTTTATATTGTGGTGGTACGGAACCCTCACTGGGCGAATCCGACTCGCACTAGACCGGTTTTTTTTCTGCTACTGCTTAAACTATCTACGATCGAATATTATTAAATTTTATGCACTAAGGTACTTAATCTTATCTACTACATTATCAAACGAAGTAAAGCAATATTAATACATCAGGATTAAGGGGATTTAAACAACCACTTTAAAACCACCGTCCTTTCGACTTCCACTGACCTCTATTCTTTAGAAGTTAAAGTTGAATTTTGAACAAGAATTAGAGAATGGAAGGTGTTATAATGTTGGTTGTGGGTAAAGCCGTTAATCTCAAAGCAAATACGTCAAAATGTCATGTTTTACACGCACTAATTCAACATCCTGATATCGGTGACAATTCGATAAGAAAATGTTGTTCGATTCTTTGATTCCTATCACTTTACTTAGCTGTTTGACATAGTTAAACTTTGACTATTTATATGTGGACTGGTTACGCGTGTAATTCTACTAACAAACTTTTCTGCCACTTTTTGCGGGGGGCGAGGTAACATGAAATCCGCAACTTTGGATTTTATTCCCCATAACTTTAGATACTAATTTTGAATGTTAAAAATCATGAAAAGTAGTCTCGTGTGAACCCCAAACGTTCTAAGTTCGAAGTTATTATTTAGCAATTATAGGCTGTCTCGTTTAGTGATAAGGTGTAAAATTGAATGTAAATGCACAAGATCAATTGTGCTTATACCGTGGCAGAGGGGTAATGCTACCGCAAGGCTAGTCCTTATAATAATTAGTCAAAGGCTTCATGTTATAAACGAAGGAATTATTGAGACGCTAACGTGCTCGTGGATACATTTTAAGAATCTTGTTTTGGTAGTAAGTAGGGTGAGAGTGCATGTGCGGTGGTTTAACATCGAGTTCAGAAAATTTTAAAATTTACAAACAAATTACATATTTAATATTTTCAAAAAAAAATATTTATGTTGAAACCATGGATTATTCGATTCTGCTCTCCATTCTAAACAAACTACTTTCTAGTTTTGCGTTAATTCATTAACACGTTGTATTATAAGTCTCTCTCTATATATAATGAGATAACATATAATATTCTAAACTTGCCTGACAAAAAGTTTAAGTCCCATGTTAAACAAGTCCTCTGTAAAAAAGGTTACTATAAACTCGATGATTAACTTGACAATGTTACACTATATTATTTAATATTGGATTTTTGTAATTGTACTTTATATATTTCATTTTGTTTAAAAGAAGTGTGTTGTAGAGTTTCTGGCCGCATCTTCTCTACAACGGAACACCTTCCGACGCGGTGGTAGATTCAAAAACATGACGTCAGAAAGTTATCTATGTGATATTATTTTGAATAAACAATTTTGACTTTGACTTTGTCTCTATTTCTTTTGTCGTAAAGAAATCTACTAGGTACCTGTGAACTAAAACTGTAGACCTTTGAAAGTGAAACCAATTCTAAGAAAGTATCAATAGCACAGTAGTCCTACTATTGTGTTTATTTAGACAACTTTAAGATAAACATTTGTTACGGATAAGAAGAACAATACACGAAATATCTGTAGATTATTCGTTCAGGGCTGTCACAACACTGCTTACTGATTGACGCTGAATTTTATAGTTTTTCAAAATAATTAGATAGCATCTCAAGACTGTGATATTTCTTTTCAAGTGATCGGGATATTTGGTAAATCTATACATCTATTGTATACTGGGTGTTACAAAAGTAAAAATAAACATTTGAAACTTTTAAGGGGGTTGTTGCGAAAAAAAATATCTGCTGTCCCATATATTTAGCTCGAGTAGATTTGTAGTTTAGTATGGAACATCAGATTTTTTTTGGCGATTTCGATGTTGGTTCCATCCTGAAAGTTATTCAGTTTGGTGGTCTACACCACCTCCTTAAATGTTTATTTGTATTTTTGTAACACCTTGTATACAGGGTGTAAGGGACAGCCTTCCACAGACTGAAACAGTGAACTTAAGCCATCAAACTTTACAACTTTCACTATGGAGTCTACCTTAGGAAACGCGAAAAAAATCAGCTGTTCTATACATTTGAGTCAGGTAGGAACGACAGTTTTGTATGAAACACCTGTTTTTTTCGCGTTTCTGGAGGCAGGCTCCATTGTGAAAGTTGTTCTGTTTTATAGTTTGAGTTCACCGTTTCAGTCTTCGGATTGCTTACATCCTGTACAGTAAAAATTTTAAACTCGACGTTGATGTACACACGGCGACACATCAAGCTACGCAAAACCAAAATAAGCTTGGCCGCGCGTAGGTAGAGTAATGTATATCGTGGCGCGGCCAGCTTATGTTAGTTTTGCGTAGCTTGATGTGTCGCCGTGTGTACATTGAGGATATTTGCAAAACTATTCATTATTGGCTGTTTGTGTACAACACGCATCACTTAACTATTAACTGAAAAGAGAGAAACAAGCTCTATAATCACTAATCAGCTATAAAAGCTTTATTTGAGCTAATATAATTTGATATTAGGTAAGTATCGCAAACGGGGACAAAGAAGATTTTTGGTTGGTTATTGTTTCGTCCCCGCCTGCAATACCTACCTAATAACTTTCAAATTATATTAGCTCAAATAAAGCTTTTATAGCTGATTAGTGATTATAGAGCTTGTTTTTCTCTTTTCAGTTAATAGGTTTTTTATGCAGTCGGGTTTTTTGTTTATCTTAATAATTTAGGTAGTTTATTTCATACTTTTTAGTCTCGAGTCAAAAAGCTAAAATAAAAGTTCTAAAATACATATATATGTATTTGGAATCGTCTGAAGGCTAGCTTTCATTTGATACCCATATTGTAGTTTTTAACAAAAAAAAATTTTTTCTTCCTCTCTTTTTTATTTTGCAGACGCCATATTAAAATAATTTAGCCTATGTCACTCTCACAATTTTTATGAATCGTATGACACCTCATACGTTAAAATCCATCAAGCCGTTTAGGCTGTAGGCCGTGCCAAAGAAATATACATACATACATACATACATACATACATACATACACACATACATACATGCGCTCGAAAAACATAACCTTCCTTCTGGCGCAGTCGGGTAAAAACTACTGAACTGATTTTACAGGATAACGTCAGAGAAAAAAATGACTCAACTATCAAAATAAAAATTTTGCGACAACCCTACTAATTGATTGTTTTAATTTCCCGTATAATACAATAATGGACAATGAAAGTGAAGGGACAGTGTATATTATGTCTTCGGCTTTAAATTCCTTTTGTTTATTTTTATTGTATTATTGCAATAGAACTAAAACCTTTTGTGATAGAACTGTGAATCATTTAGCAAGATCGACAGACATTTGCAAATGACGAGATCTAAGCCACGGTTTATACAGAAGAGACGTGTGGCGTTGGCGGATAATCTAAGAAACACAATATAAACCTTACAAAGTCCGGCCGCTGAAAGACTGCGTTTGACAGTTACCACAAAATTGTAAAAAACTGAATGAAAATATTGTTTACCTGTGCTCACTCTAGTACACAGGGCACTAGCTGCCCTTTTAAGTTCAAAAAGCTACTAAATAATGATCGGCATTTATAGTTTTCATTCAGTTTTTTACAATTTTATGGTAACTGTCAAACGCAATCTTTCAGCGGCCGGACTTTAGTACGCATAGCATCGTTTTGGTCGTAAAGGAGGTGACGTCGCCTGGAGGCGCGGGCGTAATTCTCCAAACGACGCTATGCTACGTACTATAAGTTTTATAATTGTGTTACTTTGACTATCCGCCACTGCCACACGTCTCTTCTAAATAAACCGCGCCTAAAGCCGAGGTTAATTAAATTGCAACACGACTTAAAAAGAACATTTACACACTTACACATACACATACATAGCACATACGGAAGAGAGCTAACAATCTGCATATTAATGCATATTAATTTTTAGCAACCATACCAGACCTTTGAACGGCTGTAACTCCTAAACCGACTGGAGTTATGCAGGCAAACCCGGTATCCCTATCACAGAGATGCTCTACACCCTATAAAAACTGAATCAACCTTGCAGCTGATGGTTACCAAAATTCCTCTTATCTCTTATACTAATTAGGAGATGGCACCACAAGGAGAGGAAGAAACAATACCTATAACTAGCATATCATAGCATAGCATATGCTCACGACTATATTCCCCGAGGGGGTAGTCAGAGATATATTGAAACCTCAGAACATCAACATTTCACCAATAGTACCGAATCTCTGTCCAGTGTGACGGGGGATGAGCCCGTCGCCACTTATAATGGACAGGGGGTACAATACATGCCTCGAAATTGAAGCATGCAGGTTTCCTCACGATGTTTTCCTTCACCGAAAAGCCAGTAGCGTTACAAATCGTACATAAATTCCGAAAAACTAATTGGTACGAGTCGGTCTGGACGGGGATCGAACCATCGCCTCCTGCACGGCAGGCAAGGTTACTCGCCACTGGACCACCACGGCTATACAACGTGTTAATGAATTAACGCAAAACTAGAAAGTAGTTTGTCTAGAATCGAGAGCAGAATCGAATTATCATGATTTCTACATAGGTAATTTCTTTCGAAATATTAAATAATTTGTTTGTAAAATTTAAAATTTACTGAACTCGATCTCAACCCACCGCTCGGGCACACTCACCCTACTTACCACCAAGACAAGATTATTAAAATGTATCCTCGAGCACGCTAGCGCTTTCATTCATTGCTGAAATGTTAACAAAAAAATTTTGCCCGAAAACTTAAAATGCGAATAACTTTAAATTTTAATAATCAAAATAATGAAATTATTGTTTCAATCTAATTATTTTGTTATAAATCAGTTGGGGTGCATGAGGTTTTGCGCTTATTCATTAACACGTTGTATAATATAACTAGCTGATGATAATAAATGATCAGGATAAAATGATACAATGTGGACACAGCATTAAACAGCTTCGTCTGGTTTAGACAAAACTTTGGGTTAGTTGGAGGTAGACTTTTAAAATATTCATTTCGTAGACTAAAACGGGTTGACGGCGGCACGGAATGTCGCTGCTAATTGTGCACGTGACAGACACACCAATTATCTAATACTGGATGTAGAATAATTCCCGTTTTAGCAATATATTTTAGGAGAACAATATTTTTTCGTTACAAAATAATCGTGCTGGCAGTCGGTATCTACACTGAGAAAGAAATGCTACGTATACGTAGCCCGTCGCAGCTTACGTACCACGTAGCTTACGACGCGATACTGATTACGAAACCACTTAACTTTGACTAATTATGATAAGGACTAGCCTTGCGGTAGCATTTCCCCTCTGCCACGGTATAAGCACAATTGATCTTGTGCATTTACATTCAATTTTACACCTTATCACTAAACGAGACAGCCTATAATTGCGAAATAATAACTTCGAACTTAGAACGTTTGGGGTTCACACGAGACTACTTTTCATTATTTTTAAAATTCAAAATTAGAATCTAAAGTTATGGGGAATAAAATCCAAAGTTGCGGATTTCATGTTACCTCGCCCCCCGCTAAAAGTGTCACAAATGTTTGTTAGTAGAATTACACGCGTAACCAGTCCACATATATATAGTCAAAGCCACTTAAATACTAATGCAACGCTCGATGCTAAGGCTGATGATGATGACACTACTGTTATAAAACAGTAACAGAAGAGTGTCTATACACTGACGATATTTACACAATAAAAACCGGCCAAGTGCGTGTCGGGCCACGCGTAGGGTGGGGTTCCGTAGTTGCCCGTCACAATATACGGACTTAGAAGGGGGCTTTTTGTTCTATACTACGGTTTAACGGCTAATGAAGTCTAAAAAGTACATTTTATTAGTTGGTCGACTATTACTCGTTAACTTGTAAAGCTTTATTAGCGGTGATAGTTTTCCTTTAAAATTCGTTATACAGGGTGTTACAAAAGTAAAAATAAAAATTTTAAACTTTTTAGGGGATTGTTTAGACCATCAAACTGAACAACTTTCACTATGGGACCAACATCGAAATCGCGAAAAAAAAAATCACCTGTTCCATACATTTAGCTCGAGTAGATTTGTAGTTTAGTATGAAACATCAGATTTCTTTTTCGCGATTTCGATGTTGGTCCCATAGTGAAAGTTGTTCAATTTGATGGTCTAAACCACCCCCTTAAATGTTTATTTGTATTTTTGTAACACCTTGTATACACTAATGCCGTGAATTTTTTCAGGTACCTGGAAACAACCATTTAGCTGGCGGGGGGGGGCAGGTTGACAGACTCTAACAAAAATTTTCACTTTAAGCTTAATATTACACTAATCGAAAAATGGTTTTCGCACGCCTACAATATTTTTTAAAGACCTATCCAACTATACTATGGGATAGACGAAAAAAAAATTGCAGCCCAACTTTTCATGTAGGGACACTAAAAAAAATATTTTTCAAAATGTATTTTACGACTTTGTCGGCGTGATTAATATGTATACCCATAACAGCTTTCTAGTACTAAGCATCTCTGAGCTAAGCCGCGGACAGACGGTCAGACATGGCGAAACTATAAGGGTTCCTTGTTGACTACGGAACCCTAAAAAAGGAGTTTACGATAATATGGTGATAAGGTTCTTGAATCCAAATCGTAGATTTTTGTGTGTCTGTTTGTTTATTTTCCCGCATTATGCGAGGTTGGCTCTTCTAATTGTACGGTGTCAAGACTATCTGTTCTGTATGTAGTGTAGTCACGACAAAGCGACAAAAACGTCGTGCGCGCTCGCTTTCACAAACGCAAAGTAATAAAGACAGAAACACGTCTCGATTTTTGTCGTTTTATCGGGGGTGGCGTTAGCATAGCATAGCATAAGCATATGCTCACGACTATATTCCCCGAGGGGGTAGTCAGAGATATTCTGAAACCTCAGAACATCCACGTTTCACCAGTAGCACTGAAACTCTGTCCAGTGTGACGGGGGGTGAGCCCGTCGCCACATAATGGACAGTGGGTACAATAAATGCCTCGAAATTGAAGCATGCAAGTTTCCTCACGATGTTTTCCTTCACCGAAAAGCCACTGGCGTTACAAATCGTACATAAATTCCGAAACTCATTGGTACGAGTCGGTCTGGACGGGGATCGAACCATCGCCTCCTGCACGGCAGGCAAGGTTACTCGCGACTGGACCACCACGGCTTGGGCGGCTTTATTTGTACAAGTATTCATTCTAATTCTAATCCAATCTCTCTCTTACCAGTTTTAAAATAATGCCAACTTAATTCCCCGACCATATTTTAAGATATAGGGCATTCAGATCCCGCCTTCGTCGCGTTTGACCACACCCTCCTCTTTTATTTACGATTTCATATTTAAATAACGTTTGATTACTTTTTCTTGGATATTTGCTTAATGGCTGAAGATATTACGTTAGTCAATTTATTGCGTCTGTGGTTGAGCATTGTGCTGTTGACACGGAGGTCGTGGGTTCGATTCCCACGGGGGACACCTAGTGATATGTCAATTTTGTAAGTTCTTCCCCAGTTGGCTGTTGAATTCAATTCAATTCAATATACAGAGTCCTTCTTAATATGCTGACACTTTTTCAAGGATATGTAATTGTAATTTACTAACATAGGGTGTAAGATGACATTATGTACTTACTAATAAAAAAATAATGGAACTTGTTTTCCGAAATAAAAATAGAGGGTCCTTCTTAATATGCTGACACTTTTTAAGAGGATGATCTGACCATCAAACTGAACAACTTTCTCTATGGGACCAATGTCGAAATCGCGAGAAAAAAATCTGCATTCCCCGAGGGGGTAGTCAGAGATATTCTGAAACCTCAGAACATCCACGTTTCACCAGTAGTACAGAAACTCTGTCCAGTGTGAGGGGGCACATGACAGTTAAGAAAAGAAAACGGTAACCTGGAAATTTAAAAATTTCAGATTATTTTTTTATTTAATTTTTTTCTTACGGCGGGTTGTGATCTGTAAGACATAGGTTTTTATATTAGTAATTTCCTTTGACTATTTATATGTGGACTGGTTACGCGTGTAATTCTACTAACAAACATTTCAGCCACTTTTTGCGGGGGGCGAGGTAACATGAAATCCGCAACTTTGGATTTTATTCCCCATAACTTTAGATTCTAATTTTGAATGTTAAAAATCATGAAAAGTAGTCTCGTGTGAACCCCAAACGTTCTAAGTTCAAAGTTATTATTTGGCAATTATAGGCTGTCTCGTTTAGTGATAAGGTGTAAAATTGAATGTAAATGCACAAGATCAATTGTGCTTATACCGTGGCAGAGGGGAAATGCTACCGCAAGGCTAGTCCTTATAATAATTAATCAAAGCTTACAACAATATCTAAACGGCAATCGGTAATCTTTTTGGTAATTAAAAAGTCCCGGGGCTACAGTACTATGAACCCTTGTGAAACAGTAGATATTCGTCGTAAATAAAATCGATACCCATACCAAGTATATAATATTCATAATCTACCTGACCAGTCGTTAAGTCAAAGGGAATCGGTAACAATCGAGCTTTTTATAGTCGACGACACGGTCACGATGCAGTTCAAGTTATAATCATCATCAGCATATGCATGGTCCTTCTTAGTATGCTGACGGTTTTTAAAGAGAATGATCTATTTTTATTTTATTTTATTTTATTATATAGGTACACGTACAGATTACAGTCAAGATGAAACCATTTAACATTGCAATAATATAAAGAACTAGATTGTAATCCAATTACACATGTACACAGTATCACTATCTTTAAGACATGGCGGAGTGAGTTAGTTACATAAATTAAAATCTTAATAAATTCGTAAAACATCGAAACAGAACAAATAGATTTAAGTATACAGTAGGCACCCAAATTTCAATAAGTGTTAAAATTCAATCAATTAGCAATTGCTCCAATCCAAAAATAAAAATAGTATTAAACCAAAGTGACCAATATAATTAAAATTGAAATCATTAATTAATACTAACAAAATAATCGAGCAATACAATTAAATTAATTTAAATGACAACAAATTATTAAACTATGTTGATCAGATTATGAAACTGAACAACTTGATCTATGGGAGCAACATCGAAATCGCGAAATTAAATCTGCTGATCGAGCACCTTAGTTAATCATTTTAAGTTTCCCAAGGAGTTCAAAGGTCCGATCAGTGACGTCACTCGTCGAACCGAAAATATCTGTAATCCAACTTTTGTATCTACCATTGTGAAACGCAATAAAGCATTGAGTATTGCATAGCATAGCATAGTATATACTCACGACTATACTCCCCGAGGGGGTAGTCAGAGATATTCTGAAACCTCAGAACATCCACATTTCACCAGTAGTACCAAAACTCTGTCAGTGTGACGGGGGATGAGCCCGTCGCCACTTATAATGGACAGTGGGTACAATACATGCCTCGAAATTGAAGCATGCAGGTTTCCTCACGATGTTTTCCTTCACCGAAAAGCCAGTGGTGTTACAAATCGTACATAAATTCCGAAAAACTCATTGGTACGAGTCGGCCTGGATGGGGATCGAACCATCGCCTCCTGCACGGCAGGCAAGGTAACTCGCCACTGGACCACCACGGCATTGAGTATTGAGTATCCTTTCATTTTATAATCTCTGACATAGAAAATATTGTAATTGAGACAGTTATCTCGAAATGGTTTTAAGTCCACCAAAAAAAAACTTGACACACCGAATGTTTTAGAATATAATTTTTCTCACATTTTGTAGGTTTTTTTTTGCTGAGTTGAAAACTTGAGTTTTTACGGAACCCGCGAGTCCTACTGGCACTTTTTCAATTTTTTTAATCCAACAATCGTGTCGTAAAAAATCATTCCATGGGAAAATCCATATGCCAAGTCGGAACCGGATATAATATGTATTATTCAAGACTCTTACTTTAGTCCTACTTGTAATTATTGCGCGATTTTTAATTATCCACCATTATTGTTTTAAATAATAGATATGAAAATGGTCTAGTTTTCAATAGGACACGTGTCTATCTTTGATTAAATTATAATAGCGGAAGATAGGTTACGTTCTTGCATTACCCACACGAACAATGGCCCTGTTTTTTTCATGTACTTACTACTTTGACTAATTATTATATGGACTGGTTACGCGTGTAATTCTACTAACAAACATTTCTGCCACTTTTTGCGGGGGCGAGGTAACATGACATCCGCAACTTTGGATTTTATTCCCCATAACTTTAGATTCTAATTTTGAATTTTAAAAATCATGAAAAGTAGTCTCGTGTGAACCCCAAACGTTCTAAGTTCGAAGTTATTTTTTCGTAATTATAGGCTGTCTCGTTTAGTGATAAGGTGTAAAATTGGATGTAAATGCATAAGATCAATTGTACTTATACCGTGGCAGAGGGGAAATGCTACCGCAAGGCTAGTCCTTATAATAAGTAGTCAAAGACTTACTACGAGTGAAAAGTTATGCGTGATTTTTTTTTTAAATAATTGTTAAACGAGTAAAAGCACACGAAGGCTATTGTGGTACTTTAATTCCGCCTACAATCAAAAATGTATCTCAATCACGCAATGCCGCTCGGATTGCGACTAAGTTAATTAGGCGACGGGGGCTCAATTTATGCCGTCCTTGCGCTATAGGCTAGTCACCTATCTTCCGCTTTATGAATTTAATGAAAGGTGTGTAAAATAATAAGAAGGTATAGTGATGGAAATTAAAGGTTTTGTTATGTTTTTGGGTACACCGCCATCGATAAGGGGTGGCCAAGACGTCAACCGGGTCGTATTTTATTAAGGGTTGAGCATCATTTGGTAGCACGGAATCGCATTTTGATGAATGAAGATGAATTTCAACCCTCAAGGTTTCTTATGCAGTTTTTATGTAGGCGTGGGTGTAGCCACATCTCACCACTTGACATGTCATTTCCATGCCCAAACTGTCACAACTATATTTGTAAGTAGAAGTCTGACCACTCCCAGAGGGATAACGGTCGTGAATTTATGTATGTTTGCTTTGTACTAGTAGAATTTGAAGGACTGTTTTCTAAGTTTACACCCTGTATTAACATCATTGCACATTGCTCGCGGAACCGATGGCCGATGGGGCCGAAGAGTTCTCGAGTGGCGACGGTTTGCCCCCCACAAGGTGGACCGACGACCTGGTAAACGCGGGCAGCGCAGGAACGGTCATTGTTGCGATCCTTGGGGGAGTCCTATGTCCAGCAGTGGATGTCTATCGGCTGGGATGATGATGATGATTCAACCAAAGTGTTACTTAGTACCTTAAAACAACACGGTTCCCGTCAGCGACCGGAGAGGAGGCGCCTTTGCGCGTTTCTCCATACAACATTTTTCTGCCCTTTTATGGGTGGGACCGCTACTACTTTGACTAATTATTATAAGGACTAGCCTTGCAGTAGCATTTCCCCTCTGCCACGGTATAAGCAGAATTGATCTTGTGCATTTACATTCAATTTTACACCTTATCACTAAACGAGACAGCCTATAATTGCGAAATAATAACTTCGAATTTAGAACGTTTGGGGTTCACACGAGAGTACTTTTCAAGATTTTTAACATTCAAAATTAGAATCTAAAGTTATGGGGAATAAAATCCAAAGTTGCGGATTTCATGTTACCTCGCCCCCCGCAAAAAGTGGCAGAAATGTTTGTTAGTAGAATTACACGCGTAACCAGTCCACATATAAATAGTCAAAGCGCTACTATGACAATAACACATAAAACGCATCGAATCTTTTTAGATACAAACCATAGATGTAATAGACAGATTTACATTTACGTAGTAACTTGTTATTAATCTGTGGCAGTAGACCATCGGGGCTTGCACTTTGGCAGAGGAAAAAGTATGCGTACGGCGTCAGTATGCGTGGCAGTTCCAAGCATTTATTGATAAAGACGGAGGCTACTTTGGCTTATTTTTCTATCGAGAAAATGTCTCTAAATCATGTTTTGGCTCTAATGAAAACTTCAATTATATGTTCAATTTACACATATCCGCAAATCATACTCCTACTGTTAGTACTTCATGATATATGATGCTTTGAAGAATCCTATTTTTTTCACATATCCTCTTTAGTAACCTACCTACTGAAATAGTAACTTAGATTTCAACGATCAAACGTATTAATGCTAGACCAAGAATGATAATCTATGCAAATTACATGTCTTTACGAGTCCTGTCATAGCATTTCAAGGAAACTTTTACATTGTAATTGATGCCGCCGTTTTATTCAGTGGATTTTTTCTTTATTTCCAGGGTTCCCACGGGGTGGCGTAGCGGTTAAAACTACTGGCTTTTTGGTACATGAAAACATCATGGGAAAACCTGAAATACCTATATGCCAGAAAGAGGGTTAAGTTTTTTGAGCGTGTGTATGTCATAGTCAAAGTCAAAATAATTTATCCAATATAGGAGCTTGAAGCACACTTATTAAACGTCAATTCTTTTTAAGGGTATACTACTGTTGGCGCGCTCCATACAAACGAAGTCTGGTGATATTTTCAATACTAACCGATTAAACTCAATGAAATTTTGCAGAAGCAATCTAGAAACAAATCTCTATGTTTGTATCGTGTCCGATTTTCGTTAAAATATACAGTTACAGAGCCTCAAAGATTTCTATATCCAAATCTTAAATTAATCCTAGCATTGAAACTGTATATTTTAACGAAAATCGGACACGATACAAGCATAGATATTTGTTCCTAGATTGTTTCTGCAAAATTTCATTGAGTATTGAAAATATCACCATACTTCGTTTGTATGCAGTGCGCATTTACGCATTCGGCTACCACCGCGTCGGAACGTGTTGTCACTGTAGAGAAGAAGCGGCCAGAAACTCTACAACATATCACGACTTCATAACTATTACAATATAAAGTCTTAAGCTAGGGTTATGTATAAAGTAATACATAGTCTATTATGGTATATATATATAGACAAACAAACATACATAGTCTAATATGTATGTTTGTGTCTATATCTTTGGCACGCCCTACGGCCTAAACGGCTTGATGGATTTTAACTTAATGAGATGTCTTTAGATTCGTAAAAATCGTGAGACATAGAGTATTAGTTCAAGATGGCGTCTACGAATTAAAAAGAGAGGGGGAGTACATTTTTTTTTAAAAATTACAATATTGGTATCAAATGAAAGCTAGTGAATAGCATATTAAAGAAATATATACAAGGTGTTACAAAAATACAAATAAACATTTAAGGAGGTGGAGGAACAACTTTCACTATAGGAGCAATATCGAAATCGCGAAAAAAAATGATCTTCCATACTAAACTACAAATCTACTCGAGCTAAATGTATGGGACAGTTGATTATTTTTTTCGCGATTTCAATGTTGGTCCCATAGTAAAAGTTGTTCAGGTTTATGTTCTAAAAAGTTAAAAAGTTTTAAATATTTATTTTTACTTTTGTAACACCTTTTATAATATACTAGCAGCCCGTCCCGGCTTCGCACGGGGTAGACAAATAAATTTTAAGACTCATTTTTCTACACCTTCGGTTACATTGTTCAAATTTTACCAAGGATCCCTAATTTTTTTCAAAATGAAATGTAGCCTATGTCAAATAGGAAGAATGTAGCATTCTATTGGTGAAAGAATTTTTTAAATCGGCCCAGTACTTTTTGAGCCTATTCATTACAAACATACAAACATACAAAAATAGGTACAAATCTTTCCTCTTTATAATATTAGTGTAGATGTAGATTGAACTGATCTAGAGCCTTCAAGCTAATAAAAATAATAATATGTACTTTAGATAAGTAGTCAAATCAAAGAGTTTCTTGGAAATTACAAAAATAGAACTGTCATCGATTCAAAATGGCCGTCGACGACAATTTCCCGCCGTTTTAAAGAATATTTAACTAGTTCTGGTTCAATTTGCTCTGTAATAATACAGAAGCTACAAAAATTGGTTTGGTTTTTAGAAATACTTAGTTCTACAGTTAAATTTTAAACTAAGCCGATGACAGTCAAGTTAACATACCATGATTGCTATAGAGGTTGTCAGAAATTGGGTTTCAATCTTTGACTAATTATTATAAGGACTAGCCTTGCGGTAGTATTACCCCTCTGCCACGGTATAAGCACAATTGATGTTGTGCATTTACATTCAATTTTACACCTTATCACTAAACGAGACAGCCTATAATTGCGAAATAATAACTTCGAACTTAGAACGTTTGGGGTTCACACGACACTACTTTTCATGATTTTAACATTCAAAATTAGAATCTAAAGTGATGGGGAATAAAATCCAAAGTTGCGGGTTTCATGTTACCTCGCCCCCCGCAATAAGTGGCAGAAATGTTTGTTAGTAGAATTACATGCGTAACCAGTCCACATATAAATAGTCAAAGGTTTCAATATACCAATCACCTTTTAAGGATAGACTATTCTTTTTAGCATTACCAACCAGCTCCGGATCTAGGGGGGGGGGGGTCATACCCGGGGCCCACGCCCCGAGCGGCAGGTTAGAGGGGCGCCAAAATCAAGAATTTGACAAATAATTTGTGAAAACATTTTCTAGCCCACTTCGCTCGCTCCTGGGTTTATATTGTTTTAAAGCTACCTAGTCATGTAGTCATACCTATATGAATTGGATCTTGAATCAATCAGATTTTGGATCATAACTATTGCGACGACCTAATCATATTGCAGTAAAATCTCGAGCTCGCTTCGCTCCCTCTAAGTTTTAGTTTAAGCTTTATTGCAACGACCTAACCTCCGAACCGAACCTGGCCTCCTTAGGAATAAATTATTAATACTTCCTTGTAGGGAGGGGCGCCAAAATCAGGCGCAAGGCTTGGAAAAATCCTAAATCCGGGGCTGCTGCCAACCTATTTCAACCTACCTACCTATGTCATATGAATAGATAATAATAGTACACTATTAATTCTTTCACGTGCTGGCAGCGTGCAGGGTTTTCAAGTCTCACATTGACTACTCACAAAATGGCGGCCAGTCTAATAAGATTTGACCAAGAAGCTTACACGGTATACCTAACCTATTGCCATTCACCCCTCTGTGGGGATCGGCCGTCGAGCGTACCTGAGCTATGGAATGAGTCAGGCCACATCTCTCAGTGAATTATACAAACGCGTATCTGTAGGTAAGTACACACGGTGACACATCAAGCTATAGAAAACCAACATAAGCTGGCCGCGCGCCGTTATACGTTACTCGATCTACGCGCGGCCAGCTTATTTTCGTTTTGTGTAGCTTGATGTGTCGCCGTGTTCACATATGTTAGCATATGACACTGCATCGTATCACTTCGCAGTTAGGTAAAGGGGGGGGGGGGGGGGTCTTTACTTATTACCTGTACTGGGACGACTCCGAAACAAAATAGTAGGAGCTTGTCCTAAACTACGGGATGTGGGCTAGCATCGACTGAAGAAAGCAACACACGAGAGGTATTTTTCTTTATTGCAATCAGAAGTGCGATCACAAGTGAAATCTGAAGACACTATTTAACACTTTCACTGCTGAAAAACACGCCTAACGTGTAATTTCCTATTGAGAAACGAGCCATTTTCAAACTCAGCAGTGAAATGAAGAGATTTTCAGAAAAACCAGAGTCACCGAATTGCTAAACTAAAGTGCCAATGGGCGTTGGCACATTGCTCGCAGAACCGATGGCCGATGGAGCCGAAGAAATCTCGAGTGGCAGCCGTGTACCAGAAAGCGCAGCGTGGGTTGGCCCTCCACAAGTTGGAACGAAGACCTGGTGAAGGCGGCGGATCTCGTTGGGTGAGGGCATCGCAGGACCGGTCATTGTGGCGATCCTTGGTGGCCAATATCTAGCAATGGACGTCTATCGGCTGATATGATGATGATGATAGTACCTAATCTGGTAGAGTTTCTGGCCTCATCTTCTCTACAGCGACAACACGATCCAACACAGTGGTAGCTTTAAAAAAGCTTTGACGTTTAATAAGTGGGCTCCATAGTGAAAGTTGTTCAGTTTGATGGTCTGAAGCACCCCCTTTAGTATTACTAGGAAGTTTTGTTAAATCCTGTATACAGGGTCCCTCTTAATATACTGAGACTTTTAAGGGGATGATCAGACAATCAAACTGAACAATTTTCTCTACGGGACCAACATCGAAATCACGAAAAAAAAAAATGCTGTACACGTTTGGCGCGAGTAAGTTTGCAGTTTTGTATGGAATAGCAGATTTTTTTTCGCGATTTCGATGTTAGTGCAATATTAAAAGTTGTTCCGTTTGATGGGTAGACTCTTAGGTTAAAAGCACAGGTTAAAGGGATGCTTATGATATCAATTTCACCCCGTATAAACGTAATACATAGAACTCCCTCCAGTATCGTCTAGGAGCGGAATGAGTTTCCCCGAGTGATACCTTCGCACAGGAAATTGAGTTGGATAGAAGTTGCGTTAAATTCTCCGCGACACCGACAGCCGGCAGGCGGCGCGTCGAGCGTTTTATTTATTGCTTATTGTCACAGTTTAACGGAATATAATTCAGTTTGACAAGTTTTTTATTGAGGGCTTTTTAGGGATAATTGTCTCAATAACAATATTTTCTATGTCAGAGATTTTAAAATGAAAGGATTGCAGATATTTTTTAAAAAACAATGTCGTTTTTCGAAGTTCTAGATAAGATTAAACTTACTTAATTGTATTTGTATTCTTGGTGTGGAAATAAATAATATTTATCTTATTATATCTTGTCTTTCTAGGGCGTTTAGGATTTTTGCGAGACGGGAAAAAATAACTTGATGTTGGCGCCCCTCCCCTCCAAGAGAGTACCAATATTTGTTTCCCAGGGAGGACATGTGTACGTTAAGTCGTCACAATAACACTAGTCTAAAACTTAGTGGGAGCGAAGTGTGCTCGAAATTTTTCGATATATTTATCTAAATTATTTGTTAAACTCTTAATTTAGGCGCCCCCTTAACCTGCCGCCCAGGGCGTGGGCCCCGGTTTGACCCCCTCTAGATCTGGGGCTGTGTTTCGTTACATCTTGAATACTCAACCCATAGTAAATAAAACTGACTTATTTACTTATCGATTTTTGGTAAATATTCGTCGATAATTTTGGTTCGGTAAAATCGTTAATTTTCAGAAGTGAATCTTCTTGTTATATTTTAGACTGTGTCATAAAATTATTGAGATGGTAATGAGAACATGCTATTCTTCATGACGATAGCTCTTGTAGCATTTTTTCAATTATTTTGGGTCCCTTCTTTTTGTAGAGGTCCACAAGGGCGAGGCCTTAAGTGTCTGCGCAAAATATTGAAGGAACTGAAGATTTCACTGAAATTCCTTTTTGAAGGAAACTTTATGATTGTATTGCAATACAGGGTGTTAAAAAAATCCTGTTGGAGCCTGCTTCAGACCATCAAACTGAACAACTTTCACTATGGGGTCAACTTCGAAATTGCAGCTGTCTCATACATTTGAGTCGAGTTGGTACTGCAGTTTTGTATGAAACTGGTGCTTTTTTCGAGATTTCGATGTTCACTCCATAGTGAAAGTTGTTCACTTTGATGGTCTACTAAAGGCTGCAACAGTGTTTTTTTACACCCTATATTTGTTTTTGACGTCAGAGATATAGTAAGCGAATATTCTTGGTCTATGCAAGCATTTTTAAAGTGATTGACATAGCCACAGATTATATTCAATAGTTACTACCATTGGGAGTCACGTTGCAGGGTTTGCCCCGAACACTTGTCTTTCGCGTGGTGTACGCGCGATTCGCGTCTCAGCCTGCCACGAGGCTCCGCAATCCTTCTCAGTTGTGTTCTTACTCAAAAACTATCCTCGAGATTGGATAGATACTCCCTCAAACCACTTGACACTGGCGGAAATGCGGTGCTAACGCACAAGCAAGAAGTCCATTAATTATAAATTAAAATACTACCATAACCTTTGACTAATTATTATGAGGACTAGCCTTGCGGAAGCATTTCCCCTCTGCCACGGTATAAGCACAATTGATCTTGTGCATTTACATTCAATTTTACACCTTATCACTAAACGAGACAGCCTATAATTGCGAAATAATAACTTCGAACTTAGAACGTTTGGGGTTCACACGAGACTACTTTTCATGATTTTTAACATTCAAAATTAGAATCAAAAGATATGGGGAATAAAATCCAAAGTTGCGGGTTTCATGTTACCTCGCCCCCCACAAAAAGTGGCAGAAATGTTTGTTAGTACAAGCATAGAGATTTGTTTCTAGATTATTTCAGCAAAATTTCATTGACTTTAATTGGTTAGTATTGTGAATCTACCACCGCGTCAGAAGGTGTTCCGTTGTAGAGAAGATGCGGCCAGAAACTCTACAACACACTTCTTTTAAACAAACCAAAATATAAAAAGTACAATTATATAAATTCTCTTAAAAACTATTCTTCTTTTACCCGACTGCGAAAGAAGGATGGTTATGTTTTTTCTACTTATACAATGGCTACGGAACTCTATCATGGGCGAGTCTGACACGCTCTTGGACGGTTTTAATAAATATCGGTCGTTTAAAAATCGGTCACTAAGATTTTATGTTCATAGCTAAAACAATTTGAAGTTAGAAAACTTACCCGATATCTTTCTACAATTCACTAGAATTTTTCACAATTTCCACTCCCTCTATAAAATAGATAAAGGCCTTAACTCTAAAATACTTCCAGAGTCAAGACCGCAGTTTGTCTTTGGATTTCTGAGATAATACTCTCGAATGGTTTTAGGAGAGTTGATAGTCCGATTGAACGTAGGTTAGTGCCTTTATACAGGGTCCTTCTTAATATGCTGTAGCCTTTATACAGGGTCCTTCTCTTTAAAACTTTTTTAAGGGGATGATCCGACCATCAAACTAAACAACTTTCTCTATGGGACCAACATCGAAATCGCAAAAAAAAATCAGCTGTCCCATACATTTGGCTAGAGTAGGTTTGCAGTTTTGTATGAGACAGCAGATTTATTTTTCGCGATTTTAAATTTCGTTCAAAGAAAGCTGTTCAGTTTGATGGTCGGATCACCCCCTTGAAAAAGTGTCAATATATTAAAAAAGACCCTGTGTTATAAAAAAAGCGTATTATAAACTGGATGATTATTTAAATGATCAAAATGCTTGGGTCTGAGTGTCACTACCTTATAGTTTTCGGTATATTATTATTTATTAAATTAAATATACTATGTATTACTGTGTACATAACACACTTGGCCGGTTTTTATTATTTGTTGTTATACTGTAGAGTTTACTCTATAATCACACTAAGTTTAACGCTTGTATGTATTACCGTTTTTACAATAGAGCGTGAAGAAAAAACGTTGATAACAACTAGTTTCTTGTATCCCTACCAAAGTTAATATAATAATCATAGTGAGCGCGCTTTCGGGTCGCGACAGGTCTATCGTGCGCGGTGTGTGGGGCGCGGGAGGAGCGCGTCTCGGCCCGCTCTGCCTGCGGGCAGTACCCTAAGTCAACAGAGACTTGGGGTACGCGCAGGCAGAAGTGTCAAAACTTATGCTCGTGAGCGCGCACGTACCACAATGGTTCGAACTGGTTTTATTGTGTACGGATGTGATTCCACATTGAATCAAAATAAAGATTTTTTGGAAATATAGTGGTTTGAAGCATTTTTAACGCGATTTGACACTTTGTTGTTTTTACTGGAGATACCGTTTGAAACTGCAGGTAATACTATAAATAGCTAAACATGATTGTAACAACCTTGCCGTGTCGCCGGCGCGTCGCGTGGTTTCTTAGAAGCGCGCCTACTATATCGTATACTAGCTGACCCGGCAGACGTTGTTCTGCCATTTTCCCTACCCTACACCTACCCTACAACTACCCTACACCTACCCTACACCTACCCTACACCTACAACTACCCTACACCTACCCTACAACTACCCTACACCTACCCTACACCTACAACTACCCTACACCTACCCTACAACTACCCTACACCTACCCTACAACTACCTACCTACCTACCTACCCTTTTTAAGATGTATTCTGCTATTCGGGACGGAAACAAATCCAACAAATCAAAAACCATGGCAATCGGTCCAGCCGTTCTCGAGTTATAAGTGTTGTAACAAACACGACTTTCTTTTATGTATATAGATGTACTTTGCCCCTACTACCCTTAAATTTTATATTTTTGTCATCTTTAATCCGCCGTAATAACGCATATTTTCTGGAAAATTCAACTGTCTAGCTATTACGGTTCCAAAATTACAACCCTAAATATGTAGGACGGACGGATGAACGAACGGACGGTTTAGTAATAGGGTCCCGTTTTCTTCCTTTGGGTACGGAACCCTAAATATCAATTAAACGTAGTGGCGCTTAAGCGACTGCCAATGGTGCCTTAACTCGACTAGCAGCGAACACATCGGCCTTTACAGGCTCGATGCTGTTTTATAAATAACACTTTTGCCGACTTCGCAGAGCTCGTCCTGTTTGCATAGGGTGTCCAATTACAAACGTATTTAAGAGAAGTTTATTCCGAAAGCGCTAATGCGCGCTGCATACAAACGAAGTCTGGTGATATTTTCAATACTGTAGGGGGTGACGTAAGTTGATGCGGTGGAAGATAGAAAAGAGTTCTTGATTTACATTATTTATTTAAGTGCACTTAATCTAAGTTACATGCGACCTAGCGGTACGGTGGTATGGGAACGACTGGCGAATGTTCCAGTCGCTCCGTAGGACTGATACAAAATCGCTGAACAAACAGATTTCAAATATACACTGTGTCGCTACATTATTCCCCCCCTTTAACAAAAAAATTTCCCAATTTTTTAACAAACAGTAATAAAACATAATCTAAAATATTTCATCAATCATAAATCATACTTCACATTAAATTACAATAGGTGACAAAGTATAACAAAACAATGTCGATGCTAAATCAGCATAAGTTGCACATTGCACATTACAGTTAAAATGAAATTTGATCCAAGTGTTTATCGCAAATGACGGAAGTTACTGTTACAAACTATCAATTACAGCCTTAGATAATGAACTCTAAATAATTTTACTTATACTCGTACAAAATATGATCAACATAATTCGCTATATTGTAAGCTTACATACGTTATCATGTACATACAAAAATTTGAACGACATGGGAACCGAAAAAAAAAAGATTTTAATACACGAAACACTTTAACATACACGACACATTTAAGATTCAACGCTGTTTCCCTGTAGCGTAGGTACGTAGCGTGAGTCGAAGTCGTCTTCTTGAACGTCCATGATGTGCGTACAGCTTGGTATCCATACCTTCCAAGGCGTGCACCACATGTACAGGACTGGGTCAACGTCGTAAACTCGGTGCGTGCGAGGAAACGTCGAGCAGGAGCAGGCGCCCGTCCCGGAGGGAAGCCAGCAAACCTCGAACGGCGACAGCTGCTGTACCGTACTCACGTCGTCATTCGCCATGAGGAGCAAAATTCCATTCCTCTTATCTTGACGTCTCTCTGGGACCCGCAAATCACTTGTATTTCTCGGTAGTCACGTGTGGTTTCCATGTCGGTGTCACGTTGAGCTGAGTCGGCACGCCGCTAGGTCTATCCTGCCATCCGCTTTGCGCAGGAGAGTCGTTCCGCCGAAATTTTCTTGAAGGTTGCGTGTTCTTTGTCGGTGGTCACCACTGTAGGGGGTGACGTATGTTGTTGCCGTGGGATGATAGAAAAGAGTTCTGATTTACATTATTTATTTAAGTGCACTTAATCTAAGTTACATGCGACCTAGCGGTACGGCGGTATGGGAACGACTGGCGAATGTTCCAGTCGCTTCGTAGGACTGATACAAAATCGCTGAACAAACAGATTTGAAATGCACACTGTGTCGCTACATTAAAAAATGGGATTTTTTTTTGTTAAAGGGGGGGAATAATGTAGCGACACAGTGTGCATTTCAAATCTGTTTGTTCAGCGATTTTGTATCAGTCCTACGAAGCGACTGGAACATTCGCCAGTCGTTCCCATACCGCCGTACCGCTAGGTCGCATGTAACTTAGATTAAGTGCACTTAAATAAATAATGTAAATCAGAACTCTTTTCTATAATCTCACCGCATCAACTTACGTCACCCCCTAAAAATACTAACCAATTAAAGAAAATGAAATTTTTCAGAGACAACCTAAAAACGAATCTCTATGCTTGTATGAAGTCAGATTTTCGTTACAATATACAGTGTTAATGCTAGCATTCATTTAAGATTTATATGGAAATCTGTGAGGCCCTGTAACTTTAAAACTATACATTTTAACGAAAATCTCACTTCATACAAGCAGAGATTAGTTTCTAGATATTTTCTGAAAAATTTCATTGACCTTAATAGGTTAGTATTGAAAATATCACCAGACTCCGTTTGTATAGAGCGCGCTCCGAATTATATTCCCTTAAGGGTATATTACTGTTGGCGCGCTCCATACAAACGAAGTCTGGTGATATTTTCAACACTAACCGATTAAACTCAATGAAATTTTGCAGAAACAATCTAGAAACAAATCTCTATGCTTGTATCGTGTCAGATTTTCATTAAAATGTACAGTTTTAAAGTTACAGTGCCTCAAAGATTTTCATACAAATCTTAAATTAATCCTAGCATTGAAACTGTATATTTTAACGAAAATCGGACACGATACAAGCATAGAGATTTGTTCCTAGATTGTTTCTGCAAAAGTTCATTGTGTTTAATTGGTTCGGATTGAAAATATCACCAGACTACGTTTGTATGCAGCGCGCATTTACGCATTCGGAATAAACTTCTCTTAAAGGACAATGTTACAATTAAGATTTAGACGTGCTATAAATTAAAAGATAGATATCCTGATGGAATATTTTAGAGCAGTTAGACCATTTTGTTTGTGCTAGAGCGCGCACTGGTGATTTTAGTCATCGTGACTGTTTCGTCACTGTTATCAGGTCTATGGATGGTTTATGGATGTACTCAGACAACGAAACTAAACTTATGTTAGTATAATTAATTAAAAATTTGTGGTGTATTATGAAATATAACTACTGTCCTTTTCGAACTTCCAGATAGTGTATTGATTCACGTACCTACTAATAAAGTTTTGAAAAAACGTTCAATTCTAAAAATATATTATGTCTATATTTGAGACCAAGACCAAAAAGAGCATGCATGCATGCATATGCTCACGAGTATATTCCCCGAGGGGGTAGTCAGAGATATTCTAAAACCTCAGAACATCCACGTTTCACCAGTAGTACCGAAACTCTGACCAGTGTGACGGGGGGTGAGCCTGTCGCCACGTCAAAAAAGAGCCGTTATTCGCTTCCCACAAGAAGGAATGACGGTAAACCGTGAACTATTATGAAATGTTCAAATAATTATATGGGAATCCAAATTCCGAATATTTTCCACATACCTTGTCACCCTCAGTTTGCAAAGGGGCGTGTTTTCCATCCCTCCCCGGTAAAGGTCAATGACACGGGGCTAACTGAGCAGTGATTAGAAATATGAAGGCATCGTACATTTACTCTTGTGGCTTAGTCGTTGATGCCCGGCTTGCCTTTGTGAGGTTTAGGTTCAAAAACAAATGTCTAATAAAGTCGGAATAAAAAGTCTACAAAAAATGTTTTTTTTTTTAAATTCACTTAAAACCTGAAATCTGTTTCTCCACAATTCATTCAAACATTTCTAACTTCGAAAAAATAATGCCCGCCGTTACAAGGTTACGTTTGCTGAAGTATCAATAGATGTCAAATGTGACCTATTACATTGGCCCGACTTTAGATCTTATTTCTAAAATCAGCTTGTTACAAATTTCAAGTGAACGTTTATTTGCATAAAACTCAAAAAAGCTTAAAGAAACTTTAAGAAGCGAGAGCTCAAAAAATTTGGGTTAAAGGAACCGTTTATTTTTGTAAATATAACAATAAATATTGTTAAATAGAGCGAGGGGTGGGCCGCGTCGTGTGTTCGTCGTTAGGGAAGGTCTACACTCTGAAAAAACAGATTAACTGAATTTTACTAAATGTTTTGTTTAATTTAACCAAGAGTTTTCTTATTTTATCAAAATGTTTCGTTAATATTTTGATAAATTTAACCAAATGTTTTGATAAATTTAACCGAGCTTTTGTTAAACACTTTTTAGTGGCTACCGAACTCTATGTAATACCTAACCAAAATGTAGTTCAATTTAACAAAAGTTTAAATTTGTTTATAACATAAACATTAAAAAAAATCCGTTATCAATTTTTCAGTGCATTATTACAATGTCACAACGACTAGAGGATTTGGCTTGCAGTTTCCCTACGAGGTCGAATGAGAAATGAAGAGATCCGCAGGAGACTCAGGGTAGCCTACATGCACAAAGAATTACTTATGAGAAGTTTATTCCGAATGCGTAAATGCGCGCTGCATACAAACGAAGTCTGGTGATATTTTCAATACTAAGCAATGAAATTTTGCAGAAACAATCTAGGAACAAATCTCTACGCTTGTATCGTGTCCGATTTTCGTTAAAAGATACAGTTTCAATGCTAGGATTAATTTAAGATTTGTATGGAAATCTTTATGGCACTGTAACTTTAAAACTGTACATTTTAAGAAAAATCTGGCACGATACAAGCATATAAATTTATTTCTAGATTGTTTCTGCAAAAATTCATTGAGTTTAATTGGTTAGTGTTGAAAATATCACCAGACTTCGTTTGTATGGAACGCGCCAACAGTAATATACCCTTAACTAAAGTGGCAATGGGCTGGGTACATTCTTTGCAGAACCGATGGCCGATGGGGCCGAAGAGTTCTCGAGTGGCGACCGCGTACCGGAAAGAGCATCGCAGGTAGGCTAGGTATTGACCTCCTACAAGGTGGAAGGCCGACCAGAATAAATATTTTTAATCAAGAGATTCAAAATCATGATCTCCATAGTAATTTTGTAATTTTCTACCCTATAGGGTAGAAACGTATATGCATATATATCCCACTGATGAGCACAGGCCTATCCTCAGGGAGGGGGGACGTGCGTTTGTCAACCACAAGGATGCGAATGCTGATTGGTAGACTTCACATACGCATCAGAATTTCTTCTTCAGCGTATGAAGGTTTCCTCACGATGTTTTCCTTCACCATTATTATACAGGTTATATGCTGACACTTTTGTAAGGGGATGATCAGACCATTAAACTGAACAACTTTCTGTAAGGGACCAACATCGAAATCGCGAAAAAAAAATCAGCTGTCCCATACATTTGGCTCGAGTAGGTTTGCAAATTTGTATGGAACAGCAGATTTTTTTTCGCGGTGTCGTTCTTGTCGCCATAGAGAAAGTTTTTCAGTTTCGTGGTCTTAGCATCCCCTTAAAAAAGGGTCAGCATATTAAGAAGGACCCTATATTCATGTGTCCTCGGCTTAACCCCGAATTGTACCGTTAGCAATTTAATCATGTCTTCACAATTCACATTGCTACAGTGCTGGCAACACTGACACCGTTTACTTCTTAATGCTACAGCCAAGAGCACTTACATAATAACTAGACATTCAAAATATATATTTTTTCGCTTGTCTACACACTATCTCCCCCGCTTTGATATTGCATTTAAATAATCATCCAGTTTCAGTATTTATAGCCTAGCCCACCGCCGTAGAGTAGCCTGCGTGTCGGTCTTCTACAGATTGTACTTTTGTGAGTGTGCCCAAGAGCTGCATGAGCTCATCCCGCCTTCCCCTTTCTACTATGGGACTTCCAGACGCACCGCGTGATATAACCCCTTCTTGGTTGACCTCCCACATATCCGCACCAATCGCCTTTCAGGATCTTTTATAATGCGCACAGCCAAGGAGTGGAATGCCCTGCCTGCGTCAGTATTTCCGAGCGGTTACAACCCGCAATTCTTTTAAAGTACGAGTGAATAGGCTTCTTCTGGGTAAGCTCGTTAGATCTTCGACCCCATCTTTGTCCTGAGGACTGGATTGAGGTCAAGAGCGAACCCACCCAAAATAATAAAAATAAAATCTTGATGCTTGAATTTTTTGCACCTCCAAGCTTTGACTAATTATTATAAGGACTAGCCTTGCGGTAGCATTTCCCCTCTGCCACGGTATAAGCACAATTGATCTTGTGCATTTACATTCAATTTTACACCTTATCACTAAACGAGACAGCCTATAATTGCGAAATATTAACTTCGAACTTAGAACGTTTGGGGTTCACACGAGACTACTTTTCATGATTTTTAACATTCAAAATTAGAATCTAAAGTTATGGGGAATAAAATCCAAAGTTGCGGATTTCATGTTACCTCGCCCCCCGCAAAAAGTGGCAGAAATGTTTGTTAGTAGAATTACACGCGTAACCAGTCCACATATAAATAGTCAAAGCTCCCCCGTCATCGTAATATACAGGGTGAAATTGATATCATTAGCATCCTTTTAAACTAAGAGTGTACCCATCAAACTGAAAACTTTTACAATGGGAGCAAACCGATCGGAGCAAAAAAATCTGCTGTTGCTTATAATGCTGCCATTTTTAAGGGGATGATCAGACCCGGCTACTATCTCTCGTGGTAGTGCTTAGTCGTTACATAAAAAGCACGCCAGAGGCCGTAAGGTGGTCTGAAAAAACTCTGACACCAGGGCTTGCCCACTCGATTAGAAGAAAACCGTCAAACTGAACAACTTTCTGTATGGCACCTACATCGAAATCGTGTACTCGTACCAAATGTATGGGATAGCAGATTTTTTTTTCGTTCATTCGAGTTTGGTGCCCTTACAAAAACTGTTAGTAAATTAAGAAGGACCCTGTACATTTGAGTCGAGCAGGCACTGCAGTTTGGTATGGAACAGCAGATTTTTTTTGCTCTGATCGGTTTGCTCCCAACGTAAAAGTTGTTCAGTTTGATGGGTAGACTCTTAGTTTAAAAGGATGCTAATGATATCAATTTCAGCCTGTGTACCTAAGTCTAAGTCATAAGATTTTAAACACAAAAAGTTTCAACAAAATCGTTCCCGAAGTTTTTGCGTGATACTCAAAAAAATAAGCAAACAACTTTTCCCCATAAACGATTTTTTTTCTGAAAACATTCCATGTACAGACACTTCTATTATAGTTTACTAATTGTTACCTAGATTAGAATTAGAATCAGAATCAGAATCAGAATCAGAATCAGAATCAGAATCAGAATCAGAATCAGAATCAGAATTTGCAACAGAATTTTAATAAGAATTAGAAACAGAACTATACTCCATTCAAAATAGCAGCGAAATTTTAAGGCTATTTTGCATTACAGAAACAGAGATTTGAAACACTTCCTCTCACTTATTCTTAAAACAGCTTTAGTAACGTCCAAGATATGTCGGATAGTATATGTATCCAATAAATTAATTACATTTGGTAATCAGAATTGGCCAGAAAGCTAAATAGAAATCGGAAAATCTCGTCGTCCTTATTTGGAATGAAGTATAGAATCAGATAAGAGTAAGAATTCGAATCAGGCTCAGAATTAGGAATTTAATAATAGTTACCTATAAAATTTAAGATTGAAAAATTAAGTCTCGGACGGGAATTGAACCCGCACTCTTCCAAACCGGGGAATTGCGTTATCCAATTTTGCCACCGAGCCAACTACCCACAGAACATTTTCAATCTATTGCGTTTTGCGTGGACGTAGTATAATCAATAATATTTGAAATAATTACCTACACTAGAATTAGAATCTGTATTAGAATCATAATTTTATAAGAATCAGAATTAGAAACGGAACCAGAATCCGAATTAGATTCAGAACCAGATTTATACAGGCTGTTACAAAAGTAAAATAAACATTTAAAACTTTTAAGGGGGTTGTTTAGACCATCAAACTGAACAACTTTCACTATGGGACCAACATCGAAATCACGAAGAAAAAAACAGCTGTCTCAAACATTTAGATTGAGTACGTACATTTGTTGTGTAGTATGGAACATCAGTTTTTTTTTTCGCGTTTTCGATGTTGGTCCCATCGTGAAAGTTGTTCAGTTTGATGGTCTAAACAACCCCCTTAAAAGTTTTTTGTATTTTTGTAACACCTTGTATTTAGAATCATAAACAGAATTAAAATCAGAATCAGAATAAGAATATCTATCTTATAAGTTGTCAAAGTTACTTTAATAAAACTTAATTTTTCTGTAACTTAACTTTCTTCCCAACGAACCTTAAAACAGTAGGCAGAAAGCACGCAACTTTATTAACAACTATCAGGTTACCAATGTAACTCGATCGTTTCTCGCAAGTCACGCACTCATCTCGCATCTGCGATTATTTCGTCACCAAGCCGACCGGAAAACTCTTTGCGACGGATTTGCTCGGCTATACATAATAACATTGACACTGTATTTTGTCGGTACAGAACGTTGAAACTTAATAGAGGCGGTAGGTAACGTAAATATAATCTTCTTCTTATCGTGTGTTCAAAGCCCTGGTGTCAATGTTTTTTCAGACCGCCTTACGGCCTCTGACGTGGTCTTTAATTTCGAGGCATGTATTGAACCCATTGTACACTACAAGTGGCGACGGGCTCACTCCCCGTCACACAGGACAGACAGACAGTGAATGTTCTGAGGTTTCAGTATATCTCTGACTACCCTCACGGGGAAAATAGTCGGAGGCATATGCTGTCCAGCGTGCCGCAGAGCGTCCCACACTACGCCTGCCAGTTCGTGGTCTCTACTCTAAAACTCCGACACCCCATCGGTAGTAAGTTCTTCGGCAGATATGACCAACCAATTGCCACTTCAAGCTTGCAAATTTTCGAAGTTATGTCAACCACTTTAGTTCTCTGACGTATCACCTCAATGATGATGTGATATCTCAGAGAAATACCGAGCATAGCTCTCTATATAGCTCGCTTTTTAGGATTCTGTATTTATATTCCGTAGCGAAATATTAAACTTTAAAGTGAAAATTTTTCTTGTATTGTTCTAAATCCGTATATTGTGACAGGCAACTACGGAACTCTACCCTGCGCGTTTCCCGACACGCACTTTGCCGGTTTTTTTAAGTTTAGAATCGTAAAACTGCTGCTGGAGATGAAATTTTACAGCCAATTTCGACCACAGCGACGGGTTTATTAGAAAATATAATACTTCGAGTTAGATATCAGTTATACACACAAGGAGTACTTCGACATGAAGCAATTGCTTCTAACGCCAATGATTTGCTGTCAACTTCTGTGGAGGTCTATTGTTTAGTTCCGAAGCGTGTCACCAGATCTTCACCAAATTAAAATGGGATTAACGCGGGATATTTTCAGTTTAAGTTTTGTAAATTCACCGATTCTGTGTGTGTGTTTATCTAGATTCTCAATCGGCATGCCATTTACCAATGAGTTTATCTATCTTAAATACGTAATACTGACTGCTCTCAAACGGTGAAGGAAAACATCGTGAGGAATCGAAGCCTGCATAAACTGAATAAGAAATTATGATGCTAATATCTACTAATCCGCATTGTATACGCGTGGTGGACTAACTTACATACACTTTCTTGGAAGTTAAGCCTGAGTCCTGCAGTGGGACTTTTATACAGGGTGTAGGTGACAGCCTGGCGAATACTGAAACGATGAATTCAGATCATCAAACTGAACAACTAGCACTTTGATGATCGCGGAATGAGGATCGCGAAAAAAAACAGTCAACTCAAATGTATCCAGCTTTTGATTTTTTTCACGTTTCTTGAGGATGGCTCCATAGTGAAAGTTGTTCACCGTTTCAGTATTTGCCAGACTGTCACTTACACCCTGTATTATAGGTTGATTATGATGATGATCAAGATTCTGCTGTCCTTTATAAACATATTATAAAGGCAGGTTTAAGGCAGGTTTAGACGATGACAATTTTGCGGCGCCAATTTTTTCGCACGTAAAAAAAGCACGTCACGCTGTCGTTTACACGGAGCTAATTTTCAGCGCCAATCTTGCTCGCATGCGAATGGATTTGCTTGAGAAAACCGTGCCAGCGATTAGCACGACGTGTTTGACACGAGTCGAAAAATTGGCGCGGGGGATGCGAGGGACGCGGGCGGAAGTCACTAGCACCGAAAAATAGACGCGTGCTCTATTCCGTGCTAACGCTCGCATGTCGTGAAAAATTCGTGCGAAAATTGTATACAACGTGTTAATGAATAAGCGCAAAACCTCATACACCCCAACTGATTTATAGCAAAATAATTCGAATGAAACAATAATTTCATTATTTTGATAGTTAAAATTTAAAGTTAATCATATTTTAAGTTTTTAGGCAAAAATGATTTGTTATCATTGCAGCAATGAATGAAAGCACTAGCGTGCTCATGAATACATTTTAAGGATTTTTTTTGGTAGTAAGTAGGGTGAGAGTGCTCGAGCGGTGGGTTGTGATCGAGTTCAGTAAATTTTAAATTTTACAAACAAATTATTTAATATTTTGAAAAAAAATACCTATGTTAAAAACATTATAATTCAATTCTGCTCTCGATTCTAAACAAACTACTTTCTAGTTTTGCGTTAATTCATTAACACGTTGTATACAGAGTGTAAGGAAAAGTATCATTAACCTTTAAACCACATACTCTACCCATCAAACTGAACAACTTTTACTATGGGAGCAAACCTGTCAGAACAAAAAAAATATCAGCTGTCCCATACGTTTGAATCGAGTAGGTGGGGGTGTTATATATAGTTTTATATGTAACTCTTTGGTAAGCTTCGAACCTATTTGTCAACGCGTCTGTCAGTTGCCATTATACCAGTGAAGACTACCTGTGTTTCCTTTCCCTACATACATTTCAGTTAGGTATTGCAGATTAGTATGACACAGCTAATATTTCTTGGTTTTTTACGGTGCTTTTTTTTGAGTCGCCGCAGAATTCGCACCGCAAAATTGCCATCGTATAAACCTGCCTTTATAAAGGCTGTTGATGACAGCAGTTACTAGGGCAGCAGCAATAAACCCACTGCAGCTTCCATCGAAACCTGACGTGATGTCAAGTGACAGGCGCGTTCAGGAGTTAAAGAACGACTGACGAACGACTGACAGGCGACCGTGGTCAGTCAGGCGTGTTGACTGCGCTACTAGTTGAACTCGATCGTAACTCACGTTTAAATGTTTGCCTAGACCACACCTTGGACACTTAGCTGTCATTTCATACAAATGGGAAAAAATTAAAAGAAGATTAAGAGAAGATGCGACCGAGATAGTACCTAATACACATTTGCTTACATTTTACGTCACGATCCTGTCAGAGGTCCATATTGGGTTGCATAACATTCAAAGACATAATTTAATGTCGCATAACTAAATTAGGCACATTAATTCGCGTAATTCAAACAAGTAATTAATTAATTAACAATCATTATTCATTATAAGCATGTTACAGCCAAGTTGTGTTATTTCAAATCAAGTAAAAAGATTGAAAAATTGTGTGTCGGGCGGGACTTGAACCCGTAATATTAAAAACGAGGAATTGCTGTTATAAATTTACTCCTAATGCTTTAAAAACCAACTTGCTCTGATCGTATGTTGATTGTATTTTGCTGTTGTACCGATTCGGTTTTGTCACTCCCAAACAAACAAGCATACAAGCATGACGTTTTAGACGACCTAGTTTTAGATTCTTAACTAAATCAAACGAAACGAGTTTCTTTAAAAATTAGAAAACAATTCAGGCCACTTTCCAAATCTGAATTCTCACAAAAAACTCGCTCTGAACAGAAAATGTCGAAAACCAGTAGTTGTAACAACAACATGGGACCTATTCAAGCGTGCCCATACAAAATGTCTGCACGCAATATACGCGGTGGCCAGGTGACGAAATAGACATTAAAAAAAAGTGACTAGAAAAAAAAACGTGTAGTTCAATCACATAGATGAAACCAATCGAGGAAGATACGATGAGTAATCGCGCATAAAGAGTAGACTACTGGGGAATTAGAAATGCAGTAGCATAAGTATTTTGTTAAGATTTTATGATATAAGTCTACCAGAACCTAAGGGAAAAAGAAAACAGAAAAATAAAGATTTTCGCATGGTAGTGTCATACTACCATTTACCAACTAAGACTTTCACAGCTAAAAAACGCGCGTTTCTCAATTCCGGGAAATTGTATCGATTCTAACGTAATTGTAGCAATATGCACACGCACGTTTGTACCGATGCAGGTTACTGTATCGTGTTTGCATTGATGCTGCATCGCGATTGAATCGACGCAGAAGAGCTGCAAAAAGTCGCTGTGTAAAGGACCCTAATACAATTACCCCAGTGTTGCTTACTCTAAAATTTGATTTCCTTATTTGCCATCAGATTCCGGTCGACCTATACTAATTTTATTAAAATTTTCTGTTACTTATGGACGTTTCATAAAGCCAAAATTAGATGAGGAGATTTAAGGCCTTTAGGGTTTAAGCTAAATTAAATGCTGGCACTTCACATGGCCTATTTGGCATACATCACACATGATAAATACGCGTTTCTATGTGAAAATAGGCAATACGATTATAAAAATGTGGATCCCGAGATTCCCGAGTAGACGTTTTTGTTGCATTTTTGCCTTCACTCGTTTTATGAGCTTCGAAAACCGAAGGACGCCGGGAAACGCGTATTTGTCCTTGTGTGATGTTTGTAAAATAGACCATAAGGCCATGTGAAGTGCCAGCATAAGAAAACCTAAAATAAAAATGTGCAATCGATTGGATGAGGAAAGTTGAGGACAGATTTTTGTGGCGCTCCACAAAACATATCTTCAACAGTGGATATTGACCACTGTGTAGTAGGCTTGATGCACCGGCTTGTTTTATACAAGGTGTTACAAAAGTAAAAATAAATATTTCAAACTTTTAAGGGGGTTGTTTAGACCATCACACTGAACAACCTTTACTATGGGACCAACATCGAAATCGCGAAAAAAAAAACTGCGTTTAGCTCGAGTAGATTTGTAGTTTAGTATGAAACATCAGATTATTTTTTCGCGATTTCGATATTGGTCCCATAGTAAAAGTTGTTCAGTTTGATGGTCTAAACCACCCCCTTATATGTTTATTTGTATTTTTGTAACACCTTGTATTATAATAAAGACAACATATTCTACGACAAGACATTTATAAGTTGCACATATCGGCTCTGTGCGGCCATGGCACAAGTATAGACTGCAGAGCGACCATAGATAAGCATCATAAGTCAGACATATTCTGAAACCACAGAACATCCACGTTTCACTAGTACCGAAACTCTGTCCAGTGTGACGGGGAGAGAGTCCGTCGCCACTTATAATGGACAGTGGGTACAACACATGCCTCGAAATTGAAGCATGAAGGTTTCCTCACGATGTTTTCCTTCACCGAAAAGCCAGTGGTGTTACAAATCGTACATAAATTCTGAAAAACTCATTGGTACGAGTCGGCCTGGACTGGGATCGAACCATCACCTCCTGCACGGCAGGCAAGGTTACTCGCCACTGGACCCCCACGGTTTTTTTCACGGCCCGGTGGACAGATGACCTGAAAAAGTTATCGCCACTGAACCACCCGGCTCCACGGCGACCATAGATAGGTATCAATAATGTGACTACTTCACAACACACTGCTGAACTGGGAAAAACCGCGGCATATCTTAGAAAATTATGTTCGGAAATCATTATAATCAGTGTTACAACTACCTTAACATAGCATATTCCTTTTTATAGTTTCATCTAAGTTCAGGTAACGAAATTTGAGATGTTAAAATCTAGCGTGATAGTTTTGTCCAAGGTTTTGAGTTAGTATTAATTAATTTGACAGTATTTAATTTCAAAGTGTTGAAAATGTAGACTTCTAAAAATAAAAACATCGCGAAGCTTGTAAAACTTCAGTGGTCATGGTCAATCATGACAAACAGTAGGGACACTTAGCTGACTTCTTTGTTTATCCTGAGACCCACTAAGACGTCTACTAAGGGCACAGGATAAGTATACAACGTGTTAATGAATTAACGCAAAACTAGAAAGTAGTTTGTTTAGAATCGAGAGCAGAATCGAATTATCATGGTTTCAATATATGTAATTTTTTTCAAAATATTAAATTATTTGTTTGAAAAATTTTAAATTTACTGAACTTGATCTCAACCCACCGCTCGAGCACTCTCTCCCTACTTACTACCAAACCAAGATTCTTAAAATGTATCCATGAGCTCTTTAGCGCTTTCATTCATTGCTGAAATGATAACAAATCATTTTTGCCTGAAAACTTAAAATGCGAATAACTTTAAATTTTAATTATCAAAATAATGAAATTATTGTTTCAATCTAATTATTTTGTTATAAATCAGTTGGGGTGTATGAGGTTTTGCGCTTATTCATTAACACGTTGTATAAGAGATATTCTGAAAACTCTGAACATCCACGTTTCACATGTAGAGTACCGAAACTTTGTACAGTGTGACGGGGAGTGAGCCCGTCGCCTCGAAATTGAAGTATGTTTCCTCACGATGTTTTCACACTGGACCGAGTTTCGGTACTACTGGTGAAACTTGGATGTTCTGAGGTTTCAGAATATATCTGACTACCCCCTCGGGGAATATAGTCGTGAGCATATGCTATGCTATGCTATGTTTTCCTTCATCGAAAAGCAATCTCACCGATCCCCGCTACCCAATCGGCCGCGTAGCCCCAGCAACGTCCTATGCCGATGTCCGTACCCCTCTGGGTGCCCCTAGGTCGGTTGCTTAAGTTCATTCATTTGGCTCGGTAGACCCTTCGTGGTCCCTCCAATAGTCCGCAGTAAAAAGCAGTAACTGCTCCCTGAACAACGTTTTAATGGCCATTTAAAAAAAAAACGAAAAGTCAGTGGTGTTACAAAACGTTCAGAAATTCCGTAAAATTCATTGGTACGAGTCAGGCTGGACGGGGATCGAACCATCGCACTATGGTTCAAAACGCACTTTTAGCTAGACATAATTATTTTATACTTTTAATTTGTTCTAAACACAACCACAATTCATGTTTTGTCAAAATATACAGTAACGATAAAATTATGAGTCTTATTTACGCTAAAACACAAAAACCAATATAAAATGACCTCTATTTATGAAGATCTAGTACGTGTGTTGAGGTCTATGTAAATTGGTGTTTTACATATTATTGCAAAATTTGCTATTTTCCATTAATATTATAATCTTATACTTAATTTTGTTCTTACGTCATTGGTGAATTACCCGTATAACCTATCAATATAAATTTCCAAACAGTCCCGTGTATTCCCCTCATCGAGTACACTTTTCAGCCAATTTCTTTTCAAATTTGGGCTATTTATATTTTATTTTTGTGAAAAACACATCTGTTGCTTCATTTAAATCTTATCTATCGAAAATGTTAAAAAAGTGTTAATTAATGATTATTTTTATCATATTTTGGGTATTTTACCGATTCAAAGAAAATATTCCTTTTTGCAAAAGATATCTAAAAAAACATGGAAGTACACCAGTGAGGGGCTTGTAACTTATATTACATTAAATGGCTTGAATGAGGCTACAACATACAAAAGTTACAGCCCGGATACATTGGGATACATGTAAGTTCTGATCTGTTGAACATTAAGCACCGATAAATGGATATCCATCACATTCAGCTACTGTTTACTTGGTAATGGAATAAGTTTTAGGTATAGTTAAAAGTCCTTAAAAGTAGTCCATATTATCCACTCTACGATTCATAACTAAAATTAACACAACCCTCCCTGTATTCACTTTGACATGTTGACAAATGAAACTAAAAAAAGTGATGATTTCATATTGGACGACACTTAACGCGCACTTTAAAAATTCATAACTAATTATAAGAGGATTTTTTCATTAAATAATTACCGGAATCGTAACCTCGGGGGTGTTAGCTATCGTTTTTGATAGTTCAGTGGAAGAAATGCGGTGACCCTTTTTGTCCAGCTAGAAGTGCCTTTTGAATCATAGTGCATCGCCTCATGCATGGCAGGCAAGGCTTCTTCGTCACTTGACCACCACTGCTTTCTCTAAATTAATAACCGTTAAACATTGACCTTAAACCTTTGACTAATTATCATATGGACTGGTTACGCGTGTAATTCTACTAACAAACATTTCTGCCACTTTTTGCGGGGGGCGAGGTAACATGAAATCCGCAACTTTGGATTTTATTCCCCATAACTTTAGATTCTAATTTTGAATGTTAAAAATCATGAAAAGTAGTCTCGTGTGAACCCCAAACGTTCTAAGTTCGAATTTATTATTTCGCAATTATAGGCTGTCTCGTTTAGTGATAAGGTGTAAAATTGAATGTAAATGCGCAAGATCAATTGTGCTTCGACCGTGGCAGAGCACGGTGGGCTGAAAATCGACTTTCATAGACATAGGGATAAAAAAAATATGTGTCGTTTTTTTCATGGATATGGGTTTTGTTTATCATTTCTATGCTCAAATATTCACAAAGGGTTGATTTAGCATATAAATGGATGACTTATAATTTTTTTACGAAAAATTTGTATGGAGTTCGTGTGAAAAATCCGATTATCTTTGGAACAGCAAGTGAAACCGTAATATCCTTACAGGGGGTTTTAGAACTTATTATTTATGATTTATTGACATACCGCGTATGACGGTTACTGCTGCAGAAACTAAGTAAAAAAATAAAGAAATAAAATAATTTTTTTAAATTCTTTCACGAATCTTTTTAAAGCGTCTAGTCAAAATACCAAGTATTAATTAGCTAATAAACCTAAATAAGTGATATTTAATTATTATTATTTAGTACCATGAGTCCATGACTATCATGCGACAACACAACACAAAACAATAACTATTGATTGTGATTAGGAGTTCTAGATGAAGATTTTCAAGAACTTCAGCCAATGCATCTTAAATGAGCGTAGTTAGCAAAGGGAAATCTCTAATGAGGGTAATTAACAAAAAGTAAATTTGCTAATCACTTACAGTGATTAATAAAAGTATTAAATATTGTATTTTTAAATTCTTTTACGACTCGTTTTAATGCACCAAACCAAAATAAAAAAAAAATCTTTTGATATTTGTATTAAAATATATTAAATATTAGTATTTGCGTAATTCTTAAAAAACTTAAATAATAATAAAAAAGCTTAAATAATATTAAAAATAACTTAATCACTTATTTACAAAAAAAATATAAAACATAATTATTAATATTCAACATCACTATCGTCGGATTCCAATTCGGAATCAGGATCCAAATTAGATACATCCAAAAACTCGAACTGAGTTTCCTGGCACTTGATTAGTTCTTTAGTTTCAGCAAAGAGATCCTGGCTTTTCTTAGTATCTAACTTAGGTCTTCGTGCACTAATCAAAGGATCAGACGAAAGAACAAGCATATTGAGGATATCCTCATTGGAAGCTTGCCTGCTTTTTTTCCGCGAATGATGTTCCCGGAACCTTCTAAAATCTTTATTGCGTGCCTCCGAGGCTTCTTCTGAAAGGCTTCCGATTGGCACAATATCGTTATTGGCGATTATGTCTGCACCGTGTATCAAAAGCTTATGGACGGTTGAAGACATGTGGTACCAGTCGTATAGCTCCACGTACTTTTCTGCTGTTTTGCGGGCATAATCTTTAAATTTGATGACATCGATTTGCTCCCCAGATGTTATTGCTTGCAGAATCACGGCAAATCTTCGAACAAGCTCTTCATCCAATCCAGTAATGGCTGCAGTTTTATCAGGAAACTCGAAAAACCTTCTTGCCGTATTCCCGTCATTAGTGGTTCCTGAGCCTTGTTTTACGATGTCAATCAAAAGATTTAGCTCGTCTTTAAATTTATCCTGGATACTTTTTTTTCTTGCCTCTAACAATGCCTTGTACTCATTGCCTCTTGCAGCCCACTTTTTGAAGTCGAGTCGGTATGAAATATGCAAAGACATTCCATAGAATTTATACGAGCGTGCAGTGATGACAAGCCAAATTCATATACGCCAGTTGACACAGTCTTTGATGTTACAACATCTAAACGGTTCATTTCTGTAGGTTTGGCTAAGCACAGGTAGCACGATGCGTTTGATCTAGCTTCAGAAAGATATGTACAAATTTTAGCATCGATCATTGTCATCATAAGTTGATGACTCACCTTATTACTACCGCACTCAGTAGGGATAAGATCCTTAATTTCATTATCCATTTGCCTTTTGTGACTGATGACCACTTCTTCGCTCTCCTTTATAAAAGTGAACTGCACTGGACGACAATATAAGGCTGAGCATGGCTTTGGATTCGTCCATAAAGTATCATCTCCAGCAGTCAGCTTGAGTGGCACTAACGAGGTCATAAATATACTGGAATCATCTTGTTGCCCCTCCATTTTCTGTTTGTATCGGCTTTGGTTGGAAGCACCATCAAATCCCCACTTAGATACTAGCTTCAAATCCTTATTTTGCACATTTTCAGAAAGACTTTCAATGATCCTCTTCACCGTGATATCAAGTAATGCTTGAAGTGTAATCCTAGCTGAAGAATCCATTACAGTGACTGATTGTTTCGGAGGATAGCATTGTAGTTTAGCTTGTTGCACTTTGTAGTAAGACGGGTAAATATCCTTAGCACCTTCCCGAATGGCCGTCTCTCGCAACGTGATGTATTGCCACTTAGAGAGTTTCAATGAAAGGAGCAACCCTAGTGATTTTTCTGGTGTAAATAAACAAGTTTGAACTGGTTTCTTAAGCATTTCTCTAATTTTTGCAGCTGCTTCTGGATTTTTCAGCATATATTTGATAACAAATGCGGTATCCTCACGACCATCTTCTTCTAAATGTAATGCAGCTGAACTGGCCAATTCGTTTGGATCTTCGCATTTATGATCTTCAGACCTTCTCTTCTTCTGTTTGCTTCCCAGATCTTCGAATGACTTTCGAGGTCTTTTTGTCATAGTACCAATAGACGACGATGTTGACGGTTCTGGAGAGATTAAATGTGCGCTAGGTCTCTCATCATTTGATTCTTGGATGACAAAACCGGTTGGCACACAACTTGGCCAATCGACATTAGCCTGAAGCCAATTTTCGTACTGCTTTCTGAATGTATCAAGGATACGGTGAGATTTCTGCCACCTCTGTGAAGCAGCTCTTGTAAATCTTCGACAAAATTCCTTGAGTGTTACACGGTCTTCGTCAGAGAAGCGATCACCTAGACGAGCTACCACTGCACTGAACAATACTTCATGATCAAATGAAGTACTCCCACTTCTTAGAAAAACAAACAAGTCTAAGTTGGTGGTTAGACTTTCCATTATAATAATATTTTACGGTCACAGAATACGTATGTAGTTCAAAAGTTTGGAATACACTAAATTATTAAAGTCAAATTTAGCTTATTTATTGCTTTCCACTGATCATTAAAACTATAGTGATTAGCAAATTTACTTTTTGTTAATCTACCCTCATTAGAGATTTCCCTTTGCTAACTACGCTCATTAAAGATGCATTGGCTGAAGTTCTTGAAAATCTTCATCTAGAACTCCTAATCACAATCAATAGTTATTGTTTTGTGTTGTCGCATGATGGTCATGGTACTAAATAATAATAATTAAATATCACTTATTTAGGTTTATTAGCTAATTAATACTTGGTTTTTGAAAAGATGCTTTAAAATGAGTCGTTATAGAATTATAAAAAATAAAATATTTCTTTATTTTTTTACTTAATTTCTGCAGCAGTAAATGTCATACGCGGTATGTCAATTAAGTTTTTTAAGAATTACGCAAATACTAATATTTAATATATTTTAATACAAATATCATAAGATTTTTTTTTTATTTTGGTTTGGTGCATTAAAACGAGTCGTAAAAGAATTTAAAAATACAATATTTAATACTTTTATTAATCACTGTAAGTGATTAGCAAATTTACTTTTTGTTAATTACCCTCATTAGAGATTTCCCTTTGCTAACTACGCTCATTTAAGATGCATTGGCTGAAGTTCTTGAAAATCTTCATCTAGAACTTCTAATCACAATCAATAGTTATTGTTTTGTGTTGTGTTGTCGCATGATAGTCATGGACTCATGGTACTAAATAATAATAATTAAATATCACTTATTTAGGTTTATTAGCTAATTAATACTTGGTATTTTGACTAGACGCTTTAAAAAGATTCGTGAAAGAATTTAAAAAAATTATTTTATTTCTTTATTTTTTTACTTAGTTTCTGCAGCAGTAACCGTCATACGCGGTATGTCAATAAATCATAAATAATAAGTTCTAAAACCCCCTGTAAGGATATTACGGTTTCACTTGCTGTTCCAAAGATAATCGGATTTTTCACACGAACTCCATACAAATTTTTCGTAAAAAAATTATAAGTCATCCATTTATATGCTAAATCAACCCTTTGTGAATATTTGAGCATAGAAATGATAAACCAAACCCATATCCATGAAAAAAACGACACATATTTTTTTTTATCCCTATGTCTATGAAAGTCGATTTTCAGCCCACCGTGCAGAGGGGAAATGCTACCGCAAGGCCAGTCCTTATAATAATTAGTCAAAGCCTTAAACCGTTAAAACCTAAAGGTAATTTTATTATTGATTTTACTTCAAGATTTCAGATATTGACTTTATTAATGCAAGCAATCAAGAATAAAAATTGAAAATTGCGATACCATCAGATTCAGTGCGTCCATTTTTTTTTACCTTTTTTTCACCTGACGCGACGCATTCATTTACGAAGTCCACAGATGAAAAATTAATTAAAACATCATGTCCGGCTTTGAAGCGAAAAATAAAATGAACTTTTTGGTTCAAAATAAATATGCTCTTTTCGATCGGATTGGAGAGGATTTTAATCTGTTTTTCATAAGCCTACGCTGTCCTTCCGTCCGTCCATCCTTCCTATAAAGGGCTGTATCTTTTGAATTAAGTAGATTTATTAAAATTACAATAATGAGTAGATACTGACCTGCAATACTACGCTTTCAATATTTCAATGTTTTCTAAACTATAGAAATTAGAGATTTAAAATAAAAAACGTCTTATAGCAAAATGTTATCAGCTTTCTTCTAAGAAAAAGGATCTCTCTTTAAGACTAGAGTGAGCCATACCAATTGTAAAGTGTCAACTTTTTTTTACGTTTAGGTTTGAGTGTGTGGTGTCAAGTAGTATGGACAAAAGGCACCAAGTGACATATGGCCTATGTTTACGGTCACTTTTCACACACACTAGCTCAAAAAAAAGTGGACAGTCGCATAAACAAATATCTATAGTTCCATCTCCTACTATTAAAGGTACGTCATAAGACAAAAGAGACTAACTACAATCGTAAATTTATGCGGACTCTATGGAGATCCTTCCTCTTAGGCTTTCTTTGTAACTATAAAACTATACGTACTCTTTTTCGAGTCCTTTTTTATTTATTTTTTTTAAGTATATCTTGTGTACTACATAAATAGTTATTGTAATTTTAAAAGTGTGATGCTTAGTTTTGTAGGTCAGTGTAGTTACAAAGATACAGCTATTAGATGTAATAATGTTGAAATTATTACAGTATATGCGTTAATATGGTGCTTAAGAGAAGTTTATTCCGAATGCGTAAATGCGCGCTGCATACAAACGAAGTCTGGTGATATTTTCAATACCAACCAATTAAAGTCAATGAAATTTTGCAGAAACGATATAGAAACAAATCTCTATGCTTGTATCTTGTCCAATTTTCGTTAAAATATACAGGTTCAATGCTAGGATTAATTCACGATTTGGTATGGAAATCTTTGAGGCACTGTAACTTTAAAACTATACATTTTAACGAAAATCTGACAAGATACAAGCATAGAAATCTGTTTCTAGATTGTTTCTGAAAAATGTCACTGACTTTAATTGGTTAGTATTGAAGATATAACCAGACTTCGTTTGTATGGAGCGCGCCAACAGTAATATACTCTTAATAGCTTGACGGGTGAAATTCTTACAGAATATGTGTTATTATATTATGGTGGATTTGCTGACAACTTAAAATAAAATAAAAGTATAAATTTAAAGGGGTTATACAAGTAACTCGTTTTTTCAACGTTTTTTGTTTTTGCTCTAACGTAAGAACGGTAAAAACATTCAAGTGTCAAACTTGGTGTGATAAGCAGAAGCATAAGCATATGCTTACGGCCTCTGACCTTAACGTGCCATCCGAAGCACGGAATCAGCTATCTTTTCAGATACTCAAGTGATTCGGCCTGCAATGTCTTAACCAACTGGGAAAAAACGCACAGTGACATAATCACAAGGTGTCCCCCGTGGGAATCGAAAATCAAAACCCACGACCTCCGTGTCAAGAGCCCAATGCTCTTAACCATAAGACCACGGAGGCAGTTTTGGACCATGGAGTGAGCATTTAAGTAAAATCTAACTAAACAGACCCTTGACTTGACAATGTCTTCACAATTGCATGCATAGCATATGCTCACGCGACTATATTCCCCGAGGGGGTAGTCAGAGATTTTCTGAAACCTCCGAATATCCACTTTTTACCAGTAGTACCGAAACTCTGTCCAGTGCGACGGGGAGTGAGCCCGTCGCCACTTATATTGGACAGTGGGTGCAATACATGCCTCGAAATTGAAGCATGCAGGTTTCCTCACGATGTTTTTCACTTGGTGTGATTATAGTACATAAAACAACAAAAAAACACAACCCGTCAAGTGTGTGTCGGGCTTTATTTGATAATATTGTAGGGTGGTACGGAACTCTCGGAGCGCGAGTATTCCGACTCGCACCTGGCCGGTTTTCATTCACGCTAAAGAAGTTCGTGCGTAGTGCATAAGTAACTTTATACTTTTTTTACCCGACTGCGCCAGAAGTAGGGTTATGTTTTTCGAGCGTATGTATGTATGTATGTTTGTATGTCTATTTCTTTGGCACGGCCTACAGCCTAAACGGCTTGATGGATTTTAACGTATGAGGTATCATTGGATTCGTAAAAATCGTGAGAGTGACATAGAGTATATTATTTCAAGATGGCGTCTACGAATTAAAAAATAGAGGGGGAATAAACAACTTTTTTTTGTTAAAAATTACAATATGGGTATCAAATGAAAGCTAGTAATCAGACGATTCCAAATATATAAATATTATAGTACTTTTATGTTACCGTTTCGACACAAGACTAAAAAGTATGAAATAAACTAAATTATTAGGATAAACAAAAAACCCGACTGCGATACCTACCTAATAACATTCAAATTATATTAGCTCAAATAAAGCTGTTATAGCTGATTAGTGATTATAAAGCTTGTATTTCTCTTTTCAGTTAATAGTTTTTTTATGCAGTCGGGTTTTTTGTTTATCCTAATAATTGTAGGTAATATCTTTTGAAACCGAATTAATTAATCGTCATAAAAGCTTTTAATAATCTAATCTAGAGTAACAAAATTAGTAAGCTAGGTAACAGATACTAGTATTATAACAATAAACCTCGTAACAATGTTGTAACTCAGTTACTATAGAAAGGTATGACCAGATCGTGACACCGGACTTGTACGAGTTAAGGCGAAGTAATCTTTATTAACCTTGAATTTACATTAGTATTTGTTTCTTCTCTTTTTAATAATTTGGTATTTGCCGTATTGGTAGGGTATTTATTAAATTTAATTATACAGGGTGTGTGACAGCCTAACAAATACCGAAACAGTAGATTTTTTTCGCGTTTCCACAGGTCTCCATAGTGAAAGTTGTTCAGTTTGATGGTGTGAGTTCACCGTTTCAGTATTTGCTAGGCTGTCACTTACACCCTGCATGGACCCTATGTTACCCTTCTTAATATGCTGGCACTTTTTAAGGGGATGATTAGACCATCAAACTGAACAACTTTCTCTATGGCACCATCATCGAAATAGCGAAAAAAAATCTGCTGTTCCCTTGGATAAGTTTTATGTCAAGATTGACAGTCGAAGCTAAGAAAGCGTTGAAAAAAATGTATGCCACTCTCACGGACATCATTTGTATGACGCCTCACGACCTAAGAAAGTTGGCCCATGATGACATGATGACGTTTGCACTTTGCGCAAATTGTGCATGACATAACGTGTAGGGTTGACTTACCACGCATCGTATGAACATCATTATACATTTCGTTACTTTTAATAGTTCATCACGTTATACATATAGGTAGGGTAAACACTTTAAGGGATGATTGTTCATGTAATACTGAACAACATTCCCTAAGAAACCTACAGGAAATTCCGAAGCGGTGTCCGTAACACGATGACGCGGCGCTTCGGTAGCCATGGCGCGAATAAAAGCGACGCTTGTCAATCCAGTGCCAGTAGCGTGAATTCCTTTTATAAATTAACAAAAAAAAATTGAGTTTCCGTGCTGAATGCAATCAGCTGATCGAATAGTATGAAAAGCTGAATATTTTTTTGCTAATTTGCCTCCTGTTCCTTAAGGAAAGTTGTTCAGTATCATGAGTGCAACCACCTATTCAAGTAATGCAACCCTAACACCCTGTATTAAATATGTATCTTCTCATTCGTCTCTATCAGCATCCGGGTTGACCCAGGAAGAGATGGCTGGATGTCCTGGATACATTTGACGTCCAATGGCCAGGGGTTGCTCAAAACGGAAACAAGTGGAAGAGTCAGATCAGAGAAAAGGAGGCTTTTGCCCAGCAGTGGGATAATAACTCGAACGTTGAAGGAGACCGTTCTAATGCGTATAGGAAGTCTACCTATTCACATTGGGCACGCCTGGTCGACTATCGCACATGCATCCTCCTTGAGGATAGGCCTGCGCCCTGCACGGGGAAGAATATAGGCTGATGATGATTACTTTTCTAATTACTAATCATTCAGATTCGTACATCTCCTTCATTCAGCATTGGTTTTTCTGTATAATTTTTTTTTGTTTATAAATACGCAAACGCTTCGCCTTAACAAGTAAGCAATGCAATAATCAACTCTACAATATGATTGTTGTCTCTACCGATAACTATTGGCTTGCAATGAACGACAACCACTTGCTCTGTGAACTTCGACTTAAAATTATCTGGTAAATGTATGGAACAGTACATAATATCTATGAGATCAAACAATTTTTTTAATTTTGAACTTTTAAGGGGGTGGTTTAGACCATCAAACTGAACAACTTTCACTATGGGACCAACAACAAAATCGCGAAAAAAAAAATCAGCGGTGTCATACCTTTAGCTCGAGTTGATTTGTAGTTTAGTATGGAACATACGATTTTATTTTGCGATTTCGATATTGGTCCCATAGTGAAAGTTGTTCAGTTCGATGGTCTAAACTAACCCCTTAAATGTTTATTTGTATCTTTGTAACACCCTGTATATTGGTTTGCACTTTTGCATACACTCCAGGCCCTGTGTCTATCGTGGAAACCCATGTCAATCTTGTTTGAAGTGTCTTTGAAATGTATACAAATTACTACTAGGTATACCACAGAATAGGTAATAGTATATAGTTCTACATACAGAACGGCCACTTCCCGCCCCTCTCTGACTTCAAACCCCCCACCTCACTTCACACTTTCTGGGAAACTTGAGGGAAGCCGAGCAAGGGAATGAAGTCAGGCGCGCGCACCCGTAGTATTTGACGACATAAAATGGAGTCTTTTCAGTGCATAAAAAACTTTGAAAAATAACTCTAAATTCACATTTTCAGTAATTATTTAGCTCAAATACTATTTTCAATAACAGAACGAACAATAAAAAGTAACGAAATGTAGAAAATGTTTATTCGATGCGTGGTAAGTCAACTCTACACAAATGTCAAAGACAATTTGCACCAAATGCGCATCTGCGAACGCCATCATGTCAAATTCAAAACGTTGATTGAAGTGCCGGACCTGTGGCAATAGTTGAAAATCCCTACATATCATTAGCAGTTTAATTTTCTAAGTAAATAAGTAAGTAAGAAGTTTAATTCAGTATCATCCCAAGTCTAAACTTACACAAGTAGCTCATAATAGAATTGTAACAATAACATTTTGTCTGTCTCTGACGACATCGCTAACCGCATTATTCTAACATTAATAATACAAGTCACGGTATATTTGTATTTATATTGATCATGTAGGTAATTAAACTTAATGTGATTACAATTTATTAGGTCACTTATTGGGCCGTGATTAATTACAATGAGGCGTATCCATTTTTAAAAAAACCGTTCAAAGACATTTGAATTGAATTCAATAGGTACAAAGCTTTGACTAGTTATTATAAGGACTAGCCTTGCGGTAGCATTTCCCCTCTGCCACGGTATAAGCACAATTGATCTTGTGCATTTACATTCAATTTGACACCTTATCACTAAACGAGACAGCCTATAATTGCGAAATAATAACTTCGAACTTAGAACGTTTGGGGTTCACACGAGACTACTTTTCATAATTTTTGACATTCAAAATTAGAATCTAAAGTTATGGGGAATAAAATCCAAAGTTGCGGATTTAATGTTACCTCGCCCCTCGCAAAAAGTGGCAGAAATGTTTGTTAGTAGAATTACACGCGTAACCAGTCCACATATAAATAGTCAAAGGTAACGTCCAATAACGTCCTTCTTAATATGCTGACACTTTTTTAAGGGGATAATCAGACCATCAAACTGAACAACTTTCTCTATGGGACCAACGCCGAAATCGCAAAAAAAAATCTTACGTTCCATACTAAACTACAAATCTACTCGAGCTAAAGGTGTTGGTGATGACACCACTGATTTTTTTTTCGCGATTTCGGTGTTGGTCCCATAGTTGTTCAGTTTGATGGTCTAAACTACCCCCTTAAATGTTTATTTGTATCTTTGTAACACCCAGTATTGAGCTCATAGAGATTATGTACTGTTCCATACATTTACCCGATAATTTTAAAAAATCTGCTGTTCCATACTAAACTGAAATTTAACTCGACCCAATTGTAAGGGACAGCTGATTTTTTTTCGCGATTTCGACTTTGGTCCCATAGAGAAAGTTGTTCAGCATATTAAGTTGGACCCTCCTTCTTAATACGCTGACACTTTTTTAAGGGGATGATTAGACCGTCAAACTGAACAACTCTCTCTATGGGACCAACAATGAAATCGAAAATTTCAGGTGCTCCATACAAAACTGCAAACCTCGTCGAGCCAAATGTATGGGATTGCTGTTTTTTTTTCGCGATTTCAATGTTGGTCCCATTGAGAATGTTGTTCAGTTTGACGTTCGGATCATCCCCTTAAGAGGATATTATTCGAATCGCGCTCCATACAAAGGTACTATGGTGATATTTTCAATACTAACCAATTAAACTCAATGAAATTTTTCAGAATCAATCTAAAAACAAATTTCTATGCTTGTATAGAGTCAGATTTTCGTTAAAATGTTTAGTTTTAAAGTTACAGTGCCTCAAAGATTTCCATACAAATCTTAAATTAATCCTAGCATTGAAACTGTATATTTTAACAAAAATCTGTCTCCATACAAGCATAGATATTTGTTTCAAGATTGTTTCAGAAAAATGTCATTGAGTTTAATTGGTAAGTATTGAAAATATCACCATATTACGTTTATATGGAGCGCGCTCCGAATTATATCCCCTTAAAAAATGTCTGCATATTTAGAAGGATCCTTTATATCTTTAAATTGAATGAATGAATGAATATGCTCACGACTATATTCCCCGAGGGGGTAGTCAGAGATTTTCTGAAACCTCAGAACATCCTCGTTTCACCAGTAGTACCGAAACTCGGTTCAGTGTGACGGGGGGCGAGCCCGTCGCCACTTATAATGGACAGTGGGTACAATACATGCCTCGAAATTGAAGCATGCAGGTTTCCTCACGATGTTTTCCTTCACCGAAAAGCCAGTGGTGTTACAAATCGTACATAAATTCCGAAAAACTCATTAGTACGACTCGGTCTGGACGGGGATCGAACCATCGCCTCCTGCACGGCAGGCAAGGTTATTCGCCACTGGACCACCACGGCTTTTTTTATCTTTAAATTATATTTGCAAATCAGAATTGGCCAGAGAGCTAATACATAGTTATCAGAAAATCTTTTCGTCCATATTTGAAATGAAGTATAGGTACTGTTAGTTAGTAGTAGTTAGTTAGTAGTTGTTAGTAGTTAGTAGAAGTTAGGCACAGAGTACTATATCTACTACAGTATGTTAGGTATCTAAATAAATATATATCGAGTACCCGACAGATCTACTTAACATGTCTAGTAAACTCTATCTTGCCTATGCGTGTATGTATGTGGTAGGTAGGAATGCCCCGTGTGACGTCACGTCTGCGTTGTTGCGTAGTACGGTACGGGAATTGTGGACTTGTGCCAGACCCGCTTTAGCGTGGATTAGGGTTGTCCAATACGAGATTTATTATTTTTAATCGTAATTTCAGCAACGTTTTTCCTATTGTTCGAAATCCATAGAATTATGCACCTTTTTGTTTGGTCAACGAAATGCGATTTAACTGAAAGGTTACACAGGGGTTCATACAACGCCGCCGAGTTGCCTAGAAATATCCTTCTTAATATACTGATTCTTTTTAAAGGAGATGATCAAACCGTCAAACTGAACAACTTTCTCTATACGTATGGTACATCAGATTTTTTTTTGGTCTGTCGGAGTTTGCTCCCATAGTAAAAGTTGTTCAGTTTGATCGGTAGAATATGTGGTTTAAAGGTTAATGATACTTTTCCTTACCACCATAAAATTCTAATCTTGGCGTGAATGTACATTGAAGATACTCGTACTTGTCAAAATGTATTGAGACCATTTATAGAATTTTTGTCTGTCTGTCAGTCTGTCTCTTTTTCTGTTTGTCTGTTTGTCGCGTACGAACTTATCTGTCATAATGATCTTATCTTATCTCATCTTGTCTTATCTTATATTCATCACACTAAAGTGGTAGGTGGTAACCCTAATGAAGATGCGTAAGACGCGAGACGCACGCGCAGAATCTAACACGAGATGACAAATAAAAGAAAGAGAGAACTATCTTTGTTGCAATTGTAAACGTATCAAAAACAACTCGCTAGTTCGTACCTACAAACAGGGTGATATAAAATTGTTATTTTTTAAAAATTGCAAAAGCACCAGCATATGCTCTCGACTATATTCCCCGAGGGGGTAGTCAGAGATATTCTGAAACCTCAGAACATCCATGTTTCACCAGTAGTACCGAAACTCTGTCCAGTGTGACGGGGGGTGAGCCCGTCGCCACATAATGGACAGTGGGTACAATACATGCCTCGAAATTAAAGCATGCAGGTTTTCTCACGATGTTTTCCTTCACCGAAAAGCCAGTGGTGACAACAAATCGTACATAAATTCCGAAAAACTTGTTGGTACGAGTCGTCTTGGACGGGGATCGAAACATCGCCTCCTGCACGGCAGGCAAGGTTACTCGCCACTGGACCACCATGGCTTTTTTATAATTACCAGAACAAACATTTTTGAAATTTTAATAGTGCCGTTAATAAATGATGTAAGACGATTTTAAGCACTTTCTAAATTTTGATGAATGATTATAATTTAAGTCTTTGGCCACAATGAAATTAGAAATAAAAATTTACAAATTAAATAGAAAAGGTCAAACATGCGAAGCGCTCGTTTATAAGATTCGGTATTGAAAAAGATCACCGAAGTTAAGCAACGTCAGGTCCGGTCAGTCTTTGGAGGGTGACCGTTATGTAGTATTTCATCATGAGCGTTTCCGTGCTTCGGAAGGCACGTTAAGCTCGGTCTCGGATAGTTCCGTCAGATGGCGTTGTAACTATTCGTTAGGCCAGGTCAGAGGCCTATTAAGGCGGCTTGAAAATTCTCTGACAGTAATTTGACTCTAACTAACTTGCCTCCACCAACACGTACTGGGGCCGCGTATGGCCCACTCCCTCTCACCCTTATTCGTGAGAGGAGGCATTTGTCCTGCAGTGGGATTCTACAGGCAAAGGAATATTTTTCTTTAAATAACTCGAGACATATTGGAAAACTAATAGACAAAAATATAATAAATATAATTACTTACTTATCATTATCAGAGATTATCCAACCGTGGGCTGTGAAGAAGGTAAGATAGTTACTTGTTACTTGTTACATAACAATCGGCTCACTCAATCCGAAGACAAGGTGTGTAAAATTGTTTTCAAAATGGCGGTGTGGCTTGAGTAAAAGCTTTTCAAAAGACTGCTCGCAAAGTGGCTCTTATCACATGCGTGCGTTTTGCTATACAAATTATGCACTAGTAGTCTAGGAAAAATAAGGTTTGAGATTGCATTAAAGACACTTTAGTAAATTGTGTTTGAAATAATATTACTGTTAGTTTCTAACCCTTTTGTCGAGATTTCGTGGTTATATAGGCTCAGGAACCTGAGAAATACCTTAAAATCGATATTAATGTACAAATGGCAAGCTTATTTCTAAAAATATTTCGACTAGCATACCAGCAATAGAGACAGTTAATTATCCAAAGGCAAATTTTATGTGTAAAAACAAACAGTAAATAATTTAGTTTTGAGGTTATAATTTTTGAAGACTTACAAAATATTAAATATCTACCCAAATTAACGATATTAACCGTTGATTATTATTGTTATAAGTAAAACGTATTAAAGGAAGCCATCCTGTACAAAATCACCAGTTTTCCATTTTTTGTTCATACCTAAATTTAATGTTTTGTAAATGTCTTAATTATTCAATAATACAACATAAAAAATCGGGGATTATTGAGAATTTATGTTTTTCAGGTATTTATCTACTATATTCAAAATTTTCACCAAAAGTGCAATTAATGCAACCTACTCCATACAAAAATCCGTAGATTTCCCCGACTATATACAAATTATGCACTAGTGCGGTAATACCTGCGCATGCATCACTATTTCCGACACAGCGGGCAGAAAGAAATCTGGGTGCAATTTTAAATAAATATTGGTCTAAACTAGGCCTGAAGCTTTTTTAGAAAATCATGTATTCAGCTCAGTTTTCAGGATCAAAGTGAAAAGTAAAAATATTAGTGTTGCCAACGTTAAGTTACTAAATTAAACACTGATTACTATTAATTATAATCTACGTTGGTATTATTAATGTGTCGCATTGGAGTCCAGGTGGGCAGAAATGTTACATTACAGTCTCGGCTTGTTTACAGCCCTCGCCTGCTGCTCGTGCTGCAATCCATCTTTGACTGTAATGATATATAGAACTATATACTATTACCTATTCTGTGGTAATATCAACTTAGCGCACTTGTATCATAATGCACTACTTCAGTGGTCTGCGCATTCGATGTGTGTGTCGTGTGCACATCGAATACAAAGAAAACCAAATATACCATAAACATCATGTAACTAATTAAGGGATACAAACCAAAAGGATGCGCGCACGCAGAGCTAATTATCCGGCATCGATTGCCAACAATGCCAAGCACTCCTTTGTAACTATTTACTCTTGTTCAGTCTAGACGCAGTGACCTTGCCCCAAGCATTCTTACTGACACTACAGTCACTGTATAAGTTAGAGTATCTAGTACTACATACAGAACGGACACTCCTTGCCCCCCACCAATGTTTTGCCCTCAGAGGAAGGATCTCCATAGAGTCCGCATAAATTTACGATTGTAGTTAGTCTCTTTTATCTTATGACGTAGCTTTAATAGTAGAAGGAGATGAAACTATAGATATTTGTTTATGCGGCTGTCTACTTTTTTTTGAGCTAGTGTGTGTGAAAAGTGACCGTAAACATAAGGCCATATGTCACTTGGTGCCTTTTGTCCATACTACTTGACACCACACACTCAAACCTAAACGTCAAAAAAAGTGGACACTTTACAATTGGTATTGCTCACTCTATTAGGTATAATCTCTTTGGTTTTGCCTCACCTCCTCTCGGCAGACGGGCTGTGGCTTTCATAGACATACCATTTTTTATGAGTCTAATTTTTTATTTGAAAACCCTCAACGCCAAAAACAAACATTTAAAAAGTAAAAAATAATTCGGTGACCTATTATTTTTGATATGTTTTACTTCTAAAAGTTTCTTTAAGATATTTTGGGTCAATTAATACGTAGGGGACCGCAATGAAATGGCCATTGATTTTTTTACGATCACTTGACCTTAAATATCTTAAAGAGAGTTAAGAAGTAAAACATACATTTTCTTACATTAAAAATAATAGGTGACCGAATTATCTTTTACTTTTAAATGTTTGTTTTTGGCATTGGGGTTTTTTAAATTTATAATTTAATTTTATTTCATAATTTTTAAAGTTACATGAAAACTACTGAACCGATTTTCAAAAAAATCAGCTAAGAACGCTCTCGCAAAAAATCGTAGCTCTCCTAACGGATAGACCGATTTTGATGCGTTTTTTTACGTGAAAGTCAGTTTCCTTGCGGTGGTTCTTAGCTATATTTGCTAAAAATTGATTCAACAGTTTTCATGTCATTTTGAAATTTTAAAAAAACCCCAACGTCAAAAACAAACATTTTGGGGATGTAACCAAAAATGAAAAGATTTTAATTTTTTACTTTTTAAATGTTTTTTTATGAGAGGTACAAGACATTTTCCTATAATATTTTTTTTACAATCATATTTATTAGCTTCAACTAAAGAAAGAAAGTAGCCAATGAACATGCTAACACATTGAATGAAAACTTAAAATGCGAATAACTTTTAATTAAAGTAATTAATTTATTATTTCAATTAAATTATTTATGATAAATCAGTTGGGGAGTATGAGGTTTTGCACTTACTTATTTTTTTATTTACACGTTGTATAGAAACACTTAACAAATGAAAATACAAAAATTATGTACTTATAATGCTTTATTTTAAAACAGAGTTAATAAAAAAAAAGATTAAATTTGGAATTTTAAAATTACGCCAAACGTACTTTACAATTATAGAGTAGTAGGTATGTACGTGTAATTTTTTTAGATCATAGATATAATGAATTATTTAACTTAAAAAACACAGAGCAAAAACACTTTTACTGCTCCCTACATAGAAATGACATGACATTACTACAGTTCGTCCCACGGAATCTCCAAAAGTGCAGACGAAATAATAAACGCCTACTAAAATTACTAGCGCAATTCTACAACATGCTTACATGGTGAGTTTAAATGATTTCTTGAGGCGTTTATATTAGGGAGTCAGTGTAATTTTTTCATAGCTCTGCTTATTGCTGCGGTTTATTGCTATGTAAAAACGACCTATCACACAAGCAATTTTTGAGCGTAAGCGATATCGCAAGTGCATTGCAACGACGCGTCCTCTGCCTCGCCTCAAAGTCACAACTGAATCGATGCTGTTTTTACTTTTACATGCTTCACTACGCGTTATAGGCGCGGTTTATACAGAAGAGACGTGTGGCGGTGGTGGATAGTCAAAGTAACACAATTATAAACCATATAGTACGTAGCATAGCGTCGTTTGGAGAATTACGCCCGCGCCTCCAGGCGAAGTCTCCTGGAGGCGCGGGCGCGATACTCCTTTACGACAAAAACGACGCAATGCTACGTACGTATAAGGTTTATATTGTGTTAATTAGATTATCCGCCACCGCCACACGTCTCTTCAGTATAAACCGTGGCTTAGAGATATCGCGGAGATATAAGTAGAGAGTATTACGCTCCGTCAACGCCTACGCTCAAAAATCTGATTTCACGGATATAAAACATGGTGATATAGCGGCGATATCGCTATGATATCCCAGCGATATATAGGCGATATCGTGAGGATATCGTTCCATCAACGCCTACGCTCAAAAATCGATTGTGTGATATAATCCTAAGTGAAATACTTTCTAATCATTTGCGGAAAAAACGATTGTCATCAAAAGATTTGGAATCTCTAGAAATAAACTTCTTTGGACCTTTCAAAATTGGCTCGGAATTAAATTTACAACAGCAATTAAAAGTCTTTTTCTTTGGTGTTCCACAGGCGGTTCGGACGTCGAATCTTGCAGATCTTTTAGTTAATGTAGACACATCTTTCTTTGTGACATTTTGAGATGTAAAAGAACAGGCGGCTGATGCATGAGCTGGAGAAGCAGGTGGAGTACAAACTGGTTTACGAGGACAAATTAAAATAGCAAAATTTGATCTGCTGTTTCCAACAGAATTTGAGCTTGGATTTGGACACGAATGCTGTTTACGAACAGGTTTTAAACATAAATAGTCAAAAAGATCAGAATCAATCGGTGAACAAGTATTTGATATAATAGAACTCGAATATTCAGACGACTTGGGAGTGCGAAGTCTGTCGGTAGAAGAATTTAGAATAGAGCGGTCATAGGATTTGGTTTTTGTTGACGGTGAACTACATAAGTTTGTATCTACTTTAGCTTTGATAGTTTTATTTTGGACGGGAGATTTGGTGGATGTAGAAGTAGAAACAGATTTGCGACTAGAACCAGGTTGGCTAGAAGTTTTAGATGGTTCGCAGCACTTTTTAGCCGTCAATAAAGATGGTGTAGATGATAATTTGAAACAAATATGTTCAGTCATAGATTCTGTGGATTGACTTCCGCAAATTTCGAGAAATCTTTCTTCATTGGAGTTAATTTTGCTTGTTTGTTTAACGCAGTCACAGGGCAAAGGCCTAGTAGGTTTTTTGTTCAATAGGTCGCAGTAATGAAATTTTTCTTGCTTTATTTCTTTACAAGCTTTGTGTTTTGATTCATATACTATTTTAGATGGCACAAAACCGGATATTTTCATTAAACAGCTTTTACAGATTCTGTGATCAGGTTTTTCTCGTTTGAAATTGTCAGCAGATTTGCTACGCGGGTCTTTTGAATCGTTACAACATAATATGTCGCTGGTGCAACTTATTTCTTTCTCTTCAAATGTTTTCGGTGGTTTTACTAAAATGTTGATCTCGCAAACGCTTCTAGCTTTTTTGAGCTCACGATTTTCCCTTTTTAATGATCCCTCGCTAATACGGACTCTGATGTTCATATTGTCTACAGATTTTTTAATGGATGTGTCACTTACACTGATTTTAATAATGAATTTGTCCTTAGACTTTTTCTTTTTAATTTTCGTTCCTCTATTAGGTATCGTGTCAAGGTTATCTGTGCACGTCCAAGCATCTCTCCGTACAAATTCAGAAGCTTGAGTTTTTGATTCTTTAAGACTAGTTTTATTTACTATTTCTGGTACTGGAGTTGATTTTGGACACTTAACACTACTATCAGTATTGGGACGTATCCCAACTTTAATGGATGTCTTACCTGTTATAGGGGGTGACATAATTGAATGAAGACTTGTGTCTTTCGATTGAGTACGACTAAGGTCTTCTGGTTTTTTTAGTAATTTCACATCATTAATGATACTGCTAGGAATCGGACTTGAAAGTGGAGGCGATCTGACTACTTTTGGAGTCATACCAGTACATTTAGGTAAGCAAGCATCAAGCAATGTTTTGGATTTCGGAGGTGACATAACCGAATGACTACAAATTTCAGAGTTTTGATTTGATTTTGTTGTAGACGAGTTACATCTACAAGTTTTGGTTTCATCCTTTGACGATGTAGATGATTTTTGTGGCGATTTAAAATAAGAGTACCATGATTTTTTATCACTACGTCCTGAAGGCATACGGGACACTTTTGGAGATTTATTGAATATGCAAGACTTTGCGTTACAAGTACATTGTTCTAAAGGTGGTGGTTCTGAAGGTGGTACTGACACAGCAGATTCCGCTAATTTTAATAAGCGATGAAAAATATTTCTATCACTATTATTTTTAGTGTTATTAGAAGACTGGGTAGGTGATTGGTCTGATTGTAACTGACAAGATTCGCAAGTCTTATCGGAATTATGAGTTGGAATTTGTGTTTTAGTATTTTTCGAAGAACCGCATATTCTTTTGTCACAAAATCGGACACAACTAAACTCATCTGGTACGTTGATTTTCCCATCTACATTGGAACCGTCGGTAGTTTTGAGTTGTGTTTTAGTTGTCTCGATATAGTGATCACTTGTATCTGCATCTAGCTTTTGTAAATCTTCATGCAATAACTTTAGTAAAGTCTGAATTGACCTAGATTTTGTAAGTACTGAACATCTACAAAGATTGCAATTTGGATTAACCGTAGAATCTGATGATATAGCCTCATTTTTTTTAGTATTTTGTTTAGTCGTTATGGATTTAGATTCCTTGTTTATTAAACATGTTGTTACAGATGTGGAGGTCATAGGATGTTTGGTTGAAGGCAATTTCGGGTCTGCAGAAAGACAGGAACGTAATTTCGGCTCGGCCATTAGTTCCGAACAATCTAATTGATCCGATTTAGTTTCTCTTGGTAATTTATAACGGAACTGGCCATCTGTACCTGCGCCATCATAACAAGCATCATCCATTTTTTGAATATTTTCAAGTTCCTCTTTAAATTGCATGTCTCTTTTTGTTCTAACAGTTATTATTTCCTCTTCTTCTCTAAAAGCACCGTTTAAATGTAGTACTCTTCGAACTGTGATTATCTCTTCAATTGCTTCAAAATATGCGTTTTCTTTAGTGTTTTTTGGCTGTGCAGTATATTTTGATTCTTCTGTATCTTCTGTCTTGGCCTGTGGTGGTTTAAGAGAACTTAAACAACATGGATTAGAGCAACAAGAGACTAGTTCGGTTTTGGCAGGTTTAGGAATAAGTCTAGGACTAGGTTCAAGAACTATAGGTTCTGGTGTAATGACTTCATCTTCATTCTTTACTTCAGTTATCTTAACCGCTTTTACCGTTGAGGGTTTGATAGATGGATCACTTTCGATGTGACAAATGTTACTAAATTGAATATTTGACGGTAATATCTCTTTTTCTTTAACCCAATCAGACGTTCTTGTTATATGAGACTTGAGATATTCATCTATTTGTTCAGTATTTTCTTTCTCACAGGGAACAACCTTCAATCGAAAATTTAGATTTAACGTGCCCTTCACACTAGCCACTCTTAAACACACTGAGCATAAATTTTGTTCCATTTGTTCAGAATTCTCAAATACAGAAAGGCAACAAGCGCATATTTGTAAAACTGCAGCTCTTTTTTCTTCTTTGTGTTGCTTAAACCTTTTTAACCGGAAGGTGTCCTCCCTTTCCATTTCGTCTAGTTCATCTATAATGTACTTTACGCTTGCTCGAATCTTTGGTATGACCGACTTTGTAAGAATGTTCGTTTTCCTGTGAATGTGTAGAAAGTTATTCTTTTCAAATTCCGACTCATTTTGCTATTATAAATATGCCAATGTCTCACCCATCCGTGTATAGTTTAACGATGTAAAATTTTGACTAGGCTATAATCATTATAATTTTTAACCGACTTCAAAAAAGGAGGAGTTTTTCAATTCGACTGTGTTTTTTTTGTATTTTTGTAACGTGGTTACTCCGCCAATTATGAATTAATTTTGACGATTCTTTTTTTTTTGGTAGGTCATATTTAATTTGGTGTAGATCTGGTGAAGGACTTCGGAGATAGACCATGGAATCATCGGCGATTGAAATAAATATTTCGTGTTGATGTTTCCCTTGCATGAACAACAGGTCAACCCAATGTAATACAACCACTATACATTTTGAAAAAGAAATTAACAAAAATTATAACCGACTTCAAAACTAAAAAAGTAAAAAAATAAATTTACCAGCGTCTTTTAAATTCGCAACTAAAAGAACATTAATTTGACTTATTGGAATCGGTGTCAAGCCTAGCCCAAAAATACTGTAAGCCCAATCGCGAATCATACCGGCTACACAGCGACTCCAATAAAACAAATTATAGATGCGAATTTAAAAGACGCTGGTCATATTATTAAACAGGTTTTTTTGATTTTGAAGTCTGTTTCAATTTTTAGTAAAATGTTTTAAAGGATTAAAAAATATTAGTGAACTCAACAGTAAAATCAGATGCTATAGAAATGCATTGTCTTAATAAAGGTTCAGTTTTAGAAGATACCCTTAATGTGGTTTCGGATTTAGCTTTTTTAGCATGTCTGTTAAATCCTAGTGGATTCGGCTCCAGAACAGCAACATACTCAGCCATTTTACCGCTGTTTCCCTTCGTAAAAATGCTATCAATTTCTTTAAATTTAGTTTCGTTGGGATCATGTCTTTCCGTTCTTATTGTTATAATTTCTTGTTCCTCATTAATAGTTCCATCGTTATTTGAAGTTCTCGTAACTTTTACTATCCTTCGAACGCTCTCCTCGAATAAACCTATTTCATTATCCACGTTAGGATCTAATATATTAGAAACTCTTTCTATTGCATGTTTTCTATGACTTTCTAAGCAAGTTTGGTTACTAATTTCTGATTTCTTACAAATCTCACACTTATCTGTTTGCATTGATGTATTTTCCGGCGGTATTATCATTACTGGTTTTCTTTTAGTGGGACTAGATTCTGGTGATGGTTGTAGTGATGTATTTGATGGTGTTTTTGGAGGTGACTTCGGTGGTCTCTTTGGTTGTGTCATTGGTGGTGTTTTTGGTGCTGTCTTTGGTGGAGTCTTCGGTGGTGTATCTGATGGTGGTTTAAGCGCTAGCCTTGGTGATCTCAGTGGTTTGTTTTCATGACAAGGTTCATATGAAGTTGAAGCTTCGGAATTTTTTGAAGATCTACTCTCTTCCCATATTTCCTTACATTTGTAACATGATTGTGAAGAGGCTCCAAGAACAAGAGTACAACTTTCGTGTATTGGAAAAATCATTCGACCGAAAGATGCTTTGTCATTTTCATTAAAATCGAAACTAGAATCGATTTTAGCTTTAGTTATTTTACACGACTTTATGAATTCGTCTACGCTTGCAGATATTAGTCCTTTAGCTTTTAATTTGGAAACTAATTGCGCAATATTGTTTTGAAGATCATTCAAAGACGATTCTTCATGGTGAGCTGATTTATTTTGCTTTTTTTTAAAACGTTGCTTAATATGTTTACAAGATCGAATGAAGGTGTCAGTAATAAAGCCACCTTTTTTAGCTTTCTTGCTTAATTCTATAGTACTAGCAAGGTGATCTATGAGATCAGTTATTTTCCCATCAATAGATGGCGTTTTATATGCACTTTTGTGGTGTTCCATTTTAGCTTTAAAGTCATTGCAAGCTGATATCAAATTTCTCATGCTATTTGAATGAAATCCATCCTCTTTAACGCATTTAGCTAAACGTGCTAAATTTGTTACGTTGTTATTTAATTTTTCTAGCATATCTGAATTATTATAATCATTCTTGTTGTCTTTTTTAGATTTGACATGCGTACATGCATTAGGAAACGGTTCAGTACCTGGTGCCAACATTCCTTGTTTTTTGTAATTTCCAGTAGTCTCTTCTATTTCTTTTATAGTATCTTTCAGAGCTTCCAACTGTCCTTTCTCATCAAACTCATCAATCGTAAGTTTTATACAACCTTTATCTTTGACGTGACAATTGATTTTATTTTTAATGTCGTGACAAACTTGGATAAATTTATTTACACTTGGCGTGAAATCCACCTTCCGTTGACATTCTTTACCAACATCCACTACTGCATGTAAGTGACGTTTAAGATACTCTAAACGTTTTCTTAAATCATCATCAGAGGAAACTTGGGAACAACTTTGATTGCCATGTCCTTCGGATCGTTTCTCAAATTTGAAATTTTTATCCATTGTTAAAATAATGTTTTCGCGCTGTTTTGAGAAGTTAACCACAGAGGCTTGGCTTTGTTTGAAACTGTTACCGACTTCTGTCAAACTATCTGTTTTTGACTTTTCGCCTTCGTTTTTCTTAGACGCCATTTTATCAGTATCTTAAAGTTTAACCACTTTTTTTTTGTGTTTTACCTTGCTCGTTTTATTCAGGTCAGATTTTTTTAGCGAATGTTACGAGCTCTAAAATTACTTAGTTAGGTAATCGAACTGTTTGTGTAGTATAATAGTTTAAGAAACTTTATTATTTTTGGTAAAGTCTTTACAAATCTGGAAGTCTTTTTATTAATTATTACTGAAAATAATTATATTTAAAAGATAACGTTTTTAGGCACAACATTTTTTAAACGTGTCAATCTAGCTTTATTACTAAATTCCTTATTAAATATACTACTTTATAAATTATAGATTTTTCTTTCATATCTTTATAAACAAGAGGAGTTAACTATTTCTTGAAATTTTAAACTAGATGCCTTCAAATATAGAAAATTAAAGATTTCTTTCGAATGACTTTCATCCAATTCAAATAAACTAGGTGATGAAATACAAGGCCTAGTTGTTGGAATAACCATGGGAAGTGAAGATTTGCAAATTTCTGATTTTGTAAGCCTTGCTAATATTGTTGGTCTGTAACTGTTATTAAAAACTGTAGCTATTCCAATTGTTGTAGGGTTTGATTGATTTCCTGATTGAGTTTTTCCAGATTCATTTTCATCGACTTCATCTAGATGACTGGGTACCATTTCTTTTTTAATAGTTATATTCCTTCTTTCTTCATTTATAGTTCCATCCGGATTTCTCGTTCGAATAATTTGAGTGATTTCTTCTATTTCTGTTTCAAAAATTCCTAGTTCAATATTATCTAGGTCGGTAGATGGATAGTTTTTATTAAAGTTTTCGTAAGTTTCAGTTTTAAACGTTGAAGATTTACATTTAGCTTTTGCTTCTTTTATTTTTTGTTTGCAACTCGGACATACGCCGTCTACTTCACAAGTCCTGGGAGCTAACAAACTCTTACAACAATCAATTTGAATTTTCAATTGTTTAGCTGACGTCATAAATTCAACAACGCCGGTTCGGATTAGACCTTCCTCTTCTAACTTCTCAGTTGCTTTCAACATTTCTTCTAATTTTTCTAAGTATTCTTCTAGCCTCTTTTCTTCTTCTGTCTTAGGTGGCGGCGGTGGAAGAGTGATTAATCCGCTGCAGATCATGCATTTGTTGTGTTTACCTAAATCCTCACAAACGGGACAAGGGGTTAAATCTCCTGCAACGATATCACCCATCTTCTTTTTCTTTCGGTATTTTACTTCTAGAATCTTTTTGAGTCTAAAGAATTCTTCTCTCTCCTTTTCTTCTAGACAATCGAGGATGTATCTGATACTGGCTGAGCATCTCGGTATGACTACTTTGGCTAGAACGTTCATGCGCCTGTAGGAATTTTTTATTTTTGAAATATTAACATTGACTTTAGCTGCCGACGTTTTTTCTAAAGGACTGTACGGGTGCCCTTCTTAAAGTTTCCTTATTGTGTTGCATATATTTCTTGTTAAATTATTCTTGATTTATGTCCTCGGTCTTCTAGTTTTATTATTTGCTCTACTGTTTTGACGTTGCTGATTCGGACATTTTGTAAATTTAGTCGTGCTTTTTTATATCTTTTAGGGTTCCGCAGTCAACAAGGAACCCTTATAGTTTCGCCATGTCCGTCGTTCTGTCCGTCTGTCCACGGCTTTGCTCAGAGACGCTTAGTACTAGAAGCCTGTTTTTTGGCATGGGTATACATATTTATCACGGCGACAAAGTGGTAAAATAAAATCTTGACAAATATATTTTTTGGGATGCAATTTTTTTTCTCGTCTGTCCCATGGTGTGGGGTATCGTTGTTGGATAGGTCTTTTAAACATATTGTAGGTGTATTGGGAGAACCATTTTTCGATTTAGAGATCCGTTAGCGAAATATTAAGCTTTAAGAGGCTATGTGAAAAAAATAGGATTCTTCAAAGCATCATATCTCATGAAGTACTAACAGTAGAAGTATAATTTGCGGATATGTCGCTGGGTGAATCCAACAACGGCACAACTCAAAAATTGGCAGTTTTGAGTTAGCACCGTATTCTGGTTCTACATCACATACTTTATCTTGTGCAATATAGACCTGACTCGATATTTCACTGAATCAAGAGATAGATGGTAGTTGTGCCACTATTACACTAAATAAAATTGTTATTTTGTGTTATGCAACAATGACACTTTTGAGTCAAAAAGTTGAATTAAAATTATTCCCGTCTGCAAAAACTACCCCTGTTATATTCTGTAAACCACAATGTGAAGGTTTGTGATGTCCAAGTAGGTCCTCCCTACTTCCAACTCTTCAGGGAATCATAACATCTCTTCTCCTATCAAGTTTTGACTTTTGACCAATCTGCTTTTTGTACCATGGCTTTCTAGTATAGATAAAAGACTGATCTGTTGTATGAAGTTCCAGGGTCAGAAGATTAAAACAATGTGATATTGTAATTTTGTGGAAAAGAGCGTAGCTATGTAAGCGTGAGGCTCTATTACTGCTTTCGTATGGTTACTTCATAAATATATAGCTTTGGTAAATCATCTGATTCCTGCATATTCAATATTACCTTTATGCTTTTAAATTTGAGTTTTCTTTTCCTCTTACCTCTTCTTGTCTTATCATTCATCTTTCATCCCAAATGACTGATGTCAGGATGTCTCCATTTATTTCCTCTGAGATAATTTGGGAAAACTTCAACAGATCTTTTCATTGGCTTTCCCCAGATGAAAATATCTGACGACGTATTCATCCAATTGCAAACGAAGGTATTCAACCTGAACATAGGGATCAAGGAAGACACATGAACAGTGACGATAGAACTAGTCCATCATTGTGAGCTATGGAAACAGCTACTGGTTGGTGTTTTTCTAAGAGATAACATCAGAAATGAAGTAGTAACGTCTGAGAACTAAAGCAAATAACGCAGCCCTGAAAATTAGCAAGCTGAAGCGGCAATAGGCTTGTTATATCTGCTGAAGAATTGGCAACTGATTAGGAGTATGTGTTCTAGAACAGAAGCTACAAACTAGCGTGGTTATTTTATAATTAAATAGTATGGGACGACCACCGGCCAACTGGCCTGACTACGTAAAATGGGTAGCTGGTAAGAAGACCGAAGATAGAGATTGATATTTGTTTTACACATCGTTCTTGATTTAAGCAGTACTTAAAGATCTATTAAGATCAACATGTGATTGGGCTCACGAGTAATTTCTTGGTCTGGCTCTTATCATCGAACTCGTTGTGTATCTGTCCCGAAACTCTGTCCGCGTTTCGGTACTACTGGTGAAACGTGGATGTTCTGAGGTTTCAGAATATCTCTGACTACCCCTCGGGGAATATAGTCGTGAGCATATGCTTATGCGTTGTGTATCTGATCTGATAGGATCTCATCAGACAACTTCCGTCAATTCAGTAACAGATCAAATTTCCTTTTCCTCATTGCTTTGTAAATTCTCATTTCTTCCGTCTCTTCTCTAATGCCATAATTGTGTTTAATTTTGGGTACTAATTAATATCACATTTCTTCATGTTTTCTCAATAATTATCTGGCATAAATCTAAATCGTACCAAAAAGTTAATGCAAAACTGGCATAACTCGGAACCCCCATATTTATGGCCCTATAAATAGAAAAATTGAAGTATATAAATAAAATTCTCAACTGTTATAGATTACTGATATAACACAGATATACAAAAGGCAAACATCAACAATCTAACCCTTACTGTGTAGTAACTACAGACGAATTTGTTCGCGCGCACTCTCTCGCGCCAACTTTAAAGTCATTTTTCTCAAAATCAACTTTTTTGACTTGTGCCGTTGTTGTATTCACCCAGCGATGTGTAAATTAAACATATAATTGAAGTTTTGATTAGAACCAAAACACGATTAAGACACATTTTCTCGATAGAAAAACAAGCCAAAGTAGCCTCCGTCTTTATCGATAAACGCTTGGAAGTGCTAAACGGTGAATATTAGAAACACGAGGCTTGACTTAAAAAAATTGATTGATATTTTATAAATTTTGATTAGAACAGAATTGAACTTACATAAATAGTACAATCACAATTAAAGTTTGTTTTACGCTTGCGTCGTTTCAGGCGCGCGCGCTGTCCCATCTCTTTCTCTCGCATCAGGCAGTAATATAAGCTATCACACGCCTAGTTCGCTTCAATTATTTTTCGACATAGGCCCTTAAAGTGAAAATTTTTGTAAAGTTACAGTCAACAAAGCTATCAACAACCTATCAATGCATTAGTTTCACTCGCAAGAAATTTGCTGTCAATTTTTCTTTTTTAATTTTTTTCTCTATTAATAGGGTTAATTCGCGTATGTACGTTTTTATCCATGCTGTGCGAAGTGCGTGTGATTTATCTCAAATTACAGATCCATAACAAAAAGTATGTTCATGGGAATCGATTTAGTGTAAATTGTTTCTTGAAAAAATCCGTAAAGAAAAAAACGTTGTAAAAAAGGACCCCGTCCAGCCCTTAGATAAATCGGAGGGGTGAGATCATCGGCAGCTTTGCCCACTAGTGGGAATGAACTACAGTTTTAGTATTACCAACTATGCGCGTTCTACTAGTACATGAACATAAAATCTCACTAATATTATTAAGGGGAAAGTTTGTGACGATTTTTGTATGTTTGTGGCTCGTGGCATGATTGATCACGCAAAAACGGAAAACGCGAAAAAAAAATCAGATGTTCCCATACAAAACTGTGAACCTACTCGAGCCAAATATATGGGACAGCTGATTATTTTTTCGCGATTTCGATGTTGGTCCTATAGAGAAAGTTGTTCAGTTTAACGGTCTAATCATCTCCTTAAAAAAGTGTCAGCATATTAATAAGGACCCTGTACACCTTTCGGTAAGGTCTACCGGGGTAATTATCATATCTCCTCTTTATTTACCAACACCTGTTTTGTAATGAAGGCATGTGTTGGTAAATAAAGAGAAGAAATGAATCATGATTAAAAGTGCAATTGCTCCATATAGATGCAATTACCCCATAGTTACAATTACCCCATAGTTACAATTACCCCATAGTTACAATTACCCCATAGTTACAATTACCCCATAGTTACAATTACCCCATAGTTACAATTACCCCATAGTTACAATTACCCCGGTAGACCTTACTTACACATTTTTGTTGGATACTTTATTCAGCACTAAAACATTTAAGTTTGGTCGAAAAAAAGGCACCACCTTCCATACAAAAACCCGCATTGTCTTTTCATCCAAATCCGTTCAGCCGTTTATGCGTGATCAATCACGCCACAAGCTACAAACATACTAAATCTCCACTCGAACCGAGTTTAAAGATATACAAGGTGGTTTAGACCATCAAACTGAACAACTTTCACTATGGGACAAAAATCGAAATCGCGAAACAAAAAAGATTTTCCATAAACTACAAATCTGCTAGAGCTAAATGTATGAGACAGCAGATTTTTTTATCGCGATTTCGATGTTGGTTGGAAAGTTGTTCAGATGATGGTCTAAACAACCCCCTTTAAAGTTTTAAATGTTTATTGTTACTTTTGTAACACCCAGTAATACTCGTATGTACACACGGCGACACATCAAGCTATACAAAACCAACATAACCTGGCCGCGCGTAAAGTGAATAACGTATAACGTCGCGCGGCCAGCTTATTTTGGTTTTGTATAGCTTGATGTGTCGTCGTGTGTACTAGTAATTAAGAGGATATAATTCGGAGCGCGCTCCATACAAACGTACTGTGGTGATATTTTCAATACTAACCAATTAAACTCAATTAAATTTTTCAGAATCAATCTAAAAACAAATTTCTATGCTTGTATAGAGTCGGATTTTCGTTAAAATGTATAGTTTAAAAGTTACTGTGCCTCAAAGATTTTCATACAAATCTTAAATTAATCCTAGCATTGAAACTGTATATTTTAACGAAAATCTGACTCCATACAAGCATAGATATTTGTTTCAAGATTGTTTCAGCAAAATTTCATTGACTTTCATTGGTTGGTATTGAAAATATCACCATAGTACGTTTGTATGGAGCGCGCTCCGAATTATATCCCCTTAATAAGTATAGTTTGTTACTTTATTCTAAACTGAAATATTCAAGTTTGGTTGATGAACTCGCCAAAAATAGGCGTCTTCCTATTATTATTAAAGTCCGGCCGCTGAAAGATTGCGTTTGACAGTTACCATAAAATTGTAAAAAACTGAATGAAAATATTGTTTACCTGTGCTCACTCTAGTACACAGGGCACTAGGAGTTTTGCTTGGCGCCATTGCTCTTGCTGTGTTTCGTGTTATTTGAAATTCGTAAAAAAATTGGTTTTAGTGATATTTGTGACATAATTTCGTGCGGATTGTGTACCAAACAGTTGCGTAAAGCGACCGACGTAACAGGAATCTTAAATAAATACGATAACAGAACATAAGTATTGGTTCAAGTTAACTCGTACATGGTCATTTTGGCGGCAACGCGCGAGCTTACAAAATCGACCATAGATTCATCGTCATCTATCATCCCCTCATCAAAAAATAAAGAATATAATGAAAAAAAATAACGAATGGCTCAAAAGGACTAGTATCCAGAGCCGTTAAAGAAATTAAAAAAAAAACATGGCACTAGCTGCCCTTTTAAGTTCAAAAAGCTACTAAATAATGATCGGCATTTATAGTTTTCATTCAGTTTTTTACAATTTTATGGTAACTGCCAAACGCAATCTTTCAGCGGCCGGACTTTAATATTCCTTATTTGCCATCACATTCTATGAGACCTAGGTATATTTACTAACTTTGTAGCATTTTTGTGCGCAACTTCAATCAGCTGAAAACTTAATCTTAGTTCTAGCATCATAATCATCCTCTTCAACAGATCTTTCCACTTTTGTTTCGCCTCTCTAACTGTTTGCCCTCCTCTTTCTATCGCCAGATGTTCGTACGGTTCCGTATCGGACTGTGATAAAGAGAAATATTACCGGTCAAGTGCGAGTCGGGATACTCGCGCACCGAGGGTTCCGTACTACACCACCAAATTACAAAAAAAAAATTCTGGAACCTTTAGCAGGAGATTGACTCACACGCTCTTGAGTTTGCTCTATAATCACACCACTCTCTCTCTCTCTCTCGACTCTTGTATGTATTATCGTTTTTCCGATAGAGCGAGAAGAAAAACGTTGATAAAAACTAGTTTCTTGTATGAGGACCCCCCTTAATTTTTAACTTTTTGCAATTTTATAACAAATGCGCTAAAATAACACATATTCTGTGATTTTTTGATAATTTGAAAATTTCATCTATCTGCCTGTTACGGTTCAAAATTTACAGCCCTAAATAGTTAGGACAGACGGACGGACTGACAACGTAGGCTCAGTAATAGGGTCCATTCGCCCTTTGGGTACGGAACCGTAAAAATTGGTCCAAAACTGATGAAAATATCGTGGAACATACATACAGATACAAATTTTTTTGAAAATTCTTGTTTTAATTCAGTTACCTCAATGATGTGGAATTGTAGAACTTTCACGCCGGATATTGTTTTGTTGGTTGACGTAACCGTTAAGGCGGCCTGTTGACAAAATAAACAAAGTATAAAAAATTTTTTTTATAATTTCTTTAACGGCTCTGGATACTAGTCCTTTTGAGCCATTCGTTATTTTTTTCTTTATATTCTTTATTTTAATGATGGGATGATAGATGACGATGAATCTGTGGTCGATTTCGTAAGCTCGCGCGTTGCCGCCAAAATGACCATGTACGAGTTAACTTGAACCAAAACTTATGTTCTGTTATCGTATTTATTTGAGATTCCTATTACGTCGGTCGCTTTACACAACTGTTTGGTACACAATCCGCACGAAATTATGTCACAAATTTCAAATAACACGAAACAGCAAGAGCAATGGCGCCAAGCAAACTCCAATATGTTTATAACCTGTAGGACTAGTCCTACCCTAGGACCACTAGAGTTTGCAACCCTAGGGTTGCCAGGTACAGGCTTATCAATTTCTGGACTTTTCTACTAATTAAGTTGGAGTGCAAGTCCCAAATCCAGCTGTTAGACGTATTATAGGTATTAAGGGGATATAATTCGGAGCGCGCTCCATACAAACGTACTATGGTGATATTTTCAATACTAACCAATTAAAGTCAATGAAATTTTGCTGAAACAATCTTGAAACAAATATTTGTGCTTGTATGGAGTCAGATTTTCGTTAAAATATACAGTTACAATGCTAGGATTAATTTAAGATTTCTAAGGAAATCTTTAAGGCACTGTAACTTTAAAACTATACATTTTAACGAAAATCTGACTCTATACAGGCATAGAAATTTGTTTTTAGATTGATTCTGTAAAATTTCATTGAGTTTAATTGGTTAGTATTGAAAATATCACCATAGTACGTTTGTATGGAGCGCGCCCCGAATTATATCCTCTTAAGGCAGTATGATACGGTCGAGATCGCGCTCACTAGTTTTTTTAACACGAACGAAACATGAAAAATTGTGTTTTAAAGTCTGAAAACAAATTAGTCGATCGCTCTCAATAACACGATTAGATTAAGTTTTAGATAAAAAACGTCCCAAAGCTCCCCTTTTTATTTTGTTTTTTCAATATTATGATTAAACTGCTGTCATTTAACATTTTATTTTTATACTTAAGGGTATATTACTGTTGGCGCGCTCCATACAAACGAAGTCTGGTGATATTTTCGATACTGACCAATTAAAGTCAATGAAATTTTGCACAAACAATCTTGAAAGTCATCTCTATTCTTGTATCTTGTCAGATTTTCGTTAAAATGTATAGTTTTAAAATTACAGTGCATCAAAGATTTTCATACAAATCTTAAATTAATCCTAACATTGAAACTGTATATTTGAACGAAAATTGGACAAGATACAAGCATAGAGATTTGTTTCTAGATAGTTTCTGCAAAATTTCATTGACTTTAATTGGTTAGTATTGAAAATATCACCAGACAACGTTTGTATGCAGCGCGCATTTACGCATTCGGAATAAACTTCTCTTAAAGTAATGCAACTGTTTACCCTAACACCAGTAGATAATGGTTACTTAGTTGTAAATTACCAGCTAATTAAACAATATAATTACCATTATAAATGAAAAACATTAACAAAGCACGTACGTAGGTATTTAATCGATAAAACTACTTACTTTAAGATAACATTATCGATAATTTATAATAAGAAATTGTAATAAAAAAAACAGTTTTTATCTTCTACGTTGATAAAAACAGTGATTTAGCAATTGGGTATTTGACTAAAAACAATATAATTTTATTTTTATCTTCTCAAAGGTATGAAAATAACGCTTAAGAGGATATAATTCGGAGCGCGCTTCATACAAACGTACTATGGTGATATTTTCAAAACTAACCAATTAAACTCAATGAAATTTTTCAAAATCAATCTAAAAACAAATTTCTATGCTTGTATAGAGTCAGATTTTCGTTAAAATGTAGTTTTAAAGTTACAGTGCCTCAAAGATTTCCATACAAATCTTAAATTAATCCTAACATTGAAACTGTATATTTTAACGAAAATTTTACTCCATACGAGCATAGATATTTGTTTCAAGATTGTTTCAGCAAAATTTCATTGAGTTTAATTGGTTAGTATTGAAAATATCACCATAGTACGTTTGTATGGTGCGCGCTCCGAATTATATCCCCTTAACTCCCATTTTCATTGAGTTTTTAGCTTGAATACTATTTTTAATAACAAGATAAAGTTTAAAAAGTAATGAAATGTTGATGACGTCACAACTCAGAATTGAGTACAAATTTCATACAAAGCGCCGTTTTCCGTTGCGTTCAGTTGCGCCGTTTCATTCAGTTTTGACGTCTGATAAAGAGTAGCTGATTTGACTACACTTCATTCCAAATAAGGACGACTATTCCTATTCCTATTTAGCTTTCTGGCCAATTCTGATTACCAAATGTAATTAATTTATTGGATACATATACTATCCGATATATCTTGGACATTACTAAAGCTGTTTTAAGAATAAATGAGAGGAAGTGTTTCAAATCTGTTTCTGTAATGCAAAATAGCCTTAAAAATTCGTTGCTATTTTGAATGGAGTATAATTGTCAAGCAGCCTATTCGCAATAAAAAATAAACACTGTAGGAAATTACATAAAGACATAATATCTTTAAAAAATTCGAAGTAATCTATTTTCGCACGTCACGCAAATAGGTCAAGGAATGTGTATCGAATTTTCGACGGAAACATGCAAGGCCTCCGTGGCGCAATTGGTTAGCGCGTTCGGCTGTTAACCGAAAGGTTGGTGGTTCAAGCCCACCCGGGGGCGATTATAATTTGGTTTTCTTTTATTTTGATACTATTCAATTTACGTGAACGAAAATGTTTGAAAACTGATTTTTGTTTGCTAAGTAAATTATACAGGATCTTAATATGCTGACACTTTTTAATGGTGATGATCAGACCATCAAACTGAACAACTTTCACTATGAGACCAACATCTAAATCGCGAAAAAAAATTGTTGTCCCATACATTTGGCTCAAAAAGGTTTGCAGTATCGTAAGGAACTGCAGATTTTTTTTTGGCGTTTTCTATTTTGGTGCCATAGAAAAAGTTGCTCAGTTTGACGGTCTGATCATCCGCTTAAAAAAGTGTCAGCATATTTAGAAAGACCCTGTAGAGTTTAGATTGTGATGAGCGTTTTCCTTTTCTTTTTAGGGTTCCGTACCCAAAGGGTGAAAACGGGACCCTATTACTAAGCCTTCGTTGTCCGTCCGTCTGTCTGTCTGTCTGTCCGTCGCTCCTAACTATTTAGAGCTGTAACTTTTGAACCGTAATAGCTAGACAGTTGAAATTTTCACGAAATAATTATGCGTTATTACGGCGGATTTGTAAACAAATAATAAAAATGACAAAAAGTTTAAATTTAAGGGCGGTCCTCTACAAGATACTAGTTTTATTCAACGTTTTTTAATCTCTCTCTATCGTAAAAACGGTAATACATACAAGCGTCAACCTTGGTTTGATTATAGAGCAAACTCTACAGTATAACAATAAATAATAAAAATCGGCCAAGTGTGAGTCGGTCTCGTTTTAAAGGTAAAGGATAAAAAAAAATTTATAGTTATTATTTTGTGTGGTACGGAACCCTCGGTTCGTGAGTAGCCCGACTCGCACTTGACCGGTTATATTGTTAATAAACAATGTGCCCTGCCCATTGCCTATTTAGTTTAGCAATTCTTTGGGGTATGTCAGCTACTCTGGTTCTTCTACGTATCTCTTCATTTCTGATTCGATCTTAAAGAAAAACTCCGAGATCTATCAATATTAGATTTATAACAACAAATTTTCTAGTATGGTCTGTTGTTTTATAGTAAAGTCCGCTAAAATAAATAGTGGTCACATGCAGGGTCCTTCTTAATATGCTAACACTTTTTTAAGGGGATGCTCAGACCAACATACTGAACAACTTACTCTATGGCACCAACATCGAAATCGCGAAAAAAAAATCTGCTGTCCCATACAAAACTGCAAACCTACTCAAACCAAATGTATGGGACAGAAGATTTTTTTTCGCGATTTAGATGTTGGATAGAGAAAGTTGTTCAGTTTGACGGTCTGAGCAACCTATTAAAAAAGTGTCAGCATATTAAGAAGGACCATGTATACCATACTAGACATTGTTCTCCGTGTAGTTGTAGCAATGCTTTTGATCCCCCTGAAAGGAATTATGGTCGTGAATGTATGTATTAAAAAAATGTGATCGCCCCCGGGTGGGCTTGAACCACCAACCTTTCGGTTAACAGCCGAACGCGCTAACCAATTGCGCCACGGAGGCCTTGCGAAGCTTTGCAAATAATATGGGTATCTATTTACACGAGTAGGTACTATTGATGGAACAGATAATTAAAAAGATGCCAAACATATTTTCCAAAGTATAATATTTAATTAGTTACCAATTATTTGTATAAAACATCTGAAACTATTTATTTACGTCTAACATATGGTCTCCAATCTCCATCCCTTTGTCCATAGTTTCGTTTGAAATTGTACTTTGTCTAATTATTATAAGGACTAGCCTTGCGGTAGCATTTCCCCTCTGCCACGTTATAGCACAATTGATCTTGTGCATTTACATTCAATTTTACACCTTATCACTAAACGAGACAGCCTATAATTGCGAAATAATAACTTCGAACTTAGAACGTTTGGAGTTCACACGAGACAACTTTTCCTGATTTTTAACATTCAAAATTAGAATCTAAAGTTATGTGGAATAAAATCCAAAGTTGCGGATTTCATGTTACCTCGCCCCTCGCAAAAAGTGGCAGAAATGTTTGTTAGTAGAATTACACGCGTAACCAGTCCACATATAAATAGTCAAAGAAATTGTACGACAGGTAAGAGTCAGGGTCGGACTGGCCATACATGGCCCAGCCTGCGCGGGCCCCCCAGGCTTACTACCTATACACGAAATAGTGCCTATTTAATATGATAGAGAAATAAAACCGAAAGCGAACGAAGCGCGTTCGAGATTTTATTGCAATTCATCAGACCGTTGGAATACGAGCTAAAACTTGAAGCGAGCGAAGCCAGCACGAGATTTTATTGCAATATGATCATTACACAACGTAAAAGAGCCAAAATCAGGAGCGAGCGAAGCAAGCTCGAGAATCTTCTATATTATAACTCGATTTACAGCTTAAGCTGAAATTGAGTTTATTAAATGTAAGTAATCATAAATATTTATTGCATTATTGGATTACATCAAATCTTAGAAATATAGGACACACACATAAAATTTATGTGAATCAAAGGCGAAGTGAGCTTTATATTTCTCAGGATAATGATTCGATCGCAGGCAGAGCTCAATTTCAGAACGCAGAACCAAACAAAATTAATGTGGAGCGAGCGAAGCGATCTCATAATTGAATTCTGGGTTAGGCCCAGTCCTGGGCCCCAGCTCAAAATTTTTTTCATAATTGTAATTATGTCATTTACATTGTCTATGTCTGTTGGCAACTTGTTGTTGCTGTTTTTCTTGTCATCCAGCATTTCCTGCCTCAGTAGACAACAAAGCCTCATCTTAATGTGAGAGAATCTTCTCTGGAAAGTTACCTACTTGACTAAACGATATTGTGCGGATTACGCAATAGTATAATAGGCACTATTTTGTGTGTAGTTAGTAAGCCTGGGGGGCCCACGCAGGCTGGGCCATGTATGGCCAGTCCGACCCTGACTCCTACCTGTCGTACAATGTCAAACGAAACTATGGACAAAGGGATGGAGATTAGAGACCATAATATCAGACGTAATTAAATAATGTCAGATATTTAATACAAATGATTGGTAATTACCATTCTTCATACATTAAATATGGTCATAGTCATTGGTATGATTCATTAAATGATTGGTTCTCTGACAGCAAGTTGACCACTAACTTGCCTCCACCAACACGCACTGGGCCAGCATGGAGTATGGCCCGCTCCCTCTCACCCTTATTCGTGAGAGGAGGCCTTTGCCCTGCAGTGGGATTCTACAGGCTATAACTTAACTATTGGTAATTAATTAAATATTACACTTTGAAACTTATGTTTCTCATCTTTTTAATTATCTGTTCCATCAATAGTACCTACTCGTGTAAATAGATACCCATATTATTTACGAAGCTTTGTAAGGCCTCCGTGGCGCAATTGGTTAGCGCGTTCGGCTGTTAACCGAAAGGTTGGTGGTTCAAGCCCACCCGGGGGCGATCACATTTTTTTTTGCATGCATTCAAGACTATAATTCCTCTCAGGGTGATCAAAGACGAAGAGAGAACGAAAACTACAGGGTGAAATTGATATCATTAGCATAATTTTAAACTAAGAGTCTAAAGCTGTTCCATACTAAACGGCAATGACTTGATCAATTGATTCAAAATATGTATGCAACAGCAGATTTTTATTTTTGCTGTTTTCGGTTTGCTCCTAATATAAAAGTTGTTCAGTTTGATGGGTAGATGCATGCATATGCTCACTACTATATTCCCCGAGGGGGTAGTCAGAGATATTCTGAATCCTCAGAACATCCACGTTTCACCAGTAGTAACGAAACTCTGTCCAGTGTGACGGGGGGTGAGCCCGTCGCCACTTATAGTGGACAGTGGGTACAATAAATGCCTCGAAATTGAAGTATGCAGGTTTCCTCACGATGTTTTCCTTCACCGAAAAGCCAGTGGTGTTACAAATCGTACATAAATTCCGAAAAAGTCATTGGTACGAGTCGGTCTGGACGGGGATCGAACCATCGCCTCCTGCAAGGCAGGCAAGGTTACTCGCCACTGGACCACCAAGGCTTGATGGGTAGATCCTTAGTTTAAAAGGATGCTACTGATATCGATTTCACCCTGAATTTATTTTAGCAGATTTTACTATAAAACAACAGACTTTACTAGAAAATTAGTTGTTATAAATCTAATATTAGTTTCCCTGCGAGACCGAATCAGAAATGAAGAGATCCGCAGAAGAACCAGAGTAGCTGACATAGCCCAAAGAATTGCTTAACTAAAGTGGCAATGGGTGACATTGCTCGCAGAATAGATGGCTGATGGGGCCGAAGAGTTCTCGAGTGGCGACCGCGTACCGGAAAGCCCAGCGTGGGTAGGCCCCACAGGGGAACCGACGACCTGGTGAAGGGGGTGGGAACCCGTTGGATGAGGGCAGCGCAGGATCGGTCGTTGTGACGATCCTTGGGGGGAAGGCTATGTCTAGCAGTGGACGTCCATCGGCTAAGATGATGATGATGATGATAAAGCCCAAACAAGTCTACTTTGAAGTTATTGTTCCGCAATCATAGGCTGTCTCGTTTAGTGACTAGGAAATCTAGTACATACATACATAAACTCACGCCTTTTTCCCAGAGGGGTAGGCAGAAACTATAGATCTCCACTGTGATCGGTACTGACACACCTCTCTTGCTTCCTCTAAGTCCATACATCTTTTCATACATTCCCTTCGATTTCGAAATCTAGTATTCATTGTAAATAATATTTACCTTTTGTGACACATTTTCGAGCACCATCTTATTCAGATTAGGATTGAAATACCTCGACCTGGCTAGCATGATGTAGCCAGAACTGATGTCTTCGGTAAAGCCTGCGTAGGACCTGAAAAAAAAAGAGTTTTTAGTGTTCCGTAGTCCAACAAGGAATCCTTACAATGTCATCCATTCTATCTATCTATCTATAACGTCACGCCTCTTTCCCAGTGGGGTAGGCAGAGACCAGAGCGCGCCATATACTACGATCCTTACATACCTCTTTTGCCTCATTCACATCCATACATCTCTTCATACATGCCCGTCGGTTTCGAGTACTCCGCACCTCCCCTTTTTGTAGGACGCAACCGATTTGATCAGAATACGTCCTACGAGGGCGCCTTTCGCCGACACTTCCACTCCCTTTATCTCTTTCGTAAATCTGCTATCACTCATCCTCTCCACATAACCAAACCAACGAAGCATACCCTTCTCTTCATCCATTCGTCATCCATTCTCAAATATTATTGATTATAAACATTTTAAAGCCATGTTCTGCTGTTTCGAATCAAATTAAAGATTGAAACGTCCCTTGAGACGCAAAAGATTGAATATTTTGATCTCTGTGTGTTGTGGGCTCGGTGGCGAAATTGGAAAACGCAATTCTCCGTCTTAAGGGGCTCCATACAAACTAAGTCTGGTGATATTTTCAATACTAACCGATTAAACTCAATGAAATTTTGCAGAAGCAATCTAGAAACAAATCTATATGCTTGTATCATGTCAGATTTCCCTTAAAATGTACAGTTTTGAAGTTAAAGTGCCTCAAAGATTTCCATACAAATCTTAAATGAATCCTAGCATTGAAACTGTATATTTTAACGAAAATCGGACACGATACAAGCATATTCGTTTCTAGATTGTTTCTACAAAATTTCATTGAGTTTTATTGGTTAGTATTGATAATATAACCAGACTTCGTTTGTATGCAGCGCGCATTTACGCATTCGGAATAAACTTCTCTTAAATAGAAAGCGGAATAGACCGCCCTTTGTACCCTTCTTATTCTTGTTTTAAATTGTATTTTTATATTCTTGGTGTGCAAATAAAGAATATTTATCTTATCTTATCTTAAAGAGAGAATTATCTTAAAGAGAGTCAAAAGTAAAACAAACATTTGTTAACATTAAAAATAATAAGTGACCGGTTTATTTTTCACTTTTAAAATGTCTCTTTTTAGCGTAGAGGGTTTTTAAATTTGTAAATTGATATTATTTCGTAATTTTTAATATAACTTGAAAACAGCTGAACCGATTTTCATGAAACAAAGCTAACAACACTCGCAAAAATTAGCTTTCTATTAAGAAAAACGCATCGATATTGGTCCACTCGTTTGGGAGCTACGATGCCACAGACAGACAGACCGACATAAGAGTCAAACTTAACCCCCCCCCCCCCCCCCCCCCCTTTTTTGCCTCGGGGGTTAAAGACCAGCAAAATACAGCAGCTTAAATGGAGAATAGGACTCACAAGTTAATTTCCGCAGCAACCTTCCTATGTTCTCTGCCGGTGGCTAGGGCTGTCCATTTCATAAGCTTCCTACCAAGTTGACCGAGATGCAGACGGTTTTTCATCTGTTGTAACGCGATCAGGGATGGCATGCATGGGTACCTGGTCGCGGCCATTGCTGCTTCTTCTTCTACGGGGGTGGGAGACAAACAACATAATAAAATAAACAAAAATGTAAGGGTATAGATTCAGACGAATACTTTCTATGAGAAACGCGATTGCTCAGCCCTCCGAAAAGTGCGTGCGTGTGCCGTATTTCCGATTAAAAGAATTAACAAAAGTACTTTTATAGAAAGATCACATCAGAAATGAAGTGATTACGTCAGATAACGAAAGTGGTTGACATAGCTCAGAAAATTAGCAAGCTGAAGTGGCAATGGGCTGGTCATATCTGCCGAAGAACTGACAACCGGTGGGGTGTCAGAGTTCTAGAGTGGAGACCGCGAACTGGTAGGCGTAGTGTGACAGACGACCTAAAAAAGTAGCGGGGAGCGATTGGATGAGGAAGGCCGAGGACAGAGTTTTGTGGCGCGCCTTGTGAGAGGCCTATGTTCAGCAGTGGACGATGATGGGCTGATGATGATGATGATGACTTTTATAGATAATTTAAAAATTTATTAACATAAAACAAGTAAATGTAGGGTAGGTAAATAAAAAATATAAGAGAACTTATAACTTTTATAGATTGTTTTTTTATGATTTTATTAGATAAACTAATGGTGAATATAGAGAGTATACATACCAAAAAACGGAAACTAATAAAGTAAAATGCTTCTAAAACAAGAAAAATGTTTAAGATACAAGAAAATTACGTCATCATTGTGACGATTTGGATGGATAAACTATCCAAGAATACTGAGTGAAGACTTTGGTTTCGGTCAAGTTTATAAATGTAGTCGAAAAATGAAAAATAAAAGATGCCTCCAAGGTATTTCGTCCTACTATTGCGGCCTTAAGCTGTATAGAGTAAAATTGATATCACTGGCATCAGTTTTTGATAGCTACGCGGTTATTATTTAATCTAGAATTAAGGGGCCATTCGTCCAGGAATTACCTGGGAAGCGGTCTCTTATTTTTCGTTTTTCTACAAGATTTATACAAGATACTGAAACGAAAAATATACTCAGTATTTTATTTAGTGAAATCATAAATTGAATACACGATTGAACTTCACACGATAGAATTGATTTTCGAAAAGTTAAGAAAATAACGCATTTATTAGCATTATTTTCACAAACTATAAAAACTTGCAACTTTGAATTTCTGGAATTTTACTCACATATTCATCATTAAATTATCTAGTGAAAAAAAAATCTATTTATTTATTTATTTATTTATTTTAACACTTTATTGTACACACGGAAATACAGATGAATACAGCATAATAGACAAGTACAAAGGGCGAGCTTATCTCTGAATCTCTCTCTTATAAATAAATAGTACTTTTATTAATTCTTTTTAATCGAAAATACGGCACGCACGCACTTTTCGCGTGCTGCTGGGCAATCGCATTTCTCATAGAAATTGTTCGCCTGAACCTATGGCCCCTTAAACAAAAAATCTACCTGCAGTTCCTCAGTCATCCTGTGATAGTGGCAGTTCGTGTTGTTCATGCCAGTGTGTTGTTCGTACCATGTTAGTTCATGTTCATGGCATGGCATGGAACACAAATATACCAAAACGCGGTAAGAACCCGTTAAAATGTTTAGTTCTAGATCATTGGTAGTAACTTATTATTAATCTGTGTCATTGGCATTCTTTTAAACTAATAGTCTAACTATCAAACTGAACAACTTTTACTATGAGAGCTAACCTATCGTAGCAAATAAAAGTCTGCTGAATTGCAAACTAAATTGCAATGCCTATTCGACTCAAATTTTTAAAACAGCAGATTTTTTTTGCTACTATTTGGTTGGTCCCATTGTAAAAGTTGTTCAGTTTGATGGGTAGACTGTCAGTTTAAAAAGATGCCGATGAAATGAATTTCACCCTGTATAGTGTCCTTCTTAATATGCTGACGATATTTTAAGGAGTTGATCAGACTTAATGGTCTGATAATCCTCAATCTGAATAACTTACTCTATGGCACCATTATGGGACCAACATCGAAAGCGCGAAAAAAAACTGTCAGCTGTTCCATACAAAACTGCAAACCTACTCGACTCAAATTAATGTATAGTACCGCAGATGTTATTTTAAACTAAAAAACGACATATACCATCATCATCCATTGTTGGTTAAAAGGTGGTTAAAAGATAAAATATAGCTTGTTTCTTGCATCATATGTCATGACACTGCTAATGTTTATAATTGATGTGTAAAAACTATTAATCAATTTTAAATTATACATTTTTGTGTTAACTATTTCATTTTGTTGAATAGATAAATATTTTTGTTATAAAAATTATTGCTGTGACATCTTTTTGGGATATTTTGTGGTCATGTCAATTTGCTGTCAAAATATATACTTTTATGACTTTCATAGTTATGTCTTTTAAAAGGAGATTTTAAAGTTGAGTCGCGCTGCAAGTCTGGCGGAGTACGGACGCGTGCGTATCGGCGCGTTGGGCTTGCACGTGGCTCCACCATTTTGTGAACTCTTTTGTGTTAACCTTAAAACAATCACTTGAGATTATAAACTACTTACATTGGCAAAACTACCACGCTAGACTTAATTAATACTACTGATCATTTTCATTCGTATGCTCTCCACATAACGAGACATTGGCTGAATTGTGATAACACATCGGATCCCACTAAACAAAAATTGAATTGAATTGAGATTTTAACAAAGAGATTATACCTAATACCTTATACTTTCGTCCATTCTGTGAATTCTGTCTGTCTGTATGCCCCACCTTAAGAAAAGTTTATTCCGAATGCGTAAATGCGCACTGCATACAAACGAAGTCTGGTGATATTTTCAATACTAACCAATTGAAATCAATGAAATTTTGCAGAAACAATCTAGATTAAAATTTCTATGCTTGTATCTTGTCAGATTTTCGTTAAAATATACAGTTTCAATGCTAGGATTAATTTAAAATTTTTGATGCACTGTAACTTTAAAACTATACATTTTAAAGAAAATCTGACAAGATACAAGCATAGAGATTACTTTCTAGATTGTTTGTGCAAAATTTCATTGACTTTAATTGGTTAGTATCGAAAATATCGCCAGACTTCGTTTGTATGGAGCGCGCCAACAATATACCCTTAATAACTCGTTCATTTTTGCACATATTGAATCGAAACTTGTTATGAAGACAGATAACTGTAAACCAAAAACAAAACTGTTGTAGTTATAAAGAAACAACATTAACATAGAAAACACATTTTTTTGACCCTCCCATACAACGAAAGAGGGGTTGGAAAAAATTTTTGTTACCAATTGAACAAAACTTCTATAGAAACTAAATCGTTTAAATGCTTCTGTTTCGAGATTATCTGCGCTCAGTGCTAAGAGGAAGGATCTCTCTTTAAGACTAGAGTGAGCCATACCAATTGTAAAGTGTCCACTTTTTTTGACGTTAAGGTTTGAGTGTGTGGTGTCAAGTAGTATGGACAAAAGACACCAAGTGACATATGACCTTATGTTTACGGTCACTTTTCACACACACTAGCTCAAAAAAAAGTGGACAGCCGCATAAACAAATATCTATAGTTAGATGGAACTATAGATATTTGTTTATGCGGCTATAGTTCCATCTCCTTCTACTATTAAAGGTACGTCATAAGACAAAAGAGACCAACTACAATTGTAAATTTATGCGGACTCTATGGAGATCCTTCCTCTTATGATTTTAAAGTTACCAAAGAATGTCTATCTCACTAACATTATAAATATGAAAGTTTGGATGTTTAGATGTTTGGATGTTTCAACTATTTTACAGTCATGTTGTGCCATTTCGAATCAAATTAAGTCCCCTTAGGACGCAATAGATTGAAAATTTCGTTGTCTGGCTAGTGGACTCGGTAGCGAAATCACACGGCATAACTTTTCACTCGTAAGAGACATAAAAAGCAGCTCCATTTTTCGAGTACGTAATGCAAGAACGTCACCTATCTTCCTATTTTAATTTAATCAAAGACGGATTTGGATAAAATTAGGCACACAGATAGATTATGTTCTGGATTATCACATAGGGATACTTTTTTAACCGTACTCTTCTAAATTGTATGACCCCTCACGCACACCAACCCAAGAAAGTTGGCCACTTTCTTGAGTGAGACTCAATCTAGACATATACCTACTATATCTAAAAAGATACTCTATTTAATCTTCTGTCACGTATAACCAAGTCGAAGTCTCTATCAAAGTCAAATCAAAGTAATGGTTTACCAACTCCCCTCGCCTCAAAAGGTCTTCGCTATCGAAGAAATTTGAAGAGGTCACTTTTCCGACTGTTACGTATTTGTCCGATCCGCCCCTTCACACACACCCCGCCGAATAAATTGCGAAAGAGACAACTGCAGCTCAAACTGATTTTATCAATTTAAAATGGACGAAATCTGCATTTCGTATTTAGTCTAGGAAAAATAAGGTTTGAGATTGCATTAAAGACACTTTAGTAAATTGTGTTTGAAATAATATTACTGTTAGTTTCTAACACTTTTGTCGAGATTTCGTGGTTATATAGGCTCAGGAACCTGAGAAATACCTTAAAATCGATATTAATGTACAAATGGCAAGCTTATTTCTAAAAATATTTCGACCAGCATACCAGCAATAGGGACAGTTAATTATCAAAAGGCAAATTTAATGTGTAAAAAACAAACAGTAAATAATTTAGTTTTGAGGTTACAATTTTTGAAGACTTACAAAATATTAAATATCTACCCAAATTAACGATATTAACCGTGGATTATTATTGTTATAAGTAAAACGTATTGAACGAAGATATCCTGTACAAAATCACCAGTTTTCCATTTTTTGTTCATACCTAAATTTAATGTTTTGTAAATGTCTTAATTATTCAATAATACAACATGAAAAATCGGGGATTATTGAGAATTTATGTTTTTCAGGTATGTATCTACTATATTCCAAATTTTCACCAAAAGTGCAATTAATGCAACCTACTCTATACAAAAATCCGTAGATTTCCCCGACTAATTCCCCTGTTTCCTTATCCAAAACTAAACCGATTTTAATAATGATTTCAAAAATAATATAAGAAAGAGTTTGGCTTTGTCTGTATGTTATGCTTTTTTCGTTTATATTTGTCAAATTGGTTTGCTGGATGTCTGAAAACGGACGGTAAATTTAGGCATTTTCGAAGGTCGAATTATTACAGTAATTAATTTGCAAATAACCGGCCAACAGCGTGTCGGCCTCGCCCAAGATAAGTTCCGTTCCGTAGTCATTTCATAATTTACGCCCTATTTTCGACACTGAGCCTAAGAGGAAGGATCTCCATAGAGTCCGCATAAATTTACGATTGTAGTTGGTCTCTTTTGTCTTATGACGTACCTTTAATAGTAGAAGGAGATGGAACTATAGACATTTGTTTATGCGGCTGTCCACTTTTTTTTGAGCTAGTGTGTGTGAAAAGTGACCGTAAACATAAGGCCATATGTCACTTGGTGCCTTTTATCCATACTACTTGACACCACAAACTCAAACCTAAACGTCAAAAAAAGTGGACACTTTACAATTAGTTTGGCTCACTCTAGTCTTAAAGAGAGATCCTTCCTCTTAGCACTGAGCGCAGATAATCTCGAAACAGAAGCATTTAAACGATTTAGTTTCTATAGAAGTTTTGTTCAATTGGTAACAAAAATTTTTTCCAACCCCTCTTTCGTTGTATGGGAGGGTCAAAAAAATGTGTTTTCTATGTTAATGTTGTTTCTTTATAACTACAACAGTTTTGTTTTTGGTTTACAGTTATCTGTCTTCATAACAAGTTTCGATTCAATATGTGCAAAAATGAACGAGTTATTAAGGGTATATTGTTGGCGCGCTCCATACAAACGAAGTCTGGCGATATTTTCGATACTAACCAATTAAAGTCAATGAAATTTTGCACAAACAATCTAGAAAGTAATCTCTATGCTTGTATCTTGTCAGATTTTCTTTAAAATGTATAGTTTTAAAGTTACAGTGCATCAAAAATTTTAAATTAATCCTAGCATTGAAACTGTATATTTTAACGAAAATCTGACAAGATACAAGCATAGAAATTTTAATCTAGATTGTTTCTGCAAAATTTCATTGATTTCAATTGGTTAGTATTGAAAATATCACCAGACTTCGTTTGTATGCAGTGCGCATTTACGCATTCGGAATAAACTTTTCTTAAGGTGGGGCATACAGACAGACAGAATTCACAGAATGGACGAAAGTATAAGGGTTCCTTGTTTTACTACGGAACCCTAAAAAGCAAAAAAAAGTCAAAAGTCAAAAATGTTTATCAAAACAACATTTTTGATTCAAAATAATATCACATATAGTGAAACGTGGATGTTCTGAGGTTTCAGAATATCTCTGACTACCCCCTCGGGGAATATAGTCGGGAGCATATGCTATGCTATGCTAAATAATATCACATAGATAATTTTTCAGACACAACGGATAACAGAACATAGGGACATAGCAGAGGTAACATAGGATGTTTGTAAAAAAATGTTTCCTGTAGTGTCATTATCAATTCAATTCAATTCAATTATACTTTATTGCACACCAAAACAGAACATACATTTGAATACAGATAAAGAATTAAAAGTAGGTACAAATAAGGCGGTCTATATTATCCAAGGAGGAAACAGGGGAATATGTTTGTATGGACACAACTGTACTAGTCTATCCTCTTAAAGGTAGAAGATATTTCAACACCTAGTTACATGACATAATCACTCTGATAGACTTTATCGCCTAGTCTAACCCAGCGTGGCGTTAAGGCGCCGTCTAACCCAATTATATATCCAATTTTGAGCAATTAGCCTTGGTTTCGCTCGTCGCCTTAATCCGGCGTAAGAGCTTAGCCTTAAGTGATGAAGAGCTTAAATATAGGTATGTCTGGTTTAAGAACTGATTTACTTTTAAGATAATGAGCCGTTTTTTTTAAATAGTTCAAAGACACTGGTAGGATGGCGCTACAATCGTGCTCATTGGCTGTCAACTCGAAAGAGTTCAGTGTTTTTCTCGATTCCCTATTTCAAGGAAGCAAATTTTTTATTTATGAATAAGATTAAGATGGTTTTATATGAAAGACGTTGTGATACTTTGAATTCATCGAGTTTTTGTACGGTTAATGTTCATTTATGTATAACAAACTAAAATTTTGTGTAAAACAAACCTGCCAGACATTATGCAAACCATAGACAAACAGCCAGTGTTTCATTCCGTAGTATAATTATAGTATTTGTACTAGAATTTCATATTGAGTACTATACAACGTGTTAATGAATAAGCGCAAAACCTCATACACCCAACTGATTTATAACAAAATAATTAGATTGAAACAATAGTTTCATTATTTTGATATTTAAAATTTAAAGTTATTCGCATTTTAAATTTTGAGGCAGAAATGATTTGTTATCATTTCAGCAATGAATGAAAGCGCTAGCGTACTCGTGGAAACATTTTAAGAATCTGGTTTTGGTAGTAAGTAGGGTGAGAGTGCCAGAGCGGTGGGTTGATCGATTACAGTAAATTTTAAATTTTACTAACAAATTATTTAATATTTTGAAAAAAAAATACCTATGTTGAAAACATGATAATTCGATTCTGCTCTCGATTCGAAACAAACTACTTCCTAGTTTTGCGTTAATTCATTAACACGTTGTATACTATCGTCCGTACAGGATAGTACACTAAAATACTATTATTTGCCAATACCTTCCTCTGACACAAATATTTGATCCTAAACTCTAAAGTTCATCGAGAATGTGTTCAAAAATTAATATATATGTTATCTTCTGCCACTGACAACAGTATGTTGAATACATAATTATTATTAAGTGCGAGAGATATATCATAAACACTATAGAATCAATGTTTGATCGTACTATGGATAGAAAAACATCTCAAATTGTAGTCAATAACAAAAAAAAGGTTAGCTTGTTTCATATTCTTTCGGGTCTAAAATTGCTAACTGACAATGTTGGTTTATTGTTGTTCGAGTTGTGTAACGATAGGGTGTGCAAACGATCGACGCACCGCATATTTTTACTAAAATAAAGCTTAAATTTAAAAACGTACTATAATTTTCTCCAAATACTATGTTTTTAATTTCCATAGACTATAATTTTTTGATTGCTCGAATGCAACACTGCAAACACTTTTTACTGTCAATGTGACATGTTTTTCTGAACTTTTTATTATGCCATCTAGTGATTTTTCGTATTACTAGTCTTCGAAAACGCCTCATTGATACAAGGTATTAAGACTATTAAAGCCGTGGTGGTCCAGTAGCAAACAACCTTGTCTGCCGTGCAGGAGGCGATGGTTCAATCCCCGTCCAGGCCGACTCGTACCAATGAGTTTTTCGGATTTTTAGGAAACCTGCATGCTTCAATTTCGAGGCATGTATTGTACCCACTGTCCATTATGTGGCGACGGGCTCACCCCCCGTCACACTGGACAGACTTTCGGCACTACTGGTGAATCGTGGATGTTCTGAAGTTTCAGAATATCTCTGATTACCCCCTCGGGGAATATAGTCGTGAGCATATGCTTATGCTTATCCTAATAAAATAAGTGATACCTGCGAGGAACGGAGATTGAAGATAGAAGATCATTTTCATTATTAATCCTATCATCATCATCAGCCTATATACGTCCCACTGCAAGGCACAGACCTACCCTCAGGGAGGATGTTTGTACGTTAGTCCACCACGCGTGCACAATGCGGATTGGTAGACTTCACATTCGCATCGGAATTTCTTCTTCAGCGTATGCAAGTTTCCTCACTATGTTTTCCTTCACCGTTTGAGAGCAGTCGGTATTACGTACATAAGTTAGAAAAACTCATTGGTACATGGCATGTTGTCCGTGCGGATTCGAACCCGAACCCAATTGAATGTTCATACCTCTCCGCAACGCGCCACCGACGTTCCTAAATTAATCCTATGGTTAAGGGGATATAATTCGGAGCGCACTCCATACAAACGTACTATGGTGATATTTTCAATACTAACCAATTAAAGTCAATGAAATTTTGCAGAAACAATCTAAAAACAAATCTCTATGCTTGTATGGAGTCAGATTTTCGTTAAAATGTATAGTTTTAAATTTACAGTGCCTCAAAGATTTCCATACAAATCTTAAATTAATCCTTGAATTTTAACGAAAATCTGACTTCATACAAGCATAGAGATTCGTTTCTAGATTGTTTCTGAAAAATTTCATTGGATTTAATTGGTTAGTATTGAAAATATCACCAGACTTCGATTGTATGCAGCGCGCATTAGCAGGTTTCGGAATAAACTTCTCTTAAGTTGATATTTTTACCATTGAACTATTATACAGGGTGTATGTGACAGCCTAGCAAATACTGAAACGGTGAATTCAGACCATCAAACTGAACAACTTTCACTATGGAGCCACCCTCAGAACACACGAAAAAAAATGAGCTGCTTCATACATTTGAGTCGAGTAGGTACAACTGTTTTATATTTGTTCACCGTTTCAGTATTTGCAGTAGAGTGAAACGTGGAGGTTTTCAGAATGTCTCTGACTACCCCCTCGGGCAATATAGTCTTGAGCATAATGCTATGTAGAATCATCTCATTTTCAAAGAAAACGGCTAAATTCTGACCGGAGCCACGCGCTCGTGCACATCGATTAGTATGGCGAGTCGTGTTCCCGGGCGGATACGCCTTAAGAAGGACCCCGTATGTGCTCAAAACTTAGACCACTTATATGAGGACAAGTTACGCGTGTAATTCTACTAACAAACTTTTCTGCCACTTTTTGCGGGGGGCGAGGTAACATGAAATCCGCAACATTGAATTTTATTCTGTTAGTTTAGATTCTAATTTTGAATGTTAAAAATCATGAAAAACAGTGTCGTGAGAACCCCAAACGTCATAAGTTCGAAATTATTGTTTCGCAATTATAGGCTGTCGTGTTTAGTGATAAGGTATTAAATTGTATGTAAATGCGTGAGATCTTTTGATCTTGCACGTTGGCAGAAAGGAAATGCTTAGGTGAGGCGGGTCCGTATATAATTCGTCTAAGGTTAAAAAGTCAGTTAAAAATCAGTTCACAGACACCTACAGAATACTAAACACATTATGTGGTAATTGTGTTGCTCAAAAAGTCTCAAAAACTATCAGAATACCTATCTCGCCGAATCAAATATTGAATAAAATCTACAAATCTTAAAAACCACTCAAACCTGTCACTTCACTCAAAAACAAGGGAGTATTAACACCAACTGCAAAATTTTATAGTACACCTGCCCATGTCTACTTTATTTTACACAACATTTTTATTCTTTTTTCGTGCCAGCATGAACAAGGTGTTTTTTATTAGCCTGTGCCATGTCTGTTCTCCTGCCTTTATTCTGCTTTTTGGTATCGGTGCAATATATTTTAATTTCCTTCCAACAATCTCTATACTCCATTTCTATACGCAACGAAATTTAAAGGCTATTTTGAATTACAGAAACAGAGATTTGAAACACTTCCTCTCACTAATTCTTCGAACAGCTTTAGTAACGACCAAGATGTGTCGATAAATAAATTACATTTGCAAATCAGAATTGGCCAGAGAGCTATACATGAATCGGAAAATCTTTTCGTCCTTATTTGAAATAAAGTAGCCTTCATTTCCGTAGATTTACTTCCGTACGCTCATTCACGGCTCACTCTTATCTGATTATGACATTTTTACTCAAATTGAATTCCTCAATTCTGAAAACATTACACAAAGTTTATCATCAAGTAAAAAGTAATGTGAGTAAGTTAAATTTTAGGACTCAGCCTCAACCTAACGTAGCCTCAGTTACAAAAAACACTGAAAAATTTACTTAATTAACGGCAAACTATAAATAGAAAATAATAATATACAACGTGTTAATGAATAAGCGCAAAACCTCATACACCCCAACTGATTTATAACTAAATAATTAGATTGAAACAATAATTTCATTATTTTGATACTTAAAATTTAAAGTTATTTGCATTTTAAGTTTTCAGGCATAAATGATTTGTTATCATTTCAGCAATGAATGAAAGCGCTAGAGTGCACGTGGATACATTTTAGGAATCTTGTTTTGGTAGTAAGTAGGGTGAGTGTGCCCGTGCGGTGGGTTGAGATCGAGTTCAGTAAATTTTAAATTTTACAAACAAATTATTTAATATTTACCTATGTTGAAAACATGATTATTCGATTCTCCTCTCGATTCTAAACAAACTACTTTCTAGTTTTGCGTTATTTCATTAACACGTTGTATAACTACTAAATAAAACAATCGATAATTTTAACGTCTCATGTGAATTATACGGGTGAATAAATATAAGCAATAAGTGGATATTGACTGCCTTACTATTTAACATCATTCTATATAAAACACTCGTCCAATATAACGTGACCTACCAAAAATCTCTTCTATGATAAAAACAGCCTTAAATATGTTGTATAAAAAACCTTATTAGGGTTCAATGGGAATGGTTCACTTGTAGAACGTGTCAGGCGTCTACAATGCCTATTATGTCGGCACAAAGACCTTCGGAACCCTCTTTCACACCTCTCAGCTTTTGATTCTGACTGTTGGTTTTTGCATTTACATTAAATTATTGAGTTTAAAAGGAGCATTTACATTTCTAAACTCAATAATTTCTTATCTACATATTTTTTTTAGTAGTTAGTAGTTAAGTAGTTATAGCCTGTAGAATCCCACTGCAGGGCAAAGACCTCCTCTCACGAATAAGAGTGAGAGGGAGTGGGCCGTACTCCACCACGCGGGCCCAGTGCGTGTAAGGGTACCTTGTTGACTACGGAACCCTAAAAACCAAGTTTATTGAGCAAGGGTTGGAAATAATCGAAATCGTGATCGTAATAGCTGTTATAATCGTCGCATCACAAGTTCACACAAACCAATTCACACCTATCTTCAACAGAATAAAGTCGTACACACGAGACTTGTGGGACACGACTCCTTTACAATTTATTTAGTATAATGACCCTTTGATTTAATGAAAGGGTTGAAATATTAACCCGTAGACATTTATTTGTGATCCCTTGTGTTTTACACGCCAGGTCTTTTGTAGTGTCCAGTTTATATTTTGTTTTGGAATTAATATCACACTATGCTCTATAGCGCGCTCCATCCAAACGAAGTCTGGTGATATTTTTAATACTAACCAATTAAAGTCAATGAAATTTTTCAGAAATTGTATGCTCGTATGAAGACAGATTTTCGTTAAAATGTATAGTTTTAAAGTTACAGTGCCTCAAAGATTTCCATACAAATCTTAAATTAATCCTAGCACTAAAAGTGTGTACAACGGTGTTAATGAATTATCGCAAAACTAGAAAGTAGTTTGTTTAGAATCGAGAGCAGAATCGAATTATCATGGTTTCAACATAGGTTTTTTTGTTCAGAATATTCAATAATTTGTTTCTAAAATTTAAAATGAACTGGACTCGATCTCAACCCACTGCAAGGGCACACTCATCCTACTTACTACCAAAACAAGATTCTTAAAATGTATCCTTGAGCACATTAGCGCTTTCATTAATTCCTGAAATGATAACAAATCATTTTTGCCTGAAAACTTAAAACGCGAATAACTTTAAATTTTAACTATCATAATAATGAAATTATTGTTTCAATGAAATTAATGTTATAAATCAGTTGGGGTGTATGAGGTTCTACGCGTATTCATTAACACGTTGTATAGGTACACTATTAGATAAAACTGTGAGTGTGTCTGTACATTGATGATTTTGCGAAAAAAGTGTATATCACTCCAAAACTCTAAACACCGGTTTTTAATTTTTTCTATGTCTGTTTGTCTTCGAGCATCACGCAAAAACTTTTAGATTGATTTTGACAAAACTTTTCGTATTTAAAAGCTTATGATTAGACTTATAAATTGTTACCTATGTAATTATGGATCCAGGGTCCAACTTATAATGTTGACGATTTTTTAAATGATCAGACCCTTAAACTGAACAACTTTCCGTGGCTAGCCGTCTCCTGATCAACTGCCTCCGTGGTCTTATGGTTTAGAGCATTGGGCTCTTGACACAGAGGTCGTGGATTCGTTTCCCGGACAACGATGTGTCAGCTTGTGCGTTTTTCCCCAGTTGGTTAGGACATTGCAGGCTGAATCACCTGATTGTCTGAAAAGAAAAATTATTTCGTGCTTCGGACGGCTCGTTAAGCCGGTGGTCCTGGCTACTATCTCTGGTGGTAGTAGTTGTTACTCGTATATACAAACCACGTCAGAGGCCGTAAGGCGGTCTGAAAAAACTCAGACACCAGGGCTTGCTGCCGACACGATAAGAAGATCTGTCAGCGTATTAAGAAGTACCCTATATTTATTAGGTAGATCTTCTTTGACAGTCTTATTGTACATGCCGTGGTGGTCCAGTGGCGAGTAACCTTGCCTGCCGTGCAGGAGGCGATGGTTCGATCCCCGTCCAGGCCGACTCGTACCAATGAGTTTTTCGGAATTTATGTACGATTTGTAACATCACTGGCTTTTCGGTGAAGGAAAACATCGTGAGGAAACCTGCATGCTTAAATTTCGAGGCATGTATTGTACCCACTGTCCATTATAAGTGGCGACGGGTTCACCCCCGTCACACTGGACAGAGTTTCGGTACTTCTGGTGAAACGTGAATGTTCTGAGGTTTCAGAATATCTCTGACTGCCCCTCGGGTAATATAGTTATGAGCATATGCTATGCTTATTGTATTACCTACGTGGACATCCACGCGGACAAAATCACAGTCAAAATAATAGTCTACATTAAAAACGTATCAAACATGCATAGGTACTAATAAATGAAAATTGTCGAAACCATTGCTTGCATTAGAGCGACCACTGCCCGCTGCGCATCTGCTATATCATAACGAATTCACCATGAAATGAATGTCCGATCGACGGGTTTTAAAATAAAACCGGCCATGAGCGTATCGGGCCACGCGCAGGGTAGGGTTCCGTAGTTGCCCGTCATAACATACGGATTTAGAAGTGGGCTTTTTGGGTAAGGACCCCAAATATGAGGCTAGGAAATAAATATGTGCCTAGTGCCTACATACATAAAGTAGTTAAAAGGCTAACCAGAAATGTGTGAAATATAAAAAAACCTAGATTGGGGGCGCTGCAATCGACTATAACCTTTAAGAAGATATCATCGTTGGCGCGCTCCATACAAACGAAGTTTGATTATACAGGGTGTTAGAGTAAACAGTTGCATTACTTTAAGGGGTGATTGTACCCATGATACTGAACAGCTTTCCCAAAGAAAACTATAGGAAATTCGCAATTTTTTTTTGGACTTTCCATACTCTATAATATGTACTTATTGTTATGTTTTCTATTCTATTTTTATGGTCTATGCTCTTGCTCTCTGTTTTTATGCTATGTCTAACGTGTTGGAGTTGATTCTTCACAATAAAATATTATAATATAAATACAGTGTTTTATGAATTAAAGTACTTATATACTCCATTCAAAATAGCAACGTGATTTTAAGGCTATTTTGCATTACAGAAACAGAGATTTGAAACATTTCCTCTCACTTATTCTTAGAACAGCTTTAGTAGCATCCAAGATATGTCGGATAGTAAATGTATCCAATAAATTAATTACATTTGGTTATCAGAATTGGCCAGGAAGCTAAATAGGAATCGGATAATCTCGTCGTCCTTATTTGGAATGAAGTATAAATGCAATCAAATAATTTTTTTTATGCGAAAGTTGTTCAGTATCATGGATACCATAACCCCTTAAAGTAACGCAACTGTTTACCCTAACACCCTGTATAATCTAACTTCGTTTGTATGGAATAGTCCTTTGAAAGGTTATAGCCGATTGTAGCGCCAATCTAGGTATTTTGTGTTTCAGTTAACTCTAGTAATTTATAATTCTGTTCAGGCTTTTAACTAATTTATGTATGGCACCAGGTACATATTTATTTCCTAACCTCATTTTTAATTACACGATTCCATTTCCCCCCATGTTCAAAAGACAAGATGGCGTAACGCACTAACTCCTTGACATATTTCTATTATACTGGATCAAAGGAAGACATTCTTTACATAGGGGTGGAACCCTTGCCTAGATGAGAAGCTAAAACTAGGTATTACATAGGCATTAGAACATGTACTTTGTTTAAATGTCGCAACCGTCTGCTTAAATCTGTCATTTAATTAAATGGCTAGCCCGTTCGTTGAATGGCGACACTCAATTGATTGACTAGGCCGAACGTTGATTGAGTGAGTCACTCTACGTTCAACTAGTTGGCTGAATGTAACTTGTGGTTGGCCGGTACGATGTACTGTAGTTATGTATCTAATCTACCTATCTGCGTATTGTTGCTATCGATGTTGTTAATACTGAGGTTTCTGCATTGGGGAAAACATAATCAATGTTTTTATTCATAAGATGTTTGTTTATGTATTTGATCATTAAAAAAAAAAGCTAGCCCTTTGAATATGGCGGACGTAAAATCAGCCAGGTGATTCAAAAATTAGGTTCTATTTTGAATCACCTGACTGAATTTCGTTGGTCGTTACATTCAACAACTTGGCCAGTTGTGCTTTAGTCTTTCAATTGAGTGTCGCCATTCAATGAACGGGCTAGCTTTTCAATCAAATGGCAGATTTAACTTGATGACTGCAACATAAACATAACGTTATGTGTAGGGTGGATTGTAAAATTAATTCAGTCTGTAATGAAAAGCATTGTCATCTACTAGAGTTTACCCGCGACTTCGTCCTCACAAATTATACAACGTGTTAATGAATAAGCGCAAAACCTCATACACCCCAACTGATTACCGAATTAGGTTGAAACAATAATTTCATTATTTTGATAGTTAACAATTAAAGTTATTCGCATTTTAAGTTTTCAGGCAAAAATGATTTGATATAATTTCAGCAATGAATAAAAGCGCTAACGTGCTCATGAATACATTTTAAGAATCTAGTTTTGGTAGTAAGTAGGGTCAGTGTGCCCGAGCGGTGGGTTGACATCGAGTTCAGTAAATTTTAAATTTTATAAACAAAATATTTAATATTCGGAAAAATTACCTTTGTTGAAACCATGATAATTCGATTCTGCTCTCGATTCTAAACAAAATACTTTCTAGTTTTGCGTTATATCATTAACTTGAATATTTGATGGTCTAATCAAACCCCTTAAAAGTTTTAATGTTTATTTTTACTTTTGTAACACCTTGTATAACCTAATATAACAAGAAGAATATTTTCCTATCGACCTCTCTCTTCGAATTTTCCTCAAACAGACATATCAAACGATTTTCGAAAATAATTTTCAGTTAGCATCAGAATTTTATTAAGTTCCTATTTTGTAAAGAATATAGTTTCCAGAGTTTGACTAATTCTTATAAGGACTAGCCTTGCGGTAGCATTTCCCCTCTGCCACGGCATAACCACAATTGATCATGTGCATTTACATTCAATTCTACACCTTATCACTAAACGAGACAGCCTATAATTGCGAAATAATAACTTCGAACTTAGAACGTTTGGGGTTCACACGAGACTACTTTTCATGATTTTTAACATTCAAAATTAGAATCTAAAGTTATGGGGAATAAAATCCAAAGTTGCGGATTTCATGTTACCTCGCCCCCCGCAAAAAGTGGCAGAAATGTTTGTTAGTAGAATTACACGCGTAACCAGTCCACATATAAATAGTCAAAGGCCATTTACAAAAATGTCCTTACTTTTACAGAAACGGATACCTCAAACTAATTGTTTTCGTTATTCTTAATAATAAAACCGGTCAAGTGCGAGTCGAGCTACTTATGCACCGAGGGTTCCGTACCACGCAACATATTAACTTAAAAAGTTCTTTTTTTCCGTGACCTTTAGCGCGAGACCGACTCACACTTGGCCGATTTTTATTATTTGTTGATACCGTAGAGTTTTCTCTACAATCACACCAAGTTTAATGTATGTATGTATTACCGTTTTTACGATAGAGCGAAAAGAACAAACGTTGATTAAAAATAGTTTTTTGTATGAGGATTCAGATTTTATCTTTTTGACATTTTTATTATTTGTTGACAAATCCGCCGTAATAACGCATATTCTGTGAAAATTTCAACTGTCTAGCTATTGCGGTTCAAAAGTTATATCCCTTAATACGTAGGACGCACGGACGGCTTAGTAATAGGGTCCCGTTTTCACCCTTTGGGTACGGAACCCTAAAAAGATACTCAACATTTCTATCTAACCAGTAAATTCCCAGTACGATTCTATTCGAGCTGAAGCAAAAAGACTGTCTCAAAATTTCCAAATATTCTTACAAAAAAATACAATAACTGAAAATAACAAAAGAAGAGCTCACAATATTTTTCCACTCTTTCGCTTCCAACATCTGAAATGGGTTTCTTGGAGGAAAATAAGTTTGATATAACTGTTTATGTTAGATATTTTTTGAATAAATTTACTGTAATGTAACGGTAGAACGCCGAGTTTTCTAGCTTTGCGCCATCTAATGCGTTTAAACCATGAGCACCGAGGTTCTTTAAAGGTATAATTATTACCGTTAGCGCGCTCCATACAAATGAAGTCAGGTTATATTTACAATACTAACCAAAAGTCAATGAAATTTTGCAGAAACAATCTAGAAACTAATCTCTATGCTTGTATGGAGTCAGATTTTCGTTAAAATGTATAGTTTTAAAGTTACAGTGCCTCAAAGATTTCCATACAAATCTTGAATTAATCCTAGCATTGAAACTGTATATTTTAACGAAAATCTGACTCGATACAAGAATAGAGATTAGTTTCTAGATTGTTTCTGCAAAATTTCATTGACTTTAACTGGTTAGTATTGAAAATATCACAATAGTACGTTTGTATGGAGCGCGCTACAAATTATATCCCCTTAAGGGTATATTACAGTCGGCGCGCTCCATACAAATGAAGTCTGGTGATATTTACAATACTAACCAAAAGTCAATGAAATTTTGCAGAAACAATCTAGAAACTAATCTCTATGCTTGTATGAAGTCAAATTTCCGTTAAATGTATAGTTTTAAAGTTACAGTACCTCAAAGATATCCATACAAATCTTAAATTAATCGTAGCATTAAAACTGTATATTTTAACGAAAATCTGTTTCGTTGTTCTTGTTCTTGTCGAGTTTAGTTTCTAGATTGTTTCTGAAAAATTTCATTGACTTTGATAGTTTAGTATTGAAAATATCACCAGACTTCGTTTGTATGCAGCGCGCATTTACGCATTGGGAATAAACCTCTCTAAGGTATTGGCGCGTCCCATACAAATGAAGTCTGGCTATATTCTCAATACTAACCAATTAAAGTCAATAAAATTTTACAGAAACAATCTAGACACTAATCTCTATGCTTGTATGTTGTCCGATTTTTGTTAAAATGTATAATTTTAAAGTTACAGTACCTCAAAGATATCCATACAAATCCTAAATTAATCCTAGCATTAAAATGTTTCGAGAATGTTTCTGAAAAATTTAATTGACTTTAATTGGTTATTGTTGAAAATATAACCATACTTCGTTTGTATGCAGCGCGCATTAGCGCGTTCGGAATAAACTTCTCTTAAAATATGAGGGGATAGAAAAGAAAGATGGTCAAAAAATGTTATAGTCATCAATCAATCAATCATTCAATTATACTTTATTTTACATCAAAAAACATAGCATACAGAGAGTAAACAAACAGGAAATACAGACGGTACAAAAATAGGGGGTCTTATCGCTAAAAAGCTATTTCTTTCAGACAACCTTAGGGTAGAAGAAAAGGTCAAGTAATTTTTTATTATTCTATAATTATTTGCATAAAAATCTGATATTTCAACGTAGCATAAACAAAACATAAATGTTATTGTATTTGCACACAAAGAATAGACTGTAGGAGAAAGTCGGCGGGTTCGAATCGACTGGTCCTTCTCCTGCAGTGTTTGTGAATAGGTGGCGTATGAAAACTCCTGAATATCTTGAAAACTGATATATTAGGTTCCTTTTAACCACACAATGATTTTCTGAGATGAAAGTTATAAATTTCGACCGTCCCGTGAGAATGGCGACGAAAGAGAGTCAGATGTTGCCAGTTACAATTACTGAATAACTGAATTAATATAATGCAAATTGAAAACAACTGACTGGCAACATTAATGATCGTTGATTACATTGAAGTTCTGATGCATCTCACTAGATGGCGTTAGTAGTAATTTCTGAGCTTTTTAAATAATGAAAACATGTTAATTTTGCGTTAACAATAGACAAATAACAAGAAATAACACTAGAATCTGAAATTGAGAAGGCACAAAGGGTTTATTTACGTCTGTCATGCTGTATGGTCTTCATCCCTCTACCCATAGTTTTGTTTGACATTGGCAGCACGTCTAGCATGATTTCTCTACTTGCGCGCGACTCGGCTTTTATCCATACTACAACATGTCTAGTATGATTTCTCTACCCGCGCGCGACGCGCCTTCGCTGCATACAAAATAACCTGTTCCCGCGATTTTCGGAGAACGCAAGCCGCGCTTGCCGCGACTTGTAGTATGGGAAAAAGCCGAGTCACGCGTGTGTAGAGAAATCATGCTAGATGTGCAGGTCGCGGCAAGCGCGGCTTTCGCTCTCCGAAAAGCGCGAGAACAGGTTTTTTTCTATGCAGCGAAAGCGTGTTGCGCGCGTGTAGAGAAATCATACTAGACGAGCTGGAGACCGATTGCGCTAATTTAAAACATCGAAGTTTTATTCTTATCAAATTTCAGTTCTAATCACATTGCAATCCAATTACTTACTATTCAACTATGCTGAATTCCGCATCGCGCTAAACTCTATGTAACTAACAGTCTTTAACGTCTAAGCGATCGGACAAGAAAAAAAATTGCATCCCCTCTTTTCGTGTAGGGGAGGTACAAGAAAACATATTTTTCAAGATTTTATGTTACCACTTTGTCGACGTGATAAATATGTATACCCATGTCGATGTTGACTACGGAACCCTAAAAATTAAGAAATACATTCATTTAGTTTCTTTGATACAGACAGCCAGCTTTAAATTTAGGCCACTGTAGATTCTTGCAAATCTCTCACTCGCACTCACACAGCATACAATGTACTAGCCTCTTCTTGTCAGTGCGAACCGTTTGTATGGAGTGAGCATTGTTCTTCTTATTGTGTGGGCAGCAGGCCCTGGTGTCAGAGTTTTTTCAGACCGCCTTACGGCCTCTGACCTTAACGTGTCATCCGAAGCACGGAATCAACTATCTTTTCGGATACTCAGGTGATTCGGCCTGCAATGTCTTAACCAACTGGAAAAAACGCAGAGTGACATAATCACAAGGTGTCCCCCGTGGGAATCGAAATTCAAAACCCACGACCTCCGTGTCAAGAGCCCAATGCTCTTAACCATTAGACCACGGAGGCAGTTGTACCATGGAGTGAGCATATAAGTAAAAGCTAACTCAACAGACCCTTGACTTGACAATGTCTTCACAATTGCATGCATGCGTATGCTCACGCGACTATATTCCCCGAGGGTGTAGTCAGAGATATTCTGAAACCTTAGAACAACCACGTTTCACCAGTAGTACCGAAACTCTGTCCAGTGTGACGGGGGTGAGCCCGTCGCCACATAATCGACAGTGGGTACAATACATGAACCATTACATGGTACATGGGCCTCGAAATTGAAGCATGCAGGTTTCCTCACGATGTTTTCTTTCACCAAAAAGCCAGTGGTGTTACAAATCGTACATAAATTCTGAAAAACTCATTGGTACGAGTCGGTTAGGACGGGGATCGAACCATCGCCTCCTGCACGGCAGGCAAGGTTACTCGCCAGTGGACCACCACGGCTTACAAATGAACCCTGCTTTATCCCCCAGTCGGCTAAAAAACAATCTCCAGTTATGAAGTGCAAGTACGACGTTACTAGGACACCATGAGAAGGTAAGAGTCCAAGATAGAGGACACATTATGCGGCCGGGCGCGCTAAACACCTATTACAGGCGCACGCAGGTCCTCGAGGGGACGTAGACCCCACTCAAATGAATGTAGAGCTTGGTACATTTAGATACAGCAGGTTTTATGCCTATCAAACTTAGTGCATTGCATAAGTACTCCTAAAAACTCAACATTCCCCGAGGGGGTAGTCAGAGATATTCTGAAACCTCAGAACATCCACGTTTCACCAGTAGTACCGAAATTCTGTCCAGTGTGATGGGGGGTGAGCCCGTCGCCACTCATTAAGGCGTATCCGCCTGGGATCACGACTTTCCATACTAATCGATGTGAACGAGCGCGGCTTCGGTCAGAATATAGCCGTTTTCTTAGAAAAATTAGATGAATTTTCAAAAAATAAAAAAACTAAATCAATCTATGTTGTATTGTAAAGTGTAATACGGGGTCCTTCTTAATATGCTGACACTTTTTAAGGAGATGACCAGACCATCAAACTGAACAACTTTCTCTACGGCACCAACATCGAAAATGCGAAAAAAATGCTGTCCCTTACGAAACTACGAACCGACTAGAGCCAAATGTATGGGACAGCTGATATTTTTTTCGTGATTTCCATGTTGGTCCCATAGATAAAGTTGTTCAGTTTGATGGTCATCTCCTTAAAAAAGTGTCAGCCTATTAAGAAGGACCCTGTATACTACGTTAGATCGGAAATGCGAAAGAGAAAGAGCACTTTTCTCTATTCTACGAATTGGATATAGACAGAGCTCCATTAATCTACATATATTTTTCTCAAATTTGCCGCCCGTAGTAAAGTGCCGCCCGGGGCATTTGCCTCCCCTCGCTACGCTACTGTAAAAACTTATTAAGCGGCAAGGCGGGTTCCGTTTAGTCCATACAAACGTGTCCATACAAACTGGTCAAAGGCCGTACAAAATTTACCTCTATAGTCCTGTCTATAACATTCTAAACTCTGCCTACCCCCTTTGATCATAGAGGGGGCGAAGCAAGCACACTTTTATACTTAAATTAGACCACACGGATGCATTAATGCGTTCCGGTACGCGCGTACTTTCATTTCTGTCTCTACACGAGAAGAAATACAGATAGTTGGCTCTATAGTGAAAGTTGTTCAGTTTGATGATCTAAACCACCACCCCTTTAAATATGAATACTAGGGTGTTTTGGTGCACCCCGTACTCCCGTAGACACTGGTAAAAATGTCTTCGATAAGATAAACAAAAAACCCGACTGCATAAAAAACCTATTAACTGAAAAGAGAAAAACAAGCTCTATCATCACTAATCAGCTATGACAACTTTGTTTGAGCAAATATAATTTGATTCTTATTAGGTAGGTATCGCAAACGGGGACAAAGACAATTTTTGTTTTGTTATTGATTGGTTTGTCCCCGCCTGCAATACAATAGAATAAAAAAAGAAGTGTTTTCGACACATTTCTCTTTAGATTAGAAAAAGAGTCATTTGTTTTTTTTTCTAGAGTCATTAAAAAGTGAGTTGTTATCTATGGTTTGAAGCACTTTCGCGCGCAAATGATCGGTTTTTTTCACGCCATTTTAACTGTCGATGTCGTGGGGGGTAAGAAAGAACCATCATTTTGCCCTATTATTTTGATGATTGCGTGCGAAAAAATGATACAGAACATTGACGTAGAATACTATGGACGCCGGGTCTAGTACAAAATACTCGAATAAAATTTCAGGGACTAAAATACACAAACCTAAGTACCTACGTACCTACGTATTGTAATATAAACCAACTAAAAACATTGAAAATGCTAAAATTCTTTTTCATCCGCGTGGGCGTAGTGCGCGTAGTCGGCAGATCAAACGAAGACTGTTGCGTAATTCGTTCTCTTTTTATTCGGACACTTTTGAGCTCGGACCCTCCGTCCAGTGGTGGTAAGTCAATGATACAGGGTAATAGTTTTTCTACGCATTCTTTACGTTAGTCAGGAATAACTTTTCTTTTTTTGCTTTTTTTTACTTTTCTAAATAACTCAATGACGTTGTTCATCGGCAAAGGTCTTGCGAATAGAAAGCCTGTAATTTGTTTCTCTTAATCATGCTCTAATCACATGTTACGATGAACGTTTACACTATGCCAGTGTTCATAATAAATGTCACGACATTCGTTAAACTTTTTACACTGACCAACACTGCGAGCGGTTAAAACACGCATAGCGTATTTGAACATTCTTTCCGACTTGTCTACGGAGTGAAATTGATATCATTAGCATCCTTTTAAACGAGTCGAGATGTCAGTGGCGGATTTACAAATTTTCCAGGTATAGGCTGAATAGTTTTTGCCGCCCTTGCCTCTACAATCGTCATATCATACATAATTTTTACAATGCAACAATTTAGTTGAAATTGCACGTAAAATTATTTTTCGGTATATTTTTGAGCTAATCGAAGCTCAATCATGTATGGGCCCATGTATGCTATTTACACAATAAAAATCGAAAAATTTTGCCTCCAACCAGTAGTATGTATGGGTTGTTAGTGGGAAGAGGGGAATATATTTTCTACAATTTCGCTCTTTTCACTCATAAAAAGTGTGGGCAAAGGGCACAGAGGCGAGAGGCCGATTACTGGTTGAGGGGCGAAGAACTAGCTGCTTACTCTAGAATATGGAAGTTTGCTACTCTCGGAATGTGCAGTGACAAGTGAGAGAGAAAAGTCATCGGCAAAATTTGTTGCAGACTTCTATCTGTAAGACATCAGAAAACCGTCATGGAAAAATCTTTTTGATTTCTATGAGGTAAAAAAAAAAAAAAATCGGTCCCCAAATTTGCCGCCCTCAAAATCTGCCGCCCTAGGCTCGAGCCTACTCAGCCTGCTGGTAAATCCGCCACTGCGAGATGTGAAAGAGTCTAGCCATCAAACTGAACAACTTTTACTGTGGGAACAAACCTAATAGTAAGACTGTCTTAAAGTTACCATACAAAGCTATACCAAATGAAAAAGTCTATTTTGATCGGTCTTATAGCTTTGTATGGCAACTTTAGACAGTCTTACTATTACGTATTGGTATTGAACTTAGGTAATAACATGACAGTATAGAAAAAAAAGCACTAACCTCGAAATTTATTTAATTGTAAGACTTATAGTCGGGGAAATCTACGGATTTTTGTATAGAGTAGGTTGCATTAATTGAACTTTTGGTGATAATTTGGAATATAGTAGATACATACCTGAAAAACATAAATTCTCAATAATCCCCGATTTTTTATGTTGTATTATTGAATAATTAAGACATTTACAAAACATTAAATTTAGGTATGAACAAAAAATGGAAAACTGGTGATTTTGTACAGGATGGCTTCGTTCAATACGTTTTACTTATAACAATAATAATCCCCGGATAATATCGTTAATTTGAGTAGATATTTAATATTTCAAAAATTATAACCTCAAAACTAAATTATTTACTGTTTGTTTGTACACATTAAATTTGCCTTGTGATAATTAACTGTCTCTTTTGCTAGTATGCTGTAAGAAATATCTTTCGAAATAAGCTTGCCCTCTGTACATTTATATCGATTTTAAGGTATTTCTCAGGTTCCTGAGCCTATATAACGACGAAATCTCGACAAAAGTGTTATAAACTAACAGTAATATTATTTCAAACACAATTTACTAAAGTGTCTTTAATGCAATCTCAAACCTTATTTTTCCTAGACTATTAGGTTTTTATGTTAGTAATTTCGTACCTACAACAATATCTGAACGGCAATCGGTCATCTTTTTGGTAATTAAAAAGTCCCGGGGCTACAGTACTAAAAAAACAGTTTCTGGTCTAGCCATACACTCTAAGATTAACCCTGCCTAGGAAACAACATAGAAATCACAGCAGCTGCGTCCAGTTTAAAGAGTTCAACCCCTCGCACTCGCCAGCAGAGAGAATGAGAGTTTTAATAATTAATTTGTTTACCCCTAGCCGATTGTTTGAGGTCCGGTTGACCATAGATTAAAACATACAGACTAGCAAGATGAAGAACGTTTCGGAGTCACGTTGCAAGTTTTGCCGCGAGCGCTTGTCTCATTCTAGTTTTGCGTTAATTCATTAACACGTTGTATAGAGTCCAACTTAATATGCTGACACTTTTTTTTTATCAAACCGTTTAAATGAACAAATTTCTCTATGGGACCAGCATCGAAAAAAAATTCGCTCTTCCATACAAAACTGCAAACCTACTTGAGCCAAGTATATGGGACAGCATTTTTTTTTTTCGCGATTTTAATGTAGGTCCCATACAGAAAGTTGTTCAGTTTGATGGTCTGATCATCCCCTTGAAAAAGTGTCGGCATATTAAGTTGGACCCTATACACAATAAAATTTTAGAAGTCGTGGTGGTCCAGTGGCGAGTAACCTTGCCTGCCGTGCAGGAGGCGATGGTTCGATCCCCGTCCAGACCGACTAGTACCAATGAGTTTTTCGGAATTTATGTACGATTTGTAACACCACTGGCTTTTCAGTGAAGGAAATCATCGTGAGGAAACCTGCATGCGCTTCAATTTCGAGGCATGAATTGTACCCACTGTCCATTATAAGTGGCGACGGGCTCACCCCCCGTCACACTGGACAGAGTTTCGGTACTACTGGTGAAACGTGGATGTTCTGAGGTTTCAGAATACATCTGACTACCCCCTCGGGGAAAATCGTCGTGAGCTATGCTTATGAAATATGATTTGAAAAAATACTATCCGACATATCTTTGACGTTACTAAAGCTGTTCTAAGAATAAGTGAGAGGAAGTATTTCAAATCTCTGTAATTCAAAATAGCCTTAAAATTTCGTGAGGGTAATATAGTCGTGAGCATATGCTTATTATGCTTGTCTCATTCACGTGTCGTTCGCGCGGTTCGCGTTTGATCTTGCCAAGAGGCACCGCCATCTCTTCTCAACTTGAGATTGGGATAGAGATTCCCATAAACTACTTGACACTAGCAGAAATGCAGTGCTAGCTAACACACAAGCGAAAGTCAATTAAGACGCTCCCCATAGGTAAACGCAAGGCCGGGCCATATTTTCCTGGTCTTTGGAAGTTATCTTCTTGTTATTTGAAAGACATACAAATGAATTAAAAAAAATAGAGCAATGATCTTCAACACCTCGAAGTATATTTTTACCCGACTGCGCCAGAAGGAGGGTTATGTTTTTCGAGCGTATGAATGTATGTATGTATGTATGTAAGTATGTATGTATGTATGTATGTATGTATGTATGTATGTTTGTGTGTCTATTTCTTTGGCACGGCCTACAGCCTAAAAAGCTTGATGGATTTTAACGTTTGAGGTGTCATTAGATTCGTAAAAATTGTGAGAGTGACATAGGCTATATCATTTTAATATGGCGTCTGCGAAATAAAAAAGAGATGGAGAATCAACATTGTTTTTTTCATTAAAATTACAATATGGGTATCAAATGAAAGCTAGTGATCTGACGATTCCAAAAATATATATAATATAGTACTTTTATGGTACCGTTTCGACACAATACTAAAAAGTATGATATAAACTAAATTATTAAGATAAACAAAAAACCCGACTGCATAAAAAACCGATTAACTGAAAAGACAAAAACAAGCTCTATAATCACTAATCAGCTATAACAGCTTTATTTGAGCTAATAAAATTTGAATGTTATTTGGTAGGTATTGCAGGCGGGGACAAACCACCAACCAAAAATCGTCTGTGTCCCCGTTTGCGATACCTACTTAATAACATTCAAATTATTTTAGCTCAAATAAAGCTTTTATAGTTGATTAGTGATTATAGAGCTTGTTTTTGTCTTTTCAGTTAATCGGTTTTTTTATTTTTCTATAAAATACATATGAAACCTGTGTTCAAATGAAAGCCTAAATTTAGGAAAAAATATGTATTATGTGCATTTACTTTATAATTTGAAGTCACTTTTACTTGCGACACACACCATTGTGTAGGAATATTAAGATCTAAAACTACCTGCTTACTATCCACCACCCATAACACCGAGAGGGGGTGAGGCCAAATTGATGGGGGACAGGGAGCGTACAGACATATTGTTCGTAGATAGTGGAGATCCGCAGAAGAACCAGAGTAGCTGACATAGCCTAAAGAATTGCTAAACTAAAGTGGCAGTGGGCGGGGAACATTGCTCGCAGAACCGGAGACCGATGGGGCCGAAAGATTCTCGAGTGGCGACCGCGTACCAGAAAGCGCAGCGCGGGCAGGCCCGCAAGGTGGACCGACGACCTGGTGAAGGTGGCGGGAACCTGTTGGATGAGGGCAGCGCAGGACCGGTCGCTATGGCGATCCTTGGGGGAGGCCTATGTCCGGCTGAGATGATGATGATTAGAGGATCGTTGAGTCCCCAGGGTGCGATGTACATACGAGTACTAAGGAATTCTTAGCCAGCAAGACTTCGACGTAATGATCATGATCTTTTGTGATGATCTCTAGACATTTATTTTCTTTACCGTTCAAATACATGGCAAACCAGAGCGAGGCACTCTTCAAGCACCGCTGAAGGCAACGCTATTAGCTAGCTAGCTACTAAAACCACCAAGGGTTTTTCGTCCCAATCTATTTTTGTTTAGAAAAGGTATTTACAAATTGTGACACATCTGTTTTATTTTACAGACTACTTGATCTGTGGCAGAACCGCTTCGAAATTCAAAATTTTAATAAACTTTTTTCTTTATTAGCTTTGACCGGTCTAGTAGCCAGTGCTATACGAAGTCTCACAACTCAAGCCATTTTCAAACTTATTGTGTTGTGTTTAGAGTTATAATTGAAGACAGATGAGAAAATCTATAGAAATAAAAACTAATTTGTTCATTGTCTATGCTCAATTGCATGGGGTGCGTTCGGATTATTTTTATGTTGGAACAATGTTATATTTGCAGTCGCAAAATCTTTACTATGTTCTGAATGTATTCAATATTCGTATTAGTTTTAGTTTTTGCAACGGTAAAATTATTTTGTTAAATGGCAGGAGGTGATTCATGTTTTGTTTCTTGACCATTATCATTGAAGGGTTAAGTCACAGAACAAATACAAGTACCTATAACTACCAGTTAAGTTTCCAAAGTACCTAAATAAAAATAAGAACTGTAAACTGTTGAATTCGGTTTGTCAAGTTTTTTTTTTGGAGGGCTGAATCGAAAACCATTTCGAGATAATTGTCTCATAATAATATTTTCTAAGTCAGAGATTTTTAAATGAAAGGATTACAGATATTTTTAATAAAATAACGCCGTTTTTCGGTACGTCCAGTGACGACAATGGACCTTGGTTGTGACCTTGGTTTTTGATAAAATTAAAATCAACTTAAAATAAATGGCCATTGAGAAAAAAAAATGAATAAGCGCAAAACCTCATACACCCCAATAGAGTTAAAATAAAATAATTAGATTGAAACAATAATTTTATTATTTTGATAGTTAAAATTTAAAGTTATTCGCATTTTCAGTTTTCAGGCAAAAATGATTTGTTATCATTTCAGCAATGAATGAAAGCGCTAACGTGCTCGTGGATACATTTTAAGAATCTTGTTTTGGTAGTAAGTAGGATGAGTGTGCCTGTGCGGTGGGTGGACATCGAGTTCAGTAAATTTTACAAATTATTTAATATTTTGAAAATTTACCTATGTTGAAACCATGATAATTCGATTCTTGTGGTCAACCAGCCTTCGACGTTCGTCTGGTTTCGCACATTTGCTACTAGAGACTATCGCCGGACTATAGTCCCGATTACGGCAGTACGTGTGAGACTAGGGCCGTGGAGGGAGAGCAGCTGTCTTGAGAGCGGTGCAGCAGAAGCGGGGGGGGGGGTTCTTCCAATAAAGAATTCTTCAGTTGATTTTCGCTAGCTTTCTTCCGGTTTTGCTGTGAGGACTCTTGTTGCGACTGATTTATCGAACTGAGCGATCGAATTTACTGAGCTACCTCACGGCAATACCGTAGGGACGGCCTTGTTTTATTTTCTATTTTTGTTTTGGTTTTACTTAGGTTTACACACATATTTGACAATATCTCTTAAACTATAAGATTCAGATACAAACTTTGTTATTGGTGAAAAAGAACTTATAAGTCCCCGTATTTTGATATATAACAGTCTATTCTAGTTAGGATGGCCAGGTGACTAAGACAGAGTGAGGCGGAAAAATATACAGTTTTTTTACCGCACCGATTCAAACATTTTCAGTTCCAAACAATTATAGGCATCCTATCTCTAGCCTAGGTTTCTGTCTTAGTGCACCTGGACCGTATGCATTTAGTGCATCTATTTCTATGGCTCTATGTATATGTTTACTATGCAAAATACGGGGGCAAAGTGTTAAGTGTGAAAGCAATCTTTAAAAACGTTATAATTTCTAATTTATCTCAACTGAACTGTTATTTTAGTTAAAATTATGAGAAAGTTCGTTAACTACAATCTATTCAATTTATCAGTTAAAATCTATCTATACTGTGACTCGAAAAATAAGGGTTTAAAACTTGGGATTCAAAAAAACACGATATTAGTAACTCTAAACAGTGAAAAACTTATCCTAGCCTATCCTAAACTATTAAAAATGTAAAACTTTATTAAAAACACTTAACAACTAAACTTACACCTATAAATAACTAAAGAAAAACAATAAAAACTTAAAACTACGATCGATATGCATGAAATACATGACAAATACAAGACAAAAACTATAAAAAACGATTGGAAATTTGTATAAACATGATATACCCAACGTGATCAGTGCATTCTTTGACTAAATAATATAAAAATGACGGAAAATTCTAATTAGAATTTGCACTGATAACGTTGGGTGTCTCACTTCGCGGGGAGGAATCGTAGCAGCACCGCCGCGAAATGCGTAGACGCACGAAGGCCAGCGAGGGGTGCCTCGGCCCCCGCAACCGCGGTGAGGGGAAGCGGGAGCCGAGGTAGACGTGGATACTCGCTGTCGTGAACATATTCTCCCGCCGCAGCTCTCGTAGCTGGAACTTTTCGTGTGAGCGGCAGCAGGCAGTCCCGTGGTCATCAGGACGACTCGTTGGCAGTGGGCAGGATCACCAGCTTCTTCGTGGGCCGCCGCAAGACTCCCTTGTTGGTGCGCACGTCGACAGCTCGTATCTCGCCGTCGGGGCCGGGGAAGGTGGCGACCACGACGCCTCGCGGCCAGATGTTGCGAGGCAGGGTCCCGTCTGCGATGAGGACCAGATCGCCCAGCTGAATGGCGCCTCCAGTGGCGCGGGGCTCCCGCCGGTGTTGCAGCTCGGGGAGGTACTCGCGCACCCAGCGCGCCCAGAAGTGATCGGCCAGCCGCTGACTGACTCGCCACTCCCTGCGCCCGCTGATGTCGCCGTCGGTGAACGTCCCGGGTTGTGGGACGCGTGATGGCCCGCCCAGGAGGAAGTGGTTGGGCGTGAGGGCTTCCTCGTCGTCCGGGGCCGTCGACAGGTGTGTGAGGGGGCGGCTGTTTACTGTGTGCTCCGCCTCGACGAGCAGTGTAGCGAGCACCTCTTCCTTGGGCGCGCGCTCGTTCAGTGTGGTGTATAGTGCGGTTTTGATGCTCCGCACCATACGCTCCCATGCGCCCCCCATGAATGGGGCGCTCGGCGGTATGAAGCGCCACCGGATGGCGCGTTGCGACGCCTCTTCTTGCGTCGCCCCGTCGATCGCGCGGCGAAGCTCGACGTCGGCGCCGCGCAGGTTGGTGCCCTGGTCCGACCAGAGCTCTGTAGGGCAGCCACGTCGTCCGATGAACCTCCTCAGCGCCATCACCGCAGAGTCCGTGCTGAGACTACCCGCGAGCTCTATGTGTACAGCTCGGGTAGTGAGGCACGTGTAGAGCACGCCGTACCTCTTTTGATGAGTACGGCCGACGGTCACGGTGAGGGGCCCGAAATAATCGAGGGCCGCGAAAGTGAAGGCCCGCTGATGATGAGCAAGGCGACTCGGTGGGTGGTTGCCCGTTGACGGTTGCGCCGGCTTCGCCTTAGCGATGCGGCACCGTAGGCATTGTTTCACAGCGCTACGAACGGCGTAGCGCAGGCGTAGCACCCAGTAGTGTTGTCGTACCTCGTTCGCTGTAGTCTCGAACCCGCCGTGGTGTAGTTGTGTGTGAACGTGTGCGATGTAAAGCTGTGTCCACGGGTGGCCGCCCTCTATTATCGCAGGCTCTCGTTGGCTGTAACAAATGTCCGTAGCGGCGTCTATGCGTGACCGTAGTCGTATCACGCCGTCTTGTCCGTAGGTGACGGACAGCTGTTTGAGTCTGCTATCTGTAGGTAGGGGGCGCCCCAGGCGCAGGGCGGTCACGTCGTCAGCAAAAACTATTTCTTGTTGGGCTCGAATCCACAGGAGCTGTGCACGGTGTATGTGATGTACTTCAATAGGTTTGTACGGCGATGTAGTCACGTCGCTCGTCGCCGTTTTCTTGACAATTTTCCTACGATTTTCATTGTTGTTTCTCCACGTCGCGTCGCTGTCTGTACTTTTCTTTGTTCGTTTGTAGGCCGCGTTACATTGTTGCGGCGCGCGTAGTAACTCGATGAATTGTAGAACTCGTGCGGTCGATCGTAGCAGACGATTGAAGTTAGAGAAACGTTTCACATCGGGTAGGGCTTCGGTGAGTCGTGTCGTTGACCTCGTCACATGCAGGCGCTCTTCGGTGGTGTCGACGTCGTCCGTAGTACTATCTGTCTCGGCCGGCCATTCACTTTCCTGTGCGTGTAGGAAAGGCGGCCCCGTGAACCAGCGATGTGTCGACTCGAAATTTCCCGGCGCCTCTCTCGTCGCGTCGTCCGCGACGTTTGCCTTGGTGGGGACCCACCTCCACTCCGATGTCTTTGTGGACTCACCGATCTCGGCGACACGATGTGAGACGAATGGTTTGTATACTCGAGGACCGTTGCGTAGCCATGTGAGCACGGTGCGTGAGTCGGACCAAAATACACGTCGATGAGGCTTGATATCGTGTTCTGTAGCGATCGATTGTGCTAGGCGGGCGCCCAGCACTGCAGCTTGTAGTTCGAGGCGCGGGATTGACACCGTCTTCAGCGGCGCGACTCGTCCCTTTGCAGCGATGAGGGACACGCAGACACGTCCGTCGCCGTCGATCACTCGCCAGTAGGAGACGGCCGCGTAGGCCGAACTACTGGCATCGACGAACGTGTGAAGCTCTATCGTCGTCGCGTGTGCTAGTTGGGCGTAGCAGCGCGGCACGGCTAAGCTTGAGAGTTGCTTAGCCTCGCCGACCCAACTCCTCCATGCCTCTGCTTCCGCTGGTGGTAGCTCGGTGTCCCAGTCGATGCCAGAGCGCCATGTGTTCTGCAGTATTCGTTTGGCTTGCACGGTGATCGGTGTAGCAAGCCCCAGTGGATCGTAGATAGACATAACAACACGTAGAGCCTCTCTCTTAGTGGGTGTACCGTCGAGTAGTGAAGTGGGCAACTTACGTTCGTTTATGTTGAACGAGAGCGTGTCGGTCTGCGTCCGCCAGATCATTCCAAGTATTTTTTCAGTGTCGAGTTGAACCACTTCTTTTTTCTCACCCGGCGCCAGCTGTCCACGTACAAGTTGAGAGTTCGATGCCCATTTAGTAAGGAAAAAATTACCTCGACTATGTATGAATGTGACTTGATTGGAAACTCGTAGAGCCTCCTCCTCGGTGTCGTAGCTAGCTATATAGTCATCTACGTAATGACTACGTACTACGGCGTCGGCGGCCTCCGGGAATTTTTCTTTGAAGTTGTCGGCGTTTCGATTCTTGACAAAAATGGCTGTGCTAGGCGAAGAGGTGGCCCCGAATATTACGCTCTTCATGCGATATTCGGTCGGAGGTCCGTCGCGTCGCTCCCCTCTCCATAGGAAACGCTGCATGTCTCTGTCTTCCTCTCGAATCGATATTCGCATGAACATTTCACGAATATCAGCTGTGACCGCTATGTTTCGCTGCCGAAACCTCATCAGCACGCCGGGCAGGGATTGAAGTAGGTCGGGACCGGACAGCAGCAGGTCGTTCAAACTCGTCCCTCTTGACTTCGCCGCCGCGTCGTGCACTATTCGCAGCTTTTCGGGTTTCTCCGGGTTCACTACGCCGAAGTGAGGTAGGTACCATACCTTATTGGGTCGCGCGGTGGTCTTGGGCGCTTCCTCCGCGTAGTCTTTTTCTATGTAGTCTTGAATCTGGTCGGTGTACCTTTTCTTCAGCGCAGGTTCCCGGTCCAGCTTTTTCTCAATAAGTTCGAGGCGGCGGAGTGCTGTAGCGTAGCTGTCGGGCGGCGTGAAGTCGTCGCGACGCCATAGGAGCCCAGTCTCGTAGCCTCCCGCCGGTAACCGCTTAGTAGTCTCCTCCAAAATTGATAGCGCACGCTTCTCACTATCGTTGTAACTGCGACGAGGCTCGACACACAGCGAATCGAGCGAAAAATGTTCTCGGATCATTTCTTCTATAGAACTCTCGGGCTGGGGCGCAGACACATAGCTAATTCGTTGATCGTTTACCTTCTCACGCCGTCCCTCTCGCGCGCCGTGCAGGACCCACCCTAGTTCGGTTAGGGAGGCGACGGGTTGATCGTCCGTCCCGCGGCGCACGGCGTGAGCCAGCAGCAGCTGCCAGTTGTCCTGCCCGATGAGTATCGTTGGCTTGCCGTCTTCATAGAGGATCTCTTCCTCTATGTCTTTGAGATGTTCGAGGCCGGAGATGAGCTCCGGCGGGACCCGCTGTGCCGACAGGTCAAGCTTGTCCATTGTGCGCGCTGTTACTTCAAACTCTTCCAAACTATATTTGCCACCAATTTTCAAACGCACGCGCGTCGACTCACTTGCGTCGATCCGCGCGCCCGCCACGCCCTCTATAGTGAACGGTGATGCTGTCCCTTTCGCACCCACCTTGTTAGCGATTTCTCTTTCCACTATAGTGCATGTAGAGCCGTCGTCCAACAGTGCGTATGTTTCTATTTGCGACGTAGGACCGCTCACTATCACTGGCACGATTTTCAATAGAGCCGTTCTTTCTGTATTTCGCGCCGACGACACTGTTTCTTCTGGCTCTGGCTTGGGCGGCGGCCTCGGCTGCGGCGTGCTATGGAGGAGCGGGTGGTGGTTGTGCTGACACCCATTGATTTCACACCTGTGTGTCTTACAGCTGTGTTGACTGCGACGAACACGAAGACACTTGAAGCACAGGCGTTTTTCTTTCGCGATGTCCCAGCGCGCCGACACAGTTTCTTTTTTAAACAGTTCACAATTATTTACCTTGTGATCGCCTTTCCTGCAGACTGGACAGGGCTCTGGCTTCGGCTGCTGTCCTCTGGCGTGGTAGGCGCGCGCTGGTCCTCTTTGTTGTTGCTCCCGCCGCTCGAACTGCGGCACGTGTTCGAGGGGAGCAAAATTACCGCACCGTTCAGCGGTATAGTCTAAAAACTTTGTTAACGTTACCAAGTCTGGTTGGAAGGCAGGCTGTTCCGGAGCGAAGTCGTAGTAACGGAAGCGTAGCGTAGGCGGGAACTTGTCGATGACGGCGCGCACTATCTCTGGGTTGTATAGATAGTGCGATCGGCCCAGCGCCTTGACCGTCGCGGTGATGTTAGCCACACGCGACGCGAACACACACACATCTTTCGGGTTTTCGGTGAGGCGCGGCAGGTCCCGTAGCTTCTTCATTTCAGCCATGACGAGCGCATCGGGTCGTCCAAATCTTGCCTGAAGAAGCTGCATTACCTCCAATGTTGTTGTGTGGCCCACGAACAGACAGTGGGCCGCGTCCCGCGCCGGCCCGCGCAGGCTCCGTCGTAGTCTCGCTATCGTTTCTTGTTCTGTCAGCTGTGCCATTGATTCTTCCACTGCTATTTTGAATGGTAACCACTCCGCCGACTGGCCACTGAAGAAGGGTAGGTCAGGAACCCTTGACGCGATTGCGGGCTGTCCCGCGGACCGCGCGGCGAGAGTGATGGCGCTGGCGAGCTCTTGTATCGCCAACTCATTCGATTTGCTGTCTTGTCGCGGAGGCTGCTGGTGCGGCGCGACAAGGTGATGTGGATCTCCGGCGACGTCCCCACCCGGGGGCCTCTGCGCCGCGTCCCATCTTCTATCTTCTATATGTTTTCGTATTTCCTGTAGCGTAGGCGGCTGTTGCGGCGCTACAGGCTGGCGTGGCTCCCCGGTGCTCTCCCAGGGCTCCCGCGCCAGGGCCGCGCTTCTATCTATAATCAGTCTTGGTTCTCCCTGTCGTGGCGGCGGCTCCAGCAACGCGGCAGGGTGGCGGTGGTCCACGGGGAGGCCCTCCCAATAGGGCCTCGCCTCCGTAGTTTTCGTCGGTTGACTATTAATGGGGCCTCGTGCTTCGGCGTCCACGCGACACCCGGGCTCGACGTCACACGGCACTGGTGGCGGCAGAGCGGCGGGCGGTGGTTCCGAACAAGGTTCTGGCACGTTGTGAGGCTCCATCGTGAGGGCGAGAGTGCTTCTATCTACCCATTCCGACGTCCTTTCTTCTCGGACCGTTTCATCTATTGAGTCCTCTTCATCTGAAGTTTCTTCTAGTACGCTGACTTTGGCCTCGGCTAGTTCGACGCGAGCTCGTAAGAGCTCTAGCCGGGCCTGCGCCAGCTCCCGTTGTTTTCTGCTGGATGCTTTCGATGCTCTGGATCGTGGTGACTTCTGTGGTGCGGTGGTTTTCGTGGCGTCAGTCGACGTGGCTGATGTGTCTGGGGCTGTGGTGGCGGTACGCGACTCCGTGGTCGTCGCGGACGATGCCGTGGGCTCGGAGTCGGCCGCGGTGCCCGACGCAGACACACCAGGACGTGACGTGGACTCCTCTTCACGGAGCGGGAGTCCGTCGCGACGCGGCACAGACTTCATACTTCTTGTCACCGGCATTTTCTATACAGCAGGTCTTCCAGGTCTTCACCCAGGTCTCACAGTACGCTCAGGACGGAATCCGGCTCGAAGGACCATAAAATGTGGTCAACCAGCCTTCGACGTTCGTCTGGTTTCGCACATTTGCTACTAGAGACTATCGCCGGACTATAGTCCCGATTACGGCAGTACGTGTGAGACTAGGGCCGTGGAGGGAGAGCAGCTGTCTTGAGAGCGGTGCAGCAGAAGCGGGGGGGGGGGGTTCTTCCAATAAAGAATTCTTCGCTAGCTTTCTTCCGGTTTTGCTGTGAGGACTCTTGTTGCGACTGATTTATCGAACTGAGCGATCGAATTTACTGAGCTACCTCACGGCAATACCGTAGGGACGGCCTTGTTTTATTTTCTATTTTTGTTTTGGTTTTACTTAGGTTTACACACATATTTGACAATATCTCTTAAACTATAAGATTCAGATACAAACTTTGTTATTGGTGAAAAAGAACTTATAAGTCCCCGTATTTTGATATATAACAGTCTATTCTAGTTAGGATGGCCAGGTGACTAAGACAGAGTGAGGCGGAAAAATATACAGTTTTTTTACCGCACCGATTCAAACATTTTCAGTTCCAAACAATTATAGGCATCCTATCTCTAGCCTAGGTTTCTGTCTTAGTGCACCTGGACCGTATGCATTTAGTGCATCTATTTCTATGGCTCTATGTATATGTTTACTATGCAAAATACGGGGGCAAAGTGTTAAGTGTGAAAGCAATCTTTAAAAACGTTATAATTTCTAATTTATCTCAACTGAACTGTTATTTTAGTTAAAATTATGAGAAAGTTCGTTAACTACAATCTATTCAATTTATCAGTTAAAATCTATCTATACTGTGACTCGAAAAATAAGGGTTTAAAACTTGGGATTCAAAAAAACACGATATTAGTAACTCTAAACAGTGAAAAACTTATCCTAGCCTATCCTAAACTATTAAAAATGTAAAACTTTATTAAAAACACTTAACAACTAAACTTACACCTATAAATAACTAAAGAAAAACAATAAAAACTTAAAACTACGATCGATATGCATGAAATACATGACAAATACAAGACAAAAACTATAAAAAACGATTGGAAATTTGTATAAACATGATATACCCAACGTGATCAGTGCATTCTTTGACTAAATAATATAAAAATGACGGAAAATTCTAATTAGAATTTGCACTGATAACGTTGGGTGTCTCACTTCGCGGGGAGGAATCGTAGCAGCACCGCCGCGAAATGCGTAGACGCACGAAGGCCAGCGAGGGGTGCCTCGGCCCCCGCAACCGCGGTGAGGGGAAGCGGGAGCCGAGGTAGACGTGGATACTCGCTGTCGTGAACAATTCTGCTCTCGATTCTAAACAAAGTTCTAGTTTTGCGTTAATTCATTAACACGTTGTACCTACATAGAGCCCAACTTAATATGCTGACACTTTTTTAAGGGGATGATCAGTCCGTCAAACTGAACAACTTTCTCGATGGGACCAACACCAAAATCGCGAAAAAAAATCTGCTGTCCCATTTGGCTTAAGTAGGTTTGCAGTTTTGTATGGAAGAGCGGATTTTTTTTTTTCGTAATATCTATGTTGGTGCCATAGAGAAAGTTGTTCAGTTTGACGGTCTGATCATCCCCTTAAAAAAGTGTCAGCATATTAAGGACCATGTAAGTTACGAAATAACTATACAAGATGTTACAAAAATACAAATAAACATTTAAGGGAGTGGTTTAGACCATCAAACTGAACGACTTTCACTATGGGACCAATATCGAAATCGCGAAAAAAAAAAATTTTGTTCCATACTAAATTACATATCTACTCGAGCTAAATTTTTTTTGGAACGCGATTTCGATGTTGGTCCCATAGTGAAAGTTGTTCAGATTGATGGTCTAAACGACCCCTTTAAAATGTTGAAATGCTTATTTTTACTTTTGTAATACCTTGTACTTCTTTCCAAATAAGGACGACGAGATTTTCCGATTCCTATTTAGCGTTCTGGCCAATTCTGATTAACAAATGTAATTAATTTATTGGATACATAATACACTATCCGACATATCTTGAATACTACTAAAGCTGTTCTAAGAATAAGTGAGAGGAAGTGTTTTAAATCTCTGTTTGTGTAATGTAACATAGCCTTAAAATTTCGTTGCTATTTTGAATGGAGTATAGTAATCCGTGACAATATGCCGCACATGTTTCCTCACGATATTTTCCATTTAAAATATGTACTGCTTTATACGAACTTAAAAGCGAATAATTCACTATCAAAGCGTGCAAAAGATGCCCTCTTATTTCAAAGACTTCATAAAAAGATACACACTCATTCAAAACACTTATATGTTTATAAACAGTAAGACCTTTACGCGGGAAAATGTTTTTCTTTTTTTTTCTTTTCTTTTTTTCTTCAGTGAATGACTTTATATTTGGAGAGCTCTCGACTCAAGCTTTTCCATATTATTTTTACATGAGTTTATGACGAAAGGTAGAATGCGGTTGCCTTTGCCTTTTAAAGCATTGCTTTTTTTTTTGTCTATGGCTTGCGTAGTTTGAATTATTCTGCGTGCTGTGCCAAGTTTTTCTAACTGCGTAAGATTTTTTTAGGGTTCCGTAGGTACCTCAAAAGGAAAAAAACAGGAACCTTCATAGGATTACTTTGTTGTCCGTCTGTATGTAGGTATGTTCATATAGGGTCCTTCTTAATATGCTGACAATTTTTTAAGGGGATAATCAGACCGTCAAATTGAATAACTTTCTCTACGGGACTAATATCGAAATCGCGAAAAAAAAACTGCTGTCCTATACATTTGATTTGAGTATGTTTGCATTTGTAAGGAACAGCCGAGTTTTTTTGCGATTTCGATATTGGTCCCATAGAGAAAGTTGTTCAGTTTGATGGTCTGATCATCCCCTTAAAAAAGTGTCAGCATATTAAGAAGGACCCTGTATACTACGTTAGATCGAAAATTCGAAAGAGAAAGGGCACTTTTCTCTGTTCTACGAATTGGATATAGACAGAGCTCCATTAATCTACATATATTTTTCCTAAATTTGTCTGTCTGTCTGTCCATCTGTCAAGACCTTTCTCAGGAACACAGGAAGAAGTTGCAATTAATATCAAATACTAAGTTCAACGGACCTTTGGAGGTGTAAAAAATTCAAGCATCAAGATTTTATTTTTATTATTTTGGGTGGATTCGCTCTTGACCTCAATCCAGTCCTCAGGACAAAGATGGGATCGAAGATGTAGCGAGCTTACCCAGAAGAAGCCTATTCACTCGTACTTTAAAAGAATTGCGGGTTGTAACCGCTCGGAAATACTGACGCAGGCAGGGCATTCCACTCCTTGGCTGTGCGCATTATAAAAGATTCTGGAAGGTGCTTGGTGCGGATATGTGGGAGGTCAACCAAGAAGGGGTGGTATCCCGCGGTGCGTCTGGAAGTCCGATAGTAGAAAGGGGAGATGAGCTCATGTAGCTCTTAGGCACACTCACCGAAGTATAATCTGTAGAAGACCGACAGGCTACTCTGCGACGGTGGGCTAGGCTATGAAGGTTGGTCTCCACCAGCATACTGTCGCCAATGAGCCTCCTGGCTCTGGGTTCAACCGAATCGAGTGTGAAATGAAATGAAATGAAAAAATGCTTTATTTCCAATAACTACTAAAAAAGAACACAAAATTTAACATACAAGGAATAAACAAAATGGAAAGACATACAGAAATACTGACAATAGGACAGGGGCTCAGCTAAGCTGGCTACAGTCAGTGCAACTGACAGTAAGCAGCGCTGTTTTTCAGCCCTGCCCGTGCTCCTAGAGATGTTGTGTTAGAGTGTAAAGAGGTAATGCGTGGGATGCTTTGACTAATTATTATAAGGACTAGCCTTGCGGTAGCATTTCCCCTCTGCCACGGTATAAGCACAATTGATCTTGTACATTTACATTCAATTTTACACCTTATCACTAAACGAGACAGCCTATAATTGCGAAATAATAACTTAGAACTTAGAACGTTTGGGGTTCACACGAGACTACTTTTCATGATTTTTAACATTCAAAATTAGAATCTAAAGTTATGGGGAATAAAATCCAAAGTTGCGGATTTCATGTTACCTCGCCCCCCGCAAAAAGAGGCAGACATGTTTGTTAGTAGAATTACACGCGTAACTAGTCCATATATAAATAGTCAAAGGTGGGATGGCAACCAAGACTACGAAGTGTAAGAGTAAAATGTGTATGAGCAGCTGAGCATTTTGTCTACCCCGAAAATGTGTTCGAGAGCGAGTTTGTTAGTATGGTCTTTAGCTCCACCTGATTTTTGTAAGCGTGCTTCATTTGTTCTGTAATTTTTTTGCTTCAAAAATAACCCTCTTCGGTATTTTGCCTTAAATGATACCACGTTAGTGCAGTGTGGCCACTTGATACTTGGCTGAGCCATCCCACAGGTGGCAGCAATATTCCTACTTAATACTAAGTCAACGCAATTAAAAAATATTTTATTTATGCCATATTTTGATTCTCGCAACTTGCAAATCAAAACTTCCCGTTGACTTAGAAGTTCTTAAAATACAAGTAAAGGAATACGTAAATACGAATATCGTTAACTCATATACTCCATTTCAAACAGCAACAAAATTTAAAGGCTATTTTGAACTACAGACACAGAGATTTGAAACACCTCCTCTCACTCACTCTTAGAACAGCTTTAGTAAAGATGAGTCGTTATATATGTTTCTAATAAAAATAAATTATTTATGCAAATCAGAATTGTCCAGAAAGCTATATAGGAAATGGAAAATCGTTTCGTCCTTATATGAAATGAAGTATAATAGGTATATCACAAAAAACCGTTTTTTTTTTCGATTACAATCTTAAATTTTTAGTTGGAGCATCGGCAGTAATGTAGACTGATGTATTGGAGGACATATTTTTCCACTGCAAACTTATGTTTGTCCTTCATAAATATGTGTGTACGGAACCCTAAGGGCGCGAGTCTGACTCGCTCTAAGCCGGCTTTTATCTTAATAATTTGCTTTATTTTATACTTTTTACTCGACAATTAGGGTTGAGCCTCGTCTGAGCTATCTTTCTCACTCTAGCCAATGACGTTCCTGAGCGACAGAAAAGGATATAGCGTCAAAAAATGCGATTCCGTGCTACCAGATGCGGTTCAACCCTTATGTTTTTCTTAAGTTTTGTCCATTGATGTCGTATAAAAGAACAAGATGCACAGTCTCATAATATAAAATCTTAGCTAATTTTTGTCCGAATTGACACATTCTTTTTAAACTAAAACCTCTTTAGATTGAAACCACTAGCCTTTTCTTTGTTGTTATCTTTTCACGTAATACATATTAATGGAACATATACCTTATTCCAGGTTTAAAGTTTTAAATACTTCTTACATGTCATTGAAAACAATTTTATTTCTAAAACGGCATTTTGAAAATGATGTCAACTATCAGACGATGACTAAGAGGAAGGATCTCTCTTTAAGACTAGAGTGAGCCATACCAATTGTAAAGTGTACACTTTTTTTGACGTTTAGGTTTGAGTGTGTGGTGTCAAGTAGTATGGACAAAAGGCACCAAGTGACATATGGCCTTATGTTTACGGTTACTTTTCACACACACTAGCTCAAAAAAAAGAGGACAGCCGCATAAACAAATATCTATAGTTCCATCTCCTTCTACTATTAAAGGTACGTCATAAACGTCATAAGACAAAAGAGACTAACTACAATCGTAAATTTATGCGGACTCTATGGAGATCCTTCCTCTGAGATATTAATGGAACATTTATACCTTATTCCAGGTTTAAAGTTTTAAATACTTCTTACATGTCATTGAAAACAATTTTATTTCTAAAACGGCATTTTGAAAAAGATGTCAACTATCAGACGATGACAGAGTGATTTTTGAAAGTCACACGTTCAAGTCAGCAGTGGAAAATGTTAAAATTACTATGGAAATCTTTCTACTGCGGATTTGAACGTGTGACTTTCAAAAATCGCACTCCAGTACAGAGACAAATTATAAGCCAAACAAAATAAGAATGAATGCTGTAGAGTGATACGAATACGTCATATTTGATTATTAAACTTAGTCGTATTTGGTATGTTTACAGAGAGTTGGCGCGGTAAAGAGGCAAAACAGGTACTTTTATTCGTTAAGTACCTCTTATGGGTCTGCCATTTTTGGACCGCTGATTGTGTATCTTGTTCCGTATATGAGGTCAATGGTTGGGTACACTTAAATGCGTTAGGTAATCGGACAGGATGTTTCAGACCATCAAACTGAACAACATTTTCTATGGGACGAACTTTGAAACCGCGAAAAAAAAACTGCTGTTTCATACATTTTGGTGAGTAGCGGTTAACATGTTCTATGGTACATTTTTTTTTTTTTTGCGATTTATATTTTGGTTCCATACAGTGAAAGTTGTTCAGTTTGATGGTCTGAAGCATACTGTAACGCATTCAATTTTGGTATGGATAAAAGCTAACTGAAAAAATTCAGATTTAATCCCAGAATAAATTAGTAATAACTTATTTTCAGCCATTCATTTCATATTCACTCATACGAAAGCAACACCATAGGGGAGTACTGTAGTCTGTACCATAGAGTATAGAGGCGTCGGAGCATAATGTGAAGTGCTTTGTCTATGATTTACGACAGACCTAGCTATTGTTTTCTACACTCTAGATTGTTTGTCTGGTGCGTGAACGCATTCGGAGGCGATGCTGCGTGAATTTTTTATTTTGGAGTACCTATTATTGAGATTTCTTTATAATTCTACCAAATTTCATGTATTTTTTTTTGTCTCGATTTTATATTTAATTTTTCGGATACTTCATCTTAAGAAGATTCTGACACATTTCTCCGACACTCGATTCTCCGTCGAATGGTTCGCCTGCGTAAAGGTACAGATAGACATGCTCAATAATAGCATGCTAATAAGCATGGTAATGAGCATGCTAAAAAAGAGCATGCTATGAACTGTTTACATTTGCTAGCAAGTAGCATGCTAGATAGTAGCATGCTCCTGAATGAGCATGCTTAAAGCAAACAACTCGGTACACTTCCTATTAGTATAAGAGATAAGAGGAATTTTGGTAACCATCAGCTGCAAGGCTGATTTAGTATTCATAGGGTGTAGAGCATCTCTGTGATGAGGATGAACCAGGTCTGCCTGCATAACTCCAGTCGGTTTAGGAGTTACAGCCGTTCAAAGGTCTGGTATGGTTGCTAAAAATTAATATGCATGAATATGCAGTTATTATTGTTATATGCACTGTAGCTATGCGAACAGCACAAAAACTGATATGGTCTAACGCAATCTTTCAGCGGTCGGACTTTAAGTCGTTTGACAGTTACCATAAAATTGTAAAATACTGAATGAAAACTATAAATGCCGATCATTATTTAGTAGTTTTTTGAACTTAAAAGGGCAGCTAGTGCCCTGTGTACTAGAGTGAGCACAGGTAAACAATATTTTCATTCAGTTTTTTACAATTTTATGGTAACTGTCAAACGCAATCTTTCAGCGGCCGGACTTTAGCTGTATAAACCTCACTGTATACAGAACGATGCTTATAATTAAACAGTAGGAACTTAAATAATTATCTATTTACTTATACAACGTGTTAATGAATAAGCGCAAAACCTCATACACCCCAACTGATTTATAACAAAATAATTAGATTGAAACAATATTTTCATTATTTTGATAGTTAAAATTTAAAGTTATTCGCATTTTAAGTTTTGAGGCAAAAATGATTTGTTATCATTTCAGCAATGAATGAAAGCACTAAAGTACTCATAGATACATTTTAAGAATCTTGTTTTGGTAGTAAGTATGGTGAAAGTGCCCGAGCGGTGGGTTGAGATCGAGTTCAGTAAATTTTAAATGTTACAAACAAATTATTTGCTATTTTCAAAAAAATTACTTATGTTGAAACCAAGATAATTCGATTCTGCTCTCGATTCTAAACAAACTACTTTCTAATTTTGCGTTAATTCATTAACACGTTGTATACATTTTTGTAGTAAGTAAGTCAACTACTTATAAACCTTAGCATACATTATTTTCATACTATTTATTTGTTTACACAGCAGTGTAGACAAAACAAAAACAAAGCAACCATAAATTCAATTAAGAAGTTGTTCAGTATGACGATCTGATCATCCCCTTAAAAAAGTGGCAGCATATTATATAAATGGTGTTACAAAAATAAAAATAAATATTTAAGGGGGTGGTTTAGACCATCAAACTGAACAACTTTCACTATGGGACCAATATAGAAATCGCGAAAAAAAAAATCTGATGTTCCATACTAAACTACAAATCTACTCGAGGTAAATGTATGAGACAGCGAAATTTTTTTTTTGCGATTTTGATTTTGGTCCCATAGTAAAAGTTGTTCAGTTTGATGGACGTTTGAGTGGCGGTTGAATGTTGGTTGAGAGGCGGTTGAGTGGGGGTTGTGAGTGGGGGTTGAGTGCGAGTTGAGTGGCAGTTGAGTGGGGATGAGTGGGGGTTGAGTGGGGATGAGTTGGGGTTGAGTGGCGGTTGAGTGGCGGATGAGTGGGGATGAGTGGGGGTTGAGTGGCAGTTGAGTGACAAATGAGTGGTGGTTGAGTGGCTGTTGAGTGGCGGTTGAGTAGGGTTTGGTTGGGGGTTGAGTGGGGATGAGGGGCGGTTGAGTGGCGTTTGAGTGGGAGTTGAGTGGGTATTGAGTAAAGGTTGGTTTTCAAGGTTAGACTATTGTCATTTACCCCTCGTTAAGGATCGACCGTCAAACGTACCTGACCTGTGGAGTGATACAGGTGATAAAATTAAAACTACAACGATGAAAACAAATCAAAATGGACAAATAATAAATTTTCTTTACTAAAGTACTTTCTTATTTGCGTAGGAGATACCTTATCATGACCTATTTGCTTCAACTCCGTCCTTTAGACATTAAAAATATATAAAGAGTCCTTGAAAAAAATCTTGACGTTTTTTGGAGCGATTTTCCTTGTTATAATGAATGTAGATGTTGTTCGTGGATATGGCATTATCCGTCTTATTATTTCTTATTCAGAATAAGCCTATTACATAAACACATTAGGTACACATAAATACATGGTCCAAAAAGCTGTCCCAAACATTGGGTCGTGAAATATAAAATAAATAGAAACCGGTCAAGTGCGACGGGCTACTCGCCCACCGAGGGTTACGTACCACACCACATAACATGATAAGTAAAAATTTTTATTGTCCTGGACCTTTACAGTCTAGGAAAAATAAGGTTTGATATTGCATTAAAGACACTTTAGTAAATTGTGTTTGAAATAATATTACTGTTAGTTTATAACACTTTTGTCGAGATTTCGTGGTTATAAAGGCTCAGGAACCTGAGAAATACTTTAAAATCGATATTAATGTACAAATGGCAAGCTTATTTCTAAAAATATTTCGACCAGCATACCAGCAATAGAGACAGTTAATTATCAATTGGCAAATTTAATGTGTAAAAACAAACAGTAAATAATTAAGTTTTGAGGTTATAATTTTTGAAGACTTACAAAATATTAAATATTTACCCAAATTAACGATATTAACCGTGGATTAATTATTGTTATAAGTAAAACGTTTTGAACGAAGCCATCCTGTACAAAATCACCAGTTTTCCATTTTTTGTTCATATCTAAATTTAATGTTTTGTAAATGTCTTAATTATTCAATAATACAACATAAAAAATCGGGGATTATTGAGAATTTATGTTTTTCAGATGTATCTACTATATTCCAAATTTTCACCAAAAGTGCAATTAGTGCAAGCTACTCCATACAAAAATCCGTAGATTTCCCCGACTATACGTACCACACAACACAACATGATAAATAAAAATTGTTTTTGTCCTGGACCTTTAACACGACACCAACTCACACTTGGCCGGTTGTTATTATTTGTTGTTCTATAATCACACCAGGTTTGACGCTTGTATGTATTACCGTTTTTAGGATCTATCTAGATCTGAAAAAACATAGTTTCTCAAAAATATGTATCATATACTCACGACTATGTTCCCCGAGGTTTTTTGTTCGATGTTCTCTGACTACCCGTCAGAGATATTCTGAAACCTCAGAACATCCACGTTTCACTAGTACCGAAACTCTGTCCAGTGTGACGGGGAGTGAGCCCGTCGCCACTTTGTAATGGACAGTGGGTACAATACATGCCTCGAAATGGAAGCATGCAGGTTTCCTCACGATGTTTTCCTTCACCGAAAAGCCAGTGGTGTTACAAATCTTACTTAAATTCCGAAAAACACCAATGTGTTTTTCGTATCAATTTACGAGTGGGCCTGGGCTGCAATCACGGTAAATATTCGGTGATTGAACCGTTATTGGACTACGTACGAACCATAACTTTTGACACATTTGGTATTGCGCTAATCGTGGTACTGCTTTTGACAGCCGTTAGAGCCGTTTCGACAGATCGCTCAGATGTTAAGGGCTGTCAGTTACATAGAGTTTAGCGTGATGCGGAATTCAGCACAGTTGAATAGTAATTGGATTGCAATGTGATTAGAACTGAAATTGGATAAGAATAGAACTTCGATGTTTTAACTTTAGCGCAATCGGGCTCCAGCCCCCCTAGACAAAGTGACATTCTATTGGCGTTGACGCTAGTAGAAAGTAACAGAATGTATGGAATTGTCGCTAATGCGATCGAAACATTTTGACGAGGAGTCACGTTGCAGGGTTTGCCCCGAACACTTGTCTTTCGCGTGGTGTTCGCGCGGTTCGCGTCTCAGCTTGCCACGAGGCTCCGCAATCCTTCTCAGTTGTGTTCTTACTCAAAAACAATCCTCGAGATTGGATAGATACTCCCTCAAACCACTTGACACTGGCGGAAATGCGGTGCTAACGCACAAGTAAGAAGTCCATTAATTATAAATAAAAAAAAAACATTTTGACGTTTGCTTTCGTCACCATACGTCAAGTCCATACATTTTTATGTTTTCTACTGTCGTTAACGCTAATCGAGAGATACTTTGTCTAGGGGCCCTGGACGGGAATCGAACCATCGTCATGGGTACTAACCACTGGCTCGTAAAAAATATTTATTAATCTGCCATATCCAAAAACGAAATCGCCTTCTAACCTGACGAGACAAAAAACAGTGAAAATATAATGTATTGCATATTCAGTGGAAGACAGAACAGAACAGCACTCAAGGAAGTCGGCCATCTTGTCGTCTCTTGATGACTACCGTTGGAAACAACAGTCTTTTATTGAATATTGTTCAAACTTACAAGTACTATACAATATAGGGCCCAACTTAATATGCTGAAACTTTTTTAAGGGGATGATCAGACCGTCAAACTGAACAACTTTCTCCATGGAGCCAACATCGAAATCGCGGAAAAAAAATCAGCTGTCCAATACATTTGGCTCAAGTAGGTTTGCAGTTTTGTATGGAAGAGCTGTTTTTTTTTCGCGATTTCGATGTTGGTGCCGTAGAGAAAGTTGTTCAGTTTGACGGTCTGATCATCCCCTTAAAAAAGTTTCAGCATATTAAGATTATTGTTTTTTGCTTTTATGTATTGAATTTCGCACAGCGCTCCTAGTGATTACGTCGAGTACTAATTTCTGCCTTACGAAATTGGTACAGTAATATAGTAATGAATCGAATTATCATGGTTTCAACATAGGTATTTTTTTTCAAAATTCGAATTAATTTGTTTGTAAAATTTAAAATTTACTGATCTCGATGTCAACCCACCGCACGGGCACACTCGCCCTACTTACTACCAAAACCCACGCTACGCCACTGATTAGTACGTAACAATATAATATGCTACGAAATGTCATGTAATGTATCATGAACTAAGAGATCATGAACTTAGCTTGTCCTAACATGACACTTAGTATTGTTGGCGTCTAATTACGCTTGCGCAGTTACGAGTGATGAGCGGTCGAAGCTATAGTCACGACCCGGACACTACCAATTAACTGAAAAGAGAAAAAGGCCTATAACTTAGAAAAAGTACCTAAATCGTCGTTGATACTTGACATTTTTTTGATATCATTAACGCGCTTAAATAGAAGACATGTGACAATTTGCTACAAGCTAGTAACCAGATATCGGATATGTTGCGATTAAAAACGAAAATGACAATGACATGTGAAACATTGCAGTATCAACGACGAAATGTCTAGAGAGCCTAACGCTTCTACCGTATAAAACAAAACGGGCCAATTCTACACTACGAAAAAATACTGGATCATGAAAGCGACATTTTGCGAAAGCGACATGATGCGAAAGCGTCATTTCGCGAAAACGAAATTTTGCGAAAGCGATATTGTGCGAAAGCTACCTTTTGCGAAAGCGACATTCTGATAAAGCTACGTTTTATCAGGGACATTAAGAAGTGGGCATTTTGCGAAGTCGTCATTTTGCGCCTAAACCCGATTTAATGGGTCCCGACTGTTAAAGTCACAAGCTTCACAGAATTCTAGACTACTGGACTTGTTTTTTTCGTTTCAGTCTTTATTTAATGTTCATTTTTATTGTTATATTTACTCCGTTTTATTTTAAGGAAAACATTGAAAGCTTAATGCAGATGGGCATAGTTCATAGATGGGATCTGTGGCGACATCTAACGATCCTCAGGAAAATTGCTAGAAAAGCGTTCTTTCTCTTTATGAGAAAACGGTCCTCTCCGGTGTTCTTATGTATAGTTTATTGTGAGAATGCTAGGCGGCTACACTATTCCAACGCACGTAAAATTACATAAGCACGTCCCATTCGTGTATGTAAGTGAGAGGATGCCATTATCAACTTGCGTGTGTTAGAAAAGTACAACCTTGACCTTACGAAATATTAATTAATTATAACTCCTGTCTGTAATGAGCTTTAACTCTACCTATAGTGCGTCCAAGATGGCTCCGTGATTTTGACAGATCGTTTTCGAGCGATTATTTTACTTTCTGAAAATGTTTGAGCCGTAAAACCTTTAATTTTATGTTAAATGTTAATTAATCTTGTATATTTTTAGTGTATTACGTTTAGATGGCTCAAACAACTTTAAAAAGTACTATAAAATCTCTAAAACCTCCTGACAAAATCACGGTGGATGTACTATAATCTGGGCCTATAGACAAAGTATTTTTCGATTAGCGTTAACGACAGTAGAGAACATAAAAATGTATGGACTTGACGTATGGTGACGAAAGCAAACGTCAAAATGTTTCGATCGCTAATGTCAAATCCATACATTCTGTCATTTTCTACTAGCGTCAACGCCAATAGAATGTCACTTTGTCTAGGGGGGCTGAAGTTATAGAGAAAACTTATAATACTTTTCATACAACGGCTATAAATACGGCCATCATGCGTTTTCTATATTACCGTAGTACCTACTGCTCTTTGACGGACCCCATGTTCGATATCACATAACATTCAGGGCTGCCACCGTTCGGTTATACTTGTTTTCTATTATTATCAAAATAAAAAAATATTGCCTTCTGGGTTTAATGTCCAAGAATCCTGAATTCTAGCCGAATCTCACCCAATCTCACGTGGGGGCGGTCTCATGGGGGATCTCTGCAAAAATAAGTCTTAAATACAGTAGCATAGCGGGGACGGGGCGCAAATGCCCCGGGCGGCACTTTACTAGTGGTGGAAAATTCTGGAAAATTATAAATTTATTGAGTCTACGTCTGTCTATAACCAATTCGTAGAGCAGGAGAGTGTCGAAGACGTGGTGCTTAAAATTTCGAGCTTGCTTCGCTTGATCCATAGCTTGCACATGTTTTGTACGTAAAAATTCGAGCTCACTTCGCTCGTTCTAAGTTGCAATTGCTGCAAAAACTTATGAACAGTAGTTGTGCTAACAAATTTCGAGCTCGCTTCGCTCGCTCTGTTATTTTTCGTGTAGGTCTTCTTATCAATATAAAAGGACGGCAAAATCGGTCTGTGCCCCGGGCGGCAGAAGCCAATGGGTTCCGGTTAAATGCTAGTCTTCACAGATTAACGTATTTACACAAAAAATCCGCATTTTGAAAAATCTACCGTAATATCGTGCCGTATCTCACGACTTCACGACACGACGACGTGGCAACAAAATTTCATAGCAGCGGAAATCCATCAATTTTCGTTGACGAAAAAGTTTTACAATTTTGTCTAGATCACCACGTATAAAATACAATGCCTAAGTCGTTATGGATAAAATTATGATGTAGTAGGTACTTTTACTTTGGCGGTACGGTTGGCAGCTCATAAACTTGTGTAATTTATCATTATCGCTTTACAAAGGAACTCGCAAATCATAATCTTGTAATAGGTATCACATTTCTTTTTGAAAGGAAGTTTGACAAAACTTTTGGGGATAAAGGCTTCTTTTAATTTGATAACATCTTGTTGTGTTGGGTCATTTTACTTGACTAATGACGCGTTTTCCAAGGATGGTAGGAATGGGAATAATCAATCCCATCAAAAATTCAAAATCAGCAGATTCTCAAAGTAGCTAGGCCTGCCCCTGCAGCATCAGGACAGAAGTGTTCAGACCTGAAATTTTATGAAGTAGTGTCTGCTTGATACCACGAATACTAATTCAAAATCAGCAGATTCTCATATCTTACTGTTTAGGTAGGCAGTACCTCTGAAGCTTCAGGATTTGAGGATCGAAGGTTGATACTATCCAGACCGAAGTTATGAGCGCTCAAAAATACGCCGAATCTCTTCGAGAAATGGTACGATAGTGCGCCGCTTTTTTAGCTTGTCTTGGCGGGGGCACTACCGTGCTCCCAGATAGATGGCATGGGAAGTAAGTAGTGCTTGCTTAGACACAAACTAATCAGTAAAAAAACATCATTCGATTTGGTCTTGTTATATTGTTGATATTCTGCTAGAACTTGTCCTTATAAATTTTTTAGTAAAGACTCCAAAGCTGTACGACCATTTTCCTTGAAAAATCTGCCTTTTCATACATTTTTGATGTAATAAAACTTATAGCTACAACTTTCATGCCGAACTAATAAACGCGTAGGACAAGTTCTAACATAATTTAGCATTCGCTTTTGTTGGTTTCATATTTGGATCAAAAATGTATTGAACGCGGAAGTCTGTAAAAACAAACATTGTTTTTTACTTTTAATTATGAATCGACAACCCTAAAGCTAGACCGCCCCTACTAGGGCTATGCAACAATAGCTCAGCGGGGTCGTAATTAAAAAAAACGCAGAATCCCGCGCTAGGGCGTGAATTTTCACGCGTTGAGATCAATGCGTGAGTGGCGTGCCGTGTTTTACTGTAGGTGGGTAGGTGTGCGTGTGTGCTATAGGGAAATAGGGGAAAAATTATTTTACTTTGAAAAATTCAGACAAATTCTCAATTTTCCGTTGATTTATGGTCAAATGAACGCAGTTGTTTTGGTTTGATTTCCGATATTTGAGTTTTTCAATAATTACGTACATACAAACAATAACATATTCTGTGGGGTAGTCTCAAAAGGAAAAAGCGGAATTCCGTGCTTGAAAAGGAAAAACCGAACCCTATTATGATCACTTTGCTGTCCGTCTGTCAAGACAAGACTTTTTTTCTCTGGAACGGGTTTAGAGGTTTAAATCGAAACTAATATCAAATACTAAGGCCTACGGTCCCTTATAGGTGAAAAAAAATTGGACACTGGACTCTAACAACAATGTTTACTTTAAAGCTTAATATTTCGCTAACGGATCCTTAAATTACAGCTTTCTAGTACTAAGCCTATCTGAGCTAAGCTGCGGACAGACGGACAGACGGACAGACGGTCAGACGGACGGACATGGCGAAACTAGAAGGGTTCCTTGTTGACTAAAGAACCCTAAAAAACCATTAACTTTAATTGTTTATCCAAAATTATTATTAAACTTCGTCGTTTGTATGGAGCACGCGGTTATATTATTCTCTTTAATTCCCGAGCAAAGTGAAGCCAAGAAAACTCTCGCTACTAAACTTCTTTGTATCAACTCCGAATATAATCCTTACAAAAGACTTGTGATAGTGCCAATTTGCATCTTAAGAAAGAACAAATCATCATCATCACTATCATCTTCCAGCAGACAGTTTAGCGGAGAGTTATGGACCCTAAATCATGAGCATTATGGTTCAAATCCGCACGGACAACAAGCTATGTACAAATGAGTTTTTCTAACTTATTTACGTAAAACCGACTGCTCTCAAACGGTGAAGGAAAACATCGTGAGGAAACCTGCATACGCTGAAGCAGAAATTCTGATGCGTATGTGAAGTCTACGAATCCGCATTGTGCACGCGTAGTGGACTAACGTACATTCACCCTCCTTGAGGGGCTTGTGCCCTGCAGTGGGACATATACACCTATTTTTAAACAACTACAAAAAAATCAAAACATCGTGAGGAAACCTGCATGCTTCAATTCCGAGGCATGTATTGTACCCACTGTCCATTATGTGGCGTCGGGCTTACTCCCCGTCACACTGGACAGAGTTTCGGTACTAGGTACTTTTGAAAAGTAGATGTTCTGAGTTTTCAGAATATCTCTGACTCCCCGGGGGGTATAGTCGTGGGCATTATGCTAATGCATGCTTACAAAAAAAAAAAGGGTGTATTCAGATATTAATAATAATAATATAATAATACAATTATTTATTTTGCTCCACAAGCAGAAATTATAGGAACTTACAATAAATAGGTATAGATAGAATTGTGGGAGACTGGTGTCCGAAATAGGTAGACCAAGGGAAAACCTGAATAGTTTCGAATCACCATTAGTGAACCATATTGAAACTAAAAAGAACGGAACAGAGCCTTTGACTATTTATATGTGGACTGGTTACGCGTGTAATTCTACTAACAAACATTTCTGCCACTTTTTGCGGGGGGCGAGGTAACATGAAATCCGCAACTTTGGATTGTATTCCCCATTACTTTAGATTCTAATTTTGAATGTTAAAAATCATGAAAAATTGTCTCGTGTGAACCCCAAACGTTCTAAGTTCGAAGTTATTATTTCGCAATTATAGGCTGTCTCGTTTAGTGATAAGGTGTAAAATTGAATGTAAATGCACAAGATCAATTGTGCTTATACCGTGGCAGAGGGGAAATGCTACCGCAAGGCTAGTCCTTATAATAATTAGTCAAAGATCAGAGCCGATCGATTTTCTATGGGAGCTCCAAAACTAATTAAAAACACGTCCTCCAGTGTATGGACACTATTTGGGCAGTCACTTAAAGTCACCTTATTCACATAAGATTCCACACAAACATTTTAACTGAAAAGGGTTCTTTATAGAAACATGGCAACTCAGAAAAGGGCTTTTTTATTAAACCCATTTTCCATACGAAGTCACTGTACTGAAAAACCCGCCTGAATATTATAAACCATAGAAGTGCGTCGCGTGCGAGTGTGTGTGTGTTTGTGTGAATGTGTGGGTGAGGGGTGCGTAGGTAGCTCGTTAAGAATGGCTGGTGTTTGTTTTCGTTGTCGTCCGAGGCCAGGAGCCTCTATGTCGAAAAATAATTGAAGCAAAATGGGCGTGTGATAGCTTATATTACTGCCTGATGCGAGAGAAAGAGATGGGGCGGCGCGCGCGCCTGAAACGACGCTAGCGTAAAACAAAGTTTATTTAATTGTGATTGTTTTATTTATGTAAGTTCATTTCTGCTTCAATTTCGAGGCATGTTCAAATTCAAATTTAATTCAAATTTATTTCCAAAAACGCATGCATTTACAGAGTGAGTAGATCAGCAGTCTGTACTGGAGTTTTCTGCCTTACAGACTACTTTACAATTATTTAAATTATAGTACTAACAGTGGTACCTTAACTGTAAATTGACTTAAACTAGGCATATTGGTGTGCCGATAAAGAATATTATATGATATTAAAAACAAGTAGGTAAGTATAACAAATTTGTTCGTTTTCGGTGTGCAAAGAAAGAAAGAAATAATATTTCTATCATATTGTGTCGTACATAAGTTAAACTGTTTGTTTGTAATCAAAATGTATCAAATATCAATCTCTTTTTTTTAAATCAAGTCTCGTGTTTCTATTATTCTCCGTTTAGCAGTTCCAAGCGTTTATCGATAAAGACGGAGGCTACTTTGGCTTATTTTTTTATCGAGAAAATGTCTCTTAATCGTGTTTTGGCTCTAATCAAAAATGCAACTATATGTTCAATTTACACATATCCGCAAATCATACTCCTACTGTTAGTACTTCATGATATATGATGCTTTGAAGAATCCAATTTCTTTCACATATCCTCTAAAAAGAAAGCTAAGTTATACTGTACAGTTTGCTCTATACCACCAAGTTTGACGCTTGTATGTATTACTGTTTTTACGATAGAGCGAGAAGAAAAACGATGATAAAAAGTAGTTTCTTGTATGTGTCCTCGCACCTAAATATTTATTTTTTTAATTTTAAATATTTGTTAGCAAATCCACCATAATAACGCATATTCTGTGAAAATTTCATCTTCACCTATTACGGTTCAAAATTTACAGCCCTAAATAGGTAGTAATCTGGTCCCGTTTTCATCCCTTGGGTATTAGTCTAGGAAAAATAAGGTTTGAGATTGCATTAAAGACACTTTAGTAAATTGTGTTTGAAATAATATGACTGTTAGTTTATAACACTTTTGTCGAGATTTCGCGGTTATATAGGCTCAGGAACCTGAGAAATACCTTAAAATCGATATTAATGTACAAATGGCAAGCTTATTTCTAAAAATATTTCGACCAGCATACCAGCAATAGAGACAGTTAATTATCAATTGGCAAATTTAATGTGTAAAAACAAACAGTAAATAATTTTCTTTTGAGGTTATAATTTTTGAAGACTTACAAAATATTAAATATCTACCCAAATTAACGATATTAACCGGGGATTATTATTGTAATAAGTAAAACGTATTGAACGAAGCCATCCTGTACAAAATCACCAGTTTTCCATTTTTTGTTCACACCTAAATTTAATGTTTTGTAAATGTCTTAATTATTCAATAATACAACATAAAAAATCGGGGATTATTGAGAATTCATGTTTTTCAGGAATGTATCCACTATATTCCACATTTTCACCAAAAGTGCAATTAATGCAACCTACTCCATACAAAAATCCGTAGATTTCCCCTACTATATGGAACCCTTTAAATGAATCCCTATTTCCCTTGGTCACGCCATCACCCGAGAACGGCTGGACCGATTTGGCTAATTTTGATTTTGAAAGTATTTTTAATTTTTGGAAGTCCAGGGAAGGTTTATACGGTAAAAAATGGCCAAGTATGTGTCGGTTAAAAAAGGGGCGCTGCAACGCATGCCGGGCACAGCTAGAGCATTATAAAATGTATTTTTGTCATATTTTGTTCTGATATTTTTAATACTTTCACGTCAAAGTCAAAATTGTTTATTCAAAATAATATCACATAATTATATAACTTTCTGACGACATGTTTTTGAATCTTCCAGCGCGTCGGAAGTGTTCCGTTGTAGAGAAGATGCGGCTAGAAACTCTACAATACACTTCTTTTAAACAAAACAAAATATCCATTTACACAAATCCAATATTAAATTACATAGAGTAACATTGTCAAGACCAGACATTTTGGTCATTCAAATAATCATCGAGTTTATAGTAATCTTTTTTAGAGAGGACTTATTTAACATGGGACTTAAACTTTTTGTCCGTCAAGTATAGAATATTCTCTGGTATCTTATTATAATAGCGCACCTATACACTACACGTGCAGTGGAAACGCGATCTCGTCTTGAAAAGTGCGTATCCCATCACGCCACATGAACGTGTGTGTGCCCTTTTATAACTCTGAAGGGCTGTAAATGTGTTGTTGGTATGTAGTATGTACTAACTACGCCATTTCGTTACGGAAGCTATAATTATTATAAGTGGAAGTTGTTGCGAAACCAAGTTAATGCAAATAATGAATACATATGCATATGCTCACGACTATATTCCCCGAGGGGGTAGTCAGAGATATTCTGAAACATCAGAACATCCACGTTTCACCAGTAGTACCGAAAGTCTGTCCAGTGTGACGGGGGTGAGCGCGTAGCCACATAATGGACAGTGGGTACAATACATGCCTCGAAATTGAAGCATGCAGGTTTCCTCACGATGTTTTCCTTCACCGAAAAGCCAGTGGTGTTACAAATCGTACATACATTCAGAAAAACTTATTGGTACGAGTCGGCTTGGACGGGGATCGAACCATCGCCTCCTGCACGGCAGGCAAGGTTACTCGCCACTGGACCACCACGGCTTTTTCATATATAATGAATACAGGGTCCATTTTAATATGCTTTAAGGGGATGCTCAGACCATCAAAAAAAATCTGCTGTCCCATACATTTTGCTCGAGTAGGTTTGCAGTTTTGTATGTGACAGCAGATTTTTTTTCGCGATTTTGATGTTGGTCCCATAGAGACAGTTGTTCAGTTCGATGGTCTAATCATTCCCTTAAAAAAGTGTCACCAAATTAAGAAGGACCCTGTATAATAGAAGATGTATAGATATGTCATTCGGAGATATTAAAATACCTCTATATCAAAATAGCAACGAAATTTTAAGGCTATTTTGCATTACAGAAACAGAGGTTTATAGCACTTCCTCTCACTTATTCTTAGAACAGCTTTAGTAACGTTCAAGATATGTCGGATAGTATATGTATCCAATAAATTAATTCCATTTGGTAATCAGAATTGACCAGAAAGCTAAAAAGGAATCGGAAAATCTCGTCGTCCGTATTTGGAATGCAGTATAGGTACATTCATATCCAAACTATCCAGAAAATTTGTGAGCCCGTCAACTCTTACCGTACCTACTGGGTACAAATTTATTTTCCAAAATGCACAAAGATAACAAAAAGATTGTATCTGGCTACCCCACGTCATGCAGAGCACGAAATGGGTTCTTTTCAAAACGGAATTGTAAATCCAAATCACTATAGGTGGCAAAATGTAGGGGAGTAATTTTGACATACCGAAATAGGGTATTTGACTAAGAGGAAGGATGTCCATAGAGTCCGCATAAATTTACGATTGTAGTTGGTCTCTTTTGTCTTATGACGTACCTTTAATAGTAGAAGGAGATGGAACTATAGATATTTGTTTATGCGGCTGTCCACTTTTTTTTGAGCTAGTGTGTGTGAAAAGTGACCGTAAACATAAGGCTATATGTCACTTGGTGCCTTTTGTCCATGTTACTTGACACCACACACTCAAACCCAAACGTCAAAAAAAGTGCACACTTTACAATTGGTATGGCACACTCTAGTCTTAAAGAGAGATCCATCCTCTTAGGTATTTAACAGGTTTTTAAAAACTGTTCTGCGTTAATCCCTGATGTCTAAGGACTCTATAGAAAATGTATATTTTACGTTCCAATACATATAGGGTCCTACTTAATATGCTGACACTTTTTTAAGGGGATGATCAGACCATCAAACTGAACAACTTTCACTATGGCACCAACATCGAAATCGCGAAAAAAATTTTAGCTCTCCTATACAATACTGGAAACCTACTTTTGCCAAATGATGGGACAGCTGATTTTTTTTTCGCGATTTCGATTTTGGTGCCATAGAGAAAGTTGTTCAGTTTGATGGTCTGATCATCCCCTTAAAAAAGTGTCAGCATATTAAGAAGGACCCTGTATAGTGCAAGAAAAAACGAAAACAAAAAATGTTATTTAAATGCGAAAACGCATTTCCAGACAATATACGTGGCAAAAAGCAATCGACGTCACGATGGCATAAAGTTTGTACGACACTCACACTCTACACGCAACTGTTTACAAGCAGTTGACGTAATCAACCATTCGGCCAATCACAGTCGTTTACTATCACAAAGAAATATTTTCTTTGATGATTTTCTCTTACAATAGTATTTTTCTTAACTTACTAAATAGTTGGTTTCAAAAATTAATATTCAATACGGATGCCATCAATAGATTCTATATTTTACATGCTGTCAAATACCCTATTGCACCTGACGCCCTAGTATGATGTACGCGACAAGATTCTGTCGCGCCTTTTATCTTGCTCTTCAAATTCAACAATTTTATTCATACGATTTGACTGGCCTAATCTCAAGTTCAAAAGTACCTTAAAATATAAAGAATGAAAAACGTCACATAATACATAAGTAATAATATCTGCTGACTCAGATGTTATGTTACAGCAGATTTTTGTTGAAGTTGTTCAATTTGATGGGTAGACTCTTAGTTTAAAAGGATGCCAATGATATCAATTTAACCATGTAGAGTACCAAAAGGGTGAAAACAGGACCCTATTACTAAGCCTACATTGTCCGTCCGTCCGTCCGTCCTACCTTTTTAAGGCTGTTACTTTTGAACCGTAATAGCTAGACAGATGAAATTTTAACCGAATATGCGTTATTACGGCGGATTTGTTAACAGATAATAAAAATTTCAAAAACTTAAAAATTAAGGGAGGTACTCAACAAGAAGCTAGTTTTTGTCAACGTTTTTTCTTCTCGCTCTATCGTAAAAACGGTAATACATGCAAGCATCAATCTTGGTGTGATTATAGAGCAAACTCTACAGTATAACAACAAATAATAAAAACCGGCCAAGTGTGAGTCGGTCTCGCGCTAAAGGTCCTAGAGAAAAAAAAAATCTGTTAACATGTTGTGTGGTGTGGTACGGAACCCTCGGTGCGCGAGGAGCCCGACTCGCACTTGACCGGTTTTTGTAACTAGACTTTTCATCTTGTTCAAAGAGCATTTGGAGATTTGACAGTTTCGCATAGTTATGGCAAATAAGCATAACATTCTATGCAAAATTTGCAAATTCGCCAAAACTCAAAACCCGACCATTAAAAACATCCGATGTTTTCACAGGGAATAGGTACAATGCAGTACAAAAGTGTCGTTGTTATAGGAAATAGATCACAGCTTCCGGTATCATCGCAGCGGAAAGTGTTGGAACAAAACAAAGTACACTCGCGCTCAATACGATGCAGCTTTGTACAGGGACTGACTGTCACACCGATCATATAGTGCGACGGAAAATTAGTCCGCTTGTCAATCTTTGTTTGTGCAGACGTCCCCGTAAAATCGAAGTGTCTAGTCGTCCAAAACGGACGAATAAAATAAAGTCTAGTCGTCCGATAAACGGATAATATCAGGCAAAAGTGGTTTCGACCGGTTATGAGTTACTAGACCTTAGTATGATTTCTCTACACGCACGCGACGCGCCTTTCGCTTTTCGGGGAGTAAAAGCCGCGCTTGCCACGACTTATAGTATGGGAAAAAGCCGAGTCGCGCGCAAGTAGAGAAATCATGCTAGACGTGCAGATCTCAGGCGGTTAAGTTAGCGAGGAACGAAGCGACGAGCATGTTAGGTTTCTCGCGACCACCGCTACTTCCTACTGTTCTACTAATTCCTACTTCCGACGTACGAACCGAATTGCTACTGTATTTTAAGTTTTCAGTAAATTTTAAATATTACAAACAAATTCTTTAATATTTTGAAAAAAAAATACCTATGTTGAAACCATGATAATTCGATTCTGCTATCGATTCTAAACAAACTACTTTCTAGTTTTGCGTTTATTCATTAACACGTTGTATATTCATCCGATAGTCGGACGACGATTTTATTTTATTCGTCTGTTTATGAAAATACTGTCAAAAATGTATCGTCCTCTGGAGCAAGTGGCAGAAATCAAGCAAGCGCTTTGCTAAAAATGCGCCAAAGTGTAGGTACTTATCTCAGTACCTACGGCCGAGTGAGGCCTGCCTTCTTAGTGAAAAGGGAGAGAACTGCGTCACGTTACGGTGTGATAAGAGGACGGAGTGAAGGCACACCCTGACGCAACTAAGTGCATGCAGGAAGCGAGTGTGAGCCTTTAAACGTAATTTGTCGACGCCCCGCGCTGCGTTGCGCTGTGTTTGTAGGTAACCGAGTTACTTCGGTGTGAGAGGAGGTATTTCGTTTGAGTTTATTTTAGAAACTCTTTGAGCACATAGATAAACTGACGAACGTAATTCCTATTGGGATTGCTAAAACTACCAATAACTTAGGACTTCTTCTTATCGTGTGGGCAGCAAGCCCTGGTGTCAGAGTTTTTTCAGACCTCCTTACGGCCTCTGACGTGGTTTTTTATGTAACGACTACTACCACCAGAGATAGTAGCCGGGACCAACGGCTTAGCGTGCTATCCGAAGCACGGAATCATCTTTCTTTTCAGACAATCATGTGATTCAGCCTGCAATGTCCTAACCAACTGGGGAAAAACGCACAAAGTGACATATCACTAGGTGTCCCCCGTGGGAATCGAACCCACGACCTCCGTGTCGAGAGCCCAATGCTCTTAACCATTAGACCGAGGCGTCAGTTATAACTTAGGGCTGATTGACTTCTACGCAAAATGGAACCTAACTATTAATTTTGAAAATTGAAAAAAGTAACCAGACTAGGTAGGTAGGTAATGTTTTTCGAAAGTAGGAAAAAAATGATTTTTTTTTAATTGACAGGTGTCGTTGGATAGGTCTTGTCCAATGGGACAAAAACTCCCATAGAATCTAAATCAATACAGGTCTTAATATGCTGACACTTTTTTAAGGGGATGATCAGAACATCCACGTTTCACCAGTAGTACCTAAACTCTGTCCAGTGTGACGGGGGGTGAGCCCGTCCCCACTTATAATTGACAGTGGGTACAATACATGCCTCGAAATTGAAGCATGCAGGTTTCCTCACGATGTTTTCCTTCACGGAAAATTCCGAAAAACTCATTGGTACGAGTCGGCCTGGACGGGGATCGAACCATCGCCTCCTGCACGGCAGGCTCGGTTACTCGCCACTGGACCACCACGACTTCTAAAATTTTATTGTGTATAGGGTCCAACTTAATATGCCGACACTTTTTCAAGGGGATGATCAGACCATCAAACTGAACAACTTTCTCTATGGGACCTACATTAAAATCACGAAAAAAAAAATGCTGTCCCATATACTTGGCTCAAGTAGGTTTGCAGTTTTGTATGGAAGAGCTAATTTTTTTTCGCGATTTCGATGCTGGTCCCATAGAGAAATTTGTTCATTTAAACGGTTTGATCAAAAAAAAAAGTGTCAGCATATCAAGTTGGACTCTATGCAACGTGTTAATGAATTAACGCAAAACTAGAAAGCAGTTTGTTTAGAATCGAGAGCAGAATCGAATTATCATGTTTTCAACATGGATTTTTTTTTCAAAATATTAAATAATTTTTTTGTAAAATTTAAAATTTACTGAACGCGATATCAACCCACCGCTCAGGCACACTCACCCTACTTACTACGAAAACAATATTCTTAAAATGTATCCATGAGCACGTTAGCACTTTCATTCATTGCTGAAATGACAACAAATCATTTTTGCCTGAAAACTTAAAATGCGAATAACTTTAAATTTTAACTATCAAAATAATGAAATTATTGTTTCAATCTAATTATTTTGTTAGGGTTTATGAGGTTTTGCGCTTATTCAGTAACACGTTCTATAACACAATTTAATTTTAGAAGCCATGGTGGTCCAGTGGCGAGTAACCTTGCCTGCCATGCAGGAGGCGATGGTTCGATCCCCGTCCAGGCCGACTAAAAAGAACCCTATATGCCTAATTTAAGCCTAATTCTTATTTTGAACTAAACTAGTCGTATTAAATTAAAGAGTAAGCTTGTTTCATACAATATTGACATTAGGTACATACATATTTATTCAGCCTGCAAGGCTACAACCAACAACCTTTAGCTGAAGTAGATAGGATAGGGCACCTTCGTCGTAGTTAGGTTATGAACCCAAAGCACAGAATAAAATGCTACTTACTACAAAGAAAAAAGTTGTGTCAATAGAGATTTTTAGGGTTCCGTATCCGAATGGTGAAACCCTTATGCCTACGTTGTCCGTCTGTTCTACCTATAAATAAAGGACTGTATACAGGGGGTAAGGAAATGTATCATTAACATGTTAGGCGCGGTCGCATTACCCCCCCCCCCCCCCCCTTTCGGACCGCGCCTGATGGGTAGAGTATTTGGTTTAACGTTAATGATACTTTTCCTTACACCCTATATATCAATCTGAACATCTTTGTCTTTGAATAGAATTCATGATTTAAGAAAATTTTAAATTTAGGGTCCTTCTGAATATGCTGGCGGTTTTTTAAAACAATATTTTTAAATGACCTATCCAACGATATCCCACACTATGGGATAGACGAGAAAAAAAATTTCCTACCCACTTTTCGTGTACCCTAAAAAATATTTTTCACGTTTTTATTTTACCACTTTGTCGGCGTGATAAATATGTATACCCATGTCAAATTACAGCTTTCTAGTACAAAGCGTCTCTAAGCTAAGCAGCGGACAGACGAACAGACGGACAGACGAACGGACATGGCGAAACTGTAAGGGATTGACTACAGAATCCTAAAAACTGGTCACGTACACGTTTCTGGAAATTTTGTTTGGTGGTACGGAACCTTCCGTGTGCGAGTCCGAAACGCACTTGTCAGGTTTTTTTTCATTTACGTTAAATGAATAGGTAATATATTATACTGTCGGTATGATAAATAAATAATTAAAAAATAACAATAAATAAAAATATGAATACATGCTTTGTTTAGTATCACAAGTTTATTTATTTTGCAATGATATAAAATGCGTGTGAAGAAAACTTTTGTTATCATTTTCTTTTCAGTTGCTTATCTGTGGCTATAAGTTTTAAATTAAAAAATGGCGGGTCTCCTGTCTACCTTTTTTGTGTTAATATCTGTGGTTTTTGTCGTTGATGGAGGAGGTAAATTATTGTTTGATATTTAAATTTGTTTTCTTTTTATTAAAAATATTTAATTCAAAATGTCGAGTCTTCCGTATACCTTTTTTGTGTTAATTTCTGTATTTGTTTGAATTTTTTTATTTTAATAAAAACTAATATTAATTAAGTAAAAATAGAAATACTAACTAAATACAATTTTATACATAACTCGTAACCTAAAAAAAAAAAAAAAAGATACCATGGGGAACTTGCACCAAAACTATAATGAGAAATTATCTTAATAATTCAATAATAATAGTTGTGAATAGAAATTCTGAAATATTAAATTTTTACGAAATATTTCAAATTACAAGTTACGTGGATCGGAACGTAATTTCAAACATCAATCAGCGCAACCGGTTTTCAGTGATGGTAGTGGCGCATGCGCATGTCTGTTAAGACCCTAATCTGACAATAATAAAATAATACCTCAACTAATAATTTTCTAGGTATACCTGTTGATCCATGTACGCTGCCGATAGCTCCTGGTCAAGGCACAGCCGGCGTGACAAGGTAAGAGTCGCTTCACAAGGACAACTCACAGCAGGAGAAAAGCTTGTAGCCCAGTCATTTTACGGTTTGAGCCGGGACTAATTAAGAATTTTTTCGGTATTCCATTTAAGAGCCAATTTGAGCCAATAAATATGACACAATTAAAAATATTTATCTCGTTCTAAAAAACCTGACGGTAATTTTTTTTCGCATATTTAAGGCTTTACCATTATACACACTTCAAACACGGAGTAAATAATTTTGTTTACTTAGAAACACATTAGTATTTACTTATTTTTTAAATTTCAATGGCAATTTTAATCAATTTTCAATCAAATTTATATTCCACAAAAGTTAAATACAACGTGTTAATGAATTAACGCTAAACTAGAAAGTAGTTTGTTTAGAACCGAGAGCAGAATCGAATTATCATGGTTTCAACATAGGTAATTTTTTTCAAAGTATTAAATAATTTGCTTGTAAAATTTAAAATTAACTGAACTCGATCTCAACCCACAACTCGGGCACTCTCACCCTACTTACTACCAAAACAAGATTCTTAAAAAGTATCCATGAGCACATTAGCGCTTTCATTAATTGCAGAAATTATAACAAATCATTTCTGCCTCAAAACTTTAAATTTTGAGTATCAAAATAATAAAATTATTGTTTCAATCTAATTAGTTTGTTATCAATCTGTTGGGGTGTATGAGGTTTTGCGCTTATTCGTTAACACGTTGTATATTGTTGAATATAATTTATTTTGTTTGTTTAATTAAAACATTTGGATTTGTAACCATTGGATCCATAAGCTCCTTACAAGCATGGAAACACGAAAATTTACCATGGCGGTCGATAATGTTCGTCCTTCTTTCGTACGTCTCCGTCGTCGATATTTTTGATTTTATGTTTGTCCCTTTCTATAAATTTTTGTCGTTGGATTATAATTATAAAGGGACACAGTTTACGTCAGAAACAACTACGGGAATTTACTAAATTTACCAATAGTAGGTATACGAGATAGTCGTGCATTTTATTATCACAAGCTGCAAAGCTGATTCAGTATTCATAAGGTGTAGAGCATCTCTGTGATCGGGGTGGACAAGTTCTGCCTACATAACTCCAGTCGGTTTAGGAGTTACAGCCGTTCAAAGGACAGAAAAAAATGAAAGATCAGCTGCAAGGCTGATCATAGGATTTTATTGTAATATGCACTGTAGCTTTTTGAACAATATGAAAACCGACCTGATCTGTCGGTTTAGGAGATGCAGCCGTTCAAAGGTCGGACCTTTGAACGGCTGCATCTCCAAAATCGATTGACAGTCCATATCAGTTTTTGTACTGTTCGCATAGCTACAGTGCATATTACAATAAAACCGGCATATTCATTTTTTGCAACCATAACTTACCTTTGAACGGCTGTAACTCCTAAACCGACTGGAGCTATGCAGGCAAGCCTGGTCCATCCCCATCATAGAGATGCTCTTGACCATGAATACTGAATCAGCCTTGCAGCTGATGATAACAAAAAGTACGTCTATCTCTTATACTACAAGGAGTGTTTTCATGTTTCACCGCTTGTAAGGCAGTCTGCTCTCCAGGTATACCTAGACAAGACCTATTCCAACTTCCTGGGTGAGAACGTGGTCAAGCGTATGCCTTCTTGTTACAGGTTCGGATACAACGCTGAAACAGGGTGTTGTGAGAAATTCATTTTCGGTGGTTGCCACGGAAATGCCAACAACTTTAAAACGTTGGAGCAATGCGACAAGAGATGTAAGTTCTATGTCCCTATTTAAGTATCTGTATACCAAAAATAATCTAATCCGCAACGCAGGCTTCGTCAAATCTTAATCACATACATCTATATCCGCTACAAGCTTCGTCAATGGCAGCACACAAGATAAAATCCGCATGCAAGCTTCGTCAGACTATCACTAACTAATCTAAAAGCACTGCCCTTCGCAACCCCGGCTCAAAGGTCCCAAAGATACTGGTCGCATTGCCCCTCTGGATGGCCAAAGAAATTATCTGTACCAGAAAGGCTCCCGAGCGTGGGTCCCTTAGTCCTCATTCGCTGCCCTATCTCTCTAACAAAGTCCTTGACATCGACCCCCCAAGGGCCTCCAGTCTCAAAAGCGGCTAGCACAAAATCATACCTTGCTCCAGGTTGGCATATGTCGCCCGCTTTAGCCTCGCCGCCCGCTCTGCGGCAGAGCCAGCGGCAGCGAGTACCCTTTGTTATTTCTACATTTAAGGGTATATTACTGTTGGCACGCTCCATACAAACGTAGCCTGGTGATATTTTCAATAATAACCAATGAAAGTCAGTGAAATTTATCAGAAACAATCTAGAGAGTAATCTCTATGCTTGTATCTTGTCAGATTTTCGTTAAAATGTATAGTTTTAAAGTTACAGTGCCTCAAAGATTTCCATACAAATCTTAAATTAATCCTTACATTGAAACTGTATATTTTAACGAAAATCTGACTCCATACAAGCATAGATATTTGTTTTAAGACTGTTTCAGCAAAATTTCATTGAATTTAATTGGTTAGTATTGAAAATATCACCAGACTTCGTTTGTATGCAGCGCGCATTTAGGCATTCGGAATAAACTTCTCTTAAATAAATAAATTTAGATTTCCTTTAAATACAAGGTGTTACAAAAGTAAAAAATACTATTTAAAACTTTTAAGGGGGTTGTTTAGACCATCAAACTGAACAGCTTTCTCTATGGGGCCAATACAGAATCGCGAAAAAAAATATCAGCTGTCCTATACATTTTTTGTAGTTTAGTCTAAGAGGAAGGATCTCTCTTTAAGACTAGAGTGAGCCATACCAATTGTAAAGTGTCCACTTTTTTTGACGTTTGAGTGTGTGGTGTCAAGTAGTATGGACAAAAGGCACCAAGTGACATATGGCCTTATGTTTACGGTCACTTTTCACACACACTAGCTCAAAAAAAAGTGGACAGCCGCATAAACAAATATCTATAGTTCCATCTCCTTCTACTATTAAAGGTACGCCATAAGACAAAAGAGACCAACTACAATCGTAAATTTATGCGGACTCTATGGAGATCCTTCCTCTTAGAGTTTAGTATTGAACATACGATTTTTTTTTCGCGATTTTGTTATTGGTCCCATAGTGAAAGTTGTTTAGTTTGATGGTCTAAACTACCCCCTTAAATGTTTATTTGTATTTTTGTAACACCTTGTATAAGTACTGTGAGATTGTACATTTGGATTACATATTGAAATAAAAAACGGTCAAAGTGCGAGTCGGGCCACACCATATATTAATTTAGAAAAAAGTTTTTTTTTCTCCGGGACTTTTAGCGCGAGACCGACTCACACTTGGTCGGTTTTATTATTTGTCGTTATACCGTAGAGTTTGCTCTATAATCACACAAAGTTTAACGCTTGTATGTATTACCGTTTTTACGATAGAGCGAGAAGAAAAAACGTTGATAACAACTAGTTTCTCGTAAGAGGAGTTCGATTCTGCTCTCGATTCTAAACAAACTACTTTCTAGTTTTGCGTTAATTCATTAACACCTTGTATACATTTTAAAATTTTTTTTGAGTTTGACTTAACGTTAATATTTTTCCAGGTCCACCAGTTAACCCATGTACGCTGCCAATAGTTCGTGGTACCGGCACAGATGCTTTGACAAGGTGAATATCGCTTTATGAGGACCACTTTCCACGAAGAATTCGCAACCTTTGACTATACAGACACCAGTGTGTGCATTTCCTATGAAGTGAGAATTTATTCAAGCATCTGCATAAGCATAAGCATAAAGCATATGCTCACGACTATATTCCCCGAGGGGGTAGTCAGAGATATTCTGAAACCTCAGAACATCCACGTTTCACCAGTAGTACCGAAACTCTGTCCAGTGTGACGGGGGGTGACCCCGTCGCCACTTATAATGGACAGTGGGTACAATATATGCCTCGAAATTGAAGCATGCAGGTTTCCTCACGATGTTTTCCTTCACCGAAAAGCCAGTGGTCTTACAAATCGCACATAAATTCCGAAAAACTCATTGGTACGTGTCGACCTGGACGGGGCTCGAACCATCGCCTCCTGCATGGCAGGCAAGGTTACTCGCCACTGGACCACCACGACTCAAGCATCTGCCTTTTTGTTATTCCAGGTTTGGATACAACGCTAAAACAGGGAGTTGTGAGAAATTCGTTTACGGTGGACACGGCGGCAACGCCAACAACTTTAAAACTTTACAGCAGTGCGACAAGAGATGTAAGTTCTATGTATATTGTAAAGGGGTTTTAATGAGGAGTTTTCATAAAAAAATCGTTTAAAGACATTGGAAGGACGGATTTTGGACTTTTTGCTTGTGCGTTAGCACCGCATTTCCGCCAATGTCAAGTAGTTTGTGGGAGTATCTATCCCAAAGAGATTATACCTAATAGAGTGAGCCATACCAATTGTAAAGTGTCCACTTTTTTTGACGTTTAGGTTTGAGTGTGTGGTGTCAAGTAGTATGGACAAAAGGCACCAAGTGACATATGGCCTTATGTTTACGGTCACTTTTCACACACACTAGCTCAAAAAAAAGTGGACAGCCGCATAAACAAATATCTATAGTTCCATCTCCTTCTAATATTAAAAGTACGTCATAAGACAAAAGAGACTAACTACAATCGTAAATTTATGCGGACTCTATGGAGATCCTTCCTCTGAGATCTATCCCAATCTCAGGCATTGTTTTTGATCAAGAACAAGAGATTGCGGAGCCTCGTGGCAGGCAAAATCGCGACGCGCGAACTAGACGCGAGACAAGTGCTCGGGTCAGAACCTGCACTGTGACTCAAGGATGGCACCAATCGGGCCAATTTAGCTCAGATCGAAAGTGTTATGTGTTTTTCTCAATTCAATAATTTTAGGCAGCAATTTTTTTATTTATTAATAAGATTATTATGGTTTTTTTTATGAGAGACGTTTTGATATCTCAAATTGATTATCTTTTTGTGCAGTAAATGTTCGTTTATGAACAACAATCGAAAATTTTCGGTGCTCTTGCGTATTTATTGCGAAAAATTATCCATTGGCGACACCACCACTATCAAACGTCATTTGAATTATTTTTTTATTTATAATTAATGGACTTTTTGTTTGTGCGTTAGCACCGCATTTCCGCCAATGTCAAGTAGTTTATGTGAGTATCTATCCCAATCTCAGGGATTGTTTTTGATCAAGAACAAGAAGAGATTGAGGATTGCGGAGCCTCGTGGCAGGCAAAAACGCGACGCGCGAACAACACGCGAGACAAGTGCTCGGGTCAGACCTGCAACGTGACTCCATTTGAATGATGCAAACCATAGAAAAACAGCACTTTTTACTGTCAATGTGACAGGTTTTTCTGACCTTTTAATATTGTCATCTACTGACTTTTCGATTTACTAGTCTTGGAAAACGCCTCATTACGTAGTATCACTTCCTGTCACCCTTGTTTATCTTTAAACTATTATGCCAAGATCCGACAGCAAAATTATGCACCTAATTGTTCGGTGAACAAAATGTGGTTTAAGCGAAAGTTCGTATAGAGGTTCAAACAATGCCGCCGGGTTGCCTAGCAAAATCTTGCCGCAAGTACCTTTACCATTACGATTTATGGTACCATTTTATCCACCGATCTGTTTGGGAAGTAACTGAGGTGCCATCTGAAGGAGACCGATGTAAAGAACTGTAGGCCTCGCATGCCACCCCCGAGAAAACAGATAAAAATCGAGATGAGCCTCCATCCTTATTATATTACATAAGCCAGAGAGAGTGCGCATGACGATTTTCTCGTTTAAACGCTTTGTCGTGGGTGGCATGCTAGCCGTGCTGGTATGGTAAAAGTAGGGCTGCCACCTCTCAGTCTGCCGCAACTCCAGGGCTGCCAGATTCAATTAAGTCATTTTTAACCCTTAGAGTTGTGAAGTTGTGGCAGACTGAGAGGTGGCAACGCTAGTTTTTCCAGTTCTTCAGATTGGTCTCCTTCAGATGGCAACTCATTTGCTTTCCAAACAGATCGGTGGAAAAAATGGTACCATAAATCATCATGGTAAAGGTACTGGCGGCAAGATTTTGCTAGGCAACCCGGCGGCGTTGTATGAACCTCTATATAATAAACATTCACTTAAATCACATTTCATTCACCAAACTAACAGGTGTATAATTTTATGGTCGGATCTCGTACCATATTACCCTCTAATATGATCCTAGAGGCTATAATTTAATTTAACTAATAATTTTCTAGGTCCGCCAGTTAATCCGTGTACGCTGCCAATAGTTAGTGGTCCTTGCGGTAAAAAAATAGCAAGGTAAGTGTCGCTTCATTAATTCTAAGCACGAAATTAAAACTAACTACTTGAAAATTACTCTAATAGGAGGAGCCGTGCAGGAGGCGACGGTTCGATCCCCGTCCAGACCGACTCGTACCAATGAGTTTTCGGAATTAACGTACGATTTGTAACACCACTGGCTTTTCGGTGAAGGAAAACATCGTGAGGAAACCTGCGTGCTTCAATTTTGAGGCATGTATTGTACCCACTGTCCATTATGTGGCGACGGGCTCACCCCCCGTCACACTGGACAGAGTTTCGGTACTACCTGAGGGTACTACTGGTGAAACGTGGATGTTCTGAGGTTTCAGAATATCTCTGACTACCCCCTCGGGGAATATAGTCGTGAGCATATGCTAAAATAACAATAATATTTGGTTTTATTACAGGTTCGGATTCGACGTTAAAACCGGGCGCTGTGAGGAATTCACTTACGGTGGATGCCAGGGCAATATCAACAACTTTGAAACAAAGAAGCAATGTGACAACAGATGTTAGTTCTTATATATTCCACAGGGTCTTTATAGGCAGACGTTTTTTTAAATATGGCTATTACATTTCTATCCTAGAGCACAAATGTCAAACTTGCGGCCCTCACTGCATCTTTTTACGGCTCAATCCAATTTCAAGAACAGCTCCCCACAATGCGGCCCGTGAGCGTTCTGATTTTACAAGTACTTTGGTACTCATATTTATGTATCACCATCATTTTGAGTCATGGTGTGATAAATTTCGAGCTCGCTTCGGTCGTTCAATTCTTTGGTATGTGGGGTTTTCTACAATTTATATTTTGAATTCGAAATCCCAGTAACTGTAGTAGCCTTTTCCTTCTACCTTAATGTTTTCGTAGGATACCTTGAAATTCAGTTCTAGCTACAGCCCTACCTGACTTACATGCGGTTTGGAAGTTTCCGCAGATAAAATTACCACCCAACCCCAAATAAACAATATGGTTCACAACACATTCCTAGGAAGTTATTGTATTATCTTCTACTATTAAAGAATCGATTAGCAGTCCTGTTCTATGATCGATGCAATGAGTTTCATTTCTGTAAGTTCTTTGCGGCCCACTGATTGTACTATCATTATGCATTTGGCCCTGTCCTAGAGACTAAAATTTAATTTAACTAATAATTTTCCAGGTCCGCCAGTTAATCCGTGTGCGCTGCCAATAGTTCGTGGTCCTTGCGGTAAAAAAATACCAAGGTAAGTGTCGAAATTAAAAATAACTACCTGAAAATTACTCTAATAGGAGGAGCCGTGCAGGAGGCGACGGTTCGATCCCCGTCCAAACCGACTCGTACCAATGAGTTTTCGGAATTTACGTACGATTTGAACACCACTGGCTTTTCGGTGAAGGAAAACATCGTGAGGAAACCTGCATGCTTCAATTTCGAGGCATGTATTGTACCCACTGTCCATTATAAGTGGCGACGGGCTCACCCCCCGTCACACTGGACAGAGTTTCGGTACTACTGGTGAAACGTGGATGTTCTGAGGTTTCAGAATATCTTTGACTACCCCCTCGGGGAATATAGTCGTGAGCATATGCTAAAATTACAATAAATATTTGGTTTTATTACAGGTTCGGATTCGACGTTAAAACCGGGCGCTGTGAGGAATTCACTTACGGTGGATGCCAGGGCAATATCAACAACTTTGAAACAAAGAAGCAATGTGATAACAGATGTTAGTTCTATGTATATTTTACGGTGTCCTTATATGCTAACGTTTTTTAATGTGTCCCATTTCCTGTCATCCCATTTCGCCTTTGCTCCCACTAAGATCCTAGAGGCTATAACTTAATTTAACTAATAATTTTCTAGGTCCGCCCGTCAATCCGTGTGCGCTGCCAATAGTCACTGGTCCTTGCGGTAAAAAAATACCAAGGTAAGAGTCGCTTCATTCTTTCTAAGAAAGAAATAAAAACACAAACATCTTGTGAAAATCACAACAATATTTTGATTTTGTTACAGGTTTGGATTCGACGTTAAAACCGGGCGCTGTGAGGAATTCACTTACGGTGGATGCCAGGGCAATATCAACAACTTTGAAACACAGAAGCAATGTGACAAGAGATGTTAGTTCTTATATATTCCACAGGGTCTTTATAGGCAGACGTTTTTTCAAATATGACCCATTACATTTCTATTCTAGAGCACGAATGTCAATCTTGCAGCCCGCGGGCTGCATGCGGCTCTCACTAAATCTTTTTGCGGACCGATCCAATTTCAAGAACAGCTTCCCAAATTAATTTACAAGACCTTAGGTACTAATATTTATGTATCACCACCATGTTGAGTCATGGTGTGAAAAATTTCGAGCTCGCTTCGGTCGCTCAATAAAATTCTTTGGTATGTGGGGTTTTCTACAAACTCCTCCATTTCCTCACCCTTGTTTGTACCCTACAGTAAGATCCTAGAAGCCTATTACTTAATTTAACTTCTAATAATTTTCTAGGTCCGCCAGTTAATCCGTGTACGCTGCCAATGGTTACTGGTCCGTGCAAAGCTAAAATACCAAGGTAAGGGTCGATTACTACTTTCTGAGAAAGAAATAATAAACATGATCAACATTTGAAAATCACAATAATTTTATGTTACAGGTTTGGATTCAACGATAAAACCGGACAATGTGAGGAATTCACGTACGGTGGATGCCAGGGCAATAGCAACAACTTTGAAACTAAACAGCAATGTGAAAAAAGATGTAAGTTCTCTGTATTATTCCATAGGTTTTTTAAATCTCACTAATATTATAAATGTCAAAGTTTGGATATTTAGATGTTTGGACGTTTGTCACTCAATCACTCATAAACGGCTGAAAGAATTTGTTCTGAATTAACACATCTGATACTTTTTAAAGGTCTTGATAATGTTACACTATTTAATTCAATATTGTATTTGTAAGTGTACTTTATATATATTATATTTTTTTTTAAGATTGTTGATATTTAAGATGTGTTGTAGAGTTTTTGGCCGCATCTTCTCTACACCTTCCGACACCTTCCGACGCGGTGGTAGAGTCAAAAATGACGTCAGAAAGCTATCCATGTGATATTATTTTGAATAAAACATTTTGAGTTTGAAGGTCTACGCAGACGTCGTTGCAGGCAACAGCTATTAATAAATAAAATAAAATACAAAATATAGATATTGATGGAGCCTGTTGTGGATACGCACTTTGTATTTTTTCTATAAATAAATTAATTACAAAAAATTTACCTGAAACATCTTCTGTTGGCGCGTCTTGACAGTAAAACCGACTTGTATGCCGTGACGACAAATTATTTGTGATAGCCGCGATTAGTTCGTCGTTCCTGGAGCTCGAAAATTGCAATTTTCGAAAAAAGCGCCTGAAATCGGCAGAGTGTGATATTTAGATGTGTCACATCTACCAGGGTCTCGAGACGGCCACATTTTTTTCAAATTTTTTTGTTTACATACAGGGTCCTTCTTAATATGCTGACACTTTTTAAGGGGATGATCAGACCGTCAAACTGAAAATTTTTCTCTATGGGACCAACATCGAAAGTCAACTATCCCATACATTTGGCTCGAGTAGGTTTGCACTTTAGTATGGGACAGCAGATTTTTTTTTCGCGATTTCGATGTTGTTCCGTTTGATAAAGAAAGTTGTTCAGTTTGATGGTCTGATCATCCCCTTAAAAAAGTGTCAGCATATTAAGAAAGACCCTGTATTATAAGTGTCATCAACATAATCTAATAAGGGCAATGTGAGAATGGCGCCTGAATCAAGTTGAACTTGCTTTTCTGGATGTCTGTTCTCCAACCCTCAGACGTTTTTGGCTTAGTTACAATTTGAAACATAATCAGAATAACAACAAATTAAGAAAATTACATCAGGGGTATACAACAAAAGCCTCGCTATAATTTGCTTTTTTTGTATGGAGCTGAGAATAACAATGAAATGTGAGTGTGTTTGTGTGGTGTGTGTGTTATGGGATGACATATATTCTGTCACTTCCACTACCACCAAAGCCACACACTTCTTTTATTTTATTTAAGGGTATACATATTTTCATTCATGACGTCACTTGACGTACAATGAATGAATGGAAATAAGGAGAGTTTTGCAGTGGTCAGAGGATTTCAAGAGATTAAACTGTTAGATTTTTAATAAATTGTTTAGAAGAATATTGTGCGTTTCCGACTTATATTTCAAAAAGTCGATTCATTGTTTTTTTTTACATTTATATTAGCTTTATTTTACGTAAGCTGTATTTTCAACCGTTTAACGTAACCCTTCTAAAAATAATCCCATGTTTAGCAATGTTTCGACAAACAGTGTCTGGATTTTACGCGATCGCCAAAATAAATTATGTTATGAAAAATACAGAAAACCGATTAATTTGATTTTTAAGTAAAGGAGTAATATAAGACCTATAATAAATATAATACACTGGATATCCAATAGCATATCACTGAAAACGATGTTCCTGAAAGTTTTGGTTTTAGAAAATATACCCTTAATAATTTATTGCACACCAACAGTATACATATTCAAACATTTTACAATTTCATTGTTCGCTTTCCCCCTCTAGTAAGAGCCAAGAGGCAATTATTAATTTAACTAATTATTTTCTAGGTCCGCCAGTAAATCCGTGTACGATGCCAATAACTCGCGGTACTTGCGATGCTATAATATTAAAGTAAGGGTTACTTCATTATTGCTGAGAAATGAATTAAATAAGGTGGCGAGACAATCCTAATGCTATGGTTTTTTGTAACAGGTATGGTTTCTTCTCTAAAACCGGGAGTTGTGAGAAATTCGTTTACAGTGGTTGCAACGGCAATGCCAACAACTTCGATACTTTGGAACAATGTAACAAGAGATGTAAGTTCCATCTTAAATTCTATGTTCAATATTTCAAGTATTCAACGCGCATAACTCGGTATGTGACGTTTATTTTTTTAGTTTTAATATGGCGGATTTTTACGGTTCCGTAGAACACGAAACCAAAGTCAAAGTCAAAGTCAATATAATTTATTCAATATAAGAGCTGGAAGCACACTTATCAAACGTCAAATCTTTTTTAAAGCCTCCCGCAAGCAAGATCCTAGAGGCTATTACTTAATTTAACTCAAATAATGATTTTCCAGGTCCACCAGTTAATCCGTGCAAGCTGCCAATAGTTAGTGGTCCTTGCGATGATTCAATACTAAGGTAAGGGCACAGAATAAATACTAGTACCTACAGGTACAGAAGGATCACTTCGGAAACAGATTTAAATAAATAGCGACTGCGTGGCAATAAGGTGCAAAGTTACTCGCACCCATCCTATCCTACAATTCGCGAATAACATACCAACCGTCACAACGGCCCGCGTGCAAACAAAAATGAACCCAGACTAAATTTAGCTAGGGCTAAGGTTTTCTAGTCTCGCATTGATTACTCACAAAATGGCGGCAAGTCTAATGAGATTTGAATACGAAGTTTACACGGTATACCTAACCTGTTGCCATTTACCACTCGGTGGGGTTCGGCCGTCAAGCGTACCTGAGCTATGGAGTGAGACAGGCCTGGTAAGGGTAGCTTCATTCTTTCTAAAAAAGTAATTATAAATACAAACATCACGTCAAATAAGAAGATGGTAGGACGAAATCGAAGGCTTCTTAAAGAGCTGGCTAGAGAAGAGAGCGGATTCTGAAAGAAAGCGGTGAAAGGAGGATGCTTTTGCCCAGCAGTGATCTGGCTGATATAATAATAGTGTCTGCATCGAACGTTGTATGTATTCGGGCGTGCATTTACATAATGCATTCAGAGATAGACCAAGGTTGGTGCAGCCCATCGTGTTTAGATAAGTGTCTCAAAAAGCCTTTACGTGTTGGACCTGTGTCCCCGCGCAAGCCTTCCAAGGCCGAGCTAAGGCCTGTGAGTAAAACCTTTACAGTAATAAAAATCGTGCTACAATAACGATGTTTTGGTTTTATTACAGGTACGGATTCAACGTCACGTCCGGGAAATGTCAGAAATTCATTTACGGCGGTTGCAAGGGCAATATCAACAGCTTTAAAACACTGGAGCAATGTGACCACAGATGTAAGTTTCATGTATCCAATATTCCATGTTCCCATCACAAGTTTTAAACTCCCATAATCACGTTGGCACTGATTACATATTTCATTGGAAATAACATAGTCTAAGGGTCCTAAAATAGAATTGCTAAAATATAACTAACTAAAAGTTAAGCAAATCAGAAGCCTATTTAAAGGGCTTGAAAATTCTCTGACGCCGCAAGTTAAACATTAACTAGTCAGACCCCAGTGAAACGTGTGAACCGATGACTATAATTTATGCATTGTGTATGCCCGTCAGCCCGTAGCCCGAGGGCTTGACGGCCTTATTTGCCTCCACCAATACCCCAGGAGAAGGCAGATACCTTGTAGCATATGCTGGCAACTTTAACTTAACATTGTTAACTATTTTCCAGGTCCGCCAATTAATCCGTGTACGCTGCCAGTCGTTCCTGGACCATGCAAAGGATCTTTCCTAAGGTAAGATTCGCTTCAAAAGGACTGCTTTCCACAAAGAATTCGCAACCTTCGACCACGTAGACACAACCATGTAGACATTTCCCATCAGGTGAGAATGTGGTCAAGCGTCTGCCTTTTTGTTACAGGTTTGGATACAACTCTAAAACCGGGCGTTGTGAGGAATTCATTTACGGTGGATGCCAGGGCAATGGCAACAATTTTGAATCTGTGGAGCAATGCAACAAGAGATGTAAGTTATATTTATCGTACTTATCCATATTCCCATTACAACTACTCGCATAATTCATTTAACTATTATAAAACTGTAACAGAAGTGTGTCTGTACAATGAAGATATTTACAAGTTACGATATGGTTTTTAGGTGTCACTGACTCCGTATCAACTTTTTTTAGAAATTTTGACCGTCTGTTTGTTTGTTTGTGTATTTAGTTGTTTGTTCAAGCATGACGTAAAAACTACTGAACCGATTTTGATGTAATTTTATTGTTTAATTAAATCAATAAAACAATCTTTATTTTTCAATCTTTTTGGATTTGATGTTTTCGATTTCTCACTTTAAAATTCTAGGATTTTAGGCTATTATTTAATTTAACTATGGCCTGTTTCACCACTTCTGGATAAGTCATTGTTAGCTTAGTTGACAGATCGTTTGACATATTTCGTATGAAATATAAATGTCAAATTATCTGTCATATAAGCTAACAATGACTTATCCAGAAGTGGTGAAACAGGCCCTAAACTAATGATTTTCTAGGTCCACCAGTTAATCCGTGTGCACTGCCAATCGTTCCTGGACCTTGCGAAGCATATATAGAAAGGTAAGAGTAGCTTTATTCTTTCTGATTAAAAATATAATCACGTTATAGAAGAAGGTAGCGGGACGAAGGTGCCCAGCAGTGGGACTTCGATGGCAGATATAATAAACCCACAGGACAGCTTGTGGTGAGCTGTTGGTGAGTGGAGTCACCATGGACCCATGTGCTCCCAGGGGAATTCCCAGATCCTCGTCTCCAACTTACCTTTGCCGGCCGGTCGGAGTGGACCCCAAGAGGATCAGATCCCCCACCTCTGTGCTTGCCTTAATTGGCCAGCCTATAGTTGGAGTCTCTTATTCCTCAAGAGTGGATGCGTTGCGAAAGTGGCGAGTGGGCACCTAATGAGACCACTTTTGGATCAAGTGGTGGTCTTTTAAAGTCCAGAAATACCTCTCCACTCTAAGCCACTCAGAAAATGTTGCCCCCGTGTCGCTGCGTGCAAGAGGCTGTATTGGAGGTTCCGTTCATTTGAGTTGGCAAGTCTCCGTTGCCATTTTTTCCCGGTTTTACATTTGTTAGGCAGGCGCCATAGTCCCTTCTATAACCCGAGTACCTACCGAGCCCACTGGCACACCAACTCAATAGTACAAAAACAATAGTCCTACACTGGCCGGGGGCTGTTTTGTTTTGTTTTTAGTTGCCGGTTGATGTCACATTACCTTTTAGATCATTTTTTTTTTCAATCTATATTAAAGAGCTTGGCCTGAGGTTAGATCAAATTGTCTGAAGATTATATACGTGTTGACAAACATAGTAATCGTGTTAGAATTACGAAGTTTTGGTTTTGTTTTTTTATTCATAATTAAGGGATTATTTTTGATCAAGAACAAGAAGAGATTGAGGATTGCGGAGCATCGTGGCAGGCAAAAATGCTACGCGCGAACAACATGCGAGACAAGTGCTCGGGTCAGAACCTGCAACGTGACTCCATGTTTTGGTTTTATTACAGGTTCGGATTCAACGTCACGTCCGGGAAATGTCAGCAATTCATTTACGGTGGTTGCAAGGGCAATATCAACAACTTTGAAACACTGAAGCAATGTGACCACAGATGTAAGTTCCATGTATCCAATATTCCATGTTCCCATCACAATTTTTCGACTCCCATAATCATGTTTTGGCACTGATTACATATTTCATTGGAAACAACATAGTCTAAGGGTCCTAAAATAAAATTGCCACCTTTAGGTCTGTGGCACTACCTACAAGTATAACTAACTAATAATAGCGGTGAAACTAACTACAGGTTAAGCAAATCAGAGGCATATTTAAAGGGCTTGAAAATTCTCGAAGACCGCAAGTTAACCATTAACCTAGTCAGACCCCAGTAAAACGTGTGTTTACATATTGTGTATGGTACATAAGGGCTTGACGGGGCTTACTTGCCTCCAACAATCCCCTAAGTGGGCACTATAGTTTCATATTTTGTAGCCCACTCTCTCTCATGCTTATTTGTGAGAGGAGGCATATACCCTGCAGTATATCCTAGAAACTATAACTGAACATTGTCAACTATTTTCCAGGTCCGCCAATTAATCCGTGTACGCTGCCAGTCGTTCCTGGACCATGCAAAGGATCTTTCCTAAGGTAAGATTCGCTTCAAAAGGACTCCACAAAGAATTCGCAACCTTCGACCACATAGACACATGTAGATATTTTCCATCAGGTGAGAACGTGGTCAAGCGTCTGCCTTTTTGTTACAGGTTCGGATACAACTCTAAAACCGGGCGTTGTGAGGAATTCATTTACGGTGGATGCCAGGGCAATGGCAACAATTTTAAATCTGTGGAGCAATGCGACAAGAGATGTAAGTTCTATTTATCGTACCTACATTCCATGTTCCCATCACAACTACTCCCATAATTCGGCAAGTCATGTTTTTATTTAATTTTTAATGTGGTACATTCGCTGTTAACCTAGATTTTCCAGCCTCTTGGATAGATGTTATTACTTAATTTAACTCAACTCATAATTTTCTAGGTCCGCCAGTCAATCCGTGTACGCTGCCAATAGTTCGTGGTCCTTGCAATAAAAAAATACCAAAGTAAGTGTCGCATCATTCTTTCTATGAAATAAATTAATGACGTTATCTTGTGAAAATAACAACAATATTTTGATTTTGTTACAGGTTTGGATTCGACGTTAAAACAGGGCGTTGTGAGGAATTCATTTACGGTGGATGCCAGGGCAATATCAACAACTTTGAAACAAAGAAGCAATGTGATAACAGATGTTAGTTCTATGTATATTTTACAGTGTCCTTATATGCTAACGTTTTTTTTAATGTGTCCCATTTCCTGTCACCCCATTTCGCCGTTGCTCCCACTAAGATCCTAGAGGCTATAACTTAATTTAACTAATAATTTTCTAGGTCCGCCCATCAATCCGTGTGCGCTGCCAATAGTCACTGGTCCTTGCGGTAAAAAAATACCAAGGTAAGAGTCGCTTCATTCATTCTAAGCACGAAATTAAAAATTACTACCTGAAAATTACAATAATAGGGGGAGCCGTGCAGGAGGCGACGGTTCGATCCCCGTCCAAACCGACTCGTACCAATGAGTTTTCGGAATTTACGTACGATTTGAACACCACTGGCTTTTCGGTGAAGGAAAACATCGTGAGGAAACCTGCATGCTTCAATTTCGAGGCATGTATTGTACCCACTGTCCATTATGTGGCGACGGGCTCACCCCCCGTCACACTGGACAGAGTTTCGGTACTACCTGAGGGTACTACTGGTGAAACGTAGATGTTCTGAGGTTTCAGAATATGTCTGACTACCCCCTCGGGGAATATAGTCGTGAGCATATGCTAAAATTACAATAAATATTTGGTTTTATTACAGGTTCGGATTCGACGTTAAAACCGGGCGCTGTGAGGAATTCACTTACGGTGGATGCCAGGGCAATATCAACAACTTTGAAACAAAGAAGCAATGTGATAACAGATGTTAGTTCTATGTATATTTTACGGTGTCCTTATATGCTAACGTTTTTTTAAAGTGGTCCATTTCTTGTCACCCCATTTCGCCTTTGCTCCCACTAAGATCCAAGAGGCTATAACTTAATTTAACTAATAATTTTCTAGGTCCGCCCGTCAATCCGTGTGCGCTGCCAATAGTCACTGGTCCATGCGGTAAAAAAATACCAAGGTAAGAGTCTGTTCATTCTTTCTAAGAAAGAAATAAAAACACAAAGGTAAAATACCAAGGTAATGTTTGCTTCATTCTTTCTATGAAATAAATTAATGACGTTATCTTGTGAAAATCACAACAATATTTTGATTTTGTTACAGGTTTGGATTCGACGTTAAAACCGGGCGCTGTGAGGAATTCACTTACGGTGGATGCCAGGGCAATATCAACAACTTTGAAACAAAGAAGCAATGTGATAACAGATGTTAGTTCTATGTATATTTTACAGTGTCCTTATATGCTAACGTTTTTTTTAATGTGTCCCATTTCCTGTCACCCCATTTCGCTTTTGCTCCCACTAAGATCCTAGAGGCTATAACTTAATTTAACTAATAATTTTCTAGGTCCGCCCGTCAATCCGTGTGCGCTGCCAATAGTCACTGGTCCATGCGGTAAAAAAATACCAAGGTAAGAGTCTGTTCATTCTTTCTAAGAAAGAAATAAAAACACAAAGGTAATGTTTGCTTCATTCTTTCTATGAAATAAATTAATGACGTTATCTTGTGAAAATCACAAAAATATTTTGATTTTGTTACAGGTTTGGATTCGACGTTAAAACCGGGCGCTGTGAGGAATTCACTTACGGTGGATGCCAGGGCAATATCAACAACTTTGAAACAAAGAAGCAATGTGATAACAGATGTTAGTTCTATGTATATTTTACGGTGTCCTTATATGCTAACGTTTTTTTTTAATGTGTCCCATTTCCTGTCACCCCATTTCGCCTTTGCTCCCACTAAGATCCTAGAGGCTATAACTTAATTTAACTAATAATTTTCTAGGTCCGCCCGTCAATCCGTGTGCGCTGCCAATAGTTCGTGGTCCTTGCGGTAAAAAAATACCAAGGTAAGAGTCGCTTCACTCATTCTAAGCACGAAATTAAAAATAACTACCTGAAAATTACAATAATAGGAGGAGCCGTGCAGGAGGCGACGGTTCGATCCCCGTCCAGACCGACTCGTACCAATGAGTTTTCGGAATTAACGTACGATTTGTAACACCACTGGCTTTTCGGTGAAGGAAAACTTCGTGAGGAAACCTGCGTGCTTCAATTTTGAGGCATGTATTGTACCCACTGTCCATTATGTGGCGACGGGCTCACCCCCCGTCACACTGGACAGAGTTTCGGTACTACCTGAGGGTACTACTGGTGAAACGTAGATGTTCTGAGGTTTCAGAATATGTCTGACTACCCCCTCGGGGAATATAGTCGTGAGCATATGCTAAAATTACAATAAATATTTGGTTTTATTACAGGTTCGGATTCGACGTTAAAACCGGGCGCTGTGAGGAATTCACTTACGGTGGATGCCAGGGCAATATCAACAACTTTGAAACAAAGAAGCAATGTGATAACAGATGTTAGTTCTATGTATATTTTACGGTGTCCTTATATGCTAACGTTTTTTTAAAGTGGTCCATTTCTTGTCACCCCATTTCGCCTTTGCTCCCACTAAGATCCAAGAGGCTATAACTTAATTTAACTAATAATTTTCTAGGTCCGCCCGTCAATCCGTGTGCGCTGCCAATAGTCACTGGTCCATGCGGTAAAAAAATACCAAGGTAAGAGTCTGTTCATTCTTTCTAAGAAAGAAATAAAAACACAAAGGTAAAATACCAAGGTAATGTTTGCTTCATTCTTTCTATGAAATAAATTAATGACGTTATCTTGTGAAAATCACAACAATATTTTGATTTTGTTACAGGTTTGGATTCGACGTTAAAACCGGGCGCTGTGAGGAATTCACTTACGGTGGATGCCAGGGCAATATCAACAACTTTGAAACAAAGAAGCAATGTGATAACAGATGTTAGTTCTATGTATATTTTACAGTGTCCTTATATGCTAACGTTTTTTTTAATGTGTCCCATTTCCTGTCACCCCATTTCGCTTTTGCTCCCACTAAGATCCTAGAGGCTATAACTTAATTTAACTAATAATTTTCTAGGTCCGCCCGTCAATCCGTGTGCGCTGCCAATAGTCACTGGTCCATGCGGTAAAAAAATACCAAGGTAAGAGTCTGTTCATTCTTTCTAAGAAAGAAATAAAAACACAAAGGTAATGTTTGCTTCATTCTTTCTATGAAATAAATTAATGACGTTATCTTGTGAAAATCACAAAAATATTTTGATTTTGTTACAGGTTTGGATTCGACGTTAAAACCGGGCGCTGTGAGGAATTCACTTACGGTGGATGCCAGGGCAATATCAACAACTTTGAAACAAAGAAGCAATGTGATAACAGATGTTAGTTCTATGTATATTTTACGGTGTCCTTATATGCTAACGTTTTTTTTTAATGTGTCCCATTTCCTGTCACCCCATTTCGCCTTTGCTCCCACTAAGATCCTAGAGGCTATAACTTAATTTAACTAATAATTTTCTAGGTCCGCCCGTCAATCCGTGTGCGCTGCCAATAGTTCGTGGTCCTTGCGGTAAAAAAATACCAAGGTAAGAGTCGCTTCACTCATTCTAAGCACGAAATTAAAAATAACTACCTGAAAATTACAATAATAGGAGGAGCCGTGCAGGAGGCGACGGTTCGATCCCCGTCCAGACCGACTCGTACCAATGAGTTTTCGGAATTAACGTACGATTTGTAACACCACTGGCTTTTCGGTGAAGGAAAACTTCGTGAGGAAACCTGCGTGCTTCAATTTTGAGGCATGTATTGTACCCACTGTCCATTATGTGGCGACGGGCTCACCCCCCGTCACACTGGACAGAGTTTCGGTACTACCTGAGGGTACTACTGGTGAAACGTAGATGTTCTGAGGTTTCAGAATATCTCTGACTACCCCCTCGGGGAATATAGTTGTGAGCATATGCTAAAATTACAATAAATATTTGGTTTTATTACAGGTTCGGATTCGACGTTAAAACCGGGCGCTGTGAGGAATTCACTTACGGTGGATGCCAGGGCAATATCAACAACTTTGAAACAAAGAAGCAATGTGATAACAGATGTTAGTTCTATGTATATTTTACAGTGTCCTTATATGCTAACGTTTTTTTTAATGTGTCCCATTTCCTGTCACCCCATTTCGCCTTTGCTCCCACTAAGATCCTAGAGGCTATAACTTAATTTAACTAATAATTTTCTAGGTCCGCCCGTCAATCCGTGTGCGCTGCCAATAGTTCGTGGTCCTTGCGGTAAAAAAATACCAAGGTAAGAGTCACTTCATTCTTTCTAAGAAAGAAATAAAAACACAATGATAAAATACCAAGGTAATGTTTGCTTAATTCTTTCTATGAAATAAATTAATGACGTTATCTTGTGAAAATCACAACAATATTTTGATTTTGTTACAGGTTTGGATTCGACGTTAAAACCGGGCGCTGTGAGGAATTCACTTACGGTGGATGCCAGGGCAATATCAACAACTTTGAAACAAAGAAGCAATGTGACAACAGATGTAAGTTGTATTGTACAAATATTCCATGTTTCTATCACAAGTTTTCAACGCCCATAATCACGTTTAGGCAATGATACATATTGCATCGGAAATAACACAGTTTAAGGTCCTAAAATAGGACTCCCTGCCACCTTTAGGCCTCTCGCAATGCCTTGGCGTTAGATAGCGGTGTTACTCCTCGTTAAACAAGTCAGTGGCCTATTAAAGCTAATCTTTGACTATTTATATGTGGACTGGTTTGTAATTCTACTAACAAACATTTCTGCCACTTTTTGCGGGGGGCGAGGTAACATGAAATCCGCAACTTTGGATTTTATTCCCCATAACTTTAGATTCTAATTTTGAATGTTAAAAATTATGAAAAGTAGTCATCGTGTAAACCCCAAACGTTCTAAGTTCGAAGTTATTATTTCGCAATTATAGGCTAATGTAAATGCACAAGATCAATTGTGCTTATACCGTGGCAGAGGGGAAATGCTACCGCAAGGCTAGTCCTCATAATAATTAGTCAAAGGAGCTAATCGAATGTTCTCTGACAGCGCAAATTGATCATTAACGTGCCTCCACCAATCCCCGATGTGAAAACTAGGCTCACGTTTTGAAGGCTTCTGTTTCCCTCGTCAAAGGAGGTCTTTAACCCTGCAGTGGTACCCTAGAAGCTATAACTAAACTTTTATAAAATAATTTCAGGTCCGCCAATCAATCCGTGCACGCTGCCAATAGTCGTTGGTCCATGCAGAGGTGCTTTCCCAAGGTAAGGATGGCTTTGAATACGGATTACATTTAACAGAGACAAGTGCTATTGCCCACGACGGCTTTTTGCAGCCATATAGTCGCGATCTCAGAGCAAAGACAAGCCTAAATGCATTAAATTGAATTGTAACGCGCTAGTGACGACTTCTCTATCTAATATGCAGCGTAACAAGTTAAAAAGGGATAGATGTATATAAAGTAGGTGCTCGTGAAAACTGAGCCCAAGACATAGTTCAAGAAAATCCGATGTAAGAAAACTGTCAAACATGTCACTAGGTCCTATGGATAAAAAAATTTGGATTAGAGTGCAATTTCTCTAGGCTTGTCCTTACTGTGACCAGGCCTGTCTCACTCCACAGCTCAGGTTCGCTGGACGGCGATCCCCACCGAGTGGTGAATGGCAATAGTTTAGGTATACCGTGTAAACTTCTTGGTCAAATCTCATTAGACTAGCCGCCATTTTGTGAGTAGTCAATGCGAGACTTGAAAACCCTAGCGATGTCACGCTACCAGCACGTGAAAAAATGAAAGAGGGAGACTATCAAAAGGAAGCTTTCATGTCTAATGACTCAGTTCATTTTTGCTTGCATGTGGTTGGTTGGTTATTCGCGAATTGTACAACAGGATGGGTGCGACTAACTTTGCACGTTATTGCCGTGCGGAGAGAGTCGCTATTTATTTAAATTTGTTTTCGAAGTGATCCTTCAGTACCGGTAGGTACACACGGCGACACATCAAGTTATAAAAAACCAAAATAACGATGTTTTGATTTTTTTACAGGTACGGATTCAAAGCTGAAACCGGTCGTTGTGAGCAATTCACTTACGGTGGATGCCAGGGCAATGCAAACAACTTTGATACTCTGCAGCAATGTGTCAAGAGATGTAAGTTCTAAGTATAAGGCGCGGTTTATACAGAAGAGACGTGTGGCGGTGGCGGATAGTCAAAGTAACACGATTATAAACCTTATAGTACGTAGCATAGCGTCGTTTGGAGAATTACGCCCGCGCCTCCAGGCGACGTCACCTAGAGGTCTCTTGGATTCTCCTTTACCACAAAAACGACGCTATACTACGTACTATAAGGTTTATATTGTGTTACTCAGATTATTCACCACCACCACACGTCTCTTCTGCTTGGCTTATACACGGTCCTTCTTAATACTACAGGGTCTTTCTTAAGAGATTATCAGACCGTCAAAGTTAACAACTTTTCTTCGGCACCCCAATATCGAAATTTTATTAAAAATATCTTTAATCCTTTCAAGTCAAAAAAACTTGACGTATCGAATTGTCGAGGAAAGGTGAGCGCAGACTGGGCCGCACCGCACACGCCGCAGTCGCCGCATTCGAATTCTTAATACATATGACGTTCTATGCATCCTCGCACACCCACCCGCGCTGCGGTCGCCGTACCCGAAGCTAAGCGGCCGAATTCCCCGCCGCAGCTGATGACGTCACCCTCGCCGGCCCGCCCGCATCGGACGCTGCGGCCGGCGCGGCGCGGGTGTCGTCATTTGTAAACTGAATGAAAGAAGTCCAGAGCGATGCGTGCGGCGACTGCGGTGTTAAGGGAATAAGGAAGTAAATAAGGGAGGATGAGGATAATATGGCTCACTCCCTCTCACCACTGAGAGAGAGAGAGGGAGAGAGAGAGAGAGAGAGAGATGAGAGATCTTTGCTCTGCAATGAGATCTTATTGGCTATAACTTAACTAATAATTTTCCAGGTCCGCCAGTTAATCCGTGTGCGCTGCCAATAGTACGTGGTCCTTGCGGTAAATCATTAACAAGGTAAGAGTCGCTTCATTCTTTCTGAGAAATATTTTTGAAATTGCTTTATTGGCGTTAGATATGAGGATATCAAAAGACATTTGGCGTTTGCTTTACAAAAATTTACTCAGCCGTTTCCTAACTGGAGGAACCCAAACTTGATATGTTTTGAAAATATTTTTTGGATTTTTAGAAAACAACTAGCATTGGGCTCTTAACACGGAGGTCGTGGGTTCGATTTCCACAGGGGGATTTCCTAGTGATTTGTCACTTTGTGCATTTTTCCCCAATGGGTTAGGATTAGGACATTGCAGGCTGAATCACCTAATTGTCTGAAAAGAAAGATGATTCCGTGCTTCTAATGGCACGTTAAGCCGTTGGTCCCGGCTACTATCTCTGGTGGTAGTAGTCGTTTTATAAAAACCACGTCAGAGGCCGTAAGGCGGTCTGAAAAAACTCTGACACCAGGGTTTGCTGCCCACACGATAAGAAGAAGAATACCAGAGACAGTAGCCGTGGCAAACAGCTTAGTGCTCCCACACATAACTGCGACGTCGCATCGCATCGCAAATATCTGCGAGCTCGCACAAATGCACAGCAAGAACATCCGATCTGATTCGCATCGCTCATTCCTGCGATATTACATCACACTTGGTGACCACTTATTCCGCTGAGACAGCGTAGGGGAAAGACGCCTCTAGTTATCTTCTTTGATATTATTATTTGTGTGCACATTTGTCTAAAAAAATCAAAAAATTTATCTTCTTCTACTCTCAAACCATAGTATTTTCCAGTAAAATAGTTCCCATCAAGGTTATTAATCGTAATAAATGGATGAATCCAAAATCTTCTTTTTCTTCTATACCTATTTATTTAACAATAACAGCAGTGCAACTATCTTTTAGCGATCCATGTCCACTATTCCTAAAAACACGTCCAATACGGCTGACTACCGTTGAAGGTATGGTCACCCGAACCTTGCGCTTACCACACGAAATCGTATCGCAGCAATTCGCATCGTAAGTTCCTGCGATGCGTCGTCGCATCGCAACGCAGTTTTGTGTGGGAGGCCTAACGTGCCAACCAAATCATCATGATTCTTTTCAGACTAACAGGTGATTCAGCCTGTAATGTCCTAACCAACTGCGGAAAAACGCACTAAAGTCCGGCCGCTGAAAGATTGCGTTTGACAGTTACCATAAAATTGTAAAAAACTGAATGAAAACTATAAATGCCGATCATTATTTAGTAGCTTTTTGAACTTAAAAGGGCAGCTAGTGCCCTGTGTACTAGAGTGAGCACAGGTAAACAATATTTTCATTCAGTGTTTTACAATTTTATGGTAACTGTCAATCGCAATCTTTCAGCGGCCGGACTTTAAGTCACATTTCACTAGATGCATTTTGTTTACGTAATATCTGCGATTACCTATTAAAGTAAATAATGTTATTTTACAGGTTCGGATACGACCCCAAAGCCGGGGAATGTGTGCCATTCACTTATGGTGGATGCGATGGAAATAGCAACAACTTTGAAACCCTGAAGGAATGCGACAAGAGATGTAAGTTTATAAAGTTGCAATTTGGTATAGGTACTTAAAGTAAGCTAAATAATGACCGTTTAGAGGCAAAATTTGTACATCAATGAAATGTAGTTTTTAGGGTTCCTTCCAAGGAACCCTTATAGTTTCGCCATGTCTGTCCGTCTGACCGCGGCTTAGCTCAGAGATGCTTAGTACTAGAACGCTGGAATTTGACATGGGTATACATATTTATCACGTCGACAAAGTGGTAAAAAAAATCTTGAAAAAAATTTTTTTAGAGTCCCTCCCCTACACGAAAAGTGGGGATACAATTTTTTTTCTCGTCTATCCCATGGTGTGGGGTATAGTTGGATAAGTCTTTAAAAATATTGTGGGTGTGGGAAAACCATTTTTCGATTTAGGGATCCGTTTGTGAACTATTAAGCTTTAAAGTGAAAATTTTTGTTAGAGTCAAGTGTCCCCCCCCCCCCCCCTGCCAGCTAAACGGTTGTTTCTGGATACGTGAAAAAATTCACGGCAGTAGTGTATATAACGAATTTAAAAGGAAAACTATCACCGCGAAGTAGGCTTTACAAGTTAACGAGTAATAATCGACTAACTTGCAAAATGTACTTTTAGACTTTATTAGCCGTTAAACCATAGTATTAAAACAAAAAACCCCCTTCTAAGTCCGTATATTGTGACGGGCAACTACGGAACCCTACCCTGCGCTTGGCCCGACACGCACTTGGCCGGTTTTTACCCGACTGCGCCAGAAGGAGGGTTATGTTTTTTTTAAAGTTTATCTTGGCACTAGAAATGATAATCTGCCTACCACCTTCTTAGGGGCATGAGTAGGGAGCGGCATTTTGGAAAGTACACATTTTACAAACTAGGCGAGTGAAGTGTTGTTTTCCATGTAATTTTTTGAGCTGAATCAAATGAGACTGTCCCCATGCTTATAATGCTTATGCCTAAATTGTATAAATCTAGTCTAAAAATGAAAAATAAAAGATGCCTTCAAGGTATTTCGTCCTACCATTGCGTCATCGGCTATAACGGCCTATGATAATTACTTATTATTTTGCAGGTCCGCCAGTAGATCCGTGTATCCAGCCAATAGTTCCTGGACCATGCCACGAAAAACATATAAGGTAATTGTCACACGAACCACTGACCATACAGCCACAGATAAATGTTGCTAGGTTTATACCTACTTATGTAGCCAATTGATTAATTTCGTTTTTAACCCCCGACGCAAAAAGAGGGGTTTTAAAGTTTGAAGCCAATGTCTGTGTGTCTGTCTGTGGAATACTAGCTCTCGAACGGATGGATCGGTAAGCAAGCAAGGCAGCACGGAATCGCATTTTTTCACGCTCTATCCTTTTCTGTCGCTGTGAAACGTATTTTGCTAGAGCGAGAGAGTTTGCAGCACTGCCGGTGCTGTCGCATTTCCAGAAATACCCTGCAGCTCTTACAGTATGTAAACTAACTAAAGGCCTTTTAACCACGCACTCGACCTATCAACCTGAACAACTTTTACTATGGGAACAATCACAGAACATTATAAGAGGGGTTAGAAATGCAAAGTAGCGCTTTTGTTTCGGAGACGGCTGTCGCCACTTGTCTTCCCGCTCACGCTGCTACAATTACTCATGCCCTCTCGCTCGCACCACGCCGCGCGCCTCATGGTGTTATGCTAATCATTGCATAACCTGTGGCGACACGTTCCACGCCTTCTTTGCACTTCTAACCTCTCTTATAATGTTCTTTGGGAGCAAACTTGGCAGCGCAAAAAAAAAACTGTTCCATACTAAACTGCAATGCCTACACGACTTAAATGTATGAAACAGCAGATTTTTTATTGTTCTGACAGAATTTCTGCTTCTTTTTTAAATATAATATCGTTGCTCCCGTAGTAAAAGTTGTTCAGGTTGATGGATAGAGTACGTGGTTTAAAGGTTTGCATTTAGTTAATTTACACGCTGTATTTCTTTAATAATACCTATACTTCATTCCAAATAAGGACGACAAGATTTTCCGATTCCTATTTAGCTTTCTGGCCAATTCTGATTACCAAAAGTAATTAATTTATTGGAAAATTATACTATCCGACTTACTAAAGCTGTTCTAAGAATAAGTGAGAGGAAGTGTTTCAAATCTCAGTTTCTGTAATGCAAAATAGCAGTTATATTGTAATAGTTATTAAGTCGTGTTATATTGTAGAGTTTCTGGCCGCATCTTCTCTACAGCGACAACACGTTCCGACGCGGTGGTAGCTTTAAAATAGATTTGACGTTTGATAAGTGTGCTGCAAGCTCCTATATTGAATAAATTATATTGACTTTGACTTTGACTTTGAGCCTTAAAATTTCGTTACTATTTTGAATGGAGTATAGGTAGGTAGTTTTATAAACACTTACTAGCTAAAAGTAGAATTAAAATTGAGGGTTTTTTTTCAGATTTGGTTACGATGAAAAAACCGGGACTTGCCAGAAATTCATGTATGGCGGTTGCAAGGGCAATTTCAACAACTTCGAAACATATGAGGAATGCGAAAATACATGTAAGTTATAGTACTTGCCCACTGCTGGGCAAAGAACACCTTTCACGAATAAATGACCGTTGAGCTGTATGACCTATACCAATGCACCGGTACCAACATTTTTGTAACACCACTGACTTTTCGGTGAAGGAAAACATCGTGAGGAAACCTGCATGCTTCAATTTCGAGGCATGTATTGTACCCACTGTCCATTATAAGAGGCGACGGGCTCACTCCCCGTCACACTGGACAGAGTTTCGGTACTAGTGAAACGTAGATGTTCTGAGGTTTCAGAATATCTCTGACTACCCCCTCGGGGAATATAGTCGTGAGATTATGCTATGCTATGCTACCAACATTTTTTTTTCTCGTCGTTTATAATGCCGTGTGGTTCCAGCATAGAATAGACCACACTAATTCTTCCCGTGGGTATCGTACGAGGCGACTAAGGGATAAAAGGTTTCTGAGGCCCGGTATCAGCCAAAGCAGAGATGAGCGGAGCGGAGATGCTTAGGGTATATTCACAGAAGCTGAGCAGAGCGGAGCGGAGATGGTATACTTTCTTGTTGACAAGCGGCTCCGCTCGCCGCACACCGCTCACATCTCCGCTCGACTCAGTTCAACTCCGCTCGACCACGCTCGACTCCGCTTCGCCCATCTCCGCTCTGATTGTGCCAAATATGAGACCGCAAACCTTTGACTGTTTGTAGCATAGCATAGGCTCACGACTATATTCCCCGAGCGGGTAGTCAGAGATATTCTGAAACCTCAGAACATCCATGACCATGCGATCCATGACTGTTTGTGGTGAATCATATTATGATTTTCTTAAAGTATTAGATTTATTTCTCGATCTTATATCTAGTTAAATAAGATAAGACTCACAAAAAAAATTTGGAATTTGAAAAGTAGGTAAGGTACCATTGTGAAAAATTTCGCAGCATAGTTTTTGAGTAATTCGCAAACATACATAAAAACGGGTGATAAAGAAAAACTCCACTTTTTTAAATAGGTTAATTTTATTCAGATTACGCGCAGATGCGCGCGATAAGGCTTCATCGCGCCTTACACCACATTCGTCATGCTACGGACGCATAAAAAATTTGTAAGAGGTACTAAAAGTGTGATTTTTATTTTCTAGGTGTGGACCCTTGTACCCTGCCCAGAGATAATGGACCATGCAAAGCTTATGTGCCAAGGTAAGAAAGAACAATAATACCATATCAATAAAAACCGGTTAAAACCACTTGACTGCAAAAATCAAGCAAAAGTGGTTTTGACCGGTTATGAGTTTTTAGACCAGATCTAGGTTAGGTTAGCGAGGCCCGTGCGCTGTCGTCGTCGCTTCGCTCTTCGAGCGAGAGTTAGACCTGGGGTCTAAAAACTAATAACCGGTCAAAACCACTTTTGCCAGATTTTTGCAGTCAAAAGTGGTTTTGACCAGTTTTAAAAACAAACATCATTACAGACCGCCTTATTTGTACCATCATCAGTTTTGTTTCCTATTGTGCATTGTATTTTGTTTGGTGTAAATAAAGTATATTTCATTCATTCATTCATCATTATCATTCTCTAGCCCATTTCCCATTATTTGGGGTCGGCGCAATATGTCATCCTCTTCCATTCATCTCTCTTAGCCGTCATTTCAGCACTCACTCCTTTCTTACGCATATCATCTTTCACACAATCCATCCATCTTTTCTTCGGCCTTGTTTGTTTTTTAAAAACAAACAGTCTGGCGCAATTTTAACTCAAGGTCTAAAATGAATTGATGGAGTTCGACGTATGTGTGCGTAAATAACGCACACTTGCAGTAAAATGCAAATACTAAAGGGTGCACTTCCGATGCCAGCGGCCGATGCGACTGACGCGAGCGGCTCGCGGCCGACGGCCGATGCGACAATACTAGTTACTATGAAAACGTATGGCGCCGCTTACGATGCCAGTGACTGACACGTGCGTCAGACGCACGCGGCCGATGCGATATACATATGGTATATGACAGAACCACGCGTCAGACGCGCGCGTCAGTCGCATCGGCCGCTGGCATCGGAAGTGCACCTTAGTCTTGGGACGTTATTTTTGAACGCGGACTAAATATCCGTCGTGCACAGAACCTTCATCCGGAATATCCGATATACAAAGGATTATCCGGATATTTATTATTTTAATCAAACAAAAACCTGTCAAGTGGGTGTCGGACTTCCGCACGGAGGGCTCGAGTTGGTACCACCAAACAACATTGCAAAACAAAATTAAGTTTTCTCCGGGACCCTTAGCGCGAGCCCGACTCACACTTGGCTGGTGTCTATTATTTGTTATTTTACCTTAGAATATGCACTATTTTACACTGTTTTTACGATCAATCAAAAACTAAAATTAAACATCGAAAACAACGCTTTTCTTGAATGGGAACCCAACAAAATTTATTACTTTTGTATTTTTTATTGTGTTTTAGAAAATCCAAAATAAGAACTCAATTCTATGAAAATTTCTACCTATTAAAGTTCAATAGATACGAATTCTTGACAAAACGTTTTTAAGTACCTCCTTAATTATTTTATATTCGTTTTAAATTTTGACATTTTATCAATTCTGGAAGTAGTCAATAGACTATTTTTAACATTAATGTTTTATTATTTCATCATTATTTTTATTTCACATCGCTAATTTTATTTTATTGTACAATTGGACGATCATGTTATGAATGGACATTTTATGTAAAATATTTATTTAAGAATGTGACATGTTATAATAATTATGAAATAAATGAATCTAATTTAATCTAATATGATACACACTTTTAAAGCTAGGACGGACGGACGGACATCGTAGGCTTATGAATAAGGCCCCGTTGGCACCCTTTGGGTACGGAGCCCTTAAAAAGGACTACTTTTTGTTTATGGATAATAATAATTTTTTTTTTCAGATACTTTTACAACGATTGCACTGGACACTGCGAGAAATTCATTTATGGAGGTTGCGGTGGCAACGCTAATAATTATAAAACTTTGAAGGAATGTGAAGAAACGTGTCAATGCTCTGATAAAAAGAAAAAATAATTCTATGTAGTTAAATGCCTGGCCAGAAATAATAAAAAACCTCGTTTGAGGGCGCTGCAGTCGATTATAATTTAATGTCAGTGTTCCAAGGATAAAAATTTGTTCCAATGATTTTTTGAAACATGTCGAGGATTTTTATTTTTCTGGTTGGGCTTTAAGGGGTGGTTTAGAGACTATCTAACTGAACAACTTTGACTATGGAGACAACGTCGGAAAGAAACCAGCTGTCCCAGACATTTGAGTCTAGTAGCTACTGCGGTTTTGTATGAAACAGCAGATCTTTTTTCTCTCGATGTTGGCTCCATAGTAAAAGTTTTTCAGTTTGATGACCTAAATCCTCTCTTATACATATTACTAGGTTGCCTTATTACACCTGTAGTAACTTTGTTTCATTATTTATTTTATTTATACATAGTGTTTTTATATACCAAATTTTACTGTAATGGACAAGAATTCAAAGTTCTATGTAGATGGCGCCCCCACTGTATACTGCATCAATTTCTCATAATAATCAATCCGTGACTTTGATAATCACACGATTGTGTGGATTTCTACAAGTCTTACAACGTATGTGTGTATGCTGAGACGGAAGTTACACAAAAAGAAATATACGGATTTGACAAATCCGTTGTATTTGTTTTTCACAAATAAATGGCTCATCACTATCAGTTATGATCGCGTGCCATGTTATTGTAGTAGATCACTAGTGTCTGACAATGATTACGTTTTGATTCAATGAGTGTTTGTCCTGTGGTTTTCTTGGGGATTGGTAGATTAGATGGCGCTACGACCTGCGCGACCACCCGACGCCAGGCCGACTCGTACCAATGAGTTTTTCGGAATTTATGTACCATTTGTAACACCACTGACTTTTCGGTGAAGGAAAACATCGTGAGGAAACTGCGTGCTTCAATTTCGAGGCATGTATTGTACCCACTGTCCATTATAAGTGGCGACGGGCTTACCCCCCGTCACACTGGACAGAGTTTCGGTACTACTGGTGAAACGTGGATGCTCTGAGATTTCAGAACATCTCTGACTACCCCCTCGGGGAATATAGTCGTGAGCATATACATACATACATACATACGACCTGCGCGAATGCCACAACGCCTACCACACACGTACATCAGAATTAGCATTTTGTATAGGATTTGCCTCTGTAGTTCCGAACGGAATTCTGGACCCGGCATATCCATACGAAATCGTAGATCATTCTGATTCGGAATTCTGGGTCGGATATTCCGGATAGGAACTCCGGATCTGAATTCCGTATGTGTGTGGCATGCAAGGTGAACATTTCAAAAGGTGTTTCTTGAAAATATTTCATTATTTACATTAAAATCGAAAATTGAAGTCAGACATGGCTGTCTTGATTTTCACATGATCTCGCACACTATGGAGTATTGAACATGCCATCTGTTGAGTTTTTTAGGAAGTTAATTTACAAAAGGAAAAACGCTCATTAGAATAGCACGTTTAGTGGTGGCGCCACTGACCTCTATCATAATAAGATGGCGCCCAAGTTGCCAAAAATGACAGTCTTATGGTAAAATTTTATATACATTAAAGATTTATATTTATTAAAAATTGTTTTCATTCAGTACCTACAGCATTTTAGTACTAATTTAATGTAAGTAAATGTTTTAAAATGGCACGCAGATATTAGACTAAGAGCGGCCGTACATTATAAAAATTTGTGAAAATCAATGCACAATGATTATGTAGGAAAATAGGTACCGCAAAATTTTTTCAAATAATATTGTTTTAAGAATGGAAAACTTATACTTATACGACGTGTTAATAAATAAAAGCAAAACTAGGAAATAGTTTGTTTAGAATCGAGAGCAGAATCGAATTATCAAAGTTTCAACATACGTTAAATTTTTCCAAAACGTTAATTTGTTTGTATTGGCTATGTGCACGATACTAGCGCCCCTAGCGGAAACCGACCATCTTGAATTATTTCAAGATCATGTTAGTCAAAAAAAATGTTATTTTTGTAATAAAATAATGTAAAAACTAAAGAAGTTAGCAACATTATCGATATTAAAAATTTTCAAATACCTATTTGCTATAATCCATGATATTTGCAGTGCCAATTTTCGTACAAACTTTTATCCCGGTTTTCACACCTTTGAAGATAAAATTTCAAAAAACCCTTTTTAGTGAGCACCTAGATGCCAATAGCAACTTCCACGGTAAATTTTAAGTTTGTTGTCTTTACAGTTTTAGAGATTTCGTGTTGAGTTAGTGTGTGGATATGCATAGATTCAAGCATAATTTACACAGCTTGTCCGACAAAAGTACAAATTTATGCTGTATTGTATGTTTCAATATAATTATTTCGTTACGAATCAGTTGGGGTGTATGAGGCTTTGACTATTTATATATGGACTGGTTACGCGTGTAGTTCTACTAAGAAACATTTCTGCCACTTTTTGCGGGGGGCAAGGTAACATGAAATCCGCGACTTTGGATCTTATTCCTCATAACTTTAGATTCTAATTTTGAATGTTAAAAATCATGAAAAGTAGTCTCGTGTGAACCCCAAACGTTCTAAGTTCGAAGTTCTTATTTCGCAATTATAGGCTGTCTCGTTTAGTGATAAGGTGTAAAATTTAATGTAAATGCACAAGATCAATTGTGCTTATACCATGACAGAGGGGTAACATGAAATCCGCAACTTTGGATCTTATTCCTCATAACTTTAGATTCTAATTTTGAATGTTAAAAATCATGAAAAGTAGTCTCGTGTGAACCCCAAACGTTCTAAGTTCGAAGTAATTATTTCGCAATTATAGGCTGTCTCGTTTAGTGATAAGGTGTAAAATTGAATGTAAATGCACAAGATCAATTGTGCTTGTACCATGGCAGAGGGGAAATGCTACCGCAAGGCTAGTCCTTACAATAATTAGTCAAAGGGTTAAAGTAATGCAACTGTTTACCCTAATACCCATAATAGGTAGCTAGACGATTGAATTTTCACAGAATATGCATTACTATGCTGAATTTGCAAACAAATAATAAAAAGTAGCAACACATAACAGAACATTTAGGTGATGCATTTATACAGGGTGTTACAAAAGTAAAAATAAAGATTTAAAACTTTTATGTGGGTTGTTTAGACCATCAAACTGAACAACTTTTAGTATGGGACCAAAACCGAAATCGCGAAAAAAAAATTCTGCTGTCCCATACATTTAGCTCGAGTAAATTTGTAGTTTAGTATGGAACATCAGAATTTTTTTTCGCGATTTCGATATTGGTCCCATAGTGAAAGTTGTTCAGTTTGATGGTCTAAACCACCCCCTTAAATGTTTATTTGTATTTTTGTAACACCTTGTATAAGAATCGTGTTTCAAATATTATTGATTTTAAACATGTAACAGCCATGTTGCGCTATTTCGAATCATATTAGGTTTTTATATTAGTCATTTCATACCTACCAACAATATCAAAACTAATTTTTTGGTAATTAAAAAGTACTATGAAGTTCCATCTTTGTCGTTTCCAAACAAGTTTCTAACAGAGATATTCGAGACTGTTGGTTTTGCACAGATAACGTAAGACGCAGGCGTAGTGTCTGCATGCGTGAAATGTCTTCGATATTATATTATAAGGTGACTAATGGATATTAAGAAATAACAACGATCAGTTATGGGCTCATCACTTTCCATAATAACTATTTATGATAACAATGTCCTTCACAAGTGAAGTAGGTACCCGCCTACTCACTAAATCGTCACTAAGACTTAACAATTACTTGGAAAGTCTAAAATGATCAATGCACCGATGCACAAACAAATACACAGAGGAACACACACGACACGTCACTAGCCCTGAAGGTCCCACGCAAGAGTCCCTCACTGGCCAAGCTCCGTCGCCTTCGACACAGGGATGTTTACATTCCACGCGGGGGAGATGAGAGGCGTGAGACGGGAACCTCGTCATCATTCTCCTTATAATATTGTTTAAACCAAGTTTTCAAGAGCTTAAGCCTTTTATAGCATAAGCCTAATTTGTATCAAGTACCTTTGCTTATGGCTTGGTGCAAACGAGCCACCGGTGGCTGTCGTAGATGTGGACTCTGTTGTGGCGAGTGGCGGCCACCGGCCAAACGTGTGCGGCGAGATCCAACAAAATGAAAGAAGAAGCAAGTGAACTACTTGTCGCTGACCATCTCCGGTTCATTTACATTGCGCCTAATACCGACTCAAAATGTATAATGTGTATGCGTGAGAAAACTAATACTTGAGAGTTATTAAACTAATTCACAAATTCTAAATTTCCTTTCATTTCCCTTTTTTTACTGGTTTCAGATTTATTAAAGTCTTGGCTTGGCTTGACACCGTCTCCAATAAGACAATTTAATGTTCTTATAGATGCGAACGAAAAAGTTATCGGCTGCCACAGAACATTATAAGAGGGGTTAGATATGCAAAGTAGCGCTTTTGCATCGGAAACGGCTGTCACCAATTGTCTTCCCGCTCACGCTGCTACAATTACTCATGCCCTCTCGCTCGCACCACGCCGCGCGCCTTATGGTGCTATGCAAATCATTGCATAACCTGTGGCGACACGTTTCACGCCTAATTTGCACTTTTAACCCCTCTTATAATGTTCTGTGTCGGCTGCATTATTATTTTTTAGTAATTTAGGTGGCCAGCCGTGTTGGTCCAGTGGCGAGTAACCTTGCCTGCCGTGCAGGAGGCGATGGTTCGATCCCCGTCCAGGCCGACTCGTACCAATGAGTTTTTCGGAATTTATGTGCGATCTTTAACACCACTAGCTTTTCGGTGAAAGAAAACATCGTGAGGAAACCTGCATGCTTCAATTTCGAGGCATGTATTGTACCCACTATCCATTACTAGTGGCGACGGGCTCACCCCCCGTCACACTGGACAGAGTTTCGGTACTACTGGTGAAACGTGGATGTTCTAAGAATATCTCTGACTACCCCCTCGGAGAATATAGTCGTGAGCATATGCTTATGCTTACTTTTTTAGGTTCTTTGAAGACAGTTTTAATTTTTTGTTAAAATTTTGTTTATTTCACAATTTTCAGTGGTGAAATACATTAGTTCGACCCAGATATCAGTTATACACGCAATAGCCCAGTAAAGTTACGGTAAGCTTGTATGGCGTAAGTAAATAATTTATAACAACCGTTTTTCCTCTTTTATAGTTTAGATTATAATTCTAGTTATCGTTTAGATTGAAAATCCAAAAAAAGAATTCTTAAATAATTAAACAAAGTAAAAAAAAAAAAGTTAAATTGGCAAAAAATAGTATTTACAATTCTTTTATATCACTTGTTAAATAACATTTCTATTCTTTAATCTTAAATCCAAAGACACGCCTATACCTTTGATTAAAAGAAGTAGAAATTACGAAATACTCAATTTTAGTACAAACTTTACAGTGTTTGTAATCTGATAACCTAAAACAAACAATAAAAATAAAAAAGAAAGAAATCAGACAATATAAATAAAAATTTACATTTTAGTAGTAAAAAGTAAAAATACTTGGATTGGATTGAGAAATTTAGTTGTATTCGTTAATAAAGAATCGTAATATCATTTGTATAAATGATCTAGCAAAAAAAATTGCTGATTACAAATGATTTCCTTTCGACCCGTATTTTTACTGGGCTATTAGTCTGTCTGAAACAAAACAAAATGACGGAGACAAAAACATGTTTTGTTTCTATGCTGTGTGTGAAGTTTCCTAGCAAGAGACGCGCTTTAATTGAAAGGAAAAATCAGTGGCGTAGTGTGGGTTTCTGCCGCCCGGGGCACAGACTGATTTTGCTGCCCCTTATCTTACCTACACCAAAAATAACGGAGCGAGCGAAGCGAAGCCGAAATATGGCTTACAAATCGTCTTTGAATCTCGGCCTTAGTGTGGTTAGAAGTCTTTAGGATTATGTGTAGGAACATTAGGTAATTAAAACAGAAACATAGAGCGAGCGAAGCGAGTTCGACTTTTCTCTGCTCTACGAATTGGTTATGGACAGATAGTGGACAGAGCTCAATCAATCTACATTTTTCCCGAATTTGCCGCCCCTAGTAAAGTGCCGCCCGGGGCATTTGCCTGCCCTCCCCCCCCCCCCCCCCCTCGCTATGCTACTGGGGAAAATAAAATATCAAAAGTAATTTGAAAAGTCGTATGTATTTAAATAAGTCCCAACTTTCATCATCGTCCACATGTTGCTTCACACTTCTCCAAAGTTACGAAATTGTTGGCATTGCCCTTACAACCACCGTAGTTGAATTTCTGGCACGTTGAAGTTTTTGTATCGTAGCCATACCTGTAAATACAAATAAAAATATATTTATTTCAATGAGCTCTTTCACTTAGGTACATATAATGAATTCTCTCGGTGGAGAGTAGTATATTCCTTGTAATGATTTTTTTTTTATGTCTTTAACGGCTCTGGATACTAGTGAAACATTCGTTATTTTTTTTCTTTATTTTGATAATGGGATGATAGATGACAATGAATTTGTGTCGAAAATGACCATGTACGAGTTAACTTGAACCAAAACTTATGTTCTGTTATCGTATTTATTTGAGATTCCTGTTACATCGGTCGCTTTACGCAACTGTTTGGTACACAATCCGCACGAAATTATGTCCCAAATATCACTAAAACCATTTTTTTACGAATTTACGAAGCAAACCTTGTAACGAATTGAGGCGTTTCCAGTGCTGCCAATGTAAATTTCTTGATTCCCCGCTTAAGTAGGCTCAATACCCCGAATTACCCCGATTTCCAATCATGCATTCCCCAAAAATTCCCCGACACTGTAATATTTTTCATGCAAAATGTAGTTAAAGTTTTCATAAATTAGCTTTTTAACTTCTTTGTTAGACGACAAAGATGTTAATAAGCTAATTTTATGAAACATTAAACTACATTTTGCATAAAATTTAAAGTTTTTATCAAAAAAATCTCTTTAAATATTTAGAATACAATGAGTTTTATTTATTATTTGTATTTCTCCCACACTTTCGATCTAAGGATAGTCCGATCTGGTTCGAATTTTAACAATTCCTCTTCTTTAGACATCCTTTGTTCGATATTTATAACAAATAATAAATTCCCCGATTTGAATCATTTTCATTCCCCGCACTCACCCCTCATTCCCCGAAAATCACATTAAAAAATAGTTCAAAGACACTGGTAGGATGGCGTTACAATCGTGCTCATTGAGCTGTCAACTCGAAAGTGTTCAGTGTTTTTCTCGATTCCCTATTTTAAGAGAGCAATTTTTTGATTTATGAATAGGATTAAGATGGTTTTTATATGAAAGACGTTGTGATACTTTGAATTCATCGAGTTTATGTGTAGCTAAATGGTCATTTATGTATAACAAACTACATTTTTCGGCGTATTTATTGGTAGTGAACAATTTATCCATTGGCAACACCACCTGTCAGATATAATGCAAACCATAGACAAACAGCACTTTTTACTGTCAATGTGACAGGTATTTCTGAACTTTTTGTTATTGCCATCTAGTGATTTTTCGTATTACTAATCTTGGAAAACGCCTTATAATTAATTACTCTTTGATAGTTACCTCGTCTCTAGTGCTCTGCATGGACCAGTGTCTACTGGCAGGTTGCAATAACTGTTACCTGAAACTATTAGAAGCATATTGTTAGATTCGCGTGAGGGAGACAAGTTAAACGACCGGCTCTCGTTAACACACTGCTTTATTCATATAAGATACGTGCGGACACAGCCGCACTCACACATGCAACTAACCTACACAACATTCCTCCCCTTAGTTTGTAAGTACACTGCTATAATTAAATAATTACAAACAAAGAAACCCCGTAACACTAATATGAATAAGTACATCTTAACTTAAGCATAACATTAAAAGAATGGCTTATAATTGACTCTGGGAATGTTACGCAACGACCTCTGGCGTGCCATCGAATCTGGGTTGTCACTGTCACTTGCTACTTCAGGGCCCGGTGCAAGCTGCGCCGCAGAGGGTACCGGTCTGTCGGTTGCATCATGAAATTCATCCTGATTAGAATCCGACGTAGGTTGCTCGATTGCGGCTGCAGGAGCAATATATTCTCTTCCCTCCTCATCGGAGCTGGTTAAGTCACTCTGTCCTTGGCCTCTTGTCGACGGAGCTTGTCTGGTTGTCTCTTTAACAGTGACGTCATGGATATCTTCATCCCTGTGACTACTGCCGTTGCGGACATTCCCTTTAAACTTTACTATCTGGTTTTGGTGCTTTTTATGAGTACACAATGTTAATAAATCTTTCACTATGTAAGTTACCTTGCCCATTATCTTCACAATTATTCCTTTACACCATTCATGTCTATTATTGTTATACACTTTTTTATAAAGAACTTGATCATTTAATTCGAAAAAAATTTCGTTTCGTCCCTTATAATACTTATTCTGTAAACACTGTTTGTTTTTCACATAATTAGCAAGGCTAGTGGACAAGGGCGACGACGGATTAGGGTTTAATAAGTCTAACCGTGATCGTAGTTTGTGGCCAAAAACTAATTGGGCAGGCGCAAAACCCGTGGTTGTATGCACTGAGTTTCTGTAATCAAACAAGTACTTCATTAATTTGTTTTTGCAGTCTCTTTGATTGCTACTGCTCAAGATACTAGACTTAATGCCCTTTTTTGCTACCTTTACATAACTTTCCGCCTGCCCATTGCTTGCCGGATGATACGCAGGTGACGTCACATGTGCGATTCCATTTAAATCACAAAATGTTTGGAACTCTATTGACGTAAAAGCCGTGCCATTGTCACTGACCAGTGTTTGCGGCAAACCAAATCTGGCCATAAATTCGTATAAATGTTCTATTACTGCTGATGATGAAGTTCCTGCTTTCATATCATAGACTTCTATCCACTTGGTATACGCATCTACTATTACTAAATACATACGCCCATTTATCAACCCTAGTAAATCTATATGTATCCTAATGAAGGGGTGGGGTGGATACTGCCATGACGCGAGTGGCGCGCGCGCGGGTGACGGCCGTAACTGAATACATACTTCACATGAGCCAATCATTTTCTCCAACGCGTCATCTATTCCCGGAAACCACAATCTCGAACGAGCCTCCGCTTTAGTCTTTACGATGCCTAAATGTGAACTATGTAATTCCGTTAGCACTTTTGAACGTAATTTCTCTGGTATTACAACCTTATGTCCTCTCAGGAGACATCCATTTTCGTAAGACAGTTGAAATCTGCATAAATAAAATTGTTTTAAGTGTAAATCTGTTAACTTATTAGGCCAGCCGTTCAATACACACGTAATTACCTTGCTTAGTACCACATCTTTGTTTGTATCTTCACGCAGTTCGCGAAGGGTGATCGGCAGGCTGCCCTCTACAACAAAGTTTACGTATGACGCACGATCATCTGTTATCACCCCTCCCCCCGGCCTCGCTGCCGGTCCCTCCGTCGCGCACTCCTCCGGTAAACTGGCTCGTGATAAGTAATCGGCACTGTTATTTGCGCTTCGAATATATTCTATACTATAATTATAGCCACTTAAAAATATTGCATAGCGTTGTAGCCGATTTGCCGTTACCTCTGGAATCCCGCGATACGGACCGAAAATAGAGATGAGGGGTTTGTGGTCTGTTCGCAACGTAAAAGGTACTGACCTGCCATATAAATATTGGTGGTATCGACGCACTCCGAAAATAATTGCTGTTGCCTCTTTTTGTATCTGTGCGTAGTTCTTTTCTGCCGAATTAAGGGTACGCGATGCAAATGATATAGGGCGCTCCTCACCATCGGCTCCTACCTGTGACAATATTGCTCCCAACCCATAAGGGGAAGCGTCCACGGTCAGGATCAACTTTGCAGAATGATCAAAATGTGCCAAAACTTGCTCAGATGCCAAACAGTTCTTTATTTTTGTAAAAGCGTCATTATGCTCCTCAGTCCAACACCATTTTACTCCTTTTTTGAGTAAGTCGTATAGTGGACTCATTATTATTGATGCTCCCTTTACAAAATTTCTGTAATAGTTGACTAGCCCGAGAAATGATTGTAATTTGTTTACATTTGTTGGAGTGGGCGCTTCCACAATGGCTTTAATTTTTTGTGGTGATTTTCGCAATCCATTTTTGTCAATTATATAGCCCAAATAATTAACCTCGTCTTTAAAAAATTCACATTTCTCTTTCTGCAAAGTTAAGCCTGCATCCTGTAACCTTTGTAGCACCTCATGTAATCTTTGTAAGTGTTCCTCCCTGTTTTTGCCTGTGATTAAGATATCGTCAATCAGGCAAAGTACCCCATTCATACCAGACAGTAAACAATCAATAGCGCGTTGAAAAATGGCGGGTGCGCTTGCCAAACCAAATACCAAGCGGGTGTGATTGTAAAGACCACGATGCGTGTTGATGCAAGTTATGTTTTGCGACTTGTTATTCAACTCAAATTGGGTATAAGCCATTGTTAGGTCAAGCTTAGTGAACTGTTCTCCGCCATGTATCTTTGCAAATAACTCTTTTACTGTCGGTAACGGATACTGTTCCACTACCAGCTGTTTATTTATACTAACAGAGTAATCAGCACAAATCCTTATCGTACCGTTATTCTTTAACACGGGTACTATGGGTGACGCATATTCTGAATGATCTACCGGCTTTAATACGCCTAACGTTACTAACCTGTCGATTTCCTTGTCTAATTTATTTCTCAAAGCGAAGGCTATTGGGCGTGCTTTAAAGAAAACCGGTTTAGCGTCGTCTTTAAGTTGCAAATTTACTTGAAATTTATTGAATAACCCTAATTTTTCTGCAAATACTTTCGGATATTGTAACTGTAACTGATCTATCTCATTTTGACCTTGCGTACAGTAATTAATTTGTGTCATTTGCATCTTAAACGTAGATAAGAAATCACGACCTAGGATTGGCGGTCCACCATTTCTTATGACGTAGACATCGAGTGTGTGTGTAGCATCTATGTACCCTATTGGCAACTTAGCTATACCTATGCATTTTATACTATCTCCCGTGTACGTAATTAACCGCTTTTTAGTCTCTGACAATGGCACTTTTTTAAAACTAGTTTTATAAACTGTTTCTGGAATTGCTGTGACGGCCGACCCACTATCAATTTCAAACTTTAACAGAACCCCTAAGATCGTCGTATTTACGGTCATTGGTTCCCCTTGTAAAGAACGAATATTAAACAGCTTACCATCGTCGCCCTCGCTCACGTCACCGCCTTCCGTCTCCACGTAATGGATATTTTTGCACATTTTTTGTAAATGACCTTTTGTGTTACACTTCTTACATTTGTAATTAGCGAACCGGCACTGAACACTTTTGTGATTCGTACGACCACACACTGTGCACCTTTCGCGGCTCGGATGATCACTTTTGCTGTTTATTTTAAACACTTGTTCGTGTCGCGACCCTTGCGCCTGGGCGGCCGAAGCCGTACTACCCTCGCGAGCGCACCGCACACTGCTGGCCACCTCCACCGCCTGCGCTAGGGTGAGCTGGTCTGGATCCTGCGTGAAGAGCCTATCTCTCTCGGGCCCTAGCAGCATTCCCATCACGAAACGGTCACGGAGGGCTTCGTCAATGTCTTTGAACTTGCATTGTGCTGCTAAACCTCGAAGCCGCGCTGCCCATTGCGCGTGCGTTTCGCCTTGCTGTTGGACTGCTGAGAAGAACTTGCTTCTTTCGGCAAAACCGCAAACCTTAGGGGTGAAGTGGTTGTCCAGTAGCCCAATAATGTCTCCATATGGTACCTCTTGCAGCTCTTTTGGTAACGCCAAATCTGCCGCAAGCTTGTAGGTACCCTCGCTGAGTGTGCTTAAAAGAATCGCCCGTTTCTTTGTTGCCTGTGGATCCTCTTTCGCGTCTATGTCATTTGCCACTAACCATTGTGATAGCCGACTCTTGAAAATCTTCCAAACTTGACAATTATGGTCAAAAGTTGGTAAAATTCCAATCTGTGCCATTTTTTTTTTTTTTTTTTTTTAGTGGGTAGGTACTTTCGTCGCCAGTGTTAGATTCGCGTGAGGGAGACAAGTTAAACGACCGGCTCTCGTTAACACACTGCTTTATTCATATAAGATACGTGCGGACACAGCCGCACTCACACATGCAACTAACCTACACAACACATATTTAATTTTATTACAAACTAGAGTTAACCCGTGAATTCGTCCGCACAAATTTTATATCTGATTTTAAGTCTGAACATAAGCTATCAAACAAATAAAGATTCATCAAAATCGGTTCCGTAGCTTTTGCATAATGCTCGCACGAACAAAACCTCAAACAAACAGACAGACAAAAATCTTAAAAGGGATTGATTTGGAGTCAGGGACATCTAAAAACCATATCGTAATCTTTTTTTGTAAGTATCTTCAATGTACACACGGCGACACATCAAGCTATACAAAACCAGCTTAACCTGGCCTTGCGTAGGTTGCATATCGTATAACGACGCGCGGCCAAGCAAGATACGCAAAACCAACATAAGCTGACCGCGCGACGTTATACACTACTCTACCTACGCGCGGCCAGCTTATTTTGGTTTAGCGTAGCTTGATGTGTCGCCGTGTGTACAGACACACTTCTATTACAGTTTTATAATAGTTAAGACTAAGATGTTACAGAAACTGACTTGATAGAAGTATTCTTTTGATTCTGTCTCACAAAAGGAGCCGAAGCAAGTAATAGAAAGGGTTTTTTTGCGCGGGAAACAAGACGAAACGGACGGACTTTGTTTCTTAATTTACTAAATTAGTTTTTCATGGCTATTATTGTAATAATGTGGTGGAATTAGTATAATAATGTGCCTTTAATGGAGAACAATATAGTAAAAGTGAGAAATAAAGTAAGGCGCGACCGTTTGATTCAGATTGATCCCCACGTAAAACTCCCTTGAACATTGAAACTGAAGATGCTTGATACTTGGAATATGAAGACTTGGAAAAATTATAATTTGAACACAGATCAGGCACATAGCGCCTTTTATAATGAATTTATAAGCAAATACCTACAAAATCAGACTTGGCTGCATGGGCTATGTCTCCTTTGCCTTTCCGCAAGGAAAAATGTAACAACAACAACAGTAATAGAAAGGTTTGGAACGAAGTAGGGAGAGAGAGAGAAAAAGAGACCTCTGCTCAATGGCAATGCGGCATTTTCCAAAACTAATAAAAAGAAAACCGGCCAAGAGCGTGTAAAACTCGCCCATTATAGGGTTCCGTAGCCATTGCATAAGTAGAATAAGAAAAAAATTGTATAATATTCATTATCTTACCTAAACGAAAATTTTGTGTTCGAAAAAAGTGTTTCTGCATAACTACTACATTTCTGTTTTTGGATTACTGTTCTCTGTCTTCTTGTCAAATTTCGATTCAAAAGGTGCAAAAATGAGCGAGTTATTGAGGCGGGGCATACAGATAGACAGAATGGACGAAATTATAAGGGTTCCTTGTTTGACTTCGGAAACGGAACCCTAAAAATCAGCTGTTGCATACATTTTAAGTCGAGTTGCAGTTAAATATGGAACAGCAATTTATTTTGCTCCGATCGTTTTGCTCCCGTATTAAAAGTTGATCAGTTTGATGGGACTTTAAGTTTAAAAGGCTAATGATTTCAATTTTACCCTGTATAAGTATTTACCAAAAAAAAATTTTTCTCTCCGGGATCAAAGCCAACACGTAAAAGAATGTTTAAAATGCTGATAATTAGTGATGCAACGAATACCACTTTTACGAATACGAATACGAATTTTACTATTCGGCGAATACGAATACAAATACGAATAGCGAAAAACAATTTAAAAATGTTGAAAAGACACGTTAATCATTAGAAATATTATTTAAACAATCAAAATCGACAGCGTGTTGGACATGCTCTAAAAAGTCCTGGCCAATGTTTTGTTCTATTTTAAAATACCTGTTAAAAGACACTTGTTTCAATGGGTTCAAAAGTGACAAATTATTTGAGATGCGGCACAAAGACAGACCTACAGAACGGATAAAATTGTAAGGTTCCTTGTTTGACTACAGAACCTTGAAACAACCACAAAATTTGCAAATGTTTTAACCATAGGCGATTGTTATTTCCATTGAAGACAGTGGATAATTTGAAATATGACTGTTTCTGGAAAAATGTATTCAGCGGCAACGTAGGAAAATGTATGTCTTTTTGACAAAAATTAAGTGGGTTTTGCGAAAACATTTCATTACGAATGTCTTCCTGATATTCTCCGAATACGAATATTCGGTGATGGGCTGCTATTCGGCGAATACGAATACTCGTATTCGTATTCGTTGCATCACTACTGATAATGTACTTACGACCTTGTGCACGAGCGGTGATAATCACAAGAAATATGAAAAAAATACTGTATAAAATTGCTTTGACCATTTTAAATTTAGTATTATATTAATTCAATATTAAATTCTTCAGCGTAATATGTTAAATAGTGAATGATGATGGCTTGTTTGAACAAATTCGATCTAGCTAACTACCTTATATACGATCGAATTACAATGGATTCCAGACAAATATTTATTCACGTTTTATTTCATTTTAAATTTATTTGTTTTTTTAAAACCACTTGATTCAATACACGGTGTAATTACATCAAAAAACAAATTAAAACAATAGGATGATATTACGCAGGTTGTATTTCATATTATTTTGAAGGTGACTTTGGGAAGCATGCAACGATTTATACAGAAGAACCTTGTGGCGGTGGCGGATAAGATTTTTATTTCGCGATTTCGATGTTGGTCCCGTAGAGAAAGTTGTTCAGTTTGTTGGTCTGATCATCCCTTTAACTAATTATTATAAGGACTAGCCTTGCGTTAGCATTTCCCCTCTGCCACGGTATCAGCACAATTGATCTTGTGCATTTACATTCAATTTTACACCTTATCACTAAACGAGACAGCCTATAATTGCGAAATAATAACTTCGAACTTAGAACGTTTGGGGTTCACACGAGACTACTTTTCATTATTTTTAACATTCAAAATTAGAATCTAAAGTTATGGGGAATAAAATCCTAAGTTGCGGATTTCATGTTACCTCGCCCCCCGCAAAAAGTGGCAGAAATTATTGTTAGTAGAATTACACGCGTAACCAGTCCACATATAAATGGGTTACCTACTTGATTTCGAAACTCGATTGTACGAAAATTGATACATCGATGACTATTCACCGATACTTCGGTCAAAGCATTAATCTAAAGAAGAGATTAGATGGCATTTTTTTCGCATTTTCGATGTTGGTGCCGTAGAGAAAGTTGTTCAGTTTGATGGTCTGATCATCCCCTTAAAAAAGTGTCAGTATATTAAGAAGGACCCGATATGTAATGGAACGTAAAATATACATTTTCTATAGAGTCCTTAGACATCAGTGATTAACGTAGAACAGTTTTTAAACCTGTCAAATACCCTATTCTCACGCTTTATTTGCTTACTGTACTTACTTCATACGCGCAAAAATTTATTTAAGGGGCTTGTCTCAGAGTTGTTATTACTTCGTACAGCGCGAGACATTTCCAGCGCCTCGCTTACGATGCGCCGTAGTTTAGGTGCTTAACTCGGTACCTGCAGTGACGGAAGCCTGCTTGTAGTCAAACAAGGTATCCTTTGCCACGGTTTATGCAGAAGAGACGTGTGGCGGTGCCGGATAATCTAAGTAACACAATATAAACCTTATAGTACGTAGTATAGCGTCGTTTTTGTCGTAAAGGAGAATCGCGCCCGCGCCTTCAGGTGACGTCGCTTAGAGGCGCGGGCGTAAATTCTCCAAATAGTTACGTACTATACAGACAGGGTCCGTCCTTTTTTAAGGGAATGATCAGACCGGCAAACTGAACAACTTTCTCTATGGCACAAACATCAAAATCGCGAAAAAAAAACTGCTCTTCCATACAAAACTGCAAACCTACTTGAGCCGAATGTATGGGACAGCAGATTTTTTTTCGCCATTTCGATGTTGGTCCCATAGAGAAAGTTGTTCAGTTTGACGGTCTGATCATCCCCTTAAAAAAGTGTCAGCATATTAAGTTTGACTATCCGCCACCGCCACACGTCTCTTCTGTATAAACCGTGCCTTATACAGTTTCATGTTGAAGTTGGAATGTTGTATAGAAGTATAAGTACCTATAAATATATTAAATGTCACATAGGTACACACGGCGACACATCAAGCTATACAAAACCAACATAAGCTGGCCGCGCGTCGTTATACGTTACTCGACCTACGCGCGGCCAGCTTATTTTGGTATTGTATAGCTCGATGTGTCGCCGTGTGTACCTACGTCATAAATCTGGGGGCACGACAGTGCTCCCGCTAAGACGAGCAAACCTTTTCTCGAAGCACTTCGTCGTTTTTCGAACCCTCATAACTTGGGTTCCGTGACTTCACACGTGTCCTGCGGTGCGGTGCGGGGCTTTTTCTTTTCGGGTACGTAGCGGCTAAAATTAGCAACTCTTAATCGAATGTCAAAACGCGCGCTTGGCGTGAAAAATTTGTAATAGTTAACAAGTGACGTCATTAAATAGTTTATCCTGTAATTAAATATTGGTCCACTAATTTCGGTACTAAAAGTGAAACGTGGATGTTCTGAGGTTTTAGAATATCTCTGACTACCCCCTCGGGGAATAAAGTCGTAATGCATGCTTGCACCACTAATTGCTATAGGTCAAGTTTAACTTCCTATGTCTTACGGTCTCTGAGAAAAATGCCTGTGACAGACGGACGGACGGACGGACGTACAGACACCAAGATTATTAGTGTTCAAGATAAATAATACCTTTCCCAGCTTTCTGTATTCAAGCTTTAGATTTAAATCTTTTCGCTTACGATTCAAGCTAAAGAATCTAAAGAATAACTGAAAGTGAATGAATGAAATGAATGAATGAATGAAATATACTTTTATTTGCACCAAAACATAGGATACAACATAGAAAAAAGAAACGGTAATGGTGGAAAATGCGAGTTTGCTAAGATAAAACTTCATCGTGTACATGGGCTGTACGGGCGAGATCCCTTTGCCTTGAATTTAACAAAAAAAAACAACTGTCTGTCAATGTCATTGTCAAGTTGTCAAAAGAATTCCGGAATTCCGTCATCAACAGCGCATTTCGTGTGCTTTATTTCACAAAGAAATTCCACTAAATTATCTATATTCAACATCTCAATTCAACTTAATTATTAAACAAGGTAAGCTAAGTTTAGTATTTTCAACTCTTGAATTAATTTGGTCACTTTTTATGCAATTTTGTATTAAATTAGAGGTTATCATAAAACACCCATTCTAGTATTTTTTTAAGGCAAAGGCACTCGTTCAGAGCGGCTTATTTTGAGCTTTTATTTGTCGTTTAAAGCCGAGTGCTACATTATATCGTGAATGGTAAAATTTTAAGTGAAGTAACATTGATTCACTGTTACCGTCCATGCAATTTTCACACATTTGCATGTGATTGCCTGCTTGTGTATTATACGTGTCTGTCTATGTATGAACGCATCGCAAATAATTCGAGATAATTTGAGAGTGGACAAGGCGAGAAAATCTCAAAGGGGCACTCAGAAATGTGTTAAATAGGGATCTACATAGAGTCCATTTCATACTTAGACTACTTAATATTATGGACGAGTTACGAATGTAATTCTACTAACAGTAGCGTAGCGAGGGAGGGACAGGGGGGGCAAATGCCCCGGATGGCACTTCAAATGGAATGAAATTCGGGATTCTTCTCGGATGGAAATTCGGGAAAAATATAAATTGATTGAGCTCTGTCTATAAAAATTTGTAGAGCAGAAAATAATTATATAGGTTTTTGTTTTCATTACTGTGGCTACCCATAATCCTAAAGAGTTCTGACTATAGCTAAGTCGTGGTGCTAAAAATTTCGAGCTTGTTCGCTCTATCCATAGCTTTTACTTAGGTTACTTTGCACATGTTTTCTTTGTGAAAAGCTCTGGCTCTAACTGATTCGTATTTGAAGAGAAATGTCGAGCTTGCTTCGCTCGCTCTCAGTTTCTTTTTTTACATGGATAAACCAAAAGAAAGAAAAATCATCTGTTCCACACTAAATTGAAATCTTACTCGACCCAATTGTATGGGACAGCTGATTTATTTTGCGATTTCGATGTTGGTCCCATAGAGAAAGTTGTTCAGTTTGATGGTCTGATCATCCACATAAAAAAGTGTCAGCTATTAAGTTGGATCCTGTATGTTTATTCGCATGAAACACGGTAACAATGATCTTAGATTAGTAATTTTAAAATTCCACCTTTGTTGATATTCCAGACACAACAAAATTGTTTTTGTCTTTTGGACGGATTGGTCACAAACATAATGGGTTAATGAATACATCAATATCGCAATTCACAAAACAACAGTCATTATAAAACCCCCTAAAAGACATGAAATTGGATGTGTTGCATATTGAACAATGGGCCCTAAACTATTGACTGAGTAGTTTGTAAAATATTATTTTAATTATATTCCAGATGTCTGGTCGCGACGGTGGTAAGAAGAAACCTCTTAAAGCGCCAAAGAAGGAATCCAAAGAATTGGATGATGACGACCTAGCTCTAAAACAGAAGTTGAAAGAACAACAAAAAGCTCTGCAGGTTTGATTATTATCTGTATTTTGTTATTACAAATTGTAAACTGGAACTATACAGGTTGAAATTGATATCATTAGCATCCTTTTAAACTAAGAGCACAGAATAGGCAATAGTATATAGTTCTACATACAGAACGGCCACTCCCTGCTCCACTCTGACTTCAGATACCCACCCTCACCTCACACTTTCTGGGGTAACTTGAGGAGAGCCGAGCAAGGGAATGCAGTCAGCCGCGCCCGTTGGATTTAACTACATAAAATATATTTTATTTTTATCCTCTCAGTAAAAATAAACATTGGAAAATAATTAATTCACATTTTCAGTGATTCGAGTGATTTTAGCTTAAATACTATTTTAAATAACAGAATGAACTATTAAAAGTAATGAAATGGAAAATGATGTTCATACGATGCGTGGTAAGTAAACCCTACACATATGTCATGCACAATTTGCACAAAAAGTGCATGTGCAAAAGTCATCATGTCTAATCTAAAACATTGTTTGAAGTGCCGGACCTGTGCGACGAGTCTACCCATCAAACTGAACAACTTTTACTATGGGAGCAAAAGGATCAAAGCAAAACAAAAATCTGCTGTTGTCATACATTTTGAGTCGAGTAGGCATTGCAGTTTAGTATGGAACAGCTGATTTTTTTTGCTCTGTTCTGTTTGCTCCCATAGTAAAAGTTTTTCAGTTTGATGGGTAGACTCTTAGTTTAAAAGGATGCTGATGATATCAAGTTCACCCTGTATATGTACCACTGCGGGCACAGGCCTACCCCCAAGGAGCAAACGCACCATATACATCTGAATTTCTGCAGCGTATGCAGGTTTCCTCCCGATGTTTTAAGAGGTACGACATTACAGATTAGATTAGAGCCACCTTTTTGTTCATGTAACTTCTCTATACTTTTGCTACAAATTCCAGAATTGGGCCTACTAAATCTACTAATTTCCTACAAAATGGGCATAAAATCCTTTTTTCAATAGCAATTGTGGCTCCTCAATCCATACGCACATTATATTTTCCTTCATTTGTACTAAATAAATCTTTCCCTTATACAAAATTAAATAGAGAGAAAATAAAGATATCTAAAAGGTACTTAAAAGAACCTTGCAAAAAAGTTATGCTAACTTTTTTACATTTTCAGGAGGCGAAAGCAAAGGCGACTACTCAAAAGGGTCCACTAGCTCAAGGTGGTATAAAGAAATCGGGCAAAAAGTGACAGAGTGATTCCATTGTATTTTAATTTTAAGGCTATAATTAACGTCATAATTAATTGATCTTGTTTATGGAAGATCTTAAATTTAATTTTCTTTGGTTACTCTTTTTGTTTTAACATCATTCAGCAACTTAAAAAAAAAAACTTGCAGATTCTTTTTCTTACAAACAATGTTATGACTAAACGATTGTTACACTGCCAACTGGTGTGTCTTAAGATCTTCATATTATTTAGTAAATTTGCAAAGCTAAGTTCTTGCTAAAATGCATGTTTACATTGAAATAAAGTTGTGAATATTATTTGATGTTTTATTTCAGCTAACAAAAATATATAATTTTTTTTATTATTTATCCTTTCGGAAAGGCAATGGGAACTAGTCTTTAGTTATATTTTTCTTTGTACTTAAACCTAACCTTAATACCTAACTCTTGAATTGCGAGGGTGGTACACAAATTCCAATGTTCAGTGGAGTTTTACGCGAGGATCAATCCGAATCAAACGGGAGCGCCTTCTTTATTTCTCACTTTTACTATATTGTTCTCCATTAATGGCACATTAAACTAATTCCACCACATTTAGTAGACTGACGTATGAAATATATAAAGCGAGAGTGAATGGAACAGTCGAAAGGGGTCGCCCTAGACGTAACTATGCAGACCAAATTGACAGCCTACTGAAGAAGGGTCAGATCAAAAGTACCCGAAACCGACGAGCCTGTATGAAACGACTTATGACTGTGGAAGAGGCAAAAGAGGTATGTCAGGATCGTATTCGATGGCGATCAATTGTCTCTGCCTACCCCAATGACGACATACATATACTCAAGGGCGTGAGTATATGTATGTATGTATGTAACACAATAATAGCCATGAGAAACTAATTTAGAAAATTAAGAAACAAAACCCGTCCTTTTCTTCACGATTCCCGCGCAAAACTCATAGACCAAAAATTATTTAAGACGGTATTATAAAAAACCTATTTCCGCGCGCATGTGCAAAAGCTTCCCGCTTCTCCCGCCCTCAGCCCACCATGGATTTGGAAAATAAGTTTGTGTGACTGACTTTCTTTTCGTAGTTATTCGTATTAATTAACATTCAATAAGTGAGTTATTTAAATCTTACTATACTATTGCACCAGGTATGTATCTATAAGCATTTATAAACCTCTTTTGATGACTTCAAGGTTGTGGAATGAATGGAAACAACACTGCTTCCTGAAAAGTCATCTATTATTTGCAGTTTTGCACACATTCCTAGAGGATTTGGGGATAAAAATTTAAAGGTGTGATCCAAGAATAGGTACTGTGTATTTATTTCGTTCCGGTAACTTGTATAAATCATGTAGAAACACGAAAAATAAAGATACACCTTTATGATGATTCAATTTATGATTGCACTACATAAACTATCCAAGAATACTGTGTAGTTTTTTCGTTTCGGTAATTTGTATAAATCTTGTAGAAAAACTAAAAATAAGAGACCGCTTCCGAGGTAATCCCGGGACGTATGGCCCCTCAAGGACAGTAATTTTACAGATTAAACTACCTATACTCCATTCAAAATAGCAACGAAATTTTAAAGCTATTTTGCATTACAGAAACAGAGATTTAAAACACTTCCTCTCTCTTATTGTTAGAACAGCTTTAGTAGCATCCAAGATATGTCGGATAGTATAATTATGTATCCAATAAATTAATTACATTTGGTAACCAGAATTAGCCAGAAAGCTAAATAGGAATCGGAAAATCTCGTCGTCTTTATTTGGAATGAAGTATGGCTAAAAATAAGTTGATTTCCAGGAATTCAGAATGGATTTCATAAAGAATATTTTCTCTCATTTCCAATCCGTTGATACGAACGCGAACGGCGCAACGATCCCTAAAGAATTATCTCAAAATTTTTGCAACGAAAATTTACAAAAAGACATAAACATACAAGATTTAATGACTTCTCAATCGTCTGATGATATCTCGGATCTTTTTACGAATGAATTGTCCAACGATGTATCGAATAGTCCTAAAAATACTGAGAAAAATGGACTTGCGATATTAAAAGATATTCGAGAATTTACGGACGATAGAAACCGTATTGTTGTTTCAAACGAAAATCTGACTAGCATTTGTACTGATGAAAACTCCGCAAAAAATATTGATATTGAAGAGACTGTATTAAACTTGGATGAATTTGAGGCAAGTTTCAATGAAATTAACAGAGATATTGTCAATGAATGCGATAGTTATAAGGAAAATAACGTGACAGGTGAACCTTTAGAAAATCTAGATGATTTTGAAGAATTTTTGGATAAATTTGACGAAACTGTAGATTGTAACGAAATAGATGAGGAAGTTGCAAGCCACAATAATATCCAAAAAGAAATTTCGGAAAACAATAATAGCAAACATCTGAATGTTGCGGATCAAAACCTCAATACTGATATATGTTTAGACAGATTCGACAATATTTTCAAATCATACGATAATAATTTTAATAATTCTGAGAAAGTTCACAAAAACGATGGTTCTGCATCGTCTCTAATAACAGAAACAATTGAAAATACTAACGTAACTGAAGTACCAATAGAATGTAATGAAACTGAAATGGAACACGACTTTAATAATTTAATTGAAGACATTAATATATTTACTGAACAATTTAACCATGGTAATATCAACATTGAAACTATAACAACCGAAATTGATTTTGAAGCGGATTTAAAGAGCAATATAATATTAAAATTAGATCCAATGGTAAATATTGAAGCGGAGAATCACCCTATGATTTTGAAAGATGTAAATGCAGATCTCACTAACATTGAAAATAGCATCCTATACGAACGCGTAAACGAATTAGAAGATGATAAAAACAGCGTAATATCAATATCAGATATAAATTCAAATCTCTCTTATGTTGAAAATAACACCCTATATGAAGACTTGAACGACAAAGACGATAATACCAGCGTAATATCAATATCTTCTAAATCTATTAACTCACCAAAACCAGTAGACACATCCATAATTTCCGCTGAAAATAAGAAACTTGATGATTCGGACCATTGCAGTGGCTATAATTCATCAGACTTCGAATTTATTAGCGAAGACGAAGCTCACGACGGTCTGATAATTAATTGTTGCAATAAAAACCTCGATACTCCTAAAAAAAGTAGCACTGTTCATACTTTAGAAATCTCTAAAGACAAGTCTTATTTATCAAGCAGTTCTGAAGAGTCAATTGAAATAGAAAATCGTAGAAACTATCAAAATGTGTACTACAATCCAATAAACACAAACTATAGAGAGAATCACAAGATTCCAGACGACAATGAATATTTGAACCTCTTTCAAGGGATACAGTTTGCGCCAGATCTCTTATTTTTAGAGAACAAATCTGTAAGACCAACTAATTCTATGAGTATGCAGTTTAGGGGTGTCGGCTTTGATACGGTGGGAGTTAGAAAGGAAGACTCTGAGGATGGTTGTAAGTACAAACATTAAATTGGTGACATTTAATGAATATTACAAATAAATTATGATTATGAATATTGTCAAAACCGTATCTTTATAAATTAGAATAGTCCGAAACATTGTCAATCGACTCCAGCGCCCGCGGCATGATAGCGCGATAAAGCGCTATCGCGCCCTACCCACACAGCACAGAATATCTACTAGATATCTATTAGATAGATACATATAAGGTCTAGAAAAATTCGCTGAAACTATTTTAAGGGGATGATCAGACCATCAAACTGAACAACTTTCTCTATAAGGTCATTATCAAAATCGACGGCCCGATAGCACAGTCATCAGTGAACCTGCCTGTTGTGCCGAGGGTCGCGGGTTCGAATCCCGTAAGGGACAAATATTTGTATGATGAATATGAATATTTGTACCCGAGTCATGGATGTTTGTATCTATTTATGTATGCTATATCGTTGTCTAGTCATCATAATACAAGTCCAGGCTAGTACAGATTCTGGTACTTTATATGTGACGAGATAATTTGTGTGACAATGTCCAAGATATTTATATTTATTAAAATCATGAAAAAATGCAGCTGCTCCATAAAAATCTATTTACAGATTTTATTTTGCAGTTTAGATATTGGTCCCATAGAGAAAGTTGTTCAATTTGATGGTCTGATCAACCCCTTAAAATAGTTTCACCAAATTTTTTCAAACCTTATATTTACGGACTATAGGACAGTAAACATTATGTCTTTAATTTTCAGCCAATCAAAGCACGCGTTGACTTACTCAACACTCTTGATATGATAATCTATTACAAGAATGATATATTACAAGAATATTACTGTTACTGACCCGTAATATAAGATTTTGAAAACAATCCAAAATTAGAATTTTCCTGCTTTGACAATATTCCTGTCCTGCGACATACATAATCTATTCTCAAGCTTGCTTAATGCAATAACTGCCTACGTGGTCTAATGGTTAAGAGTTGGGCTCTTGACACGGAGGTCGTGGGTTCAATTCCCAATACAAGCAGATTTGTTTCTAGATTGTTTCTGCAAAATTTCATTAACCTTTAATTGTTAGTTTCGAAAATACCACCGGACTTCGTTTGTATGCAGCACGCATTTACGCATTCGGAATAAACTTGGAGCGCGCTCCATACAAACGAAGTCTGGTGATATTTTCAATACTAACCAATTAAAGTCAATTAAATTTTTCAGAAACAATCTAGAAACTAATCTCTATGCTTGTATGAAGTCAGATTTTCCACAAAAGAAAGATTGAAGAAAATAAGTTTTTTTAATTATTTTAAACATACATTTCAGATAAAGATGAAGCGGATGAATGCGCAAAGAAGATTCTGTCTATGTACCCAGGAGAGAACAGAAAACGACGTCGTCGGTTTTAAGATTTTGTAATACCTACATTTTTTTAAAACAGTCGTCGCTTTTCTATTGATTTTGCAACATTTTATAAGATTTTTTTATGAAATATAAATGCAAAAAAATTTTTTTTTCTATCTAATAGTGTGTTATACAGGGTGTCTCAAAAGAAATTTTATATTTAGTGGATCGATTAAAAAAAAAGTAAGTCGTATATAGAAAAAATGTTTATTAATTATTGAAATACACTTTTTGGGGATTTATTTCTTAAAAATGATATCGTCTAAATGTAGACCCTCGCGTTCTCGGCACTCATTTAATCGAACAGTAAAATTACTTATGACGGCTCGGCAGGTGGATTCAGGGATGGCTGCCATTTCGTGACGGATATTTTCTTTCAAATGGGCCAGTGAAGTCGGTTTATCGGGTTTCTGATGTTTGCGTTTTGGATTCGTTGCACTCCAGTAGCGGCAGTTCTGCTTATTTACGTGGCCATTAAGATGAAAATGAGCTTCATCCGAAAACAAAATGTTGGTAAACGTTGAAAATCGCTCAATCACCTGATTTACGAAATGAAGCCTCTGACTGGCATCTTGGGGCTTTAATTCATGCACCAATTGAATTTTGTAGGGGTGCAGCTTTAGGTCTTTGTGCATGATGCGATGTAATGATGATCTATGCACATTTAAAGCACTTGCGCGCTTCCGAATTGAAAGGTTCGGGTCGTCACGAACAGACTGATTAACATTCTCCACGTTTTCTACCGTTCTTGATGACCTAGGTCGCCCGGATTTTGATTTATCTAGCGTTGTACCGGTCTCTTCAAACTTTTTAACCCAATGTCGAATGAGAGGAATGCTTGGCGCATCATTTAAGTGGAATTTTCTACGCGCTACAGTCGCCGAATCACCGTTTTTGTAAAACTCTCGCACGCACAACGCGCGGTCTGCTCCCGAGAAACGCTCCATAGCGACTGAATTACCAAGAGCCAGGCTACCGATTGACATAACCCCCGCGCCCCTCGGATACGTTGCGCTCACGCAGTAAGCTAAATAAATATAAAATTTCTTTTGAGACACCCTGTATTATAAATTATTCCCAACTTACCATCAAGTGCCCAATGCGGATTGGTGGACTCCACTTCTCACCAGAATTTTTTCTTCAGCGTAGACAGGGTGAAATTGATATCATTAGCATCCTTTTAAACTAAGAGTCTGCCCATCAATCTGAACAACTTTTACTATCGGAGCAAAAAAAATATCTGCTATTCCAAACTAAACTGCAATACCTACTAAACTCAAATGTACTAAACAGCAGATTTTTAGGGTTCCGTAAGGAAGCCTTATACTTTCTCTAAGCGTCACAACGCTGTCAAAAACATAGATGAGTTCACAAATGTAACATCGGAGTCACGTTGCAGGTTCTGACCAGAGCACTTGTCTCGCGTGTTCGCGCGTCGCGTTTTTGCCTGCCCCGAGGCTCCGCAATCCTCAATCTCTTCTTGTTCTTGATCAAAAACAATCCCTGAGATTGGGATAGATACTCCCATAAACTACTTGACTTAAAAAACTGTCAGCATATTAAGTTGGACCCTGTATACCAAATCTATGGTTGTGACAATGTTTGCGCGTTCCATTTCATAATGTCTGTGCGAGCGAGATTTAATGATAATGATTTATGATTATGACCCAAACTTTGTTTGTATCAGCGCGACAATACCCAACTAGACAACTGCTTAGTTATTATATTAATATATATAATAATGTAATTTAAATGATGAAATGACTAAAACTTACATGTGTGTAAGTTGTTAAATAAATAATAATAATAAGTCTCTGCACTGAACGTGGTATGTCTTCTGGTGCGTTTGCATAATGCATTCAGAGATAGACCAGGGTTGGTGCATCCCATCGCATTTAGATAAAAGTATCTCAATGGGGCCTCTACGTGTTGGACCTGTGTCCCCATACAAGCCTTCCAAAGGTCCGGGCTACGGCCCGTGAAATACCGTAAGAGATATAATAATAAGAATCAATAAAATAAAACAAACCATGAACATACATTTGAAATACCTTTTTATTTATCGCCAACATAAAAATTGTTGTTCACACGCTTATTTTAAGTCAATAACAAGTTTTTATTTAATAATAAAAACTATAGCATCCAAACTTGAAAAATATTTCTTTTTAGAATTTTATGCGTGGACAATTATTTTTTCACCTGACTGTTACTTATACAATTTATCTATGTTATTTATTATAATATAATACAAACTTGAATGTTGTGGGTACATTTATGTAAAACTAAGATGATAATGCATTTTAGAATGCACTATTAAGGCTCTTTTTACAGTTCAGAAGCGCCCTCATCACAATATTAAAGAGTTCTGAATAAGTAAAGCCTGAATTAAAAAATTGCTAGTCCAATAACTACAAAAGCATTTTCATAGAATACTGCCTCCGTGGTCTTATGGTTAAGAGCATTGGGCTCTTGACACGGAGGTCGTGGGTTCGATTCCCACGGGGGCGTGGGATAGACTCAATTTTATGTAGTCAAATACTACGAGTGCGCGCGCCTGACTGCACTCTCTTGCTCGGCTTCCCTCACAAGTTTTCCAGAAAGTGTGAGGTGAGGTGGGGTATCTGAAGTCAGAGGGGGGCGGGGAGTGGCCGTTCTGTATGTAGAACTTTATACAATTACCTATTCTGTGCCACTGGTTTATATCCATGGTATATACCTATAAAATGATTATACAAAAAATAGTTTTAAGGGTTTTGTCGCTTTTTAAAGTAGTTTTTAAATTAGGATTTCTTTGTTGAGAAATCTTTAATACTGTGATTAGGGCGCCACTAAACGGTAAAAGGACTCTTAAGCCGTGATCACTCTTTCGATCAAAGTTGTTGCGAATCACGCAACTTAGCAGAATTGTTCAAAATTGTGTAACTTTTTAAATTAACTACTATTGTAGATATAAGTGCGAAAAATGTATGAAAAGAGACGAAAAACGATTTTTTTTGAAAAATCAATATTAAATTTTACTCATGATTTCGAAAAATCAATGCTAACCTAATTAATAAGGGAGATATTTACAAAGCTATGTTTTAAAAATACAGGGTGTAACAGAATACCTTAGTAATATTTAAAGAAGTTAAGACCATCAAACTGAACAACTTCCACTATCAATACAAATTCGAAATCGCAGGAAATATAATCAGTCTATCTGCTCGACTGAAATGTGGAGCCGAATTAATTTTTTCACGTCTCCATATTAAAAGTTCTTCAGTGTGATGATATAAACCAAAGAGTAGTGGGTTCGATTCCCACGGGGGACACCTAGTGATTTGTCACTTTGTGCCTTTTTCCCCAGTTGGTTAGGACATTGCAGGCTGAATCACCCGATTGTCTGAAAAGAAAGATGATTCAGTGCTTCGGATGGCACGTTAAGCCGTTGGTCCCAGCTACTTTCTCTGGTGGTAGAAGTCGTTACATAAAAACCACGTCAGAGGCCGTAAGGCGGTCTGAAAAAACTCTGACACCAGGGCTTGCTGCCTACACGATAAGAAGAGTGTGATGATGTTAAACCAAAGATTAATATAAAGTATATTAGAAAAGAGAACACACTCATAGCAACATTATGCATTTACCGTATGTCAAATTGAGAGTTTTGCGCGGGAACCGATAAGAAAAAGACGGGCTTCGTTTCTTAGTTTTCTAAATAAGTTTTTCGTGGCTATTATTGTGTTAATGTGGTGGAATTTGTTTAATAATGTGCCATTAATGTAGAACAATATAGAAAGTGAGAAATAAAGATAGGCGCTCCCGTTTGATTCGGATTGATCCCCACGTAAAACTCCATGGGACATTGGAACCACCCTCGCATTTCAACAGATAGGTTAGGTTAGGTTCAAAGAAAAATATTACTAAAGACAACGGCTGTAAGGGCTAGTTCCCATTGCCTTTCCGAAAGGATAAGTAATAAAAAAATTTATGTCAAATTGAAAGCTAGCTAGCTCTATCTATGTTTCATCAACAGTTGTCATCTATACCTATAGAGATTATTGTTTTGAAAGCTAGTTTTCGTTCAATCCCGCACCGATTCAGTGAAATTCCAGTGTCCCTACTATTCCTGTAATCTGTAATATTGCTTAGAGAACAACAGAAACTCCAGAAGATCACTAAATCGGCACGAAATTGAACGAAAACTAGAAACAACACTAGGCAGCCATCTTGTGAATTTGGCAATTTGACATAGACCATAAAATCTTTTTTTTTTCAGTCTGCGTCATAAAATACTAGATGGCAGCACTTTCTATGCCAACTGCATCGGAATTACCCGCCAAAAAGCGAATGTCCTCCACCTGGTAAAAACCACTCCGTTAAATTTTACTATGGTGTTTTGTTCCACTCTGTATAGTTTAAGTTGATGATACTGGATGGGGATATGTAATGAATCTTAGTATTAACAAAATAAAGTCGATTATCGTTTGTCTGTGACATGTTTACTGTCAACGAGGTTTCGCGATACTAAGGTGCGGTTTATACAGAAGAGACGTGTGGCGGTGGCGGATAGTCAAAGTAACACAATTATAAACCATAGCGTCGTTTGAAGAATTACGCCCGCGCCTCCAGGCGACGTCACCTGGAGGCGCGGGCGCGGTTCTCCTTTACGACAAAAACGACGCTATGCTACGTACTATAAGGTTTGTATTGTGTTACTTAGATTATCCGCCACCGCCACACGTCTCTTCTGTATAAACCGTGGCTAACACCAAAGTGCCATCAGAGGCCATAGTATGATGCCCGCGATAAAGCTGCATCTTCGCCTTTTATCTCGTTCGCTCGCGCTATATCACGCTACCATACTACGGCCGCTAATATTAGTTTATACCACCATCCGCCATGTTTCTCAAGTCCTAATAATACAAACGTCTATGTACTATCAATTGCAAGGTTGCAAGTCATTAAAATATTACATGCAATGTCAAAATATAATTTTGACAGAGTTTTTATAGCTATATGAGAAATGAGAAGTCGCAACTTGAATTCCGTACAAAAACTGTCTTCCAAATACAACTTTTCTTTGAAATTCATTAAAAAAAATTTTTTGATTAACAAATTATTACTTCCACTTTTACAGTATTACCATGTTTATTAGAATTAAGGATTAATTTGGTCAATCAATATAATTAATCAATTTTGATATATTATTGACGAAGCCTGTTGTTTTGTATTTTTTCTATAAATAAACTGAAACTTTGACAGGTCATTAAGAGGAAGGATCTCCATGGAGTCCGCATAAATTTACGATTGTAGTTAGTCTCTTTTGTCTTATGACGTACCTTTAATAGTAGGAGATGGAACTATAGATATTTGTTTATTATGTATATATTTATGCGGCTGTCCACTTTTTTTGAGCTAGTGTGTGTGAAAAGTGACCGTAAACATAAGGCCATATGTCACTTGGTGCCTTTTGTCCATACTACTTGACACGACACACTCAAACCTAAACGTTAAAAAAGTGGACACTTTACAATCTGTATGGCTTACTCTAGTCTTAAAGAGAGATCCTTCCTCTTATTCATTTTGATAATATTATCAATTATCCCAAGGTTGTTATTGTTTGCACGCCATTGTTTCATGACCAGAGGTCGGATTCTGCCGTTCTTACCAGGGCCGCATTGTTGTTATGTTGACATGGACCATTTAAAAAATGTGAATGCTACAAACTATGATTACAATGTTACATACAGTAGTGGATGTAAGAGTAACGTCGTCATATTTGAGCCCTCGATAGTCCTGAAGCCATTTTTAATTTGTTGCCGGACTAAACGAAGGGGCTTGCCTAAACATAATAAAAGCAAAGTTGGAAATGAATTGCCGTAAATTGTGATGGCTATCAGACATAATATTTGTTAACAAGTCATCAATTGATTGAGAATGAGGTTGAAGGTTTATTTTGTTGCAGAGTACGCTATGTCGTCGTTGCGACTTTTAGATCTCCTATGTGCAAAATGTAAAAGTGTTGGGAAATTGAGAGTTTAAATTGCCATCTATTCATGACATAAGAGTATTTTTCTAACTGTAGAATAGCCGTGAAATTGTTGTTATTTTGACTTGTGAGTTTTTGCATTCTATGGACGACATAAAGAATTATGCATTAACATAAGAAGTGAACCGAAACTCTGTCCAGTGTGACGGGGGGTGAACCCGTCGCCACTTGTAATGGACAGTGGGTACAATACATGCCTCGAAATTGAAGCATGCAGGTTTTCTCACGATGATTTCCTTCACCGAAAAGCCAGTGGTGTTACAAATCGCACAGAAATTCCGAAAAACTCATTGGGACGAGTCGGCCTGGACGGGGATCGAACCATCGCCGCCTGCATGGCAGGTTAGGTTGGTGAAACGTGGATGTTCTGAGGTTTCAGAATATCTCTGACTACCCCCTCGGGGAATATAGTCGTGAGCATATGCTATGCTATGCTTATAAGAAGTGAATTTCGAAAAAAAATGTCACATATCTTAAAGTCGCAACGACGATTTGCTAGTTTTCATAGAGATTTGATGCCAAGGAGATCAGTTTTCTGTCTTTCATTCCTTGTCACATTTTATAATTTCTAAAAGAGTGTGTATAGTAGTATAGTATAAGAGGGTCATATAAAAATTTTGATGCGGCCCTGGAATGACCTGCAGAATCGGACCTCTGTTCATGACTGACCTTGGACCATTGACCAAAAAGTTAAAGACCAGTGTCTGAAAAAGTCCAAGGCGGTCTGAAAAAACTCTTTGACACCAGGGCTTGCTGCCCACACGATTAGAATGAAAATTGACACTTCGTATTTCGCATCGTCGTGCATTCGAAATACTAATATAGAACAAAATTTGTAAAAAAAATCAGATTTTTGGCTCTCATCAAATACAGGGTCCAACTTAATACGCTGATTGGTTCTTTAAGAGGATGATCAGACCATCAAACTGAACAACTTTCTCTCTAACATCGAAATCACAAAATATGTTCATATTTGCAGTTTAGCAGCTAATTTTTTTTCGCCTTTTCTATGTAACTTAAAAACCGTCAGCATATTAAGGAGCCTATATCATCTACGTTGGGAAATGTTTTTCTGAATGCTCGAACGAACATGAACGTCATATAAACATGGTCGTACTGTAATTTTGCATTGCCACGTTTATGAGCTAAGATAGCCACCTGGACCATAGTATAAAAATAATGTATTAAAATTATGTTTTTCTTATGGTTTCGACTTCCTCTTAGCAGCTGAAGACCTTGAAGGAGGCGGTTCAGTCTTTTTGCTCTGAAAAGACACACAATTTTTTTAATATAAAATGTACCCGAAACTGCACGTATGATTTCTCCACACGCGCGCGACGCGACTTCGCTGCATACAAAATAGCCTGTTCGTGCGCTTTTGGGCTCTCGCTTGCCGCGACTTTTACTATGGAAAAAGCCGAGTCGCGCGCGTGTAGAGAAATCATACTAGAGTTTCTGATGAGCATATTCACATTAGAGCTTTATAACACAAGCTATTTTTGAGCTTATGCGATGTCGCAACCGAATCGTGATTTTACTGAGCGTTATATCGCCGCGATACTGATTGATCTCAGATATATCGCGGCGATAACATGGCTACGTCGTGATATTTTTGTCAACGCCTAAGCTCGAAAATCCCTTGTGATTTGGCTCTTAGATTTTTGGTTACACAGTACAGCTTATCATTAAGAGTACATAAAGAGTAGAAAACAGTGACAGCAGGAACTATTTTAGTACAAAATCGTTGACAGTCTCGGCCAGTTTACAGCCCTCGTCTGCGGCTCGTGTTGTTAACTCATACGACGTTTTTTGACGGCTGTGCTTTGCGCGCGCAGGTTTTTAATGTAAAGTAAAACGCACACGTGTTTTATAAACTGCATTATTAACCTAAAAGCGGTGCGATAAGAACATTGAAAGAGATTTTATTCAACCCCCTTCTCGCTGTATGAATGTCCAAAAAACGTTTCCTCTTGTCTATCGAATTTTTATTTATGTATTTGAAATATTGTTTCAATAGGTGCAAAAATGAGAGTAAATTTAACTGGTAGTTCTCATATCTTCACATTTTTCCTTTTTACTATAAGTTGTTTGAAATATTTTTGATACTGAGTTGAACTACTCGTATGTCCCATCATGTTATAACTTTCAGTGGTTAAGTAAATAAATATTATATTATACGAGCGTTTACCCGCGACTTCGTCAGCAAGGGTTTCCGTCATCGTAGCGAGATTAATGATATACCAGATTTTAATTTAAATCATTAGCTATCAAAGAAGAAAGTTTCAACAAAATCAGTTCAATAGTTTTTGCGTGATGCTGTTTTAAACAGACAGACAAAAATTCTAAAAAGGTTGATTTGGAGTCAGGGATACCTAAAAACAATATCGTAATCTTTTTAATGTAAATATCTTCGATTTACAGACATACTTCTGTTACAGTTTTATAATAGTTTTTATTAAATATTTATATAAATAGATTATATTAAAATTAAGTAGGGCATAAAGACATCCAAGGGGTCTTTATGTCCCACCTTGTTTATAAGGCGCGGTTAATACAGAAGAGACGTGTGGCGGTAGCGGATAGTCAAAGTAACACAATTATAAACCTTATAGTACGTAGCATAGCGTCGTTTGGAGAATTAAGCCCGCGCCTCCAGGCGACGTCACCTGGAGGCGCGGGCGCGATTCTCCTTTACGACAAAAACGACGCTATACTACGTACTATAAGGTTTATATTGTGTTACTTAGATTATCCGGCACCGCCACACGTCTCTTCTGTATAAACCGTGGCTAAGGATACCTTGTTTGACTACAAGCAGGCTTCCGTCACTGCAGGTACCGAGTTAAGCACCTAAACTACGGCGCATCGTAAGCGAGGCGCTGGAAATGTCTCGCGCTGTACGAAGTAATAACAACTCTGAGACAAGCCCCTTAGATACATTTTTGCGCGTATGAAGTAAGTACAGTAAGCAAATAAAGCGTGAGAATAGGGTATTTGACAGGTTTAAAAACTGTTCTACGTTAATCACTGATGTCTAAGGACTCTATAGAAAATGCATATTTTACGTTCCATTGCATATCGGGTCCTTCTTAATATGCTGACACTTTTTTAAGGGAATGATCAGACCATCAAACTGAACAACTTTCTCTACGGGACCAACATCGAAATCGCGAAATAGTAATCTGCTGTCCCATACATTTGGCTCGAGTCGGTTTGCAGTTTTGTATGGAGCAGCAGATTTTTTTCGCGATTTTAATGTTGGTCTCATAGAGAAAGTTGTTGGGGATGATCAGACCATCAAACTGAACACCTTTCTCTATGGCACCAATATCAATATCGCAAAAAATATTACCACAACCAACAATGTAACAATACAAAAATGGTAACCTACTCGAGCCAAATGTATGGGACAGCAGATTTTTTTTTTCACCCTTTTAATGATGGTCCCATAGAGAAACTTGTTCCGTTTGATGGTCTGATCATCCCCTTAAAAAAGTGTCAGCATATTAAGAAGTACTTTATAGTGCAAGAAGAAACGAAACCAAAAAATGTTATTTAAATATCCGCGAAAACGTTTTTCCTGACAATGTACGTGGCAACAAGCAGGTGACGTCACGATGACGTAAACTTTGTACGACACTCACACTCTACACGCAACTGTTTACAAGCAGTTGACGTCATCAACCATTCGACCACAGTCGTTTACGATCACGTGACTAAAGTAGACAAAACCATTATTTTTGTCGGTTTTGTCCTAAAAGTATTTTTCTTAACTGACTAAATAGTTGGTTTCCAAAATTCATATTCAATACGGATGCCATCAATAGATCCTATATTTTACATGCTGTCAAATACCCTATTTATAGATTTCCAAGGGAGTACGTATATGTTACGTAACTCTTTACACTCGCGCCGTTACCAGCGCATAATTTGGATCATAAATCATTATCAACGAACCTCTGGTTCACACTTATGACAGGTCTGTGTTACTCCATGTATACAAGGTGTTACAAACGTAAAAATAAATATTTTAAACTTTTAGGGGTTGTTTAGACCATCAAACTGAATAACTTTCATTATGGGACCAACATCGAAATCGCGAAAAAAAAATCAGCCATCCCATACATTTAGCTCGAGTAAATTTGTAGTTTAGTATGGAACATCAGATTTTTTTTTCGCGATTTCGATATTGGTCTCATAGTGAAAGTTGTTCAGTTTGATGGTCTAAACCACCCCCTTAAATGTTTTATTTATATTTTGTATAGGGTTCGTAATATGCTGACACTTTTTTAAGGGGTTGATAAGACCATAGCGGTAGGTATGGACGATTTTGTTGGAAGTTATTTATCTGTTACATAGTGACTATTAAATAATCTGTGACAATACATCATACCATCTGTGACATAATAATATTTGCAATAGTATAGTTTCATCAATTATTTAAACTAACATTTTCATTAGGTGCAAAAACGTAGACGACGGTCGGCGTAAATACAGCATGTATTGCCCATCCTTGTTGAAATAATGATTTATCTTTGACTAAAATTATTATAAGGACTAGCCTTGCGGTAGCATTTCCCCTCTGCCACGGTATCAGCACAATTGATCTTGTGCATTTACATTCAATTTTACACCTTATCACTAAACGAGACAGTCTATAATTGCGAAATAATAACTTCGAACTTAGAACGTTTGGGGTTCACACGAGACTACTTTTCATGATTTTTAACATTCAAAATTAGAATCTAAAGTTATGGGGAATAAAATCCAAAGTTGCGGATTTCATGTTACCTCGCCCCCCGCAAAAAGTGGCAGAAATGTTTGTTAGTAGAATTACACGCGTAACCAGTCCACATATAAATAGTCAAAGTGATTTATGACTCAAACTTTGCGTTCGTAACGCTGCTGGCGCGACTATAGTGATCTTTACTATGGGATCATTGACTTACCAACTACCTGGACGTCGGGTTCGCGCTCAAAGATGTCCGAACCAAAAGAGTAACAAAACGCAAAAAGAGTAACAATTACACGCCAATCTTCGTTTGATCGACCGACTCCGCGCACGTCTATAGTGCCGTGCCAACGATCTGTAAGAATTTTTAAATACTACGCAAGCAAAAAGAAAATAATTTCAACAGTTTCATTGTTTTTAGTTTGTTTATATTACTAAAACGTGCTAAAACGTACTTACGTTTACGTGAGTTAGTTTGAGACACTTTTTTCGAGAATTTTCTATGAGACCCGACGTCCATTAGTGTGCAAGTCAATGGCATACCCTAAAAGCACTGCTGCTCTGTGGTCATGGAATGGACTCTATTCCAGGCTGTGACCACAAGGAAGATGAAAAATACAACTCACCTCTCCTCTCGACCTCTTTGCCCTCGGCTCATCTTCTTTCTCTTTCTCCTTCTCCTTCTTCTCTTCCTTCTCAGACTCCTTCACTTTATCATCTTTACTCTTCTCCTTTGAGCTTTTATCACTTTTTGCATTGTCTTTATTTTTCTTTCCGTCTTCTTTCGAGTTCTCGTCTCCCTTTGGACTCTTATCTCTTTTAGAATTGTCGTCTTTTGAACTCTTCTTTTTTTCTTTGTCGTCTTGTGAGTGTTCTTTTTTGTTCTGCTGTTTTTCTTCCAGCTCTTTCTCATTCTGATCTGTTTCCATAGCCTCTGGTGTTTCTGTTACATTATTTTCAGTTGTATCTGTTTCTTTTATTGATTCTGTTTTTTCTGGAGTATCTTTTTCGTTATTAGTGTCTTTTTCGTCATTAGTTTCTGTTTCTTTAGTTTTATCGTCAGTTTTGTCAGTATCTTGTGTCTCGTTATTTTCTTCTGGTATTTTATCTTCCTTTTCTTTCTCTTTGTCCTCTAGGACTTGTTTTCTAGAAGACTGTCGTTTCAGTGGTGGTTTTGATGGAGTAGATGGTTTTTCTTTCTTTGCTTTAGCTGTAACAACGTTTTTGATGCTATTTAATATTAAATTTTGATCATATTTCAATCCCCGTCCAGACCGACATGTAGCAATGAGTTTTTCGGAATTTATGTACGATTTGTAACACACCACTAGCTTTTCGGTGAAGGAAAACATCGTGAGGAAACCTGCATGCTTCAATTTCGAGGCATGTATTGTACCCACTGTCCATTATAAGTGGCGACGGGCTCACCCCCCCGTCACACTGGACAGAGTTTCGGTACTACTGGTGAAACGTGGATGTTCTGAGGTTTCCGAATATCTCTGACTACCCCCTCGGGGAATATAGCCTTGAGCATATGCTTATGCTTATGCATATTTCAATCACGCCCTAGCAGTATCAGGTTTATATGTCTTACCGAAGTACCTGCGCAATTGACAAATTTTAATAAAGCGTGAAATTATATTGACTAATTAGGATGTGCAACCTTCAATCCTTTGCCGCTATTGGGTAATTGTTTTCGCGCCTTTTTCGATGCTATCTGATTTTACTCCCTTAGATTACTAAATGACTCATCAATGAGAAATCACTTTTAGTGATAAGGCCGCCTTTTGTACCCTTCTTGTTCGCGTATATTGTTGTTGTTTTTTGTGTATTTTGGTGTGCAAATAAAGAATATTTATCTTATCTTATCTTATGACTTCGGGTTTTGACGGGGACTCGGGTCTGCCCTACGCAATTCATTTTATATTTTTTATGGGTAGAGGACATAATTTTAAGAAACCAATTTAATTTTTATTGCGATTCATCGAGTTTATCAATCTAAATTTATTTTTTAAATTACTGATCTGTAATCTCTACATGCAAAAATGGTGGAGAGAAAATAATTCGAACTCCATGGAGAAAAACTACTTACTGCTTTATTTAAAAAAAAATCCTGCCTTCTCTTTCTAACTATGCTGGAAACAGAAACGGCAACATCAAATGTCAAATTCTGACATTGTGAATGTATTTTTTTTTCTTAATGGCCAGTTATTTTCAGTTGATATTAAGTTTAACAAGGAGTTCACAGGTTTTCCAGGGACGTCACTGGACGGACCGAAAAACTCCGTTATGTTATTAAAAATACCTGTAATCCTTTCTTTTTAAAATCTCTGACATAGAAAATATTATTATTGAGACAATTATCTCGAAATGGTTTTAGATTCCGCCCTCCAAAATAACTTGACATACCGAATTTGATACTACCACCATGTGAAGATCTAGATTTTTTTTTGTTATGAGATTCTGCTATACCTATATCGGAGTTTTCCCATAGTGGGTTTTGTCACCAAGATCTACTATCAGAGTGTTCAAGACTCAGGGGTTCCCAGGTATTGTCTTAATTTGTTCACATAGCTAACCAGGTGTTGCTTTCTTCTTCTGGGCCGGTTCTTCCTCTTCCTGTGGGGGCTTCTCCTTCTCCTTTTCTTTTTCTTTCTCTTTCTCCTCCTCATTGGCCGCCTCTATAGCCGCGGACATCGTGTGCGACGTGGGGACTGTCATCTCTGCAGATTTACAACTTCAGTTAATAAACTTTGGACCGCTATTATAATAAGATACCAGAGGATATTCTAAACTTGCCAGACAAAAAGTTTAAGTCACATGTTAAATAAGACCTCTGTAAAAAATTTGACTATAAACTCGATGATTATTTGCATGACCAAAATGTCTGGTCTTGACAATGTGTAATATAATATTACAATGTTGTAATTGTACTTTGTATATTTTGTTTTGTTTAAAAGAAGTGTGTTGTAGAGTTTCTAGCCGCAACTTCTCTACAACGGAACACCTTCCGACGCGGTGGTAGATTCAAAAACATCACGTCAGAAAGTTATCTATGTGATCTATTTTTACTTGACTTGACTTGTCATTTTACGGTTCGAGCCGGGACTAATTAAGAATTGTCATTTTTTCTGTGTATCATTTAAGAGCCAATTTGGGTCTAGAAAGTAACCAAAATTAAAAAAATCACGTTAGCAACAGCCTCAAAATAAAATTTAGCATTTATCTCGTTCTAAAAAACATGACAGTTAATTTTATTTTTTCACATTTTAAGGCTTTACCATTATACACCCTTCAAACACGGATTTAATACTACTTATTTAAAAAATCTGTTGTGTCGTGGTGGTCCAGTGGCGAGTAACCTTGCCTGCCGTGCAGGAGGCGATGGTTCGATCCCCGTCCAGGCCGACTCGTGCCAATGAGTTTTTCGGAATTTATGTACGATTTGTAACACCACTGGCTTTTCGGTGAAGGAAAACATCGTGAAGAAACCTGCGTGCTTCAATTTCGAGGCATGTATTATACCCACTGTCGACAAGTGGCGACGGGCTCACCCCCCGTCACACTGGACAAAGTTTCGGTACTACTAATGAAACGTTTTTTGTTCTGACGTTTCAGAATAACCCTGACTACCCCCTTAGGGAATATATTCGTGAGCCATATGCTTATGCTAATTTAAAAAATCAAAAAACCCGTCTGCGTAAAAAGTGAACTTTAAATCGCTTCAGTCGCTTCAACATTACTTTTTTTTTCCTTTTTTATTTAAAGTTCACTTTTTACGCAGACGGGTTTTATGACTATATTCCTTACCCAGAGGCTCGTGGACCATTTCGAGCAGCTCATCCGCGTTCAGTTTGGCCGTCACTTTCTTGAACTGAAGCACTCTCTCCGAGAAGAACTCCCAGAAGAACAAACCTTCTGGCGTTACGAATAGGTCCTGCAACGAGACGACTGTCCGTTATTGACGAACGCGGATAGTGAAGGATTCCGTAGTCGGTTTGATTGTTCATATTAGTTCAGTCAAGTTAAACATGAAAAGGGGGTCGTGCTAGCAAAAGGTCCGGTCGTTCTGAATTTTTATATGTTGTTAGGACTTAAACCAATATTAAAAAGCCAGATTTGTAATTTCCAAAGTGAGAAAGAAATATTCGCTTATTTCTCAAAATCTGTAACTCGTATCGAATAGTATTATATATATAATTTTATTCAGACAAAATTTCCTACAAAACAAGTGGTATGCACTTTCTTCATAACCTTTGAGGGCTAGAGGGACGAGAAAGTAACATCATTTCGAAAGTTAAGAAATTTGTATGGCGACCGTCGTGAAAGTTGAAGATGAAAACAAAGTGATTTTATCTTCATATTCTTAATCAGCGACACCGAAAACCCCCGGATACAAATTATCAGTTCGTTCGGTGAACCTTTAAAAGCTGCTTTGGCGTTTGAAATTTCCATGGCAGCCATCTTGGATTTCGCCATTTTGGATTTTTTTTTACCGCTAACCAAATCTGACTAGGGTCCAATATGACAATTGTTCTATCTGTCATAGATTCCGCGGGCCGTTGACCTCATCAGTCAGGATTGGACCTTAAGTCGAAATATTCCTTTTAACACCAGGGCATCCTTACGATGATACCCAAAATAATTTTACTATACGTTGTTTGGGGGAAGCCCGGTGATCAATTATCCGGATCTACTATCTATGGAAAGAGGTGAGGATCGACCAGAAACCTCTGTACGTAGTACTAATGTTTAGTAATGTCACGGATGCTACCAAACGTCGAACGTAAAAAGGCATCCAAAAATTCTGACGGTTTATTAACAGTCTCCGTGGCTCAGCAGTCGACGGATGGATTGTAGTTGACACCTAAGTCGAGAAGTCCTGGGTTCAAGACCTCACCCCGGTGAAAATAGTTTTTAGATTTTAATGTTGTTTAGGAATGTTCTAGAAGAAAGAGGGAGAAGGAATATTTAGAAAGAAACAGAAAAGACAGTCGTGTTCGGGAAGGGAGTAGAAGCGTTTGGAAGGGAACAAAGGAATAACGAAAAGACGATCGAAATTCAATGGTCTAGAACATTCTAAGGGGTATATAAACCGGCGAGTTTGCAGCCACAGGGCAGTATTGAGTTTAACAGTGAAAAGTAAGGAAGAAAAGTGAATAGTGCAAAGTGAACAGTGTAGTGCGTTTTATTAGTGACGCAGTGAACAGTGAAAAGTGGTGTAAGGGGAATCCCTGCGCGGAAAACCGTGAGTAAGATAAACCCAAATAAACTCTGTAAATTTGGACTTAGCGTTTCACTCCAATCCCGGAACCCGTCGCTCGTAACAGTAATAAACCATACCATCATGTTCTTGTATAATGTGTCAGCCAGCTTCCTGATGCGGTGCGCCTGCTTGCCGAACTCCACGACGTCGGTCTCGCTGAGGTCCCACGAGGTCGCGTTGCCGACGTACGCTCTCATGCGCTTGACTGTCTCCAGGCAGGTCGGGTGTTTCAGCAACATTAGCGGCTTCACGTCTAATTCTGAAATAACAAAATATCATATTAGAACTTCGAATATTAGTTAATTGAGTCAGGCGTTACTTTGCGGAAATCCATGAGTAATAGGTAGATAACGAAATTGTATCGAGACCTCCGACACACCCCGGACACTGCCTACAAAAATTATTAAGATAAACAAAAAACCCGACTGCATAAAAAACCGATTAACTGAAAAGAGAAAAACAAGCTCTAAAATCACTAATCAGCTATAACAGCTTTATTTGAGCTAATATAATTTGAATGTTATTAGATAGGTATCGCAAACGGGGACAAAGGAGATTTTTGGATTTTGGATGGAATTTGATTCAAATTGGATTCAAATTATATTCGCTCAAATAAAGCTGTTATAGCTGATTAGTGATTATAGAGCTTGTTTTTCTCTTTTCAGTTAATAGGTTTTTTATGCAGTCGGGTTTTTTGTTTATCTTAATAATTTAGTTTATTTCATACTTTTTAGTCTTGTGTCGAAACGGTAACATAAAAGTACTATAATATTTATATATTTGAAATCGTCTGAGTACTAGCTTTCATTTGATACCCATATTGTTATTTTTAACAAAAAAAATTGTTTATTCCCTGTCTCTTTTAATTCGTAGACGGCATCCTAAAATAATATACCCTATGTCACTCTCACGATTTTTACGAATCCAATGACACCTCATACGTTAAAATCCATCAAGCCGTTAAGGCTGTAGGCCGTGCCAAAGAAATAGACATACATACGCTCGAAAAACATAACCCTCCTTCTGTCGCAGTCGGATAAAAAACAGAAAATTGACAAGATGACGTCAGCACATGCGAAACGGAGTCTAGGGCTACAATAACTTTAGCTGTGTGCGGTACATGACGTTTTCGTAAATAAAACGAGTTTTTATCCTTCGTCCTGAGATTATATTACCTTAGTTTCGAAAACATAAATTCTAGCGTGTCAATTGTGGTGTCAGTCTAGGCTACAGGTAACCGTCGAGGTAACCAGATGGCAATAGAGGGGGTGAGGTAAAAAGTTGGTAGGAGGCAGGTCCCAGTCGATTAGCTTCATCTCAGTCATTAGGATATGCACTCTAGACCTCTTCTTTTATATCTTACTAGCAGCCCGTCCCGGCTTCGCACGGGGTAGACAAATAAATTTTAAGACTCATTTTTCTACACCTTCGGTTACATTGTTCAAATTTTACCAAGGATCCCTAATTTTTTTCAAAATGAAATGTAGCCTATGTCAAATTGGAAGAATGTAGCATTCTATTGGTGAAAGAATTTTTTAAATCGGCCCAGTACTTTTTGAGCCTATTCATTACAAACATACAAACATACAAAAATAGGTACAAATCTTTCCTCTTTATAATATTAGTGTAGAAGTGTAGATGTAGATTACCAGTAACCCCACAGAAAAATTATAAGAGGGGTTAGAAGTGCAAAGTAGGCGTGGAACGTGTCGCCATAGGTTATGCAATGATTTGCATAACACCATAAGGCGCGCGGCGTGGTGCGAGCGAGAGGGCATGAGTAATTGTAGCAACGTGAGCGGGAAGACAAGTGGCGAAGCCGTCTCCGAAGCAAAAGCGCTACTTTGCATTTCTAACCCCTCTTATAATGTTCTGTGAGTAACCCCGTAAAACAATGGTACTAACCTATTTTGAGATGGTTTGGTCATATGGAATGGAGAGTGCAATCTATAAGGCAAGCGTAAGTGGAATTGTTGTAAGGGGACGACTTTTACATACATATGCGGACCAAATTGGCGACGTGGTTAAAAAGGGCCTGGTCAGATCTACCCGAAACAGACGAGCATGCATGAAAAGACTAATGAATGTGGAGGAAGCTAGAGAGGTTTGTCAGGAGCGTAGCGGTAGCGTTCCGTTGTCTCTGCCTACCCCAGTGGGAGACAGGCGTGACGGATATGACGGCGCCTGGCGCTATCTCTCAAGTTGCAACAGAACGATATCGCACACTCATAACGGTGCCTTGCTGCACTGCCTTCTGGTGTCGGTCTAGCGGAGCATCGGGTGTCGGTAAAGGTGGTTGACAACCATTTTTGATTTTAAGAGCAATGGCTGAACCACCGCATAACTCGACGAATCGCTATCGTTCTGTATAATCTCAATTGCTTTGTAACTGTGGTCTATTTGCGAATTAAACCTGTCTTCTAAAGTTATATCGGAATGATTGTGACGATTATATTATGCTGTTATGTAATTCTTGACAATAAAACCCATGACGCGGATATTATTTATAATAATAATAATAGTCACCGTCTGCCATTTTTGACACACTAGAGACATTTTTTATGGCAGGCGTCCCGAGTCTCACCGCAATAACCCAGATTTCCCAGCCCACCCAGTTCACCCCCATAACCCGAGTAGTTTTTGTCCTTTCTACAATCGTCTCTGCACTGAACGTGGTATGTCTTCTGGTGCGTTTGCATAATGCATTCAGAGATAGACCACATTTGGTGCATGCCATCGCATTTAGATAAAAATGTCTCAATGAGGCCTCTACGTGTTGGACCTGTGTCCCCATGCAAGCCTTCCAAAGGTCCGGGCTACGGCCCGTGAAATACCGTAAGAGATACAATAATAAGAATAATAAGAAATTAATTCATCTGCAAGTAAATATCTGCTATAAATACAACGTGTTACAAAAGTAAAAATAAATATTTAAAACTTTTAAGGGGGTTGTTTAGACCATCAACCTGAACAACTTTCACTATTGGACCCACATGGAAATCGCAAAAAAAAAATTAACTGTCCCATACATTTAGCTCGAGTAGATTTGTAGTTTAGTATGGAAGATCAAATTATTTTTTTCGCTATTTCCATAATGCTCCCATAGTGAAAGTTGTTCAGTTTGATGGTCTAAACCACCCCCTTCAATGTTTATTTGTATTTTTGTAACACCTTGTATATTATGTACTAACCCATAAGTTCATCCAATAATTTAATACAGAGTTCTGTGTCAGCCTTCTCCAACGACACGCAGGTCTTGATCTTGGCGTCAAGCTCGATCAGCTTCATCTCAGTCTTGAGGAACTGCACTCTAGATCTCTTCTCTTCTGCAATCAAACGGACGCTTGGCAGTCTCACTGACCAAATGTTGGGATCTCGAATTATTTTAATGCTGTTAGAACCCATTTACATATTTAAAGGGCTGATTTAATGGGGAACTTGCACCAAAATTATAATGAGAAATTATCTTAATAATTCAATAATAATAGTTGTGAGAAGAACATTACTGAAAGTTTTAATTGTTTTAATCGAAATATTTCATTAAGTTACGTGGATCGGAACGTAATTTCAAACACCAATCAGTATTTGTTTTAAAATTGTTTATTATTCGTTTATATCACAGAAGAAAGAATCGTTTGAGAGTGTGTTGTGGAAATGCATAAAAGAGTAAATTGCTTACCAGTTTCTCTCTCCTTGTCTAAAGTGGCCTTTTCTTCATCGGTGAGGTTGAGATCCATTACCAGTTGAGCTAACACAGATTGCGCTGTGATATGTCCCTTTTCTGTCAAATAACAATGATTAATATTAATTTTCGGACCAATTAGTTTTTCTGAATTTACGTAAGACTAGCTGTTGCCCGCGACTCCCGTCTGCGTAGACCTTTAAAAGTATCCTATGTGTTAATCCAGATCATATTCTATCTGTGTGCCAAATTTCATTAAAATCCATTCAGTAGTTTTTACGTGAAAGAGTAACAAACATCCATCCATACTTACAAACTTTCGCGTTTATAATATTAGTAGGATTTGTAACACCACTGGCTTTTCGGTGAAGGAAAACATCGTGAGGAAACCTTCATGCTTCAATTTCGAGGCATGTATTGTATCCACTGTCCATTACAAGTGGCGACGGGCTCACACCCCGTCACACTGGACAAAGTTTCGGTACTAGTGAAACGTGGATTTTCTGTGGTTTCAGAATCTCTGACTACCCCCTCCGGGAATATAGTCGTGAGTATATGATATGCTATGCTAATATTAATTTTAATAATCTCTTGGTATTTTTTGTTACTTACATTTTGGAGTGAAATTAAATCAGTCATACCACCCACAACAAAGCAAAAAAACCGGCCAAGTGCGAGTCGGGACTCGGGCAATTAGTGTTCCGTACTATGAGTTGTTTAAAATGGGTCTTTGAAGACCACCACCATAAATTGACATTTACTTAGTGTGTGGTCACATAGTAATTCCACATTCTACACTGGTGGCAGTTTTTTGGGCACAGAAAAAACCATCCAAGTTACTGCCAGCCTGATAATTTTCCCGCCATCTATACCTAATGTCTAATGTGCGTGATATTTTAAAGATTTTACTTGGCTCTAGTTTTTGAAATATCGGTGGGGATAGCAGTTTTTCTGGGTTTACTGAAAAATTGTGTTTAACAAAGTTTCAAGGAAAAATTTATCAAATATATTTTAGACTCTTATTTTATAAGCTTTCATTTGATACCCCACACGATATAGTAGAAACAAAAATTTAGTTTTTCATCTCTTTCCGCCCCCTAAAACTACCCCTAAATATAAACATTAAACTTTTTTGACTTTACTTATGTTATCGGACCGTTAATTGCTATAACTGTGCCAAGTTTCAGCTTCCTGTCTCATACGGTCTCTGAGAAAAATGCCTGTGACAGACGGACGGACGGACAGACACCGAGGTATTTTTTTTTATTTATTTATTTAACTTCATTCTTACAACTGCTATAAATAAAATACAAATTCGCCAAACTGCAGAACAGTTTGTTGGCGATACGCTCTTATCTATAATTACATAATGTGACCCTGGTGACATGGTGATTCCATAAATGTACCGTTTTGCCAATTCGAATAGCTTTGAAACTATTTCCATGCTTACCTAGCTGCATCTTCAGAGTGATGGCATTGGAAGCAGCCTGCTTGTCCCACTGGAGCCTCGAAGCTTCATTCTTGTAGCTGTTTGGTCGAGATTGGAATAGCTTGATGCCGACGTACTGGCCGGAGGGGAGGTACGCGATGAGAATATTCTCCTTATCCGCGTCTGCTGTTGAATGTTTAGAGTAAATTAAAGCAAATTGTAGCACAGAATGCGAAACACGAGAGCGTCGGTGGCGCGTTTCGGAGATATATGGTCAGTCAATCATAAAGGTATGCATATTACGACGGGCCACAGCGGAAATATCCACCTAAGTAGAAACACATTGACCGACGGCGAACGACGGCGGGCGCATACAAAAAACCACGGTTAGTATGGGAACGCGTTCAGCGTCGTTCGCCGCGTCGACGGCTTCCCATACTAAACGTGTTTTTTGTATGGTGTCTCAACCCTAAATCGCTTCTATACAATTTATATGAACTATCGCGGAGTATGCCGGGGCGGAGCGGGTCACATTATTGCGGGGCGGATTTCTTCCATGCAAAGCGACCCGCTCCGCTCCGATGCGGACCCGTCGCAGTCTGTCTGTCATACGAAACAGATTTGCGTTTAAACTAAAAATCCGTTAATGCGTTGCGACCCGGCACGCTCTAGTGTGCGAAGTACGCATTTTCCGCTGCAATGCGGCCCGCTTCACCCCGATGCGACCTGTGGTTCGAATCCAGACGCACGAAATACCATAGTCTAATAAGTGTTTTCTAACATACCCACTATGTAACTACATAATAAAGAATGCCTCCAACGGTAAAGGAAAACATCGTGAGGAAACCTGCATATGCTGAAGAAATTCTGACACGTATGTGAAGTCTACCAATCTCATTGGACATGTGTGGTGGACTAACGTAAACCCTCCTTGAGGGTAGGACGTATGCTGTGCGTGGGCTGATGATGAAGCGGGTATAAAGACAGAAATAGCGACATTTTTTTTAAAGTATCTAATCAGTTTTTATTGATAATTAATTCGATTACAATTGAAATAGAGTTGAATATAGTTTACAAGAGATAAATCCCTGTGGCATGTGTTCGCGTTATCTTTTGCACACTATTTTCAACTCTATTTCAATTGTGTTCGAGTTCATTATCAATTTATCAATGAAAACTGCTCGAGCTTTTTTTCGCCTGATATGAACTGACTTTTAAGCCTTTGACTCTACCACATTTTTAAAACGAAAACAAAATTTATAAGTTTCAATAATATGGCATTTAATTAATTAATATGTAAGTATTACAATATGACGTTAGTAACGTTGGTTTTATTTTATAATATTCATGTTAGTAAGAATTTCATTCTCCTTAGGATACATTTGCAGAATTTTCAAACTCGTATCTCTTTCTTCGCCTTCTAAATCAAAAGTGTTGCAACCAAAATCTTTGGAATAATCAGAATATTTCACATTGAATCCCATATCACCGAATTGTGTGGTCATAACCACAGATTTTGTCTTTTTCTTTTTAGATACAGATTTTTTTGGAAATAAATTCAAAAATTCTGAGCCTTCTGGTATTTTATGGTGAACTTTTTCCTCGGTTTCCATCCCTTTATTATTCACAGAAGTTTTTGAATTTTGTGACTTTTCGAAACTCTTACAATCTAAGTTCTTATAAGTTTTATTCAAAGAGGTGACGGAGCATACAGACTGCATACGAGAAAGGTTTTTTATAGTACAATCAGAAGTGGCTGATTCCTGTGTGAGATTTTGCGTGAATTCACTTTCTTCATCGTTGAGTAAACATAAGGAACCTAAAATTACTCCGCCCAAAGATTCCTTCGTTTGTCGCTTTTTTATTTCTCTAGTGTTGCCAATTTCTGTGTTCATAAAATTGTCTATGGCTTCAGTACCGTAGTTAAAGGTGGTAGTGTAATGAGGATTTATTGGAATCTGTATGTTTTCATAGTTTTGACTGTAATTTTGAATTTGTAACGAATCTTGGTTTGGTTCTAAATCTTTTAGTATGGTATCATTATTTGTATCGAGTTGTGGAGATGACTTTCTTGGTCGGCGTTTTGTTGATTTTTTTACTGTCTGGCCATTAACATTTAGTGAATCTTCTATTGCTTCTCTTTCAGTATGTTGTAATGAAATTGATGTGGAATTTTGAAGACCATTATGTTCGTTACTGTATCCAATTTGTGACAAATCATGACTTGGTTCAAAACTTTTGTTCGTCATTTTCGAATCAGTAGCATCCGAAACCTTTTCGCATTTCTTAACTTCATTTTGAGAACTTATTTTTGCTGGCGGTACAAATTTTTTCGGTTTCGCTGTAGGGTTTTTGGGTTTTTTGGCTCCTGGTTTTTTACCAAAAGTTGGCACTACTTTACTGGTTGATGGTATAGGGACATTTTTAAGGATTTCTTGAGAAGACGTGTTCACGGTATTGTTGCGCTCTGTAAAATATTGATCGAAAAAAAATAAAATGTTACATGAATTTGGCTTTGATTACAAAAGTAAAAATAAATATGTTAAACTTTTAAACGACTTGTTTAGACCATCAAATTGAACAACTTTCACTATGGGACCAACATCGAAATCGCGAAAAAAAAAATCTGCTGTCCCATACATTTTGCTCGATTAGATTTGTAGGTTAGTATGGAACATCCGATTTTTTTTTCGCGATTTCCATATTGGTCCCATAGTGAAAGATGCTTAGTTGGATGGTCTAAACCACCCCCTTAAATGTTTATTTGTATTTTTGTAACACCTTGTATAACAGATTGACAGTCGAACCTAAGAACGCGTCGAAAAAAATATCAACGAACTCTTGGGTAGGCATAGATTTAAAACTTTTCGCTTAGGTACGCTGAAAGATGAAGCCAAGCAATTAGAGAGCGAGATAGCCAGTTATGAAACCTTATGTAAACAAAAAAGACAAATAATTATTTTTTGTTTCGGTCACCGTGGCCGGTTTTTGTGTTTGGTAAAATGTCAATCTGTGGAGGAACTACGGTGGAAGGTTCCTCCGGTGAAAAGGGAAGATCTTCCGCCAGGCTAGTTGTGAAGCCTGGGGACCGGCCGTGGTCCAACAAATCTTAGTTGGACCTTGCATATATATCAAATCTCTGTGATTATTTCTCTTGCACGATTCATGTCTTGTATACGATTGTGAACCTTATGTGTAGCGGCTAACGGGTTACCAATGTGACGTCGCAAGTTGTCTTACGTGTACATTTGCGAGTGCGACCGTAGCGCCATCTGTAAGCTTCGTTGCTATAACTTGTGGGTGTTGACATCTGTGGCAAGTCCCCACAGAATAGTTGACAAACAAATCGTCTTTTAGTATGCAAAAGTCAAACTATTGCTGTTCCATGTGCGGCCACGTTATGGCTTTATCTATTGGTAAATCATCAAAGTGGGTAGGTAATAAACCGTGTCTGTACACACAGAGATAAGTGGTATGACGCCTCACGCACACGAACCTAAGAAAATGTCCACTTTTGTTTTATACGGTACAAGCGTGAGGCTCTATCTAGACATATATTCTATCTAAGGAATTTGGTTCCTTCCACAGTTATTATATTTAAGCCGTATGCTTTCCAGCTTTGAACAGACCACAATGTTTATTTTATCTAGGGGATTCTATAAAGCGACTAAGCGATAAGATTTGTCTTAGATTGATGATTGAAACAGATTTGTTCTGACACTATTTTGTGGACTAAAGCCATATGAAATTTATATCTTGAAAGTAGCATAATACAAGTAGTTTGTTTAGAATCGAGAGCAGAATCGAATTATCATGTTTTCAACATAGGTAATTTTTTTCATAATCTACACTAATATTATAAAGAGGAAAGATTTGTACCTATTTTTGTATGTTTGTATGTTTGTAATGAATAGGCTCAAAAAGTACTGGGCCGATTTAAAAAATTTTTTCACCAATAGAATGCTACATTCTTCCAATTTCACATAGGCTACATTTCATTTTGAAAAAAATTAGGGATCCTTGGTAAAATTTGAACAATGTAACCGAAGGTGTAGAAAAATGAGTCTTAAAATTTATTTGTCTACCCCGTGCGAAGCCGGGACGGGCTGCTAGTATTTAATAATTTGCTTGTAAAATTTAAAATTTACTGAACTCGATCTCAACCCACCGCATGAGCATGCTCACCCTACTTACTACCAAAACAAGATTCTTAAAATGTATCTATAAGCACGTGCTTTCATTCATTGCTGAAATGATAACAAATCATTTTTGCCTCAAAACTTAAAATGCGAATAACTTTAAATTTTAACTATCAAAACAATGAAATTATTGTTTCAATCTAATTGTTTTGTTATGAATCAGTTGGGGTGTATGAGGTTTTGCGCTTATTCATTAACACGTTGCATAAATGTAAAATTTTTTTATGTATCATTTAATTTAAAAATATTACCTTCTGGCGTAGTCGGGTAAAAATAAGACGTAAAGAAAATAGCTCTTACCTTCAAATTTTTCTTCATCATTTTTACTCAAATTCTCTAAAGAAGCGGCAAACGCAAAGTTATCGTCATACTGACTAAAAATATCTTCACAAATTAAATTCGTTTCTTTTAAAACATCGTCCATTTTGTTGCAAATTAAAAATAAGCTCAAATAATTTGTATTGTTTCGCGGTAATCACGCGGTAAACCATAAATTTGAATTTGGAATCAGTTTCAAGATTAAAAATGTACTGACCCGATTTTCTTTTTCTTTACGCAATGATTTTGTTTCTATTCGGCCAAGTCTTATGACTAGATTAAAATAAAATTATAAACTCACCAGGTTTGAACGGTTCTTTCAAATCTTCTAGTTCGGACTGTAACAGAAAATTACATTTTTTTTTTAAAAGGATAGGCGGGCTGAAATACTAATTTGGAGAATAGGTCACTTTTCCGACTGTATACTTATTTGTCGAAGTGCGAAAGAGACAACTGCAGCTTGGACCAATTTTATCTACATAAAATCGACGAAAACAGCATTTCGTATTCCCGTTTCCTCCTCCAAAACTAAACCGATTTTAATAATTCTTTCAAGAATAATATGAGAAAGACTTTGGCTATGTCTGTATGTTTTGCTTTTTTTTGTTTTTATTTGTCAAATTTGTTTGCTGGATGTCTGAAAACGAGCGGTAAAATTTCGAAGGTCCCTAGTTCATACAGTAATTAATTAATGCAAAAAAGGAAAAAATAGGAGCATAGCAGAGGTAACATAGATTGTATGATAAAAATGTTTAGCTCTAGTGTCATTATCCAGGGAGGAAACAGGGGAATACGTTTGTATGGAAAAAACGGTACTCGCCTATCCTCTTAACGTAGAAAGAGAATTACTAGAAAAGGCATTAAAATAATAACAGTCGCGGAAACGAGACAGGCTTATACGCTAATCGCATTGGGTGAGCAAGAGAATATCTACGTTGTTTGTCCCTTTCTGCGTATACGTGATATTTGTAGACAAAGTTGAAATTGCTTACAAAATCATGCAACTAGTCAGGCAAAGGTACGATTTTTCATACGTTTTGTCAAATCTCTATTTCTTTCCAGTATAAATGAAAATGAATATTTATTTGCTATTTCCTATGAATTCCTGTCCATTACAAATGGCGACGGGCTCACCCCCGTCACACTGGACAGAGTTTCGGCACTACTGGTGAAACGTGGATGTTCTGAGGTTTCAGAATGTCTCCGACTACCCCCTCGAGGAATATGGTTATGCTTATGCTTATGCTTCCTATGAATAGCGCCATACAAGATGAAATTGATATCATTAGCATCCTTTAAAACTTAAGAGTCTACCCACCAAATTGAACAATAAATTACTATGGGACCAAACCGATCAGAGCAAGAAAAAAATCTGATGTTCCATACTTGCAATGCCTACTCGACGGAAATGTATGCAACAGCGGATTTGTTTGTTGCTCCGATCGGTTTGCTCCCATACCAAAAGTTGTTCAGTTTCCCCCGTGAGAATCGAACCCACGACCTCTGTGTCAAGAGCCCAATGCTCTTAAGAGGACGCATTAGAAATGTTGACGTCAATGATCTCAATTTTTGTCAGTAATTACAAAACGAATGAAAATATAAGTTGGTAACCTGATAGTTCATGATAAATACCTTATTTTGTTAGTCTTCAATACATGATTAGGTGACTTTTGTAACAGAGAAAAAAATATCAAACATACCTCTTTTTAAAAAGAGATTCTCATCTCACTCTTAACTTTCTCCGTAGATGAGTCTATACAATCACTCTTTAAAATTGTAGAAGGAATTTCTCAAATGATCGTCTCTAACTAAATAACAAAAATACATTTTATCGTCGTGTGCGGATTGCGGGGCGCGCGTGCCCGGTATGAGAATTGACAACATTTCATTTTAAGAAACGTACCAAAATAAGAAAACCATTTGGAGATTATGTGATTCAAAGCTTATATCAAAATTATCAGATTTTTCTATCCAGATTATTTCTCGAGTTATTTGAAGAATACTGAAAAATATAATTGAGGTTGAATGAGATTTTATTCCTTTGCCTGCTTGGCTTTTCTATTGTATTTGACAGTTTTTATTTTTAATGTTATTGCGGCCAAGGTATCTTAGCCATAAATCCTACGTTTTTCAGAAAATTCAAAAGTAAATTAAAAATAGAAATATCAATCAAAAATAAAATCGGAAAAATGCGCATCTCTTATTTTTTAATCTATTTTTATATTTTTTATTAAAAACAGGTGGTTACAAAATGTAATGTTGTCAATTTTTATTTAACAATGCGTCGCCTTAACCATTAGACCACTGAGGAAGTTTATTATTTAGATTTTTGCTCCATAGTGAAAGTTGTTCAGTTTTACTACCATGATTTGTTACATCTTGTAATTATGTAAAAATCCTTACCAATTGAACAGCATTGAATTGTTTAATATTTTTATCTGCGGGTTTTTCTTTGACCGCCTCTGGTTTATCTTTTTCCTTCTCTTTTTCTTTCTCTTTCTCTTTCTCCTTCTCCTTCTCGGCCACAGGGCTGGCACCTCGACGTTTCTTCGGCGCAGGCGACGGTAATGTAGTATTTTCTTCCGTCTGTTCGTCTATGTATCTGAAAACATTAATAACAGGTATTTTAGGACATAATTTTTGATACAGCTTTTTGGCGGGTTTTATTTTTATTATTTTATTCTCTTAATTAAGGGTACATTTGTGTCTTAAAAATGACCACGCCAAACTGCACAACAGTTTATAAACGCTCATAACAACAACGTTTGTTTTGTACCTCATTAGTTATTACTATTACTACACTAAACAGAGTGAAAGATATACCTAGTCGCGTTTGTCAGAGCTTTGCAGTACGTTTGACAACCATAAATAGATGCGTGTGTATTCTACTCGATGTAAGATAAATACCTAAAAATACAGGGTGTAAGCCGACCGCTCCCGAAAACTCAAAGTGGTAAAAGTACACATCGAAATGAACTTTTATTATGAGAACTCAAAATTGTTCGTTCCATATATTTTGCACGGTAGATATTAAATTTTAGTATGAGATGCAGATTTTTTTTATATCCCGTTTTATTCGGATTGATATCGCCGCGTTAAACTTCCTTGAACATTGGAATGTGTGAACCACCCTTGCATTTCAAGCTCAACCAGAGAAAAAAACTGCTGAAGACAACGGCTGTAAGGGTTAGTTCCCATTGCCTTTCCGAAAGGAAGAACAATTGAACAACAACAACATGGATATGGCAGCCGAACCTTTTCCAACATAAAATGTACGTCACAAATCGCAAATAAAATCTAAACCTTAAAGATTTCATTTCGGCAGAAACCAATTATTATATGGATTTCGTAAAACAATAATTACAGTTTCGGTAAACATTGTTGTAAAAATCCAATTTTGTAAGTATTGTCTGTTACAAGCATAAAGTTACTAATAGCACAGAATAGGTAATAGTATTTAGTTCTATATACAGAACGGCCACTCCCCGCCCCCCTCTGACTTCAGATACCCCACCTCACCTCACACTTTCTGGGAAACTTGAGGGAAGCCGAGCAAGGGAATGCAGTCAGCCGCGCGCACCCGTTGGATTTGACTACATAAAATTGTGTCTTTTCAGTGCATGAAAAACGTTGAAAAATAACGCTAAATTCACATTTTCAATAATTCTTTAGCTCAAATACTATTTTTAATAATAGAACGAACAATAAAAAGTATTGAAATGTTGATGAGATTAAATGCAAAGCGTGGCTTTCAACCCTACACGCAATGTCATGAACATTTTGCACAAAGTGCGCATGTGCAGACGCCATTTCGAACTTCAAAAACGTTCTTTAGAGTGCCGGTCCTGTGCTAATAGAGTGACTGACGTCATCGTCGTCATTTGCTAGAGCGAGATAGCGGCAGTGCTGCAACCTTTCTCGCTCTAGCCAATGACGTTCGCGAGCGACAGAAGAGGATAGAGCGTGAAAAAATGTGATTCCGTGCTGCCAGATGAGGCCCAACCCTTATACAGGGTCCAACTTAATATGCTGACTGTTTTTTAAGGGCATGATCAGACCGTCAAACTGAACAACTTTCTCTACGGGAGCAACATCGAAATCGCGAAAACAAAATCAGCTGTCCAATACATTTGGCTCGAGTAGGTTCGCAGTTTCGTATGGAACGGTAGACTTTTTTCGCGATTTCGATGTTGGTGCCATAGAGAAAATTGTTCAGTTTGATGGTCTGGACATCCCCTTAAAAAAGTGTCAGCATATTAAGTTGGACCCTATATTATCTTAAGATTTGGACAACGTATTCGGTACCTCTTAGGCCGAATCTTCCTGCCGCTCCTGCTAACGATTTCTTCTTCTTTCTTCTCCTCCTCGTCTTCTTTCTCCTTCTCTTTTTCTTTCTCCTTCACTTCTTCCTTCTTGGCTTTACCCCGAGGAGTCTTGGGGGCTTTCGCTGGGGTCTCCTTAGCTGGTGTTTTGACAGGCTCCTTGGACTTCTTCGCCTTTTGCTGATGTGAAAAAAAATTCTACTTGTTATTTTGGACAAATGGAACAAGGCCAGAGCCGAAAAACCATTTAAAAAAATTTTTGCCTGTAGAATCCCACTGCAGGGCAAACGCCTCCTCTACGAATAAGGGTGAGAGGGAGTGGGCCATACTCCACCACGCGGGCCCAGTGCGTATTGGTGGAGGCAAGTTAGTGGTCAACTTGCTGTCAGATAATTTTCAAGCCGCCTTAATAGACCTCTGACCTGGCTTAACAAATAGTTACACCGCCATCTGACGGAACTATGCGCGACCAACTGCTTAACGTGCCTTCCGTAGCACGGAAACGCTCGAGATGAAATACTACTAAACAGTGACCCATCCAAAGACTGACCGGACCTAACGTTGCTTAACTTCGGTGATCGATTCCAATACCGAAGTTCCACTACGCCAACGAGCGCTTCTAAACCATATCATATCTTTTTCTTGTAAAAATCTTCAATGTACAGACACTTGTTACAGTTTTATAATAGTTCATATTAGATGCATTTATTATTTACTTCAAATAAAAGTATGAGCGTCGGTGGCATATAGGCGAGAAGTGAGGACTTCCAATCAAGCAGATCATGCTTCAAATCCGCAAGCATCAGTTCTCAATCTGATCATTTTCTTAAGAGAAGTTTATTCCGAATGCGTAAATGCGCGCTGCATACAAACGAAGTGTGGTCATATTCTCAATACTAACCAATTGAAGTCAGTGATATTTTTCAGAAACAATCTAGAAATCAATCTCTATGACGTATGAAGTCCGTTTTTCGTTAAAATATACAGTTTTAGTGCTAGGATTAATTTAAGTTGCTAGGATTAATTTAAGTTTTGTAAGGAAATCTTTGACGCACTGTAACTTTAAAACTATATATTTTAACGAAAATCTGACTTCATACAAGCATAGAGATTAGTTTCTAGATTGTTTCTGAAAAATGTCATTGAATTTAATTGGTTAGTATTAAAAATATCACGCTCTGAATTACTCCGCAACGCGCCACCTACAGTCCAGAATTAAATGTGTTTTACCTTTCCCTCGTCAATAACTAGAGCGCCAGCGTCATCTGAATCTTCAACGGCCGTGTCGTTTTGCGCTGTTGTGTTTGGCGTCTGAAAAAATATTGTATTGTCAAAATTATGTATTTTATCTTAGTGTTACGATAAAAGAAACACCAGTATACCGAACTACGTTATTTCTCCTAAAAACCTATGAATACAGTATAAGCATATGCATATGCTCACGACTATATTCTCCGGGGTAGCCAGAGATATTCTGGAACCTCACACCATCCACGTTTCTCTAGTAGTTCCGAAACTCTGTCCAGTGTGACGGGGAGAGAGCCCGTTGCCACTTGAAATGGACAGTGGGTACAATACATGCCTGGAAATTGAAGCATGCAGGTTTCTTCACGATGTTTTCCTTCACCGAAAAGCCAGTGTTACAAATCATACATTAATTCCGTAAAACTCATTGGTACAAGTCGGTCTGGACGGGGATCGAACCATCGCTTCCTGCACGGCAGGCAAGGTTACTCGCCACTGGACCACCACGGCTCCCGGCTCACGGCTCGGCTATATATTAATTTGTATATTTATAGGCTCCAAAACTACTGAACCGATCTGAATAATTCTTTCACCATTAAAATGTTACATTATCCGTAATGAACAAGAGCTATATTTTATTTAAACAATAAACCCTTGCAAAACCTGGGCTGCAATCGCGGTAAATATTCGGTGATTGAACCGTGACTGGACTACGTACGAACCATAACTTTTGACACATTTGGTATTGCGCTAATCGCGGTATAGCTCATGACAGTTAGAGCCGTTTTGAAAGATCACTCAGACGTTAAGGGCTGTCAGTAACATAGAGTTTAGCGCGATGTGGAATTCATTACAGTTGAATAGTAGGTAATTGGATTGTGATTAGAACTGATATTAGATAAGAATAGAACTTCGATGTTTTAAATTAGCGGAATCAATCGGTGTCCTGGGCCAGCAGCTAGTCCGCTTATGAAACCGTCAGCATGGAAATTACGCCGTCACCACTGGCTTTTCGGTGAAGGAAAACATCGTGAGGAAACCTGCATGCTTCAATTTCGAGGCATGTATTGTACCCACTGTCCATTATGTGGCGACGAGCTCACCCCCCTCACACTGTACAGAGTTTCGGTACTACTGGCGAAACGTGGATGTTATGAGGTTTCATAATATCTCTGACTACCCCCTCGGGGAATATAGTCGTCAGCATATGCTATGCTATGTAAATAACGTTCGTTCATAGGCACATAACATAACATAGTTTGTAAGTCCCCTCGACAAATCAACACTTAATCTGAAAGTATTGATTTTGGCTATGGACTGTTTTCTCTAGGATCTAATTTAAAAAAAAAACAATTGTTTTGATATTGTTTCTGAAATTTAGAATTAAAATCCACAATGATTTACCGAATTTTAAAATCACTTCCAGTATAGAAACGCGTGGCTAGTAGATTCACTGACGGACAGCAGGCAGGTTCACTACCGACTGAGCTACAAGGCCATCTAATCTCTTCTTTAGATTGATGGCATGTCATTCTATATTTTTCCAGCTCAATATTTTGCCACACGGGTAGCACAACCGGTAGTGTTCAAAACTTAAAAGCAATCTTTTAATTTATCTTCCTTCATTGTTGTGTTTTGCATGTTCTTGTGATTTTCCTTCGCTTTTTCACAGCCATGCACCCAAAGCGCACGATGATTGTTTCACGCGACATGACATTAGTACAGAAAAAGCTTTGACTATTTATATGTGGACTGGTTCCGCGTGTAATTCTACTAACAAACATTTCTGCCACTTTTTGCGGGGCGCGAGGTAACATGAAATACGCAACTTTGGATTTTATTCCCCATAACTTTAGATTCTAATTTTGAATGTCAAAAATCATGAAAAGTAGTCTCGTGTGAACCCCAAACGTTCTAAGTTCGAAGTTATTATTTCGCAATTATAGGCTGTCTCGTTTAGTGATAAGGTGTAAAATTGAATGTAAATGCACAAGATCAATTGTGCTTATACCGTGGCAGAGGGGAAATGCTACCGCAAGGCTAGTCCTTATAATAATTAGTCAAAGAGAAAAAGATAGGTATCTTTTCTTTGACATTAGACTAGACATGACATTTAGACAAAATTCTAGGGCTATGAATTCCTGCATTTCGCTGTGGAGACCTTAGGCTGATGAGGATCCGCGGAGAAGCTTTTTCCAAAGTGCCTCTCGAGGCGCCTGTTTGATGCCACAGGAGATATGAGGGCTATTTTGCCCAAAGGGTAAGCTTGGTCATTCAATTTCTACCTCGGGTGGGCGCTTTGGAAGATAAGTATGAAAAATCATACTCGTAACTGGGGCACGTGGCCCATATGCTTATTCCTCAGAGAAAGGATCTCCATAGAGTCCGCATTAATTTACGATTGTAGTTAGTCTCTTTTGTCTTATGACGTACCTTTAATAGTAGAAGGAGATGGAACTATAGATATTTGTTTATGCGGCTGTCCACTTTTTTTTGAGCTAGTGTGTGTGAAAAGTGACCGTAAACATAAGGCCATATGTCACTTGGTGCCATTTGTCCATACTACTTGACACCACACACTCAAACCTAAACGTCAAAAAAAGTGGACATTTTACAATTGGTATGGGTCACTCTATTAGGTATAATCTCTTTGGCTTATTCTAAAGTGATAGTGTATTGTATTTATAAAAAAAGGATTAAAAGAACTAATTCTTAATTAATGGTAAGTTTAGGGACCTACCGAAAAGAAAAATATAAACAGGGTCCAACTTAATATGCTGGCAGTTTTTTTAGAGGATGATCAGACCATCAAACTGAACTACTTTCTCTATGGGACAACATCAAAATCGCGAAAAAAATAAACAGCTATCCCATACATATGGCTCGAGTAGGTTTGCAGTTTTGTATGCAACAGCTGTTTTTTTCCGCGATTTCGATGTTGGTGCCATAGAGAAAGTTGTTCAATTTGACGGTCTGATACTCCCCTTAAAAAAGTGTCAGCATATTAAGTAGACTATATGTTAAGATATTTTTAAGGGACTCCAAAATGTCATTTTTTCACCTCAATCTACTGAAACCAGACCACTTTTGTGGAAACGTAGTCCCTGATCCTCAAAATACTGACTTTACTGACCATTTTTCGAAAAAACTGACTTTTACTGATCTTAGCCAAAAAAACTGACTCTTACTGACTTTACCGACCATTTTCCACCCCTGCACTTTTTGGAATTGTCAGCTATGGCCGTCTTTGGCGGGCAAAAGGTTTAATAATTTTAGTACAAACATACCTCAGCGACGGTATCGTCAGCGGCTGTGGTGTCGATGGCCGAATCGTCCATAGTTTCATCTGCAGCCGTGTCATTTGCCGTGTCGTTTCCAGAATCAGGTAAGAGCTGCAACAGATAGTTCAAAGAAATATAAGCATAAGCATACGCTCACGACTATAATCCCAGAGGGGGTGGGTAGTCAGAGATATTCTGAAACCTCAGAACATCCACGTTTCACCAGTAGTACCGAAACTCTGTCCAGTTGACGGGGGGCGAGCCCGTCGCCACTTAAAATGGACAGTAGGTAAAATACATGCCTCGAAATTGAAGCATGCAGGTTTCCTCACGATGTTTTCCTTCACCGAAAAGCCAGTGGTGTTACATATCGCACAAAGAAATATAAATTTTAATAACCGAACCCGTCTTTTCTCATATTTCTGTGTATCAGGAAGTTCAGTGGAGATAGGAACACTTAGCTAGAAGGCCAATTGACAGTTGAGGAGGCTGACATAATACTATTGTCCATGTACTAAATGAGTCATTTTCATTCAACACTTTTCACCTGTTCTTGAGTAAAATTAAAAATACTGAAAATCGGATCATATTATGGAGCCCCCCCTCCAGGAAGTCCCTAGTCAGGAATTTTATATACATTTGTGGTCCTAAGGAACATTTGCATACATTTTACTTTTTTTTTTATCTGAAACCATAAAATTAAAGATATTTACAAGAAAAACAATATGATTTTTAGGTGTCTCTAACTCCAAATCAAACTTTTATATAATTTTTGTCAGTCTGTTTGTTTGTTCGAGCATAACCGATTTTGATTTTGAAACTTTTTTTGTTTGATAGCTTATGATTTGACTTAAAATCTGGTAAATAATTTGTGCGGACGAAGTCGCGGATAATCTCTAGTAACTTATAATATGGGTGAGCTTGGGGTGAACACAATAGACCAGCAATGCTTGCAGTGTTCCATAACAAATCTTGCTTACAATAGCCCAGCCAACATCCTACTAATATTATAAATGCGAAAGTTTGTTTGGATGGATGTATGTTTGTTACTCTTTCACGCAAAAACTACTGAACGGATTTTGATGAAACTTGACACACAGATAGAATATGATCTGGATACATAGGATACTTTTTTAAGGTCTACACAGACGGAGTCGCGGGCAACAGCTGGTTAATAATAAAATAAACCGTGTATAAGAAAAAAAAGCCGGAAGGATATTACCTCAACGCCGGCTCCAATAACCTGCTCCAGCGGCACATTGTTGGCAAAGTCGTGCTCAATCTGTTTGACACCATCGTTGAAGTCCCGTCGCTTGACGGTCTTCGTGAGGAATTTGTCTTTGTTCTCAGCGTAGTCAAATATCATGTTCGGTGGGAGGTTTGCTCTGAAATCAAGTTTTACAGGGTCCAACTTAATATACTGACACTTTTTTAATAGGTTGATCAGACCATCAAACTGAACAACTTTCTCTATGGAACCAATGTCGAAATCGCGAAAAAAAACAGCTGCCCCATACAATTGGGTCGAGTATGATTTCAGTTTAGTATGGAATTATTTTTTCGCGATTTCGACATTGGTCTCATAGAGAAAGTTGTTCAGTTTGACGGTCTGATCATCCGGTTATAAAAGTGTCAGCATATTAAGAAGGACCCTGTATATAGGGTCCTTCTTAATATGGATTCTTAATTTGTATGGAAGAGCTGATTTTTTTTTGCGATTTTGCGAATTCAAAATAATTTTTTTTTAATGTCTTGGACATTGACTCACAAATTATCTAGTCACATTTAAAGTACCAGAATCTAGCCTGGACTTGTATTATGATGACTAGACAACGATATAGAATACATATATAGATACAAACATCCATGACTCGGGTACAAATATTCATATTCATCATACAAATCTTTGTCCTTTACGGGATTCGAACCCGCGACCCTCGGCACAGCAGGCAGGTTCACTACCGACTGTGCTATCGGGCCGTCTATGAAATGTGTTGGTCCTATAGTGAAAGTTGTACAGTTTGACGGTCAAATCATCCCCTTAAAAAAGTGTCATCATATTAAGAAGGACCCTGCATGTTTTCATCAATAGCAGGCCTCCGTCACTCGGACGTAGGAACCGAGATAAGTACCTACACTTTGGCGCATCGTAAGCGATGCGCTTGTATGAATTCGGACACTCGCTCAAAACGGTAACATCGCATACGTCGCGCTCTGTACGAAGTATTAACAACGCTGAGTCAAGCGCCGTTAGATACATTTTCGTGAGTAAATGATTAAAGCGTGTCAACTTATTGTTTTCTAAGGAAGTGATGTATCTGTTACGAAGTAACTATAGGCTATCAAGTTCGTGCGCGGTACTTCCTAGGTACGTGCGGGGCGCGCGGGGGGTGTGTGTAAAGGTGACAGAGGGGTGCGGGCGGCGAGGCGGGGAGGGCGCACGAGTCGAGTGCTTGCTGTCATCTTAGTGCTATCGGCGCTAGATATAGCGCTTTTTTGGTATGTTTTGAGCCGTATCTGAGAATTAAGCGCCTAATCTAGCGCTTTTCTGATGGAAATATAATAAATATTGATAGTTATTATGGTCAAAACGTGTCCATAGAGAGTGCAGTGATCGTGAGATTCAAATCCGAACGCAACGGGTTTCGGACTGACTGATAAGTCTATTCGGAGTGCCTTGAAAGACTACTTAGTCGCGTGCTACCTCGCCCCCGCCTACGTCTGTACCCCTAGGGCGCGCCGCAAACAAAGTTGTCGGCCTATAGTAATCTGTTTCTATACACACAGGGAGTTTATTAATATGATGACTGTTTTAAGGGATCAGATCATCAAACTGAACTACATTGTGGGACTAACATTAAAATTGAGAAAAAATGTCTGCTGTTTCATACATTTTGGGTCGAGTAGGTTTGGTTATGAATTTATGTACGGAATACCAGAATTTTCGTTTCACAATTTCCTTGTTAGTCCCATTTTGTTTTCAATTTAATGTTCTAATGAAACATTTAAAAAAGCGCCAACATATTGTTAAAGACTTGTTGATTTTGTGTTTTAAGAAAATTGTTTTCATCTATAAGTTACCAGAGAAAATCTGGGTGCGATTTTAGACGTTATCACTAACATGGATATGACTTGGGAATCCCGGGATTCCGGGAAGTTGAGGAATTTTTACTACCTAATTTGATTTTCAAAGCTGTTATAGTTTGTTTATTATACCCTGGATATATGACTGTGTGGGGACTTGCCACAGATGTCAACACCCACAAGTTATAGCAACGAAGCTAACAGATGGCGCTACGGTCGCACTCGCAAATGTGTACGTAAAGACAACTTGCATAATAATACACATAAGGTTCACAATCGTATACAAGACATGAATCGCGCAAGAGAAATAATCACAGAGATTCGATATATATACAAGGTCCAACTAAGATCTTTTGGACCACGGCCGGTCCCCAGGCTTCACACCTAGCCTGGCGGAAGATCTTCCCTTTTCACCGGAGGAACCTTCCACAGTAGTTCCTCCACAACTGTCTTGTTTTATTTACTTAGTTTATTAATCAGTTTCCTGTTATTCATTTAAATTAAAGGGAAAGATTGTGTACACTACAAGCAGTAGAATCATGTACATTCGGAATCCTAGTAATGTATTTACATTCGTTACTAAGGTACCGAATCCCGGGACATCCGGGATTCTTTGTCATATCCATACTTTTGATAGTAATTGCACCCGTAGTTCCGATCTCTGATAATAATTACCTATTGTTTGTACTAATCGTACTTTTCAAAATTGTTTGTGTTATAAATGTGTCTGTTATTTTCAATACAAATACTTACGTTTCCCCAGTCCCGTAGAAATATACAAAATATTTCTTTCCATTTAATTTTTGGACCTAAAACAATGAAACAATAATTAGATGGGTACAAAAGGCAGCCTTATCACTGGAACAACTTTCCATAGTACCAAAACAGAAATCATTAAAAAAGGCCAATGGCTAATTTTGGTTTCTCGACCCAAATGTACCATTGTTTTTTTTTTCAATTTCTATGTTGGTCCCATAGAGTTGTTCAGTTTGATGGTCTGAAGTACCCCAGGTCTTAAATATGCAACACATTCAACATGTTCGATAGCTGCCACAAATGGTTTTCTACCAAGATATTGGACAATATTAACCCAGATATTACTGAAACTATTTATTGTCTCCGATTCTCACAAATTTGTAGTATGTTTACTTATAAGCATAATATGTCCCGAAAAAACTACTTAAAAATTCCAAACTACCTGAAAAACTTGGGCGATATGTAACAAACGGTAGTAGTATCTGGGTTAAAGGCAATTGTTTATCATACCCACTGGTGAACTAAAAGTATTAAGTCTGATTTACAGAAATAGTTCAGAAAAGCATACATTAAGTTCTTCACAAAAAATAAATCTGGATCCGCTACTACTAGTCCCTTTGAACTTCACAATCAGTGATCGGATCTGGCGCTTATATACCTAAACATTTATTCTCATTAAAGAATAATACGGACATGCCTTTCAGTAACATTTTTAGCAATCTCAGGAATTTCTGAAAGGTATGTCCGTATTATTCTTTCGTGGGAATAAAAATGAAGTTTAGGTTCATTTCAGGTCACCTGATTATCTGATCACTGTTCATAATACACAAAGGATGGCCATTTTACATTATCCCAGTATTGCCTTTATATTTTTTCAATCTACTCGCATCATTTCCGTATGGCAAAATCTCCGTTTTAGGGTTCCATACCCACACGGTGAACATGGGACCCTATTACTGAGCCTATTTTGTCCGTCCATCTGTCTGTCTGTCCTACCTATTTAGGGCTGTAACTTTTGAACCATAATTTGCTAACAAATAATAAAAATGTCAAAAAGCTAAAATTAAGGGGGAACCTCTTGCAAGAAACTAGTTTTTATCAATGTTTTTTCTTGTTGTGATTATAGAGCAAACTCTACAGTATAACAACAAATAATAAAAACCGGCCAAGTGTGAGTCGGTCTCGCGCTAAAGGTAAAAAAAAAACTTTTCTTGTAAGGTAATGTTGTGTGCTGGTGTGGTATGGAACCCTCGGTGCGCGAGTAGCCTGACTCGCACTTGACCTGTTTTTTTTCAATTCTTGTCTCTTCAATATCTTCAAATACAACAGGTATCCGAACTTATGTTTGAAATCAAATCTCTGAACGTAAATACATACAAAACTCTCGAAAAACATAACCCTCATTCTGGCAGTCAGGTAAAAAGAGAACTGAAGAATAAGTACTTCAGTAAAACAAAAAAGAACTTAGCATAACAAAAAAACCGAATAAACTGTGATAACAGCAAAGATTAGTGTCAGATAACTGAAGAATTTTAACAAAACAAACTCTAGTTATCGAGTATGCCTTGAATAGGATGATTGTGTGCATTATTGTAGTTATTTGCTTATAAACTGGCCTTGGCCGGGACCGCGGCGACGCTCTCAAAATGTCTTCCCGCGCAAAGCCCTCATTAGAAAATAGCACACCAGATTTTTTGATATTTTCACTTGATTTAAGCAATTTTATTCAATTTTAACACTTACCCGAGCTGGCCATGCTGGATATCCTTTTACTTTAGCAAATATGAAGTCGCCGGACTTATATTCTTTGACTTTTTTACCCATTTTTCTATAAGACCGCCGCTAATCAGTAAATTCACGAAGCTAAACACCGTAGCCCCCTTTGTGATACGAAAACTGAAATTAGAAAGAGTTATTTGCAATCGCTTTGTACACTTTTTAACAGAACTGTTTTCGGCTTATTTATGTAATTGTTTTAGTTATTCGAGAAGACGCTAAAATAAAGAATAACCTTAAAAAAATTCTTACCGCGGCAGCAAAATGACGGAAAGAAATAAACATGGCGTTCAAAATAGTGTTGCTATACCGTTATTTAATTTTCTACCATTTTTTTCACTGCATTCTGTGATCAACCAAATACATTAGGCAGTACAATTTATTTATGAGGAAGTCGCCTAGCCTGCTAGGCTACTTCAACAAGACAACTACAAGAGTACCTACTATATTCCTTGCTTTCAGGCTTTGTCCATGGGATTTATACCCAAAGGCAACGCTGGCAGCGTCCAGTCCGGCAGTCCGTCCGGGTTTCCTTGGATTTGTCCTAGTCTGAAGGGCGTCCGGGCCGGGTCACGACTAGTTGTGAGAAAGATGTCCGAGTGAAACCCAATACCTTTTCGTGACCTCGTCCTGTAAAGTACGATTATTTTATACTTTTTACCATTACTTAATGGTAAAAAACCTTTAAATTAAATGTTATGTACTAAAAATTTCATACGTCTGACGCGTTACGCGTTAATTTTATCTATCAAACAAGCGCGATTATCTGTATTGTAAGTACCTAATATAGTAAATCATAAATCGTTTGCAATAATAATGAACCTCAATTTGTTGCAGTCAATTTTCAAGTTTGCTTCGGTCGCTTCTCGTTTTTAATAATAATAATAATAATAAAATCATTTATTCAATTGACCAGGACTCATTGTGTTAGTAATACACTTAACTTAAGGTTAGTAAATCAGCACAATAATTCAATAAATTAATCCTCGCTGCATGACTCATGCACTAAGTAGTTTAGTAGTTGTTGATTAAGTGTAAGTAAGTAGTTGTGTTACTGTTACTACCTAGTCTCATGAAATTTAAATCTAGATCTGGTTGTGCTCGCATCTGGATTTTAACCTAGTCGTATTACAGTTAAATCTCAAGCTTGCTTCGCTCGCTCTAGAAAACGCATTGCTTCGATCGCATTGTACAGCAACGTCTTCATAATATAAAAATGCAGTAAAAATATCGAGTTCCCTTCGCTCGCTATTGGTTTTACGTCGTATATAGCCAGGACCTATAAATCAATCTAAAATCAATGCAATATCGAGCAAGCTTCACTCGCTTCAAGTTTTGAATAATTTTGAGGTATTCATATTTTAGTAAAATCCTCCACACCCACTCTTCAAAGAAAATAATGTTGAGTTCATGGATATCCCGTTTTGAGTTAGGTTGTACAATAAAAATCCGAGAAATAACATTGGGTACGCGAGGCGGGGAAGCTCAGGGAAGGAAAAAAAAAGATGTGGTCTATGGATTTAATATTTTTTTGTCGGTATTTACCGGTTTCTATTACTATAAATCTAACTCTATAGTCTACGGTCATATTTCAATAATAATTTTTCCCCATGGCAACCCAGTTACTATGAGCGGTCGTGTCAGACGGGAGCTTTGGGCGAGTGTTTTCGCGTAAACTAATTGATTTCATCTAATTAAATTACAGTGAATCATTGTGTTACCAATGCAAGTGTAATGTGAGCCATGATAATTATTTTTGTGCAAACATTTACAAGTGAGACTTCAAAATAGGGGGTGTAACAGGAAAACAAAAATGGCTTCGGGCGACAATGATCAAATAGAAGTGATGGATAGTGCAGTGTCTAGAAAGACAGAAATTGGGATCGGACCGTCTGGATCGGAAGACGATGGTACTACACAGCTAAATCTAATAATAAAACAGTGCATTCCTGTGTTGTTAATCGCATTTCTGTTCCGTGTTTCAACCTAATTTCCCGTCCTTATTTCTTGCAATTTCTTTCGTTGCAGATCGTGATAGGGCATCTATCGCAGAGAAAAATGTTCCGTACGACGTAAGTGTACCATTTGTTTAATATTTACATAATTTCATTCATGTTTAGTTACTAAGAAATGTGTCACTTTCTCTCGTATTAAAAATGTGAGATAGTCCATTACTATTCATGTTTCTTTTACAATTGCACGATGAAATGACGAGATAACATTCGCGATTGTATACAACAAGTACTTGTAGAGATATCACATGCTTTAGGTTCATTCATATCATTGTTAAAACAATTTATTTAACATTTATAAAAACTTTATTTTTGAATTATGAGTTTTAGAAAATCTAAGCTGTACATAATATTAAAATAGGTAAAAAAAAAACATCGATCAATCATAAAACTCTAGAAACAAAACACTTTATTTAAGGCTTCGCCTTGGGCCGCTGTACACCTGAGGCTGGCAGCATTCCTCCTCTGAATTGCTTATCCACTGCCGGAGGAAGCTGCCAGCTCTCCTGTCGCCTGTACTCTCGACCAGGTGTGTGGACAGCTCTTGGCTCTGGGTTGTTTTGTTTTACGGGAGAAGCGTGAGGCTCAATCTAGACATATAGGGTCCTTCTTAATATGCTGACACTTTTTTAAGGGGATGATCAGACCGTCAAACCGAACAACTTTTTCTATGGCACAAACATCTAAATCGCGAAAAAGAAATCAGCTGTCCTATACATTTGGCTCGAGTAGCTTGGCTGTGGCGGTCCAGTGGCGAGTAACCTTTCCTGCCGTGCAGGTGGCGATGGTTCGGTAACACCACTGGCTTTTCAGTGAAGGAAACATCGTGAGGAAACCTGCATGCTTCAATTTCGAGGCATGTATTGAACCCACTGTCCATTATAAGTGGCGACGGGCTCGCCCCCCGTCAACTGGACAGAGTTTCGGTACTACTAGTGAAACGTGGATGTTCTGAGGTTTCAGAATATCTCTGACTACCCCCTCGGGGAATATAGTCGTGAGCATACGCTATGCATACATGCTAAACAGGCAAATACACTATTACCGCCAACCCTATTGTAATAGCATCACAATTGACTCCCACTTTCAAAACATGTCCATGTATTTATCTTTATTGTCTTTATATTGAATAATTGTCTTATAATAGATTTGTTCAATGGATTAGATCTATTTGTGGTTTATTTATACACGGCGACACATCAAGCTACACAAAACCAAGATGAGCTGGCACGCGCAGCTCGAGGAACGTATTAACGTCGCGTGGCCAGCTTAGAAGATTAGTAGCTTTTTTCCAAATATATGCAAATGTATACAACCACAGATTTTTTTTTGCTCTGATCTTTTTGCTCCCATAGTAAAAGCTGTTCAGTTTGATGGGTAGAGTATGTGGTTTAAACTTTGACTATTTATATGTGGACTGGTTACGCGTGTAATTCTACTAACAAACATTTCTGCCACTTTTTGCAGGGTGCGAGGTAACATGAAATCCGCAACTTTGGATTTTATTCCCCATAACTTTAGATTCTAATTTTGAATGTTAAAAATCATGAAAAGTAGTCTCGTGTGAACCCCAAACCTTCTAAGTTCGAAGTTATTATTTCGCAATTATATGCTGTCTCGTTTAGTGATAAGGTGTAAAATTGAATGTAAATGCACAAGATCAATTGTGCTTATACCGTGGCAGAGGGGAAATGCTACCGCAAGGCTAGTCCTTATAATAATTAATCAAAGGGTTTAAAGGATAATGATGCTTTTCTGGTATACTGTGCCATAATTAAAAAGTCATGGTGGTCCAGTGGCGAGCAACCTTGCCTGCCGTGCAGGAGGCGATGTTTCGATCCCCGTCCAGACCGACTCGTACCAATGAAAACATCGTGAGGAAACCTGCATGCTTCAATTTCGAGGCATGTATTGTACCCACTGTCGTTATCCGGGCTCACCCCCCATCACACTGGACAGTCTCGATACTACTGGTGAAACGTGGATGTGCTGAGGTTTCAGAATATCATATGCTTATGCTACTTAGTATATGATGTGGTAAACTTATTGCTTTAATTTAGTTATCTTTCAAGTAAACACTACCAAGATCACAATATGATTATAATGACAAAAATAAGATTATACTTCGTAGAAAAATGGTTGGTTGCTTGGTTCAATCAAATGTAAATATTTGTAACTCTATTTCAGTTGAAAATAAGTCTAGTGGAAATGTTGATTCATGATAGTGAATAGAGAATGAACACATAAAAAAATGTCTAAGATAGAAAGAAAAATCATTTATTGGGATCTCCGATACACATCGGTACAATCTTTTACATACAACAGAAATATTTTAATCCCTTTCGGGGTGGTCACTACAGCCTACATTATATGCCTACGCGACTTATGTACGGGGTAATCTGAGGAACAGGCTTCAATCGCGGTAAATATTCGGTGATTGAACCGTGACTGGACTACGAACCATAACGTTTGATACATTTGGTATCCTGACACTTTTTTTAAGAGGATGATCAGAGGGTGAAACTGAACAACTTTCTCTATGGCAACAACATCAAAATCGCGATAAAAAATCTTCTGTTCCATACAAAACTGAAAACCTTACTCGAACCAAATGTATGGGACAGATGATTTTTTTTCGCGAGTTCGAAATTGGTCCCAAAGAGAAAGGTGTTCAGTTTGATGGTCTGATCATCCTCTTAAAAAAAGTGTCAGCATATTAAGTTGGACCCTGTATAAGGTCTTTCTTAATATTATGTTTTATTACGTTTTTAAGAGGATGATCAGATGGTCAAACTGAACAACTTTCTCTATGACACCAACATTAGAATCGCAAAAAAGAAATCTGCTGTTCCATACAAAACTGCAAACCCATAGAGAAAGTTTTTCAGTTTGATGGTCTGATCATCCTTTAAAAAAACTGTCAGCATATTGAGTTGGACCCTGTATTTGCTGCGAATCTTCACAGTGACCAAGTCTAACCTGGTTTCCAGGACACCACTATTAATGATTTCGTTCCGTAAGTGCGAAGTTACAAATACAAAACGAACAAAAGTGGCATAACTCGAAAAATGCATCAGAATTGCAGTTGCAACACTGGCAGGGTGCCAATTATAACCCTGAATGGTAAAAACACAAAGGTACCTTTGTACGGCCTTATGAGTCATGGTTCTGTCTTTGCAGTCCTAAATCAAACGTAAAAGCCACATATTTTAGGGATTCTTCATACCCTTTGACTAATTATTATAAGGACTAGCCTTGCGGTAGCATTTCCCCTCTGCCACGGTATAAGCACATTTGATCTTGTGCATTTACATTCAATTTTACACCTTATCACTAAACGAGACAGCCTAATTGCGAAATAATAACTTCGAACTTAGAACGTTTGGGGTTCACAATTGACTAATTTTCATAATTTTTAATGTTCAAAATTAGAATCTAAAGTTATGGGGAATAAAATCCAAAGTTGCGGATTTCATGTTACCTCGCCCCTCGCAAAAAGTGTCAGAAATGTTTGTTAGTAGAATTACACGCGTAACCAGTCCACATATAAATAGTCAAAGTTCATACCATTAAATCGAACTACATTCACTATGGAGCCAACATCAAAATCGCGAGAAAATGCTAAAGGCCAGGTCACACAGAGGCGGTACCGGAGACGGGATTTTATGTAATGTACCAGTTTATATGGACCCTGCCACACAGAAATCCGGGACGGGAGCGACGCGGAAGCGGCCGCAGCCGCTGCATTTCATTGTAGTCAATGCGAGGTGTCACACAGAGCAGAGGCGAAACTATTTTAAGGGGATAATCAGAACATCAAACTGAACAACGTTCTGTATGGGGTCAATATCGAAATCACGAAAAAAAAATCAGCTTCTTCATACAAACCTGCTCGACCTAAATGTATGGGACCGCAGATTTTTTTTTCGCGATTTCGTTATTGGTCCCATAGAGAAAGTTGTTCAGTTTGATGGTCTGACTATCCCCTTAAAATAGATTCCGCTAATTTTCTGTTTGTTTACTCTCTTTATACTATGTTTTTTGGTGTAAAATAAAGTATAATTGATTGATTGATGATCTAATCATCCCCTTAAAAATAGTTTCACCTAATTTTGTTAGACCTTATATTTACCGCGCTTTCGATGTCACATCGGCCGCCTCCGCGCAGCCAACGCGCCGCGCGGATCTTGTGTGGCAGGCCCCAGAACGCCGTCGCTTCCCGCAGGACCGCCGCCGTCCCGCTTTCCCGCAATCTCGCATCTGTGTGGCCTGAGCTTAAAGCATCATTGATTAAAATATTCTCAATATTAATTTATATCTTGATAATTTCGAAATCTGCAAAAAAATCTGAGTTATTGTAATTATTATAGTATTGTACACCCTGTGTTAGGGTAAACAGTTGCATTACTTTAAGGGGTGATTGTACCCATGATACTGAACAACTTTCCCGTATAAACATATAGGAAATTCGCAAAAAAAAATTTCGACTTTTCATACAAACGTTAGACCAGCTGATTGCATTTAGTATGGAAAGTCCAAAAAGAGTGGGCCATAATCCACCACGCGGGCCCAGTGCGTGTTCGTGCAGGCAAGTTAGTGGTCAACTTGCTGTCAGAGAATTTTTCAAGCCGCCTTAATAGGCCTCTAACCTGCCTTAACAAATCGTTACAACACCATCTGACGGAACTATCCTAGACCAACACCTTAACGTGCCTTCCGAAGCACGGAAACGCTCGAAATGAAATACCACTAAACGGTCACCCATCCAAAGACTGACCGGACCTGGCGTTGCTTAAATTCGGTGATCGTTTCCAATACCGAAGCTCCACTACGCCAACGAGCGCTTCTGTTTATCCTAACACACTGTAAATCAAGAGTCCGAACTAAAGCTGTCTCGTTATGTCGTGCGTATGTTAGCCCTACGAAGCGGACGATATAAATATTACTGTCAACAAAACAATAATTGTCATTATACAAATACAAATTGTTTATTTTTCTCACCACAAACACAAGATTAATAAAAACAAATTACAAATATTAGATTAAGTACAAGAGTTTGTGGGTGGAGACTGGTGCTTGGTAAGTATGTGTACTTGTGTACCCATCCATACCTGTACTTCAAGTCACCAGGTCTTCTCCCGCCAGAAGTAAGAAGTACATTTTTTAAATTAAATTAAAGTTAATTTACAAAACAAAGTAACATGATTTAGGGAGACCTGTGTATTTTGTAAATAAATGTATTTAATATACTAGTCTAGTGTATGTATGTGTTTTGTTTTAGCATGTAGGTACAATAGCTGATGAATTGGTGTGTTTGTTGGATTAAAACAATACTTCCAGCATCGTCGCTATCTGTTTAACCTTCGTCCTATGATGTCATTTACAGCATTACAACACTCGGTATTAAAATGATTGTAACTATGTTAAAACAACCTACGTTATGAGTTTATTAAAAGCATATATCATCAGCTTATCATCGTCCACTGGTGAACATATGCCTCTCCTAAGACGCTCCACAAAACTCTGTCCTCGGCCTTCCTCCCGCTCCCCGATACCTTTTTGAGGTCATCTGGACCACCCCGCGTACCATATTATTTCTTATACTGTCTCCAGGAGTACAATCGCCTTTTGGTGGGTTTTCTATACTTCATTCCAAATAAGGACGACGAGATTTTCCGATTCCTATTTAGCTTTCTGGCCAATTCTGATTACCAAATAGCTTTGTAGCTTTTTTAAATGTAATTAATTTATTGGATACATATACGATCCGACATATCTTGGACGTTAGAACGTGGATGTTCTGAGGTTTCCGAATATCTCTGACTACCCCCTCGGGGAATATAGTCGTGAGCATGTTCTGTTCTACTGTGCCTATACGTATTTATGTATGTCAATAGTAATATTAACACAGTTGGGGAAATAACGCAACTCGATAGTTATGCCTGTGTGGAAAAAATCTACTGAGAAAATATGCAAATAGGTATAAAAAGTTTGGGGAAAAATGAGACTGGTATTTTTACTACTGGGAAAAAAAGATTGGGTAAATTATCTATGGAGTCTTCTGAATACGCTATACGAACCTATTTGGAGAAAAAAACCGTGGTGGTCTAGTGGCGAGTAGCTTTGCCCGTCCTGCAGGAAGCGATGGTTCCATCCCCGTCCAGGCCGACTCGTACCAATGAGTTTTTCGGAATTTATGTTCGATTTGTAACACCACTGGCTTCGCGGTGACGGAAAACATAGCGAGGAAACCTGTATGCTTTAATTTCGAGGCATGTATTGTACCCACTGTCCATTACAAATGACGACGGGCTTACTCCCCGTCACACAGAGCTTCTGTACTACTATACTCCAATCAAAATAGCAACGACATTTTAAGGCTATTTTGCATTACAGAAACAGAGATTTGAAAAACTTCCTCTCACTTATTCTTAGAACAGCTTTAGTAGCATCCAAGATATGTCGGATAGTATATGTATCCAATAAATTAATTACATTTGGTAATCAGAATTTTAGAAGCCAGAAATCTAAATAGGAATCGGAAAATCTCGTCGTCCTTATTTGGAATGAAGTATAGTGAAACGTATATGTTCTGCATTTTCAGAATATCTCTGACTAACCCCTCGGGGAATATAGTCGTAAGCATATGCTTTGAAAAATCTTTTCCTCCTCGAGGAATATAGTACCGGTACCTAATCAGCATATTATTATGCTTATGCTCAAAATTTCAATAAGGAAAAAGGAACAAGAGAGAACCAAATCAGGCATACAAAAAATGTATTTCACTGACCCACTGTGTGGCAGTGCGTCGACCTAACGACCAATTTTGGTACCAACTTACTGACAAAACCGTCTGGCGTGGGTGGGGATATTAATATCTTGTCGGACAGAGGTCACCAACAATTTTTTGGGGATCTGCCGTGTTAATTTGCAATAAGGATGTCTATGTTTTTGTCCTTTCTTTTATAAGAAGAGTATTGTCCTTTTTAGAGAAGAATTCCGAGTTAGATCAGTACCATCTCGTTACTAGTTCTTGGTACGAGGCAACTAAATCGTATAATTATTAAGAATACTATGTTGTTTACATTTTTAGAAATAAGACCTGTGACGAAACTTGAGATCGTATAGCGCACCCTGGGCCAGTCAGCCTAAATACAACAATTGTTGACTTGCTAATCTTTCCACTACAGCATGAGTGATTATGATTACCATGCTGATACGAAATAAGATCATATTGCCAATACCCTTGGTCCTTTGCCATTTTAGCGCCTTTCAGAATCTTTTATAATGCGCACAGCCAAGGAGTGGAATGCCCTGCCTGCGTCAGTATTTCCGAGCGGTTACAACCGGAATTCCTTTAAAGTACGAGTGAATAGGCTTCTTCTGGGTAAGCTCGCTACATCTTCGACCCCATCTTTGTCCTAAGGACTGGATTGAGGTCAAGAGCAAACCCATAAGTAATAATAACAAAAACCTATGTTCACAACTAAATATGCCGTATCTCTGTGTTCGATAAAGTCCTAAAATGAATTAAAAATCTGGTTTCAAGTAAAAAATGTTGCTCACCCCTGTCACAAGTTGGTGAAACGGGCACGATTGATCCGGAGACAGTTCGGACAATATCCGTAATTGTTTTAAATTCTGTTCGTTATGTTTTTGAGTTCCGTTCTCTTTATTTGTTTAGCTTATTTTATAAAGGGCAAAGTGATTAGGGTAATGACATCATTTTGTATTCAACCGAATCGACCATCTCTTTGTATTCCCGTGGGTTTCTTTTTAAGCTTCTTGTGGGCCGAACCAAAAGTCTAGCCACGCGATATAGCCGTGACACCGCCGCGATATCGATACGACAGCGCCGCGTTAACGCCGTGGTATTTCCAAGATCGATCAGAGTCGCAGCGGAATCGCGGGGATATCGTTCAATAAATTATTAACTGAAAAGCGAAAAACAAGGTATATAGGGTCCTTCTTAATATGTGACACTTTTTTAAGGGTATGATCAAACCGTCAAACTGAACAACTTTCTCTATGGCACCAACGACGAAATCGCGAAAAAAAAATCAGCTTTGCATACGGTTGTACTCGAGCCATATGTATGGGACAGCTGTTTTTTTTCGCGATTTCTATGTTGGTCCCGAAGAGAAAGTTGTTCCGTTTGATGGTCTGATTATCCTCCTAAAAAACTGTCAGCATATTAACTTGGACCCTGTATGTCCATACATAGTTACAGAAGCTCGAAAAACATAACCCTCCCTCCTGGCGCAGTCGGGTAAAAAATAGCGGCAATTTAGTTGCGACGTCGCGGCGGTGTTGTTACGACGTCGTTGCACTGTAGTAGCGAAATCGCCTACGCTCAAAATATATCGCTTGGGTTATGGCTCTTACCCTGAGTAACACAAATGTATGAAGAATATCGGTGAAGGATTGAGGAAACCATAAATATGTCATCGTTTGGAAATATTGAAAGGATGAATGAAAGTCGACTTACGAAACAGATATATACGGCGTGTGTGGAAGGAAACATTGGTAGAGGCAGACCTAGGATACAAAACCTAGACCAGGTCAGGGACGACATTAAAAAATTTTAGGTTAAAAGTAGCCGAAATCGAAGGGAATGTATGACAAGATATATGGATTTAGAGGAAGCAAGAGAGGTGTGTCAGAACCGCACAAAATGGAGATCTATAGTTTCTGTCTACCCCTCTGTGAAAAAGGCGTGAGTTTATGTATGTATGTATGTGTTGATTTGTCATTCAGTTACAGATAATTTCGAGATGACGATATGGTTTTTCAAACGCGATCGTTTAAATTAAACTCTGAATCCGTCCCAAGGAATTTATCTCCCGAAACATTCCAAGAATTATTGAGTCATACAAACATCGTGCCTCTGGCTGAAATGCACAATATTATTATGCAAAATGGACGAATCTAATTAAGAATTAGATTCTTTGAGCCCGTTAGGAATTCATTTCATTAAAAATGTTTTCAGATAGTCTTTTTGTCACTAAATGGTGCCGGTTACAGTTTAAAAGCCCCATTCATAATTACTTCCTAATAGTCTAGGAAAAATAAGGTTTGAGATTGCATTAAAGACAAGAAATTGTGTTTGTACTAATATTACTGTTAGTTTATAACACTTATGTCGAGATTTCGTGGTTATATAGGCTCAGGAACCTGAGAAATACCTTAATATCGATATTAATGTATAAATGGCAAGCTTATTTCTAAAAATATTTCTACCAGCATACCAGCAATAGAGACAGTTAATTATAAAAAGGCAAATTTAATGTGTAAAAACAAACAGTAAATAATTTAGTTTTGAGGTTATAATTTTTGGAGACTTACTAAATATTAAATATCTACTCAAATTTACGATATTAACCGAGGATTATTATGGTTATAAGTAAAACGTATAGAATGAAGCCATCCAGTACATAATCACCAGTTTTCCATTTTTTGTTCATACCTAAATTTAATCTTTTGTAAATGTCTTAATAATTCAATAATAAAACACAAAAAATTGGGGATTATTGAGAATTTATGTTCTTCAGGTGTGTATCTACTATAATCCAAAAGTGCAATTAATGCAACCTACTCCATACAAAAATCCGTAGATTTCCCCGACTATAACAAAACTCCGTAAAATGACTGGGCTACGACAAGTATGTCCAAGTTTCATTCAACTTCTTATTAATTGACTCATCTATTTATAATACCACTATGTACATACAGTCGTGAAATATTCAGCATTAGTGGGCAAATACAGTTGTCAAGGAAAGTTCCTGAAATATTGCGGTGACTACAACTTTACTAATAAAACGAGCGTTTACCCTCGACTTCGTCCGCACAAATTATACAGGGTGTAAGGAAAAGTATCATTAACCTTTACACCACAAACTCTACCCATCAAACTGAACAACTTTTACTATGGGAGCAAACCTTTCAGAACAAAAAAATATCAGCTGTCCCATACGTTTGAATCGAGTAGGTATTGCAGTTTAGTATGGGACAGCAGATTTTTTTTTTCTGACAGGTTTGCTCCCATAGTAAAAGTTGTTCAGTTTGATGGGTAGAGTATGTGGTTTAAAGGGTAATGATACTTTTCCTTACACCCTGTATACCATTTTAAGTCAGATCATAAGCTATCAAACAAAAAAAGTTTCATCAAAATCGGTTCAGTAGTTTTTGCGTGATGCTGATACAAACATACAAACAAACAGACAGACAAAAATGCTTAAAAAAAGGTTGATTTGGAGTCAGGGATACCTAATACCCTTATTGTAATCTTTGTCTTGTAAATATCTTCAATGTACAGACACACGTCTATTACAGTTTTATAATAGTTTAGATTAAGTATTGAGTCTACTTTGAGACCGTCGGTGGCACGTTTTGAAAGCTATGGAAACTCAATAATTTATCCGTTCGAATCCGCACGGACGACATGCCGCTTACCAATGAGTTCTTCTAAACTTATGTACCTACGTAATACCGACTGCTCTCAAACGGTGAAGGAAAACATCGTGAGGAATCCTGCGTACGCTGAAGAAGAAATTCTGATGCGTATGTGAAGTCTACCAATCCGCATTGTGCACGCGTGGTGGACTAACGTACATACACCCTCCATGAGGGTAGACCTGGAGCCCTATTGCGCTAAGTTAAAACATCAAAGTTCTATTCTTATACAATTTCAGTTCTAATCACATTGCAATCCAATTACTATTCAACTGTGCTGAATTCCGCATCGCGCTCAATTCAATTCAATTCATTTCAATTCAATATAATTTTATTCAATATAGGAGCTTACAGCACACTTATCAAACGTCAAATCTTTTTTAAAGCTACCACCGCGTCGGAACGTGTTGTCGCTGTAGAGAAGATGCGGCCAGAAACTCTACAACATAACACGACTTAATAACTATTACAATATAAATTCTTAAGCTAAAGTTATGTATACAATAATACATAGTCTATTTAATAAAATAATTGATACTATACAGTAAAGTAAATAAACTATAAGCTAGTGACCTCAGACCCAAGCATTTTGATCATTTAAATAATCATCCAGTTTATAATACGCTAAAACTCTATGTAACTGACAGCCCTTAACGTCTGAGCAACGTGTCAAAATGGCTCTAACGGCTGTCAAGCGCAATTAGCGCAATACCAAATGTGTCAAAAGTTATGGTTCGTACGTAGTCCAGTCACGGTTCCATCATCGAATATTTACCGCGATTGCAGACCTGTGCCCTGCAGTAGGACGTAAAAGCTGATGATGATCCAAGATAGTTATAGCCCCAGTACATTATAAGAGGGGTTAGAAATGCAAAGTGGCGCTTTTGCTTCGGAGACGGCTGTCGCCACTTGTCTTCCCGCTCACGCTGCTACAATTACTCATACCCTCTCGCTTGCACTACGCCGCGCGCCTTATGGTGTTATGCAAATCATTGCATAACCTGTGGCGACACGTTCCACGCCTACTTTGCACTTCTAACCCCTCTTATAATGTTCTGTGGTTATAGCTAATCTATTCAACTGTACTTCAAGTGGGTTACTTGTCAAAAATTAATGTAGGGTACCTATCACGTCCCCGAAAACAGTAAGACAAGCGGATTTATTTGGTTCTGACAGTTTTTTATTAAATTTCGTTCTATGGAGGTGTTTATTCTCATTTTGAAAGGACGGTGTTACTTGTAGGTTAGTATTTTATCTTTAGGGTATTTGACAGCATGTAAAATATACGATCTATTGATGGCATCCGTATTGAATATGAATTTTGGAAACCAACTATGTAGTCAGATAAGAAAAATACTGGATATTTTAAGAGAAAATCGACAAAGAAAATAATGTTTTTGTCTACGTGAGTCACGTGATCGTAAACGACTGTGATTGGCCAAATGGTTGATGACGTCAACTGCTTGTAAACAGTTGCGTGTAGAGTGCGATTGTCGTAAAGTTAACGTCATCGTGACGTCACCTGCTTGTTGACACGTGTATTGTCAGGGAAAGCGTTTTCGCGGGACATTTAAATCATAATTTTTGTTTTCGTTTATTTCTTGCACTATATATGTAATGGAACGTAAAATATACATTTTCAATAGAGTCCTTAGACATCAGTGATTAACGTAGAACAGCTTTTAAATACCTGCCAAATACTCTATTTTACCCTAAAAAACATAAAAAGCATGATTTAAAATAAAACCCCCTTACCCTCTGCAAATGCCTTAGCCAACCCACCGTTTTATATGCAGGGTGTTAGGGTAAACAGATGCATTACTTACTTTAAGGGGTGATTGTACCCATGATACTGATCAACTTTCCCTAAGAAACCAATAGGAAATACTCTGCTATAAATGATATCTGGAATTGCCTCTCTAATAGCCTTGCTTTTTCTTATTGCTGTCTCCCGTTTACAATGGAGGGAAGTCGGATATTTCTTTTTCCTACTCCTCCTATTGATTAATTCAATGCGGGTTCCAAGACAGAGTCATCCCCCGGGCTCGCTGGACTTCATTGTGTTGTGAATGGTCGCCGCTGTTGATCCTGGTTCACAGGAGTTACAGCGGGAAGGTGCGGTGGGCCTTTGCCTGTAAATAATCATATAGGTATAGGTAGCATTAATTGGCTTATTTTATTATTTGTCGAAATTGCCCCCTCCCGAAATTAATTCCTGGCTTCGGAATTGGCCTAAACAATTTTTTTTTTAAATCTATATTAAAGAGCTTGGCCTGAGGCCATGTCGCTCTGTGGGTTTTTTTTTGTGTAGGTTCACAGACTTTATATTATGAATTACAAAAACTAGTTAATAGAGAATGAAGAAATAGAAAAATAAATGACTACAAATTTAAAGATTTCTTATAAATGGAGTAAAGTGCCTTTGCTGCAGCCGACGTAGGTGCAGCCAAGGCACAATTACAACGCCCGATAATAAGGGACGGCAAGCCGTCAAACATCTGTCTCCTAAGGGGCTCGCCCCGCACACACTCCATCAGTACATGGAAGACGTCTTCTACTACACCACAGTAGAACTACACAATTCTCAGTGACGAAATTAATCGTTTATGTTTACAGCCAGCGGTTGGCCCGATGGGGGCTATCAGCAAGGTGCACAAGTCAGACCGGAAGATCGGTCACCGGCGGGTCGGCGAGGGGGGCGAGATCACGTACAAGAAGATCCAGTCGTCGCAGATCATGGGGTCTATACAACTTGGTGAGTTGTCTATTTCGATACACAGTACAAGGTCGTCTTGTAGACCACATTTTTGCCAGAGATGTGCGAGGAAGCTAAGCTGTGTGGGGATGGGTAAATGTAAAACGAAAATGTATTACTTTTGCCCGCGACTTCGTCCACGTTAACCTACTAAATCTAGAATGATATAAACAAATTTTTACACCCTGTATATAGGGTCCTTCTTAATATGCTGACACTTTTTAAAGGATGATCAGACCGTCAAACTGAACAACTTTCTCTATGGGACCAACATCGAAATCGCGAAAAAAAATCTACTGTCCCATACAAAACTGCAAACCTACTCGAGCCAAATGTATGGGACAACTGATTTTTTTTCGCGATTTCGATGTTGGTCTCATAGAGAAAGTTGTTCAGTTTGATGGTTTGATCATCCTCTTAAAAAGTGTCAGCATATTAAGAAGGATTAATAATATCAAAACCAATTTTTCTTCAGCCGGTGGAGTAAATGATATTGAACAACTTTCCGTGAGAAACAAATAGGAAATTCGCAAAAAATAAAATTCACTTTTCATACAAACGTCCGACACAATACAGGCATAGACATTTGTTTCTAGATTGTTTCTGCAAAATTTCATTGAGTTTAATTGGTTAGTATTGAAAATATAACCAGACTTCGTTTGTATGGAGCGCGCCAACAGTAATTTACCCTTAAAATGAGAACGCATCTAATAACAAAAACACCCTGTACAAGGTGTTAAAAAAGTAAAAATATATATTTTAAACTTTTAAGTGGGTTGTTTAGACCATCAAACTGAACAACTTTCACTTTGGGACCAACATCGAAATCGCGAAAATCACTTGTCCCATGTACCTCGAGTAGATTTGTAGTTTAGTATGAAACATCAGAATTTTTTTTCGCGATTTCGATGTTGGTCCCATATTGAAAGTTGTTCAGTTTGGTGGTCTGAACACCCTGTATACTATAAATGTAACTGCACAATATGTAAACAAACGTATGCAAATGGATGTAGCTTTAGAATCAGCACACGTTACGATACTCCAGTGACCTAGATTATTTGTTTAGAGCACCCGCCGTCCGTCCGTTGGTACGTGCAAGGCCGTTTGTCACCGGTGGCTGCTTCCCTTTCTAGTCTATCTACTGCCTAAAGATAGCAGTGCCAACTTAGAGGTTATTATATCGTATTCGTATCGTATCATATCTGTTTATACAGGTCCTTAAAATGATGCCAGTTTTTTAAGAGGATGATCATACCGTCAAACTGAACAACTTTCTCTATGGGACCAACATCAAAATCGCGAAAAAAATATCAGCTTGGCATGAGGTTTGCAGTTTTGTATGAAACGGATGATTCGATTCAAGTGCTGTTTTAAATTTGTTTGTTATTTGCACAAATATCTTGTAAAACCCAAGTAAGTATGTTAGCTGTCCGTCCGTCCTACCTATTTAGGGCTGTAATTTTTAAACCGTAATAGCTAGACAATTGAAATTTTCACAAAAAAATGCTTTATTACGGCGGATTTGTTAACAAATAATAAAAAAGTTAAAAATTAAAGGGGGTCCTCATACAAGAAACTAGTATTTATCAACGTTTTTTCTTCTCGCTCTATCGTATAAACGGTAAAACACACAAGCGTCAAACTTGGTGTGATTATAGAGCAAACTCTACAGTATAGCAACAAATAATAAAAACCGGCCAAGTGTGAGTCGGTCTCGTATTAAAGGTCCAGGACAAAAACAAAAAAAATATTATATTGTGTGGTGGTGTGGTACAGAACCGTCTGTGCGCGAATAGCCCGACTCGCACTTGACCGGTTTTATTTTATTTCACTGTCACTAAAACGAATACTCACGGACACGTTTTAATTACATCGCTAATATTAAAAATGTTATTAATCCTATTAATATGTTCTTCGGACCAAGAAACTAATTATCTACTATATTAAAATTTAATAGGCGTTTCTATTAACACGTTGAGATTGGTCATCGGGTCAAGGTTACAATACAATAAAAACAGGCCAAGTGCGTGTCTAACAGAAATAGTACAAAAACAACAAAACCACGTCTAGAATGATTTCTCTACTTGCGCGCGACTCGGCTTTTTCCCATACTACAAGTCTGAAACAGGTTATTTTCTATGCAGCGAAGGCGCGTCGCGCGCGTTTAGAGAGATCATGCTAGACGTGCAGAATGGCTTCGAAGCTTGAACATTGAATCGTAATCTGGTTTATAGCACAGTGTGAACTAAACCCGCACTTTACGCACGCTTTTCCGGGACCTAAGTTGTCTATTTCTGCACGGTGCGTAAATGAATCGACTACCTTCACATACGTAAAAAAAATGAAACAAAACCCTTTGAAATGTCGTTTGAAGCTTGGAAATGCACAGGAAACAAATGACAAGAAGGGGATAGGTTAGCGATTCTCCTGCAAGAACCTTCCTGTTGTAGAAAAAGTGACAGCGACGAAATCAACGAAAAACGCTGACTTAGTTCGTTTCGCGAAAATTGTAATTTTCGATTCAAAATCAAAATAATTGCAATGTTCCTTTTTGAATGTTTTCAATGTTTGATCCAATGAATGATCCAATGTTTCAGTGATCCAATGACTGGTTTCAATGTTTTTTTTTCTATAAATCAATTCGAAATCAAAATCATTTCAATGTTTCTTTTAAAATAGCAATCTGATCCCTGACCCCCCTGCTGCCCCCCTCCCTCCCCCCCCCCCTGCCATCCGTCCGGGGCGGGTTTAGGTCACTTGTGCTATAAAATAGTATACGATACTCGCGACCAAACTTGCCTATTAATGCACGGCGTTTAGCACCCTAACTTCACGCCGTGCAATAATGGGCGACTTAGGTCACTCGTATCGTAATGTACTATTACGTCTAGACTATGCGATAGTTTTATGATCTAGCTATGTTCTCGAAAACATCGTAAATGTGACGTAACTTTAGACAGACCGGTATTGATGGCGTGAGAAAGAATGAACCTATACAACGTGTTAATGAATAAGCGCAAAAGCTCATACACCCCAATTGATTTATAACAAAATAATTCGATTGAAACATTAATTTCATTATTTTGATTGTTAAAATTTAAAGTTATTCGCATTCTAAGTTTTTAGACCAAAATGATTTGTTATCGTTTCAGCAGGGAATGAAAGCGCTAACGTGCTCATGGATACATTTAAAGAATCTTGTTTTGGTAGTAAGTAAGGTGAGAGTGCCCGAGCGGTGGATTGAGATCAAGATCAGTAAATTTTAAAATTTAATAACAAATTATTTAACATTTTGAAAAAAAAAATACCTATATTGAAACCATGATAATTCGATTCTGCTCTCGATTCTAAACAAACTACTTTCTAGTTTTGCGTTAATTCATTAACACGTTGTATACAACATAGCATATATTGGATACCCCATTAAAAACTTTCAAGATTTCTGACCACCCCGAAACGGTCGTAATTCACAGTTTTAGCGTCTAAAAAGGTCTACCAAAATCCAGACAACTAGGAGCCAAAAAACACTTTCATAACACAAATACCTAATTTGGCATTTTTCCCGATTCCTGAACTTTAACGTAGACATACATAATATTATCCTCACAACATGGACAGAATTTTAAGGACACGTTATCTCTCTCTTTCTAATGACAATGGACGTAGAATGAATGAGATAGCACGAGGCTTCGGAAGAAAAACGGTAACATAACTACAAAAGGAAGATTGTAAATGTGTTAAACATGGTCTAGCTAACACATTTGTTACCTCTTAATATTTGATATTTTCACTCCGCCAGTCATCATCATCAGCCTATACAACGTGTTAATGAATAAGCGCAAAACCTCAACTGATTTACAACAAAATAATTCAATGGAATCAATAATTGCATCTCTGCATAGTATAAAACAAAGTCGCTTCCCGTTGTGGTGATTCAAGAGGAAGGTTTCGTTCCGACGCGGTGGTAGCTTTAAAAAAGATTTGACGTTTGATAAGTGTGCTGCAAGCTCTTATATTGAATAAATTATATTGACTTTGTTTATATGTGCATTGCACCCGTTCGAAGCCGGGCGGGTTGCTAGTTATTTATATAGTTAAAATTTAAAGTTATTCGCATTTTAAGTTTTCAGCCAATAATGATATGTTTTATTTTCACCAATGAATGAAAGCGCTAGCGTGCTCGTGGATACATTTTAAGAATCTTGTTTTGGTAGTAAGTAGGGTGAGAGTGGCCGTGCGGTGGGTCGCGAATTGCGATCGAGTTCAGTAAATTTAAAAATTTACAAACACTAAATAATATTTTTGAAAAAAATCACCCATGTAGAAAACATGATAATTCTATTCTGCTCTCGATTCTAAACAAACTGCTTTCTAGTTTTGCGTTAATTCATTAACACGTTGTATACACGTCCCACTGTAGGGCACAGGCCTACCCTCAGGGAGAGTGTATGGGCGTTAGTCCACCACGCGTGCACAATGCGGATTGGTAGACTTCACATACGCAACGGAATTTCTTCTTCATCGTATGCAGGCTTCCTCACGATGTTTTCCTTCACCGTTTGAGAGCAGTCAGTATGGTGGTATATTATTCCCTCCCTATTTATGTGCCCTCTCTCAAATTCAATCAATCAATCAATCAAATCAGCCCACATTAACTCACTGCTGGGAATAGGCCTCCTGCCAATCTGATCAATGTACGACATATGCCAATCTGATCAATGTACGACCCGCAAACCTTACAATGTCGTCTGACCATCGCATCGGTGGTCTACCCACGGACCTCCTTCCTTCTCTTGGCCACCATTCCGATATTGCCTTGGTCCTCCGGCCGTCTTCCCTTCTAGCCAAATGTCCTGCCCATCTCTCAAATTAAATATTGCATACTCATGGGCAGATCACAGAGCTCGTCTAAAATAATGTTCACCACCTTTATATTACCTGTGTGTTGTTTGAAGTTTAGGCAGGCCTGTCTCACTCCACAGTTCAGGTACGCTTGACGACGATCCCCACCGAGTGGTGAATGGCAATAGGGTAGTTATACCGTGTAAACTTCTTGGTCAAATAATAATATAATAATATTTATTTAAATTCACATAAGAAAAACCATTTTACATTATGAATTAGGTACTATTGACTATATAGGTACTATTGGTAGACTATGCGTATTGATCATAATATTGTTAGATACAGCTGACATCATCAAAAGGCAGGTACAACCTGCCTGTGCTATTGACATCAGCTATAACCCTGAGAAATGTTACAAAAAAATTTGCTCATAGGTACAGGGAGCTGACAGTACTAACTACAGTTAATTAATTTGATTACCCACTATAAAATACATTTTATGTTGATAAAGTTGTTAGATTTATAAATAACTGTGTAAATAACAGAATTATGTATGTATGTGTGTAGGTATATGTCTGTATTTTGTATGTAGGGGGTGTGTTTTTGTGCGTGTTTTAATGTCAATGTCTATTTGAGGGGATGAAGAAGAATTAAAATTATGTTGTATTATTTGTGTAAATGCGGATGTATGTGTGTTACATCGGTGTGCTGTGTGGATTGTTAGGTTGGTTATGTATGTAAGTATGTGAAGTAATTAATTTGCGAAGTTACTCGGAAGACTCTCATTAGACTTGCCGCCATTTTGTGAGTAGTCAATGCGAGACTTGAAAAGCCTAGCTATTTCACGCTGCAAGCACGTGAAACAATGTAAAGGAAGCGACAACACGTTCCGACGCGGTGGTAGCTTTAAAAAAGATTTGACGTTTGATAAGTGTGCTTCAAGCTCCTATAATGAATAAATTATATTGACTTTGACTTTGACTTTGAAGCTTTTCACTCGGTTCATTTTTGTTTGCTCGCGCACCGTTGTGACGGTTGGTAGTTTATTCGCGAATTGTACGTTAGGACGGGTGCGAATAACTTTGCACCTTATTGCCGTGCAGAGAGTGTCGCTATTTATTTAAATCAGTTTTCGAAATGATTCTTCTGTACGGTAGGTACTAGTATTTATTCTGTGGTTTAGTTTAGAAGAAACTGGTTTGCAGACATTGTGACCACTCCGAAATGACTACGGTCGTGGGGTTATGTATGTAGGTTACAACTAAAAAAATCATAACCACAGCACTCGTTTAAGTCCCTGTTTTTGTAACGTCCTGTGCGATTATTTATTCAATAGAGGGCCTAAATGGACGGAATAGTGAGAAAGTCTTTGTATGGACGTATTTTAACAGGAAAATTTTTATAAGACCCTGTATAAAATATGCAACGTGTTAATGAATAAGCGCAAAACCTCATACACCTCAACTGATTTATAACGAAATAATTAGATTGAAACCATAATTTCATTATTTTGATAGTAAACATTTAAAGTTATTCGCATTTTAAGTTTTCAGGCAAAAATGATTGTTTATCGTGCTCAATTTCGAATTTCGAATGAAGTATAGTAAGAACATGTTTATTTGGCAAGTCGTTAATCAAAAATTTTACCCAATCCATAGATTTAGCATATATACAACGTGTTAATGAATAAGCGCAAAACCTCATACACCCCTACTGATTTATAACAAAATAATTAGATTGATACAATAATTTCATTATTTTGATCATTTCGGCAATGAATGAAAACGCTAACATGCTCATGTGTACATTTTAAGAATCTTGTTTTTGTAGTAAGTAGGGTGAGAGGTGAGAGTACCCTTGCGGTGAGTTGAGATCGAGTTCAGTAAATTTAAAATTTTACAAACAAAATATTTAATATTTTGAAAAAAAAATCCTGTGTTGAAACCATGATATTCGATTCTGCTCTCGATTCTCAACAAACTACTTTCTATTTTTGCGTTTATTCATTAACACGTTGTATAAAGACCATAATTTTATAACCTAGTATTTACTAATAGCCGTGGTGGTCCAGTGGCGAGTAGCCTTGCCTGCCGTGCAGGAGGCGATGGTTCGATCCCCGAACCAATGAGTTATTCGGAATTTAAGTTAGATTTGTAACACCACTGGCTTTTCGGTGAAGGAAAACATCGTGAGGAAATCTGCATGCTTCAATTTCGAGGCATGTATTGTACCCACTGTCCATTACAAGTGGCGACGGGCTCACCCCCCGTAACACGTTCTGATGTTCTGAGTTTTCAGAATATCTCTGACACCCCCTCGGGGAATATAGTCGTGAGCATATGCTTGCTATGCACGCTTGAATACCGTCTACGCGTATTATGCGTCAAACTTTTGTATGAAATTGGCAACTCTGCAATCACCTTAACTAACATCATATAGCATGCGAATTAATATTAAGACCTTAATTTTATTACCAAGTATTTACTACTTTGACTAATTATTATAAGGACTAGCCTTGCGGTAGCATTTCCCCTCTGCCACGGTATAAGCACAATTGATCTTGTGCATTTACATTCAATTTTACACCTTATCACTAAACGAGACAGCCTATATTTGCGAAATAGTAACTTCAAACTTAGAACGTTTGGGGTTCACACGAGACTACTTTTCCTGATTTTTAACATTCAAAATTAGAATCTAAAGTTATGGGGAATAAAATCCAAAGTTGCGGATTTCATGTTACCTCGCCCCCTGCAAAAAGTGTCAGAAATGTTTGTTAGTAGAATTACACGCGTAACCAGTCCACATATAAATTTCAAGTCAAAGATTTACTATGACCAAGATTTTATTATTCTCGTCGGAATGTGGGTTAATCGTTTCTTTAACACACATAATGTCAAGATTCACTCAAGCCCTTTAATAAACATATAATTGCCAATGTGTTACACCAACATTTTCGTGACTTTTCAAAAATATACAAGACGTGTTGTTTTTGGGTCATCGGCCCAATACACCAGGCGAACAGTATAGACTCTAGCTCGATGACTGTCATCGCACGCGCATATGAATGTATGCTGTTGTGTTTGCCTTTATAAAGTAAAAATAAAAAGGAAAACAGACCCAAATCACACTTTTGGCAAAAGATTAAATATCCCACAGAGACAAGAGACTGTGTGCTACTTATGCAAATAAATTGTTTATCTATAGGGTCCTTCTTAGTATGCTGATACTTTTTTATGGGGATGGTCTGACCGTTAAACTGAACTACTTTCTCTATGGCACCCTTAGAAGAATTATACAACGTGTTTATGAATTAACGCAAAACTAGAAAGTAGTTTGTTTAGAATCGAGAGCAGAATCGAATTATCATGGTTTCAACGTAGGTCATTTTTTTCAATATATTAAAGAATTTGTTTGTAAAATTTAAACTCGATCTAAACCCACCGCTCGGGCACTCTCGCCGTATTTACTACCAAAACAACATTCTTAAAATGTATCCATGAGCACGTTAGCGCTTTCATTCATTGCTCAAATGATAACAAATCATTTTTGCCTCAAAACTTAAAATGCGAATAACTTTAAGTTTTAAGTATCAAAATAATGAAATCATTTTTTCTATCTAATTATTTTGTTATAAATCAGTTGGGGTGTATGAGGTTATGCGCTTATTCATTAACATGTTGTATACGGACCCGCCTTGTCTTAGCATTTCCCCTCTGCCAACGTGCAAGATCAAAAGATCTTACGCATTTACATACAATTGTATACCTTATCACTAAACGCGACAGCCTATAATTGCGGAACAATAATTTCGAACTTATGACGTTTGGGGTTCACACGACACTGTTTTTCATGATTTTTAACATTCAAAATTAGAATCTAAACTAATGGAATAAAATTCAAAGTTGCGTATCTCGTGCTACCTCGCCCCCCGCAAAAAGTGGCAGAAAAGTTTGTTAGTAGAATTACACACGTAACTTGTCCTCATATAAGTAGTCTAAAATGGCACCAATATCAATATCACAAAAAAAAATGATTTCTTTTTCGCGATTTCGATGATGGTCCTAAAGAGAAAGTTGTTTAGTTTGATTGTCTGATATCCCCTTAAAAAAGTGTCAGCAATTAAGAAGGACCCAATATAGATCTATACTGCCTTCCAAATAAAGTCGACAAGATTTTCCGATTCCTATTTAGCTTTCTGGCCAATTCTGATTACCAAATTTAATTAATTTATTGAATACATATACTATCCGACATATCTTGGACCGTACAAAAGCTGTTCTAAGAATAAGTGAGAGTAAGTGTTTTAAATCTCTGTTTATGTAACGCAAAATAGCCTTAAAATGTCGTTGCTATTTTGAATGGACTATAGGTAGTTTGTAAAAACTTTGAGTGATATGGAAAAGTCGTGAGTTTCTGTATGTTACATAGGGTCCTTTTTTATATGCTGACTATTTTAAAGGGGATAATCAGACCATCAATCGGAACAACTTTCATTAGGGGACTAACAACGAAATCGCATGAAAATATCAGTTGTTCCACACAAAATGCAAACCTGGTCGAACCTAATGTATGGAAAGAATTTTTTTGTGGTTTTTATTTTGGTAGTTCGATGGTCTGATCATCCCCTTAAAATAGTTTCAGAAAATTTTGTTGGACCTTATAATTAATACTGTCACCATTGCTTGCATAATGTATTGTGTCTGAATAAAACCATAGTTAAAATGTGAAAGTATGCAAATACAAGAACTTGTATTAGTATAGTAATTCTTAATACGAGCGGGTCAAGGTTGAATGTTGTTTGTTATCGTGTTAAATCATGCGAGTAGATTTTACGTTGATTGTAATAAAAATAGGTATAGTCGGGGAAATCTACGGATTTTTGTATGGAGAAGGTTGCATTAATTGCACTTTTGGTGATAATTTGGAATATAGTAGATAAATAACTGAAAAACATAAATTCTCAATAATCCCCAATTTTTTATTGTGTATTATTGAATAATTAAAGCATTTACAAAACATTAAATTTAGGTATGAACAAAAATGGAAAACTGGTGATTTTGTCCTGTACAAAATCACCAGTGTCTTCATTCAGTACGTTTTACTTATAACAATAATAATCCCCGGTTAATATCGTAAATTTGAGTAGATATTAAATATTTTGTAAGTCTTCAAAAATTATAACCTTAAAACTAAATTATTTACTGTTTGTTTGTACACATTAAATTTGCCTTGTGATAATTAACTGTCTCTTTTGCTAGTATGCTGGAAGAAATATCTTTCGAAATAAGCTTGCCCTTTGTACATTTATATCGATTTTAAGGTATTTCTCAGGTTCCTGAGCCAATATAACCACGAAATCTCAACAAAAGTGTTATAAACTAACAGTAATATTATTTCAAACACAATTTACTAAAGTGTCTTTAATGCAATCTCAAACCTTATTTTTCCTAGACTAGTAGTATCTGTAGTACTATAGCGTCCCAGCTATGCGTTATGGTACTGTTCCGTGGACGGAAGGGGGGTCGAAATTTTGAGAATTTCGCGTTACGTAATTTGTGAACGACCCCTTGGGTACGGAACCCTAAAAACCACTAGACAATTTCGCGTGTAACTTGCAACTTCCTCATCGTCGACATTAATAGCACAGTTGCCCCGGGACTTTTTAATTACCAAAAAGATTACGATTGCCGTTTAGATATTGTTGTAAGGTACGAAAATACAAATATTAAAACCTATACTCCATTCAAAATAGCAACGACATTTTAAGGCTATTTTGCATTACAGAAACAGAGATTTGAAACACTTCCTCTCACTTATTCTAAGAACAGCTTTTGTAACGTCCAAGATATGTCGGAAAGTATATGAATCCAATAAATTAATTACATTTGATAATCAGAATTGGCCAGAAATCTAAATAGGAATCGGAAAATATCGTTGTCCTTATTTGGAATGAAGTATAAGTCTTACAGATCACAACCCGCCGTAAGAAATAAAAAAAATTCATTAAATTATATGCACTTTTGAGATTTCGAGGTAACCGTTTTTTTCTATACTGTCATGTTCTTCGCCTAAGTTCAATACCCATAACCATAAGTAATAGTAAGACAGTCTAAAGTTGCCATACAAAGCTATAAGACCAGATGAAAAAGTCAATTTTGATCGGTCTTATAGCTTTGTATGACAACTTTAGACAGTTGTGATCTGTAAGACTTAGGTTTTTATACTCGTAATTTCGTACCTAAGAACAGTATCTAAACGGCAATCGGTAATCTTTTTGGTAATTAAAAAGTCCCGGGGCAACAGTACTATAAGGAAGCGACAAAGGTCGTATCTTATCCAAACCAATGAGTTTCAATGTCGTATGTTGTTTTATTGCTAATTTGTAATTGATGTACCCGTTAGCTTAGTTGGTAGTGAACCTGCCTGCTGATCCGAGGGTCCCGGGTTCGAATCCCGTAAGGGGCATATTGTAAGATAAGATAAGATACACACACACACACGCATGCAACACGAGTCCCCATGTTTATTCTGTATCTAGTTAAAATATAAATAGAAGATTTGATTAAGAAATAATTATTTAAAACTTGCAAATACTTTCCCTATAATTATGTTAACCTCACATTTTATGATATTGCAATTGTTTAGCATAAATAGTACCTAAGGATGGAAAGGCACTGACTCCTGAACTCCATAAAATTTTTTTTGGGAGTCAGGGTTCTAACTCGGACCTGTAACAATGTTTTTTTTGCTAAATAAATTATGTTTATGTTTAAATATTCTTTATTTGCACACCAAAATACAACAACTATATTCACGAACAAGAAGGATACAAAAGGCGACCTTATCACTAAAAGTGATTGTACCCGCGTCATAGATGTTTGTATCTATACAGGGTGTTTTAGATGCGTTACATACTTTTGGTGGTGCTTCAGACCATCAAACTGAACAACTTTCTCTATGGGACCAACATCAACAACCAACATGTTCAGTTTCATGGTCTGATCATCCTCTAAAAAAACCGTCAGCATACTAAATTGGAGCCTGCTTATAGGGTCTTTCTTAATATTCTGAAGGTTATAGTAGCCGTGGTGGTCCATTGGCGAGTAACCTTGCCTGCCGTGCAGGAGGCGATGGTTCGATCCCCGTCCAAACCGACTCGTACCAATGAGTTTTTCGGATTTTATGTACGATTTGTAACACCACTGGCTTTTCGGTGAATGAAAACATCGTGAGGAAACCTGCATGCTTCAATTTCGAGGCATGTATTGTAACCACTGTCCATTATAAGTGGCGACGGGTTCACCCCCCGTCACACTGGACAGAGTTTCGGTACTACTAGTGAAACGTGGATGTTCTGAGGTTTCAGAATATCTCTGACGAACCCCTCGGGGAATATAGTCGTGAGCATATGCATGCCTGCATGCATGCTGAGGGTTTCTAAGGCACCAGACCACCATTCTCCTATAGTCCTATGTTCAGTAGTGTACAGTGGCAGGCTGATGATGATGTCAACGAAATCTTACAAAATTACGATTGCACTTTGCGTAGTTAGTAATAAAGGCTGAAATGCAATAATGGCTTATTTTACGAGTGCTATATGAAAATATATGAATAGTGACGTCATAGCTGAGGGAATCTGGTTCAATTACAAGAGGGGACGCTAATGGGGTTATGGAGGGAAACCCGTATGACGTCATTGCTTTGATTCATGTCGTTTCCTGATTTTAAATCTTGTAATTAAATCTACGAGTCAGGAAGCCCTGGGACCGTACCCTGCGCGTGGCCCGACACGCACTTGGCCGTTTTTTTTTAAATTACTAACACAATTTTAAGGCGCTTTCTATATAGTGACGTGTGGCGGTGGCGGATAGTCAAAGTAATACAATTATAAACCTTATAGTACGTAGCATAGCGTCGTTTGGGAATTACGCCCGCGCCTCCAGGCGACGTCACTTGGAGGCGCGGGCGCGATTCTCCTTTACGACAAAAACGACGCTTTGCTACGTACAATAAGGTTTATATTGTGTTACTTAGATTATCCGCCACCGACACACGTCTCTTCTGTATAAACCGTGGCTATGAACTAAGAAACTGAAATAGAAACTAGGCAATATAACATTATTACAGAAATAGACTACTTGCAGCGCGTGTTTATATTCTAGAAATAGACTAGTGAAAATATTATCTAATCAGTTAACGTGGCGTAAAGTCCGAATAAATCAGACAAAACGTGTGTTTGGACTAATTTATTCGGACTTAACGTTTATAGTGTTTGAGGTTGTAAATTTATTTGTCGGTCATACTGTGGTGGGCAGATTTTTTTTCTGTCTATCATTTCACAGCAATGATAATTTATAATAGTTATTTTGACACTTGAAGACCGAAGAAAAGATGGATGGATTGTGTGAAAGATGATATGCGTAAGAAAGGAGTGAGTGCTGAAATTACGGCTAAGAGATATGAATGGAAGAGGATGACATATTGCGCCGACCCCAAATAATGGGAAATGGGCTAGAGAATGATGATGATGAGTTATTTTGACACTTGTTATCAACTGGCGGCGCCCGCGACTTCGTACGCGCACACCACTAACTTTAAATACTTCTTATCGTGTAGGCAGCATGCTCTGGTGTCAGAGTTTTTCAGACCGACTTACGGCCTCTGACGTGGTTTTTATGTAACGACTACTACCACCAGAGATAGTAGCCGGGACCTACGGCTTAAAGTTCCATCCGAATCACTGCTGTTCGTCCGTCCATCTGTCCGTCTGTCCTACTGTATATTTCGATCTACAGGGTGAAATTGATATCATTAGCATCCTTTTAAAGTAAGAGTCTACCCATCAAACTGAACAACTTTAACTATGGAAGCAAACCGATCGGAGTAAAACTAATCAGCTGTTCCATACTAAACTGCAATGCCTACTCCAGTTAAATGTATGCAACAGCAGATCTTTTTTGCTGCGATCGGTTTGCTCTCATAGTAAAAGTTGTTCAGTTTGATGGTTAGACTCTTACTTTAAAAGGATGCTAATGATATCAATTTCACACTGTATAATAGCTAGACGGTTGAAATTCACAGAATATGCGTTATTAAGAGAAGTTAATTCCGAATGCGTAAATGCGCGCTGGAAACAAGCGAAGTCTGGTGATATTTTCAATACTAACCAATTAAAGTCAATGAACATTTTCTGAAACAATCTAGAAACTAATCTCAATACTTGTATGAAGTCAGATTTTCGTTAAAAATTTAGTTTTAGTGCTAGATTTGTACGGAAATCTTTAAGGCACATACATTTTAACGAAAATCTGACTTCATACCAGCATGGAGTTTAGTTCGTAGATTGATTCTGAAAAATTTCATTGATTGGTTAGTATTGAAAATATCACCAGCCTACGTTTGTATGGAGCGCGCCCCGAATTACATTCCCTTAAGTATACCAGATTCGCTGACGAATAATGAAAAAAATCAAGAAGTGAAACAGCATAGCATATGCTCACGACTATATTCCCCGAGGGGGTAGTCAGAGATATTCTGAAACCTCAGAACATCCACGTTTCACCAGTTGTACCGAAAATCTCTCCAGTGTTTCGCCACTTATAATGGACAGTGGGTACAATACATGCCTCGAAATTTAAGCATGCATGTTTCCTCACGATGTTTTCCTTCACCGAAAAGCCAGTGGTGTTAAAATGGTACATCAATTCCGAAAAACTCATTGGTACGAGTCGGCCTGGACCGGGATCGAACCATCGCCTCCTGCTCGGCTGGCATGGTTGCTCGCCACTGGACCACCACGGCTAATAGTTAAGATAAGATTTATAGTTATCTAGCTTACAGATGCAAAACGATTAAAATGAAATACGCTATTGAGAAAACAAACGTTCCTTATAATTATGACATATAGCTATAATTAAAAGATAATTATAAGTGTTAAGGCGCTATAGTAGGACGAAATACCTTGGAGACATATTTTATTTTTAATTTGTTGACTAGATTATACAACTATTATTGATTATAAACATGTTACAGCCATGTTGTGCTATTTCACGTCCCCTTAAGGCGCAATAGATTGAAAATTTCGTTCTTTGGCTAGTGGACTCGGTAGCGAAATTGGATGACGCACTTCCCCGGTTTGGAAGAGTGGGGGTTCAAGTCCCGCCCGAGACAAATTTTTCAATCTTTTATTTGATTAGATTTATACAATTTACCGAAACCAAAGTCATACCTCAGTATTCTTGGATAGTTTATCTAGTGAAATCATAAATTGAATACACGATCTGAATTACTTCTCTCGATAGAAAATCGTCTCAAAGATGACGTATGTATTTTCATGTATTTTTAAACATTTTTTCTCGTTTTAGAAGAACTTAAAATAGTTTCAGATTTTTATAGTGAAATCATAAAAAAAAATCTATAAACAGTACTATTGTGAATTCTTTTATGCTTATCGGAGGGCTGGGCAATCGCGTTTGTCATAGAAAATATTCGTCTGAACCTATAGCCCCTTAATAATGGTTGCTGTGTCTGACATGACAATGGTCTATATTAAACACGGGCCCATTCTTTTCTAGAAGTATAGGTAATTCTAATAACTTCAGTTCATCCATACAAATATAAAACAGTTTCGTGACTGACTTAATGATTGACTGACAATGCAAAGTTTAAAGGTGGACTTCCGATGCCAGCGGCCGATGCGACTGACGCGCGCGTCTGACGCGTGGTTCTGTCATGTGCCATATGTGTGTCGCATCGGCCTCGCGAGTCTTACGCACGCGTCATTCGCTGGCATCGGAAGCGGCGCCATACGTTTTCATAGTAACTAGTATTGTCGCATCGGCCGTCGGCCGCGAGCCGCTGGCATCGGAAGTCCACCTTAAAAGTTCACACAGGTGCGTTATTATCGATCGATAATATCGCGAGCGACTTTGCGATTTTGTGTCCCGTGTCTTTCCACACAGGTGCGTTTTTCCGATCCGCGTCCCGCGTCCGCCCCACAACTAAATATAATCTAAGAGATAGACATATGTTTGGTAACTATCGCTAGAAAAGCTTTCCTAAAAAGCAAGAGTTCCCTCGTACGGAGACATTCCTGGCTTCAGCATCAGATCTTGGTTATAATGTTAGTTTTGCTATAAAAACTGATCGTTTACACAAAATTCATTCACACAAAGCACATTCTTAAACCGCCGAAGATAGAAACATGTGGAATATACAGGGTGTCAAATTGAATACTATGAGGGTTTATTAAACCACCAAACTGAACAACTTTCATTATGGAGCCAAAATCGAAATCAGGGTGCACCCTACGTTGCAATCGGATTTTTTGAAAATCATCCCCTAAGGGAATGAAATTGTGTGTAAAAGTTTGTATTGAAAATCGTACGATTTTCGGAGAGAATTCTCCGAAATCCACATGGACGAAGTCGCGGGCAAAAGCCGGGGTTAATAATTCGGAGTCTATTATTGACGCAGCTATATGAATGATTGAAGTATGAATGGATCGATTGAAAAATATCACTTCAGAAGCCGTAGCATGCTGCATGTTGCGCTTGATACTGTATAACGCCTTTTGTCTCGTTCGTTCGCATCCAAATAGAAAGATAACTAAGGCGCGATAGCGCTACATCACGCTGCCATACTATGGCCACATGTCTCATATAGCATCTTTTTTTTTCAGTCTATATTTTGTTTAAATATACTTGAAGTGCATAATGTAAGAGGAAGGCAATAAATATTTTTGATGTGAAAAACCGACTCGTATTCCGTGACGAATTATGACATGACGCTCTCACGCCACGTTTAGCTTCGATAGTTTGAAATTTTGGAAAAAAGCGCGCTAAATCGGCAGAGTGCGGTATTGACAGCTGCAATTTTGTTCGTCGTTCCTAAACACAATGTTCGAAATTCGAAAAAAGCGCGCGAAATCGGGAGTGTGCGTTATTTAGTTGTTTCACATCTGCCGGGCGTCCCGCGACGTCAATTTGTTTAAATCTTACTCTTTCTTCATTTCCAGGCATCCAGCACGCCATCGGTGGTCTCGCCTCAAAGCCGGAGCGCGACCTCCTCATGCAGGACTTCATGACCGTGGAGACCACCAACTTCCCCCACGAGGGCTCGAACCACACCCCGGCCCATCACTACTCAGAGTTCAAGTTCAAGACATACGCGCCCATCGCCTTCAGATACTTCAGGGATCTGTTTGGAATACAGCCCGATGACTTCCTGGTTTGTTTTATCTCTTATTTACATAGAAATGATTGAGCATCTCCTGAGAGGAGAGGCTAAGATTGTAGGTAGTGTACGCACGAGGGGTCCAACCACACCCCGGCCCATCACTACTCAGATTTCAAGTTCAAGTACAACTTCAGACGCTATGCTACGTACTATAAGGTTTATATTGTGTTACTTAGATTATCCGCCAACTCCACACGTCTCTTCTGTATAAACCATGGCTTATAAGCGGACTAGCGGCCCGGCTTCGCACGGGTTTGTTGTCTCCAAGTAACACAATATAAAACTTCGCGCGTGGCCCGACACGCACTTGTTTTTTTTTATTACTAACACAATTTTAAGGCGCTTTTTACATAGTGATGTGTGGCGGTGGCGGATAGTCAAAGTAACACAATTATAAGCCTTATAGTACGTAGCATAGCGTCGTCTGGAGAATAACGCCCGCGCCTCCGGGCGACGTCACCTGGAGGCGCGGGCGCGATTCTCTTTTACGACAAAAACGACGCTATGCTACGTACTATGAGTTTTATATTGTGTTACTTAGACTATCCGCCACCGCGACACGTCCCTTCTGTATAAAACGTGGCTAAGCATGTGCGATACTGAGTGCGAGCGTAACAGGAATATGGTATTGCCTTCATCCAGCTCTAAGAGGTTAAAATTGGTGGGGGCACGGAGTATCCGTACCACCCGTCCGTACACCGCTCGGGCACACCTTGAGAGTGCCCAAGCGGTGGGTTGAGATCATGTTCAAAATCCTATGTTGAAACCATGATAATTCGATTCTGCTCTCGATTCTAAAAAAACTACTTTCTATTTTTGCGTTAATTCATTAACACGTTGTATATTGTTTGTTAGTTAAACGGCTAAATTAACAAGAATTCTAAAGGTCGTGTGATAATAACTGGCGAATACGTTGATGTAACAATCGCATTGTCTTTGTGACCTCCGCACGCTGTCGCTTGTGCCTTTTCCTTCACATACATAACAAACATATTTATGTTACGTGCAAAGTACGCTTAAGAGGATATACCCGTCGGCGCGCCCGAGCCCGCTGCATACAAACGAAGTTTGATCCTATTTTCAATATTAACCAATTAAAGTAAATTAAATTTTTAAATCACCATTTAGAAACTTTCTTAGGTATATTAATATAGTATATTAATTGAGTGAGGGGGGGGGGGGAGGGGGGGGGCAGGAGTGGCCATTGTAGATATTACAATGTATGTAGTACCTACTACATATAGAGTACTTCTTGATATGACAGTTTTTAAGGGGATGACCAGACCATCGAACTGAACAACTTTCTATATAGGACGAAAATCGAAATCGCGAAAAAAAATCAGCTGTCCCATACATTTTACTCGAGTAGGTTTTGTATGGAACAGCTGTATTTTGTTTCGCGATTGCATTTTGATCCTATTTCCAATATTAACCAATTAAAGGCAATTACATTTTTAAACACAATTTAGAAACCCTCGAAGTGCAGGGTGAGGTGCGGTATGTGAAGTTAGTGGGGGCAGGGAATGGCTATTTTGTATGGGGTACCTACCACATTCTAATGTGTTAATATAGGGTCCTTCTTAATATGCTGACACTTTTTTAAGGGTACTTTTTTTTCAGACCGTCAAACTGAACAACTTTTTCTATGGAACCAACATCGAAATCGCGAAAAAAAAATCAGCTGTTCCATACAGAACTGCAAACCTACTCGAGCCAAATGTATGGGACAGCTGATTTTTTTTCGCGATTTCTATGTTGGTTCCATAGAAAAAGTTGTTCAGTTTGTCGGTCTGATCATCCCCTTAAAAAAGTGTCAGCATATTAAGAAGGCCCCTGTATAAATGATTTAATTTTCTATGGTGCCGTGGTGGTCGAGTGGCGAGTAACCTTGCCTGCCGGAGGCGATGGCTCGATCCCCGTCCAGACCGACTCGTACCAATGAGTTTTTCAGAATTTATGTACGATTTGTATCACCACTGGCTTTTCGATGAAGGAAAACATCGTAAGGAAACCCGAATGCTTCAATTTCGAGGCATGTATTGTACCCACTGTCCATTATAAGTGGCGACGGGCTCACCCCCCGTCACACTGAACAGAGTTTCGGTACTACTGGTGAAACGTGGATGTTCTGATTTTTCAGAATGTCTCTGACTACCCTCTCGGGGAATATGTATGAATGTAATTTTCTATTAATATTCTTCAAGCAATATTTGTTTATGTCTTAAGCTATTCATAATGAAGTAGATTATAGTAGACAATGGGTTAATAGTCTATTAGTGAAAACAAGAGATAATACCGTGCTAAGTAGACAAGTGACGACAACGGTTCGTTATTTACGTCTTCGGTGATTAATTTGACGTAAGACTGTTCTTTACGTCATTGTAGACCAGACGGTCTAATAAATATTGCAAATAAGTTGACAAGAAAGTTGAAGTGTAGATGGACAGGACACTTGACTAAACTGGAACTGGGCCGGTAGACCAAGGCAGTATCAATAGGTATATTAGCAACACAGTATATGAAAGAGTATCTAGTGCCATACATACGTGTTAATGAATAAGCGAAAACCTCATACAACCCCAACTGATATATAACAAAATAGTTAGATTGAAACAATAATTTCTTTATTTTGAGAGTTAACATTTAAAGTTATTCGCATTTTAAGTTTTTAGGCAAAAATGATTTGTTATCATTTCAGCAATGAATGAAAGAGCTAACGTGCTCATGGATACATTTTAAGAATCTTGTTTGGGTAGTAAGTAGGGTGAGTGTACCTGTGCGGTGGGTTTAGTGTTAAGTTACAAACAAATTACTTAATATTTTGAACAAAAAAACCTATGTAGAAACCATGATAATTCGATTCTGCTCTCGATTCTAAACAAACTACTTTCTAGATTTGCGTTAATTCATTAACACGTTGTATACAGTACGGACACTCCCTGCGCGCCACCAATTTTAACCTCACCCCCGCTTATTAGGAAGTGTGGCGGAAATCGTAGGCAATGGCGTATTCCTGTCTCGCTCGTAGGTATTGCTAAATGGGAGCATTACTACAACTACAGGGTTTTAGGGTAAACAGTTGCATTACTTTAAGGGGTGATTGAACCCATGATACTGAACAACTTTCCCTAAGAAACCTATAGGAACAAAGCATTTAGTATGGGAAGACCAAAATTTCCCTATAGGTTACTTTGGGAAAGTTGTTCAGTATCATGTACCCATGATCAACCCTTAAAGTAATACAACTGTTTACCCTAACACTCTCATTCATAAACAGAAAGTTGGTAGTTGTAGTAATGTTGGGTGGTCACCTCGATAGGGATTACGGTCGTGAGTTTATACAGGGTCTTTCTTAATATGCTGCCGGCTTTTTCAGGGGATGATCAGACCATAAATCTGAATAACTTTTTGTATGGGATTAGCATCAAAATAATAAACCACTATCACTATGCAGCCAACATCGAAATCTCGAAAAAAATACACCAGATTCATATAAAACTGCAGTACCAACTCGACTCAAATGTATGGGACGGCTGATTTTTATCTTCGCGATTTCGAAAATGGCTCCATAGTGAAAGTTGTTCAGTTTGATAGTCTGACGCGCCCCCTAAAGGCTCCAACAGGGTTTTTTACATTCTGTGTAAACATTTTTGATATGCTTTGATTCTGTGATCCAAAACTCCACGATGCTATCGAGCGGCTCTACTGCCATTCTATACTCAACCTTATTCCCTCGATTGCAGATGTCAATGTGCAGCGCCCCCCTACGCGAACTGAGCAACCCCGGAGCTTCGGGAAGCATCTTCTACCTGACAAACGACGACGAGTTCATCATAAAGACAGTGCAGCATAAAGAGGGAGAGTTTCTGCAGAAACTATTGCCTGGATACTACTTGAACCTCGATCAGGTGAGAATGGACTTTATTTGGGTGTAATAAGCATCAGACTTCTTCTTCCTGCCCTTATCCCATTACTTGGGGTCGGCGCAGTATGTCGTCTTCCTCCATTCATCTCTTTTAGCTGTCATTTCAGCGCACACTCCTTGTTTACACAAGTCATCTTTCACACAATCCATCCATCTTTTCTTTGGTCATCCTCTCTTCATGCAGCCATCCACTTTCATATTTAACATTCGTCCTGTAATATGCCACTCATCTCTTCTCATCACATGTCCATACGACGATAATCGATTACCGCGCAGTTTTTCATTCACAGGAGCCACTTTCAAATTTTCTCTAATATACTCAGTCCTAATCTTGTCCATTCTAGTAACACCACACATCCATCTTAACATTCTCATCTGTGCTGCATCATAAAGCATCAGACTATACTCCGACAATTTCGTGCTATACAGGGTGTAACAAAACACCCTAGTAATACTTAAGGGGGTGCTTCAGACCATCAAACTGAACAACTTTCACTATGGAGCCAGAATCGAAATCGCGAAAAAAAAATCCGCTCTTTCGTACAAAATTGCAGTACCGTCTCAACTCAAATGTATGGGACAGCAGATTTTTTATTTTTTTCTCGACGTTGGCTCCATAGTGAAAGTTGTTCAGTTTGATTGTCCGAACCACCCCTGAAAAATTGGAATGTGTTCAAAAAATCACTTATGGTCAAACAAAATTTGCTGAAACTGTTTAAAGTGATGATCAGACTATCAAACTGAATAATTTTCTCTATGGGCTCAAAGTCAAAATCGCGAAATATGAATCTGATGTTCCATACAAAACTGCAATGCTACTCGATCCTAATGTATGGGACAGCAGATTTTTTTTCACGCTTTTGATATTGATCCCGTAGAGAAAGTTGTTGAGTTCGATGTTCTGATCATCCTCTTAAAAAACTCTCGGCCTATTAAGATGCACCCTGTATAAAGGGTTTTTAAGAGGACGATCAGACCATCAAACTGAACAACTTTCTCTACGGGACCAATACAATTGTGTCGAGTAAGATTTCAGTTTAGTATGGAACAGCTGATTTTATGTTCGCGATTTCGACATTGGTCCCATAGAGAAAATTATTCAGTTTGATAGTCTGATCATCCTCTTAAAAAAGTGTCAGCATATTAAGAAGGACCCTATATTATAATTATCTATTCTGCGCCCACAGATAAAAATTGTCGGACCACACAGAGGGAACAAGAAACTATAAACCGCACAAATCAAAATAACATTTATCTTTTAATTTCCAGAACCCACGCACGTTACTACCAAAATTCTTCGGTCTATATTGCTACCAGTGTAACAGTAAGAACGTCAGACTTGTGGCAATGAACAACATCCTACCGTCTTACGTCAAGCTACATCAGAAATACGACTTGAAAGGTTCTACTTACAAACGAAAGGTCAGTGTTAAACATACATATTCTCACGCCTGTCTCCCACTGGGGTAGGCAGAGACAGCGGAACGTCACCTGCTACGATCCTGACAAACCTCTAGCTTCCTCCACATTCATTAGTCCTTTCATGCATGCTCGTCGGTTTCGGGTAGATCTGACCAGGCTCTATTTGCCGTATGTACAGTACACACTGCGCCAATTTGGTCCTTATATGTACACACGGCGACACATCAAGCTACGCAAAACCAACATAAGCTGGCAGCACGACGTTATACATTACTCTACCTACGCGCTGCCAGCTTATTTTAGTTTTGCGTGACTTGATGTGTCGCCGTGTGTACGTCTAGACCGCCCCCTTCCAACATATCCACTTACGCTTGCCTTATAGATTGCACTCATCAATCTGCTCTCATCCATTCTTTCCATATGACCAAACCATCTCAACATACTATATTCTCTATCTTTGTCACTACATCCTCTTTCAAACCACAATTTGATTGGATACAACTCTTTCAAATCATACTTGAATGTCAATACAGTAGGCTGAGGCAGGTAGTCACCATATCAGCCGATAGAGGTCCACAGTTGGACATAGGCCTCCTCCAAGGATCGCCTCAACGACCGGTCCTGTGCTGCCCTCATCCAACGGGTTTTTGCCGCCTTCATCAGAACGGCATTCGGGAACTCTTCGGCCCCATTGGCCATCGGTTCTGCGAGCAATGTGCCCCGCCCGTCGCCACTACCTCAGTGGTCTAATGGTTAAGAGCATTGGGTTCTTGACACGGAGGTCGTTTCCCACAGGGCACACCTAGTGATATGTCACTTTGTGCGTTTTTCTCCAGTTGGTTAGGACATTGCAGGCCGAATCACCCGATTGTTTGAAAAGAAAGATGAGCTTTGGATGGCACGTAAGCCGTTGGTCCCGACTACTATCTCTGGTGGTAGTAGTCGTTACATAAACATCACGTCAGAGGCTGTAAGGCGGTCTGAAAAAACTCTGATACCAGGGCTTGCCCACACGATAAGAAGATTGCCACTTTAGTTTAGCAAATCTTTGGGATCAGGCACAGTATAAGAAAGAGTATTTATTACTACATATAGTATGGACACTCCCTGTCTCCCACCAAATTTTTACCTCACCCCCTCTATTGTCCTCTGGTTACCTCGGCAGTTACCTGTAGCATAAACTGACACCACAATTGACACGCTAGAATGTATGTTTTCGAAACAAAGAGAATATAATCTCGGGACGAAGGATAAAAACTCTATTTGAATAGACGGGTGTCATTCAAATAGAGCTTTTGTACCGCACGCAGCTAAAGTTATTGCAGCCCTAGGCGCGGTTTATACAGAAGAGACGTGTAGCGGTGGCGGATAGTCAAAGTAACACAATTATAAACCTTATAGTACGTAGCATAGCGTCGTTTGGAGAATTACGCCTGTGCCTCCAGGCGACGTCACCTGGAGGCGCGGGCGCGATTCTCCTTTACGACACAAATGACGCTATGCTATGTACTATAAGGTTTATATTGTGTTACTTTGATTATCCGCCACCGCCACACGTCTCTTCTGTATAAACCGTGGCCTAGACTCCGTTTCGCATATGCTGACGTCATCTTGTTCTCACCGATCCCAGCTACCCAATCCGCCGCGTAGCACCAGCAACGTCCTATGCCGAGGTCCGTATCCCTCTGGGTGCCCCTAGGTCGGTTGCTTAAGTTCATTCATTTGGCTCGGTAGACCCTTCGTGGTCCCTCCAATAGTCCGCAGTAAAAAGCAGTAACTGCTCCCTGAGCAACGCTGTATTAGTCATTTTAAATAAAAGTACTATAAAATGTATATATTTGGAATCGTCTGATTATTAGCTTTCATTTGATACCTATAATGTAATTTTTAACAACAAAAAAATTTTTATTCTCCCTTTTTTTTTATATCGCAGACGTCATATTAGAATAATATAGCCTATGTCACTCACAATTTTTACAAATCTAATGACACCTCATACGTTAAAATCCATCTAGCCGTTTAGGCTGTAGGCCGTGCCAAAGAAATAGACATACAAACATACATACATACATACTTACATACATACATACATACATACATACGCTCGAAAAACATAACCCTCCTTCTGGCGCAGTCGGGTAAAAAAGACGTCATCTTGTTAATTTCTGTCTTTTGTAAGCAGTGTCCGGGGTGTGACTCAGGCTTTGGGTCAGATATTTAACATTTTGTTATAACGTTTGCAGGCAAACAAATCGGAAAGACAAAAAGGCTCGCCCACGTATAAAGACCTCGACTTCATGGAGCACCACACTGAAGGCATATTCCTCGAAGCGGACACCTACACAGCGCTCATAAAGACAATGCAGAGAGACTGCCGTGTTTTGGAGAGCTTTAAAGTGAGCATTTAAAATATAACAATTTTACCTGTAAATAAAATTATTATTAAGCATACTTACCTTATTCCAGGTCTATTATTATATTTGAGAGAGCGGCTTACTTGACTTCCGTTTCCGAGCGAACATTACCCTAGTAAAGCGCCATCTGGTGGACACAATCAGCAGCCAGGCAGTGGGGGGGCACGGCCATGAAGCCGGTGCCCGCCATTTTACTTTCATTGAAGATTTGAATTCAGCTAGCGTTCAGCGTGATCGTGCTGCAGAATGCGAGCAAATAACACGACTAGTGTAGGTGTGACCGTGTCAGAGAGCGAGCACGACTATCACAAAACGCCAGCACGATCGTATCCTGGTATGCCTTAAAAAGATAGTTTATGATTTCGTTGTTCAAGGTTAGGAAGAACGATATTACAGCAGACAGGTGTACAAAATAGACCTGGAATAAGGTAAGTATGCTTAATAATAATTTTATTTACAGGTAAAATTGTTATATTAAGCTTTTATACCTTATTCCAGGTCTATTATTATATTTGAGAAGTGTTTGGTATCGGCTGCTGGATTGCTTCTGGATTGACGCCAATGTGATTTATACGAAGTTCATTGATTATTTCAAATTGGTTTTCTTTGTGCAAAAACCAAAAACGTTTACATAACATTCTTTATGAGTATGGTTGGCATGGTGCGTGAACCAAAATTGTTTTTGAATTTGGGTGGTTTCGTGTGAGAACCAACATTATTTCAACCTGACATCAATAAAATTACAATCAAGGTATTAGAATACCATTGACACTGGCATAGGAACGCACAATGTAATATTGATATCGATAAAAAGATAAATGTAGGGAGCAACGATAGTCCAGGCCATGACTTGATCTCAACGGGCTTCACCGTACAACGCCGTATATAATGAGTGAATGGGTTCATTCAGCTGAGAGTGTGAGGTTCAACCGCATTTTACAACAGAAAATGGTTCATCAAGTAGAAATATCGGACTCGCTTTGCAGACTGTGATGAACCCAGAAATACGACGCGTGACAATAATAATTCATCAACAAACTTAGTTAGATTTGTACCGTAGGACGGTAGGACATAAGAAAAAATTTATGTGTGGCGAGTTGACTGAGAAAAGAAACTCTTCCAATGGAAAATACATCACTTGTCGTATCAATGGCGATAGCGACAATAATATAATAAAGTTAGAATCTTATCTAGGAATTTTGCTCGCATACAGGACCATATTATCCGTATCCTCCTCGCAGAGGACATTACACACCGAGATATTACAAAGAGCTTAGCAGTTATAACAAAGCTTCATTATTTCGTCTCTGGTTTATATTTCAGGCCTGGCATCAAGGCAAAATTACTTGCAACTCATTGTTCGGCAGGAATCAATCCCCTGTCTGTTCTGAACCGGTCTCAGGACACCGGTCATCGTGAACAAGTTATGATTGATCAGCGAATAATAAAATAGACGGATTGTTATAATTTTATCCAGCATAATAAAAAACAACTGATAAAATAAGGATATTACCTTTGTTATGCATATAGGTTAGGTATATATCAAGCGACTAGAATGTTTGAAAGTTGCAAAGTAAACCGATAACTCTCGGTTAGCAAACATTTAAGTCAGTTTGTAAAAGGATGTCATAAGATCGATTGCCAACCTAAGTTGGAAAGCATTTTTTTTTTATAACATTGGTTTCATTTATAATTGAGTAGGTACCTCACACCACGTAAAAGATTGGATCGTACGAACTACGGACTGAATTAATCAAAAAAATTAAAAAGAGACTAACTTTTCAAGGACATTAAGATTTTAACCCCTCGGTAGAGAGTAGTATATTCCTTGATTTTAACCAATTGTCTTTCAATCACCGCTTTTCAAATTAAAATATTGTAACCATACGCAACACGCGCATGACATAAACATTATGAGCGTACAGCTGATATAGACAGGTTTCGGAACAACCACAGAGAAAATATAGCCACTGTCATAAGAATGCATTTCACAAAAGCCTAGGCATATCACGCAGGCACGACACCACAATAATGAATAACCACCCTCGTAGAAGGGATTTATTTATGTGTGATATAATCACAAAGAATATCTGTCTACCACCTCGGGGAATCTAGTCGCGAGCATATGCCCATGCTTATGCTTTAGTCTTCAAAGAACGTTTCTTCTATTTAAATACACAGTCATTAGTAAATGTTTGCGAATAATGATAATAATCATAAATAAAATAGCTAACGATATAGGAGGTCGACTGGCCATCTGATCGAATTCGTTGAAAATGATTTTCAGTTCAGGGTTCAAGTAATTAAATATGCATGTAAGGCATAGAAAGCGTCATTTACATACGAAGCATGACGAAATATCTGATCGAATAGAACCGTTTGGTGTAACGTGAATCTCAAACAATACAATTTTAAGAAACGCCGAGAACACTTTATAGGCCATCAGCTATCTTTCAGCTTGTTTTCATTCAGTTTTTGTGTAACATGCACACATTATTTATTACGTGGTGCTAATACTGCAACAGAATAATGGGACAAAATTGCGTGGGAGAAAAGCATACCGACGCATACATAAAAAGATAGTTTGGCTATCAGTTATTACCTAAAGTAGGTAGATATATTATCTATCATTTATAAACGAATGCATTTTTGAAAGCATGCACTTTTGAAAATGTGTGATTTTCTGAAACTGCCCGCATGATATTACAAACCAAGATTTATAATTATTGATTAACAACGTGTGTTGTGTAACCATCAGATACTTTGTAATAATGCTCCGATTGAACTGATTAGAATCTTTTGCAAAAATTTCGGTGGTTGAAGAAGGCACCATTAATTAACTGAACTTTATAATACCAAACGTAGGGTTACAAAATTCTGGATTGGATTGCCAGAAAGAACAGAGTTATATGACCTTCTGTAAATATTTTTATTTCGATCTTTGTACTGCAACTTTATAAGTGAATATTCGTTAAACGGACAGCCTGGATCCCTTTCTTATGCACTTATGTACAGTTTATATCATTATCATGAGCACCGGAACGCCATCCTGATTTGCACAATCTTGATTTTCACTGAATGCAATATTCACCAAAAAGGACAACCCAACAGGTTCGAGTCAGGATTTAATTATTTAGATTAATATGTGGGTATTGCAAGTAGGTGCCCCACATTTAAACAAACCTCCACGATTAAAAAGGAACTGGTTCAGATGACCGAGTCCAAATAAAAATTACGAACGGTGATTACGAGTACAGCGTGATAATAACGCCTTCTGATTACTGTGCGAAATCAGGAAATGTCTTTAATCATAAAAGGGATTTTGCCTAGTCCTCCGTAGAAACGGGCGGTTCTAGAAACGATGACCAGATAGCATTCGGTACGCTGGAAATTTCGGACATAAAATTTGATGACCATTACAGAACATGAAATGGAAAATTTTTGGAAATGGCTTTCCGGGTATGTCATGGAGATTGGGGGCAATTAATGTCCGATAGGTACCGGGACCCTTAATTCCCTCCATTATTTTACCTTGTGTTTGGTTCCCGATGCTAGATGCGACACGGGATACCGAGCCACCAGGCAGTAGGCACGTGGTCGGCTGGTCGTTGTGGTATTGTGCCCCCAGTAGGCACGTGGGCGGCAAGTCATCACGCTATTATGCCGCCAGCAAGCAGGAGCGTGGGCGGCAGGTCATCACAATATCATGCCACCAGCAAGAGCGTGGAAGGCGGGTCATCACAGTATTCGGTAACGGAAAGGCAGCGCTTTCCGTTACATGTCCGCTCAGTAGGAATTCAAAACGCCAATGAAAGTAAAATGGCGGGCACCGGCTTCATGGCCGTGCCCCCCCACTGCCTGGCTGCTGATTGTGTCCACCAGATGGCGCTTTACTAGGGTAATGTTCGCTCGGAAACGGAAGTCAAGTAAGCCGCTCTCTCAAATATAATAATAGACCTGGAATAAGGTATAAAAGCTTAATATATCATTATTTTTTAATAGCAACTCAGTGGATTTGCAGTCTCGGCCGCCCCTAGGCCCCAGGCCATGTAGTAAATACCAGTCGCCCCTTTCTCGGCACCCGTCATATATAGACTATGTATTATTGTATACATAACTTTAGCTTAAGAATTTATATTGTAATAGTTATTAAGTCGTGTTATGTTGTAGAGTTTCTGGCCGCATCTTCTCTACAGCGACAACACGTTCCGACGCGGTGGTAGCTTTAAAAAAGAATTGACGTTTGATAAGTGTGCTGCAAGCTCCTATATTGAATAAATTATATTGACTTTTGACTTTTATACTACATAATGAATTTACTTTATTGCCGAAGTGTGAAGTCGTGGTGGTCCAGTGGCGAGTAACTTTGCCTTCCGTGCAGGAGGCGATGGTTCGATCCCCGTCCAGGCCGACTCGTACTAATGAGTTTTTCGGAATTTATGTACGATTTGTAACACCACTGGCTTTTCGGTGAAGGAAAACATCGTGAGGGAACCTACACATTTCAATTTCGAGGTACCACTTTGTACCCACTGTCCATTATAAGTGGTGACGGGCTCTCCCCCCCGTCACATTGGACAGAGTTTCGGTACTACTGGTGAAACGTGGATGTTCTGTGGTTTCAGAATGTCTCTGACTACCCCCATGGGGATTATAGACCCTGTATTCGTCCATTCTGTCCGTCTTTATGTGCGGCTTCAATTACTCCCTTACTTTTTATTTTTACCTTAAAAAGTGTCAGCAAATTAAGAAGGACCCTATACAGAGTGTGACAAAATAAAAAAATTTTGTCTCATACATTTAGCTCGAGTAGAATTGTAGTTTAGTGTGGAAAATCCGATATTTTTTTTCGCGATTTCGATATTGGTTCCATATTTAAAGTTGTGCAGTTTGATGGTCTAAACCACCCCCTTAAATGTTTATTTGTATTTTTGTAACACCTTGTATAAGGGTTGCTTGTTTGACTACGGAACCCTAAAAACACCATGTCTATATGATACCGATCTATTCAAGAAGTTACACAATAAAACCCTCTTTCTGACTGTAATACTATTTTGATTCCGTTTACTCAGATCATGGACTATTCCCTGCTCGTCGGTATACACAACCTGGACGAAGCTCAGAGAGAGAAGACGGAAGCCCGCAAGAGAACCGACTCCGGCCACAGTGACGATGATGACGGCGAACCTAAGAAAGGGCTTAATCGGACCAGGTATGTCAATGTGAGCTTTGTGGTGTGGGCTGTAAGGTTTAGAGTTGTTCTGGGTGTTTTTTGAGTTGTGGGGGCTATTTTAAACGTTAATAGTGGAATAGTAATTTTTGTCCATTGAGTCCATTGAGCTATTATGTACTACGTAATAGAGGCGACACTAGAAACAAATGTCATGAGCCACATGCGGAGTATGACCGCGGGCGGATAAAAGATAATGTTGAGATTTACTGAGGACAACGTATTGCCCTTTCCCACAACCGGTTTCGACACCGAATAGGTATCCTACCAGAAAAAAAGCTTTATACAAGCTCGCAGCCGTTACACCCCTACATGTGCAGCGTGCGAAAATAATTAAAAATTGTGTGATTTTCGATGCTATTTCAACGCAAGCAAAGTCGATAATGGGAGTGAAAAATGATCTACGCTGTGTTTCGCCAGATGCGCTCGGCCCTTAGCCACGGTGTATACCGAAGAGACGTGTGGCGGTGGCAGATAATATAAGTAACACAATATAAACCTTAAAGTACGTAGCATAGCGTCGTTTTTGTCGTAAAGGAGAATCGCGCCCGTGCCTCCAGGTGACGTCGCCTGGAGGCGCGGGCGTAATACTACGGCGGGCTACGTACTATAAGGTTTATAATTGTGTTACTTTGACTATCCGCCACCGATACACATCTCTTCTGTATAAACCGCGCCTAACACGGAAACATTGTGTGTGAAAAGGAACTCATGAAGAGCTCTGTCTTCTCTAGTACCTAGTACATAATAGCTCAATGATGAACTTTTTCTGAACAGGTAAATTATTTTGTGAGGTGGAAGTTTTGAATTGTTCTTTTAAGGCGATCATTGACTTGTGATGTTACCACAGAATAAAATAAAATGAAGAAAGAATTAGTGACTAAATTATAGGCTCATAATTTAAGTTACAAAATCAGTCAGTTTTGTTGGATATTTTTAAGTGCACACATGTGTGCAAAACAAATGTACTAATACTAATATCTCTCTATCGGATAGAATAGGAAATAGACATATTCATCTTAAGAATATTTCCCCTACGGGATTCGAACTCGCGACCCTCTGAACTAGTGTTTTATATTCCATTGTAGGCACAATACAAGTCAGTAGTCGCTTTTTTGTTTAACAAAGAGGGAAGCTCTGCACCTATATTGCAAAGTGAGCCTACTCGCAGGCGCGGTCCGAAGTCGAATTTACTCGGCATATTTAATTATTAGTGACCCTCCCAAAATTTCTGGATGCGACCGCTCCTGCCTACTTGACTCAGTTTAGCAGGGATACGTGCGTCTTCCCTTTTTTGGTTTAATCTGATGTTATTTCTTATATTTTTATATTGTTTATGTAAATAGCTATTTTGAAGGGAGGTGGGTACATTGTTTTTTTTTAATAAACAATTTCAGATCGGAACACGGTCGGGAGGAATTCGAGAAGCAAGTGAAAAGGACACAGTACGATATTATTTATAATGAATGTTTTGAATAACCTCACTATAATCTTGTCTCTCTCTAACGCCTGTAGGATTGTATTCTGTCTCTTTCTAACGTGGTTTTTGTGATAGTTGAGGTCATGTTGCTGATTTGATGTTTTTGAACTTGAAGATAATTGTGAAACTTATACCTTAAGGGGTGCTCAGAAACGTTGCTACAACTACCAAATTTATTTTTAAGCATCCAGTTGTAGCTAGGCTCGTTTTAGTATTCCGTACCATCATTTTCAAAACGGAGAACTTATTAAATCACCTTGGTGTCTGTCCGTCAGTCCGTCTGTCACTTGCTTTTTTCTCATACAGGGTCCTTCTTAATATGCTGACACTTTTTAAGAGGTTGCTCAGACCGTCAAACTGAACAACTTTCTCTATGGAGCAACATCGAAAAAACGAAAAAAAAATCTTCTGTCCCATACATTTGGCTCGAGTAGATTTGCAGTTTTGTATGGGACAGCAGATTTTTTTTTTCGCGATTTCGATGTTGGTGCCATAGAGGAAGTTTTTCAGCATGATGGTCTGAGCATCCCCTTAAAAAGTGTAAGCTTATTAAGAAGGACCCTGTATACACTTTTTAAGGGGATGATCAGACCATGAAACTGAACAACTTTCTCTATGGGACCAATATCGAAATCGCGAAAAAGGTCGTAAGTAGGTTTGCAATTTTGTATAGAACAGCAGATTTTTTTCGCGATTTCGATGTTGTTCCCTTAAAGAAAGTAGTTCAGTTTGACGGTCTGATCATCTCCTTAAAAAGTGTCAGCATATTAAGAAGGACCCTGTATATTTAGATATATATTAATACAAAATAAAATTAGAAAAAAAGCAAGAAAATGGGTTTATTATACCTATTGAATGAAAATTATCAGGTGGGCATTACTTTCGTTAGTTTTTATTTCGATATCCAAGAAAGTAATACTAGCTTAAACTGATCTTCAGTTACTGTATGACTAAATACTTAGGTAGTATCAGTTTATACTGGTCCTTACTAACGACTCATACAATACAAGTGGTGACGGGCTCACCCCCCGTCACACTGGACAGAGTTCCGGTACTACTGGTGAAACGTGGATGTTCTGAGGTTTCACAATATCTCTGACTACCCCCTCGGGGAATATAGTCGTGAGCATATGTTTATGCTTACCAACGACCCATGTTTTGACAGATTGTAATCAAGTAAAAAATTTAATTAATGCCGTGTCAATTGATGACAGGTAGCTAGCCTTTCGTCCATAAACACTGATAAAATATCTCTGACTACACCTCGGGTAATATAGTCGTGAACATACACCTCGAAGCGTCAAATCAGCAATACCACACAAATGTAGACTTAGGCTTGAACCTGGCCTGTGCGCACGGAATTTGAGTTTCCTGTAGTTCCATCCCTTTCTGTCAATCAAAAACATCATTCGATAGAGCGAGAAACACTGAGAACTGCTTTGCTCGCGCCGTCAAGTTTAGACTACGGAGTGCGGACAAATAATGTTGTGTTGTTTCAAATTGACTCAAACGGATGGAGCTAGTTTCGTTCTGGATCAAGCCAGCAAGCCTGTCGGGCTAGCAACCCACACACGACAAAGCGACAAAACGAGAAAACCTTTACGGTGCTTACTTTCGCATACTCGTCTCGATTTTTCTCATTTCCTCGGGGGTGGGCTCAAACAGGATAGGTCTGGTTCAATCCGGGCAAGCCTGGTTCAAGCCGGACGGGTCTGGTTCAAGCCTAAACATGCATGTGTAACAAAATTAACAAACAGTGCGTTAATTTGTAATTAATGGCATGCGATCCATGCTCACATGACTATGGCATGGGTTACATAAGTTAGTTATAGTTAACTCCTAACTTACATGGTTTTTAAACAATAGAACACAATTGTTCGAACGAACCTAATATCTGTAGACTAAATTCCCTTTTGTAATGTTACTCCTTAACCACCGGATACCACAAAAGCAGAGCGAAAAGGAAATATGTATGGTTGAATTTCAATGAATAAATACGCTTGTGTAACTTTATATGGACCTTTTTTGACCCTTATAAAAAAAAGTGTTTGTGTAAATTGACCATTTCCTCGCTGACATCACATTTTTCTCAAAATCTGTAAATGCAGCTCTAAATGTCTCAAAAAGTTAGGGATAGTCTTCTATGAACGGTTAACTGTATCTGCTCTATTGCCCCGTCCAAAAAAATCAACCCTTTACATCTCGGCTTTAACTATTTATATGTGAACTGGTTACGCGTGTAATTCTACTAACAAACATTTCTGCCACTTTTTGCGGGGGACGAGGTAACATGAAATTCGCAACTTTGGATTTTATTCCCCATAACTTTAGATTCTAATTTAGAATGTTAAAAATCATGAAAAGTAGTCTCGTGTGAACCCCAAACGTTCTATGTTCGAAGTTATTATTTCGCAATTATAGGCTGTCTCGTTTAGTGATAAGGTGTAAAATTGAATGTAAATGCACAAGATCAATTGTGCTTATACCGTGGCAGAGGGGAAATGCTACCGCAAGGCTAGTCCTTATAATAATTAGTCAAAGCATCTCGGCCCCGATATTATTTAGCTGTATGTGTTCCATACTAAGATTTGTTTCGTATCCACATCGAAATTTCACTACTTCCATCAGTAGCCGAGAAAGTAAAAAATGACGCCAACTTAACCCGACTTCGCTCCGCTTTGGTGCGTACCTGGCCTAACAAAGTTAATAAGCATTGTGAAAGATTCATTCACAAAATGAACCTTATGTGGTAGCCATAAAACCCTATTTATTCCCTTCCTTGACTTGCACTTCTACAAGATCCAAAAAATCAAGCAAGAATCAAGCCTATAGTACTTACATCTACACCACTGCTAGCCAATGTAAAATGAACTCTACGCTAAGGTAATATGTAAAATGTTGCAGGTCAATAAATCGGCAGCGGCTGGTCGCTCACTCGACTGCGATGGAGAGCATTCAGGCGGAGAGTGAACCCATCGATGAAGAGGAGGACGTCCCGTGAGTTACTTTAAACAGTTTATTGTCTAATATAGTGTTTATTAATAAATTTTTGTACTTGTACTTTGTATATTTCCATCCAGACTACTGTTCCAATAAAAAAAATCTGCTGTTCCATACAAAACTGCAATCCTACTCGACTCAAATGTAAGGGACATTTGAGTCGGATTTAAATTAAATTTATTTTTTCAACAGCATCAAATCAATTTAGATTTTTTTCGTTCTTGTCTCCATACTGGAAGTGGTTCAGTTCGATGACTAAACTACCCCTTCAAATATTAATATTTTAGATCATCGGTGGCACGTTGTGGAGAGCTATCGAATCCGCACGGACCACATGCCATGTACCATTGAGTTTTTCTAACTTATGTACGTAATACCACGGAATATCTAAGAGTACAACAGAAAGTTCACTATCGAAGAACGCTCTCTCCAAGCGCGACTGACACTCACACATTGACTCTTTGTCCGTGGATGTGCAAGGGATGTCAGTAGTGCGTTCCGATTCCGAACGAACGAATGTTGAGCTCGATCGAGGAAGAAATCGTGGTAAATACGACCGACGCGGCGACGATCGGGGTCCGGGAGTCGTTGGCCGGCGGCCGGCACAAGAGTCCGGCCGTGCCAGCGGGCGGTAGGTACCAACGGAAGAAAGAGTCGCGCAAAAGAACACTACCTATGCGACACTGAACTAAACACATTTTAGTGCATCTTAGTCATCAAAATAATTCCTAAGAATGCGATGCAGTATTTTTTAGCAATCTTTTGATTATTACTATTACGATATTACTTTTTTTTTTTTTTTTTTTTTTTTTTTTTTTTTTTTGAATGACATATACAGTTTGCTCAGGGAGCATTTACTGCTTTTTACAGCGGGCTTTTGGGGGTGGCCTTACCAGTGACGGCGAAGCGCCCTGGTAGGTCACCGAACCAGTGATTTAAGCAACCTGCCCAAGGGGCACCCCAGGGGGGTACGGACCTCGGCAATGGGCGTTGCTGGGAACGATATTACTTTATGCATCCGACGACGTATAGGATACTAATTTAATTTTCGAAATGAACAAACAAATATCAAGGACATTCGGTGCGAGACAAAGAGCGCGAGACACTCAAGCCTCGACGTCGAGGCCCGACCGCGTAGGTACATTTTTATACCGAACGTGCGTAGTGAGACAGGCCTGGTAATACCGACTGCTCTCAAACGGTGAAGGAAAACATCATGAGGAAAACTGCATACGCTAAAGAAATTCCGATGCGTATGGGAAGTCTACCAATCCGCATTGGGCACGCGTGGTGGGTAGGGCGGTGCCCTGCAGTGGGACATATAGGCTGTGATGATGAGGCTGTTTGTTTGCTTCGCCACCAGGCCGGGCGGAATTCCAGCCAGGAACGCGCGCGGCGAACGTCTACTCCTGTTCCTGGGTATCATCGACATCCTGCAGTCCTACAGGCTCAGGAAGAAGCTGGAGCATACGTGGAAGAGTATGATCCACGATGGGGTAAGTAAAACTATCTTCATTAGAATGGGAAGATCTTCCCATTAGCCAGGGAAAGTCTTTTAGCATGCTTGGGATGATCTTTAAACATGCTAAGGACATCTTTAAACTCTCTTCTATTTTTATTTTATTTATTAGGCACGTAAAACAGATTACAGTTGTAAAAAATACCAAAAGTAGACAGATTAAATGGTATAGAAAGCCATAATCCTAAGCATATCTGCACATCATGAATTGAGCAGAAGTTAAACAGTTAGCATCCTGTGCGTGACTCTATACATGCTAAAAAGAAGAAGAAAACAAGAGAATAATCTCATACAATAACAAAGCCCAAAAATTATACATGTCTCTAATGTCACCTTCGTATGCATCAGTTGTGCTCTGCTGTCATACATTACCGCTGAGATCCCAGTTCTTTCAATAGTGCTCGGTCATTAAACAGTAATGTATAAAACAATCAAGCATATTTTTGCCGCCCCGTTAACAGCGCGCAGATGCAAAGTCCTTGTCTATAGAATGTCATTAGACCCATAATATTTTACTTTCTTCACTCTTCAAAATCGTGGTAAATGAAGGGGACAAGGCAAGAAGTTTCTTACTTATACAAGTAAAATGGCTTCCCTATCATGGTCGAGTCCGAAACGCGCTTGGCGTGTATTTTATTTGTAAAATTTTTATTTTATTTTATTTACAGGACACGGTATCCGTTCACCGGCCGAGTTTCTACGCGCAAAGGTTCCTAGATTTCATGGCAAAGACGGTCTTTAAGAAAATACCTTCGTGTGAGTATATCTTCGAGTTGTCTATCGTTGTTATAAACGTTGTCGTATATATGGAGAGTAGGTCTTCGGGTTTGAGATTGTTACAATACCGGATAGTATTTGTGTTATTTTGGAAACTAAAGGCGATATAAGGAATATGTTTCATGTAATAATAAGGCATTCTCTGAAAGCTAATTTAAGAATAAAATTAAATATTGAAAAATTAAGTCTCGGGCAAGACTGGAAACCGCACTCTCCCAAACCGGGGAATTGCGTGTAACCAATTTCGCCACCGAGCCCCAGAGAACGAAATTTTCAATCTATTGCGTTGTAAGGGGACGTGAGCGCCATCTACTGGAAGTTATTACAAACTAACCAACCCGCATGTCCAGAATCACAACTGGAATATATTTCATATATATTCCTATGAATTCCAGTTGTAATTCTGGATTTGCGGGTTGGTACGGTTTGGAAGAGTGCGAGTTCACGTCCCGCCCGAGACTTAATTTTTCAATCTTTAATTTGATTAGAAATAGCACAATATGGCTTTAACATGTTTAAAATCAATAATATTTCTAATTTGAGAAATAAAGAATTACAGTTTCTGAGAGTTACGCGGTTATTATTTAATCTAGAATTAAACAATTACCAAAACGCAGTTAGAACCCGTTAAAATGTATAATTCGAGAGTAAATAATTAGTTCAACATTCCTCGATATCGATATGGCGTTGACATGTCATGGCTCTGAACATGGCCATTTTGAACCAAAGTGTCACTGATTCTGCACATTCTTTGACGAACTTGTAGAAAATTTCCTAATTATTTAAAAAAAACTATTTTCATTGTGTGTTTTTGATCGTTGTTCAGTTTTAGAATAAACATACTATATTTCTATCTTGATCAAATAAGACATTATAGAAACCTCTTTTTTTCTATTTAAAATATTCACAATTCATTCTAATTAACATATTCCTTAAGTTCTTATAGATACTGACATGTTATCCGGTATAGCTGTCACGTTTACACATTAAAAGTGTTAATGAGATAGCTAGTGTATCAATCTCAGCCTGGAAATGTAGTTTTTCGACTGAAAGAAGGTCTTTCCTTTTCAATTTCTTCCGTAAATCATTAGAAAATTGAGTCATCAAGCTATCACCGGCATAGCTATCCCCTCAAAAGATTAGATCCAAAATTGACCCTTATTATCTAGCCTATATGTGTCAAAATCCTATTATGCTCTTTTAAATTTAGAAAGAGTAACGTATCTCTGGCATTTAAAACAAATATTCGAATCGACCAATCACTCGATAGGAAAATGACGTGAGTTTTAGGATACTGGTCGCCATATTGTTTTATCAGCCAATCACGAGTCACTATCGTGTATCAAGCGTTATGATTGGCTGATTAGGATTTAAAAGTCAGAGATATGCAACTTTTTCTATATTTGAAGAGTACATTATAATTGTAATAAAATTGCTAACTTATGTGTCCTAACGCCTTATTTATGTGTAATAAAAACCGGAATTACGTAAGTTGATCGTAAATTTAGTTATAGTGAGAACTGAAATTGGATTCCTATTACGTATGACGACTTTAGTCGTAACGCAGGCGACCGATTTTATTCGATCAACGATTCTCTTCCGACAGAATCCGGTGGCCGATATTATCAAGTTGGACCGATTTTTGTACAATAAACAGTAAAAGTCAGTTAACTTAAGCAAAATCACAGGTCCGGCACTTCAAACAACGTTTTAGATTTGAAATGATGACGTTCGCGCATGCGCACTTTGCGCAAATTGTTGAATTACGCATCGTATGAACATCATTATAGATTTAGTTACTTCTATTAGTTCATTCTGTTATTAAAAATAGTTTTTAATTAAAAACTATGTATCCTCTCAATTGAGAGGATACAAATAAAATATATTTTATGTAGTTAAATCCAACGGGTGCGCGCGCCTGACTGCATTCCCTTGTTCGTCTCCCTTCAAGTTTCTCCTCAAGTGTGAGGTGAGGTGGGGTACCTAAAGTCAGAGGGGGCGGATAGTGGCCGTTCTGTATGTAGAACTATAAACTATTACCTATTCTGTGGCAAAATACATAATGAAATTAATCTTGAACTGATCGATATTTTACAAACTTGTAACGTGAAAGAGAGTTAAATTAAATTCACCAGTAGCTGAAAATAAAATAAAAATACGAGCACGAATGTCAGGGTTTAAAGTTAAATGAGTTACAAATAAAAATGGTTGCTTTTTTTAACGCAAACTGTTTGCAAAGTAATTGAGCTCGTATGTTCAATTATCGACGACTGTGGTCGGACAGATTGTGGTCGGACCGATTATGGTCGGTCGTCTGCGTAAGGCCTTTTGATAGAAGGCATCCAACCTTTTTTGGTCAAAGATGGAATTATTCAGTTCTTGCTAAATAAGAAATTATTACATGGTTTTAACATTCCAACATCCTTATTTGTATTTTAGTGTTGAACGCTTATTATACGAAGATATTAATGAAATGGGAATTTTGAAACTATGTTTATTGTACAATTTAATGTGTATTAAATAACCACCCTATGTAGTTTGTTGTGAAATCGTGGTGGTAAAATGTGGTGTTCATTAAAACTAATTACTTTTTATCTGCCAGTTGCACGTACGTTCATTAAAGTTAATCCTTCATTAAAACTCTTGCTAGCTTTTACTACCTACAAGACAAAAAGTGACAGCACGAGATTTAATGGAGGATTATCTTTAATGAACGTACGTGCAACTGGCAGTAAGTTATTTAAAAACTAAACTATTATGGTTTCTGTTCGTTGGCTCTGTACGTTTTTTTCGTATTGTCAAAAACAATATTACGCGAAAAAATTCGTAAAGGCTGAACTAAATACAGGGTCCTTCTTAATATGCCGACACTTTTTGAAGGGGATGATCAGACCGTCAAACTGAACAACTTTCTCCATGGCATCAACATCGAATACGCGAAAAAAAAATCTGCTGTTCTATACAAAACTGTGAAACTACTTGAACCAAATGTATGGGACAGCAAATTTTTATTCGCGATTTCAATGTTGGTCCCATAGAGAAAGTTGTTCAGTTTGACGGTCTGATCATCCCCTTAAAAAAGGGTCAGCATATTAAGAAGGACCCTGTATAGTATATCATACTTATCTACGTAGTTACTGAATATTGATGGGGGTAAAGTTAGGTGGGGTAACTGTGGACGGGGTAAGTTCGTATATCGTATCTAGGACGAATACAGTCGTTAACAACACACAATCAAGGAACAAAAAGCTGTTTGTTAAATTAATATTCAATAGTTTACGAGTTATTTAATGTTACCTCCACTAATGCAGTGGAAGAAAGTTAGTGGTCATCTGGCACTGCATCCGTAGACCACTGGCACTAGGTGTTCAGGGTCTAGTCTAGACACTCGTTGATATGTCTATACAGGTTACGTTCGCAAATACTTGTAAATTGTGCTTTTTATGCAGGGTGAAATTGATAACATTAAAGTCCGGCCGCTGAAAGATTGCGTTTGACAGTTACCATAAAATTGTAAAAAACTGAATGAAAACTATAAATGCCGATCATTATTTAGTAGCTTTTTGAACTTAAAAGGGCAGCTAGTGCCCTGTGTACTAGAGTGAGCACAGGTAAACAATATTTTCATTCAGTTTTTTACAATTTTATGGTAACTGTCAAACGCAATCTTTCAGCGGCCGGACGTTAGCATCCTTTTAAACTAAGAGTCTACCCATCAAACTGAACAACTTTTACTATGGGAGCAAACCGATCAGATCAAAAAAATTCAGCTGTTCCATACTAAACTGCAATGCAATCTCGACTCAAATGTATGCAGATTTTTTTTTGCTTCGATCCTTATTCTACTAAAAGCTGTTCAGTTTGATGGGTAGACTCCTAGTTTAAAAGGACGCTAATGATATCAATTTCATCCTGTATAAAAAGCAAAATTTACAAGTATTTGCGAAGGTCGTAAGCACATTTTTTTCTATTTTGTCTGCTGGAAAGCCAGCCTAGTAAAGACAATGATACAAACTTACCCCATATACGTATTTACCCCATAAAATTTTTTCTGTTACATTTTTTTTTATTTGAACACCACGTGAACCCAACACGACCGCCAACATAAAAATAACAAAGCTAATATGTTGATCAGTGGACCTGCCCGAGATAAAGGGGAATCACCGCAAGTTTCGCACTCTGGTCACGAGCTATATAGGTACTGGGTAGTGTTGTGTGTGTGTCGTAGCGAAGGGGGGGTGTTGGTGTGTGTTTTATTTTAGTTTCTTTTTTAATATTTTGTTCACCCGCTAATATCACTCCGGCTCTCGGCCGTAGGTACCGAAATAAGCAGCTATACTTTGTCGCATCGTAAGCGATGCGCTTGCTTGATCTCTTGTTACTCGCGCCAGTCGGCAACGTCGTCAACGAAGTAATAACGACGCTGAGTGAAGCTTCATTAGCCACGGTTTATACAGAAGAGACGTGTCGCATTGGCGGATAGTCAAAGTAACACAATTATAAACCTTATAGTACGTAGGATAGCGTCGGTTGGAGAATTACGCCCGCGTCTCCAGGCGACGTCACCTGGAGGCGCGGGCGCGATTCTCCTTAACGACAAAAACGACGCTATGCTACATACTATAAGGTTTATATTGTATTACTTAGATTATCCGCCACCGCCACACGTCTCTTCTGTATAAACCGTGGCTTAGATACATTTTTGAGCATACCATCTGACACTAGGTAATGAAAGCGTGAGAACTAGTCCAATCTGTTTGTCCAAAAAAATTAAATGATTCAAAAGTCATAAATAAATAAAACACGAGTTAACCATTTTAAAACATACAGGGTCCAACTTAATATGCTGACACTTTTTTAAGGGGATAATCAGACCGTCAAACTGAACAACTTTCACTATGGAACCAACATAGAAATCGCGAAAAAAAATCATCTGTCCCATACATAATTATGGCTAAAGTAGGTTTGTTTGTTGTGGTTTCTTGATTTCGATGTTGGTGCCATAGAGAAAGTAGTTCAGTTTGATGGTCTGATCATCCCCTTAAAAAAGTGTCAGCATATTAAGAAGGACACTATATAATTTAAATTTATTTTTATTAAGAATATATTAGCGGGTGAATAACATTAAATTCATATTTAAACTGTTTGAAATTAGACTTACAAAAGATTAGAGCTATATTAAATTATTAGACTTATTTATATAACATTGTTTATTTTGGATTCTATTACTAATTATTTTTGAGGTTACCTCTCCGAACACAGATGAGAACTAGATATACAATCTACGCTCCGAATAATGAGATTTAAAAGTACCCAATCAAATATCTAAAGCTTTGACTATTTATATGTGGACTGGTTACGCGTGTAATTCTACTAACAAACATTTCTGCCACTTTTTGCGGGGGGCGAGGTAACATGAAATCCGCAACTTTGGATTTTATTCCCCATAACTTAGGATTCTAATTTTGAATGTTCAAAATCATGAAAAGTAGTCTCGTGTGAACCCCAAACGTTCTAAGTTCGAAGTTATTATTTCGCAATTATAGGCTGTCTCGTTTAGTGATAAGGTGTAAAATTGAATGTAAATGCACAAGATCAATTGTGCTTATACCGTGGCAGAGGGGAAATGCTACCGCAAGGCTAGTCCTTATAATAATTTGTCAAAGGTCAGGGTATACTTAAAATACTTACCGAGATGATAGACCAAGTGCGCGCCGGCGCCTACTTTTTGTGTTTCAACTTTGGGCCTATCAATTCATTTTACAGTACAACCAGGAAATTAATTTACTTCGTCAATTTTCGTTTGCGCAGTCCTCCGACAAAACCCGAAGTCGTTTAGTAATCAAAGGGTGCAAAGTCGGATAGCATCGCAAAGGGCGCGAAAACTATTAGCCAATAGCGACAAGGGGATGAAGGTGGCGCTTCCTGATTGGTCAATGTCATTTCGCGCGCTATTAAAATTTTTCAGCTGCGCAGGTACAGTCACCATTAGATATATCGTAGCAAACAAGGTAGTCAAATATTTCTAAGCAGTTGTAATTTTCAATAAATTCTTTACACAAAACCAATTAAAAATATCTGAACGCCTAGAAAATCAAATTTATAATATCTGAGCAGGTTAGGAAAAAAGACCTTACTCCTTTGTTATACATTTCAATTTTAAATAACATAGTAAAGAGCATAAGCACATGATCACGACTATATTCCCCATTCAGAGATATTCTGAAACCTCAGAACATCCACGTTTCACGTGAGCCCGTCGCCACATAATGGACAGTGGGTACAATATATGCCTCAAAATTGTAGCATGCAGGTTTCCTCACGATGTTTTCCTTCACCGAGAAGCCAGTGGTGTTACAAATCGTACATTAATTCCGAAAAACTCATTGGTACGAGTCGGCCTGGACGGGAATCGAACCATCGCCTCCTGCACGGCAGGCAAGGTTACTCGCCACTGAACCACCACGGCTTTTTTAATACTTTTACATAGTAAAGAAATAATTGAAAATATTTTGTTTCGATATTTATGACAAAATACGCGGTAACATTTACGATATAGTTTTTTTTGAAAATTAGCGCTGCTCAAAAATATTTGAATACCTTAAACGCTACGATATATCTAATGGCGACTGTTAAGGGGATATAATTCGGAGCGCGCTCCATACAAACGTACTATGGTGATATTTTCAATACTAACCAATTAAAGTCACTGAAATTTTGCTGAAACAATCTTGAAACAAGTATCTATTTTTATTTTATTTTTTATTTTTATTTATTTGGCACAGTAACAAAGTACAAACTAATACATTGATCTTAAAAATAATACAAATTAAACTACATCGAATTTGCACCTCAATTATGACTGCGCACAGCGTTCTAATTTATTCTTACGAATTTACTACAAGTTTTTAAATTACTTAAACATATAACTTTTAAACATAAGAGCTAGCTAGGTACCTATATGAATACATGAAAAAAAAAATGTTTTTGTTTTTGAGAAAATGAGAAAAAAAAAAAAAAAAAAAAATTTTTTTTGTTACATAATAAAAATGAAAGCAAGACACTATAATTCTTGGCGCATCAGCAGCTTAACAGAGCTTGCGTACTGTCCTGGGCTTTGATGGAATATATCAAGGCTCTTACAATGATCATTATATAACCGGCACATGCGAATCAAAGGACTATTATAAGATACATTGATGGTGGTACTACGGATAGAAAACAAATGTTGTCTACGAGTGGATCTAATGTTAGGTTTAAGCGAAACGTAGCGAAGAATATCCGTGTCGAGCTTAGAGTTTACTATTTTATATAAAGTTATCAAGTCATTGATTTGACGCCTCGACTGCAATGAATCCAGGCTAAATTTACTCAGCCTATCGCTGTAGGTAGGCAATGACCGTCTTAGACCGAACTTAGAGGATAAAATACGAAGAAACCGCTTTTGAACCGACTCAATCATTTCCTTGTGTATATCATAGAAAGGTGACCAGATAACACTGCCGTACTCAATTATGCTTCTGACTAAGGATACGTAAAGAGTTAGAATAGAGCCAGATCTTTTGAATGGTCGTGTGGTCCGCAAGACGAATCCTAACGACTTTTTTGCCTTTAATGCTACAGAGTCGAAATGTGCACGAAATGAGTACTCTGAGTCCAACCAGATTCCCAAGTCTTTCACGACATTAACTCGATCCAAAAGTACTTGATTAATATGATAATGAAAATCGATTTTATTAATTTTCCTAGTGAAGGTGATACTTTGGCATTTTCCTACGTTGAGGGACATGTTATTATCAGAACACCAAGCTGCAATCGTATCTACGTCAGATTGCAATAGATCACAATCGTGAGTAGATACAATTCTACGGAATATTTTTATGTCATCCGCATAAGCAAGACATTCACACTTAAGCGATCCCAATAGGTCGTTAATGAATATTAGAAATAAAAGAGGGCCGAGATTCGACCCTTGTGGGACCCCTGATTCTGCAACGAATGGTCGCGACTCATATCCGTACAATGTTACCAATTGAGTACGGTTCAGCAAATAAGCCCGAAGCCATCGCAAGAGAGACCCGTGTATTCCGAGGTGTTCTGCCTTGATACAGAGAATATTGTGGTCAACTCTATCGAATGCCTTCGAAAAGTCTGTATATATGGCATCAGTTTGACCTCTTTCATTGAAAGTCGTACTCAAGTAATGCGAATATGACAACAGATTCGTAACCGTTGACCGAAATTGTATAAAACCATGTTGGTATGGGCTAATGGAGCTAATGACATGGTCGTAAATATATTTATAAACAATACCTTCGAATAATTTTGAAAAACAACTCAGAATGCTGATGGGTCGATCTATGCTTGTATGGAGTCAGATTTTCGTTAAAATATACAGTTTCAATGCTAGGATTAATTTAAGATTTGTATGGAAAACTTTGAGGCACTGTAACTTTAAAACTTTACATTTTAACGAAAATCGGACTCTATACAAGCATAGAAATTTGTTTTTAGATTGATTCTGAAAAATGTCATTGAGTTTAATTGGTTAGTATTGAAAATATCACCATAGTACGTTTGTATGGAGCGCGCTCAGAATTATATCCTCTTAATCGGGGGAACTTATAAATCTGGTATTACTGTACTTTGATCGAAGATTCATACCACAGAGATTGTTACTCTAGTTCTTTTCGTTTGATAGATGAAACACTTAGGTTGCACAATGCACATGAGTGCAAGATTGTTATAAATGGTTCTTCATAATAAGTTGACGTTTTTTACACAATCCCTTCACACAATAAGGTTCACATTCTATTGAAAATAACACGTTATGTCGCTGTTCGGATTAGTTTAATAATAAAATGATAAAACCTTCAATCATTTTTACAAAAACTAGAAACGACAATCAACGCTTAAGGTGGTTGCAGAGTTTTCAATTTCATACAAAAGTTTGACGCATAATACGCGTGGACAGTATTAATATCAGTAATATTGTATATATGGAAAAATAGTTTAGAAAATCTAGATGCCGCGTATCAAATAACATTTGCAATTTATAATAATAATTACGAAGATATTTCGATATACGAGCTTTGAAATTTTCTATGGATAAGTTCAAAGCTTTATATCGTCATAATTATCGAGAAGCGCGTATTATGCGTCAAACTTTTGTATGAAATTGATAACTCTGCAACCACGCACAATGAAACTTATTAGTTTTAGATTGGGCACATTACGTTCTAAAGACATCAAAATGATTATGGAGTCATTTTAAATATTTGTCCAATTATCTCCATAACGTGACACTTTAGGCGCGGTTTATACAGAAGAAACGTGTGGCGGTGGCGGATAGTCAAAATAACACAACTATAAACCTTATAGTACGCAGCATAGCGTCGTTTGGAGAATTACGCCCGCGCCTCCAGGCGACGTCACCTGGAGGCGCGGGCGCGATTCTCCTTTACGACAAAAACGACGCTTTGCTACGTACTGTAAGGTTTATATTGTGTTACTTAGATTATCCGCCACCGCCACACGTCTCTTCTGTATAACCCGTGGCTTAGGACGTTATGTTAATACAATGTTTTGTTCGTCTATAATTATGTCCCCAAAAGTTTTACTGCGCGAAGCAATTTTGAAGAAAATAATCGAGTCTTTGCCAGCCCCCATATAAAAATTTACGTACATCTTAATAATGTTTGGAACTAGACTGCGCTGTGAATCTGAATCCGCTGAGGATAAGAACTATCAATGCATTTATTTCTTACTGAGTTAACTGGTAAAAAACTGTCAACTAATTATAAAGGACCCTATATTATATAGAATTAAGCCACGGTTTATAAAGAAGAGACGTGTTGCGGTGGCGGATAATCTAAGTAACATAATATAAACCTTATAGTGCGTAGCATAGCTTCGTTTTTGTCGTAAAGGAGAATCGCGCCCGCGCCTCCAGGTGACGTCGCCTGGAGGCGCGGGCGGAATTCTCCTTTACGACAAAAACGACGCTATGCTACGTACTATAGGGTTTATAATTGTGTTACTTTGACTATCCGCCACCGCCACACGTCTCTTCTGTATAAACCAAATCAAGTTCAAGTCGCTTAAAACTAATATTGAATGCCTTTACTATGAAAACGGTACACACCAACACCTTAACCCATTTTTTTCGTAGGAGTTACGCTGATGAATGTGTTATTGAGTTTATTTAACAATTTTAACAAAAAATGTTTGTCTTTTTTTTAAACGCAATTTGATGATTATTAGGCATGTATTTAGAAAGAATTTTTATTTTGATTTTAATTTACAAAATTGGATGTCTTGCATTTTCTTTTCGAAATTCTAAATTTTTTTTTTCGGCATGTAAGTCAAGCACTCCCCTCCCGACGCCATCGAAATTTGTTGTGTTGTCAAATGAAAATAATATCTGTGTTTTTTTCCCTTTTTTTTCCAAAAAATTGTCCGTACTCGGATGATTGCTCGTCTTTCTGGAGGTCTAAGTAAGTTTATCAATTGTGAAATTGGCATTTCGAGTTTTGGCATGATGTCTATACCATTTATTGGACATTTATCGAGTTGTTTGTCGAAGTATTGGTTTGGAATTGTTATAAACACAGTTACAAGCATAGATTTAGTATAAATACTACGTCAGGTCGGAAATGCGAAAGAGAAAGGGCATAGCATTAACGTATGTTGGAGCGATATAGATAGAAGAGACCATTTACGAACACGCTATGAGCCTGTATGGACCTAGCGTCAGTTATCAACGGAACGAATCCCGAATTTTTTTTTCGTCTTGGATAATCCGTAGCCGATCTAACGCAGTATATTCTAAATCTATGGTTACAAGGCTGGAGCAAAACTCAGTGGCGACCTCATTACAAAATTTAAGATTTCTATCAAGAAAAATTGAAATAACAAAAAGTATAATGTCCTAAAGGCCGGCGCACGCCTGGCGAAGCGCAGCGCAGAAAATTTTTTACTACCAAACCATTATCGACTTTGCTAGCCTTCAAATAACATCTAAAATCAACTACATTAGTACATCGGGGATTACCCCGAGACCATCGAAGCGATTTGAGGCGAAAGTTAAGTAAATTTTCTACGTTATTTTAACGCAAAGAAAGTCGATAATCGAATGGTTTAATAGTGAAAAATGCATTGCGCGTATTTTATAAAAAATATCTTATAATTTCGTAAGTTGGATTTCCACTTTTTATTTTAGGTCTTCTTGATTAAGATATCTTAAATATTGTGATGGGGGCGCCACTGTAAAAGGCCTTTTAATGGTTGTAAGGCAGTACAGTTGGATTATGATATACAAAGCCTTGGAACAAATACTGTGTTTATAACATTTTTTGTTGAAAATATGTTTGTCCGTAGTTCCCTTCCCAAGCCATCCAGAGCTAAGTGGCGCCATCTATTTAGATTCATGATAAAACCATCTCTCGTCTCTTACTATCTGTGTGTAGTTAGATGAAACAAAACAAAATTACGTTGTCGATATCTCGTTTCTGTCATTTCGATCTGTCTTCTCTCTCACTCGCATGTTTTCTCTGTCTTTTAGCTACTTTTTTTTTCTGAAATGATATTTTTTTTAGGTTTAGATTTTTTTTTTTGCGAATGCCGCTATAAGGCACGCTGCATACTTAATTTTGAAAGCAATGCTTTTGGATAGAATTTTTGAATTCACATCTTTTTTTTTTTAGTTACATTTTGAAGTGTTATTGTGGTGTTATCGTAAATAAATATCATTATTACATCAAAATTATATGTTTCGCTCACACTTCGATTATAACGAATTGTTGTTCAAATCTTTTTTTAGTGTAGCGAAATCAAGCTATGAATAAGATATAAATGATCGAATGTATAGTTTAAAAGTAAAGAAAACATTTATAAAAACTTAAAAAGTACTCTATAAGGTCTAACAAAATTAGCTGAAACTATTTTAAGGGTATGATCCGATCATCAAACTGAACAACTTTCTCTATGGGACAAATATCGAATTCAAGAAAAAAAAAACTGTTGTTCTATGCAAACCTACTCGACCTAAATGTATGGGACCACAGATATTTTTTTTGCTATTTCGATATTGGTCCTATAGAGAAAGTTGTTCAGTTTGATCGTCTGATCATCCTCTTAAAATAGTTTCACCTAATTTTGTTAGACCTTAATACTTGATATTTTTAGTCCTGGTAACCTCTCTTTCTCTCTTATGAATGCATCATAAGCGTAAAAGAAAGAGCACATCACTAGACTTAAAATCAGAAGGTTGCAGAAGTATGAAGATTACATTAAAGATTCATCAAAATTGATCCCGTAATTTGCGATACATTAAATTCCCTTTTTTGAAGTCTTTAAAAAACACCACAATGACTCTCCAAAAACACCCGCCTTCCAAAACATCGTAACTCACAAAATGAATAAATTTTTCCAGCATTGAAACACTCGCCGTCGAAACGGAAGAGCATCGCCAAGCCTGCGCGCCCGCAGGAAGAAATAGATACACCAGGTATGTTTGTTTTTAATTACATTTTAAGGTAAATAATTAATTTAACGTTTTGTTAAAAAGTGTGATTCGATCGTGTTATATCAAAATAATCTATTTTTTACTCAAAATAATACATGGATACTTTTGAATCACTGACTGCGGTCACATTATTTGAAAATTTGGTCAGTGATAAAAAGAAGGAAAAAATGTTTTTATTTTTTTATTTTGCATGAAAAATATTATTTTACAATGCATGTGCTTTTAAACTTACTTCTTTTTTTTGACACTAAACGTTAAATTAATATGGTGTCGAGTTTTAAAAACGTTTTATGGGTTCTTGGAATGAGTCGACAGTTATTGTAGGCACGGCCGGCAACGAAAGTAGAGAAATAGAACATTATTGAACCTTATTTGCATAGAAATAAAGGTGATAAATGTTCAACTTTCTTTGCCGTTTACTTATCATGCGAATCTTTTTTGTTGCAGTGCTTTAAAACAAAGGCAAAAACTTTAAAAAAAATCTTAGAGCATCTGACTTTTATTCCTAAACTAAATTGCACGACACTATTTGTATGTCGAAATTCTTCAGCAGAATTAAGGCCTGTATTAATAACAAAACCTCAAAACTGTTGACTTATTCCATACAATAATCCTCGATATACTAAATATGTTTTTGTAGTAAAATAACCCTAAATTCTTTTTTTTTTATAACCTAAGTAGAAAGAATCCTATAGTTATTCTTAACAAATTAAGCGAATGCAAGAATTATGTTTTGGTACCTATGTATTATTATTATTATACATTTCAGTTTGTTTTGTCCCCACCCCTAAATCCTGCCCGGTGTTTGTTACCTATGCTGTTGTGATCTGGTCCTTTTTATTTTCTTGTTTTTTTCCTAAACAAACCTCATAGAAAAAAAATGTTTGTTTTTAAAAATATCGGATTTACACCCTTTTGCCATCGCGCCGTGTTTTTGATCGTTTTCGAAACTTTTGTGACGTGTTTATGTGCTAACGGTGTTGGTGACGCCCGTAACGGCATGGTTTGAACCCCGTGGGGCGAAATGAACTGAAATGTAAAAAAAAAAAAACAGTCTTACAACGTTTTGCCTGTTACGCAGGACGCAATTTCATTGGACGCCCTATCAAGGACTACAATCCAGATTTTATGAGGCAAACGTCTAGATTATCACCTAGATCGTCTCTAAGGTCTAGCATGAGCGATTTTACCGATACAACCATATCTACTTGGAACCAACGGAATCCACAAAAGACTGAATACCCCTCAGTCCTATCCGACAGACTAAAAACCCTCGATAGAGACAGACCTTTCCAACGACGAATAGATTTCGACACATCAAATCTGACAACTAGAGACGCTGGTACATATAACACAGACAACGTATACAGAGCATCCATACATGATCGTATGGAATCGCTCTCCGATCAACTAACCAAAGTGTTAAGCACTGGAGCTGGGAGCTCGCATATCAACGGCAGTCTAGCTGACAGCGGCATACAAACAGATAATACTAGCACGAGCGTACCACAGATATACATAGCCGACATCCAAACTGTATACCAACCAGTAAAGTTACTCAAAGATGTCGCCGTCGATACGAGAAACGAAAATAATCTACAAGATATTCCGTTTATCGATGATGAAGACGAAGAAAAGCCTCGGAAAAGGCGGTCTAATACGCTAGAGAAACACAAAAGCATGTCTAATATACCTGAACGAATAGAAGAAGTGAGTTCTAAAGAACATTCGAATGAGAGATTGTCCAGCAGTTTCAATAGAGCTAAATCACCGACGTTCGTTGAGAAATTTAAGAAATTCTTCATCGATATCGGTCTCGTTAAATCTGAAAGCACACCGACTAATATAGAGGAATCCTCATCAAACACTTTACCAAAGATAAATTCTAGTTTGAGAACCAGAAGTGTAACTCCTACTGCGTTAGAAAATCGAGATGCGTCTACGTTACCTAAAGATATGAGGTTTAGAAAAGTCAGATCTACTCAAACTGTTTATATAAAGCCAGAGTCGCCTTTATTACAAAAGGACAAACAAATACAGACTAAAGATCATGTTTCTGTGGTCCGTCTGAATGGAAATGAATATATAGCGGATTCTGAATCAGAGAGATTTATAAAAGAAGTGGTTTATTGTCATAGTATAGCAAATGCGGAGATTTACGGCGGGAATGATAGTGGCAGCACCATTATAGTCATACCGCCGGCTGATTGAAGATTTTGACAGTACATTTTGGTGACAGAATTGTCAAGCTTTGCAATATATCAATTTGAATTGCTATATTTCAAGGTTTATTTATAGAATTGTAATAATTTTTTGACAGTATAAATATGTAGTAGAAAGTCTGTCAAAATAGGATTTGAAGTGTAGAAAAAATTTGTATGTGCAATTTCATCATAAATTTATTACGTAAGATTTTTAAATTAATGGCTTTAGAAAAAAACTATGTTTTTGGATTGCTGTCTAAATGTTTGCCTTTATAGAAACTGACTAATTCAGCATTGAATTACATTATCCCAAAATTGTTTGTATGTAGTTTTAGGGTTGTTTTGTATGGATGTAATGTATGAAAACGTGCTTGAGATTTTTTTTGACGTTCAAAGTAGGTCCTGGTAATATATTCTGTAGTTATTCCCCATTTTTATGCGCACTGTCTTTATATTCAAACTATTATAGGGTGCGCGTTTTTATATAATCGCACAAATTCATCCTGTATAAATGATTTGACATTCCTCAATGTTTATTATCACGAAAGTATTGAAACGTCACAAATAATATACAGTTTATCAAATTTAATACGTTACATATTAAACGAGGTGCTTTACTGCCTGTTGCACGTACGTTCATTAAAGTTAATCCTCCATTAAATCTCTTGCTGTCACTTTTTGTCTTGTTGACGTTGTAAAAGCTAGCAAGAGATTTAATGGAGAATTAACTTAAATGAACGTACGTGCAACTGACCGTATGACCACCAAACAGACTGTGAAAGTTGTTCAGTTTGATGGTCTGAAGCACTGAAGTATGTATCGTATTTAATTTTACACCCTGTATTTAATTAATTACCAAATCGATAGATTTTGACGTGTCATCTTTGACTATTTATATGTGGACTGGTTACGCGTGTAATTCTACTAACAAACATTTCTGCCACTTTTTGCGGGGGGTGAGGTAACATGAAATCCGCAACTTTGGATTTTATTCCCCATAACTTTAGATTCTAATTTTGAATGTTAAAAATCATGAAAAGTAGTCTCGTGTGAACCCCAAACGTTCTAAGTTTGAAGTTATTATTTCGCAATTATAGGCTGTCTCGTTTAGTGATAAGGTGTAAAATTGAATGTAAATGCACAAGATAAATTGTGCTTATACCGTGGCGGAGGGGAAATGCTACCGCAAGGCTAGTCCTTATAATAATTAGTCAAAGCATGTCATAGTCAACTGTCAAAATGTAATATTATAGTGAAATTGAGTGAAACGAAAGTTGTATTAGATAAATGGCAACAGCAGTTGATATTAGTGATATATTTGCATTTCCTGTCTCTTTCGCTCATTAGAGAGTGGAAGTATATGTTAAAAAATTTATTTCACTACAAAATATAGTTCACAAAATATAGAGTACTTCACGACAGCGCGTGAATTTAAAATGTAAAAACTACGACATAATATTAGACTCTTAAGGTGGTTGCAGAGTTGTCAATTTCATACAAAAGTTTGACGCATACGCATAGACGGTATTAATAACAGTAATATTGTATAAATGGTAAAATAGTTTAGAAAATCTATATGCCGCGTATCACATGACATTTGCAATTTATAATATAATTATGAAGAAATCCATAACTTATCCATAGATAATTTCAAAAGCTTCATATCTTCGTAATTATATTATAAGGTGACTAATGGATATTAAGAAATAACAACAATTAGTTATGGGCTCATCACTTTCTATAATGCCTATTGATAATACTCGTAACAATGTCCTTCACAAGTGAAGTAGGTACCCGCCTACTCACTAAATCGTCACTAAGACTTAACAACTACTTGGAAAGTCTAAAATGATCAATGCACCGATGCACAAACAAATACACAGAGGAACACACACGACACGTCACTAGCCCTGAAGGTCCCTCGCAAGAGTCCCTCACTGGCCAAGCTCCGTCGCCTTCGACAAGGGATGTTTACATTCCACGCGGGGGAGAGACCAGGCAGTAGACGGGAACCTCGTCATCATTCTCCTTATAATATTATAAATTGCAAATATTATTTGATACGCGGTATCTAGACTTTCTAAACTATTTTTCCATATACAACGTGTTAATGAATAAGCGCAAACCCTCATACACCCCAACTGATTTATAACAAAATAATTAGATTGAAACAATAATTTCATTATTTAGATAGTTAACATTTCAAGTTATTCGCATTTTAAGTTTTCAGGCAAAAATGATTTGTTATCTTTTCAGCAATGAATGAAAGTGCTAACATGCTCATGGATACATTTTAAGATTCTGTAGTCTGTTTTGGTAGTAAGTAGGGTGAGTGCGACCGTGCGGTGGGTTGAGATCGAGTTCAGTAAATATAAAATTTTACAAACATTTTATTTAATATTTTAGAAAATATTACGTATGTAGAAACCATGATGATTCGATTCTGCTCTCGATTCTAAACAAACTACTTTCTAGTTTTGCATTAATTCATTAACACGTATAAAATATTACTGTTATTAATACCGTCAAACTTTTGTATGAAATTGACAACTCTGCAACCACCTTAAGGGCCTGTTTCACCACTTCTGGATAAGTTCTTATTAGCTTATCTTGTTATTTGACATATTTCGTATGACACATATGTCAAAAGAGCTGTCAAATAAGCCATTAAGAACGTATCCAGAAGTGGTGAAACAGGTCCTGAGGGAGCTATCACAAAAGCTAGTGAGTTAGGCGATGTCGCAACTACACCGTAACGACGTCGCACCTGCACAACTGAATCGCCGCAATCGCGTAACGTCACTCCGATAGTACACAATCTTATTGTCGTACTCTGCTTTATTTCTAACTCATTATTTTCAAAAATCTTGTTAATTGGTCTTGGTTTTTTCGCAATCGTTATGTTGCTTAGACTAACTGACTCTTATCAGGAAGTGGTGAAACAGGCCCTTAAAAATAATTTTAAAAGATCTGGTATTTATTTCATTGTTTAAAAAAGGAATGGCTTTAAAAATGGTTTTGTGGAACCCAAATTAAGGTTACCAACACTTTGATAGGATTAAAATAAGTATTTAAACGATTATTTTATTTCATATAAATTATAATGTAAAATATTTATATGGCTTTTGGAATGAATATTGTATAATAATTTTTAATTTAATTTTCTTATTATGTACTGCAGTGAATACGAAGTTATATAACGTGTTAATGAATAAGCGCAAAACCTCATACACACCAACTGATTCATAACAAAATAATTAGATTGAAACAATAATTTAATTTTGATTGAGAATTTCATTATTTTGATAGTTAAAATTTAGAATTATTCGCATTTGAAGTTTTGCAGGGAAAATGATTAGTTATCATTTCTTATGGATACATTTAAGAATCTTGTTTAGGTAGTAAGTAGGGTGAAAGTGCCCGAGCGGTGGGTTGAGATCGAGTTCAGTAAATTAAAAACAAATTATTTAATATGTCGAAAAAAATTATTCATGTTGAAACCATGATAATTCGATTCTGCTGTCGTATGTAAACAAACTACTTTCTAGTTTTGCGTTAATTTATTAACACGTTGTATATTTCTGTAGTAGAAAAATCGACATAGAATGAAAATAAAGTTGAACTTACATTTAACTATCGACAACAGTGACGGATTTAGATTAAACTATTTTAAAGGGGATAAGTGATTCAAGTTTCATTCGTTATTTCATATCGATTTCTCTACGAATTTTTCTTTAAGTTGTTGACAGATTGTCAACTCTTGTTGTCATCGATTTAGTATATACTGCGTTAGATCGGCTACGGATTATCCAAGACGAGACCAAAAAAACCTGAGATTTTGGAAAAAAAAAGCGGGATTCGTTCCGTTGATAACTGACGCTAGGTCCATACAGGCTCATAGTGTGTTCGTGAATGGTCTCGTCTATCTATCTCGCTCTAACATACGTTAATGCTATTTCTCTTTCGCATTTCCGATCTAACGTATCATACAGGTCCTTCTTAATATGCTGACACTTTAAGGGGATGATCAGACCGTCAAACTGAACAACTTTCTCTATGGCACCAACAGCGAAATCACAAAAAAAAAATTGGCTCGAGAAGGTTTGCAGTTTTGTATGGAGGAGCAGATTTTTTTTTTGCGATTTCGATGTTGGTGCCATAGAGAAAGTTGTTCAGTTTGACGGTCTGATCATCCCCTTAAAAAAGTGTCAGGATATTAAGAAGGACCCTATATACTAAATCTATGAATGTTGTAGTATGTAAACTTGTGGCCTTAAAATGTATATACAGAGCTGTAAGCTTGTGCTGTTTCCGACCAAAATTATGTATTATATTATAATAAATGAGATTTGAGAATTAAATAGATCTTTTATTTATTTCTTAGAATATAAGTATATTATCTTGACTATTATGAAACTGTAACAGAAGTGTGTCTGTACCTAAGAGGAAGGATCTCCATAGAGTCCGCATAAATTTGCGATTGTAGTTGGTCTCTTTTGTCTTATGACGTACCTTTAATAGTAGAAGGAGATGGAACTATAGATATTTGTTTATGCGGCTGTCCACTTTTTTTTGAGCTAGTGTGTGTGAAAAGTGACCGTAAACATAAGGCCATATGTCACTCGGTGCCTTTTGTCCATACTACTTGACACCACACACTCAAACCTAAACGACAAAAAAAGTGGACACTTTACAATTGGTATGGCTCACTCTAGTCTTAAAGAGCGATCCTTCCTCCAGACCTAAGGGTCTGTACATTGAATATATTTACATGAAAAAGATTACGATATGGTTTTTAGGTGGACTCCAAATCAACCTTTTTTAGAATTTTTGTCTGTTTGTTTTGTGCGAGCGTCACGCGAAAACTACTGAACCGATTTTGATAAAACTTTTTTAGTTTGATAGCTTATGATCTGACTTAAAATCGGATATATAATTTGTGCTGACGAAGTTGCGGGTAAACTCTGGTTACATACAATGTGTTAATGAATAAGCGCAAAACCTCATACACCCCAACTGATTTATAACAAAATAATTAGATTGTAACAATAATTGCATGATTTTGATAGTTGACATTTAAAGATTTCGCATTTTAAGTTTTTAGGCAAAAACAAATAGATTTGTTATCATTACAGCAAGGAATGAAAGCGCTAACGTGCTCATGGATACATTTTAAGAATCTTGTTTTGATCGTAAGTAGGTTGTGAGTGCCCGAGCGGTGGGTTGAGATCGAGTACAGTAAATTTTAAATTTTACAAACAAATTATTTAATATTTTGAAAAAAAAAACCTGTTTTGAAACCATGATAATTCGATTCTGCTCTTGATTCTAAATAAACTACTTTCTAGTTTTGCGTTTATTCATTAACATGTTGTATAATAGGTATACTTCTCAAATGATAAATAGATAGATGACATAATTATTCATCAATCTAAATGTAGCAAGGAACCTAGTAGGTATCTACTCTACCGAGCTTTGACTATTTATATGTGGACTGGTTACGCGTGTAACTCTACTAACAAACATTTCTGCCACTTTTTGCGGGGTGCGAGGTAACATGAAATCCGCAACTTTGGATTTTATTCCCCATAACTTTAGATTCTAATTTTGAATGTCAAAAATCATGAAAAGTAGTCTCGTGTGAACCCCAAACGTTCTATGTTCGAAGTTATTATTTCGCAATTATAGGCTGTCTCGTTTAGTGATAAGGTGTAAAATTGAATGTAAATGCACAATTGTGCTTATACCGTGGCAGAGGGGAAATGCTACCGCAAGGCTAGTCCTTATAATAATTAGTCAAAGCTACCGAGAGATCAATAGAAAAAATATATTTTTCTTTACGAAAAGTCAGAGATGGAACCCATACAGAATGGTCAGGTGAAAATTCAAATTTTATATAAATGTTTCGTAAATAATGATCTTACCATAGATTTTTTTTTTGGTCGGTAGGCGCGGTTTATACAGAAGAGACGTGTGGCGGTGGCGGATAGTCAAAGTAACACAATTATAAACCTTATAGTACGTAGCATAGCGTCGTTTGGAGAATTACGCCCGCGCCTCCCGGCGACGCGGGCGCGTATCTTTACGACACAAACGACGCAATGCTACGTACTATAAGGTTTATATTGTGTTACTTAGATTATCCACCGTAGCTCCCAAATGGGTGGACCGATTTCGATGCGGTTTTTTTAAAAATAGAAAGCAAATTTTTGTGAGGGTTGTTAGCTTTGTTTCATGATAATCGGTTTAGTCGTTTTCATGTAACTTAAACAATTATGAAATAACATTAAATTACAAATTTAAAAAACCCCCAACGCCGAAAACAAACATTTAAAAAGGAAAAATAATTCGGTCACCTATTATTTTTTATACAAGCAAATGTATGTTTTACTTCTTAGATCTCTTTACGATATTTTAGGTCAATTAATGTGTCGGGGACCGCAAGTGATTGTATGGCATTGCGGTGCCCTACACATTAATTAACCTGAAATATCTTAAAGAGAGATGATGATCATGATAATTATAAAATTGATTGGAAACACAAAAAGCTTGCGCTAGCAATGTTAGGCTCTCCACCGCCACACGTCTCATCTGTATAAACCGTGGCTTAGATGCGCCAGTTTTTGTAAATACATTTACGATCATGGTTCGCGAAAAAATATGCGAACAATTATAAGTGGGAAACGCACACTTTATGTCAACACATAGATAGATAGATAGACCAAGAATTTTCGCTTTGTCTACAAAATATGGCGCATCTAAGCCACGGTTTATACAGATGAGACGTGTGGCGGTTGCGGATAATCTAAGTTACACAATATAAACCTTATAGTACGTGGAATAGCGTCGTTTTTGTCGTAAAGGAGAATCGCGCCCGCGCCACCAGGTGACGTCGCCTGGATACGCGCGGCGTAATTCTCCAAACGACGCTATGCTACGTACTATAAGGTTTATAATTGTGTTACTTTGACTATCCGCCACCGCCACAGATCTCTTCCGTACAAACCGCGCCTAACAATGCAATGAATTTTTAAATAAAAACGATCATTGGAATTAAGAGAAAGTAATTTTTATGCATTGTGTTATTTGTCTATTTTGTATGGATTGAAATTAGAACTACTGTTTTATTAAAACAACTCTTTTATTTAAATGTCAACCTTACAACAATGAAGTTATGCTTTAAATTTGTATTCACATCTATCAATACTAATTTTCACGCTTCCGCTAACCGGATAGGAGCGAGTTCCAGTGGAGTTGGCGTCAAAGCAGGTGAGACTGAACCTTGGTGTGTTAGATATAGAGCGCATATTTGCTTGGCAAAGCAAAACATTGCTTAATGTCAAAAGAAAACGCGCGCACCTGGCGAAGAGCAGACCACTTTTCACTGCCAAACCATTGTCGACTTTGTTAGCGTTGAAAGAAAATCGAAAATCAATTAACATAATTTTCGTCTCAAGTCGCTTCGATGCTAGGGACTAGTCAGTCCGTTAGCACTTAGACTAGGATTCGGCATAGCATAATATGCTCACGACTATATTCCCCGAGGGAGTAGTCAGATATTCTGAAACCTCAGAACATCCATGTTTCACCAGTAGTACCGAAACTCTGTCCAGTGTAACGGGGGGTGAGCTCGTCGCCAGTGAGTACAATACATGCCTCGAAATTGAAGCATGCCGGTTTCCTCACGATGTTTTCCTTGACCGAAAAGCCAGTGATGTTACAAATTGTATATAATTTCCGAAAACTCATTGGTACGAGTCGGCATGGACGGGGATCGAACCATCGCCTCCTGCACGGCAAGCAAGATTACTCACCACTGGATGTGGTATGAAATCGGTTACGTTTGCATTATACGGGTAGATACCGCCATAGACAATCTTTTTGAACTCAAATTAAATAGCGGTTTTCAAAAAAATTATTCCATAGGAATAGTACCTTGTCCTATGAAGTAAACATGTCTTACAAAATACTGAAAATTTTCCTTAACCCTTTAAATAATTACAAGTTGTTTGCCATTTTAATAAAATGGAGACTATCTATTCGTTCGTACTGTTCGTGCTTCGGAAGGCACGTTAAGCAGTTGGTTTCGGATAGTTCCGTCAGATGGCGTTGTAACTACTCGTTAAGCCAGGTCAGAGGCCTATTTAGGCGGCTTAAGAATTCTCTGACAGCAAGTTGACCACTAACTTGCCTCCACCAACAGCCACTGGGCCCGCGTGGTAGAGTATGGTCCACTCCCTCTCACCCTTATTCGTGAAAGGAGGCCTTTGCCCTGCAGTGGGATTCTACAGGCTATACCTATCTATTAGAATAAAACATTAAAAAAATATGACTTCAATTTCGTCACGTTTTTTTTAGAATACGAATTACCCGACAACCGAATCCTATTCTAAGGCGTAAAACATACAGAAGGAGACGAGACGGCGGCGTCGAGGCGCGGCTTGGCGACCTTGACATACGGTCGGTAATTGTATATCATACCGAACCGAGCGGCGCTCGAATTTATTCTTGGTATACAATTATCGACCGTATGCCAAGGCGCGCCCGCGCCTCGACGCAGCCTCGTCTCCTGTATGCGATACTCTTAAGGGAATATAATTCGGAGCGCGCTCCATATAAACGAAGTCTGGTGATACTTTCAATACTAACCAATTAAAGTCAATACAATTTTTCTGAAACAATCTAGAAACTAATCTCTATGCTTGTTTGAAGTCAGATTTTCGTTAAAATGTATAGTTTTAAAGTTACAGTGCCTCAATGATTTTCATACAAATCTTAAATTAATCCTAGCACTAAAACTGTATATTTTTACGAAAATCTGACTTAATACAAGCATAGAGATTAGTTTCTCGATTGTTTCTGATAATTTTTATTGACTTTAATTGGTTAGTATTGAAAATATTACCAGACTTCGTTTATATGCAGCGTCCTTAAGGGGATATAATTCGGAGCGCGCTCCATACAAACGTACTATTGTGATATTTTCAATACTAACCAATTAAAGTCAATGAAATTTTGCTGAAACAATCTTGAAACAAATATCTATGCTTGTATGGAGTCAGATTTTCGTTAAATATACAGTTTCAACGCTAGGATTAATTTAAGATTTGTATGGAAATCTTTGAGGCACTGTAACTTTAAAACTATACATTTTAACGAAAATCTGACTCTAAACAAGCATAAAAATTTGTTTTAAGAATGATTCAGAAAAATTTCATTGAGTTTAATTGGTTAGTATTGAAAATATCACCATAGTACGTTTGTATGGAGCGCGCTCCGAATTATATCCTCTTAAGGACTTTAAGTCCTGTAGGATCTTTGTAGATTTGTGTTAATTGATGTGAGATGTTATTTTAACGCAAGCAAAGTCGATAATGGTTTGCCAGTAAAATATATTCTGCGTTGCGCTTAGCCAGGTGTGCGCCGGTTTTATACAGGGTGTTAGGGTAAAGATTACCCATGATACTGAACAACTTTTACTAAGAAACGTACAGGAAATTAGCAAAAAAATTTTGGGACTTTCTAAATGCTGATCGAACGTTTGAATGATATGTAAGGTCTAACAAAATTAGCTGGAACTATTTTAGGGAATGATCAGACCATCAAACTGAACAACTTTTGCTATGGGACCAATATCGAAATAGCGAAAAGAAATCTGCTGCCCCATACATTTGAGTCGAGTTATGTTTGCAGTTTTGTATGGGACAGCAGATTTTTATTTCGCGATGTCAATATTGGTCCCTTAGAGAAAGTTGTTCAGTTTTATGGTCTGATCATTCCCTAAAATAGTTCCAGCTGATTTTGTTAGATATTATAGATTTTTTTGCGAATTTCTTTTACGTTCCTTTGGGAAAGTGGTTCAGTATCATGAGTACAAATACCCCTTAAAGTTACCCTAAAGTGCGGTTTATACAGAAGAGACGTGTGGCGGTGGCGGATAGTCAAAGTAACACAATTATTAACCTTATAGTACGTAGCATAGCGTCGTTTAGAGAATTACGCCCGCGCCTCCAGGCGACATCACCTGGAGGCGCGGGCGCGATTCTCCTTTAAACCAAAACGACGCTATGCTACGTACTATAAGGTTTATATGGAGTTACTTAGATTATCCGCCACCGCCACATGTTTCTTCTGTATAAACCGTGGATAACATGCTTTAGAAGAAACGATAATCTAAGGATTCGTTTCCACTGAAGCAGAGCGGAAAAAATGAAATGCATTCGACCAATACAATAGCTTAATTCAAGCGGAATCACGCGACGAAAAACTGATCAATTCGGCTCGACATCCACTCAGCTAAAGTGAATAGGAGAGATGTATCGTAAACAATAGGATTTAATTTTTACATATCTTTCCGCTCAGCTTAAGAGTCCTTTTACCGTTCAGCAGCGCCCTCATCAATTCTCAATAATGAGAACTCAAAATGAAAAAGTGCTATGGCGACTTACTACAAAAGCTTAAAATTGTATACAATACTTTTATAATTTCTTAACATCGAAATAAAGTCAAATATTCATTATTTTACACCAAAAAATAAACAGTAAAATACAGAGAAATAATAATATAATTTATATTATGGTTATAATTATATAACCTTTAAAAGCAATACTTTTATATATAAATATTAATTATAAAAGTAATGCTTTTATAGGTTTCAACATACAAATTTGTTTTGTGGCTCTTGTATTATTTCTCTGTATTTTATTATTTTTATTTTTGGTGTACACACGGCGACACATCAAGCTATACAAAACCAAAATAAGCTGGCCGCGCGTAGGTCGAGTAACGTATAACATCGCGCGGCCAGTGTATGTTGGTTTTGTATAGCTTGATGTGTCGCCGTGTGTACATTAAAGAATATTTGATAGATAAAAACCACCACTTTTACATTTACCTACATATTTCGATGTTTAAAAAAATTTTAGGCTTTTGTAGTAAGTCGGAGTAACACTTTTTATTTAGGTTTCCTTGATTAAGAAATCTTGATGATTTGATTAGGGCGCTACGCTTTTTGCTTTTTTATTGACATTAAACATAACATCGTTCGTTTCTAATATAAGAATAAAACCAAGCAATGTGGCGGATTGAAAGGATGAATGAAAGTCGATTTACGAAACAGATATATACGGCGTGTGTGGAAGGAAACATTGGTAGACCTAGGAGAGGGTACCTAGACCAGGTCATGTCATTAAAAAATGCCAGGTTAAAAGTAGCCGAAATCGAAGGGAATGTATGACAAGATGTATGGACTTAGAGGAAGCAAGAGATGTGTGAGATCCGCCCAAAGTGGAGATCTATAGTTTCTGCCTACCCCTCTAGGAAAAAGGCGTGAGTTTATGTATGTATGTAAGTAGCGTAGTACTTGGATAGAGTAAATGTGAGACAAAATGTTTCACATTCAATAAACTTATTGTCATATATTGTCTTCTATTCCATGCTGCTCTGACCTTATCGGATCTTTTACATTTGGTGACCAATTCTATTTATTTTTACACCCTTTCTTTACACCCGCATGCAACATTTTTACACTTTCTCTCAATAAACTTTATAAAATGCACCAATAAACGATGCGTTCACCGGTCAAGCTCAACAAAAAAAATACAAATACAAACACGCCATTTTGGATTTCTAAACGAAACTGTACTAACACAAATTTTAAACTTCTTCATTCCGTGCCAAATTTTACTGTTTTACAAAATAAACAAACGTATACAAATCTTTTATTGTGGTTTTCTTACAACAGTCTCATTGTCCGATGTCACTGCGCATATAACTCCCACATCTTTAACATCGCCCGTATCGACAGCGGCAAAAATATCCATATCTGCTGCTAAGACTGCTACTTCAGAACCCGACGTTGCTTTCCCTGCAGTCTTAAAAGGGTCTAAGCAAAGAGTTCCTCCTCCCGTCCCGCCTAGAGGATCACCTAAACCAAAACGCGGCGGCGCCAATTCACAATCCTCGGTCGACACGAAAGGTGATTATCTAAACATATCCGTGAATGATATTCCACCTCAAACGCCAATAACCAGTAGCGATGATGATTTTGTGTTTTACGGGCATGATTTTAAGTTCAAAGATCCAGTTGCATGTAGCATGCCGATAGCTGTTTCAGACCATTCGGTTAAAATTACCAAGTTGGTAGCTTCTAATTCTTTCTTAGATTTTGTTGAGGAAGCTGATAGTATAACTGAAAGATCTCATCCTGGGAAGGATCTGATAGCTCAGACGACAATGATGGCTAAATTTAACATTGATAAAGCTGTTAGAGAACATTTAGATTCTGGTGATTATGATGATACGTCACTAACAGATTCTAGCAGTGAAGATATTGTTATACATGAGCTTAAAGACGTCATTGAAGAGAAAGACGTTGGAAGACAATCTAAAAGTCCAAAGCAATTTATCAAAGGTGTCGTTACGCAAATCGGTGATAAATTTGCAAGAAAATCTCCTAATGGTGATAATTCTTCTAGTGATAGAATTAGCGTGCATAACGTCAAGTCATCCGATTTGATTTCTGCTGCGAAATCTTTAAAAAAGACTAACAAATCTGAAAATATTCAAAACGAACTCGAAAAGGAAGTCACAGAATCTAAATCAAACAAAAATGCAGCTAAACCTGGATTGATCACAAGTCTATCTAAAAAACTAAACTTTAATCAATCTAAAAGAGACAAAAATCGCGTTCAAGATAAAAGGCCCAGACCAAAAGTTGAAATTAAAACATATTCTGAAGAGCATTCTCGAGGCATGACAAAGGACGAAGTAATATGCCACAGAAAGGCCAAAAATAAAATAGATATGTTCCAAAAACACATTTGGAAAGTCCAATCTGATTCTGAAAGCAGCTCCCGTCGAAGCTCAATATCTTCCTCACAGGGAAGCCAAAAATCTGTAAGACCTGATCTATCGAGACGTGTTTTAGTCAAAGAAACTAAAAAACTATTCGAGCCGATAGAATATACCCATGGCAGCAGTAGTTCTATTGATAAAAAACATTACTCTCTTAACACTACCGAAATGAAAGCTCAAGTGGCCAAATCTATTAGTGGAAACGTTCATGAGAAAATAAAGAAATTTTCTGAACCAACGACTTCCGATATGCCGAAGAAAATTCCAAGGCAGAAGAGGAGAAGCTTTAAAAAGAAATCTGAAAAGAAAAAGGTCTACAAAATGAGGAAAGACGTTGAAGAAGTGTTATAAACAAAAGAGAATAGATTTCGATAAACATTGCAAGTTATAAAGTTACGCATGATGTTCTCGAAAGAAAGAAAAAAGGAATGCGTTCTATTAAAGACCAAATAATCTAAAATTAGTTTTAGGCGTTGCTAGTGGAGATAAATTGCTAATAAAATTAGTTTTTTTATTCTGTAGTTCATTTATGTTCCTAGTTATTGTGTTGTGATTCGTAACATAGTTTTTATCTTCCGATACAATTTGAAACTGCCATTTTAGCATTAATATTAACACGTTAGTTTTACATACACATTGTTTTTAACTGTTTATTTTAACCTATAGACTGCACTAACCTGTCACTAACACTAATCCTACAGTCAGTTTTAGATGAACATTTTGAAATTCAAAATGGCCGACAGCTATTTTTCCAGTGCTGCCCCCAATCGTATTTTTTAATTTCTTAACAATAATACATTTCGAATTTTATTCTGATTTTCGATCTATCGGGGCATATCGGATTTGTTTTTTTGAATTTTTGTAGTTACTATCTTTTAAACCGCCGGAACTAACTTTCGGCGATTTTAAAGATAGTAACTGCAAACAGAAAACAATAGCTCGTAATGTTTCGATAAATTGATTACTAGCAGTGACTACAATGTTACTTTCTTGTTTTTTTGGAAATGCTGTATTATTGTAGGAAGTTGGAATACCTGGAGAGCAGACTGCCTTACAAGCGGTGAAACATGAAAATACTCCTTAGCAGGCGGTAATGTTCGTCCATCTTTCATAAATTCCCGTCGTTGTTTCTGACGTAAATTTGTCCCTTTCTAATCGAACGATAAAAATTGATAGAAAGGGACAAACGTAAAATCAGAAACACGACGACGGACACGTACGAAAGAAGGACGAAAATTACCGACCGCCATGGTCAATTTTCATGTTTCTATATTTGTAAGGAGGATTCATTTGTTATAAATCCATGTATTATTGTAAAGAAATTTAAAAAAAAGCGTTAGGGCAGTACTGGCGGTTAATGGATTAGAAAGCAATCTTTAATCAAAGTATATCTAAAAACGACTGTAGAAAATCCTTTATTATTACTCATATTCTTTCCATATTTATAAGTAGATAGTTTTAGACCCCTTTTCAATTCTCTAGCAAGTTTTAGTGTCCCAAAAAAAGCTATATGTAGCATAAGTAGTAATGCTAGTAATCCACCAGCTGGCGCCCCGCTGTCATGTTGTTCGACGCCGCCGCCGCCGTTCGAAGAAGCGCCACCTCCGCGCACGAGCCGCACCAACTCGTCGTCGACGACGTCATCGAGTGCGTCAGGGAGACGTCGTGGTGCGTCAAGCGCCGCTAGCGTTATGACGACGTCGTCAGCGTCGTCATTGGCGTTGACGCCCGCTGCGTTGAGTAGCGCGAGAAGTAATGAAGCTAGGTGAGTTGTTTGATTTTGTGACTTTCTCATAGAAACTATTCGTCTAAACCTATGGTCACTTAAAAAACGACATTGGTACATGGCATGTTTGACTGCGCATTTGACTATTATTAAAACCGCTAAACAATCTGGATACTTTACGATTACCCGCCAAAAATGATTTCGCGCCTGAAGCATGACCGACGCCTTCTACATTCGGTTATTAGACTGCACGGCAATCAATTACCCTCTTTAACAGATTTTTACCCTATTTTTCATAAGGTTGATTATATTATCAAATGGTTTCGTGTCAGGAAGCTGGGAATAGCTGGACTACCTATATACCTTGGAGTACAGACTGCCTTACAAGCGGTGAAACATGAAAATACTTCTTGGCGGTCGGTAATGTTCAACCTTCTTCGTACGTTTTCCACCAGATCCAACCGCAGAACATTACAAGAGGGGTTAGAAATGCAAAGTAGCGCTTTTGCTTCGGAGACGGCTGTCGCCACTTGTCCTCCCGCTCACGCTGCTACAATTACTCATGCCCTTTCGCTCGCACCACGCCGCGCGCCTTATGGTGTTATGCAAATCATTGCATAACCTGTGTCGACACGTTCCACGCCTACTTTGCACTTCTAACCCCTCTTATAATGTTCTGTGGATCCAACGACGAAAATATAAAAAAATGTTTTTATTAAATGTTTGTTCTGATAGAAAGGGACAAACCTAAAATTTGAAACATCGACGTACGAAGAAGGTTGAACATTACCGACCGCCATGGCCAATTTTCGTGTTTCCATTCTTGTAAGGAGGATTGGTATCCTTTATCGTTCTAAGTCCATGTTTCTAGTACTGTCGGGAAATGTTATTCTCTGTCTGCGAACGAACGAAGATTGACGACCGGAAAACTTTTCCTGGTCGTACTTTAACACGTGTTTATTAAAATTTGCAGTGTTTGCTGGACTCCCCCCGCTTCGGTCGAAGGTTCGACGCCGACTTGGACAGAAGGCACACCCAGTTTTACAGAGTCCAGTTGTAGCGAACAAGGTAGCCATTTTAATAATTATGTGAGCCCTGCTACAACTGCACGATAAGGTCGTTTGTCAATCGCCGCCGTCACCGAGAACGAGATTATTTCGGGCCGAGTTTTAGAGAAATGTATTCCGAATGCGTAAATGCGCACTGCATACAAACGAAGTCTGGTGATATTTTCAATACTAACCAATTAAAGTCAATGAAATTTTGCAGAAACAAAATTGTACATTTGGCTCATGTAGGTTTGTAGTTATGTATGGAAGAGCAGATTTTTTATTCGCGATTTCGATGTTGGCCCTATAGAGAAAGTTGTACAGTTTGACGGTCCGATGATCCCCTTAAAAAGTGTCAGCATATTAAGAAGGACCCTGTATTTTAACGAAAATCTAACATGATACAATCATAGAGATTACTTTCAAGATTGTTTCTGAAAAATTTCACTGATTTTAATTGGTTAGTATTAAAATATATCCAGACTTCGTTTGTATGGGTATATTACTGTTGGTGCGCACAGTAATATACCCTTAAGATGACGTGACGGCGATCGTGTGTTCACCGCGCCGATATCGGTGGCTCAGTCCTAGTCCGAACGAACGACGCAGTTTGACGGTTGTGTGTGGACAAAAATACACGTGTTTTGTATTGCCGGCACATCGGCCCGTCATAAAACCATGCCGAGTTCTAGCAGTCGCGCCGAACTACTCTTATCTTCGGCGGCCGGGATGACAGCGCTCGGTTGACGGGCGTGCAGTGGACAGGGGGCCGTAGTAAATGTATGTATCGCTACTTCGGCGCCGTCATCTCGTTCCCGGTGACGGCGGCGGTGGTCAAACGGCCTAAGGGCGCGTCGACGGCAGCCGTCGCTGACGGGGATGCTAAGATAGTTGATAGTTGTAGCAATGTTTTTACTACCCCGTAGAGGATTATGGTCGTGAGTTTATGTGTTGATTTGTTTATTTAAGTATTAGGATGTAAAACCACTTCAGCTGATCTACCTGAATAATACTAAGTGCACGCCACTAGAGCCATCTAGCGCATTAGTAAGTGAATTATTTGCACATAAAACTTAAGTACCTAAGAACTAAAGAAATTAACAATATTATCGATACCTATTAAATATATAAGTTATAATACCTAACTAGCTATAGTTACTCTGTTCTTCGCTACGAAATTCCCATACAAACTTTCACCCCCGTTTTCATACCTCGGTTGTTAAATTGCGAAAAAGCTTTATTAGAAACATTTATATGCAAAATTTTAGGTTAGTAGTTTTTGCAGGTTTGGAGCTTCATGTTTAGTGAGTATGTAGATTTGCATACGTAATGTACGTAGCAAGCAAATTTGATACAACTCTCAGGGGAGAAAGTACAATTTTCGGCCACTGCGTGTTCCTATAACCCACTTCGCACATAACCAATAACTTTCGTAACAAAATTTTCTTAAATTTCCAGGCTACCCAATAACGCCAGCCCGCGGCGCGACCCCCTCGGACGGGAGACGATCTCCGCGCGCGCCTCCGCCCCCCGCGCGCACCATACCCCCCTCAACCATAAACTGTCTCACTAGCGAAATGGTAAGTCTTTTTGCTACGAACATTGTAAAAAGTAATATTTGACATCTACCGACAGCTAGACGCGTCGATTGAGTATTCTATAGATTCGCTGAGCGCGTATACTGGAAAGGGATGGAGATATGACAACAATGTATGAAAAGTCGTGCTTTGACAGGCTATTTTGTAAGTAACTTCAACTTAGGTGTCGCAGTGCAAGTCTGACGGAAGACGGTCGCGTGCGTGGCTTCTCTTAGGCTTTCACGTGGCTCCGCCATTTTGTATAGCTCTAATGTGTTTTCGACAAAACAATACTTGAGTCTACATAAACTACTTGAAACTGGCAACATTGCTGCAAACAGAATGCCATTAACTTTAAATAAAAATAAAAATCAGCTTAGTCACAAAAAATACCGCTTGCGCAGAATAGGACAAACAATATAGATTTTTCTGTTGGTCACTCAATGCGATTAGCGTATAAGCCTGTCTCGTTATCACGACTATTATTATTTTAATGCCTTTTCTAGTCATTGTCTTTCTACGATCGGACGTCAAAACGCGCGCTTTGTTCTAAACACTGCGTTGAGGCGTCATATCTTGTTATATTTCACTAAGACTAATTTAGAAAATAGGTCATTTGTGTCCGTAGTTGTAGTTATGTGCTCTTAAGTATTGTCAGTGTCAATTAAACTTGAGAAACTTCTCATTTACAGATAATAAACAATGTATCATTGTGGTGTATCACATGTGTTACTCTGGGGGTTTGACTTATTTCCGAATTTTCGTCAGAAAAGCATAATAATTAGCCTTGTCTTTTTCCTGGTGAAGTTTTGATTTTTCTATTTACGCGCAATTTTTGATGTCGTTTTAAATGTCAAATGTTACTTCTTACAACGCCTGGTACATAATTCAAGTAGTGGTATGGTTTTTGTCCTTTACTCTTATATACTCGTATTTTGATAAAGTCGTGGGTCATTCTCATCGTCGCTAACAATATGGAAAATGGTGCAAAATAAACACGCTTTAAGAACGAACGTCACGAAAATGGTAGAATTTCCTTATTTCTTTCTGGCAACTTTGGAGTCAATGTCATTATGACAGTTAAATTTCAATATTAGAACTTCCTCTTTATTTTAGAAAAGAGTTTTGCGCGGAAATTAAGAAGAAAAGGAAGGGCTTTGTTTCATAATTTTTGTTAATTATTTTTTCGCGGCTATTGTTCTGATAATGTGGTGGAATTATTAATAGTGAGAAATAAAGAAAGGCGCTCCCGTTTTATTCGGACTGATCCTCACGTAAAGCTCCCTTGAACATTGGAATGTATGAACCACCTTCGCATTTCAAGAGGTATAGGTTAGGTTCAAAGAAAAATATAACTAAAGACAACAGCTGTAAGATCTAGTTCCAATTGCCTTTCCGAAAGGATAAATACATTTAAAAAAAATATGTTTCAGAAAAGGAGATGCGTTGCAAGTCTGTTTTAGGCGTTGGCCTTTTCCCGGTCACATTGTATAATTTCGCATTTTCATCAACATTTTCGTACCGTCCGTTTCATGCATTACCTAACATATTTTATGCATTCTAACTTGCACTGACACTTCACAAAAATTGCATTCTTTAATTTTTCAGCATTTATATTTGCGTGAATTAATGCTAACGTTTTTTTTGGACGCTGCTTTCATGGTGGGTTTATAATAATAGTTGCACCTAAAAGAAAAAGTAGATAACGATTATAAATGATGAAAATATATCATGGATGTTCGTATTTAATCGCTTAAAGTCTGTTTTTATAATCTCGACGCTAGCTTTTTAGATAAAACTGTTGTTTTAAGTGAATATTATGGCATTGGATCTGAACAGCGATTGAAGAAGATCTATGACAAAAGTTATGCAGAATGTATTGAACTATCATTGAAGAAGAACTACTTACTTTTATTTTGTTATTTACTATTTATTTTATAAAGAACCAACCCGTTTTCTTTGTTGAAATTTCCTAAGGTTGTCAGAAATCTATTTTAGCGATAAGACAGCCTTATTTGTACCAATATCTTTTTGGTTTCTGTTTAATGCTATACATGTGTGTTTTACACCAATTAAATAAAGGTAATATTTCATTCATTCATTCATACTAAACCACGGTTTATACAGAAGAGACGTGTGGCGATGGCGGATAATCTTAAGTAATGCAATATAAACTTTATAGTACGTAGCATAGCGTCGTCTTTATCGTTAAGGAGAATCGCGCCCGCGCCTCCAGGTGATGTCGCCTGAAGGCGCGGGCGTAATTCTCCAAACGACGCTATGCTGCGTACTATAAGGTTTATAATTGTGTTACATTGACTATTCGCCACCGCCACACGTCTCTTCTGTAAACACGGCGCCTTATTTTTTGATTACTAGAAACATTTTGAAACTAAAAAACATTTCTTAAGGAACATGCCGTCGGTCTCATCTACTATCTCTGGTGGTAGTAGTCGTTACATAAAAACCACGTCAGAGACCGTAAGACGGTCTGAATAAACTCTCACAGGGCTTGCTGCCCAAACGATAAGAAGAAGAAACATGAGTTAAAACGAGAGAAGTTTTTGGACCTCACTTGGATTCGCTTTTGTAAGAAAGTTAAAAAAAATCTCGTTTTTCGATCCTAAGGGAAAGTTGTTTTGTTTCAATATCTGAATAAACACTTAAAATTTTCTAGTAATTTAAAAATAGTTGTGTAAGAAGTTGCAACTTTTTTTCTCATCATAGTAAATCAACGATATTAATGTACCATTAAGTAGTAGTAAATATAAATTGTCAAAACAATTAGGTATTGGTCTTTAGAAATCGCTGTTCGGTTCCATTTTGACGATTGAAATACATATTCCACAAAATTGGGTGCTTCCGCCTTTGGGAATGCGAAAAACAGAAAAGCTTTTTTAAAACGTGGCTCGAACGAATTCTTCAAAAAGAAAAAGAAAGAATTACTTAGCAATAATTTTTAATCGTGTTGTTTCGATTCGTAAATCGATATTTTAATGTATTTTAAACAACTCGATTGACTCCTTTGTAAGTGTTGCCAGTTTTTAACTATAATTGCTTAGTAAGTTTAAGTGTGATGTGTTCTTTCAAAACTGATGCCAAATGACGAATACATTTTAACATTTTAGGTTGGTCTTTTCGAAGCACTTTGAATTGACTATTTTTGTTTGAAGAAAAATAACTATTATCCTTAAATAACAGGTTCTAAAAACTTTAACATTAATTTGATTCAAACGACAAAAGTATTTTAAAACACGCGTTTTTATGAAAAATATTCAGTCATTGTTTTTACGATAAACTATGCGTAATTTGTCTAAATAACCTATGATTTATGTACCTACACATTTCCTTTCATTTCTTATTCCATTTTCTTTTAAAACAAAATAATAATTACATAATTTTTCAAAGTCTGCGTATCTAAATCATATCAAATTCGTTTGCATAGTACAAAATTTCGGTATTATTGTTAATATAGATAGGTTTGATGTTTGATACAATATTAGCTACGAATTAAATGTGTTTAGTTTGTGAATAAGAATAATTAATGTATTCATTAAACCGATTAAATTGTTAATAACAAACAAATACATTGATTACAACTAAGTATTAAAAAAAACCTACCTTGTAAGCTTAAATAAAGTACACGATTTCTTCCTATTGGAACTGTACGAGGAGAAAAGAGAGTGCTTTCGAGTTTTTTGTTGGGTTTTAGATGGGTTAAAATGAAAAATACACAATCGATTTTAATACATAATTTCACCAAATCTGTTTGTATTGGTGTCATAATATGGTTTTTCATCGACTGCGGCAAAGTGAAAAAAGGAATAATACTTAGGTACTTCTTTTAAAAGTACGCGAAACTTTAATATATAAACTTCAATAATACTTGCAAATTATAGATCACATCTGTTAATATTTTATATTTAGCTCTTCGTTAGTCATAGGAATCTTTTGCAAGAAAATATATTTAGTTACTTGCTAAACACATTTGATTCTTATAATAGGTATTAGATCTGATATTAAGAAAGGCAGCTCCTTTTCTGAATGGGAATATCACAATTATACCTATAATAAATAAAAATTGTTACCATGTCTAAACTACCACAATTAGCATAGATTTATTACAATAATAAATCTATGCAAAAATGCTTAATAGAATTTAAAAAAAAGTTAAAATAGTATTGTCATTAAATCGACAGTAAATTAAAAAGTAAATTTTGCGTTTCTGTTCTGGTCATACTAATAGTATACGAGATAAGAGGAACTTTGGTAACCATCAGCTGCAAGGCTGATTCAGTATTCATAGTGTGTAGAGCATCTCTGCGATGGGGATGGACTAGGTCTGCCTGCATAACTCCAGTCGGTTTAGGAGTTACAGCCGTTCAAAGGTCTGTATCAAATGATCGATCAGGTGCAAGGCAGATAATAGGATAAAATTGTAATATGCACTGTAGCTCTGTGAACAGTACAAAAACTGTCTTGTTCTGTCAGTCGGTTTAGGAAATACAGCCATTCATAGTTCCGACCTTTAAACGGCTGTATCTCCTAAACCGACTGATAGAGCATGTCAGTTTTTGTACTGTTCGTATATCTGCAGTGTATATTACAAATATACCTGTATATTAATGCATATTCATTTTTAGCAACCATACCAACCTTTGAACGGCTGTAACTCCTAAACCGACTGGAGTTATGCAGGCAGACCTGGTCCATCCCCATCTCAGAGATGCTCTTCACACTATGAATACTGAATCAGCCTTGCAGCTGATGGTTACCAAAATTTCTCTTATCTCTTATACTATAAATATAAGCTACAAAAATTATGCAAACTTGACCAACATAAAGTTGCTGTTATCATGTTTAAACTAATAATAATCTATATTTATAAGTTAAAAAGGTTGTCTGTAATAAAAGCAATTTAAATATTCGCTTTTGGAAAACATATAATCGGCTTTCTTGTGAGTGTTATATTACAACGTGTATCCGAATGGTTTGTAAGCATTTTAAAAACAGAAGCTTGCATTCGTATTTACCGAGATGTTTCTCTTAGTGTGATGACACACCTGCCGAATTTACGCAGCCGAAAATACGCATGACTTAATTTCAGTACTAAACCTATGACACAACTAGAACGCGCCATTTTTGAAAAATAAATAATGGACTTCTTGCTTGTGCGTTAGCACCACATTTCCGCCAGCGTCAAGTGGTTTGAAGGAGTATCTATCCAATCTCGAGGATGGTTTTTGAGTAAGAACACAACTGAGAAGGATTGCGGAGCCTCGTGGCAAGCTGAAGCGCGAACCGCGCGAACATCACGCGAAAGACAAGTGTTCGGGGCAAACCCAGCAACGTGACTCAACCATTTTTCTAGTAGACGCGTAAATTACTTCGCGTAAATTCGGCAGATGTGTGATAAGACTTAGTAACCGCGTATAAAATAGTAAAATGGTGTTCGAGATTATACGATTTGAATTACTTGTTGTGTATGTGTTCAGCCATAGTACAAAAATATGGTTACATCTCAGAGGAAAGATCTCCATAGAGTCCGCATAAATTTACGATTGTAGTTAGTCTCTTTTGTCTTATGCCGTACCTTTAATAGTAGAAGGAGATGGAACTATAGATATTTGTTTATGCGGCTGTCCACTTTTTTTTGAGCTAGTGTGTGTGAAAAGTGACCGTAAACATAAGGCCATATGTCACTTGGTGCCTTTTGTCCATACTACTTGACACCACAAACTCGAACCTAAACGCCAAAAAAAGTGGACACTTTACAATTGGTATGGCTTACTCTATTAGGTATAATCTCTTTGGGTTACATCGATAAGGACAGTAAGAACGTAGTGATCTCCTTTTTTATTAACTAGAGCAAATAATACCATGTGATATGCTATCTAAGATCAAGGAAAAAATCCTTCCTCTTAGGTGCCTATCCAAGAAGCTCAAATTGTATATCTCCAACTGCATATCGCTATCTCAAACTCGGTTACAGGTCGGTTAACTAAAACTGCACGCATAATGAAAAGTTTCTCTATCTCTATCAGTCACGGATGCAGTGACAGGAAAAACGCATTTGTGTGTCTATGAACGCGCCAGCTAATTAGTTAACCAACCTGTTCGCTGAAGTTCTCTCTACAAGCGTCAGCGAAACTTCTTAGTCGATGCTGTCTGACGGTCTACTCGAGGCTGTTGCAATCTTAATTGGGATGATGGCTGATCTTGGAAATTCATATGTTATGAAGAATTTCAAAATAAGGCTAAATTTAATAACAAAATGTTCAAACGAAATTACAATCGAATAGAAAACAAAAAGTTACAAGCGAATGAAAAACGTTTTTTTTCATCTTCTATCTCTTTCATGCAAAACAGGTGTTTGTATGACTCGTCGTCATGATTTGTATGCAAATACAAGGCTATGACGTCACTTCTCATGTACATGCCTCTCGCTCTAATCTTAAAACATTTATATTTCAATAATTTTTTAAGATATTGAAAAACTAATTTCACTATAGGATATCAATCTGGTTTTAAAAAAGTTATAAAAAAATTGTCATCATCCCAATTGCTACATTGCAATCAGCTCATGCTGAAGAAGACCAGTTTCATGATTGATCCAAAATAAATTAATGATAAAGTGTTTTTAATTTAAATTACGATAATAATGAGGTATTTTCCGAAAGCTATTAAAAAAGGAAACATTGTTCCAAATGTCTCGATAGATGGTGTTGACACGAGATGGATGAACCACCTTGCAATAAAATACAAATGAAACAGTAAAAATCTGTGTTTTTCAAATATGCAGGAAAATATGAACACACATTCATCGTCAACGGATGCATCTTACTCAGTGACATGAATTTGTTTGTTTATATATTTTAGCGTACATTTTCATCTTTGCATCCAACTCACATCAGCGCCATCTTTCGCAGCATGTTGAACTACGTTTTACTAGCTGTCAGCTGCCTCATTATGATCCCTTTTAACAATATTATAACACAATACACAGCACTGTTTTATTAACCAACAAAAATTCAAAAACATAGGACTGAAATGGCATACTTACCATCTTTTCGATTCAGTATGCCAGGCTCCCAAATGCCCTATGATCTTTCTTCAGTGAAACAAAATGCTTACAAATCAAAAATTATGGTTAAAAGTCTTTTTTGTGAGTGGTGACCAGTATGTGAAAAGAAATTATGTATAATATTTTCTGTTATGCAGTTAACGCATTTAATTACTAATTACGTTTTAAGCATTACAAATTACAGTTCTTAATTATAAAAATATCTTTTTTTTAAAGATTAGGTATGGTTTGGACGTTTTCTATCAAAATAAAAATTGGTTTTTTATTTATAATTTACATGATACTTATCCGTTCAATTTAGGAAAGTACATTCGGCCACCCTTACAAAAACTTAGTCCGTTTAAAAACTGTTTTGTTACATGTCGTTGTTATATCAATATTGTATATTTTGTTGTTGTTAACTATTTAAGACAATCGAGATGTAGAATAAACATTTTAAGACATAAACGTTCTTTTTTCTTGTAAAAAATTATCTTAGATCGCATGCTTTCGAAAAGGATCATTTGCATACTCATACGTAATACAGATTTAATCATTTCTTTAAGTAGAAACTACTATAATGCTCTAAAATCCTACTAAATTGGTAGAAATGCTTCGAGCTTGCAAACTTATGAATGGCTTTCGAAAAAAGTTGCTGGGTTATTTAAGGTAAGCATTTTCTCTATTTTAAATATTTAACAATCAAAGTTTAAACGAGTTTAACATTATATTTGGTCTTTACAAGCAAATAAGTTTCAATAAAAATAAATATAAAATTTTCTGATTGACTAAAGTTGTTAGGAAAATAATACTGAAAATGGAAATTTGTTTACTTAACATTAATTAATTGATTATTACTAGATAGCTACAATTACACCTTTGAACATCATCATAATATACTTACATTAATTTGACACAAAAAATAAACAACTAACGTGAAATACCTACTAAGTAAAGTTTTTTAATAACAACCCCATCTATCGGCTACATTTTAAACGAATATTTTTTTCTGACAGATGGAAATCACTCATCTCGCCTCAGAGACGTCAAACATAACAATATCTACGTACGAAGTCCATGTGCAGAGCGAAGATAAATATTGTTAAAAATTGTTATTAATGTAAGTCTGTTGCAAAAGATGTGGTATGTTTATTTTCTCTGTTGGCATCATTCTTATATTGCCATTTCGGTAATTATGAAGTATATACAACTCGTCACAGTTTCGTAACTGCAACGACATGGATACTGTGTGGGGTTTGGTTTCGATGTGTGGTAACGGTTCACTCACAATCCGACCGAAAAAGTTTCTGTAACTATGTGTTGTCATTGTGTCCACACGTTACGTAATATAAATGAAAACTGAGTACAATGTTACCACACGACGGCGTAACTGTGCAACCACAATTTTCTTTAGTCGTGGCGACATCAGCACGTCTAGCATGATTTCTATACTCGCGCGCGACGCGCCTTCGCTGCATAGAAAATAACCTGTTCCTGCGCTTTTCGGAGAGTGAAAGCCGCTCTTGCCGCGACTGTGGTATGGGAAAAGTCCGAGTCGCGCGCAAGTAAAGAAATCATGCTAGAGGGTCAGGTGTCGAGTGTCCGACCAAATAATGTTTCGAAACCAAATCACAGTCGACACATAGTGACGAAATTGTTTGTGTTGGCTACCATAAATGGCTATATGGGATGTCTTACAATTTGTAATCAAAATCCAACTTGGATGTTCGTGCGAAAGAAATAATTTTAAATGGACCATTGAAAAGTAAAAATCATTTCTGTCAACAAAGAATATGACAGTTTGAAACACTGTGAAACTTGACCACGGTTCAAGTTCAACATAAATTATCATTTGTGACAGACTAATAGCTTTTGATGTATACATTTTAAATAGCGTAGCTTATAGCATATAAGATAATGTTAAACATCCAATTGAAATCCAACAATACGAGACGGGAAAGCCATGAAAATTTTCCATTGAAATCTAAATTACACGGCAAGCATCATTGAAATATTATGTACTGCGTACTAGAAGTGACACGACATACAAATGTCATGCGTGTAAGAGATAGCGACTTACTGATTGAGGTATGGTGATCGCCAGATTGAATGGAACAGCGTTGTGACGTACAGTGCCATCTCTAGTACGTAGTACATAAATAGCTCAATGGCAAGCATTTTGGATTATGAAAAATCTTATGTTTTAATCAGTGAGCTATTTCAAAGGACCACAGCTCTTTCAGTTAAATATAAAAGGTTACAAAAACAAGCTTTTATTTTTTCCATACAATTTTATTGGAGGTTGTATGTAAACAACATTTCAGTACAGTTCAGTCAAACATAGGGTCAATAAATAATTGCTAGACTGTACCCATACCCCAACAGCACAAATGTCTACAAAATGTCTAATAGATATCTACAAAATGTCTAAGTGTCTACAAAATATCTAATAGATATCTAGTAGATATTCTGTGCTGTGTGGGTTCAAACAAAATAAATAACATAAATGTTAAAAGCTTGTAATACAAATTTACTATTCTAAATTAAATTCTGGTCGAACTTCTGGTAGACCGTACGCGGCATCAGAAAAAACGAGAAAGAACGAAATATGCCTGTCTTTGTTATTTTGCGCATGAAGAAAAAATAAGCAAGCATGCATAAGAAAGAGTATAGTACATACAGCAGACCTCACCTAATTGGCAGAGGGAAGTAATTCGGTATGTCAAGTTTTTTGTTTCTATTTTATATTTTTTAGGGATATAAGATATCATTTTAAGAAACTAATTTAATTATTTTGCTATTCATCAAGTTTATCAGCATAAATTAATATTTAACTTATCTCTAAATGGTAAAAGTGGTCGCGAGAAAATAATTTTAACTCCATGGAGAAAGATCTTTCCTCAGTTAAAAAAATAAAAATCACCTACCTTATCTTCTTCCTTCTAACTCTGCTGAAAACAGAAACGGCAATATCAAATTCTGATTTTATAAATATATTTGTTTTCTTGATCGCCAGTTACTTTATTATGATCTTAAGTTTACCAAGAAGTTCCGACGCGACGTGACGTCACTCGTCGAACCGAAAAACCACGTTATTTTATTAAAAATATCAGTGATCCTTTCATTTTAAAATCTCAGACAAAAAATATTGTTATCGAGACAATTATCTCGAAATGATTTCGATTCAGCCCTCAAAAAAACTTGACATGCCGAGTTATATTTCTTTGGCAGTATAATCACACTCGCTCATCTCATTCACACTCGCTCAGTCTCGCACATGCTTGCCTCTTCTTGTCAGTTTTTCCAAGTTATATGAAATGACAGCTAAGTGTCCACGGTGGGCCAAAATGAGCACACATTAGTTTTCTCGTTTTGTCGATTTGTCGTGTACCATGTGCTAGACGTGCTACAGTGTTTTATAGTAGACTTGTTGAATTAAACGTTGTAAGAATAAGGTAGCTTTTCTACATATATCCTTTAGAATTAGGGTGGACGCATATCTATCCGCGGCAAAGGAGGCGAATAAAACGAATTAACTTTAAATTCTTCTAACGATTCGTCTGATTCGCCGCGGATAAGTGTGCGAGGTATCATAGAATTTCATACAAAGAATCATTGACGTAGAATACTATGGACGCCGAGTCTAGTACAAAATACTCGAATAAAGTGTCCGAGACTAAAATACACAAACCCAAGTACGTATAGTAATATAAACCAACTAAAAACATTGAAAATGCTGAAATTCTTTTCCGTCTCACTTCCCCATCGGGGCAAGGCGCGACCCGCGCGCCCGCGCGTGCGCGCGCGTGCGCGTATTCGGCCGATCAAACGAAGACTGTTGCGTAATTCGTTCTCTTTTTTACGTTTTCATTCTCATTTTATTCGGAAACTTTTGAGCGCGGACCCTCCGTCCAGTAGCGGTAAGTCAATGCAAAGAATTCTAAAATTCGATTCTTTCACCTCCTTCGGCTCGTTCGCCGCGGATAAATATGCGTCCACCTTTAGGCGGCATTGTTACTTTGTCAAGAATATAGAGTGTTAGGGTAAACATTTGCATTAGTTTAAGGGGTGATTATGCCCATGATACTGAACAACTTTCCCTAAGAAACCTATAGGAAATAAGCAAAACATTTTTTGGACTTTCCATACTAAATGCAGTCCGCTAACGGAAAGTTTGTATGAAAAGTAGAAAATTGTTCCTTTGGGAAAGTTAATCAGTATCATGAGTTCAATCACCCAATAAAGTAATTCAACTGTCTACCCTAACACCCTTTATTAAAAATACGAAATATGACTATACATTTAGAAAAGTGTTATAAATTATGTAAAATTGTGAATGTATCGTTAACAAACCTTTAAATAAATTAAATTAAATATAATCCACGGGATCTCGAAATATGTAAATTGTAAATCAATCAATCAAATATTCCAACGTAGTATACAGGGTGTAAGGAAAAGTATCATTCACCTTTAAACCACATACTCTAACCATCAAACTGAACGACTTTTACTATGGGAGCAAACCGATCAGAACAAAAAAATATCTGATCTGATCTATAAATGTTCTGACCGGTTTGCTCCCATAGCAAAAGTTGTTTTATGGGTAGAGTATGTGGTTTAAAGGTTAATGATACTTTTCCTTACACCCTGTATAATATAGTGCGTTACATTTAGCAAGTCCAAGATACAATATAAAACATCAATATATCATTAGGTATTTATCGATAAAGCGTATATTATTTTGAACCATGTAGTTCTTTTATTCAGAGGGTGAATCTCTTTACCTACTGCCATATTTACCTAAAATTTTCAACTTAAGTAACTAATTTAATTATTTATTTTAAACAATGTATTGTTAATTTTATATTAAGTATTTTTATCTTCTAAGTACGTAACCTTTGACTAATTATTATAAGGACTTAGCATTTCCCCTCTGCCACGGTACAAGCACAATTGATCTTGTGCATTTACATTCAATTTTACACCTTATCACTAAACGAGACAGCCTATAATTGCGAAATAATAACTTCGAACTTAGAACGTTTGGGGTTCACACGAGACTACTATGGGGAATATAATCCAAAGTTGCGGATTTCATGTTACCTTGCCCCCCGCATAAAGTGGCAGAAATGTTTGTTAGTAGAATTACACTCGTAACCAGTCCACATATAAATAGTCAAAGGTATAGACAAATAACTCTAGCGGCACAATCCATCACACAGTAACAAGACAGGCAGAATGAATGCTTGATAATCGCAATGGGAAGTTTTCTAACAGAGTAATGAGACAATACCTATTTCCAGAAGGGATTAGCCGAAAGCCATTAAAAAAGAAAAAGTTGTTCCAATTAGCTCAATAGATGGCGTTGACCAGACATGGATGAGCGACCTTGAAGATAATAAAATACAAGTAAAATAGTAAAAATTATGTGCTTATGAATTGAGGACCCACAGTTGCTATTGAAAAAAGAATTCTATGCCAATTTTGTAGGAAATTAGTAGATTTAGTAGGCCCAATTCTGGAATTTGTAGCAAAAGGATAGAGAAGTTACATAAACATAAAGGTGGCTCCTCACACCAGATGCATCCGGTGTGAGGAGCCACCTGGAACTCAGAAAGTACAAGATGAATCTTTTTGAAAATTTGGTAAAAACAGCTCTTTACGACTAAAACTGAAAAAGTTACAATAGATACTTTGATTGTGACTCACACCAGATGCTTAATGCAAATGAATCCTTTTTTCAATAGCAAATGTGGCTCCTCAATCCATACGCACATTATTATATACAAATTATTATATACATATTACAAATTTTGTGTTTTTAAGTAAGAAGAAAACTATGAACATATACCTACTTCGTCAACGAATGTGGCTGACTTACACACATAACTTGCATTTTGTTGCTTACTTATTAGCCTACCGTCTTCGGTTCCAACTGGAGTCAACGCCATCTATCGCAGTATGTTGGGACTACGATTTAATAGTTGTCAGAAAACTCCGCATAATACTGTGTGTGTGGCTCGATAGATGGCGTTGACCGTGATCTGGGTCCGAAAATTTTCATTTTTAGACTAAAAACTTAAAATAAATGCAGTCAGCAGTTCAGGCGCACCGTTTTATTTTATTAATAGCAAGGTTGCACATCTATTTCGCATTCTATCGAACCATTTGGAAATTATGGTCTAAGTAGGAAATATTTTTCTTTTTTCAATGGCTTTCGGAAAATCCCTCATTGATCGGATCCTGTTAAAATAAACGTTCTATTTCTCAAGTTTGTTTGACGTTTTAACTCGCAAGGCTTTATTTCCAAATGACGATAAATAAGGCGAACGGTTTGTATAGTAATATCATCCTTAGGCGCGGTTTATGCAGAAGAGACGTGTGGCGGTGGCGGATAGTCAAAGTAACACAATTATAAACCTTATAGTACGTAGCATAACGTCGTTTGGAGAATTACGCCCGCGCCTCCAGGCGACGTCACCTGGAGGCGCGGGCGCGATTCTCCTTTACGATAAAAACGACGCTATGCCACGTACTACAAGGTTTATATTGTATTACTTAGATTATCCGCCACCGCCACACGTCTCTTCTCTACAGGGTCTTTCTTAATATGCTGACACTTTTTAAGTGGATGATCAGACCGTCAAACTGAACAACTTTCTCTATGGCACCAACATCGAAATCACGAAAAAAAATCCACTGTTCCATGCAAAACTTCAAGCATATTTGAGCAAAATGTATGGGACAGCAGATTTTTGTTTTTGCGATTTCGATGTTGGTCCCATAGAGAAAGTTGTTCAGTTTCATGGTCTGATCATCCCCTTAAAAAAGTGTCAGCATATTAAAAAGGACCCTGTATAAACCGTGGCTTATTGGCTATGACAACTTCAAACCAATTTCAAACGTCAAACGAGACCTTTGACTATTTATATGTGGACTGGTTACGCGTGTAATTCTACTTACAAACATTTCTGCCACTTTTTGCGAAGGCGAGGTAACATGAAATCCGCAACTTTGGATTTTATTCCCCATAACTTTAGATTCTAATTTTGAATGTTAAAAATCATGAAAAGTAGTCTCGTGTGAACCCCAAACGTTCTAAGTTCGAAGTTATTTTTTCGCAATTATGGGCTGTCTCGTTTAGTGATAAGGTGTAAAATTGAATGTAAATGCACAAGATCAATTGTGCTTATACCGTGGCAGAGGGGAAATGCTACCGCAAGGCTAGTACTTATAATAATTTGTCAATTATTACAACCTATTAGCTTTCTTTTACACATTTTTAGTCTGTATTTATGTTTATTTTAGGTAGACTGATGTTCTGGATCTGAAGACGATCTGAGGTAGCTTTCTGATATATTTAAGTTTCTGTATTACCACGTATTACTTTACCAATAAGTTAACTAATTTAGTTTTATAATAAGTTTGTACCTATAGGCTTTTCGTCACAATTTTTTGTTTAGATAAAACCAAAAGCGGCAAAATGTGGAATGTTAATTTCTTAAAATTCATATAAACAAAAATTGTGCACTGTCGAACTAATTCTATGATAGGTGACATGACTGTGTGTGCGTGACCTATTTCACCGATAAGTTCACCTACACGCTGACCGTGGACAAAACCGACTCGGCCAGTGGACAATCTATGGGCGACCGAGTGACGTAATAATTTTTTGCGCCTCTTAGAAGAATTTTCTCTGTGGGGTATTTACTCATGTTGTTTACTATACCGGGCGTAAGGGAATTGCTTCCGAAAACAGAAAGGGGTGAAAGTACCCATCAATATGGACAAATTTTACGATGGGACCAACGATGAGATCTCAAAAAAAACTGCTATCTCATACTAAACTAAAATTCCTACCGCACAAAATGTATGGAGCAGATTTTTTTTAGGTCTCATAGTTGGTTCCATAGTAAAAGTTGTTCATATTGATGGGTACTTTCACCCTTTTAAGTTTTCGGAAGCAATTCCCTTACAGCCTGTAGAGGCAGAATGCGTAAGCCACCGCAGTTTTTTGGTTTCATATAAAAATTTTAGAGTTTACTTATCTTTTTCTAGAATTTAAGTAGACAAATTTTTTATCAATGCAATTTATTATTAAAATTAAGTTATTTTATCTAGCAGTCAATTCTTAATTTATTACTTTATCCATGTATAATGGACCAGTGTAGTTTTTATTTTTAATTTAAATATATTGCTTAAATGATGGATATTTAAAAACTGAAGACTTGGCTTTGGCCTGAAAATTATACAGAAGAAAATTAACATTTGACCAGGCTGTATGGGCTCGTTCCCCTTACCTTTCCGTAAGGAAGAATTAAACAAAATTAAATCCATCCTTCCTCTTAGGAGGGAGATGTGAAAAAAATCAAAAGTTGCTATTGTTTCATATTCCAATTCTTTTTTTTTTATTCTTTTATTTAAAGATCTTTGTAGTACTTAAGAATCCGTTTTTTGATAAACAAAAACTAAAGAATTAACCACAACGTTCAGTAGTATTAATAAATTGTTGTTCGGTATTTAATCTGATTTTAGAACGAATTCATTTTCTATGAAGAGGACGTATCTGTTAAAATTGTCGCCCACAAAATTCTACCTACATGTTGGTAGGTACCATGAGTTTTCACTGTACTTTACGACTGTAGTTACGTCACCAATTTTATATTGAATTTCGTACAGGGGTGCGTTCAGAACCTACGCCCAGAGTGCACTCTGGGTGCAACTTTTCGCACTAACGCCGTTCCGAACCTCGGTGAAAAAACGCTCTTTGCAACTCGGTTGTCACAACTCAACCGTTCCGAACCTTTGACGGGTTGCAACTTTTAACCATCAAATTCGACGGTTAAAAAACACTCTGACGTTTTGATAGAAATAGAAATAGAAATATCAAATGATTATCTGTGGTTACTTGACTTTTTGCTCATTTTGAATAAAAGTTAGTTTTTTTCAGATTATTTTATTAACTTTTTGATTCTCTAGCATGGAAGACGAGTTTTTATTGTATTTGGAAATGATGGAAGCCCTGGAAGCCAATATTACTGTCAATGTCAAAATTTGAGGTTATAAAACAACCGGGATCGTTCCGTACCTTATTGCGAGTTGAAAAACAACTGTTCGTTCCGTACCTTAGAGTGAAAAACAACCAAACAACCGCACCCGTTGGTTCTGAACGCGCCCCAGCGCTCCTAGTGGTTACGTTGAGAACTAATTTCTGTCATACAACATTGGTGACGTGACTACAGTAGTAAAGTGCAGTGAAAACTCATGGTAGGCCTACTGAAACGGTTTGACATAACGAAAAGTTTGAGGGGTGTACCCTATTTTTTTACTTTGATCGCAAAAATTTGAGACACAAGCATTCAATTAAATTAGTTTCATTTAACAAGACTAATCCAACAACACATTCAATAAAAAAATAATTTTCATCCCCTATGAGAGCCAAAAATATTTTTTTTGTCCCATTTCTGTTTTTGCCTTTATGCCGGGGGTAGTCAGTACAGGTACCCGGTAGTCAGTCTATTCAGAAAACTCAGAACATCCACGTTTCACTAGTAGTACCGAAACTCTGTCCAGAGTGACGGGGAGTGAGCCCGTCGCCACTTGTAATGGACAGTGGTACAATGCATGCCTCGAAATTGAAGCACACAGGTTTTGCGTTTATCTGCCTTCATACTAAATTTGTTGGCATACAAACAGAGAGTCAGAAAGACAGACGAAATTGACAACATTTCATTTTAAGAAAGGTACCAAAATAAGAAAACCATTTGGAGATTATGTGATTCAAAGCTTATAAGAAGCATCAAAATTATCAGATTTTCCTATCCATTATTTCTCGAGTGAAAAATACTGAAAAATATAATAGAGGTTGAATGAGATTTTATTCCTTTGCCTGCTTGGCTTTTCTATTGTATTTGACAGTTTTTATTTTTAATGTTATTGCGGCCAAGGTATCTTAGCCATAAATCCAACATTTTTCAGAAAATTCATAAGTAAATTAAAAATAGAAATATCGGTCACAAATTAAATCAGAAAAATACATATCTCTTATATTTTTAACCTATTTTTATATTTTTATTAAAAACAGGTGGTTAAAAAAATGTAATGTTGTCAAAGCACAGATAGAAAATCTGAATAGTTTTTCCTACAAATTTATTCTTTATTCTCCGTTACCTCCTCGCACTCTGCCTCGACACAAAATCAGTCAAAAAATTCCTTGTCCCATCCTAATCTGTAATCTCAATCATAATCTTGAGGTTTCTCCTAAGGATTTGAGTCGAGGAATTATTAATAATGGTGGAATTTGTAGAATAAGTCCAAATAGCAAAATGAATTCGTTGTAAATCCCTTTTACAGCGTTTTGTAATGCCATTGTTGACCTTTACTAGTGCTATGTATATTTATTGGGACGGACACGTAGGCTATATCACTAAATTTTAATAGTGGGATTGTTTTAGAGCAATAAGATGAGTATTTGAGAGCGAATGGGGATTTTAATGAGCAGAAAAGGATGTTTAAGAGCAATTGAGGAACATTTAGGAGCAAATAAGGCGTCTTATATCAAAAGTACGAGTTTTGAAGTAAATTGATGGGTTTAAGAGCGAATTTAGAGAATTAAAACGAATTTAAGAGTAATCTGATGAGTTTTAGGGCAAATTGTTGAGATTTTAGAGTAAATTGATGAGTTTGAAAATCAAGTGAAGGTAAGGTATAAGTAATGTATATATGTATAATTAGCAACAAAAGGGGTGTAACTGAAAGATTAAGTGGAAATTACTAGGTGATGATGATGATATCGGTCACGGTGCTTTAATTTAACACCTTTGCTGGCATATCACTAAAGAAGTATTAAAACAATATTAAGCACAAATGAGTATCTTTAAGAATTCAGTGAAAAGGCTCTATAAGTGAAAAGGGGGCTTTAAGCATAGAAGAGATAACCAGCTGAAATCGCATGAGGTCTAGTGTGACCGATTTGTTTAGTTCGAGAACTAAAAGTGTGTGATAAAAAATCATAGAAAATCGTCACAAAGATGATGTATTTTCATGTATTTTAATTTTTTTTTCTCCTTTTAGAAGAATTTAAAATAGTTTCCGATTTTTTGGTATTTATACTCACATATTCACTATTAGTTTCTCTAGTGAAAAATCTATAAAAGTACTTTTGTTAATTCTGTTTAATTGAAAATACGGCACACGCAAGCACTTTTCGGAGTCGCGTTTCTCATAGAAAATATTTGTCTGAACCTATCGCCCCTTAAGGCGGAGTTATCTCTTCTGTGGTTTTAAGAATGAGTTTTAAGTTATTAGGGGGCTGGTAGGCTGTATGGGCTCGTTACCCTTGCCTTTCCGTAAGGAAGAATTGAAAAAAAAATTGGGGTCAAGGGGGTTAATATGTTATATTATAGCTACGTGTCTGTCAGTGTATTGTAGTTTTTAAGAGATACCAATGCAAGGGACGGATGGCGGCGTACTTTTTTGTCAGTTGAAAATCTCGTATCCAACGCTCATATTGCTGTTTTTTAACTGACTTGCTGAAGCGGAACGGAGAATCGAGGGAATTTTGGCCAATGGATTGCGTAAAATCTCCGTTTCTGACAGCTAGTTCAAACGTAGTTCAACATGACTCGATAGATGGCGTTGAAGCACCTTGGATTCGGGGTCGTATTGCTGCCGGAACAGGTTCCTTCTGACCATCAAACTTATCAACTTCTATTACGGGACCAAGTACGACACGGCGAAAAAAATCTGCTGTTTCATACATTTTTGTCGAGAAGTTATTGACATTTTGTATGGATCAGCTGATTTCTTTTCGGGATTTCGTAATTGGTTCAACAGTGAAAGTGGTTTAGTTTGATGGTCTTACGGTCAGTTGCACGTACGTTCATTGAAGTTAATCCTCAATTAAATCTTTTGCTAGCTTTTACTACGTGAACAAGACAAAAAGTGACAGTAAGAGATTTATTGGAGGATTAACTTTAATGAACGTACGTGCAACTGGCAGTTAGTGTGTCAGTTTGTTGGTGGTAATTTAGGCTATAAAAGTTCAAATAAATATACGTCGTTCAAACAAACCAAAAAGTTAAAATTTTTTTTAAATAATGTTTGAAGTTTATTTAATTAATAGCATGGTTTGCACATCCATCTCGCATCAACGCCATCTATCGAACCATTTGGAACAAAATGTCTTTTTAATGACTTTCGGAAATCCCTCATTCTACGAGGTGATAGTAACGAAAGTATACCTTCTTTTGTACTTTGAGGTCCATTTTTGCGGACTTAAAAGTACGCCGGGGTCCGTATATCTTCTGTGTTGGATCAAAATGTACTTATCTGTATATGGCGAGAGATATTCAATAAAATGTGTATTTGGAAATTAATATTTATGTTTTATTTCTTAAATCATTATTAGGGTGCGTCCACATCTGGAGAATGCGCGGCGAATGCTCGCGAGTTGCACGCGTGCCGTTACTGCAATTGTTTGGTGCGCCTCTTTAGCGCACCTCGTGAATGGCTTGCCTTACAGTTCCGTTCGATTTCATACTGTAAGCCTCAGTTGTTGGGTATGTAGCGGCAGCGCGGAGCCGCGAGCGCGCAGCTCCGCGTAGAGTGCGCGCGAACGGTGCGCGGGCGGCGCAGGAGCAACGCACGAACGTAAAATGCACGCGCGCAACTCGCGGGTGGCTCGCGACTCGCGAGCCGCGCGCGAACTGGCATCGCCAGATGTGGACGCACCCTTATGCTATAAGTTGATCTTAAGTTTACGAAGGAATTATTCGGACTTTCGGTCCGAACGACGTTATTATATTAAAAATTTTTCATTTTAAAATCTCTGACGTAGAAAATATTGTTGTTGAGACAATTATCTCGACATGGTTTTCGATTCAGACCTCCAAAACAAAACTTTACACATCGAATAGTTAAAAAATACGATTGCGACCAGAACTGACTCGGGGACTTCTAAAAATAAATAAAATGTTTTGACACTCCGAAGGAATTACAGTTGTTCACTTTTCATTCTTGAATGCAGTGATTGAAATTAGGGCAAAATAGAAAAATTGTTTGGGATTATCTTTAGTCGAAAAAGTTCTCATCCATTTTGGTCCAAAATGTGGGCCTGGACAAGCGGCCAGGCAAGGTTACTCGCCACTGGACCACCACAGCTTTTTTTGGGGCTATTTATTCACTGATAAGAAATAAAGTGTTAAATAAATAAAATAAAAGTCTAGGGTTTGGCTAGCTGCTTACTGCACATTATGTTTTCTCTAATATAGTATAATCTAAGAGGAAGGATCTCCATAGAGTCCGCATAAATTTACGATTGTAGTTGGTCTCTTTTGTCTTATGACATACCTTTAATAGTAGAAGGAGATGGAACTATAGATATTTGTTTATGCGGCTGTCCACTTTTTTTTTGAGCTAGTGTGCGTGAAAAGTGACCGTTAACATAAGGCCATATGTCACTTGGTGCCTTTTGTCCATACTACTTGACACCACACACTCAAACCTAAACGTCAAAAAAAGTGGACACTTTACAATTGGTATGGCTCACTCTAGTCTTAAAGAGAGATCCTTCCTCTTAGAGTATAATATACTCCATTTTGTGAGTTATTGTGTTAACAACATAGAAGTACTGCATTTGGATTGTCATAACTATTAAGGTAAGTTCACATTGTGTGTTTATGTCCTTGCATGTGTGTGTTTTTGTATTTTATGTTTTTTGCATTTTATACACTTACTCGTTTTATGTTATATGCCGCTATATACAGGGTGTTAGGGTAGACAGTTGCATTACTTTAATGGCTAATTGTATTCATGATACTGAACAACATTCCCAAAGAAGAAAAAGGGAAATTCGCAAAAACAAAGTTCGATCTGCTTATTGCATTTAGTATAGAAAGTCCAAAAATGTTTTTGCGATTTTTCTATAGGTTTCTTAGGGAAAGTTGTTCAGTATCATCGGTACAATCACTCCTTAAAGTAATGCAACTGTTTACCCTAACACCTTGTACTTATTTATGGTGTAGTTTTTAAAAGACATTATATTCTTTTTATTTGATGTTGGTAGAAATATTAATTTTGTTTTTTATATTTTACAGACGAGATTATAATCAGCAGTCTACAGGAATCCTTGCATTCGTCTTGCATTCGATATTTTGTAGTATATCTACGTGATTTTAGGGTAATAATCAATCTATAATTCCGTGGTATCAAAAAGGAAACTAACTAAAGTCCGGCCGCTGAAAGATTGCGTTTGACAGTTACCATAAAATTGTAAAAAACTGAATGAAAATATTGTTTACCTGTGCTCACTCTAGTACACAGGGCACTAGCTGCCCTTTTAAGTTCAAAAAGCTACTAAATACAATGCCGATCATGGCATTGATAGTTTTCATTCAGTTTTTTACAATTGTATGGTAACTGTCAAACGCAATCTTTCAGCGGCCGGACTTTAGGAGGACTATTTAGGTACTTAATTAGTAATTATTATTATGTAAGTTGTGGTTGCCTATAAAAAGGTTAGCACCGTGCATGTTAATAATTAAGATATTTGCTTTGACTAATTATTATAAGGACTAGCCTTGCGGTAGCATTTCCCCTCTGCCACGATATAAGCACAATTGATCTTGTGCATTTACATTCAATTTTACACCTTATCACTAAACGAGACAGCCTATAATTGCGAAATAATAACTTCGAACTTAGAATGTTTGGGGTTCACACGAGACAACTTTTCATGATTTTTAACATTCAAAATTAGAATCTAAAGTTATGGGGACTAAAATTCAAAGTTGCGGATTTCATGTTACCTCGCCCCCCGCAAAAAGTGGCAGAAATGTTTGTTAGTAGAATTACACGCGTAACCAGTCCACATATAAATAGTCAAAGGATATTTTTTAAAGAATTGTGTATAACCTGTTGGTAATCCTAATAAACAAATTGAAATTGAAGGAAAATACAAAAAATATATTTTTCTTTCCATTAGCCAATAATGCTCAATTACCAAAATTGAAAAAATCAACAAAGAATGGTCGACACAAGCTGAAATTCTCGTACTTTTGCGTACGAGATAAAATTATATCGATAAGAAATTGGGGTACCTATATGTGGCAACCCTGGGTTGAGGCGCTTGTGTGCGTGCGACGTGGAATGCTTGTTAGAAGCCTCCACACTAGTTAGAAAAGTGCATTTATATATGTTTAATTTAAGATTAAATTGAGATTGAAAATACGATTGTATGAAAATGGAGATTATAAATAGCGATAGTCTCTGATATAACAGGTATAATGCTAAGAACAATGCCTACCCACCATTTTGTGTGGCTAGACCTATAATCATCACATAATTATTTAGGTATTTGTATTTCACGGGTGTAGGGGAGATATTTTTTAGTCACCTTAGTAGACGCATAGTCCGCTTAGTAGACCGTAGTCGTCTAGTGCAGTACGTATCTATTTTTCTTAAAAATAATTAATTATACGTAATAGATATTAATTACAGCGCCATCTAATGTCAACATAAACTAACTTATTATGTTGACAAGATGGCGCATTATACATTATACCGCAGTTCGCATCGTCGGTATGCTAAGGCGTTAAGGCTCATAGGTGCGAATGAGCCCTTAAGAGAATATAATTCGGAGCGCGCTCCATACAAATGTACTATGGTGATATTTTCAATACTAACCAATTAAACTCAATGAAAATTTTCAGAATCAATCTAAAACCAAATTACTATTGCTTTACTAGTCAGATTTTCGTTAAAATCTATAGTTTTAAAGTTACAGTGCCTCAAACATTTCCATACAAATCTTAAATTAATCCTAGCATCGAAACTGTATATTTTAACGAAAATCGGACTCCATACAAGCATAGATATTTGTTTCAAGATTGTTTCAGCAAAATTTCATTGACTTTAATTGGTTAGTATTGAAAATATCACCATAGTACGTTTGTATGGAGCGCGCTCCGAATTATATCCCCTTAAGGTGGACTTCCTATGCCAGCGACTGACGCGTGCGTCAGCCGCGCGCAGCCGATGCGATAGACATATGGCATATGATAGAACCACGCATTAGACGCGCGCGTCAGTCGCATCGGCCGCTGGCAACGGAAGTGCACCTTACCTAAATGTTTTTGAATAGGTTGGTTCAGTCTCAAAAAGAACTAGATTGTATTTAGCGGTTAGCAGAGCAGAGCGTTAGCAGTTTTTTAACGCAATTTCCCTAAAAACCCTATAAATATTACTATCTGATATTTAATCTGTACACATGGTCGACATGGAACAAAACTGAATAAAAATTAAATCATTTATTTGCTTGAATTTTTTGGTTTATACATCTTTTTGAGGCTGACTGTACCAATATTTCGTAGTATTTCAATTTGTTTGCCTGTTTGTGGTTTGATGCATATACAGGGTCCTTCTTAATATGCTGACACTTTTTTAAGGGGATGATCAGACCGTCAAACTGAAAAACTTTCTCTATGGGACCAACTTGGAAAGCGTGAAAAACAATCTGCTGTCCCAAACATTTGGCTCGAGAAGGTTTGCAGTTTTGTAATGAACAGATGATTTTTTTCGCGATTACGATGTTGGTGCCATAGAGAAAGTTGTTCAGTTTGATGGTCTGATCATCCCCTTGAACAAGGGTCAGCATATTAAGAATTACCCTATAGGTAACATTTAACAGAATGTTAAAAATATCTCATTTTACTGTAAAATTTTTCATTTTATTTATCTCTAGATTTTTTCTAATAAAGGGAGTGTTTCTATGACATATAAAAATCATTTTATGGTTATTGTGCATGACCTGTATTTGTAATGGATTATTAATCAATTTATTTATTATTTGATATGTTTTAAAATGAATGTACATAAACATTTTTACAGCACCTATATCTTTTTCAAATTCATTTTTTTACATAATACACGCTAAAAATCCAGTGTTCTTTTTCCATATGTACACGAACACACACACACATGGAAACCGACCCCGGATTTTTCACACCAAAGTATACATAATCTACAATTTTAAAACTATAACAACAAACTGAACAACTTTTGCTATGGGAGCAAACCTGTCAGAACAAAAAAAATATCAGCTGTCCCATACTAAACTACAATACCTACTCGATTCAAACGTATGGGACAGCTGATATTTTTTTTGTTCTAAAAGGTTTGCTCCCATATACAACGTGTTAATGAATAAGCGCAAAACCTCATACACCCCAACTGATTAAGAACAAAATAATTCGATTGAAACAATAATTTCATTATTTTGAGACTTAGAATTTAAAGTTATTCGCATTTTAAGTTTTCAGCCAAAAATATTTGTTATCATTTCAGCTATGTATGAAAGCGCTAGCGTGCTCGTGGATACATTTTAAAAATCTTGTTTTGATACTAAGTTGGGTGAGAGTGCCCATGCGGTAAGTTGAGATCGAGTTAAGAAAATTTGGAATTTCACAAACAAATTAATTAATATTTTGAAAAAAATGACCTATGTTGAAAACATGATAATTCGATTCTGCTCTCGATTCTAAACAAACTACTTTCTAGTTTTGCGTTAATTCATTAACACGTTGTATAGGTTTTTTTTTTTTTTTTTTTTTTATTTAATTTATTTTTTACAGGGCCTTAATACATTTTGTATATACCGGTCCTATCGTACCTTATAAAAATACAAACTATGACGATACAATAATAACATTACAAACTATGGTGGAGTATTAATCACGGCTAGCCATCCTATAAACTTTCTTCGCTAACTCGGACGTCGGATCAGACAGGATACTTATAAAGACTCCAACATCATATCTACTGAAGTTGGCAGCCGTGAGCAATGCCTCTCTTTGACTACGGTTCCGCTCACACTCCACCAGCAAGTGTTGGACATCTTCTATTTTACCACATGTATCACAATTAGGTGAGTTAACTTTTTTCATTAGAAAGCCATACTTGTTCAATGGAATGTGACCGGTCCGTAGTCTATGTGCTAGAACAATATTATTTCTATTTAAATTTGTATTGTAGAACCATGGGATGCGAGGAGGCTCACACTGTATAGATTTATACCAAATTCCCTTTTCGCGCGACCTTTTATCAAAGTATTCTTTCCACTGGCAGTGACATTTGATTTTATATTTATGCAAAGCTTCACCAAAGTCCGGTAATATATTTATTTCCTTACCCTCTAAACTAGCTCGCTTTGCGAGTATGTCAGCCTCCTCGTTACCCCTCAAACCAACATGTGATGGAACCCACTGCAATATTATCTCTGATCCAGAGTCTTGCATCTCGACTACCTTAGCTAAAATTTCATAGGCTATCGGAACACCTCTGCCACCAGAGGCGCACCGAGCCAGGTGAAATAGAGCACTCTTGCTATCAGTACATATGACAACTCTACGGTGGGCTATTGTTTGGAGGTATGTGATTGCTTGAGATATTGCAGTCAGTTCCAACGACATAATACATACATTTTCTACTATCTTAAAACAATTTAATGAGTTAGAGGAAGCAGGCTTGTTTGGATCATAGAATGCAGCACCATTACCAACACTATTTTTGGAACCATCCGTGAAAATTATATACCATCCACCGTATTTCCTATGTAGTTCTTCAATAACACTACACTTGAGTGAGTTACCTTCATAAAACCTTTTAGGCGCCCTAACATTATCTAATTTAGTCTCTATTACCCCTTCAATTTTAATGTTAGATACCCAAGTGTTTAAAGTAAACATTTGTATAGGATTTGAAGTAAATATTTTCTCATCTTTACTCTCATTTACCGCGATTACAAGCAGATTAGATTTTTGTTTATCCAATATCTAGTCTGGTTAAGGGATGAAAGCTCGTTTAAAAGAGTAATAGTTTCATTGTTAGTCAACGATTTAGCCTTCAAGCAATATTTATACGCAAGGTACTTTCTTCTTAAGTACAATGGTGGCATACATATTTCACTCTCCATAGTGTGTATCGGGGTACTTCTAACGAAACCACCGACTATCCTCAATGCCTGATTTTGAGCTTTGTCCAATTTACTTAAGTTTGAGTTAGCACTGTTATCATACAGGAAACAACCATAATCAAGCCTGCTTCTAATTAGAGCTATATATATTCTACGTAAGTGTTTAGGATGGACACCCCATGACCCACCTGCCAGAACTTTTAATAAATTCATGAATTTTAATATTTTATCATAAATTTCATTTATATGCCTAGCCCATCGAAGTGATTTGTCTAGCCAAATACCTAAGTATTTGTAGGAACTGTCTAATGCTAGCGAGCTTTCATTTATTTCCAGTTCGATGTGTTCCAATCTTCGTTTCCTACTAAAAATACATAACTTGGATTTCTTTTCGGAGAGTTCTAAACCCAAGGTATTGAGGATAACTATTAATGCGTTTAAAGCCACTTGTATTTCGTAGGCACTATCTTGCATATTACTGCCGCTTGTGTAAAGCACAAAATCATCAGCGTACTGGCCAATAAACACGTTTTTGATATCATTACAGATTTTTGCAGTGGCTACGTTAAACAGGAGTGGGGACATGGGGTCTCCCTGAGCTAAACCTTTACTAGTACATCGAGAAATAACCTTATTACTATCGCACTCATCTGTTATTTTTAAATATCTCTCAGTAAGAAAGTTCCAAATGTAGTTGCAAATGCTCTTACCTATCCTCCACTCGTCTAGTATATTAACTAGTCTGTCAATTAATACATTGTTATATGCTCCATCGATGTCTAAAAAGCATGCAACTGTAGATACATTTTTTGAAAAACCTATTTGTATGTGTGTCACTAAACGAGCTAAGCAATCTAAACACGACTGACCTCTTCTAAATCCCGTAGTATGTGTATCTAGTAACGAATTTTTCTCAACAAACCATTCGAGTCTTTTTCCTAATATAAGGTGAAAGGTTTTACATAAACACGAAATTAAGGATATCGGTCTAATACTTGGTGCAGCATTGGGGTCGCTTTGTGGCTTAGGAATTGGGATTATTTTTATGTCACGCCATTGATTTGGAACACAGCCTAGCTCTAAAATAAGGTTATATAATTTTAATAAATATAGTTTTCCCTGCATCGGTAAATGATAGATCATGGAGTAGGTTATACCATCAGCTCCTGGAGCAGTATCTTTTTTCTTTAAAACGTTATTTAGTTCATGGTAAGTTATTTCTGACTCTAGCTGCATATTAGTTGATTCACATTTTGGTACTTTTGGAAGCACAAAGTCTGGAGCCAATTTTTTTAACATTTGTTCTTTGTTTTCATCAGAGAAAATATGTTTTGACTTTCTAAAACCTTTCATCCACCTCATTCTTGACCACATTTCTGAGGCTGTCGTAGACTCATCAATGCTGCTGCAATAGTTTTGCCAATTTTCCGACCTAGCGCGTCTAATCGCCTTTTTAGCTTCTTCTATTCTTTTTTCTAAATTTTGTAAATTATGCGGTGTCGGGTTTCTTCTAAACGTACTTAATGCCCGTCTACGTTGGGCTACTAAATTTGACAATATAGGTGTCCAATATGGTTTGGGTTTAAAGTTGGTATTAAGGTTATTGCAAGACTTAGTAAAAGGAACGCTTTTATGTAATGCTTTCTGTATTTCTTTTATAAAATTATCATAAATGTCCTGTATATTATTCTCTCCTACCGGAAAATGCAAGTTGTTTTCAATAAATTTGTTGTAGGTGTCCCAATCTGCTAATTTAAAGTTTCTTTTCTTAGAAATCTTTGCCGGTTCTTGGTAATGTGTACTGATTTTAATTACTAAATGATCGCTTCCCAAGCTTTCGCTAATAACGTTCCAATTGAAGTTGACGGCTAAATCTGCGGAGGCGAATGTGATATCAGGTGATGACTTTTGAAGTCTACCGTTAACTAATCTCAGCCTAGTAACTTGCCCGTTATTAAGTGATGTATATCCATACTCCAATGCTGAGTCAAATATTTTTAAACCCCTCGTGTCATTTTTATACGACCAGTTAGTGTGGTGAGCATTAAAATCGCCAGCTATTAAAGAATTTCTAGGAAATCTAGAGAAGATATAATCCCAGTCAGATTGTACGGTACTTACACTAGACGGACAATATACCAGAATAACATTACGTAGATAGTTACAATTCAACATTTTTAAACACTTACATTGAATACCCAGATTATTTATATGCATTGAATATTCCTGTACTTTAATTGACTTATGTACAATTAGCGCTATACCTCCATATGCATCTGCCCTATCTTTTCTGAATATGTTGTAACCACTTATGTTTAAATGGGACTCCGGTTCTAACCATGTTTCTGATACTAAAGCAATGTGGATTTTCTCTTGAGATAACAATAGGTCAAATTCTGTTAACTTTGGGCGTAAACTTTGTGCGTTCCATTGTATTATGTTCAGTGAAGTATTATTCATGAAGCTACTATCCATTATTAAACATTAAAAATAGCTTACCCATATCACCGCCTTTAAAAATGTTTACAAAGAAAGACATTAATTCTTCCACAGCCATAGTTATTATTAACTTAACTTTTTCTTGCAGACCGGTATTAGAGAAACAAATGTCTTTAAGCCGCTTTAGGATACTTTTAAGCCCCTCACTCCTCTTTTCTCTCACGTTCGGATTACTTCTCTTATTTTCGAGATTCTGATAGTCTTGCTCCTGTTCTGATGATTCTGGTACCTCGTTTTCATTATTTAAATTTACTGTGACTCTTGTATTTTTCTTCTTTTTCTGCTTCGGTGCCGGTCGTTTTTTTAATGGTTCTTCCGGTTTTTGGGTGTCTAATGATATGTTGTCACTGTCAAAGTTTACTGATTCTTCTCTATGTACAGTAGCATTAGTCAGGAGTATGTCTCTGTAAGTTTTATTATCCTTATTATGTATTTTCTGTCTCTCTCTGTAACTATCAATTCTATCTTGTTCACCAGTTGTATAAATTTTTTCTGTAGACATCTCTTCTGTATATCTTCTCTCTACTAGGATTTTTAAAGCTTTTCTATACGTACAACTTTGCTCACTCATTAATGTTCTCAGCTCTTTTTCTTTAAGGAATATCGGACACGATTTATTTAATGCCATATGAGGTCCCTTACAGTTAAGGCATTTTAATACGTTTGTATCGCAGTTCTCGTGGGCTTCCCCGCATTTAGGACATAGCTTCTTTTTAATAGGACATGCGCGCAAACGATGACCGTATTTCCAACATCCTGAACACTGGGTCACTGGGAAGATGTAAGGTTCTACTTTCAGCCTGGACTCGTAGGCGTTTACATAAAGGGGAAGCTTAGAGCCCCTAAAGCATAGACGCACTGTCTCACTATTCACCCATGATCCAGTGTCGTCTAATCGTTTCAGTCTTCTCGCCGATACAATTTCCAATTCGCTTTCTAAAGTTTCCATAATCTCCTTTTCTTCTGCATCTAAATCTATTTGTTTTATAACTCCATACGTTAGATTCAACTCTTGTGTCGATTGACATCTGTAGCCTTTACCTTCGATTTCCTTGTTATTCAATAAATCGTCAGCATCTTCTTTTTTTCCGAACGCAATCAATACTTTATACGGGGTTTTATAGGATATTCGAAGTATGTTTTTAATGTTTAAAGATCTCAACAATTTTGCTAGTCCAAATTGCTTTGGTAGTATTTCCATAGATGTCATACATATCTCATATTTATTCTCCTCCTCTGAATTTGTTCTGTGTACTTCTCTACCGGATTTATCAGACGTTTTTGACATACTTCTTAATAATCTTTTCGGTCCTCTTACCACTGTTGTAAATCCCTCGTCATCTTCATTTGTTCCCTCTATTTGCTCTCGGTTCCGCTTCGCTGACAATCGTTGCAGTTCATCCAAACATCTTCTATTTGCTTCCAATATACCAGAATTTGTATCTTCTATATTCTGCCCATGATATAACACCTCTTCTTCGATATCACTTCCACTTGAGTCACAATAATCATTGTTATCCTCGTCCTCCATCGTTAATAAAAACAAACAGATATTTTAATTTGAAGGTAGTTATGAAAAATACCACACAGCTAACTGCACTTACTCGAAGTGCGTGCGCTTGCTGCGCCGTATCGACCGCGACTGTTGTATAGGTTGTTCAGTTTGATGGGTAGAGTATGTGGTTTAAAGGTTAATGATACTTTTCCTTACAGCCTGTATACTGATGAAACGATTTTCAGGTTTTACTCATAATTTACCATAAATTCTCTCCTCGCATCACATCAATTAGGTACAATCATAAGGTTGGTAAGGTTTTTCAAATACTAACTATATTTTACATCATCTTTTACTGGAGATCATATCTGTATTGATTTTGGAGCCTTTTTTAATTAAAGGAGACATGAGAGGAAAGATGATTTTACTCTTTTTTTAGTAGCTACCAAAAGATATCAATTTTGGTCTAAATGTGAAAGTGGACCAAAGATAACGAATGTTGTAAATGTTGTAATCTGTTAAAACTTGTCCGTCTAAACATGTATTATTATCGCATCAAAGCTTTATGCTTATTGTAAGCATGTAAGCATATGCTCACGACTATATTCCCCGAGGGGGTAGTCAGAGATATTCTGAAACCTCAGAACATCCACGTTTCACCAGTAGTACCGAAACTCTGTCCAGTCTGACGGGGTGTGAGCCCGTCGCCACTTAATGGACAGTGGATACAATACATGCCTCGAAATTGAAGCATGCCGGTTTCCTCACGATGTTTTCCTTCACCGAAAAGCCAGTGGTGTTACAAATCGTACATAAATTCCGCAAAACGAGAACTATCATTGGTACGAGTCGGCCTGGACGGGGATCGAACCATCGCCTCCTGCATGGCAGGCAAGGTTACTCGCCACTGGACCACCACGGCTTTTTGTTTACGGTACTTAGTTTTTTAATTGTCTACCCGTTTTACAACAGTATCATGGCATTATGCTAGAAATAACATGTTTGTGCATTATGGCTGTAAATAAACTTTTTTTTTCACTTTTTTGCTCAAATTTATCTTCGATGTCGACTGTATTTAAGGGGACATAATTCGGAGCGCGCTCCATACAAACGTACTATGGTGATATTTTCAATACTAACCAATGAAAGTCAATGAAATTTTTCTGAAACAATCTTGAAACAAATATCTATGCTTGTATGGAGTCAGATTTTCGTTAAAATATACAGTTTAAATGCTAGGATTAATTTAAGATTTGTATGGAAATCTTTGAGGCACTGTAACTTTAAAACTATACATTTTAACGAAAATCTGACTCTATAGAAGCATATAAATTTGTTTTTAGATTGATTCTGAAAAATTTCACTGAGTTGAATTGGTTAGTATTGAAAATATCACCATAGTACGTTTGTATGGAGCGCGCTCCGAATTACATCCTCTTAAGATTGATTTTTTATTAAATATTCATTATATTGTTATTCTAAATTATTTGTTGAAATAGCAAGTTGATGGTGATCTGATCTTTTATATTTTTATACATTTTTCGATTATTAATTTATGTTAATAAATTATTTCATTTTTAAATTGGTTTTATTCAGCTAATATTTGTACTTACCTATACAAATAGCAACGAAATTTTAAGGCTAGTTTGAACTATAACTTGTTAATGAATTAACGCAAAACTAGAAATTATTTTGTTTAGAATCGAGAGCAGAATCGAATCATCATATTTTCAACATAGGTAATTTTTTTCAAAATATTAAATAATTGGTTTGTCAAATTTAAAATGTACTGAGCTCGATCTCAACCCACCGCACGGGCACACTCAGGGTTACTACCAAAACAAGATTCTTAAAAAGTATCTACGAGTACGCTAGCGCTTTCATTCATTGCTGAAATGATAACAAATCATTTTTGCCTGAAAACTTAAAATGTAAATAACTTTAAATTTTAAGTATCAAAATAATGAAATTATTGTTTCAATCAGTTGTTTGTTTGTTTGTTATAAATCAGTTGGGGTGTATGAGGTTTTGCGGTTATTCACTAACACGTTGTATAAACCTAACTACGAGATTTGACATTTATTATATTTCGTCAAAATAAACGAGCTGTCAGATAAGCTAACAAGAACTTTAATTTAGAGGATGGCCATTGTAATAGTGTTCTGGCTCAGCCCACATCAGGCACAGGCCAGACAACTTTACAAAATGGGACATTTGGGGATGAAGCGAAGAACTGTAATTGACTAATTTGGTTGTACAGTCGGGACAATTTAAAAAACCCACATTTGACATCTATTGATACTTCATCAATCATAACCTTGTAACGGCGGGCATAGAATAATATAATTTTTTCGAAGTTAGAACTGTACAATTGCTTTACTTTTTATATAACGACATATTTATTGTAATAATGACCAAAGAAGGTAATTTTATGATTTACTTTCACTATTAAACCATTCTAAACATAATAAACAATTTCTGTTCCAAAGAACTGAACGTCGTTACAATGTTGCGTCTGTGAACCCTTTTTCTTTTTTAACACTAGGGATGTAACCCAAAAAAATCGATGTAAAACGTAGTTCCAACAAATCGCGATATTCACATATAATTCGATTCACGTATGTTTGAAATCCGTATCGATTCATTCGCTTTAATCGATGTTTTTAAGCAGGTCACCTCACTATGAAGCTTAAACTGACAGATTTCAAATGTGGCTTATTACATTGTCCCGACTTTAGTAGAGATTTTTCGAATTTCGAACTTTGCGCTTCAGGAACGAAAACTAAAATGCGCCTTATGCCAATTAGCGACCCCCCCGTCGGTGGGGATCGGCCGTCAAACGCAACAAACCAAAGAACACTTATAATCCTGAAGCAACAAACGCTGAGCTGAGCTGTGGAGTGAGACAGACCTGCTTCAGGTATGTATAAATAAAACGACATGTACCAAACAACCTTATAATTTGAAAGATCCAACAAATAAAACAAAACGTACGAAAAATACTTATAAATATTTACATGAAGTCCTCAAAGTACGGTCTTTAAAAAAAACTAACGTCCTATGGACATCATTACTATATTCCTTTTGCGTACACTCTTGAAACTATTACTCGAAAAATCATCGTAATTCCTGCAAATCTCGCTTTCTCTCTCATACACAAATTTAGGAAGTTTAGCTACCATATGTTCACCATCGTCCGTCACTGTCTTTTCAGCGTAAATCTCCAATACAGCTTTCTTTGTCTCGTACAGTTGCAAAATATCTGAAGGTTGGACTGGCCTTCCAGATTTTACTCTGCGATGCGTATGATATTTTCCATGTCGTTTTTCTTTTTGACGCATTTCTTTAGCAAATTTAGTTTCCAGACTCACTTTAGTAACTTTCCCTTCTAAGAAAACTATTTTGTCGTCATCAGATATTCCTAGTTTAGTATTCTTATCTAGATTCAGTAATTCACATTTATATTTACAACTTGAATGAGGAGAGAATGTTTTTGATGCTTTATTGCTCCTGACATCATATTGTATGTTCTTAAAGCTTTTCTGGGGATTAGAGAATTGTGCTACCACAGGAACATCAACGTGTTGAATGTTATTATGAATGGATATATTAGTGCTATTGACTTTGCTGCAAAGTAATTTTGAGGGCTGAGTTGCGACATCGACGTATTCGTCACTTTTGTAGTTGAGTAAGAAATAGTCTTCTTCGTTTCGTATATCGCAATTTGTTTCTTCGTCTTGATTCGGTGGCTTTTTTTCGCAACAACAGCCGTCTCCTATTTCATCGTGACACATTTTTAATCTTGCAGCTAAAGTACTGCATATACATCCCTGATTTATCGGTTTTCCATCATCTATAGACCATTCATCACTTTCTTTACCACTGCATTCACTATTATTCTCTTTGGTTGGGTAAATCATTCGCATATTACTGTCTCTTTCGGAAGCAACAGTACTGTCTCCTTTGAAGTAATTGTTCATGCTATCGGAATTTTGGAAGAAATTTGGTTTTAATGAAGCATACGTCAAATCTTTAGCTAATTTGTTTGTTGTTACTACTATTTCGTCTGGTTCACTACTGTCTGAAGTTAAGATTGCTTTTAACATGTCTTTCAGTTTCTTGATACGAGTTTTGTTTTTAGGTTTCTTCAAACAGTTGGCGTTTTCGAACACTGCTTTTAGCATTTCTTTTTTCTCTTGTAATCGAGATTTAGGTTTCGATTGTATTTCTGGAAGACTGGGAGTCTTAGCTTCCGTAGTTGGTTCTTCACTAGTTTTAATGTTTAAATCAGTATCAGGTTCTGTACTAGTTTTATTGTAGGCTTCGCTTGCATCCTGATCGTCAGTGTCAGTGAAAGAAATACGTGCTTCAGACTTATACAACTTTTCTATTTTGAAACTTACAACGGCATTTATCTCGCTGGTCTTCTTGCTGGACACTGATCTTTTTAGTTCTAAATCATCACTTTTACCTCTGCTTATAGATGTGTCGATACCGGACGGCTCTGTAACACTTATAGATTGACATGTGTGGGTTATATTTAGCTCTAGGTGTTTACTTAATACCTCTGACATTATCTCAAGGCTCGATTTAGAAGATGTCTTCTCTGGGCTTGGTTTATTAAAAGTATTTTCTTGGCTCGATTTAGATATTACTTTTTCAACGCTTGATTTAGAAACAAGTGCTGATTTCGTAGGCATTATATTGTTACTAGTTTTATATTCGGATTTTGATTTCTGTATCATTGAGGTGCCGCTAGGTTTAATGTGAATTTTCGATTGCTCTGTGGAAGACGTCAAATCGATTGTAGCTCGATGTACAGAAAATACGTGACTAGTTTCTGGACGCTCGTCTTTGAAATCATTGCTATATCCTGTTGAAACAGTTTGGAATTTAGCTGATATTTTTCTAGAAAATTCATCGTCTATCACAGATTTAGAGGTGTATTTTCTTTTTCGCTGTTTATCTGTTTTTGATTTGTTATAATTTTTAATCAATATTCGTATGTTGATGTCGTTTTTAGGATTTTCTGCAATCGATTCTCCGTCATCTTTGCAGACGAAAATCTCTTGTGGCGTTTTCCCAAGGTGAGAGCTTTTGTCTGTGGTCTCTTTTTCATCATCATTACCTATATTGACTTCTGTCGTCTTATCGCCCTGCGTTACTCTTAATTTAAAGTTAATTTCTATTAAATTTGCTACGCTTGTGTTACTCTTGCTTTTTGATTCGACTTGGTTTCGTTCTACCGATACAACTTTGTTCACAGTTAAAGGGGTTGACACTCTGTTAACACTTGTGTCATGACACATATCGCCTAAAAGTGGATTAGGTCTTTCACATTGTGGCTTGCACCAAGTGTAACCTCTCTCCCTCTGGTAATCCCTCCTTTCACAAAGAGTTTGTCCATCTTCGTCGGTCATCTTAATACCGATAGCTTCTCGAATCTCCTCAGTACTTGGGCATTCACTTTTTAACTTTATAGTGATTTTCTCTTTAGAGTTCAGACGTATGACATTGCTTGGTATGACTTGCTCCCAAGCTTTACAATCGTCAGCACACGTCTTTTTCTTCGAAGGATTTTTCCTTAAGAATAGTCCTGATATTTTTGATTTCGTGCAGATAGGGGGACATTTTGGCGGGGGTGGACTTGGGATTTGAGGTAAAATATACTCGGGACGTGGGCATCGTGGAGGTGGACTAAGGGGAAATGAAGATGACTTTCGTCTATTCGCGCAGTCTGGTTTACATTCTTTCTCTTTATTCTTTGGTTTAGTTACAGACTTTTGTGAGATTTTCGGAGAAAGAGGGCAATTTTTAACGCACTCATCCTTTGGCTTGCAAGGTAACTCCGGTTGCGTGCATCTTTCATAGGAAGCTTGGTTGGAAACTTGGTTCTTCGTCGGCCATGGAAATTCATTGCTGGATGCAATCGAGCATATTGAACTCGCGCTTTTAATACCTGGTTGGCAGACTGGCTTCTTTACTTTCGTCGGTTTTAAATCTTTACAAGGAGATGTGTTGCATGGTTTTTTAGGTTTTTCTATCTTTTTTGGTGGTGGGCATGGATGACATGGTGAATGGGGTGGGCTGCAACCTGGGCTACCTGGTGGTGAGGTGCACGTTGGACCACGACTCTGAATTGCACACGGCGGTGGGGTTTTAGCACGCTTCAGAAAACCTAATGGTGATCGCTTGGACTTACATGGTGGGGGTGGTTTAGAACAGGGAGGAGGTTTGGGACACGGAGGAGGTTTTACACATGGTGGAGGTTTTCCGCATGGTGGTGGTGAAGGACAAGGCGGTAGTGACGGGCAAGGCAGTGGTGATGGGCACGGTGGGGGAGTAGGTGGACTGGTTGGTATCCGCGTGGAAGGAGGTGGTGGGGGGCAAGGCGGCGGTTGACAAGGGGGGGATGGACGGATGGTAAGGCTGAAGCCGGAGGGATAGGGAGAGCAAGGTGGTGAATGTGGACACCTCGACGGTTTTGGACACGGTGGCGTTAACGGACAAGGTGGTGGTGAGTGACAAGGTGGTGGTGAGGGACAATGTGGTAGTGGGGGACAAGGTTGTGGTGGTGGGGGACAAGTTGCTGGTGAAGGACAAGGGGACGGTGCCATACATGTTGGCGGTGAAAGTGGACATCTAGGCGCGGGAGGTTTACATTTAGAAGGAGGGGAACATGGTGTGCATTTTGGAGGACGTGGGCATTTCGGTGGCGAAGGGGGGCATTTTGGAGGTGAAAACGGACATCTTGGTGTGTTAGTATGGGGACATCTTTCCGGAGGACAGGTACTACAAGGCAGTGTGGCTGGACACTTTGGGGAATGGGGACATTGCGAATGTGGACATGTTCTTGGAGAACCGGGTGGTTTATGACATGGTGGTGAATGTAGGCAGGATGAGGGTGAATACGGGCTTGAACTCGTAGGGTTTTCAATACAAAACTTCTTGCAACTTGGGTCTGGTATCAAGCAAATCTTATTAGCATCAATCCTTGCGTGTTTTGGGCACTGGAATCCTTTTATCTTGCATGCGTCGCATCCCAATGATCCTTTGAAAGCTAAAATTCCGGGGAATTTGTCTGTGAGTTGTCTAGTCAGCATATCGTTCATGAGTTCGCAATTTGGTAGCAAAACGTGTTTTGTACAGGGTTTCTTACTAGGTTTTGGTGTGATGGGTTTGCAACACGGTTTAAATAACTTAGGGCACCCTATCAACGTATCTGGAGTTCCTCTATCTTCGATACTAGGCACCGAGTAAGGTCTGTCTTCAATCCCTCCCCAACAGGACTTCTTACCTTGTGCATACAACTTTCTCTTCTTAAAGACTTCTAAAGAGTCTTTAGGTAACACTCTTTTGCATTCTTCTCCTGGCGCCGAGTCAGGTTTTGTTTTCTGCAGTTTATGATAGAATGTTGCATTTTCATGGCCTTGATCTGAAATCATTGCTTCTTGATGAATACTTTGGCTACATGAAGAGGAAACACATGGCGATACTACAGTTGGATCTAAATAGTCATCACACATGTTCGGGCACGACTTGGAACCGTCGCCGTTGTTCCAGCTGGCATGAGACTCGGTTTCCGAGCTACATTTCAAATGTGTGTCGCTCACGCACCAAGAAAATAGATCAATATTTAGTGGAGCCCAATTTCGGTAGTAATCTCGAAGATAGCTCTCGGCAAATTCACATTTCTTCTGCTTATGGACACTACGATCTGATTCGTCATCTGACTCGTACTCTACTATCTTCAGACTGTAAAATAAATGGGGTTTATATTTTGACGTTTTCTATAGTTGATTTTAGACAGGTTTTTTATTTATTACGAAGCGTACGTGGATACAATTCGAGGATAATAATGTTATACTGGCACACACATGACCTATTGGACATATATTAGACCATCTAGCATGATTTCTCTACACGCGCGCGACTCGGCTTTTTTCCATACTAAAAGTCGCTGCAAGCGCGGCTTGCGCTCTCCGAAAAGCGCAGGAACAGGTTGTTTTGTATGCAGCGAAGGCGCGTCGCGCGCGTGTAGAGAAATCATACTAGATGTGCAGATTTCGCAAATGACAAATATGCGTTTCCCGGCGTCTGTCGGTTTTGCACGCACATAAAAAGGAGTGAAATATGCAAATATACACGTTTTATAGTTGTATCTATTTTCGCATAGAAACGCGTATTTGTGATATCTATGAGTCAAATAGGCCATGCGTAGTGCCAACATTAAACAAATAAGCTGCAACGGAAATAAACATGGGTACAGGGCTTGGATGAAAGTAAAATTAATTACTTTCATCTTAGGTACAGTTACCGATAAACATTATATTTACAAATTAACAAAAGAGCCGTACGTTAATTTTATTGGTGTTCATTGTACTTAGATCACCAATGGCGTATTTGTCAAATTTCAGCAGGTATCTGACAAAAAATAGGATTTGTCGAATTAGCGATTTGACCAATATCGTGAAACCCCTTCGAACAGCTTTGCTTATAGACTTACAGCATATAATATCGCAAAACAGCTTTACAAATTTTGAGGATATACCCCATCACACTCCACGCTCCATTCTATGTTGAATTAATATAAATCTATCATAACTATCACCGGGTATATCTACTCAAACATAAAGAATAAAGTAAACTTACATAGGTTTCCTGACTTCCCTAACATCCCTTTGGGTGATAATACCAACTCCAATGACATCGCATTTCTTAGGAATGTACACATTGCTTCCTTGGATGACTACATCTCTATGCATGGGTGGCCGTTTTATGACAGTCTCCAAAATTTTAGACTCATAATGTGAATTATCTTTCACACTTATTGTCACTTCTATGTCTTCCAAATTATTGTCTCCGCTTAGAAAGTTTTTGGTTTTCAAATTCTTCAGTTCTGGATTCGAAATAGGAGTTTCATATTCAACTATTTTGTAGACTTCTTCGTCACTTGTTTGAATCGGTTGCTGTGGATCATCGCTGCTAGTATCAGAGAAAAACCCTTTAGGTATATCTATCCTGAGATATTCAGAACTAACATTCGGATTTCGAAGATTAACAAAGTTGTTTGAATGCAATACTACTTCGATTTTATGAGCTAATGCCTTAGATTTATCTATGAGCCATTTTTGATCTGAGATACTGACTTCCATATTGTTCGCGACGCTTTCTGTTTGTCGGCTGGTTTTTGGTATAGCGTGATCTGGTATCAATTTTGGTATCATCCACGCTTCTATTTTTTGTGCAAAATTAACATTTTGTTTAGTATAAGATTCGTAATAGGATGATTCGTCAGTAGCTATCTCGCTTTTGGATTTGAAGACGATGCCTCTTTCTTTATATACATTCTCCATTAGTTCGAAGACAGTGCTACTGCTTGTTGTGTAAGTTTTATTGTTCCATCTAACTTGAACGCTTTTCTTTGATTCTATCGGGTTTGTTAAATACTTCATGAGCCAGGCTTTGCGTGATATCTCTTCATAGCTCTCCGGAAGTTTTTCTATCGCTTTTTTAACTGGTAGCACTGGAGTACCGCCCCCTATTTTGATAACAAGACCATCTCTGACTTCACAGCGTCCTGTTGTTACACCTTTCTTTGACTTGTAAGTCGCTTTCGGTTTATCTTTATTACTCTTCTTGTTGAAAAAGAAGAACTTTTTTCCTTCCTTCTTCTCTTCTGGAGCCGGATTTTCTGGGACTTTCGGTGGAGGCCCACGCTCTTTTTGTGGCGTTTTCTTTTTATTTTTTTCTATTGCTGTTCTTTTGACAGTTTCTACAGAAGATTCAGATGGTTTCTTCTGTTTGGAAGCTTCCAAAGATGAACTAGGTGTGTTTTTCTTACTATAATAATCTTCTTCTAAATTGAATTTCTTCCCCCATAGCTTGAACATGCCTTTGACTCCATGGCCGTATTCACTGTCTATCGTATTAGCTCTAGACCATTCGCGATCTTTTTTACTTGTGTAAGACTTATTGTATGACTGTTTTGAAGTATTACTTGTTTCGTCAGGATAAGGATTGTATCTGTACATTTTAGAATTTGAATAAGATCTTTCTTCAAGAGACGGAGGGTCCGAAGTAACAGACACGTCTCGATGACTCGGCGAACTATCTTGAACGCTACCTTCCCTAGACATTTTGGATGGTGTTGCCTCTATAGCAAAGTTCTTTTTAGAGTCATCCTTTTTACTTAAAGTACGTCTCAAAGCTTCAAAGCGCCGTCTCAATAAAGACGCACTTTTGAAATCTGGTATTGGCTTCTCGTTACTCTCGCCCTTATCCTTGCTCTTTGTAACAAACAGTTTTCTGTATTCTCTCTCTAGTTTATTTTCCATTGGATCTATAGATTTAACTTCACTTGGGTTTTCTAAATTGTGAACATGCTGAACTAGAGAATCGGACGAAAAACTCTTTTCTTCCCTAAACTTTTTATCAGTAAACTTTTCTATTGGAGTAGTAGCACCACTCGTTTTTGCATATTTACTTTCTTTGTTAGAAGCCTTCTTTATAGGTGGTTTTAGTTTGATAACTTGAGGCTCCTGCTTTTTTACTTCTTCAACTATTTCAGATTTTACTTGTTCTGTTTCAATTTGTGTATCGATTGTGACTAGCTGTTTTTCTTGAATATTGCTTGCAGTTTCAGTGTTTTGTGCTTCTGTATTAAGTACAGGAACTTTTGTAGCTACGGGAGCTTTTGTATCTGAGGATGTTTTTGGGCTAGTTGTTCCAGAAGTAGTTTTTATTATGGGTGAAAGTTTGGCGCTCATTACACACTCAACGTTGTTCTCAAAAACTCCGCCAACGCATTTCGATGACGTCCTTTTGGTGTCGTAATAACTGATACGTTTGTATTGCTTGATTTTTCCTTGAAAATAAGAATAATTTAAAAATAGTACATTATGTATGATACAAGTAAGCTTAGTTGGTTATTAATGCCATGGCTGGATTGCAAGCTCGAGCTGAAGCGAAAGCGGTAAAACGCCGATGTTGTAATGACGTTTTTCAACACACTTTCGAGGAAAATAATAAATAAAATTTCGTCACACACAAGTATGTTTAGACTTTAGACAAATATTTTTAAAAAATGGCACGAGTCTTTCTTTTTTTTTCCATTGGCCTTGCCTGTGCTAGAGTTAGCTATGTACGTACAGGTAGAAGGAAAGGCACTGACCAAGCCGCCATACAGCCAACAACATTTTATTGCTCACACTCTAATATTAAAAATTTTATGTAACTCAAATTCAGGCACGTATACAGCGGGGGAGGGAGGTTAGGGGTGATTTAAACTGACCTTCCTTCTCTTGGCTACTATTCCGATACTGCTTTGGTCCACCGGCCGTCTTCCCTTCTAGCCCATATCCACTTCAACTTTGTAATCCGCTCATCAACGACCTTAGTTCTTTGACGGATTTCTTCGTTGGGTCCACAAGCAATATGTCCAGCTTGATACGCGCTGTGGCTCTTTGTGCGACTTTTATTACTTTAGACTAAAATACTTACGATTAATAAATGAAGTCAGATCTGAACTGCCGACTCCTCTATCATCAGTTTCAGGCAGATATATCCTCTTCACTTTCTTCTTCTGAAAAGCTTTAACACTCCCTACTCCTATGTCGGTAAAACTCCTAGATCTATGATACGTGTAAATCTGTTTTGGTGAACTAAAACATCTTCCTTCAGGATGTTTTTTTATCGCCGAAACTTTCTTACATGTGCAAATTAAGTTATCTCTCTTACTGTTGTGTTGTATCGCAACATCCTTTGATCTTTGCTCATATTGTGGTAGGTCAAATGCAGTAATGACCCTAGTAGGGTATAGCTGAAAATGTGGGTGCAATAAATGATCTTTTAAATCTCTCTTGGTAACATATACAGCCTTGCTTTCTTTCATTTCTTCTTGTATATCATTATTTTATTTTCCTATTGCATTTTTGGTTTTTGTAACTTCTTGCACAATAAGCTCAGTGTTTTTCTTAATTCTCTTACTGTTTTTGGGATAGAAAAATTTTAGTCCGTTCTAATTATTTGTGAAACAACTTTTAATGTTATTTACCTGCTTAAAGTGTAAGTAATTGCAACAAAAAGTTGAAATTCAATTCAAATAAGTGCACTAGTAAATTTTCACTGTGTTTTATAGGAATCTTTGAATTTTTTACAATTTTTAGTATTTATCCAAACTGTCAAATGTCTGTTTTGCAAATCTGTCAGATGTTTTGGCAGCTTCTTAATGTTTTCTTTTTCCACCAAAACTTTGGTGGAAAAGCTCAGAGGGGAAAAGAGTTTCTTTAATGAGATTTTTTGTTGGATTTTAGCTACAGACCAATACAGTCTGTGGATTGTCGATGTTAACATTTTTACATGATTTTGACCACATTTTGACTTTGTAATTTTTATTATTTTGTTGTTGTTTTACTTATTTTATTTATTTATTTATACCGAGTTTCTTTTTCTTTTCGTCTGCGAAGGAAGAATGTTATGGAAAAATCTATTGTTTCGTTGGTGAGACAACGTTATTCACTAAACATTCTTATAGGTGCATTCAATCAAAGGGAATTGTGTAACTTAGTAGTCTTGGTATACAGACGGATCCAAGAAAGACAATGGATTATTTCACATTAGATGATAACGAAGCAATATCGTCATTTTGAGATTATTTTGTCCGCCGATATCGTGTCGTTATTGTCTAGATAATACCTTATACCTATGCTACCTTCCTGTCGTCCATTGTGAAGCCGATGACGTTTCCAGCGGAATATATGGTGAAAAGCAAAGTCTCGGAGAGAGTCAAAATCTTGGCAACTACGCCTCCATATTCTAGACTGAGATTAACGCCATAACAGTCTGCGCTAAAATAAATTTACGCTACGTCAACCAGCACAATGACAGCACATCATAACTAATTCTGATAGTCAAGCAGCCCTAATAGCCATAGACTCTCCGATAATAAAGATGTAAGCTAGTATGTGACTGCGTAGCAAAGCTGAATGCACTGGATCCCAGGACACGCAGACATAGAAGGTAACGAAACAGCGGGCGAATTGACCAGAAGGGGCGCTCTTTGGCATCCCTAAAAGCATTGACATGCGCTGATGCGAACTCCTTGCCTAAAAGTGCCGTGAATATTATTCACGGGAATTCAGTGGAACAAGGTCAGCTTTCAAGAGGCGATGGAGCTATGGAGGAATACTTCACGCTTGAATCACTCCAAAGCACTTACCAATGGCTATAATCGCAAACATGCGAATAGCCTCCTTGCTCTTAATAAAGACAAAATTTGCATACGCTGAAACTAAATGAATCTACCAGTTGCAGATTTTAAACAGGAGTTGGAAATTCCTTTGTATCTTACCTAACTTTGTTAATGTTGCTCATTGATCTACAAAAGAAGTATCCATCTTGGTAGATAGGTATACATACATACATATACTCACGCCTGTGTCGTATTGGGGTAGGCAGAGACAATTGGTCGCCACCGGCTACGATCCTGAAATACCTCTTGCCTCTTCCACAGTCATAAGACATTTCATACACGCTTATCGGTTACGGGTACATTTGATCTGACCCTTCTTAAGTATGCTGTCAATTTGGTCTGCATACTTACGTCTAGACGACCCCTTTCGACTGTTCCATTCACTCTCGCTTTATATATTTCATACGTCAGTCTAATATCCTCCATCCTTTCCATATGACCAAACCATCTCAACATTCCCTTTTCAATCCTTGTCACTATATCCTCTTTCAGTCCACATTTTTCTCTAATTACACTGTTCCTTCGATCATTCAAAGTATTATCACCAGATAAGATACAATACCCACTGTTAGAAACCTGCTGCGTTCCTGACTGCAGTAGAGATCAGTAGGGAACTGTAAAAGGGGCGTTCACAAAAGACCAGCGATAGTGGCACAGTGGCCGAAGATATCTTGAGACCACGTACGGGAAGGAGCAGCGTGGGTAGGCCCCACAAGGTCGATAGATGACCTGTTGAAGGTGGCGGGAACTGAACCAGTCTTTGTAGCGATTTTTGGAAGGCATTAGTCTAACAGTAGATGCTTCTCCTGTTTAACGTAGGTCTGTAGTTTACTTACATTTAAAATCTGCTGTGTTGCTTATAATTTATTTTATTCCAGAAATATGATATTCATATGATATCGTCACAAGATTATAAAAAAGTTCGGATACACATAACTTTGAAACGGAAACATCTAGAACTAAAAGACTTGAAAGAGATGGATTATATGCGTGCTAGAAATTGTAAAGAAGTCCCAAACAAGTTCATCTGTTCGATATGTTTAAATACAAAACCAAATAATGACAAAAATAGCATTGAAAGTGAGAAGAGGAAGACGACATCGTGTCCTGTTTGTAAAAAGAGTGACGACACACAAACTGTGTTTAGAAACAAAGATCCCAAAAAGGATATTGATCCGATTTGCAAAGTTGTTCAAACATCTCAAACAGATGTAACCCAAGGATTGAACTTATTGAACGAGGTGTTGACAGTGTTTCAGAGTAAAAAACAGTTAGAACAAAAAGTTATGAAAACTGTTATTTATAAAGACGCAAGTGTTGCCACAGATTTTTGCGTCAAAGTTGCAGATTTGCGACCCAAATTGTCTGTTAGTAAAATATTTAATTTCTCTATAGAAGAGGACATAAAGAGGGATAACAATAAATTTATGATTATTAACAGTTGTCAGCCAGATGTGGGAACAAAATCTCAGCATTCAACAAATCTTACTAAACGCAAGTCTTCTTCGATACCTCAAATGAAAATGGAAGAGTTGAAAAATTCTTTAAAAGAAAAGACTAAATCGAAAGACGCAATAGAAGAAGTTAATCGAATGTTCGCGACTGTACGACGGAATGACCGAGACATTGTCGATGATACGAACAGGCCTATGGTTAGACACGGCCCGAGAGTGTTGCCAGTTGTAAAAACTTACGAAAATGACATGTGCCGAAAGCGCAGCTGTAAATGTTGCCAGACTAATAATTATATTTTGTCCAGCGGCGATTCTAGTAGAGAAATTGAGTGTCACCACTCAAAAAATGAGAGGGAAAAAGAGAAGTGTGACAAGTGTTTTTACATGCTGTGTTGCCAATACGATGAAAAACGCAATTTGCAAACTGGGGTAATGTTCTGTGAATGTTGCGGCAAACAAAGTAAGGATTTTCACAAAAGGGAATGCAATAACAACTGTGTGGACTGTGCAACGAGTTTTTGATTATTTTTTACTTAATAAAATCCTGTACCTATAGATCCTTATTTAAATGGTTATTTAATATTTAGTGCCCGTTTCACCACTTTTGGATATGTTCTTGTGTGTGTTGTTTCATTTTTCCTTCCGGAAAGGCAAAGGGTATATAGACCATGCAGCCAAGTCTTTTTTATCTTGTCTTATGAATCATTAGCTTATCCGACAGCTCATTTCACATATTCTGCATACAAAATATGTCAAATGAGCTGTCGGAGGAGAAGCTAACAATAACTTATTCGGAAGTGGTGAAACAGGCCCTTAACCTTTTATCAGGCATATGTGTCAAAAAATGTGTTGTATAAATCATAGATATAGCATATCCTACGTTAGATCGGAAATGCGAAAGAGAAAGGGCATAGCATTAACGTATGTTGTAGCGAGATAGATAGAAGAGACCATACACGAACACGCTATGAGCCTGTATGGACCTAGCGTCAGTTGTCAAAGGAACGAAACCCGCTTTTTTTTTTCAAAATCTTAGGTTTTTTTGTTCTCTCCTTGGATAATCCTTAGCCGATCTAACGTAGTATAATATGCTAAATCTATGGTGTAAATAAAGGACATAGTATTCCCACACTCAAAATTTCAAAAGACCTATCCAACTATACCTCACACCATGGAATAGACAAGAAAAAAAAATTGCATCCCCACTTTTCGTGTAGGGGAGGTACCATAATAAAAATATTTTTCAAGATTTTATTTTACCACTTTGTCGGCGTGACAAATACTCGTATGTATACCCATGTCAAATTACAGCTTTCTAGTACTAAGCGTCTCTGAGCTAAACCGCGGACAGACGGAAGGACATGGCGAAACTATAAGGGTTCCTTGTTGACTACGGAACCCTAAAAACCTAAGTTTTACAGATCACAACCCGCCATAACGTGTTATCGATTTCTATTTTGTCATGTTCGAATGTAATGTTCATTGGATTTGGATGAAATTTGGCACGCAGATAGAATGTTCTGGATTAACACCGGATATTTTTAACGAAGACGGAGTCGGAGGAGTTATTTAGGTTTTCTTGATTGAAAAATCATAGATATTGTGGTGAGGGCGCTACTGAACGGTAAAAAGACTTAAAATTGCTATCGGTAACCATTAGTTACCTATCAGGAAGCAGGAAATAGGTATTATCATTCTAAATCCATGTTACCTATTGACACAGGTCTGGCACTCTAAAGAACGTTTTTGAATTTCGAAATGGCGTCTGCACATGCGCACTTTGTGCATACCGTCCATGACATTGCGTGTAGGGTTGAAAGCCGCGCTTTGCATTTAACGTCATCGACATTTCAATACTTTTAATTGTTCGTTCTATTATTAAAAATAGTACTTGAGCTAAAGAATTATTGAAAATGTGAATTTAGCGTAATTTTTCAACGTTTTTTATGCACTGAAACCACACAATTTTATGTAGTCAAATCCAACGGATGCGCTCGGCTTCCCTCAAGTTTCTCAGAAAGTGTGAGGTGAAGTGGGGTATCTGAAGTCAGAGGGGGGCGGGGAGTGGCCGTTCTGTATATAGAACTATATACTATTACCTATTCTGTGCTATTCAGAAATTAAAATGAACAAGAAAGTATTAAATAATTTATTAATAAAAATAACTTAACAACATTTATGTATAAATTGTATGTAGCTAATGTAAAATTAAAAGTAAAAACTTTCCGCCGACAATTTGCTCTTTTCAGCCCTGAAAAGAAAAATTAACAATGTAAGAAACATTGTGACGGGTTCTTACAGTTCCTACCAGGAAGCTATTGTCTCTACCTGGAGTACAGACTGCCTTACATGCGGTGCAACATGAAAATAGGCCATGGCGGTCGGTAATGCTCGTCCTTCTTTCATAAATTTCCGTCCATGTGTCCAACGTTTTATGTTTGTCCCTTTATCTATCATGCATGAAACCTAAGAGGAAGGAAATTGCGTCATTGGATAGAAAGAGATAAAGTAAACACGTTGGAAAACATAGACGGAAACGTTTACGAAAGAAGAACGAACATTGCCGACCGCCATCGCAGTGTTCTATAATAATAAATTCAGCGAAGTATCTGAAACGGATGTTTAAATCTAGCTAATCTGATTTATGAAATCTATAGATCTAATACTTCAGTAATACAAGATAAATATATAAAAAATCTATTTTATCGGGAACATGACGTTGTTATTGACGGAATTCTGAAACTCTAATAGAAAATCGATCGGCCCATCCGCACTTTTGTATGGAAGGTCCAACAATTTTTCCTTTTTTTCGATCCATGTTCCTATTAAGTTGTTTAGATTCATGGTCTGAACACACCCTTAAAGTTTTAAGTGGTGTATTTTATTAGGCAGCGTTGGTTTAGACTTTTATAAAACTAACGAAATGTGGTATGAAGATATTTCACCATCATCTTATTTAAGAGCTATGCTTTTGTCGGTGTGAATATAGCAGTGGTGGTTCAGTGGCGAGTAACCTTGCCTGCCCTGCAAGAGGCGATGGTTCGATCCTCGTCCAGGCCGACTCGTACCAATGAGTTTCGTGCATTTATGTACGATTTGTAACACCACTGGCTTATTGGTGAAGGAAAACATCGTGAGGAAACCTGGATGCATCAATTTCGAGTATTATGTATTATACCCACTGTCCATTACAAGCGGCGACGGGCTCACTCCCCGTCACACTGGACAGAAGTTTCGGTACTACTAGTAGGTACTAGTGAAACGTGTATGTTCTGAGGTTTTAGAATATCTCTGACTCGCGGGGAATATAGTCGTGACCATATGCTATGCTATGCTTTTGTCGGTGGCGTATTGGCCAAAATTGTCGCTTTTCGTCTTCTTGAAATACTTTTTACTTAAATGCATAAACAAATAAAATAATACCAATCTACAACATAATTTACCTAGGTTTGTTTGTTCTACTCCTCTCAAGTTTTTCACTGTGAGCTCTCTCCCATTCTCTGGGCGTTTCTTGACTGGAACAAAAAAACAAACAGAAAATCTTTAACATACAACGTGTTAATGAATTAACGCAAAACTAGAAAGTAGTTTGTTTAGAATCGAGAGCAGAATCGAATTTTTTTCAAAATATTTAATTACTTATTTTTAAAATTTAAAATTACCTGAACTCGATCTCATCCCACCGCTCGGGAACTTTCATCCTACTTACTACCAAAACAAGATTCTTAAAATGTATCTATGAGCACGTTAGCGCTTTCATTCATTGCTGAAATGATAACAAATCATTTTTGCCTCAAAACTCAAAATGCGAATAACTTTAAATTTTAAGTATCAAAATAATGAAATTATTTTTTCAATCTAATTATTTTGTTAGAAATCAGTTGGGGTGTATGAGGTGAGGGTGATTGCGCTTATTCATTAACACGTTGTATAGGGTCATCAAACTGCACAACTTTTGCAATGGAACCAACGTTGAAATCGCGAAAAAAAATCAGCTCTTCCATACAAAATTGCAAACCTACTCAAGCTAAATGCTCAGCAGATTTTTTTTCCTGATTTTGATTTTGGTCCTATACAGAAAGTTGTTCAGGTCGACGGTCTAATCATCCCCTTAAAACGCACATACGCATGTGTCGACCTTGACATCACTTATCTAATATAATAGGAGAAGAAAAAAGAAAAAAATAAAGAAAGAGTAAAAGGATAACCAAAGAAGAAGAAAATGAAGGGAGCAAAAAGGTGAGCGCAGACTGGGCCGCACCGCACGCGCCGCAGCCGCCGCAGTCATCGCTTTTGTTAATGGCTTCGCATACCTATCCGCGCCGCAGTCGCCGCAGTAGCCGCAGTCACCGCAGTCGCCGCACGCATCGCACTGGATTTCATTCAGTTTGCAAATGACGACACCCGCGCCGCGACGTCCGCAGCATCCAATGCGGGCCGGCGCGGGTGACGTCATCAGCTGCGGCGGTTAAGAATTCGAACGCGACGACTGCGGCGCGTGCGGTGCGGCCCAATCTGCGCTCACCTTAAGAAAGGAAGGGGAAGAGTGGGACCTCAACGTTAAGACCACGCAAAAAAGAAATTCAAGATTTAGGAACGTGGCTACTTACTCTCCCAATCCAAGATCAAACATAGGCTCATCACAACTATGATCTTTTCTCACATTAACTTTAGAATCAAATTCCTTAGTAAGCGCCTTCTTCAATGTATTTGAAGAGTCTACGAACTTGCACATACAGTCATTCAAAGTCTGCATTTTAACCATAAAATCGTCTTGATTATTCTTATCGACGGGACATCTGATCAATTTATCCAATTCTCTAGTTATAATTCGACAGTCGTCTCTCAAATTCGGTATATCAGTCCATTTTAAGTCTGTATTCATACCCATGTGTTTGAGGATTTTTACGTTTGGTGTTAGAGTTTCTATGACGAATTCGCCTTCGTCTACCACATCTTCCTGTGCTTTGTAGTACGGTTGGTGAAGACCAAATAATTCTTGTTCTGTGTCATCGGATAAACCATCTTTAGTTTTAGCTAGAACCAGTTTTAGTAGGTTTTCTAGCCCTATTTTGTGGTAGTTGAGTAAGTGGCGGTCTAGGACTGTTATTCTGAAAACAGAAAAGGTACATACATACATAAATTCGCGACCACAGAAATGAAAGCCGTGGTGGTCCAGTGGCGAGTAACCTTGCCTGCCGTGCAGGAGGCGATGGTTCGATCCCCGTCCAGGCCGACTCGTACCAATGAGTTTTACGGAATTTATGTACGATTTGTAACACCTGGCTTTTCGGTGAAGGAAAACATCGTGAGGAAACCTGCATGCTTCAATTTCGAGGCATGTATTGTACCCACTGTCAATTATAAGTGGCTACGGGCTCACCCCCCGTCACACTGGACAGAGTTTCGGTACTACTGGTGAATCGTGGATGTTCTGAAGTTTCAGAATATCTCTGACTACCTCCTCGGGGAATATAGTCGTGAGCATATGCATGCAGAAATGAATCAAGATAGAACGGTTATAATCATTGTTTTACTTGTGTTCCGCGCGTGCCTGTTTCAGACCATCCGTGTATTTTGGAATTTTGGTTTTAATTGTCATTAAATAACGTTTTTATTTGAAATTAAGTACTCAAATCTTCAGAGTCACCTCAGTACTTTTGTTTCTGCAGTCAGAAATCAAGAAATAAGGCAATTTCTCTGATTTGTCACCGATGTTTATCGTCGCGCTACTCAGTGCGTAATGAGTAAAAGTATTGAAAAATTTAGTAACTTATTGCTTAATGTTGGCACACGTGCCCCAAACACTTCACCGTTCTATCTTGATTTATTTTTGTGTTCACGACCATATCCATTTTGGGGTGATCAAAAGCTTCACTACAAGAACTAACAATATTTTTTAAGCATGCGGTTATAGCAAGTCGTACCTTTTGATTCTATTATATCTTAAAATATTGGCTCTATCATAGTGTCAATGATTTTGCCAATTTCCAGTTTAAAATAGGAAATGTACTTGTCATTATTCAGTAGTAGATATTTAGGTGATCTCAAGGATTTTGCACCAAACATACTCTTGATCCACCACAAAATGGCGGAACCACGTGGCCACCTAATCCGCGCGTCAAAACACATCCGCCTGTGAATACGCCTTGCTACTCCCACAATTTTTGATTAACAAAGGTAGTTGCTACAACATTATCTATCTATAGCCTACGTCCTATTACTCAAGGGTGTGTGAGTGATTCCATCACGCATGCCCAATGTGAATTGGTAGACTTCACTTGGAATTTCTTCTTCAGCATATGGTCTCCTCACGACGTTTTCCTTCACAGCTTGAGAGCAGTCAGTATTACGTACATAAGTGAGGAAAACTCATTGGTACATGGCATGTCGTCCGTGCGGATTGGAACCCAGTCCCTCGTGATTGAGTGTCCATAACTCTCCACAACGTGGAAAGCAAAAAAACCATTAAACAACGTGTTAATGAATTAACGCAAAACTAGAAAGTTGTTTGTTTAGAATCGAGAGCAGAATCGATTTATCATGTTTTCAACATAGGTTTTTTTTTTCAAAATAATTAATAATTTGTTTCTAAAATTTTAAATTTACTGTATTCGATCTCAATCCACCGCACAGGCACACTCACCCTACTTACTACCAAAACAAGATTCTTAAAATGTATCTATAGGATCTGGGCCGTCCATAATTTAAACAGATTTTATTTAAATCAAGTAATAGTCTTTAATTAAATATTACAATAAATTAATAACTTAAGCGAGACTACAGTCCGTGCACCGAAGCGGTCGGTAACAGAATGATGCCTGTCGGACCGATGCACCGGCTTATATAGTAACAATGGTGGGGAGAAGTGAATCGTCACCGCTCGGTGCACGTGCAGTAAACGCGTAATCGTACGATTGACGCGCTGTCTCGCTCGGAGTGACGTAGCTCGGGCACATGCGATTTCTTTGTATTATTGCCGCCGACACGGCCAGACTGACGAGCGTGTGTCCTCGCACGCGCCCGAGCTCAGCCATCAATCTGTAGCAAATAAGATAAACAGTTCATTAAAAATTGTTCGCTCATCCTGACAACCAGGGTTTCAAAGTCAAAGTCAAGTTTAATTCAGGTCCGGTATCGAAATACCCTTCAAGAATCACTACTAGACCAGGCCATGCCCCTTTAGTACTACACTGGTCCGAGCAGCACAAGCCCCTTCAGTATGATCACTGGTCCGGACAGATGAATGTCCCTTCAGAATAGTCACTGGTCCGGACAGATGAATGTCCCTTCAGAATAGTCACTGGTCCGATTTTATTTCCTACAGTGACCTTAACCCAATCCATTCAACAGTGAACTAGTGGTGAAAAGAATCATGATCGCAATTAACGGATTCAGTCTCCATGCTACCGGCTGTGAGGGTATCAGAACCAGCAGATATTGTTTCTGACGGATTGGACAGGGTATCATTATCGTCATTAATTGACATGGGATCATCTCGACTTAGGACATTAGAACTATTACCATCATCCTCAAAATTCTCCGCCGACATGGTTTCATCACTGTCGCTGTAATTTTCGGCTACTTCCAGAAAACCTGTTTGTCCATTAGATACTTCCCTTAGATTTTCGTGAGCGTACTTGAAGACTCTGTTAGTACCATTAACATGTTTTAATTCGTACCTGTCATTATCGAGGACTTTAACTACCTTAAAATGGTCACTTGTACTTTCGATCTAGTTTAGTTTGATGCCGCTTCTCGCATTTTACGAAAACGAAGTCACCCAGGGAGAACTGTTTTATAGCTGCTTTGCCCTTACTGAAACGCGAAACTTCTGCTTGTGCTAACCTTTGTATATTGCTAGATGCATTTGATCTAGCCAGCTCAAGGTCTAGCCTAGTAATTTCTGAAGAGTTTGGGCAAATCCTGGCTATACCCAAAGAGTTCCCCTGAATACCAAACATCAATTCCAAAGGCGAAAAGCCCGTTACTCGACAACGTGTGCTGTTGAGAGCTAATTGGATTTCGCCTAACTGATTCTGCCAGATGTCATCAGAACTATTTTAGATTATTGTGAGCATGCTTTTAAGAGTCCGCATAACACGTTCCACCTGTCCGTTTGCCCTTGAGGAACCCGTAGCAATCAAGTGTAGTTCAATTTTGTTTTCCTTACAAAAATCTTTGAACTCGTTACTGTCATAAGAGCGACCTCGATCTGCAATAATGCGGTTAGGTGCCCCAAAGACGCTGACCGCTTTATTTAATTCGGAAACAGCATTAGATACACTCAAAGAGGGAGTGTACTCCAGTAGTACAAATTTAGTAAAAGAGTCAATCAAAACTGAGCAGTACTCACGCCTATCACTTTTTCCACTTAGTTTACCAGATATATCAACGTGGAGAGTGTCCCATGGCACCGAAGCCTTAGGAATCGGATGCAGTTGCACCTGCTGCGCTCCCGATGACCCTTTTGATGATTTGAAGACGACACAAGAATCTGTAAACTTTTTAACATATTTAGCCATGTCTGGAAACCAGAACAATTCATAAAGCTTTTCTAGGGTTCTGTCAAAACCTAAATGCTTTATTTCACTGTGGATATGATTTATCAGGCTCCAAACAAGGGATCGGGGGACAATTGGTAACCAATTAGTGGTTCTCCTGCGTTCTATTTTACGATATGATACTCCTTGTCTGATATCGTAAGTGCGAGAAATTTTGTCTGAGAAATCATTTGACCGAAGTTTTGAAATTATTTCTACTAACTCAGGATCTCGCTGCCGCTCGACTAACAGCCAATCCTTTCTGATTCTGTGAAATTGAAGACTCTAGGTCCCTTTAATAATTGGGATTCCGAGGTAGAGTTGCTGTCTGCAATTGGATTTCGAGACAGGAAGTCTGCGTGCGCCATATTTTTACCTTCTTTATAGACGATTTCGAAACTGTAGGCTTGCAGGGTTGCCCACCATCGATGAACTCTTGGAGTTAAGTCCTTCAGGGAATTACAATCTGTAAAGACTTTGAACCTTCGGGCATAAACATAGTGACGGAAGTGCTCTATGGCACGAACGACTGCTAAAGTCTCTAACTCGTAGGAGTGATAACGAGTTTCTGCATCTTTCGTTCGTTGGCTAAAATAAGCAACAACGTGAGGAGTGTTCCCGCTCTTCTGAATTATTACAGCACCATAGCCATCGCAACTGGCGTCAGTGTTGATTTCAATGGGCAGAGAGGGATCAAAGATTTTCAAAAGTGGTTCATTTGTTAAATATTGTATCACAGTTTTGTGGATTTTATCATGCTCGCTAGTCCATTTTACCTTACCATGGCCTTTCGTTAAAGGATATAACGGTTTTATTAGTCTGGAGAAGTCTGGAATGAACTGTCGGAAGTAAGAGGCCAAACCAATCAATTGCCTCACCTGGGTGACAGTAGTTGGTGTAGAAACTTTAGCTAAAGCTTCAATTTTCCTAGGATTGGGTCTTACCTCGCCTGCGCTCACAACAAAGCCGAGATATTCTACCTTTTTCTTCATGAACCAGCATTTTTTAAAGTTGAATGAAAATCCACAATGAGATAATGTCTCGAGTAATTTATCTAAACGCGACAAACCCTTATGCCTTATGCAGACCAGGATTTTCTCGTCATCAAGAGTTCGAAGTGCAGTATTGATTGCTCGTTGGAATACCTCGTGTAGCCTTCTCGCACAGGTTCACTTCTTTGAAGCTGGTTGTAATCTTCGCTTTCTCACGACGTGCAGGGCAGGAAGCGACGATGTGTCCTAGTTCACCACGGTAGTTTTTTTCTTTCTGCATGTTTTGCTCTTGCCTTGGTTGTTGAGTCATCCTTGCGAGTGCGCGGGCTTTATTTCGGCACTCATTGCCCCGGTGTCCAATTCTTCCACAGAAGTGACAATTGCCTTTAAACTGGTTTAGGTTCGATATACGAGGCAATTTCAGCTCTGGTTCCACTATCTCAACATCATCCTGTTTTCTTTTCAGGGCGACTCCTCGAAGAATGCGGAATACCTGCATCTTGTTGGTAACAATAGTGGAATTCAGTTCGCGTCTTATGATGTCGCTGCAGTTTGAAAGAACAGAATCCAGCGAAGAACAACGAATCCAGTTATAATATTTTCCGGTAATTCAGCGTTAGGGATCTTCTCTATCAACTGTCATAAGCGTAGGCCTGCCTGAGAAACGCTTTCTTCCTTAAGAAACTGGAATTTAATAATCTTATCGAAGTGGTCTTGCATCGTCATAGGCTTGGAGAATCTGGATACTAGAACTTCCTTTATATTGGTCCATGAGATATGATCATGGTTTATTTCGGTTAGGCAACCAGCAGCTCGGCCCTTCAGTGAATTGGTTAAGGCCAAAAGTAAGTCCACCCCTTCCAATTTATTCCTCTTTATGATAAACTCTGTTAACTTACTCCATCCTTCTATGTCAGCATCCGGGTCATCAGCATCAAACTTTACCAGTGAAACAGACGTCGATGAGGATGCTGCTGGTTTCATCATCTCTTCGGCCATTCTCCGAAAGATGTTCTCCATTCTAGTAGAAAACAAAGCCATCTGAGCGGCTATTCCAAAATTTGTGGCTTGATCTGTGGGCTGACGTTCATCCCACTTCTGATATAGGATCTGGGCCGTCCATAATTTAAACAGATTTTATTTAAATCAAGTAATAGTCTTTAATTAAATATTAAAATAAATTAATAACTTAAGCGAGACTACAGTCCGTGCACCGAAGCGGTCGGTAACAGAATGATGCCTGTCGGACCGATGCACCGGCTTATATAGTAACAATGGTGGGGAGAAGTGAATCGTCACCGCTCGGTGCACGTGCAGTAAACGCGTAATCGTACGATTGACGCGCTGTCTCGCTCGGAGTGACGTAGCTCGGGCACATGCGATTTCTTTGTATTATTGCCGCCGACATATCCACGAGCACGCTAGCGTTTTCATTCATCGCTGAAACGATAACAAATCATTTTTGCCTGAAAACTAAAAATGCGAATAACTTTAAATTTTAATTATCAAAATAATGAAATTATTATTTCAATCTAATTATTTTGTGATAAATCAGTTGGGGTGTATGAGGTTTTGCGCTTATTCATTAACACGTTGTATACTGGGTTAAAGCATTTACTTCCAGTGTAGTTGTGATAAAAGATACCTGTCAGCCTCAAAAGAGCACAAATGGCATCCGTATGTCTCCTTCGGCGCCTCTCTGATGCAAGCCGTGCTTCTCGACAACGTGGACTTCACTTTTAGAGCTTTTGAAGTGCACTCGCTGGTCGCTGAGAGATCCTGTTACATCAAAACATCAACTTAGCATTTCGTGATCACCATCAATAAGCCTGGGTACAAAAGAATGGCTGTTATGGTATGGGCTGATATAACCCAAGATCCGACCGTAAATTTATGCACCTATTTGTTTGGTAAACGAAATGTGATTTAAGTGAAAGTTTATACAGAGGTCCATACAACGCTGCCGGGTTGCCTAGCAAAATCTTGCCGCAAGTACTTTTACCATGATGATTTATGGTACCATTTTTTCCCACCGATCTCCTCTCGGGTCTGCAATACTGCATACAATTTATTAGTAAATATGACAGCATGATTTCCAAAGTTCATAAGTAATTGTCATGCAATACAAATCAGGAAAGGAGAAGATGAATAGCAGCATATAGGCGTCTCCCAAGCTACGCCACAAAACTATCCTAGCCCTTCCTAATCCAGTTGCTCCCCGTCACCTTTCTTAGGTCGTCAGCTAAGGCCGCAGGACATCCGAAGCTACGTCTAGCAGGTAAAATACTTGTTAATTAGACCTATACAAATAGCAGTACCAGGCCTGTCTCACTGCACAGATCAGGTACGCTTGACGGCCGATCTCCACCGAGGGGTGAATGGCAGTAGGTTAGGTATACCGTGTAAACTTCTTTGTCAGATCTCATTAGACTTGACGCCATTTTGTGAGTAGTCAATGCGAGACTTGAAAACACAAGAGATGTCACGCTGCCAGCACGTGGAAGTATGAAAGAGTGAGACTATGTAAACTTTCATGTCTAATGACTCGGTTCATTTTTGTTTGCACGCGCACCGCTGTGGCGGTTGGTAGGTTATTCGCGAATCTTACGATAGGACGGGTGCGAATAACTTTGCACCTTATTTGCCGTGCAGAAAGAGTGGCTATTTATTTAAATCTGTTTTCAAAGTGATTCTTCTGTACGGGTAGTTCTAGTATTTATTCTGTGGCAATACACACGTTAACATTGAAGGACTGATCAGTTTCCTCAGGGTGCGCGAAGAGTGTCCTGCTCCTACAGATCTTGGCTCGAATCTTACCGAACAGTCGAGTTGCTGATGCTGTCCTGCCTGTCACTGTGGAGAATATAGAAGAATATCGTGAAAAACATCGTGAAGAAACCTGCATGCTTCAATTTCGAGGCATGTATTGTACCCACTGTCCATTATAAGTGGCGACGGGATCACTCCCCGTCACACTGGACAGATTGTCGGTAGGTACTAGTAAACGTGGATGTTCTGAGTTTTCAGAATATCTCGTAACTGCCTCAGATATAGTCGTGAGCATATACTATGCTTGAGTAATAAGGATTTCTTGTGCAGTGTTTTTGTGGGCGAAAGGCTAGCCCCCGTCTATGCCCCTGTCACAGGTCCGGCACTTCAAACAACGTTTTGAATTTGACATGATGGCGTTCGCACATGTGCACTTGGTGCAAATTGTCTTTGACATATGTGTAGGGTTGACTTACCACGCATCGAACAAACATCATCTACATTTCGTTACTTGTTATAGTTCATTCTGTTATTAAAAATAGTATTTAAGCTAAAGAATTAATGAAAATGTGAATTTAGCGATATTTTACAACGTTTTTTTTTACTGAGAGGATACAAATAAAATATGTTTTATGCAGTCAAATACTAGGGGTGGGGGGCCTGTCTGCAGTCCCTTGCTCGGCTTCCCTAAAGTGACCCCAGAAAGTGTGAGGTGAGGTGGGGTATCTGGAGTTAAAAAGGGGCGGGGGGAGTGGCCGTTCTGTATGTAGAATTATAATATGCGGACACTTTTTTAAGGGGATGATAAGACCATCAAACTTAACAACTTTCTCTATGGCACCAACATCGAAGTCGCAAAAAAAATCTTCTTCTCCAAACATTTGGCTCGAGTAGGTTTGCAAGTTTGTAGAGAAGAGCAGATTTTTTTTCGCGATTTCGATGTTGGTGCCATAGAGAAAGTTGTTCACTTTGACGGTCTGATCATCCCCTTAAAAAAGTGTTTGCATATTAAGAAGGACCCTGAATACTATTACCTACTCTATGCCCCTGTCACCACTTGTCACGTAATTCCATCGTGAAACCTCCAAAGTTCGAAAGGTGAGCTTTGCTATAACTGTATTCTTAGATATTTTGTCGGTAGTTGCAGCAAGAGATCTGACCACCCCGTAAGGGATTATGGTCGTGAGTTTATGTAGGACATATTTATGTATCATAATCTAACAGCGTACAATAATAATGTCGTTTTTATTAAGTAAGTATTTTGCGTGTTTAATGTTTTCGAACAGGCTTATTTTATTATACAACGTGTTAATGAATTAACGCAAAACTAGAAAGTAGTTTGTTCAGAATCGAGAGGAGAATCGAATTATCATGGTTTCAACATAGGTAATTATTTTCAAAATATTAAATAATTTGTTTGTAAAATTTAATATTTACTGAACTCGATCTCAACCCACCGCTCGGGCACTCTCACCCTACTTACTACCAAAAAAAGATTCTTAAAATGAATACATGAGCACGCTAGCGTTTTCATTCATTGCTGAAATGATAACAAATCATTTTTGCCTGAAAACTTAAAATGCGAATAACTTTAAATTTTAACTACCAAAATAATGAAATTATTGTCTCAATCTAATTATTTTCTTGTAAATCAGTTGGGGTGTATGAGGTTTTGCGCTTATTCATTAACACGTTGTATTTAATCATGAATTTACAATGATAAAGGTAATGTTCAACCTTCTTCGTACGTCGATGTTTCAAACTTTAGGTTTGTTCCTTTCTGTCAGAACAACAATTAAATAAAAACTTTTTAATTTTCGTCCTTGGATTAGAAAGAGACAAACCAACAACGACGATGAAAACGTATGAAAGAAGGTTGAACATTACCGACCGCCAAGGAAGTATTTTCATGTTTCACCGCTTGTAAAGCAGTGTGTACTCCAGTAATAGATAATACCTATACCTATTTCCAGCTTCCTGTGTTTAATTAATGACTAAATTTTGACGGCCCGATAGTACAGTCGGTAGTGAACCTGCCTGCTGTGCCGAGGGTCGCGGGTTCGAATCCCGTAAGGGACAAATATTGGTATGATGAATATTAATATTTGTACCCGAGTCATGGACGTTTGTATCTATATATGTATTCTGTCTCGTTGTCTAGTCATCATAATACAAGTCCAGGCTAGATTCTGGTACTTTAAATGTGACTAGATAATTTGTGTGACAATGTCCAAGATATTTATAATTAATGACTTTTTAGAAGGGTGCCAATGGGCCCCTGCATGATATAAGGGTTGAGACACTTGGTGATTGACGCTTGATGGTGGGTCCATACAAAAAACACGTTTAGCATGGGACGCCGTCCGCATCCTCTGCCGTCGACGTCGAACCCGTTCCCATACTAACCGTGGTTTTTTTTTTGTATGGGCCCGCCGTCGTTCAATGTGTCCTGACCCTTATAGTCGGGGAAATCTACGGATTTTTGTATGGAGAAGGTTGCATTAATTGCACTTTTGGTGATAATTTGGAATAAATAAATACCTGAAAAACATAAATTCTCAATAATCCCCGATTTTTTACTGTGTATTATTGAATAATTAAGACATTTACAAAACATTAAATTTAGCTATGAACAAAAAATGTAAAACTGGTGATTTTGTACAGGATGGCTTCATTCAATACGTTTTACTTATAACAATAATAATCCCCGGTTAATATCGTAAATTTGAGTAGATATTTAATAGTAAGTCTTCAAAAATTATAACCTCAAAACTAAATTATTTACTGGTTGTTTGTACACATTAAATTTGCCTTGTGATAATTAACTGTCTCTTTTGCTAGTATGCTGGAAGAAATATCTTTCGAAATAATCTTGACCTTTGTACATTTATATCGATTATAAGGTATTTCTCAGGTTCCTGAGCCAATATTACCAAGAAATCTCGACAAAGTGTTATAAACTATTTAAACTAACAGTACTATTATTTCAAACACAATTTACTAAAGTTTCTTTAATGCAATCTCAAACCTTATTTTTCCTAGACTATTAGTCGGCCCTGACTGTTTCTATAAGATCTAGTTTGGACGTTATGTACTTACATTTTAATCCTTTAAGATCCTTAGCCGCAAACGAATCCAATGGACCAGTACGAGGTAAGGTGTGACTTTTGATCTAAAACAGTTATGTGTTATTTAAAATCCTTCCGCGTGCAAATGACGAACATTCAAAAGTTAATTACAATAATAATACCCGCAGGGCAGCTTGTGGCGAGCTGTTGGAGAGTGGCGACACCACGGACCCTATTCTCCTGTCTTGCCTTTACCGGCCGGGCAGGAGTGGAGTTGCAAGAGCGGAACCTATGCTCCAGTTTGGAAGTGTAAAATGTCTGGGAACCGGGAACCGGCGCCCGCAGACTCACCTCTCTACAACCTTAGCCGCTCACTAGATGTTGCCGTCTTGTCGCTCCTTGCGAGCGGCCTTTTTGGAGGGGCCATTAAATGAGTTGGCGAGTCACCGTCTGCCAACTTGAGACATTTGTTACGGCAGGCGTCCCGAGTCTCTCCGCAATAACCCAGATTTCCCGGCCCACCCAGTTCACCCACATAACTCAAGTAAAATTCGGTCCTTCCCACAATAGTCTGCGCCAAGAGTGGTTTATCTATAAGTGTATTTGCATAATACATTCAGGAATAGATTCATGATTGGTGCATCCCATCGCATTAAGATAAAAGTGTCTCAAAGGGGCCATTACGTGTTGGACCTGTGTCCCCACGCAGGCCTTCCAAAGGTCCGGGCTACGGCCTGTAAGTAAGACCTTACAGAAATACATAATAATAATAAACCCGTAGAATTTTGATTACTGTCATGTCTTCAGTGACACTCGCAAGATTAAGACAAATCGATTGACGTAAGAATCATCAAAATCGGACCACATGTTTAGTCTCTAGTGTGCCACAAAGGAACACACTTACATACAACCATACATACATAGGCTGATAAACACATTACCCTTCCTTTGCGGCGCGCAATCGGGTAAAAATAGAGGCGTGCATTCAAAATGCTAAAGCATTTGCAGTCTAAAGTTACTCAGTGAAATAAACGTTCGCAACGTTACCTACCGACAACTCTTTAGGCTCGTCTTTCAATACATCCGCAGTCTCATGATGCAACTGTCGGTGCATCGAGAGCGCACTCTCAAACTGCGCTGTGAAACTGCATTGTGAACAACTACAACAAACGACATAAATCTCATTCATCGGTCGTGAGACCACAGCGCGTGCCCACGCGGATTGGTGGACTTCACAATTTCTTTCTCAGCATATGCAGGAAAGCGGCGCGTTCCGGAGAGGCATGAACACTCAATCATGACGGTCTCGGCAGGCCTCCGTCATTCAGCCGTAGGTACAATAAAAAGCACCTAAACTTTGGCACATCGTAATCAATGCGCTTGCTAAATCTCTGCCACACGCGCAGGCGGCAACGTCGCATACGTAGCGCGCTATACGAAGTAATTACAAACTCTGTGGCAAGCTTCACTAGGTACATTTTTGCGCGTAACGTCTGGCAGTAGGTAATTAAAGCGAGAGAATTTATCGTTTTCTAAGGAAGTGATGCATCTTTTACGAAGGAACTAGTAATCTGTGACCACACGTAGCCACGCGGATTGGTGAACTACAGAATAAATTTTTCAGCATATGCAGGGAAGCGTCGGTGACGCGTTGTGGAGAGGTATGGACACTCAATCTTGAGGGTTCGGGTTCATATCTGCACGGACGATAAGCCATTACCAATGAGTTTTTCTAACTTATTTAACCTGCATACTGTGAAGAAGAAATTTCGCTCGTTGGCGTAGTGAAGCTTCGGTATTGGAAACGATCACCGAAGTTAAGCAACGTCAGGTCCGGTCAGTTTTTGGATGGGTGACCGTTTAGTCCTTTTTTATCTCGAGCGTTTCCGTGCTTCGGAAGGCACGATAAGCAGTTGGAATCGGATAGTTCCGACAGATGGCGTTGTAACTATTCGTTAAGCCAGATCAAAGGCCTTTTAAGGCGGCTTGAAAATTCTCTGACAGCAGGTTGACCACTAACCTGCCTCCACCAACACGCACTGGGCCCGCGTGGTCGAGTATGGCCCACTCCCTGTCACCCTTATTCGTGAGAGGAGGCCTTTGCCCTGCAGTGGGATTCTACAGGCTATAACTTGCTACTACTTGTAGGTATATCTTGACATATAACACGGGAGGTTAGTTTCTATAGTGTACTCTACTATTATCTATTCGGCGCTCAGGACTACCCTCAAGCATATGATCGTATGCTGAGGGTAGATCTGAGCCCTGCAGTAGCACTTATACAGGGTCCTTCTTAAGGGCCTATGTCGAAAAATAGTTGAAGTGAAATGGGCGTGTGATAGCTTATATTACTGCCTGATGCGAGAGAAAGAGATGGGACGGCGCGCGCGGCTGAAACGACGCAAGCGTAAAACAAACTTTATTTAATTGTGATTGTACTATTTATGAAAGTTCAATTCTGCTCTAATCAAACTTTATAAAATATCAATCTCTTTTTTTAAATCAAGTCTCGTGTTTCTATTATTCACCGTTTAGCAGTTCCAAGCGTTTATCGATAACGACGGGGGCTACTTTGGCTTGTTTTTCTATCGAGAAAATATCTCTTAATCGTGTTTTGGCTCTAATCAAAACTTCAATTATATGTTAAATTTACACATATCCGCAAACCATACTTCTACTGTAACTACTTCATGATATATGATGCTTTGAAGAATCCAATTTTTTTCACATATCCTCTTAATATGCTGACACTTTTTTAAGGGGATGAGCAGACCATCAAACTGAACAACTTTCTCTATGGCACCAACATCAAAATCGCGAAAAAAAAAATCTACTGCTCCATACAAAACTGCAAACCTACTCGAGCCAAATGTATGGGACAGCAGATTTTTTTTTCGTGATTTCGACTTTGGTCCCATAGAGAAAGTTGTTTAGTTTGATGTTCTGGTCATTCTCTTAAAAAACTGTCAGGTTGGACCCTAGGCTGATGATGACGATATGCAGGAAGGATGGGTTCTGGATATGAAATTTACACACTTACCAATGCGTCATGGTAATATAAACTAATTATTAATAAAAGTATTCAGTAAAAGTATCGAAATTTACGTGTTATAAGTGTGAAAGAATGTTAGAAAACATAATGTCAACCTGACAGAATGCTTATAAGAAGATTTTTATTCTATATCTTTTGCTAAGCAAAAAGATTCAGGCTCTTTAACCAAGAAGATTTTATTTGTACGTTTCTAAAATTTTATTAGGCGTGTAGCCAGGATATATGAACTAAGGTAGCCAAGGAACTAAGGAATTCTAATTTAAATTGATGAATAACTCATTTTCAGATGCCTTCACAGTTTTAAATTCTAATTATTATTTCCTTTGTGACTTCAACAACATTTCGTGGTATAGGTGAAATGTTAAATAAAGTTACCTACCTATACCTATAGATACTCTTTCTTATACTGTGCCTATACCACAGAATAAATACTAGTACAGAAGAATCACTTCGAAAACAGATTCTAATAAATAGCGACTCTCTCTGCACGGCAATAAGGTGCAAAGTTATTCGCACCCGTCCTATCATACAATTCACGAATAACCTACCAACCGTCACAAAGGCGCGCGTGCTAACAAAAATGACCCGAGTCATTAGAAATGAACGCGTCCTTTTGATAGTCTCCCTGTGTCATTCTTTCACGTGCTGACAGCGTGACATCGCTAGCGGTTTTCAAGTCTGACATTGACCACTGACAAAATGGCGGCAAGATAATGAGATTTGGCCAAGAAGTTTACACGGCATACCTAACCTATTGCCATTCACCACTCTGTGGGGATCGGCCGTCAAGTGTACCGAGGTGTGTGGTGAGACAGGCCTATATCACACCTTGGACAATGTCAGCTGATAGCCGTCATTTCATACAAATGGGAAAAATTGAAAAGAAGAGTTAAGCATGTGAGTAAGATGATACTGAAGTCACGTTGCAGCTTCTGACACGAGCACTTGTCTCGCGTGGATTTCGCGCGTCGCGTTTTTGCCTCTGCGCTCTGTAATCCCCAATCTCTTCTTGTTCTTAATCAAAAACAATCCCTGAGATTGGGATAGATACTCCCATAAACTACTTGACAATAGCGGAAATGCAGTGCTAACGCACAAGCAAGAGTCCATTAAATATTTAAAAAAAGATGATACTTAGAAGAACGAGCGAGACATGAATACGCATTTCTTTAGGTAACCACGAAGTAACCGTAGGGGGTGAGGTAGCCCCGAAAAAGTAGCCCCCAAAGATCATTACGTTGGTAGAAGTATGCAACGTGTTAATGAATAAACGCAAAACTAGAAAGTAGTTTGTTTAGAATCGCGAGCAGAATCGAATTACCATGGTTCCAACGTAGGTAATTTTTTTCAAAATAATAAATATTTTGTTCGTAAAATTTAAAATTTACTGAACTCGATCTCAACCTTAGATCTCAACCCATCACACGGTACACTCACCCTCACCCTACTCATTCATTGCTGAAATGATAACAAATCATTTTTGCCTGAAAACTTAAAATGCGAACTTTAAATTTTAACTATCAAAAAATGAAATTATTGTTTTAATCTAATTATTCTCTTATAAATCAGTTGGGGTGTATGAGATTTTGCGTTTATTCATTAACACGTATATCTGGCTACCCTCGGGGAATATCATCATCATCCATTATACGTCCCACTGTAGGGCACAGGGCTACCCTCAAGGAAATTAATTACATTTGGTAATCAGAATTGGCCAGATAGCTAAATAGGAATCGGAAAATCTCGTCGTCCTTATTTGGAATGAAGTATAGGGGACATCATTTATACTGGGTTTTTATGGTTGAGGACTGCGTTGAGGATTATTATCTATCACCAGTTGTCAAATTTTAATATCTTTAAACTCTATGATGCAATTGTACCTTTTGAAAGTTGGACGGTTGTTGATTAGTGGCAACCCCGAAATGGGAAAATTACGTTCGTGTCTACTCTTAGACAAAACGTCTTTCAAATTGAAACTAACTATGTAGTAACACTGTAGTCCAGTCAATGACAAAAATGCATTAATCAATTAACATATTATCTCGAAACTGACTTTTGCTTTGACTTCCAAACGTGTGAAGTCTTTTTTACCACAATCACATTCAATTATGTCTTTTTTCTTCTCTAATCGCTGATAAATATTCCTTTGTACGCGGTCTATCTTGATTTTTATAAACAAACTTATAATTTCACTTATCGAACTAGCTGATCAATAGAGTTTGGCGCTTATGCCTACGGTTTAAGGTACCAGGGGAACGAAAAGCGATATTCAACGGATGCAAGGCTGTATTTTGTATTGAATAAAGCCTCTTCTAAACCTGGTAACACCGTTCGCGTCTCACCTACAAGCCAGTTGTGTGCGGGGGGTCGGCCCGAGTGAACGCGCGGCTCAAACAAAAGAATTGCATCAAACACGTTAACAAATTTCAAGGAGAAAAAACACAGGGAACGCAGATGACAAAGCACTTTTACAATCAAAACTAACAAATTGTGAGTTTTAAAAGTTAAAAATACAGTTTAAAGTAACGCAAAACCGGTTAAAACGTCGAGGAAGTAGACAAGACAGTTATATAAAACTAAAATGTTGGATTTTCTTTTGCAGGTATAACTCAGCGCAGTTGTTTTGTGTGATTTTAGCTCGAAGTTGTTTTCGAAAAAGTGGTTTTTGGACGTTTTTTTCTGTTGTTGTTGAGTGAAATCGAGTGTTGAAAGAGTCAGGTGAGTTTAAAACTGTTTTATTTTAAACTAGAATAACGTTGGTCGCTTTCTCCTGCCGTTTTAGGGTTGACTACCTTGCGGTGACTCATTATATGTTTTTTTTTAAATTACCGTGTTCTGTGGTTCTATAAGTTTAGCTACCTCAGTCTTTAGATAAAAAAAGAATAGATCGTAATTTGCGTTGCTATTTCTTGCTTAAGACAAAGTAATAAGGTTGACAGTTCAATAACTATTGAGATATTGCTAATTACCTTTGTCTTAATGTTCTGTTCATTCATTTATTTAATGACTTTACGTCACTGCGATTTAAAATGGCTGTTAAGGAATGAAAACAATGATATATCTGAATAAAAGTAAATAAAATAGCATAGCATATGCTCACGACTATATTCCCCGAGGATCAGAGATATTCGGAAACCTCCAGAACATCCAAGTTTCACCAGTAGTACCGAAACTCTGTCCAGTGTGACGGGGGGTGAGCCCGTCGCCACTTATAATGGACAGTGGGTACAATACATGCCTCGAAATTGAAGCACGCAGGTTTCCTCACGATGTTTTCCTTCACCGAAAAGCCAGTGGTGTTACAAATCGTACATAAATTCCGAAAAACTCAATGGTACGAGTCGGCCTGGACGGGGATCGAACCATCGCCTCCTGCACGGCAGGCAAGGTTACTCACCACTGGACCACCACGGCTAAATAAAATGAAATCTTATAAATTGGTAGTTACAACCTAAACTTTGTATGCCTTTTTTCGAGTGTAAACGCCATTCTAATTTAAAATCTTATGTTGTTAAAACTTAAACAGGGCCCAACTTAATTTACTGACAGTTTTTAGGAGGATGATTAGACCATCAAACTGAACAACTTTCTCTATGGGACCAAAGTCGAAATCGAGAAAAAAAAATCAGCTGTCCCATACAATTGGGTCGAGTAAGATTTCAGTTTACTATGGAACAGCAGATTTTTTTTTCGCGATTTCGATATTGGTCCTATAGAGAAAGTTGTTCAGTTTGATGGTCTGATCATCCCCTTAAAAAAGTGTCAGCATATTAAGAAGTACCCTAAGGACGTAAAAACTTGATTAGTTTTTTTATTTTTTTTTGGGAAATTTATTTATACTTATTAATTATATCACCAATTCTTTATTTAAGAATCCTAAGATGTAGTAGCTTAAAAAGCAAAAAAAAATTTTTTAGTTTTTTGCCTTTCCTATGAGATTATAAGGTAGATTATTGTTTAATGTACTAATACTGTGAGATGTTGTTTTTACTTTGTAGGTAGGTATAGGAGGTAAATTCTTGCCTCTTTGGGCCAGGTTTTCGCACAGCTGTAATCCCCAGACCCAGCTGTTTTTTATTTAGTATGTAGGTACCTACATAACATAAGACACCAACGCAACGGTATTTGCTGCTACACATAAAGCCGTGTAACAATTTTTGAAGCTCCCATTGTAGGCAAATATGAAGATAAACAGAAAAACAGTTAAGATGGCGTTATGTTTCACATTTGGGTAACTGCCCCCCTAGACAAAGTGACATTCTATTGACGATGACGCTAGTAGAAAATGACAGAATGTATGGATTTGACATTAGCGATCGAAGCATTTTGACGTTTGCTTTCGTCACCATACGTCAAGTCCATACATTTTTATCTCAGAGGAAGGATCTCCATAGAGTCCGCATAAATTTACGATTCTCTTTTGTCTTATGACGTACCTTTAATAGTAGAAGGAGATGGAACTATAGATATTTGTTTATGCGAATGTTCACTTTTTTTTGAGCTAGTGTGTGTGAAAAGTGACCGTAAACATAAGGCCATATGTCACTTGGTGCCTTTTGTCCATACTACTTGACACCACACACTCAAACCTAAACGTTAAAAAAGTGGACACTTTACAATTGGTATGGCTCACTCTATTAGGTATAATCTCTTTGATTTTTATGTTTTCTACTGCCGTTAACGCTAATCAAAAGATACTTTGTCTATAGGCCCTGAGTAGTGACAGAAAATTGGACCATATTTGCACCCTAGGACTATAGTTTTTTTTTAAATTTCATTTTAACGAATATTTATTTGCGTTCATGTAAAATCAACAAAATGTAGCCTATTTATAATTAGTTGTATAGTTTGACGGTAATGAAATTTAAATGGAATGACATCAATAATACCTAATTCAATCAAGTGCCATTATAAAATAATACTTTCCAATAAGACAAACATTTTTTTTGTCAGATTTCCTCTTGTCATTTTTAACCTGTTTGAAACAGGATCGTTTTTGTTTTACCTGATCTGCCCCCCCTAGACAAAGTGACAATCTATTGGCGTTGACGTTAGTAGAAAATGACAGAATGTATGGATTTGACATTTTTTTTATTTTTTTATTTATAATTAATGGACTTTTTGCTTGTGCGTTAGCACCGCATTTCCGCCAATGTCAAGTAGTTTGTGGGAGTATCTATCCCAATCTCAGGGATTGTTTTTGATAAAGAACAAGAAGAGATTAAGGAATGCGGAGCCTCGTGGCAGGCAAAGACGCGACGCGCGGACAACACGCGAGACAAGTTCTCGGGTCAGAACCTGCACGGTAGAGAGTAGTATATTCCTTGAACGTGACTGTGGATTTGACATTAGCGATCGTCAAAATGTTTCGATCGCTTATGTCAAATCCATACATTCTGTCATTTTCTACAGGCTTTTCGGTGAAGGAAAACATCGTGAGGAAACCTGCATGCTTCAATTACGAGGCATGTATTGTACCCACTGTCCATTACAAGTGGTGATGTGCTCACACCCCATCACACTGGACAGAGTTTCGGTACTAGTGAATCGTGGATGTTCTGTGGTTTCAGAATATCTCTGAGTACCCCCTCGGGGAATATAGTCGTGAGCATATGTGTGTCTTTTTCGTTATTTCGATATTGGTTATACAGAATGTAAGGACGCAACCCCTAAAATATGTAACGCAGTTAAGTTCACACCCTGTATTGTATGTGAATATTATTTATTTATGATGTTATGCAAGTCTCTGTCACACATAAAGCATGTGAGCGTCATCGAGCTGAAACAAAAACAAACAATTATTCACTATAGTTAACACTGTCTGTCCGTTACATCACTTCACACTGACTACAATGCGGGCTGTTCCAATTGACTGATTTAAAATATACATAAGCATATGCTCACGACTATATTCCCCGAGGGGGTAGTCAGAGATATTCTGACACCTCAGAACATCCACGTTTCACCAGTAGTACCGAAACTGTCCAGTGTGACGAGGGGAGAGCCCGTCGCCACTTGTAATGGACAGTGGGTACAATACATGCCTCGAAATTGAAGCATGCAGGTTTCCTCATGATGTTTTGCCTTCACCGAAAATCCTCCTTTCCTTTTAAAATATACAGGGTGTAAAATTAAATGCGTTTCCTTTTTTTTTAGGGGGTGCTTCATCAAACTTAACAACTTTTAATACGGGACCAAAAAAAAACAGCATTTTAATAGAAAATGTCAATAGCTACTCGAAGAAGCCGTGGTGATTCAGTGGCGAGTAACCTTGCCTGCCATGCAGGAGGCGATGGTTCGATCCCCGTCCAGACCGACTCTTACCAATGAGTTTTTCGGAATTTATGTACGATTTGTAACACCACTGGATTTTCGGTGAAGGAAAAACATCGTGAGGAAACCTGCATGCTTCAATTTCGAGGCATGTATTGTACCCAATGTCCATTACAAGTGGCGACAGGCTCACTCCCCGTCACACTGGACAGAGTTTCGGTATTACTAGTGAAACGTGGATGTTCTGAGGTTTCAGATTATCTCTGACTACCCCCACGGGGAATATAGTCGTGAGCATATGCTATGCTAAGAGGAAAGGCTATAATGTTAGTGCAGTCTTCGTATTTTGGTTTAGTTTATAATAATAGTTTTAGTTCACAATAGTTTATACTGGGCCCTTCTTAATAAGCTGACGATTTTTAAGGGAATGATCAGACCATCAAACTGAACAACTTTCTCTATGGGACCAACAACGAAATCGGGAATTAAATCTGAATTCCCATCAATTCCATGCATTCATTTGAGTCTACCTAGTAATCGTATTTTTTCCGTGATTTCGATATTAGTACCATAAAGAAAGTTGTTCAATTTGATTGTATGATTATCTTCTTAATAGTCCGTCAGCATATTAAGAGGAGTTAATTCCCAATGCATAAATGCGCGCTGCATACAAATGAAGTCTGGTGATATTTTTAATACTAACCAATTAAAGCCAATGCAATTTTTCAGAAACAATCTAGAAACTAATCTCTATGTTTGTATAAAGTCAGATTTTCGTTAAAATATACAGTTTCAATGCTAGGATTAATTTAAGATTGGTATGGAAATCTATGAGGCACTGTAACTTTAAAACCATACATTTTAACGAAAATCTGAGTAAATACAAACGTAGAGATTAGTTTTTAGATTGTTTCTGATAAATGTAATTGACTGACTTTAATTGGTTAGTATTAAAAATAACACCAGACTTCGTTTGTATGGAGCGCGCTCCGAATTATTTTCCCTTAAGAACGACCGCTTATTATAATACCCTTGTGTTTACCGTTTTTCATGTCTGTCTCCATTTATAAAACAGTCATAATGATTAAGAGGAAGCCAATTCTAATCCAAGTTACTTAGTTTGTCCCTCTCCCACGCCTTCCTATGACTAGTGCTTTATCTCTGTTGCACTATTCGCAACGGTTTAGAACGCGAACGTGTTTTACCGTTAAACAACTCAAACTTGTCACTGTTTCTGCATATATGACGAATATACAGCTGGTTTTTATTGTTCTGAACCAAAAACGAATCGGAATATACAGGGTGTTACTGAATAAGCGCAAAACCTCATACACCCCAACTGAAAATAATTAGATTGAATAATTTCATTATTTTGATAATTAAAATTTAAAGTTATTCGGATTTTATGTTTTCAGGCAAAAATGATTTGTTATCATTTCAGCAATGAATGAAAGCGCTAACATGCTCATGGATACTTTTTAAGAATATTGTTTTGGTAGTAAGTAGGGTGAGTGTACCTGTGCGGTGGGTTTAGATCGAGTTCAGTAAATTGTAAATTTTACAAAAAAAATACTTAATATTTTGAAAAAAATTACCTATGTTGAAACCATGATAATTCGATTCTGCTCTCGATTCTAAACAAACTACTTTCTAGTTTTGCGTTAAATCACACACACTATCAGTTCAACCAAGCCAAAGAATTTCCGTATTGACCAAAAAATAGCTCAGTGATCATGCAGTGATCATATTCGATGAAAATAGCTGTCATGGTTGTGTTTTGCTTCTGCTTTTTGCATGATTTGTCTATTTTTACCCGCCAGAAGGAGGGTTATGCTTTTCGAGCGTATGTATGTATGTATGTTTGTATGTCTATTTCTTTGGCACGGCCTACAGCCTAATCGGTTTGATGGATTTTAACGTATGAGGTATCATTGGATTCGTAAAAATCGTGAGAGTGACATAGGGTATATTATTTCAATATGGCGTTTACAAATTAAAAAAGAGAGGGAATAAAAATTTTTTTTTGATAAAAATTACAATATGGGTATCAAATGAAAGCTAGTAATCAAACGATTCCAAATATTGTAGTACTTTTATGTTACGGTTTCGACACAAGACTAAAAAGTATGAAATAAACTAAATTATTAAGATAAACAAAAAACCCGACTGTATAAAAAACCTATTAGGTAATAGGTATCGCAAACGGGGACAAAGAAAATGTATGGTTGGTCATTGATTGGTTGGTCCCCGCCTGCAATACCTACTTAATAACAATCAAATTATATTAGCTCAAACAAAGTTGTTATAGCTGATTAGTGATTATAGAGCTTGTTTTTCTCTTTTCAGTTAATAGGTTTTTTATACAGTCGGGTTTTTTGTTTATCTTAATAATTTATTTAAATAGTAATTTCTACTTTTGAATCTCAAATTCTATGGAGAGGGAAAAGTTTTTTTTTAAAATTCTTAATTTTTTCTGTTTAAAATAGTTATAACCCAGCACATCACGGCTTTTAGATTTCATAAAAAACTGGGGCCAAATTCGCCACCCTTCATCTCACAGGCTATTAGGGTAAAAAGTTGCAGTACTTTAAGGGGTGATGGTACCCATGATACGGATCAACTTTCCATGAAAACTTGCATACTAAATGCAATCAGCAGAGCAATAAATATTTCGACTTTTTCTTTCTGTTTCTTAGGGAAAGTTGATCAGTATCATTGTTAAAATCACCCTTAAAGCATAAATTTGTTTCTCGTTTTAGAAGAACTTAAAACAGTTTCCGATTTTTGGTATTTATACTCATTAACTTAATTCATTAACACGTTGTATATTTAAAAAGTACTATTGTTAATTATTTTTAATCTAAGGCACACGGACGCACTTTTTTGAGGGCTGGACAATCGCGTTTCTCATAGAAAATATTCGTCTGAACCTCTCCCTTAAATATTAACTTCATAGTAATACGACACCAACCATCACAGCAAACCAAAACTGGCATAAGCTACTTTCAGCCTACGTGATTGGTGAACCAAGCAGCTGCCTCGATGTAATTGGTCAACAATAACATTTGCTTTCTCTAATTGGCCAACTTTCGCTATGATGCTTTTTGTTTTCTACAGCATTTTAGGGGATATAATTCGGAGCGCGCTCCATACAAATGTACTATGGTGATATTTTCAATACTAACCAATTAAAGTCAATGAAATTTTGCAGAAACAATCTAGTTACAAATATCTATGCATGTATCATGTCAGATTTTCGTTAAAATATACAGTTTCAATGCTAGGATTAATTTAAGATTTGTATGGAAATCTTTGAGGCACTGTAACTTTAAAACGATACATTTTAACGAAAATCTGACTCCATACAAGCATAGAGATTTGTTTCTAGTATGTTTCTGCAAAATTTTATTGACTTTAATTGGTTAGTATTGAAAATATCATCATAGTACGTTTGCATGGAGCGCGCTCCGAATTATATCCTCTTAAAGGCAAACCTTTAAACCACGTACCCATCAACTTGAACAACTTTTACTATGGAAGCAAATCTGTCAGAACAAAAAAAAACTGCTATTATCGCAGTTTAGTATAGAACAGCAGTTTTTTTGTTCTGACAGGTTTTCCCCCAAATAAAAGGGCTGCAATCGTGGCAAATATTCGGTGATTGAACCGTTATTGGACTACATACGAACCATAACTTTTGACACATTTGGTATTGCGCTAATCGCGGTATTCCTCTTGACAGCCTTTAGAGCCGTTTTGACAGATCGCTCAGACGTTAAAGGCTGTCAGTTACATAGAGTTTAGTCGCGAGTTGAATAGTATTTGGATTGCAATGTGATTAGAGATTCATTAACACGTTGTATATTATGATAAACAAAATTTTTAATGACTCATAATAAACAGAAAACCAAATGACAAATTTCTAGTAAAAAAAAAACAAAATAAAACTGTGGGCGGAATAATTGCGAACGTAAAATACGAAAAATGTGTTTACGCAAAATAAATTTCGCAATCACGCATTCTTTTCCAGCTAAATAAGCTTATCAAAAGCAAAACTCCCGCTTGCGTAGAAACAAACCGGCCAAGAGTGAGAGGCAATTAGTGTTCAGTACACAGTTATTTTTACATGGGTCGTAGGCTAATATAATTTTCCTCCAATCAGCTCAACACGAAATTTTTATTTAAAGGTATATTACTGTTGGCGCGTTCCATACAAACGAAGTCTGGTGATATTTTCAATACTAACCGATCAAACTCAATGAACTTTTGCAGCAACAATCTAGAAACAAATCTCTATGCTTGTATCGTGTCAGATTTTCCTTAAAATGTACAGTTTTAAAGTTACAGTGCCTCTAAGATTTCCATACAAATCTTAAATTAATCCTAGCATTGAAACTGTATATTTTAACGAAAATCGGACACGATACAAGCATAGAGATTTGTTTCTAGATTGTTTCTGCAAAATGTCATTGAATTTAATTGGTTAGTATTGAAAATATCACCAGACTTCGTTTGTATGCAGCCCGCATTTACGCATTCGGAATAAACTTCTCTTAAAATCCTTCTCAGTATGCTGACACATTTTAAGGGGATGATCAGACCGTCAAACTGAACAACTCTTTCTATGGGACCAACATGGAAATACAGTTTCCTGAGGTAGGCTCCATGGTGAAAGTTGTTCAGTTTGATGGTCTGAGGTCACCGTTTCAGTATTTGCCGCGCTGTAACTTAACACCCGGTGCGGTGTAAGCACCTGTATAATTTTCGAATTTCCTAGACGGACGGACAGACGACACAAACTCTCACCGATCCTCGCTACCCAACCCGTCGCGTAATCCCAGCAAGGCCCATTGCCGAGGTCCGTACCCATTATCTTTGACTAATTATTATAAGGACTAGCCTTGCGGTAGTATTTCCCCTCTGCCACGGTATAAGCACAATTGATCTTGTGCATTTACATTCAATTTTACACCTTATCACTAAACGAGACAGCCTATAATTGCGAAATAATAACTTCGAACTTAGAACGTTTGGGGTTCACACGAGACTACTTTTCATGATTTTTAACATTGAAAATTAGAATCTAAAGTTATGGGGAATAAAATCCAAAGTTGCGGATTTCATGTTACCCAGCCAATGTTTGTTAGTAGAGTTACACGCGTAACCAGTCCACATATAAATAGTCAAAGTCTATTATGGGTGCCCCTTGCACAGGTTGCTTAATTCACTGGTTCGGTGACCTACCAGGGCGCTTCGCCGTCACTGGTGTGGTCCCCCCAACAGCTCGCAGTAAAAACCAGTAACTGCTCCCTGAGCAAATTGTCCAGGTCAGACAAAAAAAAAACCGACACAAACACCATTAAGAGAAGTTTATTCCGAATGCTTAAATGCGCGCTGCATACAAACGAAGTCTGGTGATATTTCCATTACTAACCAATTAAACTCAATGAAATTTTGCAGAAATAATCTAGGAACAAATCTCTATACTTGTATCGTGCCCGATTTTCGTTAAAATATACAGTTTCAATGCTAGGAATAATGTAATATTTGTATGGAAACCTTTTAGGCACTGTTACTTTAAAACTGTACATTTTAATGAAAATCTGACACGATACAAGCATAGAGATTTGTTTCTAGATTGTTTCTGCAAAATGTCATTGAGTTTAATCGGTTAGTATTGAAAATATCATCAGACTTCGTTTGTATGGAGAGCGCCAACAGTAATATATACCCTTAAGTGTTCCGTTTTCCCAATTTTGTTACGGAACACTAAAAATATTATTGTATTGTCTATGACGCTACATCATATGTTTTGTTGGTGGGATGATACTGCATGGTACAATGTTTAGATGGCTTTATGCGTTAGGGAATCAAGCACTTTTTAAAATATGTTTTATGGGTAATTTGGTGACATATTTTATGACTTACTAACAAGGTTAATAATTCTTTGGTAAAAAAATTATTTTTGTTTTTTGTCAAAGTAAAGGGTTACAAAGTACTTTAAATTATTTTATTTTTTTTGAATAATGAATAAATAATAATTAAAATCGATAATTTTTTTTTGTGGTTCTTACGTGCTTACGTTCTTTCTCCATTTCCTGTAGGGAGAAATTTGTCAATTCATTAATAAGAGTTTTAATGGTTACAATGAGACGTATTGATACTTTGAATAGACCGACTTCTTATCCAGTTGATGTTCGTTTTTGTACAACAGTATAACATTTTCGATGTTATAGTTTATCTACAGCCAACACCACAAAATGTGAACGTCACTCAATTAACAAACCATAAACAACCAACCCTTTTAACCTTCAAATTGACAGATTTTTCAATTTACTACAGTCATCTGCCTATTTTTATTTTTACTCCTCTTGTTTTCCAAGAGTAGTAAATTTAGTATCCCATATCCCCATTAATTAAGTAAATCATTTAATAATTATAATTTATTCTAATTTCAAATTTTAACACCTAATCGGTCGCATAATGACCCTTTCAACACATAAGCTCATTGAATAAACAGTTTTAATTACTTTTACTACAATGAATCGATAAATCAATGACATCAACGGCCATTACGTACAATTTCCTGGTTTTTCTTCAAGCGTGGCCATTGCCGCGTAAACACATTCAATTATCACTACCACAAAGTGTCCGTCACACGTTATCTGTGCCGAGAAGCGAGCGCTCATCATTAAATTTACATCAATAAAATAATCGGTCAGTCTCGCCAGTGCATCGCCGAACGTCGGTAGAGCGCGTTGTGCGCATTTCTAAACGAAATCCGTTCTAACTTGCATAACATACGCCCGTTTTAATTACAAACCGTGCACTATAAAGTACCTAAGTGACTGTGTTTTTTAAATTAGCAAAAAGAAACAATGATGGCCGACGGTGACGTGCCATTGGTGAAAAGTTTTACAGGGAACGAGATTGAATTTGGCGCGAATGGTACAAAAGTGACAACGAGAGCAAATTCAAGGTTCGTTTTGACTGTTTCTAGATTTAGCTTAAATGTTAGACTATTTACGGAACTGCGCAGCTTGGGGTATTCTTGTAAAACAGGTTGGTAATGCTGTTTTGTTGTTAGTAAGGTCGCAGCTATGCAAGAGGTCACCACTCTAGCGACTCTAGCGTTGCATATTTTTCTTTTAAGGGTATATTACTGTTGGCGCGCTCCATACAAACGAAGTCTGGTGATATTTACAATACTAACCGATTGAACTCAATGAAATTTTGCAGAAACAATCTAGAAACAAATCTCTATGCTTGTATCTTGTCCGATTTTCCTTAAAATGTACAGTTTTAAAATTACAGTGCCTCAAAGATTTCCATACTACTCTTAAATTAATCCTAGCATTGAAACTGTATATTTTACCTAAAATCGGACACGATACAGGCACAGAGATTTGTTCCTAGATTGTTTCTGTAAAATTTCATTGAGTTTAATTGGTTAGTATTAAAAATATCACCAGACTTCGTTTGTATGTAGCGCGCATTTACACATTCGGAATAAACTTCTCTTAAAAAGGAAATGTTGTGGCCTTTTCTACATTTTTAAAATTACTACAAGAGAGAAATCGAACGTTAAGTTATCTATTGTTTGTTATGATCAACAAATATTGTTACAGCAACTGAAATCTCGCTATTGCAGATTGATTAAAAAGCAATAGTTTTTGGTGCAAGAAAACCTTTAGTCTACGGACGATGTTCAAAACCAAATAGGTAGTTAAAGGTGCTATAAATAACGCATGTCCATGTCTGCAATTGGGATAAGCAGAGACGAAGAGTTTCCTGTTACAGACCTGACTCACTTCTATTGGATCCCTACGTACATACCTATTCTAGTAGATATGTATAGCTAATAGCATTTAAACCATACCTATTTTGACAAATTTATAAACATTATTCAGAATTAGAATGGTCTATAACTATTCCACGATTCTTGTAATTGTACGTTGTATATTTTGTTTTGTTTAAAAGAAGTTTGTTGTAGAGTTTCTGGCCGCATCTTCTCTAGAACGGAATACCTTCCGACGCGGTGGTAGATTCAAAAACATGACGTCAGAAAGTTATCTATGTGATATTATTTTGAATAAACAATTTTGAATTTTGAGTTTCCACGTTTAAGTGTAGAATAATTTGTTTACAAATTATTTTCAGACAGACATAGGCATACGAATACATTTCCTTTCAGAGTCATCGGAAAGTTAATGTAATTTAATTCAATTTCATTTAAATTGCCAACTAAGCTAATCTTGGTTACAAGTTCCTTTCTCCTTTAAGATCTCAAACTATATTACGTGCTCTTTATCTGGGTATCACATTTTTGAACCACTAATTATTACATTTTTGAAATATGGGTCACATGTGGTTCATCTGTGCTTGACACTGTGGTGCAGTTTATCAAAGTTATCATTTAGCATTATAGCAAGTTTTAAACTTGCTGTTGCCCGCGACTCCGTCTACGTAGACCTTAAAAAGTATCCTATGTGTTAATCCACATCATATTCTATCTGTGTGCCAAATTTCATTAACATCCATTCAGTAGTTTCTTCGTGAAAGAGTAACAAACATCCATCCATACTTACAAACTTTCGCGTTTATAATATTAGTAGGATTTTAGGACGTGTAAGAGATGATAAATGTGTCTGTAATTTGAAAGGAAAGATCTCTTCGGGGAAGGCAGACTATCGTGACCCTGATACACGTCTCATAGGAAAAATACACAATATTTTCATTCAATAAACTTCAAAGTAAGGTATGTTTACAAAATCGTGCTCGAATCGCGTGTCATCATTGAACGATGCCAATTATTATGTCGAAGGCTGTTCTATGTAGATTTTAACTGATTTTAAATGCTGAATTAATGCAATTAGTTACTTGAAAACATCGAGTTGTTCGTACTTGAATTGCGTTCATGAAAATATTTAGCAAAGTTTAAAACGTTCCTTTTTATTAATTCTTCAATTATTGTTATAGTACTTTGACTAATTATTATAAGGACTAGCCTTGCGGTAGCATTTCCCCTCTGCCACGGTATCAGCACAATTGATCTTGTGCATTTACATTCAATTTTACACCTTATCACTAAACGAGACAGCCTATAATTGCGAAATAATAACTTCGAACTTAGAACGTTTGGGGTTCACACGAGACTACTTTTCATGATTTTTAACATTCAAAATTAGAATCTAAAGTTATGGGAAATAAAATCCAAAGTTGCGGATTTCATGTTACCTCGCCCCCCGCAAAAAGTGACAGAAATGTTTGTTAATAGAATTACACGCGTAACCAGTCCACATATAAATAGTCAAAGTCGAGGTATTCTTTTTAAGACATATTTATTTTTTCTTTCATTCGTCCACATTAATATTTCAAATGATAATTAATTTAGATTGAAACAATAATTTAATTATTTTGATACTTTAATTTTAAAGTTATTCGCATTTTAAGTTTTCAGGCAAAAATGATTTGTTATCATTTCAGCAATGATAGAAAGTGCTAGCGTGCTCAAGGATACATTTTAAGAATCTTGTTTTGGTAGTAAGTAGGGTGAGTGTACCCGTGCGGTGGGTTGAGATCGAGTTCAGTAAATTTAAAATTTACAAACAAATGATTTAATATTTTGAAAAAAAATTACCTGTGTTGAAACCATGATAATTCGATTCTAAACAAACTACTTTATAGTTTTGCGTTAATTCATTAACACGTTGTATAGGGTCCAACTTAATATGCTGACACTTTTTTAAGGGGATGATCTGACCGTCAAACTGAACAACATTCTCTATGGGACCAACATCGAAATCGCGAAAAAAAATCAGCTCTTCCATACAAAACTGCAAACCTACTTGAGCCAAATGTATGGGTTAGCTGTTTTTTTTTCGCGATTTCGATGTTCGTCCCAAAGAGAAAGTTGTTCAGTTTGATGATCTGATCATGCCCTTAAAAATGTATCAGCATATTAAGTTGGACCTTGTATGTAGGTACCTACCTATACTCCTATGTATAGATGCATATTATGTATGTATTACATATTCTTGTTAATTACTAGAGACCCTGGGGTATACTGTACATATTTATTTAATCGTATATTCGTTCTTTCCGCTTCGTCTTCACTTTATGTCACATTGAAAATGTTTTGTCGACGTAAGGTTGAATTTATTTATACAATTTGTTCTTATGAAATAACTAAATTGACTTTTAGTCGACACCTCGAACTCCCAAGATCTGAGTTTGAATAAATCCTTTTTTTTATTGTATTTTTCGCACTCCTCCGCACGACTCCTTTTGCACACTACAGACAGATTTCTACTCTTAAGCGCGGTTTATATAGAAGAGGCGTGTGGCGGTAGCGGATAGTGAAAGTAACACAATTATAAACCTTATAGTACGTAGCATAGCGTCGTTTGGAGAATTACGTCCGCGCCTCCAGCCGACGTCACCTGGAGGCGCGGGCGCGATTCTCCTTTACGGCAAAAACGACGCTATGCTACGTACTATAAGGTTTATATTGTGTTGCTTAGATTATCCGCCACCGTCACACGTCTCTTCTGTATAAACCCTGGCTTAGACTTTGAAATCCTTTTTTTTTTCTTTATTAATGGTCTTTTGCTTGTTATAGCAATGCATTTCCGCCAATGTTAAATAATTTCTACGAGCATCTATCCCAATCTCAAGGATTGTTTTTTGAGCAAAAATACAGTTGAGAAGAGCCTCGTGGAAAGCTCAAACGCGATCCGCACGAACACCACGCGAATTAAACAATCGCTCGCGGTTAAACTTGCAACGTGACTCTTCTGATTCTTTATTGTACTAACACAATAATAACATACCATAATTGTAAATATTACAATAAATTAATCGTTAGGTACAAAGGCGAACTTAAACCCAATAGAGTTTTCTTTCAGCATTAGCAGTTCTAGCGTAAATTTAATGGCCAAAATATAAAAAACTAGCAGCCCGTCCCGGCTTCGCACGGGGTAGACAAATAAATTTTAAGACTCATTTTTCTACACCTTCGGTTACATTGTTCAAATTTTACCAAGGATCCCTAATTTTTTTCAAAATGAAATGTAGCCTATGTCAAATTGGAAGAATGTAGCATTCTATTGGTGAAAGAATTTTTTAAATCGGCCCAGTACTTTTTGAGCCTATTCATTACAAACATACAAACATACAAAAATAGGTACAAATCTTTCCTCTTTATAATATTAGTGTAGATAAGTTTATAACCTCGAAATATTCAATGTCACGTTCAAACCAAATCACAGAAGGTTAAATCATTTAGCATTGTGCGACCGTCAAAATAAATTATATACCTACCCTGGCAATGATATTAAATACCAAAAAGAACCTAATTTAAGTTTGATGACACACCTGCCGAATTCACGCAGCCGAAAATACGCGCGACTTGATTTTCAGTACTAATCCGCGTCCTATGACACATTATTACGCGCCATTTTCCCTAGAAGACGCGTAAATTCGGCAGATGGGTCATCACACTTATGTTACCATCTGCCGAATTAACGCAGCTGAAAATACGCGTGACTTGATTTTCAGTACTAATCCGCGTCCTATGACACACTATTACGCGCCATTTTTTTCCTAGCAGACGCGTAAATTCGGCAGATGGGTCATCACACTTATGTTACCACCTGGCGAATTTACGCAGCTGAAAATACGCGTGACTTGATTTTCAGTACTAATCCGCGTCCTACGACACACTGTTACGCGCCATTTTTCCTAGTAGACGCGTAAATTACGTCGTGTAAATTCGGCAGATGTGTAATCACACTTATGTTACCACCTGCCGAATTTACGCAGCCGAAATACGCGTCACTTGATTTTCAGTACTAATCCGCGTCCTATGACACACTTTTACGCTGTCTTATGTTACCACCTGCCGAATTAACGCAGGCGAAAATACGCGTGACTTGATTTTCCTAGTAGACGCGTAAATTCGGAAGATGTGTCATCTCACTTAACTTACTATCGCGCGCAAACACGAAAAAAACCCTATTGGGAATTCTTTAAATAGTCCGCGTCAAGCAATGCAACGATCGAGACGGCTGTGGTGACACAGAAAAACAATCAAGGTGTGGCACAATTTTACGCGCCATTTTCTAAGAAGGGTACTTACCTATTCTTTGATTCGGTATCATGGTTCAAACGACACAAGGCAAATAAGTACGGAACCCTAAGAAGTGCCACAGCTAAAAAAATACACGGTCGTTATTTCGCGAATATTTCTACTCAATTCATTCCATTACAACATTGACGTAGAATATACTATGGACGCCGGGACTAGTACAAAATTATCGAAAAAAGTGTCCGAGACTAAACTACACAAAAATCTTTTTCCTTCGTTCCAAATAGGGACGAAAAGATTTTCCGATTTCTATTTAGCCTTCTGGCCTATTTTGATTAGCAAATATGATTTATTTATCAGCAAGATATACTATTCAACATATCTTGGACGTTACTAAAGCTGTTTTAAGAATAAAAGTAAAATTAAGTGTTACAAACTGTTTCTGTAATTCTCAAAATAGCATTAAATTTTCGTTGCTATTTGGAATATAGTATAAGTACGTGTAGTAATATACAGGGTTACAGGTTAAGTCGACCTAAATCCTTTAAGAGGTGATAGTTTCCATCATTCCTGACTGATTTGACTATGGAACCCCATACCCTAAACTTAACCGTTCTCAAGTTATGGGACTTTGAAGTTTTTTTTTAAAAAATCCAGATTTTTTTGTCTAATGTCCCCTTTTTTTGTGTTTTGTACATCTAATGTTTTTGTTTTTGTATTTTTTGTGTAGCAGATTAGCTGCTTCATTATTTTAAACACAAAAACTGCAAGTAACTGTACCAACTGAGTCGTAATAGACGATTGATTGTTAAAAAAAGAAATAAATTTGTGAAAAGTTTATTTTTCTTTCTTTTGTATTTTAAAAAAGTCTAAGACAGTTGTGCTGCAGATGTGTTTAAAAATATCTACGGTTCTTCAGCTTTCCGATAAGGTATAATTTGCTAGGGTGTTATCAGGATTCTCGGAAAAAACATCGATGAAAGACTCCCAGGTAATAACAAAAATAACGGTATTTCGTAAAGTTGCTCGCAACGCCCATTGTCTTGCAATGGGTACAATGGGTAGCGCGTCACGTGCGAGCGGGATATCATACAATGTAAACGGGTGCAAGAGAGACAAGTTATTTCAAACGCCATTTTGTTGTTATTGTGTTTGGTTATGGTTAGTCTGCTTACGCCATTCGTCCGTGGTAGATGCGATACTTGGTGCTCTTCGTTTTTTACTCGACTTAGCTTGTTTTTCTGGACTGTTTCCTCCTATTCGTGACTGTGCTTGTTAACTGGACCTTGATTTGTGCTTCTGATTTGGAACTGTTGAAGATGGCGACCTTTACGAACGAAGAATATGCTGATATTTTGATTTGTTATGGGTACTGCAACTGTGTATCCTTACAAGCTCGTCAAGAATACATAGCACGTTTTCCTGACCGCCGAATTCCGGATATTAGTGTCTTCGACGGAGTTTACCGACGAATTAGAGAGACTGGCTCTGTTTCGAGGCGACGAACAGACCTGGGTAGACCACGTATTAATGATGATGATGAAGAGGAAGATAATGAGATTGTTCGACGATTTCGACTGGATCCGACTACGTCAACCAACGTTGTTGCCCGAGAACTTGGAATCTCACAATGGAAAGTGTGGTTTACTGTGCATACTGCCGGTCTCTACCCCTACCACTACACGCCAGTGCATGTTATCGAAGAAGGAGATCCTGTGAGGAGGCTGGATTTCTGCAGGTTTATGTTGAATGCAGATTTGGAAGATCCTTCGTTTTTTCGAAGCATCTTGTGGACTGACGAGTCCAAATTTGATCAAGATGGGATAACCAATTATCATAACGCCCATCATTGGGCTCCGAAAGCAGGAAGAAATCCTAATAAGAAAAGGGTAAAGGGGTCACAGAGACGTTTCAGCCTTAACGTATGGATGGGAATAATTTCAAACCATCTGGTTGGGCCTTACTTTCTTCCTCCAAATTTGGATGGAGAGACCTATGAAAATTTTTTAAGGCAAGATTTACCCGATTTGCTCGACGACATACCATTAAACCTCATTCGAAACATGTGGTTTCAGCACGACGGGTGCCCCGCGCACTTTAGAAGGAGTGTCAGAGAGTGGCTAGACACTAATTACCCAAATAAGTGGATCGGGAGAGGTGGGCCTACACCGTGGCCAGCTAGAAGTCCAGATTTGACACCAATGGATTTTTATGTGTGGGGGCACATGAAAAGTTTGGTTTACGATGAACCTAACCCAATAACATCTGTTGATGTTTTGAGGCAGAAAATAATTGATGCTGCTAACGAAATAAGAAGAGGACTCACAACTGGGGTAGTGAAAAGTGGCTTAAGGCACAGAATGCGTGTATGTGTGCGAAATAGGGGCGGACATGTGGAACATGTATTGTAAAAATGATTAATAAACCTCATTCGTTACCTATTTGGATTGTTTTATTTTGTTTTCTGAGTAAAGTTAAATTTGACGCTTAAATATCGTTATTTTTTACTACTACCTGGTAGCATATCATCGATGTTTTTGTTATAAAATTCCAATAATACCCTATTGTATTATACCTTATCGGAAAGCTGAAGAACCGTAGATATTTTTAAGCACATCTGCAGCACAACTGTCATAGATTTTTTTTTAAATACAAAAGAAAGAAAAAAAAAACTCTTCACAAATTAATTTCTTTTTTTAACTATCAATCGTCTAATACGACTCAGTTGGTACAGTTACTTGCAGTTTTTGTGTTTAAAATAATGAAGCAGCTAATCTGCTACACAAAAAATACAAAAACAAAAACATTAGATGTACAAAACACAAAAAAAGGGGACATTAGACAAAAAAATCTGGATTTTTTAAAAAAAAACTTCAAAGTCCCATAACTTGAGAACGGTTAAGTTTAGGGTATGGGGTTCCATAGTCAAATCAGTCAGGAATGATGGAAACTATCACCTCTTAAAGGATTTAGGTCGACTTAACCTGTAACCCTGTATACCAACTAAAAACATTGAAAATGCTATAATTCTTTTCCATCCCAATCCTCCATCGGGCCGGCGCCCACGCGTGCGCGTATTCGGCCGATCAAACGAAGACTGTCGCGTAATTGGTTCTCTACTCATTTTACGTTTTGGTGCTCTTTTCGTTCGGACACTTGAGCGCGGACCCTTCGTCCAGTAGTTAGTAAGTCAATGCATTAGAAGTATGTTTATGTTTAATACTACGAAACTCTTGACTGTATTGCATTAAGATATGACCTCTAACTGCAATATTTATCGTGTACTTAATATTATATTATGTATAAACTAAGACGTTATTTCCTACGAACGATGACTCAATGGAAATAACGACAAAGATAATAATCTTATTACTCGTTTTATTTTTAATGTACCTAAACCTATTTGCTTTTTGTATTAATAAACATTTCATTATTTGTTTAATTTTATCTGTTTAAATAAATAAGTTGGCTGAGATAATGGAAATTCATGTTTTTCCTGAAAAGACAACCTCCAACGTCCTAAAATTTTTGTAATACCGAGTCTTATGTCGTCTGCATCGTAAAAATATGGTGATAATAGTTTGTATAAACATATTATCCTAAAACTTTATATTTCATAGATATATTTTGTCGTGAGATTTCTTGAATTTCATGATGGATGGGATTATTAACTGTCTCTTTTGGGGGTTTGCTGGAAGAAATCTCTTCAGAAATAAGCTCGCCCTTTGTAAATGTTTTCTCAACTTTGTATATTATTACGTCTTTGTGTACAATAAAGTGTTAGGTATAATAATAATAAGAGAGACAGATATAATAATGGATATTATTGTTCATATTGTCATTTTCAAAATAGGATCTCTAGATCTCTAGATTCTGTATCTAGATCTCTAGACCTGTACCGTCATAAGCTAAATTGGTGAATGTCGAACTATAACCTTTAGACGTGCACACATACATACAGAATTCTAATCCGGAATTCCGAAACAGGATTGTGATTTTGTATAGGACTTGATACCGAACGGAATTGTGGAGGGGGGAAATCCAAACGAAATCGTTATCCTGATTTGATGACCGAATTCCGTATGTATGTGGCGGACCTCAAAAAGCCGGCCTAGTACGAGTCGGACTCGCGCACTGAGGGTTCCGTACCACCATACGATAGAGGGTGTAAACTTAAATTCGTTACATATTAAAGGGCGTGCCTCAGACCATAAAACTGAACAACTTTCATTATGGAAACTAAATCGAAATCAGAAGAAAAATCTGGCGTTGTTACATTTGCAAGCATGTTGAGAGCTACACGATTTTTTACCACAGAATAAAGTACTCTCATACAAAGTAATAAACCACAGGAAACTTTTAGTTGGCAATGTTGTTTTATAAAAATCTTGATACCCTACAAGCCGTGGTGGTCCAGTGGCGAATAACCTTGCATGCCATGCAGGAGGCGATGGTTCGATCCCCGTCCAGACCGACTCGTACCAATGAGTTTCTCGGAATTTATGTACGATTTGTAACACCACTAGCTTTTCGGTGAAGGAAAACATCGTGAGGAAACCTGCATGCTTCAATTTCGAGGCATGTATTGTACCCACTGTCCATTATAACTGGCGACGGGCTCACCCCCCGTCACACTGGACAGAGTTTCGGTACTACTGGTGAAACGTGGATATTCGGAGGTTTCAGAATATCTCTGACTACCCCCTCGGGGAATATAGTCGTGAGCATATGCCATGCAAAGTAGATGTTCCTTTTTATGTGGAGTTTTAATTAAGGGGCTATAGGTTCAGACGAATATTTTCTATGAGAAACGCGATTACCCAGCACTTCGAAAAGTGCGTGCGTGTGCCTTTTTTTTAAGGGCAAAACCACAAGTCGCAGGTTTATTGCATTGATATTTATAGACGTCTACGTCTGAGACTAAGTCACTAATACCTGGAATAATTTGTAACTTTCTACACAAATTACCAAGCTCAGCGTGTGCTGAACTTGTTTTAAAGCTGTTTTATGAGAACAGATATAACTCGGCACATTTATGTAAGTGTGTACTTTTGAAACACCCTAAGAGGAAGGATCTCCATAGAGTCCGCATACATTTACGCTTGTAGTTGGTCTCTTTTGTCTTATGACGTACCTTTAATAGTAGAAGGAGATGGAACTATAGATATTTGTTTATGCGGCTATCCACTTTTTTTTGAGCTAGTGTGTGTGAAAAGTGACCGTAAACATAAGGCCAATGTGATAGGGGGTGAGCCCATCGCCACTTATAATGGACAGTGGGTACAATACATGCCTCGAAATTGAAGCATGCAGGTTTCCTCACGATGTTTTCCTTCAACGAAAAGCCAATGGTTTTACAAATCGTATATAAATTCCGAAAAACTCATTGGTACGAGTCGTCCTGGACGGGGATCGAACCATCGCCTCCTGCACGGCAGGCAAGCTTACTCGCCACTAGACCACCACGGCTATCATCAAAAGCAATAACATCTACTTTGACAGAAACAATTTCGACGGCCCGATAGCACAGTCGGTAGTGAACCTGCCTGCTGTGCTGAGGGTCGCGGGTTCGAATCCCGTAAGGGACAAATATTTGTATGATGAATATGAATATTTGTACCCGAAACATGGACGTTTGTATCTATATATATATACTGTATCGTTGTCTAGTCATCATAACACAAGTCCAGGCTAGATTCTGGTACTTTAAATGTGACTAGATAATTTGTGTGACAATGTCCAACATATTTATTTATTATTTATTAACATGCAAAATAAAATACCTATTGTTGATTTAACGCAGTAGGTATTTTGTGACCGCATTCATACTGTTTAATCTGAAATGTCATTCATTGTACGAGCACAGTTCAAGGTTTACCGCTTACGGATACAATGCACCGCCAATAATATTTATTTTAGTCTATACCTCTACCACAGTAGGTATTCAAAACATTAGTAAGATGTATGTCCATTTTTATATGAGGACTGGCAAAGACCCGATTATTTTCTTCAAAATTACTTCGCGCAATAAAACTTTTGGGGACATAATTATAGACGAACAAAACATTGTATTAACATAACGTCTTAAGCCACGGTTTATACAGAAGAGACGTGGCGGATAGTCAAAGTAACACAATTATAAACCTTATGGTACTTAGCATAGCGTCGTTTGGAGAATTCGCCCTCGCCTCCAGGCGACGTCACGTAGTGAAAAAATATATCAAAATTACTTTTGTTAATTCTTTTGAATCGAAAATACGGCTGGCAGGGCGTTTCGGAGGGCAAGGCAATCGCGTTTCTCATAGAAAATATTCGTCTGAACCTATGAACCCTTAAACATTGCTAATAAAATATTCTACAAGCATAACTGCGAAAGAAAAATAACGACATATGTAATTTCAAAATGTATTTCAACAAAAACTGCATTACATTATACATTTTGAAAACTCTGTTATATAGACTAACTTTTGAAATAACTTGCCAGGTTAGCGCCATACAGGGTGTAGTCTCAAAGTTGCCAATGAAAAAAAAGTTACCGTAAAAATCAGACAAAAGAGTTTTCTTTAAAAAGTAAAGTATACCATGAGGAGTTTTCAATAAAAAAAATTGTTTAAAGACACTGGAAGGATGGCGTTATAATCGTGCCAATTCAGCTGTCAGATCGAAAGTGTTACGGGTTTTTCTCGATTCCCTAATTTTAGGGAGCAATTTTATATTTATGAATAAGATTATTATGGTCTCGTATATTAAATATACGAGACGTTTTGATACCTCAAATTGACTAACTTTTTTTGCAGTTAATGTTCGTTTATGTACAACAAATGTAAATTTTCGGTGCTATTGCGTATTTATTGGTAGAGACAAATTATCCATTGGCAACACCGCCACTGTCAAACGTCATTTGAATGGTTTTGCTTGGCGCCATTGCTCTTGCTTTTTATCGTGTTATTTGAAATTCGTAAAAAATTGGTTTTAGTCATATTTGTGACATAATTTCGTTCGGATTGTGTACCAAACAGTTGCGTAAAGCGACCGACGTAATACTAATCTCAAATAAATACGATAACAGAACATAAGTTTTGGTTCAAGTTAACTCGTACATGGTCATTTTGGCGGCAACGCGCGAGCTTACGAAATCGACCACAGATTCATCGTCATCTATCATCCCATCATTAAAATAAAGAATATAAAGAAAAAAATAACGAATGGCTCAAAAGGACTAGTATCCAGAGCCGTTAAAGACATTATTAAAAAAAACTCATTTGAATGATGCAAACCATAGATAAACAGCACTTTTTACTGTCAATGTGACAGATTTTTCTGAACTTTTAATATTGCAATCCACTGACTTTTCGATATGCTAGTCTTGGAAAACGCCTCATTCTTTTATTTTGAATTTGGATTGGACCATCGATTATTCAGAATTACGCAACAAGTATTTTCATGGAAAAATATACTGTTGTCACTATACTTCATTCCAAATAAGGATGACGAGATTTTCCGATTCCTATTTAGCTTTCTGGCTAAATCTGATTACCAAATGTAATTAATTTATTGGATACAGATACTATCCGACATACCTTGGATGCTACTAAAGCTGTTCTAAGAATAAGTGAGAGGAAGTGTTTCAAATCTCTGTTTCTGTAATGCAAAATAGCCTTAAAATTTTCGTTGCTATTTTGATTGGAGTATAGGTTAACCTTTAAAAGTTCGGCGCAGTGTGGCGATTTCCATAATGTCTTTTTAAAAATCTCCAAAACAATTTTTTTTTTTTTTGAACCGTTAAACCAATGATACGAATCTCCTGTTTTCGGCTTGACGTTAAGTTTTGGAACAGCCTGTATTAATTTTGCAAAATTCTAACGAAAATGCGATGGCCTTGCAGTAAGATGCTACTGGTTAATTAAACAAAATTGCGAATGCACTCATAACGTTTGTTTCATAATGGAGTTGTAGCGCATTCGTAATAAGTATCATAATAGGAACAGTATTAGTTACACAATTATAAAGCGGAGCATGCGGCAATAGTTTTAAATGAACCGTTTTTCGAGACTATACCCTATTTCAAATAGCAACGAAATTATAAGTCTATTTTGAATTACAGAAACAGAGATTTGAAACACGCTCACTTATTCTTAGAACAGCTTTAGTAGCATATCATATGCTCCCGACTGTATTCCCCGAGGATAGTCAGATATATTCTGAAACCTCAGCACATCCACGTTTCACGAATAGTACCGAAACTCTGTCCAGTGTGACGGGGAGAGAGCCCGTCGCCACTTGTAATGGACAGTGGGTACAATACATGCCTAGAAATTAAAGTTTCCTCACGATGTTTTCCTTCACCGAAAAGCCAGTGGTGTTACAAATCGTACATAAATTCCGAAAAACTCATTGGTACGAGCATATGCTATGCGTGGGTAATCAGGATTTCTTGTGCAGTGTTTTTGTGGGCGAAACGCTAGCCCCCGTCTACCCCCTGTCACGGGTCCGGCACTTCAAACAACGTTTTGGATTTGACATGATGACGTTCGCACATGCGCACTTGGTGCAAATTGTGCATGACATATGTTTATGGTTTACTTACCACGCATCGTATGAACATCATTATACATTTCGCTACTTTTTATAGTCCATTCTGTTATTAAAAATAGTATTTAAACTAAAGAATCACAGAAAATGTGAATTTAGCGGTATTTTCCAACGTTTATTTTTACTGGGAGGATAAAAATAAAATATATTTTATGTAGTTAAATCCAACGGGTGCGCGCGGCGCGCACTGCATTCCCTTACTCGGCTCCCCTCAAGCTTCCCCAGAAAGTGTGAGGCGAGGTGGGGTATCTGAAATCAGAGGGGGGCGGGGAGTGGCCGTTCTGTTTGTCGAGCTATATACTGTTACCTATTCTATGCCTAAGTACTCAATGGGACGAGTTTTACAGTTAGTTACGTACGTTTCTCATTGCATCGTAGAGTGATTTTCTACGCATTGCAGCATGAAAGGCTTATGAATGGTTGATTTAGTTTTAAAAATAGAAAGAGACAAAGGACGGTGCAGATATAACAACCGAGAGGTTATCTTTAGATGTCATAAGCTCATAATTTATTGTTCGTACTATAACGCGTCTAGGGTTGCCAGATGACTGTTTCCGTTGAAAAAGCCGGACATTTAGGTTCTAAGGACGGCCGGATTTTTACAACATCGAAGTCGCGAAAAAAAAATCAGCTGTCCCATATATTTGAGTAGAGTTGATACTGCAGTTTTGTATGAAACTGGTGTTTTTTTTTAGGTTTATGTTGGCTCCATAGTAAAAGATAGTGAAAGTTTTATGGTCTGAAGCACGCTAAAGGCTCCAACAGGTTTTTTAACACCCTGTATACAATCTAGAATTAAACATTTTAACTGGTTCTTACCGCGTTTAGGTATATTTGAGTTCCCGTTAAATAATAACCGCGTAACTCTCAAAAACTGTATTGCCCTTGTTTGTATACAATTTACATTTCACCTTGCTTCTGTTTTTTCGGCGCTGCTAGAATGTGTGCGAATCTGGTTAGATAATTCCTGCAAAAGGATATTTTACTGTTAGTAAGAAAAAAAAGAAAAAATATATCGACTTAAAGTAGTTTTCGCAATAAACGTATCGAATAATATTGGTTTCAATTCATATAAATACAAAATAAAATATATACAACGTGTATTAACACGTGAATTAATGTAAAACTAGAAAGCAGTTTGTTTGGAATCGAGAGCAGAATCGAATTATCATGGTTTGAACACTGTTAAATAATTTGTTTGTAAAATTTAAAATTTACTGAACTCTATCTCAACCCACAGCACAGGTACACTCACCCTACTTACTACCAAAACAAGATTCTTAAAATGTATCCATGAGCACGTTAGCGCTTTCATTCATTGCTGAAATGATAACAAATCATTTTTGCCTGAAAACTTAATATACTAATAACTTAAAATTTTAAGTATCAAAATAATGAAATTATTGGTGCAATCTAATTATTTTTTTATAAATCAGTTGTGGTGTATCAGGTTTTCGCTTATTCATTAACACGTTGTATACTCAATTCATAATAAAAAATATACTTTTAAATCTGTCCTACAAATTTTTGAGACAAGAAGTTTTAAGAAAAGCCGGGCAAGGCTGAACTTGTAAATATCAATCAATCAATCAAATATTCTTTATTTTACACCAAAATATAAACAGTAAAATACAGAGAAAAATACAAGAGGCACAAAATAAGGCGGTCTTATTGCTAAGAAGCGATTTATTCCATACAACCTTAGGGTAGAGGAAACGGTGAACGAAAAAATATTTGACCGGACACGACCGTAAAAACCGAAAAGTCCGGATTAAGCCGGACGCTTGGCAACCCTAAATGTGTGTATGTATCCAACTAGTATTGCGCATGGCGCATGCGTATAAAAGAGGTACCTTACCTATAAGAAAATTGCTAATTTTATTATTTCAATAAAGTACTTAACTGATTATGATTACTAGCAGGAAGTGCTAATACTATACTTTAACGCTAATAAATTAATAATATTATTATTCATAATAACAAAACACGTATATAGCATATGCTCACAACTATATTCCCCGAGGGGGTAGTCAGAGATATTCTGAAAACTCAGAACATCCACCCTTCAACAGTAGTACCGAACAATGTTCAGTTTGTCACTTATTAGTGGAGTACACCACAGAACATTATAAGAGGGGTTAGAAATGCAAAGTAGCGCTTTTGCTTCGGAGACGGCTGTCGCCACTTGTCTTCCCGCTCACACTGCTACAATTACTCATGCACATGCATGCCCTCTCGCTCGCACCACGCCGCGCGCCTTATGGTGTTATGCAAATCATTGCATAACCTGTGGCGACACGTTCCACGCCTACTTTGCACTTCTAACCCCTCTTATAATGTTCTGTGGAGTACTTACTACCAAAACAAGATTCTTAAAATGTATCCATGAGCACGTTAGCGCTTTCATTCATTGCTGAAATGATAACAAACTATTTTTGCCTCAAAACTTAATATTTGAATAACTTTAAATGTTAACTATCAAAATAATGAAATTATTGTTTCAATCTAATTATTTTGTTATAAATCAGTTGGGGTCTTTGACTATTTATATGTGAACTGGTTACGCGTCTACTAACAAACATTTCTGCCACTTTTTGCGGGGGGCGAGGTAACATGAAATCCGCAACTTTGAATTTTATTCCCCATAACTTTAGATTCTAATTTTGAATGTTAAAAATCATGAAAAGTAGTCTCGTGTGAACCCCAAACGTTCTAACGGTGTGTTCCGATTCATAAAAACAGTGCTGTGATCGATTACAGCGCTAAAACCCGTTTCATTTGCGTTAGCGCGCCGACAGCGCTGATAGTGTTCTACCAATTCGGAACGCTAGATATCGCGCTCACACCGTTCACACCACAACATTCAAATATTCACATTATTTTCTTCATCACTAATCGTTATTAAACTTTTATTCGTCTTTTTTAGAACATAATCAAACCCACTACTACTAAAGAAACCTAAATCGAGACCTAAACAAACCAAAAATATAGGACAGCAAAACTGTCAAGCGTCACTTTTGAAAATTTCGCTCAAAAATTTACTAGAACAAAACTATCAAACGTCACTTTTGACAACTCGCTCACAGTGCTAACGCCACGAACCGTGAGCACTGTTATTGCAAGATGGCGTCGGTAGTGACGTCATGAATGACGTCACGTTTTTGATTGTGGACGCGCTCACGTCAAATCGGAACGACATTTATCGCGCTCACAGCGCTGTCGGCGTAATTCGGGACGCAGCGTAAGTTCGAAGTTATTATTTCGCAATTATAGGCTGTCTCGTTTAGTGATAAGGTGTAAAATTGAATGTAAATGCACAAGATCAATTGTGCTTATACCGTGGCAGAGGGGAAATGCTACCACAAGGCTAGTCCTTATAATAATTAGTCAAAGGTTGGGGTGTATGAGGTTTTGCGCTTATTCATTAACACGTTGTATATTATCGACATGTTGCATTATTTTACATCCATGATCACACTTCAGTTAGGATCAGTGTAATTTGATTTGTATTGTCGACGCCGAAAAAGTGAATGTTAGTTGATATTTTGCAGACTTTCAAGGTTTTGTTTTTATAATGAGTCGTGATCATTCTTTAATAGTAACATTAGTGCAACGAAAAAGGGAAGGTTGAGCTGGGCAAATCAGCCTATACCGAGTTTAAGGAAAAGTATCATTATCCTTTAAACCACGGACTCTACCCATCAAACTGAACAACTTTTACTATGGGAGCAAACCTGTCAGAGCAAAAAAAATATCAGCTGTCCCATACGTTTGAATCGAGTAGGTATTGCAGTTTAGTATGGGACAGCAGATATTTTTTTTACCAATGTACACACGGCGACAGATCAATCTATCCATAGTTGAACTCTATGTTCATAGACATAAGGTCCAACTATGGGTAGGTTGATCTGTCGCCATGCGTACATACACCCTCCCTGAGGGTAGGCTTGTGTCCTGCAGTGCGTCGTATACTGGGTGTAACAAAACTCCCTAGTAATAGTTTAGACCATCAAACTGAACATCTTTTACTATGGAGCCAACATCGAGAAAAATCTGGTGTCCCATACATTTTAGTTGAGTCGGTGCTTCAACCACTTTAAGTATTGATAGGGTGTTTTGTTACACCCTGTATACGTCCCACTGCAGGACACAGGCCTACCCTCAGGGTGGGTGGGTGTATGTACATTAGTCCTCCCCGCGTGCACAATGCGGATTGGTAGACTTCACATACGCATCGGAATTTCTTCTTCAGCGTAAGCAGGTTTTCTCACAATGTTTTCCTTCACCGTTTGAGAGCAGTCGCTATTACGTACAGTATACGGGGTATAAGGAAAAGTATCATTAACCTTTAAACTACACACTCTACCCATCAATCTGAACAACTTTTACTATGGGAGCATGACAGGTTTGCTCCCATAGTCAAACTTGTTCAGTTTGATGGGTAGAGTATGTGGTTTTTCTTACACCCTGTAGCATAAGCATATGCTCACGACTATATTCCCCGAGGGGGTAGTCAGAGATATTCTGAAACCTCAGAACATCCACTTTTCACCAGTAGCACCGAAACTCTGTCCAGTGTGACGGGGGGTGAGCCCGTCGCCACTTGTAATGGACAGTGGGTACAATACATGCCTCGAAATTGAAGCATGCAGGTTTCCTCACGATGTTTTCCTTCACCGAAAAGACAGTGGTGTTACAAATCGTACATAAATTCCGAAAAACTCATTGGTACGAGTCGGCCTGAACGGGGATCGAACCATCGCCTCCTGCACGGCATGCAAGGTTACTCGCCACTGGACCACCACGGCTTTTTAAGTTACACCCTGTATAAGTTAGAATAACTCATTGGTACATGGCATTTCGTCCGTGCGAATTCGAACCCGAACCCTCGTATGCGAGATCATGTCGAGACTATGCCAGCCTTTTTTTAAAGGCTAAAGTATCGAGCCCATACTGCCATGTCACGTAAATAGTTTCAAATTTTCAATTAGAATGATTCGTAAATATGACGGACATCTTTTTAAACATCTTTTCCAACATTTTCCTTTTTTTTTTAAAGATACACATTTTGAAATTTAAACCTTTATTCGCGCAGACCGTAACGCCATCTATCGATCCCATCGAAAACCACTGGAAAAACGCTCGGAATATCTTTAACTGGAGCATTATTCTTCATACTTCAGCCCCCCCGATTGCGCTAAGTTAAAAACATCGAAGTTCTATGCTTATTCAATTTCAGTTCTAATCACATTGCAATCCAATTACTATTCAACTTTGCTGAATTCCGCGTCGTGCTAAACTCTATGTAACTGACAGCCCTTAACGTCTGAGCGATCTGTCAAAACTGCTCCAACGGCTGTCAAGAGCAGTACCGCGATTAGCGCAATACCAAATGTGTCAAAAATTATGGTTCGTATGTAGTCCAATCACGGTTCAATCACCGCGATTGCAGCCCTGGATTCTGGTGCTAGTGGGTGGTGCCATGGTCGAATGCCACCCCTCATTGTGTAATTTTCCTAACCAAAATAAGGAAACGCATAGTGCGTGAGTTACCTAGAAATTAAATAAGATACTCTTTGTTACATAAAAGCTAAACATCTGTTTGTAGTCCGACCATTACTGATAGTTCTTTGTTGCGCCCACGCGCAGTACGAATAACTACGCTTGCATTTGTATAGATTATGCGGAAGACTGGTTGATTCCGGATTCGGTACGTGTATGGGCGGTTTTATTAACTAGTTCTTGTCTATGTTAAAAAAAAAAATGTCAAATAGGTATCTAATGGTGGGTAACACTAAGCTGCTGCCTGCTAAAAATACAGGGTCCCTCTTAATATGCTGACACTTTTTAAGGGGATACTCAGACCATCAAACTGAACAACTTTCACTAGCTATGGGATTTTTTTTTTGGAGGATAATAGTCTCAATAACAATATTTTCTATGTCACAGATTTTAAAACGAAAGGATTACAGAAGTTATACTAAAAATAATAGCGGTCAAGTGCGAGTCGGGCTACTCGCGCACCGGGTTCCGTACCGCACCACCACACAATATATTAATTTAGAAAAAAGTATTTTTCGGGACCTTTAGCGCAAGGCCGACTCACACTTGGCCGGTTTTTATTATTTGTTGTTATTCTGTAGAGTTTGCTCTATAAGCACACCAAGTTTGACGCATGTACGTGTTACCGTTTCTACGATAGAGCGAGAAAAGAACACGTTGCTAAAAACTAGTTTCTTGTATGAGGACCCCCCTTAATTTTTGACATTTTTATTATTTGTTAACCAATCCGCCGTAATAACGCATTTTCTGTGAAAATTTCAACTGTCTAGCTATTACGGTTAAAAAATTACAGCCCTAAATATGTAGGACGGACGGACGGACAACGTAGGTTTAGTAATAGGGTCCCGTTTTCACCTTTTGGGTACGGAACCCTAAAAACGAAGCGAAACAAATGAGTTGCTTTCTCGCAGCTGTTCAAGATGGCTGACATATTTTACCGCCAACACAAAATACATTGCGCGGGTCACCGGCATTAAAACAATACGTGACCATGTTGAATTGTAACGCAAATCATTCCGTTTGTTCGGCTTTAACGGTCTATTTAAATAGGTCAGGTGATAACGCGAGGTTTACCGTAGGATTTTAACTTAGAACTTTACTTAGGATTTAGTAAATACAATAGTCAAGAGTTGTAAGGTTTGCGTCATGTTTCGTTAAATGGATAAGCTATTGTCTTAAGGGCTAGCCTCACTAATGTTTAGAATGATGCAACCAATATGAGACTGGGTAGGGCTGCCATCACCAAAATCGCCGTCGCCGGATCAAGACTTCAGAAACCCCGGACATTTCAGTAAAATCGGCCGGACAACGAAAAGTAATACTTTGACATAAAAAACACTTTTTTAACATTTAACAGAAGTAGTTTTGAGCTAAACTATGAAAAAAAAAATTTTGCTACATAATAATTAATAACTTGATTGTGAAGTTATGCCAAAATCGAGTTGATACATGACATACGTAATATGAAACCAAAGCTGGCGCGAGTGAAGTGAACTCTTTATTTTAATAGGGTTTTACCTGGACACAAGATGTGTCCGGATTTCCGTTGGGCACATTTTTGGCGACCCCGCCCGGACGCCCCCGGACACCCTTCAAACTAGGACAAATCCGGGGAAACCCGGACGAATGGCTGCCCTAGGACTGGGTTAAATGGATCATGTCGTAAACTTGAAGCTAAATGAAGTAAATTTTGACTAGGGCTATTCGTTCGGACATGTCCGGATTTTTTGGACATCTGTCCGTCTTTCTAATTTGTCCGGTAATTCGAAATACTGTTTAATTTACGCATAAAATTACTTAAAACGAAGTCTTCTCGATCTTTAGTTAACTTCATTCGGTGACTAAATATTAGTCCGGCTTTTTGTTAGGATTTTTCAACAGAAAGGAACCCTAATTTTGACATTAATATCAAATTTTACAGATGTCAAATAATTTGAAATGTAGGCCGCCAACTCCATAAAACCTTAGCCACGTTTTAATACACGTTTATAGACGTGTGGCGGTGGCGGATAATCTAAGTAACACAATATAAACGTTATAGTACGTAGCATAGCGTCATTTTTGTCGTAAAGGAGAATCGCGCCTGCGCCTCCAGGTGACGTCGCCTGGAGGCGCGGGCGTAATTCTCCAAACGACGCTATGCATCATACTATAAGGTTTATAATTGTGTTACTTTGACTATCCGCCACCGCCACAGGTCTCTTCTGAATAAACCGCGTCTTAGTCTCAGCAATCTTATTGCAGTTCATATTTTTCACAGAAACAGTAGTTAATAATGACGTTAATAAAGTTGATTGTTATGCGACAAGGTTCTAAGGTAGGCAACATTTATAATTGGTTGATTATAAATGTAGTTACCTACTTACACCACAGAATAAAGTACTCTCATACAAAGTAATAAACCACAGGAAACTTTTAGTTGGCAATGTTGTTTTATAAAAATCTTGCCGTGGTGGTCCAGTGGCGAATAACCTTGCATGCCGTGCAGGAGGCGATGGTTCGATCCCCGTCCAGACCGACTCGTACCAATGAGTTTTTCGGAATTTATGTACGATTTGTAACACCACTGGCTTTTTGTTGAAGGAAAACATCGTGAGGAAACCTGCATGCTTCAATTTCGAGGCATGTATTGTACCCACTGTCAATTATAAGTGGCGACGGGTTCACCCCCCGTCACACTGGACAGAGTTCCGGTACTACTGGTGAAACGTGGATGTACCCCCTCGGGGAATATAGTCGTGAGCATATGCTTATGCTTATGCTATGATTAAGAGAAATAAAAGATAAAAAAATACCCCAGTAAATAATTATTTTCTATTTTGCTTTCAGGTAATTTTCTTCGAGAACCAAATGCTTCTTCAATATTATACGCTCTAAGGTAAAACTTTGAATAAGAGATTTTCCTACCCTGGCGACAGACATGTGGACAAAGTATGCAAATATCTACAAAGCCTAAGTCTAGCATTCTGTCTCATTTTATCTTTATAGATGTGGAAAGAGACAGCTATAGATTTTTTTAAATTTATTTAAAATTTTCAGAAATAAAATGGGTAAAAATTACTTTACCTTTCGCCAAACTGCAGTAAAGTTTGTTGGCAAAGCAGTGAGTTTGTGATATCACATATACAGGGTGTTAGGGAAAACAGTTGTATTAATTTAAGGGGTGATTGTTCCCATGATACTGAACAACTTTCCCTAAGAAACCTATAGGAAATTCGCAAAATGTTCGACTTTTCATACAAACGATCGATCAAATTTTTTGCGAATTTCCATTGGTTTCTTAGGGAAAGTTCTTCAGTATCAGGGGTACAATCACCCCTTAAAGTAATGCAACTGTTAACCCTAACACCCTGTATATACCCAGACACCTACTATAACAGCGATCGTTTACAATATTTGCCTAATTATTATCAATTACAGTGATTCAAGAATAGTTTTTTTAAGTTTAGCTTTTAAGGATTTTTTACAAAAACAATTTCTCCCTCTTTCATTCTTTCACGTGCTGGCAGCGTAACATCGCTAGGGTTTTCAAGTCTCGCATTGACAACTCACAAAATGGCGGCAAGTCTAATGACAATTGACCAAGAAGTATACACGATATACCTAACCTATTGTCATTCACCCATCGGTGGGGATCGGCCCTCAAGCGTACCTGAGCTGTGGAGTGAGACAGGCCTGTTAATAGTCTATAAAACCATCATCATAAACCACGTTTTATGAAAACCCTATCACGTAGCATATAAGCATAAGCATATGCTCACGACTATATTCCCCGAGGGGGTAGTCAGAGATATTCTGAAACCTCAGAACATCCACGTTTCACCAGTAGTACCGAAACTCTGACCAGTGTGACGGGGGGTGAGCCCGTCGCCACTTATAATGGACAGGACCCTATCACGTAAAATCTCAGAGGAAGGATCTCCATAGAGTCCGCATAAATTTACGATTGTAGTTAGTCTCTTTTGTCTTATGACGTACCTTTAATAGTGTAAGGAGATGGAACTATAGATATTTGTTTATGCGGCTGTCCACTTTTTTTTGAACTAGTTGTGTGTGAAAAGTGACCGTAAACATAAGGCCATATGTCACTTGGTGCCTTTTGTCCATACTACTTGACACCACACACTCAAACCTAAACGTCAAAAAAAGTGGACACTTTACAATTGGTATGGCACTCTATTAGGTATAATCTCTTTGCGTAAAATAAAATAATTTTATCATTCAGCAAATTAACACCATTACCTAGTATAACTTCTGTAGAACTAATTTTGTAATATTTTGACACAAAAAACTCCCAAGATGGTTACAAAAACACCTGTATTTGTGTTTTTTAACGACCACGGCACACGCATGCATTCAACCTAGAATTCTATTCACATACTAAGTCCCACAACACAAGGCATTTTGATACTTAATGAACACGACTTAAAAGCGCTATAAGGGGATTTTTTTCGTTAAAAAAAGTGTTGCTATATCGATTACAAACCGTATTAATTGTTTTAAAATCAATAGTGACGAATCGAATTGTTCCATAGCCACCATTTTGAATGTAACCGATATCGTAACAAGCTATGGTTTAAATTAAGGGTATATTACTGTTGGCGCGCTCCATACAAACGAAGTCTGGTGATATTTTTAATACTAACCGATTAAACTCAATGAAATTTTGCAGAAACAATCTAGAAACAAATCTCTATGCTTGTATCGTATCAGATTTTCCTTAAAATGTAGTTTTAAAGTTATTGTGCCTCAAAGATTTCCATACAAATCTTAAATTAATCCTAGCATTTAAACTGTATATTTTAACGAAAATCGGACAGGATACAACTGAACCCGAATGTATGGGGAAATTTTTTTTCTTTCGCGATTTCGACGTTGTCCCATAGAGAAAGTTGTTCAATTTAATTGTGTGATCATCCTCTTAAAAAACCGTCAACATATTAAGAGGTTTCCCTGACCGAACGACCTTGACCCTTTTAGAGCCACCTCACCTCTACTAAACTAACTCATTTTAGTAGGTAATCCTATTTTTGGCTGGCTTGTCCTTCATTATATCACTACGGTGCCTTCTAATCTAAGGAAATCAAATTCGAAAATCATAAGAATTCGCACCAAATTTTACAATTATCTAAATAACTCATTAAATATTGGTCTTTAAAAATTTTACTTCATAGCATTTGTAGATCTTAATATTGTCTACACAATGGTGTGTGTCGCAAGTAAAAGTGACTTCAAGTTATAAAGTAGATGCATTTATCTTACCTCACATTTAGGCTTCCCTTTGAACACAGGTTTCATATGTATTTTATAGAAAATAAGTAATATACTTCATAGCAAATAAAGACGAGATGTTGAAGATCATTGCTATATTTTTCATTAATTTGTATGTCTTTCAAATAACGAGAAGATAGCTTTTAAAAACCAGCAAAATATGGCCCGGAATTGCGTTTACCTATGGGGAGGGTCTTAAGAAGGACCCTGTATAAAAATGGCTTCCAACTAATAACGATAGGTACTTGTCAAACAGACAGTAATTATTCCATTTATTCAGTCTATCAGTTGTTTAAATTGAAAGACAAACATTAATATAAATCATGATGTTTACTTAGTTATTCTTATTCGTGTAAATACATGAATAAGGAAAAGATCTTGACATTGTCAGAACGCGGTCAATTAAATTTATTTATTAACTATGTGATGTGACAGTTGTTTGTAATCACAATAATATAACCTAACCTAACCGATGTTGGGTTAGGTTATGTTATTGTCAAATCTCCCGCTAATAAATCTTTTTTTTTATTTTCTTTTTCCTTTCGGAAAGGCAGTGGGATTCTAGCCCTTAGGCCAAGATTCAGAGACGATTTTTAAGTCTTAGCTCGAACTCCCGTACGTCAAAATCCATACATTTTTGCCACGCTAAGACTAAAAAAATCGTCTCTGAATCTCAGCCTTACAGTCGTTGTTTTCATTAAAAATATATCTGTGGTCGGTCTTGGAAGCCTTGTGTTTCAAATAGCAACGAAAATTTACGGCTATTTTGAATTACATAAAAAGAGATTTGAAACACATCCTCTCACTTACTTTTTGAACAGCTTTAGTAACGTCCAATATAAAAGGTGTTCCAAAAATATAAATAAACATTTCAGGGGGTGGTTTAGACCATCAAACTGAACAACTTTCACTATGGGACCAAGATCGAAATCGCGAAAAAAAATCGGATGTTCCATACTAAACGACAAATCTACTTGAGCTAAATGTATGGGACAGCTGATTATTTTTTTCGCGATTGCGATGTTGGTCCTATAGTACACCACAACGAGTAGTCGCCACTTATAATGGACAGTGGGTACAATACATGCCTCGAAATTGAAGCATGCAGGTTTCCTCACGATGTTTCCTAATATGAATACCTAAACATATTTTTGCACTAAGTTTAAATATAACTGAACGGAACTGTAAAAAAGTCACCAAGATCAATCGCCCTTAATGAATTTTATTCCAATTTACATCGAAAAGGTATGTAGATTACCTGTAACCTAGGAGGCGAGGAACGACGCGACAATATTCTCATGATCACAAATATCACAATGGGGGGCGTTAGCTTTAGTCTTTCACTTTTAACCTCAAACCGCTGCCATTTTCGCGCCAGCCGCCATTTTGAAGTTAGCATTTGACATTTCAGTTGCATTCTGGATTTGCATTTTGGATTTTAGACTTGTTTTTTCTTATTCGCGTGATCTTAAAATGGAGGTATATGGTCACCCTATTTCTACCCGTAATTCGGTATGTCAAGTTTTTTTTTGGAGGACTGAATCGAAAACCATTTCTAGATAATTGTCTCAATAATAATATTTTCTATGTCAAAGATTTTAAAATGAAAGGATTACTGATATTTTTAATAAAATAACGTCGTTTTTCGGTCCGTCCAGTAACGTCACTGGAAAACGGCTTTCCAGTGACGTTATTTTATTAAAAATATCAGTAATCCTTTCATTTTAAAATCTTTGACATAGAAAATATTATTATTGAGACAATTATCTAGAAATGGTTCTAAACCTGTGAACTCCTTGGTAAAAATAAAATCAACTTAAAATAACTGGCCATTATGAAAAAAAATACATTCACAATGTCAGAATTTGACATTTGATATTGCCGTTTCTGTTTCCAGCGTAGAGTTAGAAAGAGAAGGTAGGAGTTTTTTCTCCATGGAGTTTGAATTATTTTCTCCACCATTTTTGCATTCAGAGATCAAAGTAATTTAAAATTAAATGTATACTGATAAACTCGATGAATCGCAATACAAGTGAAATTGGTTTCTTAAAATTATATCTCCTATCCGTAAAAAATACCAAAACCAAAAAAAACTTGACATACCGTTTTTTTATTATTTTTTTTATTTTCAACAAAACAGATACAAGAATATAATCTAGATATAGACAGCGAACGAAAACCGCGTACGATTTATCTGCCGCCGCTTATTCGCAATAACATAATACTATACTCCATTCCAAACAGCAACGAAATTTTAAGGCTATTTTGAATTACAGAATTTTCGGATTTGAAACAATACTCTCGCTTATTCCCAGCTCCAGTAATGTCCATGATTTATGTCGGACTGGTCATAAATCATCTAATGTAGGTATTAGTTAATTATGTTTCTTATCCAGTGTTATAGTGGGAAAATCGCGAAGGCAGCAATCCTCACATTTAGTCATTTAAGTTTCAAGATGTACCTAACGTGTCTACGTAAATCTACGGATTTTTGTATGGAGTAGGTTGCATTAATTGCACTTTTGGTGAAAATTTGGAATATAGTAGATACATACCTGAAAAACATAAATTCTCAATAATCACCGATTTTTTATGTTGCATTATTGAATAATTAAGACATTTACAAAACATTAAATTTAGGTATGAACAAAAAATGGAAAACTGGTGATTTTGTACAGGATGGCTTCATTCAATACGTTTTACTTATAACAATAATAATCCCCGGTTAATATCGTAAATTTGAGTAGATATTTAATATTTTGTAAGTCTTCAAAAATTATAACCTCAAAACTAAATTATTTACTGTTTTTTGTACACATTAAATTTGCCTTGTGATAATGAACTCTCTCTTTTGCTAGTATGCTGAAAGAAATATTTTTCGAAATAAGCTTGCCCTTTGTACATTTATATCGATATTAAGGTATATTTCAGGATCCTGAGCCAATATAACCACGAAATCTCGACAAAAGTGTTATAAAATAACAGTAATATTATTTCAAACACAATTTACTAGTGTCTTTAATGCAATCTCAAACCTTATTTTTCCTAGACTAGTACTTTTTGTTGCTAATTTAAACTGCCGCTCTTTCATACAAAACTGCAGGACCGTCTCGACTCAAATGTATGGGACAGGTGACTTTTTTTTTTTTTTTTATGTTGGCTCCATAGTGAAAGTTGTTTAGTTTAATGGTCTGAAGCACCCCCTTAAGTATTACTAGGGTGTTTTGTTACCCTGTATAATAGTTACAGGGTGTAAAATTAAATGAGGTACATATTGAACCGGGTGCTTCAGACCATTAATCTGAAAAACTTTACTATGGAGCCAACAATGAAATCCCAAAAATATCTGCTATTCCATAGAAAATCTCAATACTGTGCTATAGCACTCGACCAAAATGTATGAAACAGCTAATTTCTTTTTCGTGATTTCAACATTGGTCCCATAGGGAAAGTTGTTCAGTTTGATGGTCTGAAGCACCCCCTTTGATATTGTCACGGATGCTACCAAACGTCGAACGTAAAAAGGCATTCAAAAATTCGGACGGTTTATTAACAGTCTCCGTGGCTCAGCGGTCGACAGATGGATTGTAGTTGACACCTAAGTCGAGAAGTCCTGGGTTCAAAACCTCACCCCGGTGAAAATAGTTTTTAGATTTTAATGTTGTTTAGGAATGTTCTAGAAGAAAGAGGGAGAAGGAACATTTAGAAAGAAATAGAAAATAACGAAAAGACAGTCGTGTTCGGGAATGTTCGAGAAGGGAGTAGAAGCGTTTGGAAGGGAACAAAGAAATAACGAAAAGACGATCGAAATTCAAATTGTCTAGAACATTCTAAGGGGTATATAAACCGGCGAGTTTGCGGCCACAGGGCAGTATTGAGTTTAACAGTGAAAAGTGCTAAACAAAAGGAAGAAAAGCGAAAAAGTGAATAGTGAGAAGTGCAAAGTGAACAGTTAAGTGACAGTGTAGTGCGTTTTACTAGTGACGTAGTGAACAGTGGTGTAAGGGGAATCCCTGCGCGGAAAACCGTGAGTAAGATAAACCCAAATAAACTCTGTAAATTTGGACTTGGCGTTTCACTCCAATCCCGGAACCCGTCGCTCGTAACATTTGGTGTCAGAAGTGGGATTGGAATAGGATGCCGCTGGTGCCAAAGGAGTTAAAGGGAGTCACCACCCGGTCCATGTCGGAAGCGCGACAGGAGGGTGCGGCCCTTGCAACTGAGGTGCAGCGAACCCCAGTGAGAAGACCTGAGGGAGGTGAGGTGCAGCGCACTCCGGAGCAGAACCCAGGAAACTTCCTCTATCAGATCCAGTGCATGATGGAAGAGCAGGCTCGCCGTCAGGAGGAACATGCTCGTCGGCAGGAGGAGCAGGCTAGCCGTCAGGAGGAACAACTGCGCGCACTGAAAGAGGAGCAGGCTCGCCGCCAGGAGGAGCAGGCTCGCCGCCAGGAGGAGCAGGCTCGCCGCCAGGAGGAGCAGGCTCGCCGCCAGGAGGAACAGGCTCGACGCCAGGAGGAACAACTGCGCGATCTTAAAGAGGAGCAGGCTCGCCGTCAGGAGGAACAGGCTCGCCGTCAGGAGGAACAAATACGCACGATGCAGGAGGCGCTTCACAAGGATATAACGAAAGGCTTGCAGCAGGCGGTGGAGAGAGTCGAAGCCGTAGAAGAGAGGTTGGATCTTGTGAAGGGTGAGTTCGAAGGGAGGTTGGATCGTGTGAAGGGTGAGTTTGAAGGGAGGTTTGTTCGTGTGGAGGGTGAGTTTGCCAAAATCCGGCGAGAGGTTGAGCAGAGCGAGGTGAGTCTCATAGTCGTGTCGCTGCTGTTTTTGACTCACCCATACAACCAAAAGGTGTCAAGACTCCGGTTTACGATGGACTGACGTCATGGCCCGCCTTTAAGCTACAATTTGAGACAGCAATGAAGGTTAATGGTTGGGGTAAAGAGGAGGCACAGTCTGCGTTGACATTAGCACTCCAGGGACAGGCTCTCACCGTGCTGGAGGCCGTAGGTGCTGGCGAAAACTTGACGTTCGACAAACTCTTCGGAGCTCTGGAGGCTAGATTTGGCGATGGACATCTCGAGCACATGTATCGGGCGCGATTGAAGGAACGTAACCAACATGCTAACGAGAGTCTTCAACAATGGTCCGTGGAAGTAGAGAAGCTCGTGCGAAAGGGTTTCCAGTCATCACCAGCAGCCATCGATGACATGCTCCTGCAGGCCTTTATTGATGGGATACGGGACCCGGAGGTGCGAGCTGCAGTGCGACTTGGGCACCATGTTGCACTCAAGGATGCTGTTGCTCATGCATTGGAGGTGGAAGCCGTACGTCAGGATCCTCGTTCCGCTCGCCTCAGGGAGATTGTGGTGACCAGAACATCAGCGCCGAGAAATCGAAACGTCAATTATGTGTGCTTCGAGTGTGGTGAACGAGGGCATATTCGCAGCTCCTGCCCGAAGCGCACAGGCCGTCGGGATATAGGAGTCTCGACTGATGAGCAGCAGGAAAACTAGAACCAGCCAGGGCTGCGGGGTGGGCGCTGGCCGGTTATGTTGCAACCCCAACCATTAGAGTCAAGCAAACATCAGACGGAAATAGTCTGTTAGTTGAAGGAGAGGTCAATGGTAGAATCTGTCAACTAACTTTGGATACCGGAGCTTCGAGAACCGTGATCAACACTCGACTGTTAAGCGAAATGAAAAGTTATCAGGTAAAACGACTTCTACAGCAAACCAACCTACAGTTGACAACAGCTACCGGCCAGCGCATACCTGTTAAGGGGGAGTTGGGAGTTTCGATTAAGATCGGGGAAACTCCTTTCAAACATGAGGTGATTGTAGCTGAAATAGTGGACGATTGCATCATCGGCTTAGATTTCTTACAAAATCACCAGTGCAATATAGACATGAAAAACGGAGTGCTAAGGTGTAACACAGAGGAGGTTCCGATGAAAGGTGGATCATCGGGAAAGGTCTACTGTGTGAGAAGAACAGTTCTTAAGCCTAGATCACAGACCTTGGTACCTGTTGTTTTGCCTAAGAACAATGATGGGAGATTACCACGGAGATGTGCTGTGGTAGAAAAAGTTAAAACTGAAACTTGTTGGATTCCGGCGAGGACAGTTGTTGGATCAGTTTCATCTACTTCGATCCCGATACTCAACGTTGGAGACGTGGAGCTGACGATTGAGAAGGGGGAGGTGGTTGGTCACTGTGAGGAAGTTTTATGGTTGCGACAATGTGTGGAAAATCCTCCTAGAAAACATAAGGCTGAGGTGGATGTAGTATCAAAAGTTATGGAAGACTCTGGCAAGGACCTGACTAAGCTGCAGGCTCTGAAAGCGAAGAACTTGCTGCTGCGTTTTTCAGACTTGTTCTCTAAGAACGGCGCAGATATTGGTAGAACAGACTTGGTGAAGCACAAGATTAATACAGGAGATGTAGCGCCAATCAAGCAACGACCTAGGCGCATTCCGTTTGCTCGTGAGAAGGAGGTGGAGGAAATGATAGAGGACATGAGAAGGAGTAACATCATCGAACCTTCATCGAGTCCCTGGTGTTCACCAGTAGTTCTTGTCAAGAAAAAGGATGGCTCAACAAGATTTTGTGTGGATTATCGACAGCTTAATGAAGTGACGAAGAAAGACAGCTACCCTTTGCCGAGAATCGACGACACCTTAGACACTTTGAATGGAATGAAATGGTTTTCAACACTCGACCTGAAAAGTGGGTACTGGCAAGTGGACGTAGACCCTAAAGACAAGGAGAAAACCGCGTTTTCTACCGGAAAAGGACTGTGGCAGTTCAAGGTAATGCCGTTTGGGTTGTGTAACGCCCCTGCGACTTTCGAGAGATTGATGGAACATGTCCTAGCTGGAATTCTGGGTGACACGTGTCTGGTTTACCTGGACGACATCATCATTGTTGGACGAGACTTCGATGATCATCTGAAAAAGTTGGAGAAAGTTTTTGGAAGACTGCGTGGAGCAAATCTCAAGTTGAGTCCAAACAAATGTTCTTTCTTTAAACGGCAAGTCAATTACCTTGGGCATGTAATCTCTGAGAGAGGAATCGAGACCGATCCTGCCAAAACTGCTGCTGTAAGGGAGTGGCCGACCCCGAGAGATAAGACACAAGTTAGAGCTTTCCTTGGGCTCTGTTCTTACTATCGTCGTTTTGTGAAAGGGTTTTCGGACATCGCAAAGCCATTACATCGACTTACGGAAGAGAAGAGAATGTTCACATGGGATTCAGAATGTGAAAAAGCTTTTATGGAGTTAAAGGAACGTCTAAGTATAGCACCAATTCTTGGATATCCCGATGTTCAGGGGGAATTTGTTGTAGATGCGGACGCCAGTAACATCGGGATTGGAGGTGTGCTCTCACAGCGACATGGTGAGCAAGAAACTGTAATAGCCTACTTCAGTAAGTCATTATCTAGACCTGAGAGAAACTATTGTGTAACTAGACGAGAATTATTGGCGGTGGTGAAGACTGTACAACACTTCAAGAAGTACTTGCTGGGACGTAAATTTTTAGTCAGGACAGACCACGCTGCATTGAAATGGTTACTCCAATTTAAGAACCCGGAGGGTCAAGTTGCAAGATGGTTGGAGCAACTACAGGAATTCAACTTTGAAGTAGAACATCGAAGCGGAAGAGTTCATTCCAATGCAGATGCATTATCAAGAAGACCATGTCCAGAAGATTGTAAGCACTGCAGCAAGCAGGAAGGGAAGGAAACAGTTTCACTTAGGGTTATCAGAACTGATGCCATCAATGATGAGTGGGGAAACGAGGCGATGCGCCTTGAACAGGAAAAGGACTCAGGAGTCGGGCCAGTCTTGAACTGGTTAAGGAAGGACGTTTCTAAGCCTCAGTGGAGTGAGGTGGCAAGGTATGGGGCAGTCACGAAGGGACTTTGGGCTCAGTGGAAAAGCCTCGTCATACACAATGGATTACTCTGTAGAAGATGGGAAACACCGAATGGCAAAGACTTGTATCTACAGTTGGTGGTCCCACGAGTTAAGGTGAAAGAAATTCTGCGAGTTTTTCATGACGGGACTTCCGGAGGGCATTTAGGTGTAAAGAAAACCTTGGAGAAAGTAAAGGAAAGATTTTACTGGTTGCATTGTAAAGACGATGTGGAAGATTGGTGCCGCAAGTGCACAGTCTGTGCAGCTGTAAAGGGACCTCATACGAGGAGCAGAGCAGCAATGAGAATTTATAATGTTGGGGTGCCTTGGGAACGAATCGCATTAGACGTCGCGGGACCATTTCCGGTCACTAAATCAGGAAACCGGTATATCCTTGTGGTAATGGATTACTTCACGAAGTGGCCAGAAGTATTTGCCATTCCAAATCAGGAAGCGATAACTGTGGCTACCAAGTTGGTTAATGAAGTTTTCTGCCGGTTTGGGGTTCCGCTAGAAATGCACAGTGATCAGGGCAGGAATTTTGAGTCACAGTTGTTCCAGGAAGTTTGCAAGATTTTCGGAATCCATAAGACCCGTACTACTCCTTATCACCCTCAGTCCGACGGCATGGTGGAGCGATTCAATCAAACTTTGGAACGGCATCTTGCGAAGGTCGTCGATAATCATCAAGATAACTGGGATGAGTATATACCTCTTTTCCTGTTAGCCTATCGAACCGCTGTTCATGAGAGTACTTCAGCAACTCCAGCAATAGCAAACTTCGGGAGGGAATTGAAGCTTCCAGCGGATTTGTTATCAGGGTGCGCACCAGGCACTCCTAAAAGTATCAGTGATTATGTGAGTGAACTGCGGGAGAAAATGGTCGACATCTATGAACAACTTCGAGAAGCAGGTCAAAACTCCAGTGACCGTTCGAAGACACGATATGACCGGAAGGCGAACTATACGGGGTTTGAGGAAGGAACATCGGTTTGGCTGCATAATCCAGTTCGAAAGAAAGGGAAGTGCCCGAAGTTACAAGCAAGTTGGGAAGGGCCGTATGAGGTAGTGACCAAAATAAACGACGTCACATATCGAATCCGACGATCGCCAAGGAGCCCGTTGAAGATAGTGCACGTTGATCGGTTAGCTCGATATTTCGGCAGTAATGATGCTCGGGACGAGCAGAACTAAGGGAGGGGCAGTGTCACGGATGCTACCAAACGTCGAACGTAAAAAGGCATTCAAAAATTCGGACGGTTTATTAACAGTCTCCGTGGCTCAGCGGTCGACAGATGGATTGTAGTTGACACCTAAGTCGAGAAGTCCTGGGTTCAAAACCTCACCCCGGTGAAAATAGTTTTTAGATTTTAATGTTGTTTAGGAATGTTCTAGAAGAAAGAGGGAGAAGGAACATTTAGAAAGAAATAGAAAATAACGAAAAGACAGTCGTGTTCGGGAATGTTCGAGAAGGGAGTAGAAGCGTTTGGAAGGGAACAAAGAAATAACGAAAAGACGATCGAAATTCAAATTGTCTAGAACATTCTAAGGGGTATATAAACCGGCGAGTTTGCGGCCACAGGGCAGTATTGAGTTTAACAGTGAAAAGTGCTAAACAAAAGGAAGAAAAGCGAAAAAGTGAATAGTGAGAAGTGCAAAGTGAACAGTTAAGTGACAGTGTAGTGCGTTTTACTAGTGACGTAGTGAACAGTGGTGTAAGGGGAATCCCTGCGCGGAAAACCGTGAGTAAGATAAACCCAAATAAACTCTGTAAATTTGGACTTGGCGTTTCACTCCAATCCCGGAACCCGTCGCTCGTAACAATATGTAAAGCATTTAATTTTACACACTCTAATCTGCTAACATATTACTAGGATTCATATTCGGTGATTGAACCGTGACTGGACTACGTACGAACCATAACTTTTGACACATTTGGTATTGCGCTAATCGCGGTACTGCTCCTGACATCAGCCGTTAAAGCCGTTATGACAGATCGCTCAGACTTTAAGGGCTGTCAGTTACATAGAGTTTAGCGCGATGCGGAATTCTGCACAGTTGATAAGTAATAGGGGAGTTTACTACATAAAATATATTTTAGTTTTAACTGCTCAGTAAATAAACCGTTTGAAAATAACGCTAAACTCACATTTTCAGTAATACTGTTGCTTGAATACTATTTTTAATAACTTGATAAACTATAAAAAGTATCAAAACGACGGCGAAAAACAATGACGTCACTATTCAATTTTAAGTACAATATTTCATACCTACAAAGCACGCTTTTTGACGTTTGATAAAGATTTGTTAATTTGACTAGTTGGAAACTCGCGGATTGGATTGCAATGTGATTAGAACTGAAATTGGATAAGAATAGAACTTCGATGTTTTAACTTAGAGCAATCTGGGGACTTTTATACCCAATTATGATCTATGCTAGTAATTTATAATACTTAGAATAGTTTTTTAGCACAGTATGACAAAATAATAGGTATAAATTATTATTTGCATAATCAAAAACATATAAAAACATAGCACAAAAAACATAATGATTAAAGTTCTTAGAAATTGATTTACCTTATTGTTAGAGAACAAACTCTTTCCTCGTATTTAAAATAGATTTGATTTCAAAAACATTTTTTTTTAAATTCTGCTCGACTCAGTTTCGTGTAAGTCAAGAAGAATAAATGCTTATACAGGGTGTAAGGAAGAGTATCATTAACCTTTAAACCACATACTCTCTACCCATCCGTACGTTTGAGTCGATTAGGTATTGCAGTTTAGTATGGAACAGTAGACTTTTGCTCTGACAGGTTTACTCCCATAGTGAAAGTCGTTCAGTTTTAAGGATAGACTCTTAGTTTAAAAGGATGCCAATGATATCAATTTCACCTTGCATGTATGTGTATGTATGTACGATCAGTTGAATCAACGAATATAGCTTGTACTGGTAGCACGTGATTCAGAGCTATATTTAGTAAAGTGCGAAGTGCGAGCTGCAATGCTGTACTATGCACTGTTAGAAAATGTCATGTTAACGAACCGAATAGTGACATACTTCTGTCATTTGTTATACAGGGTCCTTATTAATATGCTGACACTATTTTAAGGGGATGATCAGACCGTCAAACTGAACAAATTTCTCTATGGGTATGGGACCAATGTCGAAATCGCGAAAAAAAATCTGCTGTCCCATACATTATTGGCTCAAGTAGGTTTGCAGTTTTGTATGGAAGAGCAGATTTTTTTTTCGTGATTTCAACATTGGTCCCATAGAGAAAGTTGTTCAGTTTGATGGTCTGCTCATCCTCTTAAAAACTATCAGAATATTAAGTTGGACCCATATCTTGTCATCGAAGTTTATTCCGAATGCGTAAATGCGCGCTGCATACAAACGAAGTCTTTTGATATTTTCAATACTAACCAATTAGAGTCAATGAAATTTTGCAGAAACAATCCCCTCAATCCAGAATGGAGGCCCCCCAGTCCTTTCGCGCCCCCCTTAGTCTGCGAGTGAATCAAATAGATATTTTTTTGCTCCGATCGATTTGCTTTGCTCCCATAGTAAACTACTTTTAGACGTTCTTCCCTATAACACCTTTTTATGCTAATAAGGAATATTAGCAATAATTTATTACAGACAGACGTATACGGAACCCAGCCAACATTAACCTACTCCCGCTTAACTAATAAACCCCAGTGACACTGCTCTTTACTTATTAACAATAATTTACTAAACTTATTGTACGGTCGTTTATTTTTCTTCTTAACGTCCGTCTTCATCTGACCTAGACATACTTTATGCTGATATGCAACTTTGAACCTTATGGTTTTTGGTATTAAAGTCGATAGTTCATTGGTGTGGGACGGAGAAGTTAGTCTATTTGACATGACAATGGCTGAATGGGCTAGACGTCAATGCCGTTTGACGATTAATGAAAAAACGTAATGTTCTTTTTTCAAGTTGTTTTCTATTTTTTCATTATGGAAAGGCGACGGGCACATAGTCCATGCAGCCAACCTTTATTAAGGGTGCGTCCACATCTGGCGAATTCACCGTGAGCGCTCTTTTAACGAAAATCTGACTTCATACAAACATAGAGATTAGTTTCTAGACTGTTTCCGAAATATTTCATTGAATTTAATTGCTAAGTATTGAAAATATCACCAGACTTCGTTTGTATGGAGCTAGAATAGAATATCTCTCACCAATCAAAACAATAATGAATGTCGCAAAAAAGTCGCCGGCGATTTAATCTAGACGCTACCGCTGGGCGCTCAAGGCCACAAACTCGTTGTGTTGTTAAAACATAATATTATCACAACAAAAAACATACTCATTGAACGTTGAACTACGATTGGTTAAGTTTTATTTAATAGACATGATGCCCAACTATGTTTTGATTACACTTTTAGTATCGAGTATTTTGTTAAACCAATTCAGAGGTATTTAGAGGTAGATTGAAAATTGTTTAATTACAAAGTTCATAGATTATAATGAACACTTATAAATAATGAATTCCGCAAAACCAATTGCTCGGTTTGTCTGTGGGAGCTAAAATCAAGCTCAAGCAATTTGATCGTATTCTTAATTTGTCTATTAATAAGTACAACGAACGGTGCAATACCTTATCATAGAATAAAAATAATACGCTATGTTAGCTGTTATTCTTACAATTGTGGGATTTTTACAAATGTATGCTTGGCAAATATTTTGATGGCAAGTTGATTACTATACTAATTTGGCTTAAATCTACACTGGGTCAGCGGTTTTATGTATGGCTGCTATGGCACGCTTATTCGTGAGAAAGATTCCTAAGAATCCTATCCCAGAGCCTAGGCACTTTTCGTTTGAATTTCACACACCCTAATTAATATACAAATAATGCAAAGATCCCATATAATCTGTTATTTTCGTATACAAATTAGAATGTACGGAATTTAAAAATAATGCTTCTGCAGTGGAACGTACGATGATTTTATTATTCTGATAGCTTAAAGTTATAGTTAGCATAAAGCATAAAGTTTATGGTATTTAGTTATTTACATAAAAGAGCATTCTTGCCAGTGTTTGCCGATATTTGCGCCTTTTTATTGTCATCCTAAAGAAAGATTTAAATGACTAGGGCGGTTACTAAAATTCTTAATAAATATTCAGACTAGCGTCAGATCTATAAAACAAGTTTCACAACGTAATAAAAACTCTATTTTAATACTATCGCTAAATGTAAACATTTTTAATGGTACGGGGACTTTTTATTAAAAAGAACTTCTTCGAACTTGTTGAGGAAAATAAAGGTGTCAAGAAGTCTGTCGGTGAATCGGTGAAGGAAAACATCGTGAGGAAACCTGTGTACGATGAATAAGAAATTCTGATGCGTATGTGAAGTCTATCAAACCGCATTGTGCACGCGTGGTGGACTAACGTATATCCTACCGACGTCACCACGAAGGCATTTTTTTAATGCGGGCATAGGCCCACCAGATTCCCACCGCTGTAACTCCTGCAAACCAGAATCAAAAGCGGCGACCATTCACAACACTAGACAATGAAGTCCAGCGAGCCCGGGGGATGACTCTAATCTATCTTGGAACCCGCAGCATAGCAGAGTTGAAGACCCTCCCACAAAAGCACCAAAACAAAATTAACATTACAAAAACAAAAGAGGATCCTAACATTGTACCTTTGACTATTTATATGTGGACTGGTTACGCATTTCTGCCACTTTTTGCGGGGGGCGAGGTAACATGAAATCCGCAACTTTGGATTTTATTCCCCATAACTTTAGATTCTAATTTTTAATGTTAAAAATCATGAAAAGTAGTCTCGTGTGAACCCCAAACGTTCTAAGTTCGAAGTTATTATTTCGCAATTATAGGCTGTCTCGTTTAGTGATAAGGTGTAAAATTGAATGTAAATGCACAAGATCAATTGTGCTTATACTGTGGCAGAGGGGAAATGCTACCGCAAGGCTAGTCCTTATAATAATTAGTCAAAGCATTGTACCTACTGAAACGATGACTTATTTTGCTTCTAGTAATAAGTATGGCAAAAACATCTGGGCGCACGGATGTTATCCCTACACTGAGAAAAAATGCTGCGTATACGTAGCCCGTCGCAGCTTACGTACCACGTAGCTTACGACGCGATACTGATTACGAGTGTTGCATCAGTATTTATGTTGTCTCGTACTTCATAATGAAGGCCGAGCTACGCGTAGGAGCGAAGCTCCGAAGCGGGCCCTCTGGATCCTGGTGGACCTGGTCTCCGGGGTCAATCTGCCCGCCAAGCGAGCCGCAGGCCAAGGGCCGAGCTACGTTGTGAAGTACGACTGCAACACTCGTAATCAGTATCGCGTCATAAGCTACGTGGCACGTATAAGCGGCGACGGACTAGAATTTTTTTCTCAGTTTAGTTGCAACAAGATCCATGTATAAAGGGACACCAGAAAACGATTTCATTGAGTCAAGCATGGTCTGGCACCATGAGGGCATTCCTAGGTTTAGTTAAGAGAAGTTTATTCCGAATGCGTAAATGGGCGCTGCATACAAACGAAGTCTGGTGATATTTTCAATACTAACTTATTAATGTCAATGAAATTTTGCAGAAACAATCTAGAAACAAATCTCTACGCTTGTATCTTGTCCAATTTTCGATAAAATATACAGTTTCAATGCTAGGGTTAATTTAAGATTTGTATGGAAATCTTTGAGGCACTGTACCTTTAAAACTATACATTTTAACGAAAATCTGGCTCTATACAAGCATAGAAATTTGTTTTTAGATTGATTCTGAAAAATTTCATTGAGTTTCATTGGTTAGTATTGAAAATATCACCATAGTACGTTTGTATGTAGCGCGCTCCGAATTATATCCTCTTAAGATTAGTATTTAGGTATTTATGTAGGTAACTTATGTAATATCGACTACTCTCAAATGGCAAAAAAGGAAAACATTGTAAGACATCCTATTACAAAGTAAAAAGTGAAAACAAAATTATATCCGTTATGGGTCTCTTGTATACGTAGTAGGTACTAATCGGTCGCCTGTACGTGCCTAGCATCGAACCCGGATCTCACGATCGCAATGCCTAATCTACCTAACGTCGATAACGATTTGACAGCTAGGTAGTTATAGGGTAGAACTGTGAACCTGACCTTTCGAAGTTTAGTAAGTAAGTAAGTTATAGCCTGTAGAATCCCACTGCAGGGCAAAGGCCTCCTCTCACAAATAAGGGTGAGAGGGAGTGGGCTATACTTCAGTGCGTGTTGGTGGAGGCAAGTTAGTGGTCAACTTGCTGTCAGAGAATTTTCAAGCCGCCTTAATAGGCCTCTGACCTGGCTTAACGAATAGTTACAACGCCATCTGACGGAACTATCTGAGGCGAACTGGTTGACGTTCCTTCCGAAGCACGGAAACGCTCGAGATGAAATACCACTAAACGGTCACCCATCCAAATACTGACCGGACTCGATGTCGCTTAACTTAGAAGTTTAGATTATAGGTATAGAGGGTGTTAGGGTAGACAGTTGCTTTACTTAGAACCTAAGAGGAAGGATATCCATAGAGTCCGCATAAATTTACGATTGTAGTTGGTCTCTTTTGTCTTATGACGTACCTTTAATAGTAGAAGGACATGGAACTATAGATATTTGTTTATGCGGCTGTCCACTTTTTTTTGAGCTAGTGTGTGTGAAAAGTGACCGTAAACATAAGACCATATGTCACTTGGTGCCTTTTGTCCATACTACTTGACACCACACACTCAAACCTAAACGTCAAAAAAAGTGGACACTTTACAATTGGTATGGCTCACTCTAGTCTTAAAGAGAGATCCTTCCTCTTAGCTTAGAACCTATAGGAAATTGAGAATTTTTTTTTCGACTTTTCATACAAACGTTTGATCAGCTAATTGCATTTTGTATGGAAAGTCCAAAAAATTTTGATTTAGACTATAATAGAGTTTATAGGGTACCAATCCGCATTGGGCACACGTCTATACTATAGACATTAATAGTTAGTATCGTAAATGATCGAGTAAGCCCGTACCAGTCCCCAAATCGAAATACTTTTATAAAGTAATTGACTAAATTGATATGGATGGGTCTCGAATTGACCTCGTTGTGTCACAAGTTACAACATATCCTTTAAGTGACCCGTGGTGGATTGAAGGTAAAATTAGGTTATTGGTGCTACTGAAGAAGTTATGGAGCTTTTTAGGGTTCCGTAATCAAACAATGCCTTATACTTTCGTCATTCTGTCCGTATGCTTCGCCTTAATAACTCGCTCATTTTTGCACCTATTGAATCGAAATTTGGCATGAAGACAAATAACAGTAACCCAAAAATAGATATGTAGTAGTTAAAAAGAAAAAAACAATTATTCGACCCGCCATTCCCATACAACGTAAGAGGGTTTGGTAAAAAATTTTTTTGAAATCGAGTGATGTATCGTTGGATAGGTCTTATCCAATGGAAAAAAACTCCCATAGAAACTAAATCGTTGTAATGCTTCCGTCTCGACATATCGGCGCTCAAAGTCAAAAATATGGCGACTCCCAACTCTAACATCTAAAATACTGGAGTGAAAAATCTGAAAATGTTACAAAATATAGCTTAATTTCAGTGAAAATTATAACAGACGCTGTGCTGTTGCTCAATAGTTCAACCTGTTTCGACAATATTTCAAGAGAGAGGAATTCAAAATTTTACATTAGGTTAAGTAGGTATCAGAATACGTATCCATATTTCACTAAAATAAAGAGACATAATAAAAAGGATAAAAATCGCTTATGTTTGCTTCTACGCACTGCATTTCTACAAAAACCCCCAACGCCAAAAACAAACATTTAAAAAAGTAAAAAATAACTCGATCACCTATTTGGGGATGTAAGAAATGTATGTTTTACTTATTTCAATTAATGCGTAGGCAGTAGCGGATTTACCAGCAGGCTGAGTAGGCTCGAGCCTAGGGCGGCAGATTTTGGGGGCGGCAAATTTGGGGACCGAATTTTTTGAATTTTTTTTTACCTCATTGAAATCAAAAAGATTTTTCCATGACGGTTTTCTGATGTCTTACAGAGAAGTCTGCAACAAATTTTGACGATGACTTTTCTCTCTCACTTGTCATTGCACATTCCGCGAGTAGCAAACTTCCACATTCTAGAGTAAAGCAGCTAGTTCGCCGCACCTCAACCAGTACATGATTGAGCTTCGATTAGCTCAAAAATATCCCCGAAAAATTATTTTACGTGCAATTTCAACGAAATTGTTGCATTCTAAAAATAATGTATTATATATGACAATTGTAGAGGCAAGGGCGGCAAAAACTATTCAGCCTATACCTTGAAAATTTGTAAATCCGCCACTGTGCGTAGGGGACCGCTATGAAATGACCATTGATTTTTTACAATCACTTGCGGTCCCCGACACATTAATTGACCTAAAATATCTTAAAGAGATTTAAGAAAAGTAATATAGGTACATTTGCTTACATCCCCAAATTATTTTTCACTTTTTAAATGTTTGTTTTTGGCGTTCGTTGGGGGGATTTTCTAATTTATAATTTAATGCTATTTCATAATTTTTTAAGTTACATGAAAATTGCTGAATCTATTTTTCCCAAATATAGCTAAGAACCCCCGTAATGAAACTTGCTTTCACGTAAAAAAACAGCATCAAAATCGGTCCATCCGTTCGAGTCCTTTTTTTTAACTTTAGCTAAATAAGTTAAATAATGACTCTTTATAAGTCAACAAACGTGGCAATTCCATTTTTTTTTGTAGTGACTTTAACGGCTCTGGATACTAGTCCTTATGAGCCATTCGTTATTTTTTTCTTTATATTCTTTATTTGATGATGGGATGATAGATGACGATGAATCTGTGGTCGATTTCTTAAGCTCGCGCGTTGCCGCCAAAATGACCATGTACGAGTTAACTTGAACCAAAACGTATGTTCTGTTATCGTATTTATTTGAGATTCCTGTTACTCAATCCGCACGAAATTATGTCACAAATATCACTAAAACCAAGTTTTTACGAATTTCAAATACAAAGCAATGGCGCCAAGCAAACTCAGCAATTCCATTTAGCTTAACAGTGTTGCCAGCAATTAAAACAGCGTAAATAAATACATTCTCACGTAGAGCTGATTGTTTTATGTGAGATACAATGGCGTCTGTTTCACAATGATGGCGGTAAAAAATGTCTTAAGTTTGTTTTTAAGATTGTAGGAACATAATCGGTGGCTAAAGATCTGAAATAACTTGCATAAATCTGAGTCTAAAATGTATGTATATGTATATGCTTACGACTATATTCCCCGAGGGGGTAGTCAGAGATGTTCTGAAACCTCAGAACATCCACGCTAAAAGGCGAGGCGAGGCGAGGCTAAAATAACTTGTACAAATCTTTATTTTATCCGACAGCTCATTTGTCATATTCTTCATACAAAATATTTCAAAAGTGCTGTCGGATAAGCTAACAAGAACTTATCCAAAAGTGATGAAACAGGCCTTTAGAGACAGTGGCGTAGCATGGATTTCTGCCGCTCGGGGCACATATCGATTTTACCGCCCTTTTACCCGCAACTTACCTGCACAAAAATAACAAAAATTTCGTCAGTTTTTCTTCAGTCAGTCAGTCTTTTGGTTTATCCATGCAAAAATAAAAACTTAGAGCAAGCGAAACGAGTTAGACTTTCTTCGGAAAAAAAATCTGCTGTTCTACAACGTGTTAATGAATTAACGCAAAACTAGAAAGAAGTTTGTTTAGAATCGAGAGCAGAATCGAATTATCATGGTTTCAACATAGATATATTTTTTAAAAATTTTAAATACTTTGTTTTTAAAATTTTAAATTTACTGAATTCGATCTCAAACCATCGCACGGGCACTCTCACCCTACTTACTACTAAAACAAGATTCTTAAAATGTACCTATGATCATGTTAGCGCTTTCATTCATTGCTGAAATGAAAACAAATCATTTTTGTCTCGAAACTTAAAATGCGAATAACTTTCAATTTTAACTATCGAAATAATGAAATTATGGTTTCAATCTAATTATTTTGTTATAAATCAGTTGGGGTGTATGTTTTGCGCTTATTCATTAACACGTTGTATACAAAACTGCAAACCTACTCGAGCCTAATGTATAGGACAGCGACAGCAGATTTTTATAATAGGCCTAGCATGTCACGTCAGAGAAATCAAGAAAAATGAGCGCACATGTTTTTCTCTTCATGTCGCTTTGTCGTGGGCAGCATGCTAGCCGTGTTGGTAGTGTAGGCAGATATCTATGACCTTATAATCTAGACACAACATTCCATTGTGGTCGTACGGATCTGAGTCTAAGAGCTAATTATTTACTAATCAATAATACATTTAATTGATTTTCCATATGAACTGCGCAATTAGTGATGTACATCGTCACGTCACGTTATCGATATCGTAACACGCATAATAATCGACTATTGCACATGTGCAGTTTTAAATAGCATCGTAAGATACCGGGTGTAAACTTAAATCCGCTATACAATGTGTTAATGAATAAGCGCAAAACCTCATACACCCCAACTGATGTATAACAAAATTGTTAGATTTGAAACAACCATTTCATTATTTCGATAGAAGTTATTCGCATTTTAAGTTTTGAGGCAAAAATGATTTGTTATCATTTCAGCAATGAATGAAAGCACCTATCATGGATAATTTTTGAAGAATCTTGTTTTGGTAGTAAGTAGAGTGAGAGTGCCCGAGCGGCGGGTTTTGATCGAGTACAGTAAATTTTAAATTTTACAAACAAATTATGAAATATTTGAAAAAAAAATCCTATGTGTAAACCATGAAAATTCGATTCTGCTCTCGATTCTAAACAAACTACTTTCGAGTTTTACGTTAATTCATTAACACGTTGTATATTTTAGGGTGAATTTCAGACCATCAAACGAAACTAAATTCACCATGACATCGGAGTCGTTTTAAAGCCAGAACAGGATGCTTCAGACCATCAAACTGAACAACTTACACTAAAGAGACAAAATCGAAATCGCGAAAAATAAATCTGCTTTTTTTTTTTTGCGATTTCATAGTTGGTTCCATAGTAAAAGTTGTCCAGTTTGATGGTCTGAAATCTTTGACTATTTATATGTGGACTGGTTACGCGTGTAATTCTACTAACAAACATTTCTGCCACTTTTTGCGGTGGGCGAGGTAACATGAAATCCGCAACTTTGGATTTTATTCCCCATAACTTTAGATTCTAATTTTGAATGTTAAAAATCATGAAAAGTAGTCTCGTGTGAACCCCAAACGTTCTAAGTTCGAAGTTATTATTTCGCAATTATAGGCTTTCTCGTTTAGTGATAAGGTGTAAAATTGAATGTAAATGCACAAGATCATTTGTGCTTATACCGTGGCAGAAGGGAAATGCTACCGCAAAGCTAGTCCTTATAATAATTAGTCAAAGTCCGAAATACACTGTTCCAGCTTCAAAACGACCCCAATTACACGGTGTATAAGCTCTCCATTTTTTACAATACCAACGATAGGACAAATTCCAACAATGATTGATAATATAATGACATATTGACCTAAATTTGTGGAAATTTGTGAGGTTATCTAAGTATGGTATAGTATATATTTAACATTTGACCTAAAAACTATATCTAGGTAAGTATAGTTTTAGGTCAAATGTCAGACGATTAAATTATATTATTGTTTTGTAATGTATGAATTAACCTAATTTTAACAAAATGTATTTAGCAAAATCTATTATTAGATACTGTAGTAGATACAGGCAGGTATTGCATACCTATCTGCCTCGTGATATACAGGGTGTTACAAAAGTAAAAATAAACATTTAAAACTTTAAGGGGGTTGTTTAGACCATTAAACTGAACAACTTTCACTATGGGACCAACACCGAAATCGCGAAAAAAAAATCTGCTGTACCATACATTTAGCTCAAGTAGATTTGTTGTTTAGTATGGAGCATCAGATTTTTTTTCGCGATTTCGATATTGGTCCCATAGTGAAAGTTGTTCAGTTTGATGGTCTTAACCTAAACTTAAATGTATATGTGCATTTTTGTAACACCACCGCGATAAAAAAAAATGCCCTCCACATTTGGCTCGGTTTGCAGTTTTGTATGGAACAGCAGATTTTTTTCGCGATTTCGATTTTGGTGCCACCGAGAAAGTTGTTCAGCTTGACAGTCTGGTCATCCATCCCCTTAAATAAGTATCAGTATATTAAGAATAAAGACCCTATACAACGTGTTAATGAATAAGCGCAAAACACCCCAACTGATTTATAAAAAAATACAAAATGAAACAATAATTTCATTATTTAGAAAGTTAAAATTTAAAGTTATGCGCATTTTAAGTTTTGAGGCAAAAATTATTTGTTATAATTTCAGCAATTAATGAAAGCGCTTACATGCTCATGGACACATTTTAAGAACCTTGTTTTGGTAGTAAGTAGGGTGAGAGTGCCCGAGCGGTGGGTTGAGATATAGTTCAGAAAATTTAAAATTTTAAAAACAAATTATATAATATTTTTAAAACAATTTCCAACTATGTCGAAACCAACAAACTACTTTCTAGTTTTGCGTTAATTCATTAACACGTTGTATAAGGTCTATCAAAATTAGGAGAAACTATTTTAAGGGAATGATAAGTCCATCAAACTGAACAACTTTCTCAATGGGACCAATAGCGAAATCGAGAAAAAAAAATCTGCGGTCCCAACATTTAGGTCGAGTAGGTTTGTATGGAGCAGCTGATTTTTATTTCGTTATTTCGATATTGGTCCTATAGAGAGAGTTGTTCAGTTTGATGGTCTGATCATCCTCTTAAAATAGTTTCAGCTAATTTTTCTAGACCTTATACAACGTGTTAATGAATTAACGCAAAACTAGAAAGTAGTTTGTTTGGAATCGAGAGCAGAATCGAATGATCATGGTTTCGACATAGGTAATTTTTTTCAAAATATTAAATAATTTGTTTGAAAAGTATTAAATTTACTGAACTCGATCTCAACCCAGCGCACGGACAGTCTCACCCTAGTTACTACCAAAACAAGGTTCTTAAAATGTATCCATGAGCACTCTAGCGCTTTCATTCATTGCTGAAATGATAACAAATCATTTTTGCCTGAAAATTTAAAATTCGAATAACTTTAAATTTTAACTATAGAAATCATGAAGTTATTGTTTCAATTTAATTATTTTGTTATAAATCAGTTGGGGTGGTTGACGTTTTGCGCTTATTCATTAACACGTTGTATATTTTTTTAATTTAAAAAGACGTAAACAATTTTAAATAGTATAAAACTATTCTCATTAGAACTTAACTGCCGACATGAAAATTGTACCCACTTGTATCATACATTACGAAATAGAGACATCCATCTACAAGTAACAAGAAACAACTTTATGATTAAGTGAATAGCGTATAAATTGCTGTGAGAGGAACTTTCGCAAGGTTTTGAGGTAAACTCAGACCAGGAGTGCATTACGTTGAGAAACTAATTGGATATTTATTAGTTACTAGGTTTTTCGCTTGGATTTGCTCGTGTATTCCGTTTCACTTTTCCAGAAAAACAAAAAAAAAACCAACGCTAAAAACAGACATTTAAAAAGTGAAAAATAAATCGGTCACCTGAATTCACGGCCTTAGTTGACCTTAAATATCTTAAAAAGAATTAAAGAATAAAACAAACATTTGTTTACATCAAAAATAATAGGTGATCGAATTATTTTTCACTTTTTAAATGTCTGTTTTTCAGGGTTGGGGGTTTTATAAATTTGTAATTTGATGTTATTTCGTAATGTTTAATGTAACTTTGTAAAGTATTAGGAAGCAAATCAAACACGTCTCACTGTTAACACGTATATTGGCAGACAAAAGGGAAGGATTACCCTACAGAAGCACTAATACACAATTATTCATATACCTACATTACACCTCCGACATTAATTTAGGCGTCACGATCCTACTCACTAGATAACACAGAACATACTTAGATCTGAAACTTAATTTCTACCTTAATATAAACACATCAATAATAAACTAGGTAACTATTCTATAAACAACCCATTTGCAAACAATCTTTAAATATATCCTTTGGTTACAACAATATCTAAACTTAAACTACTTACATGGTTACATACCTACAATTTTAATCAAATTCAAAACCGTATCTCTGAACCGGTTTACGATCTCGCTTGGGGTATTGGGACGCGATTGGCAGTTGTGGTGCATGGGGTGATAGAGGGGTACTGACTACACTCTCGCCATGATCAGAGTGGGAAAGACGTTCATCGACTTGCCCATAACTACCACTCCCATCCACCACCGTCTCTACCGCGGCCGGGGGAACGACATCCTCTGTATCGCGGTGTGATGAGGTCGCGGCCTCTCTTGGCTCTGCGTCGTCAGGACACGTAACATCCGAAAGCCGAGATCGGCGCCGTACTTGATCTACGTGCCTCTTTAATAATTGACCATTACCACTATCCAGAATACTATATCTGCGAGAACCTTCTTTATTTTGGACCGTACCTTTAACCCACTTGTCCTGCTTACCGAAACCTCTGGCCCAAACCGTTTCGCCTTGTACAAAATCACGTTGTGATCCTCCTGCGTATCTAGTCTGATTATCCTGAGCAGTTCGTACCCTTTCTTCTATCGCTCGGCCTCCACGTAATAAGTCCAATCGGGTGCGCAAAGAACGTTTTTGTAATATCATCGCGGGTGTTTCGCCGGTCGTGCTGTGAATTGTGTTTCTGTACGTTAGTAAAAATGTTTGTATGGCCGCGTCAATATCTACATTATCTCTAAAAGCCTTCTTTATTGCTCGTTTACACAGTTTCACAGCATTTTCAGCAGCACCATTGGATGAAGGATGATATGCTGGGGTTAATGTTTGTTTAATACCGTTATTTTTTAAGAAATTGCTATATTCCAAACTTGTGAAGGGTGGCCCTTGGTCGGATACGATTTCAACTGGTAGACCAAATCTAGCAAAAATAGCTCGAAGCACTTTAATAACACTTGCTGCGCATGTCGTTTTCATTTCTTGTACTTCTAACCATTTCGAACTTGAGTCAACTAGCACCAAAAAAGTACTACCCCTGTAAGGTGTAAGGAAATCTACATGAAGTCGGACCCAAGGCTGTTCGTGGTAAAACCAAGCCTGTGGAGCAGCTTTCGGTGGTGCTGCTGCCTCCAAAGCGCAGGTCTCGCACTCCCGGCACATGGTCTCCACATTCTGGTCGATTTGCGGCCACCATACGTAGCTCCGCGCCCAACACTTTGTCTTAACTATCCCCATGTGACTACTATGTAACTGTTTTAGTACTAGCTGTCTCAATGACGACGGTATTATCATCCTGTGCCCCCACATGATGCAGCCACTTTCTACATACAACTCATTCTGTCGATTAAAAAATGGTTTTATCTCGTCATTGGGACAGGCCGCCGGCCAGCCTGATTCTACGTACATTTTTACTCTACTCAAATGTGTATCCTTGGCTGTCGCTTGTCTCACCTCACTGTTCGTTATAGGTAAAAACTTCTCTACGAAGTTAACATATGTGACCTCAACACGTGCCTTAGGCTCAACCTTGCGGGCCGGCGGTAGTCGTGACAGGGCATCGGCACAATTTTTTTTTGACGTTACATACTGTATATCGTAGCTATAACCCGATAACAGTACTGCCCAACGCTGTAAACGCGACGCCGCCATCACCGGTATACCGACTTTATCTCCGAATATATATGTTAGCGGTTTATGGTCAGTCCTAAGAGTAAATTTTCTACCGTATAAGAATTGATGGAATTTACGAATGCCATAAGTAATGGCTAGTGCCTCCCTATCTATCTGCGAGTAGTGGCGCTCGGCGGGCGAGAGAGCCCGCGAGGCGTACGCGACAGGCCGCTCGCCGTCGGCCGTCAGCTGTGACAGCACGGCGCCCACGCCCACGCTGCTCGCGTCCGCCGTCAACACCACCGGCGCCTTCCCGTCATAGTGCACCAGTACCTCACTGCTGGTCAGCTTCCCCTTCACTACTTCAAACGCGTTCTGGCACCTCTCATCCCATTTGAAACTAGACCCAACTTTCAACAATTCATAAAGTGGTGCTAATATGGTGCTTACATTCTGTATAAATTTCGAATAATACATAATCATACCTATGAACGACCTAAGCTCGGATACATTCGATGGTGCAGGCGTATCGCGGATCGCCTTAATCTTATTCGGACACGTATGGACGCCGTTCGTACTTATCACGTGGCCCAGGTAACTGATTGATTCGGCAAAAAATTCACACTTTTCTTTCTTCACACGCAACCCATTTCTTTCTAAGCGCTGAAATACCTTGTGCAAATTCTCCACATGCTCCTTTGACGATTTTCCAGTTATAATGACATCATCGAGGAAGACCCCTACGAGGGGTAAGTCTGAAAACAGTTCCTCCAAACGGCGTTGAAAAATTCCTGGGCTCGAAGCCAAACCATATACTAACCGATTATACCTAAACAACCCCTTGTGCGTATTTATGACAGTGTATTTCTTTGAATCGTCTAAAACGAGTTGAGCGTAAGCCTGCGATAGGTCAATTTTGCTAAAGCGCTGTCCCCCGTGTAAACGCACTAATAAATCTTCTACTCTGGGTAGTGGATAACGGTCAATTTCTAAAACTTTATTTAGAGTTAATTTAAAATCGGCACAGATTCGAATGTTACCGTCCTTCTTGACGACAGGCACGATGGGGGTGGCCCAGTCGGAGCGGTCGACGGGGGTGAGGATGCCGTCCCTCACGTGCTCGCGCAGGGTGCGCTCCACCGGCTCGCGTAGGGCGTACGGCAGGGGCCGCGCGCGCAGGAACACGGGCCGCGCGCCCTGCCGCACGTGCACGCTCACCGGCGGCCCCGTGCACCGGCCCAGTCCCGCAGCGAACACCTCACAGTATCTGGAACTAAATTCCTCTAAATTAAACTCCTCATTAACGTTCAATGCATTTACACTGTCATAGTCAAATTTTGGCAACTGTACATCAAGTTCTGCGATCCATTGTCTACCCAATAACGAATTTTTCGCATTCTCCATTACGTATAAATCTAATTCCTTAGTCGTATCCTTATACGATACACGGGGCTTAACGACACCTATAGGGTGAACGACCTCACCCGTATAATATCTCAATGCCAATTTACTCTTTTTCATTTGTAAGCTACTAAACCATTGTTTATACAATTCAAAACTAATGCATGAAACAGCACTGCCGGTATCACATTCCATTGCCACTGTTTTGTTTTGAATATTTACTGATATCATAATTGGTTTACACTGACCTAAAGTTAACTGATTAAAATCAATGCAGATTACCTCTTCACTGTCCTCACTGTCGCTTCCTTCTCCCTCACCCGCGTAGTGTTGATCCGTTACATTCGGGCACATGCGACGTAAATGACCCTCCCGATTACATACTCGACACACATAGCGTGAAAATTTGCACGTCGAACTCGCGTGTGAGCCACCGCAGGCGCGGCACGGCTGAAAGTTTCTCGCCTGCCCACCCCGCTCCGTTGGCGTGGTCGTAGGGGGCGCCTGCGACCGGTTTCCGCGCGAGCTGCGCGAGCCGACTGTCTGTCCGACTCGGCCTACGTCACGCGTTCCCGCTGCCGTAGCTGCCCCGCCTCTCCGCGGCCGCCATCTTTCCCCCGTTATCGCCTGACATTCTGTCGTTGGTGCATCGCTTGTTGACCTTCCGTGTCCTTCAACAAGTGCTGCATCTTTTTCTGCTGCTTCCATGCTTATGGCTAAACCATAAGCCCTTGTGTATGCCAATACACTCTCGGCGAACAGTCGCTGTCGGATTGTCTCGCTCCTTAGACCGCAAACTAATTGATCACGCAGACTTTCTTCCAACCAACTGCCAAACTCACAGGTTTTTGACATTTTCTTGAGAACCGCGATGTACTCCGAAATAGACTCATTATCTTTCTGCGTTCTGTGACGAAATTTATACCTTTCCGCTAGAATACTTGGTTTCGGCTGCAAATGTTTTTCTAAAGTGTCGACAATTTGCTTAAAAGTTGTTTCTTTAGGTTTCACCGGTGTACACAGGTCCACTAGAAGCTCGTAACACTCTGCACCCATTAAAGTTATTAATGTCGACACTTGGAGCTCATCCGTTACCTTGTTTACGATAAAATATTCCTCCAGTCTGTCGACGTACAACCGCCAATTGTCTTTATGGATACTAAATTCCGACATTTTTCCGACCGACATGATTAAACTGTGATTTTACTTATTTTAACTGCACGCGCACTGTTCTTTTGTCTCGTCACCACTGTAAAGTATTAGGAAGCAAATCAAACACGTCTCACTGTTAACACGTATATTGGCAGACAAAAGGGAAGGATTACCCTACAGAAGCACTAATACACAATTATTCATATACCTACATTACGAAAACGAAAACGAAACGAAAACTGCTAAAGCGATTTTCATGAAACAAAGCTAAGAACACAAACAAGACAGACAGACAGACCGACATAGGCGTCAAATTTATAACACCCCTCTTTTTTGAGTCGGGGGTTTATAAAAAGGGCCCTTTTCCAAGACCCGTCATACACATACGCCGAATCAGAATTTGTTATTTTGTATAGGATAGGATATGATGCTTCCTCAATTCGGTATGTCAAGTTTTTTTTTGGAGGGCAGAATCGAAAAGCATTTCGAGATGTCTCAATAATAATATTTACTATGTCAGAGATTTTAAAATGAAAGGATTACAGACATTTTTTATAAAATAACGTCGTTTTTCGGGCCGTTCATTGACGTCACTGGAAAACCTGTGATCCTTGTTGGCAAACTTAAAATCATCTTAATATAATTGGCTATTCAGAAAAAAAATACATTCACAATGTCAGAATTTGAAATTTGATATTGCCGTTTCTGTTTCCAGCATAGAGTTAGAAAGAGAAGGCAGTAGTTTTTTCTCCATGGAGTTCGAAACCATAACATCTTTTTTTTGTAAATATCTTCAGTGTACAGACACACTTCGGTTACAGTTTTATAATTAAGAAAAACTTCGGAGTCTTTTCTAGGTATTCATAAACGCATGGATAGATGATATTTTTTCGATTAAAAAAAACGTGATTCAATGGATTTTTTATACAGGGTGTAAGTGACAGCCTAGCAAATACTAAAACGATGAACTCAGACCATCAAACTGAACAACTTTCACTATGGAACCTACTTCAGGAAACGCGAAAAAAAATCAGCTGTCCCGTACAAAACTGTTGTACCCGTACAGACAGCAGATTTTTTTTTCGCGTTTCCTGAGGTAGGCTCCACAGTGAACGTTGTTCAGTTTGATGGTCTGAGTTCACCGTTTCGGTATTGGCTAGTCTGTCACTTAAACCTGTATGTGATGTGCAGTGGCGTGCACTCAGGGTAGACACAAATACAGTTAAACCTTAATAATTTCTAAACTAAAAGTATTTTGTGGAATAAATGACTTTTAATTGTTTAATTAGCCTGTATTTAAACAAATCAATGTCATTTAGTATACAAAATGATTTTAGTTTAGAAATTATTAAGTGTGTATTACTGTTGGCGCGCTCCATACAAACGAAGTCGTGTTTTATTTTCAACACTAACCAATTAAAGTCAGTGAAATTTTTCGGAAACAATCTAGAAAGTAATTTCTCTGGTTGTATCATGTCAGATTTTCGTTAAAATGTATAGTTTTAAAGTTACAGTGCCTCAAAGATTTCCATACAAATCTTTAATTAATCCTAGCATTGAGACTGTATATTTTATCGAAAATCGGACAAGATACAAGCGTAGAGATTTGTTTCTAGATTGTTTCTGCAAAATTTCATTGACTCTAATTGGTTAGTATTGAAAATATCGCCAAACTTCGTTTGTATGCAGAGCGCGTTTACGCATTCGGAATAAACTTCTCTTAAGGTTTAACTGTATTTGTGTCTACCCTGATTGCATGCCACTGGTGATGTGGGGTATATTCAATTCACATTCTCAATCTCAACATAATAACAAGTAAATCCGAAACAAGAACTGAATAAAAACGCAATTCCCATCAAACGTCAAGAACCACTTTTACTTGGTCTCGTATCGTATAATAGTGATCATTCGTGCTTGAAGCTCCGACTCGTGCTTGCTCAGCCGTGAACACTTTCCTATCTCAACCGCTTAAGATTGGACGTAGTCCAGTAAAAATACGGGTCGAAAGGAAAGAATTTATAATAAGCAATTTTTTCTATAGATCGTTTTTACAAATAATATTAAGATACTTTATTAACGAATCCAACTAAATTTCGTATTTTTTTAGTTTTTAGTACTAAAATGTAAATTTTTTATTTATGAGTAATGTCAGATTTTTTTTTTTTTATTGTTTGTTTTAGGTTATGAGTTTACATTCACTGTGTAAAGTTTGTACTAAAATTGAGTATTTAGTAATTTCTACTTATTTAAAAACAAAGGTCCCGTGGTGATTCTTCTTTGGATTTACTTCTAATATAAAAGAATAGAAATGTATTTAACAAATTATATAAAAAAATGTATTTTTGCCAATTTTACATAATTTTTTTTACTTTGTTTAATTATTTAAGAAAATTTTAAGTTGGATTTTCAATCTAAATGATAGCTAGAATGAATAAATTTATTAACATAAAACAAATAAATGTAGGTAGGTAAATTAAAAATTAAAAATATAGAGAACTTATAACTAACTTAACCTAGCTAGAATTATAATCTAAAGTATAAAAAAACGGCTGTAATAAATTATTTACTTTCGTCATACCAGCGCACAGTAACTTTCCTGGGCTAGCGGTTTAAGAGGATGTACCCGTCAACGCAAGAGGATGTACCCGTCAGCGCTGCAGACAAAGTTTGATCCTATTTTCAATAGATACATAAGTAAAAGCATAAACTCACGACCGTAATTCCCTTTCGGGGTCATTATTATATGGTCAGAAACATTCCTATTCAGTCCTATAATAAAAGATGTTCAGTTTGATGGTCTGAACCACCCCTGAATGTTTCGAAACAGTAAAAAAAATTGTTATATTTGAGTAACAAATGAAATTGTCATAGAGATGGAATGCTGAAGTTTATCGATATCCGAGATATCGATATTATCACAGTATTACTAGTAGGCTTACAGTATGGCAACGCTCTTGATAGCAGGCGACGCCGCCGTCGGTGTACGTCATGCGCAGTCAATCCCGACTTTTTCATACAAGGCTCGGAATGATCCGCGCCACCCGCTTCCCCGCAATGACCCTCCGTTGCTCTGCGCAAGTTCATCCGTTGCAGTACTATACAACGTGTTAATGAATTAACGCAAAACTAGAAAGTTGTTTGTTTAGAATCGAGAGCAGAATCAAATGATCATGGTTTCAACATAGGTTTTTTTTTCAAATTATTAAATAATTTGTTTGTAATATTTAAAATTTACTGAACTCGATCTCAACCCATCACTCGGGCACCCAAAACTAGATTCTTAAAATGTATACATGAGTATGTTAGCGCTTTCATTCATTGCTGAAATGATAACAAATCATTTTTGCCTCAAAACTTAAAATGCGAATAACTTTAAATTTTAACTATCAAAATAATGAAATTATTGTTTCAATCGAATTATTTTGTTATAAATTAGTTGGGGTGTATGAGGTTTTGCGCTTATTCATGAACACATTGTATAAGGATGTACTGAACAACTTTTACTATAGGAGCAAACCGATAGAGGCAAAAAAAAATCTGCTGTTGCATACTACACTGCAATGCCTACTCGACTCAAATGTATGCAACAGCTAATTTTGTTATTGCTCCGATCGGTTTTCTCCCATAGTAAAAGTTGTTCAGTTTGATGGGTAGACTCTTAGTTTAAAAGGATGCTAATGATATCAATTTCACCCTGTATAATGTGAATGTCTCTTCAGTACTTTCAATATGTTTTTAAAGGAGAATGCCCAGTCTTATACGTACCAAGGCCCATTTCAATACAGCATGTAAACGTAGGGTAATAACAGACTGATTCGCTTTCTAGCCGTCAGGTAGCCATTTGTGCACTTTATGCGTCTTCACGCTATAATCTGTGACCCTGACTACTCTCTCTATGCGTAGCAAGCAGTTGCAAATTGACGTTTGATGTCACTTTGTTTTAATAATACTTTTTAGGGTTTGCCCCGAACACTTGTCTCGCGTGTTCGCGCGTTGCGTTTTTGCATGCCACGAGGCTCGGCAATCCTCAATCTCTGCTTGTTCTTGATCAAAAACAATCCCTGAGATTGGGATAGATACTCCCTACTTGACATTGGCGGAAATGCAGTGCTAACGCACAAGCAAGAGTTCATTAATTATACATTAAAAAAAAGGCATAAGCATAAGCATATGCTCACGACTATATTCCCGAGGGGGTAGTAAGAGATATTCTGAAACCTCAGAACACCCACGTTTCACCAGTAGTACCGAAACTCTGTCCAGTGTGACGGGGGTGAGCCCGTTGCCACATAATGGACAGTGGGTACAATACATGCCTCGAAATTGAAGCATGCAGGTTTCCTCACGATGTTTTCCTTCACCGAAAAGCCTGTGGTGTTACAAATTGTACATAAATTCCTAAAAACCCATTGGTACGAGTCGGCCTGGAAGGGTATCGAACCATCGCCTCCTGCACGGCAGGCAAGGTTACACGCCACTAGACCACCACGGCTCTTTTAAAATTATTTAATATTTTAAATTTAAAAAAGGGACCGTATCAAAAGGGTACCAACGGGACTCTAATACCATAGAGTAAAAGACAAGAAGAGTGATATATTCCACACAAAGTGGCGTACAACGGAATAAGCTCAATAGCCCGTCTCATAGATGGCGTTGACTCCTTGCCCGTGAGTTTCGACAACAATTTCGAATCGACTACTCTTTTTAGTTACCTCATCTACCATTTGTTAAAAACTAGTTTCTTGTACGAACCCACCTCAAGTTTTAATATTTTGAGTTTTTTATTATTTGTTAACAAATCCGCCATAACAACGCATATTCTGTGAAAATTTCAACTGTCTAGCTATTACGGTTCAAAAGTTACAGCCCTAAATAGGTAGGACGGACGGACGGACAACGTAGGCTTAGTAATAGGGTCCCGTTTTCACCCTTTGGGTGCGGAAACCTAAAAATTACCATCCCAGCCATGTCATAATGAATAATTCCTTCGTTTACAACATGAAGCCTTTGACTAATTGTTATAAGGACTAGCCTTGCGGTAGCATTACCCCTCTGCCACGGTATAAGCACAATTGATCTTGTGCATTTACATTCAATTTAACACCTTATCACTAAACGAGACAGCCTATAATTGCGAGACAATAACTTCGAACTTAGAACGTTTGGGGTTCACACGAGACTACTTTTCATGATTTTTAACATTCAAAATTAGAATCTAAAGTTATGGGGAATAAAATCCAAAGTTGCGGATTTCATGTTACCTCGCCCCCCGCAAAAAGTGGCAGAAATGTTTGTTAGTAGAATTACACGCGTAACCAGTCCATATATAAATAGTCAAAGCATGAAGCAATGCTCTGTGGTTTACAATAAGGTATTAAAAGTTAAACGATCGCACGTTTACAATAAACTACGCAATAATCGCATACGTAGGTATATATTCCTCATTCCCACACTTATTAAATAAAACATAAACATTTACAAGTCAATGCAAATAATTTTAATGTCGTATCTTGCGAAATTTAATGCCTTCGGTATATTATATTATTGATCTAATGCCGCTCGGATTATATTACTTTTAATAATGAAATAAGATATATTTTAAATTGCACTGTCAAGATTTTATTTGGACATTTTAATTTTAATTGCATTTCCTCGATCTCGTCACTTATGGTTTTGATACCATTGTAACACGAGGGTCGAGGAAGGAGCGCGGCGAAGGGAGTATGCCACTCAAAAAGTAACTAGCACATTCATGAGCACGTATATTGTGTTGTATTAAATATATAAACATACTTAGTTTTAGTCAATACATGGAAGCTAAAGAGTGTTAACTGTCTTTTAATTAATATCACCTCAGAGCGAGCTTTTTACCATAGACAACGTTGTTTATTTTCATGGTCTGATCATTATCTTAAAAACTTACACAGGTCCGGCACCTCAAACAACGTTTTGGATTTGACATGATGGCGTTCGCACATGCGCACTTGGTGCAAATTGTCCTTGTGTAGGGTTGACTTACCACGCATCGTATGAATATCATCTACATTTCGTTACTTTTAATTGTTCGTTCTATTATTAAAAATAGTATTAGAGCTAAATAATTACTAAAAATGTGAATTTAGCGTTATATTTCCAAGTTTTTTATGCACTGAAAAGACTCAAATTTTTGTAGTCAAATACTACGGGTGCGCGCGCCTGACTGCATTCCCTTGCTCGGCTTCCCTTAAGTTTCCCAGAAAGTGTGAGGTGAGGTGGGGAATCTGAAGTCAGTGGGGGCGGGGAGTGGCCGTTCTGTATGTAGAACTATATACTATTACCTTTTCTGTGGTTGGATGGATCCTGTATTTTTTTACCCAAAATTACAGGATATTATTTTTAACTTACACTATCGCATGTTTTTTATTGACAGCAGATTTTTATCACTATTGAGATATGTTTTTGAAAATCTTTAAACTTAAAAAGAAATCTGTTTGCCCTTTTTTCATAATTATTCCGTTTAATCAAATATTTTCGAGGATTCCCAGTTCCAGGAAAAATAAAAAAGAAATTAAGCTCAACAAAACCGATAACTTAACACGCTTTTATTTTTAAAAAAAACCACTCTTTGTCTATGGTCGTCAAGCTTCCTTAACAAATATTTGTATATTCTGTAACACAACGCTCATATCTCGACTTAAAACGAATAAACAAAGCTTATAGCTTCTTATAATGCACATTCCTCACATTATACGTGTATGAGTCATTCTGTCAACACACCTTTGCTGCAACTGCAAGCTTGCTTACTAAAATAGCAACGTAATTCAATGCTGCCTTATTTAGTTAAAAACAATTTAGGAGCTGTTGAAAGCTAGCGTTGTATTTAACACACGAATTTATAACGAAAGTTGAATAATCTGTGGCGACCTTTCACTCTGAGAACGTGACCCCATGCGTTCTAATTTTGATTTAAAATTGACAATAGACAATCTTTTGTCGTTTAATGGACTACAACCTCAGAGGAAGGATCTCCATAGAGTCCGCATAAATTTACGATTGTAGTTAGTTGTCTTATTACGTACCTATAATAGTAGAAGGAGATGGAACTATAGATATTTGTTTATGCGGCTGTCCACTTTTTTTTGAGCTAGTGTGTGTGAAAAGTGACCGTAAACATAAGGCCATATGTCACTTGGTGCCTTTTGTCCATACTACTTGACACCACACACTCAAACCTAAACGTCAAAAAAAGTGGACACTTTACAATTGGTATGGCTCACTCTATTAGGTATAATCTCTTTGACTACAACGTTTTTTACTAACAATAAATGGTCTTCAATTTAGCATTTTTTATTTACATAATAAACAAAGATGAAAAAACAAAAATATTTTATCGATATCGATAAAAAAGCGGAAATGTTTTGTCACGTGCATAAACTTCTAATTTATAATAGCTTCCTTCCTTAAACATCTTTGTTTCTATGAAGTTATACAAATTTTAATAACCAGTTAAAATATTATGCAACATTGACTAAATGTGCGTGTTTAAGCAATTAAATAAAATATTATGTAAGAGTGTTTTGAATATTAATTTTGCACGTTTAAAGTGAACGAATTGATGTCAAATCCATAATTATTTTAGCAATAAAAAGCGGAACACAAAACCTTAAACCTGTACCGAATATAGGGTCCTTCTTAATAATGCTGACACTTTTAAGGGGATGCTCAGACCATCACACTGAACAACTTTGTCTATGACACCAACATCGAAATCGCGATAAAAAACAGTTGACCCATACAAAACTGCAAACCTACTCGAGCCAAAATGTATGGGACAGCAGATTTTTTGTTGTTCAGTTTGACGGTCTATTCATCCCCTTAAAAAAGTGTCAGCATATTAAGGACCCTGTGTAGGGTCCTTCTTAATATGCTGACGGTTTTAAAAGGGGATGATCAGACCATAAAAAAAAACTTTCTGTATGGGACCAACGTCGAAATAGCGAAAAGAAAAATCAGCTGTTGCATACAAAACTGCAAACCTACTCGAGCCATATGTATGGGACAGCTGTTTTTTTTTTCGCCGTTTGATGTTGGTAGAGACGCCCTTAGAGAAAGTTGTTCAGTTTGATGGTCAAAGTCAAAGTCAAAGTGAATATAATTTATTCAATATAGGAGCTTGCAGCACACTTATCACACATCAAATCTTTTTTAAAGCTACCACCGCGTCGGAACGTGTTGTCGCTGTAGAGAAGATGCGGCCAGAAACTCTACAACATAACACGACTTAATAACTATTACAATATAAATTCTTAAGCTAAAGTTATGTATACAATAATACATAGTCTATTTAATAAAACTGACTGATCTGATCATGCTCTTCAAAAACTGTAAGCATATTAGGACCCTGTATAATTTTCCTCATCATCCGCAGCCTGCATTCACCCACTACCGGATTTAGCTTATTCCACGCTCCTCTGTTCTAAGCACAAAGAAACGGTCATAGTTTCTTCTTTAATGGTCCTGAGCCAGTTACATCCGTGTTGCTCATATCACCGGCACGCTACTTTACTAGCTTATTACAAAATTGACGAAATTAGGTTTCTAAAACTGTTTTTGCAGGAAAAAGGTATACTTATTCCATCCTGAAATGGCTTAAATATTGTTATAAGTAACTTGTTCGTGCAAACCAGCTTTAAAATAATAATAAATAATAAATATCTTGGACATTGTCACACAAATTATCTAGTCACATTTAAAGTACCAGAATCTAGCCTGGACTTGTGTTATGATGACTAGACAACGATACAGAATAAATATATAGATACAAACATCCATGACTCGGGTACAAATATTCATATTCATCATACAAATATTTGTCCTTTACGGGATTCGAACCCGCGACCCGCGGCACAGCAGGCAGGTTCAGTACAGACTGTGCTACCGGGCCGTCAAAAGACCCCATGCTTTAAAGTTTAGTCGAGAGTAATGTTTTGACCACCCAGAAAGCAAATACAATCGAATGTTTATATGTATGAATATAATAAAACGCTTGCCTATAGGTATAATACAGAACGTAATGTAAACATAAAAAGTATGTGCACACCATTCACTATGCGTATCAAATTTAACACCTGTTCGATTATTTTTAACACTACTTATTCAAAACTTTCGATAAAAATAAAAATACATAGTTATGTTTTAAAAATAAACAATTATTGATAATGGAAATCCCAGATATTTTTGTAACACACTCTATTGATTATTTGTCATTCTGTCACGTATGTAGGTAGGTAGGTATTGATAAAAAAAATATATTTATTATGTAAAAATACCATAAGAATAAAAATTTATTTTTCTGATTGCTTACGGCCTCAAATAAGGTATAAACTAGGAAAAATCACTTATTTTAAGGCCGTGTCGTTTAGATGAAAAGGCTTGCCTTTCCCCACATTTGTTTTGTGTGTTTGGAGTTTTCATTCGGATTGACATAATATTTGCGAAATTTGTATTACTTAGTAGGTTAGTGTAAAACGCGCACTCGTACAAAAATCTAGTTACTTAGTTAATGTCCTAGATTAACATACAAAAAATACATTAGGATGTATATTTTCATTTTATAAACTAAAATCTATCGATAAATGTATTTTAAAGGTATAATTTTGTATAACACTAATTTAAAAAGTGTTTTTGTTTCTTAAAAAACTACAGCGAGCCACTCTAGTAAAATCCTGTTCCGATTTAAAAGTTTATTTCTTTAAAAAAATAGGAACAGGATAATAAATTCAAAGAAATTTAGACGAAAACAAAAAGTTTGACATATCTGACAAAAGAGGTCAAGTTCAAAAGAGTATCTACAGATTAAGTGGGTATTTTCAACGACTGCCAAGTGCCAACTACGCATAAAAAACTGCTTTCTGCCAGTTTTTTCCCGCTATTCAAAGGATAGGACTTGGTAAATAAATAGCTGAGTCTGGCCAACGTCCGCGCCGTGGCTTGTACCGACGTTATGCAAGCGAATAGTAGCTAGATATCGATAATTTTATCGATAAAACGCGCGAAATATGTATTTCGGAAGTTGAATGTAGGTTGAAAGTTAAGGCTTGGACCGTTTGTTATGTAAATTCAATCGCTTTTACTATCGTTTATGGTTTTTAATGTTCTGTAATCAAGGTTTTTTGTGTTACGTCGACAGTTCTAACTGCTTTAATGATTTTTAACTGTCTTGGATTGTTAATAACAATGTTATTACATAGATATACATGATTATGAAGTTAAAAGGGATGATTAGTTTGTATAATTTAGAAATAAGGACATCTATCTATCATATACATTCTTAATTATACAACGTATTCATGAATTAACGCAAAACTAGAAATTAGTTTGTTTAGAATCGATGCAGAATCGAATTACCAAGGTATCCAAAATTACCTATGTAATTTTTTTCAAACTATAAAATAATTTGTTTGTAAAATTTAAAATTTACTGAACTCGATCTCAACCCACCGCCTCTCTTACTACCAAAACAAGATTCTTAAAATGTATCCATGAGCACGTTAGCGCTTTCATTCATTGCTGAAATGATAACACATCATTTTTGCCTCAAAACTTAAAATGCGAATAACTTTACACTTGAACTATACAAATAATGAAATTATTGTTTCAATCTAATTCTTTTGTTATAAATCAGTTGGAGTGTATGAGGTTTTGCGTTTAGTCATTAACACGTTGTATATATTTTGAAATAAAAAAGCAAGCAGATTATATGAAATGAAATACTAATTACTATTTTTACGCAATTACATGTGGAGATTTAAGATATTAATAGAGAGAAAGAAAAATCTTAAATTTGACGGTAACGGTTACGCTAATTACGATCTTAGGTACGCTAATACAGCGAAGCGTGACGAATGTGATGATTACATGACATAAAATCGTACATCGAAACAAAAAACAAAAATACTATGTTTTTGTTTTGTGTTTACAAAACTAAATGCCCAACATTTTAAACTATCGACAATATCCATCGACACTCCCCCACCCCTATCCGCACAAGTGTGAATGAACGTCATTGCATCAGTGTGCGAGCCGTGTCAGTCCGTACTAAGTACGGGCCGGCCTTTGAAACCAAACCCAGCGACGATACAAAAGTAAAAACCTCCTCAGTCGACTTTACGCCGTGACAGTGAAAACATAAAGTTTAATTTTGTTTGTGCAACACTCAGGACAAGATAGGAGCATGCTTTCGGATGATCTACGCTTCGAATTGGTGCAAAGGTATTTTTTTTGTTTCCGATCCTATTTTGATGATGATCTAAGTTTAATGTTGCTTGAATCAGGTTTATTCATGCATGCATGCATATGCTCACGACTGTATTCCTCGAGGGGGTAGTCAGAGATAGTCAGAAACCTCAGAACATCCACGTTTCACCAGTAGTACCGAAACTCTGTCCAGTGTGACGGGGGGTGAGCCCGTCGCCACATAATGGACAGTGGGTACAATACATGCCTCGAAATTGAAGTATGCAGGTTTCCTCACTATGTTTTCCTTCACCGAAAAGCCAGTGGTGTTACAAACCGTACATAAATTCCGAAAAACTCATTGGTACGAGTCGGTCTGGACGGGGATCGAACCATCGCCTCCTGCACGGATGGCAAGTGGCTAGATAAGCAGGAATTCGTTGAAAATTCATTAAAATTAGTAAATATATAGGTTTTATAACTGTTGTTGTTGCTATTTCAATAAAATCGTATGTTTATACGTTATTAAGTCCATGTTTTGCTTATGTTATATGATGAGATCAGACAAATATGACGAATTTGGTCCCATAGAGAAAGTTGTTCAGTTTGAAGGTTTGATCATCTCTTTAAAAAGTGTCGGCATATTAAGAAGGACTTCGTATTGTGTGGTGGTACGGAGCCGTCGGTGCGCGAGAAGTCCAACTCGCACTTGACTGGTTTTTTATACGCATCATGGAAAGGACATCTTGCGTTTGATTTCATCCCAACTAACCAAAAAATAAAATTTTCTGGGTCTTTTTGCGTAAGACCGGCTCACACTTGGCCAGTTTTTATTATTTTTTGTTATACTGTATAGTTTGCACTATAATTACACCAAGTTTGACGATGGTATGTATTACATTTTTTACGATAGAGCGAAAAGAAAAAACGTTATTAAAAACTAGTATCTTGTATCCCTTTACTTTGTACTTTTCGTTTTTTTTATTACATGTATCATGTAATCATGATTCACATTTTGTGCAAAATTTTAACCAGCTGCCTATTACGGTTCAGAAAATACAACCCTCCTAAGCTTGGACGGACGGATAGACGGACAACGTAGGCTCAGTAATGTAGGGTGCCGTTTTCATCCTTTGGACACGGAACCCTAAAAAAGAAAAAGCGTGCTCTAAACGAAGATCTAAACATGTTTTTATGCCAATTCGAAAAGCCTTTTTCTTCCACATAAAATGGAGCTGAAAACATTCAAGTTTTGACACAGGTAATCTCGCTGTATCAGAAACTTTGCATACAAAAAAAGTACCTGGTACACAGTCGTTTTGTATTTCGTAGAAGCTCGAAGAATGCAATATTTTTTGCTAATATTGTTTTTTTGTATGCATCGTAAAGTCCTTCTAAATCATAATTATGAATACGTACTATACACGTTCTCAAAATTAAATCCTAATTGCCATGACGTAAAAACTCATAATTCTTCATAAAAAGATTCAGAGATAAAAACTAATAATGACAGTACAGTGAATTACAATTACTTTGCAGATAATTAAATATAAATAGCATCTAATATCCGCTGTTCCGTTTTTTGTTCCGAGCATTTTATTTTTGAAACAATGTCTGCGTTGATCCTACTTAATTAAAAACATCATACACGGATCAAGATTTTAAGGAAATAAAAAAACAATTCGCTTATAAATAAATATAAAAAGTGGGTAAACATTTTTATGTTTTATTAGAAAAAGTTTATGCGTCAAATTACATCCGCGAGTCGCGACGGAACCATCACGGAACTACTGGAAATAATCGTCGATATCGATATAAAGATTTATAATTACTGTGGAACATCACTACACTGCTAATTGACAACATTTAAAAATAAGAAAACCATTTGGAGATTATGTGATTCAAAGCTTATATCAAAATTATCTGATTTTTCTATCCATTATTTCTCGAGTTATTCGAAAAATACTGAAAAATATAATAGAGGTTGAATGAGATTTTATTTCTTTGCCTGCTTGGCTTTTCTATTGTATTTGACAGTTTTTATTTTTAATGTTATTGCGGCCAAGGTATCTTAGCCATAAATCCTACGTATTTCAGAAAATTCAAAAGTAAATTAAAAATAGAAATATCAATCAAAAATAAAATCGGAAAAATACGTATCTCTTATTTGTTTACCTATTTTTATATTTTTTAGCAAAAACAGGTTGTTAAAAAATTTTATGTTGTCAATTGTCGAAGTATCAGAGTCACTCGATTCAAGTGGCACTAAAAAGTAATGACTTATGAACAAAACAAACGCTTTGAAGAAGAACGAACTAAAATTCACATTTTAATGAACAAGCTATAACATTATGTTTATTTAAAGCGAATATTTTTAAATAAGCTATGGCAAGTAATTCCCCAAAATGTTGTCTAGATGTTTCTGCCATCACATTTATTGTTTAAAGTTGTAGTTTCGTGGAGTTCAGTAATTTTATTTTAGGAAATATAATTAGTTACAATATTTTAAAACCATCTTCTAATTCAGAAATATTTACCACAATAAAAACAAATCAAGGATTATAAATTGCACATTGAATAAAAATAACAGTAAATAGAAGGATTATCAAGATTTTCCCAGATTAAAATTTCCCAATATTCAAGATGGCGCCCCAAACAACTGTCACTTAACAATTACGCGGAAGTTGAAAATGTCCAATTCTTTGTCATTCCCATTCTTTTGTTATCAAACAATGTTTTATTTGTAAACAATACTTATTTAAGCTCGTGTTAACGCTTATATCAATAATTGGTATTCTATGATGAGGCCAAATTCAAGGTTTTCGTCAGACGACCTTTGGTTTGGATCGATGAACTGACAAGGTTTTTTGTTTATCAACATTTGTGAAGCGTTTTAAAGTGACATTTACATAATCTGTGATTTATTTATAAATGTTAGTACGAGTCAGAAAAAAAATATTCGTGCATACCATAACAGAACCAGAACATCTATCGATCACATATAAAACCAAAAGAAATAAAAAATGAACGATGATGATGATTTTTTCATTTTTTCAAAAATGCTCATTACAAAAAAATACTTTTTCATCATCTCGGAAAGAGTATTTTTGCTCTTCGATATCTGAGTGCAAAAGCCGTTTTTATCCGCTAGAGGATAAAGTAAATTGAATTTAGAACATCGTGTGCACTAAGCTTGTGAATTCAAAACATCATTAAACCTATTTCTCCCTCCATGGTGCCGAATTTATCACAATTCTTTTTTTTCCATTTAGTCATTTCCTCGCTGTGGTGTAGTGTAAATAGTCAAAGCTGAGGTGGGATTAAAAGTTACGTGTTGCACGGTTGCACTCGAGTGCAAAGATTTTTCACCTCGTGCTCTTTTGATTCCCTCGCTAACGCTCAGGATTCTAATTTTAGAATCCTTCGCTTGCTCGGTCATCAAAATTGAGCGGTTGAAAAGCAAATTTGCACTCTTCTATAACAGATAACTATTTATCTTACCTAGTTATTTTCCTTATCCAAAAGAACATAATTCGTTTCCCATTCTAAATATAAAGATTCTTATAACAGGGAAAACCAAGTCAAAAAAGGTCAATATTGTTTTTGTATTTCGTGTTTTTGTAACAATATCCAGTTTTTCATTAACATTTTGAGTACCTAGGTACTAATGAGACATTTGAATCATAAAATTTGACTTTAGGAGGCTATTAGAGGGCGTCCATTACAACCATGAGCATAGCTCGTATATTGACCATAGCCACAGGTCCGGCACTTCAAATAACGTTTTGGATTTGACATGATGGCGTTCGCACATGCGCAAATTGTCTTTGAAATAAGTGTAGGGTTGACTTACCACGCATCGTATGAACATCATCTACATTTCGTTACTTTTTATTGTTCGTTCTGTTGCGAAAATGCGAATTTAGCGTTATTTTCCAACGTTTATTTTTACTGAGAGAAGAAAAATAAATTATATTTTATGTAGTTAAATTCCCTTGCTCGGCTTCCCTCAAGTATGAGGTGAGGTGGGGTATCTGAAGTCAAAGGGGGGCGGGGAGTGGCCGTTCTGTATGTAGAACTATATACTATCACCTGTTCTGTGATTTTATATGGAAATCTTTGAGCCACGATAACATTGAAACTATAATTTAAACGGAAATCTGACAAGGTTACGACACGTAATATTGATTTCTAGATTATGTTAACATTTTTTTTTTTACTTTATTTACTGAATATTCAAAATAGGACGGAACTTCGTTTTGTATGGAGAGCTTTATCAGGACTATCCTCCTAAACAGCATTTGCAACATAGAAACATTTCATTGTGATTATACAAGGTGTTACAAAAGTAAAAATAAATATTAAAAACTTTTAAGGGGGTTGTTTAGACCATTAAACTGAACAACTTCTACTATAGGACCAACATCGAAATCGCGAAAAATAAAATCAGCTGTCCCATACATTTAACTCGAGTAGATTCGTAGTTTAGCATGGATGGAACGTCAGAATTTATTTTCGCGATTTCTATATTCGTCCCATAGTGAAAGTTGTTCAGTTTGATGGTCTAAACACCCCCTTAAATGTTTATTTGTATTCTTGTAACAAGTGCGAGTCGGGCTTGTCGCGCTCCAAGGGTTCCGTACCCCACCACCACACACATTAATTATCTTACAAAAATGTTTTGTTTTCTCCGGGACCTTTAGAGACCGACTCATACTTAGCCGGTTTTTATTATTTGTCGTTATACTGTAGAGTTTGCTCTATAATCACACCAAGTTTCACGCTTGTATGTATTACCGTTTTTACGATAGAGCGAGAAGAAAAACGATGATAAAAACTAGTTTGTTGTTTGAGGCCCCCCCTTAATTTTTAACTTATTGTCATTTTTATTATGTATTAATAAATCCGCCATAATAGCGTATATTCTGTGAAAATTTCAACTGTCTAGCTATTACGGTTCAAAAGTTACAGCCCTAAATAGGTAGGACGGACGGACGACAACGAAGGCTTGGTAATAAGGTTCCGTTTTCACCCTTTGGGTACGGAACCCTAAAAATAAATCCCCATTTCCCTTGGTCACGCCATCACCCGAGAACGGCTGGACCGATATGGCTAATTTTGGTTTAGAAATATTTGTGGAAGTCCAGGGAAGGTTTATACGGTAAAAAATGGCCAAGTGTGTGTCGGTCTCGCGCTAAAGATCCCGTTTTCACCCTTTGGGTACGGAACCCTAAAAATTACCGTTACATAATTATAATTTTCCGCTACATCCTTGTTAGAATATCGTGATCCGCGCACACGATGTTTAGTATAAGTGAATGATTTTATTAATTGATCATTATACCGTGTATTATCAGTGTATAGATCACGATTGATCAAGGACTAAGTCGACTACGGTACAGTACGACCACGCAAGCTAGTAAGACCACTAGCTACCTACGCAAAACCAAAATAAGCTGGCTGCGCGTAGGTAGAGTAATGTATATCGTCGCGCGGCCAGCTTATGTTAGTTATGCGTTTTTTTTTTTGGAAATGTCTTATACAGCGTTGCTTTTGACTAATTATCATAAGGACTAGCCTTGCGGTAGCATTTCCCCTCTGCCACGGTGTAAGCACAATTGATCTTGTGCATTTACATTCAATTTTACACCTTATCACTAAACGAGACAGCCTGTAATTGCGAAATAATAACTTCGAACTTAGAACGTTTGTTCACACGAGACTACTTTTCATGATTTTTAACATTCAAAATTAGAATCTAAAGTTATGGGGAATAAAATCGAAAGTTGCGGATTTCATGTTACCTCGCCCCCCTCAAAAAGTGGCAGAAATGTTTGTTAGTAGAATTACACGCGTAACCAGTCCACATATAAATAGCCAAAGAGCGTTGCTCAGGGAGCAGTTGCTGCTTTTTACTGCGAACTATTGGAGGGACCACGAAGGGTCTACCGAGCCAAATGAATGAACTTAAGCAACCGACCTAGGGGCACCCAGAGGGGTACGGACCTCGGCATAGGACGTTGCTGGGGCTACGCGGCGGAGGGTAGTTGGGATCGGTGAGATTGTTGTCCGTAGTAGCCCAGTAAAGTTACGGTGCGCGTGTATGGCAAAAGTAAATAATTTATAACAGCCGTTTTTTTTTTTTATATTTTAGATTATAATTCTAGTTATCATTTAGACTGCAAATCCAACTAAAAATGTTCTTAAATAATTGAAAAAAGTAAAAAAAAAAAAAAAATTTGCATTTAATAATAAATACAATTTTTTTATGCCATTTGTTAAATAAATTTCTAATCTTTTATTTCTAGAAGTAAATCAAAAGAAAAAAACTAGTACAAACTTTACACAGTGTATGTAAACTCATAACCTAAAACAAACAATAAAAATTAAAAAAGACAAATCTGACACTATAAATAAAAAAAATACATTTTAGTACTAAAAACTAAAAATACGAAATTTAGTTGGATTCGTTAATAAAGTACCTATCTTAATATCATTTGTATAAAAGATCTAGCAAAAAAAGTGCTTATTATAAATTATTTCCTTTCGACCCGTATTTTTACTGGGCTATAGCTTGATGTGTCGCCGTGTGTACTATAACTTAGACAATATAACTAGGAATCAGCCTTGCGGTAACATTTTCCCTCTGCCACGTTACAAGATCAAAAAAATTATCACGTGCGTTTGAATACAATTTTATACCTTGCCACTAAACAAGACAGCCTATAAATGCGGAACAATAACTTTAAACGGGACTTTATAACAATTAACATTAGAATCCCACCTGGTCTATAACAAAATAATTCGATTGAAACAATAATTTCATTATTATGAGAGTTAAAATTTAAAGTTATTCGCATTTTAAGTTTCCAGGCAAAAATTATTATTGACAATTTCAGCAATGAATGAAAGCGATAACATGCTCATGGATACATTTTAAGAATCTTGTTCTGGTAATAAGTAGGGTGAGTGTGCCCGTACGATGGGTTGATATCGAGTTCAGTAAATTTTAAATTTTACAAACAAATTATTTATTATTTTGAAAAAAAATACCTACTTTGAAATTATGATCATTCGATTCTGCTCTCGATTTTAAACAAACTACTTTCTAGTTTTTCGTTTATTCAATACCACGTTGTATTAATGGAATATAATCCAAAGTGGCGTATTTCATGCCACCTCGTCCCCTAAAAGTGGCAGAAAAGTTTGTTAGTAGAATTACACGCAAAACTCGTCCATAATTATATGGTCTAAGATAAAAAACCTCTTACAAGATTCTTCCAAGTATGTAGGTAACTTCTTTCCACATTCATAGCAATTAAATATTGCCACGTGTTCACTGCATCTCATGTTTATTTAAACGTGTGGATTTTACGTCGATAAACATGTAGGTATCTTTATAAACTCTACTTCTACTTATCTTTATAAACTTGTATGCGGTATCTTTCCAGAGTCAATATGCTAAGCAATCTCCACACTTTCGGCTTAAAGTCCGGCCGCTGAAAGATTGCGTTTGACTGTTACCATAAAATTGTAAAAAACTGAATGAAAACTATAAATGCCGATCATTATTTAGTAGCATTTTGAACTTAAAAGGGCAGCTAGTGCCCTGTGTACTAGTGTGAGCACAGGTAATCAATATTTTCATTCAGTTTTTTACAATTTTATGGTAACTGTCAAACGCAATCTTTCAGCGGCCGGACTTTAGTAGGGTCAACACGTCTTTCATGGGTCACTGTGTACGTTATTATAATAAAATCCCCGAGACCATTTTGAATCTTTCCGAAAACATGTTTAAAACTCAAATCAAAAAAGTCCTCTGTAAAAAAGCATATTATAAACTGGATGATTATTTAAATGATCAAAATGCTTGGGTCACCAGCTTATAGTTTATTATCTTTACTGTATAGTATCAATTATTTTATTAAATAGACTATGTGTTATTGTATACATAACTTCATGTTATAAATATACTAAATAGACTATAAAATAGACTATGTGTTATTGTAAAAATGCACGGTTGCACCGTACACTACCAATAGGTATTTGTACAAACAGCAACCTGAAGAAGTACTAAATAGGTACTTCATTTTTCATCAGTAAATTTTTTCGAAATGCCAAATACAGCGTCGCTCAGGGAGCAGGCTACTGCTTCGGTAATATCACAGAAGTATATAGTTCTACATACAGAACGGCCACTCCCCGCCCCTCTCTGACTTTAGTTACCCCACCTCACCTCACACTTTCTGGGGACACTTTAGGAGAGCCGAGCAAGGAAATGCAGTCAGACGCGCGCACCCGTTGGATTTAACTACATAAAATTGTCTTTTCAGTGCATGAAAAAGTTGTAAAATAACGCTTAATACACATTTTTAATAAACTGAACGAACGATAAAAATACGAATATCGAAATGTAGATGGCGCTAAATGCAAGCGCTAATACAAGCCAAGTCTGGTGATATTTTCAATACAAACCAATTAAAATCAATGAAATTTTTCTTAAAAAAATCTAGAAACTAATCTCTATGCTGGTATGAAGTCGGATTTCCGTTACAATATACAGTGTTAATGCTAGCATTAATTTAAGATTTGTATGGAAATCTTTGAGGCACTGTAACTTTAAAAATATACTTTTTAACGAAAATCTGACTTCATACAAGCATAGATATTAGTTTCTAGATTGTTTCTGAAAATTTTCATTGACTTTAGCTGTTTAAAAATATCACCAGACTTCGTTAAATTTTTTTTTTTTTTTTTCTTTTTTGGAATGACGTATACAGCTTTGCTCAGGGAGCATTTACTGCTTTTTACTGCGGACTATTGGAGGGACCAGAAGGGTCACCGAGCCAATTGAATGAACTTAAGCAACCGACCTAGGGGTACCCCAGGGGGGTACGGACCTCGGCATAGGACGTTGCTGGGGCTACGCGGCGGATTGGGTAGCTGGGATCGGTGAGATCGTTTGTATGGAGCGCGCTCTGAATTATATTCCCTTAAAGTACCAGAATCTAGCCTGGACTTGTATTATAAAAGTGTGTGGAACAGCAGATTTTCTCAAGTCACGAATTATATTGTTATTCTGTTTGTTGCAGGATGTCGACCCTGCTATTCTGGCAGGGCAAGGGGAAGGCGAACGGCGCACCAAACGGCAGGAACTGGCTGCACGCGCCAGATGCGCTAGTTAAGGGACACGTCGCCTATCTTGTTAAGGTACCACACTGTTTTATTTTAAGAGGATATGTGAAAAAAATAGGATTCTTCAAAGCATCATATATCATGAAGTACTAACAGTAGGAGTATGATTTGCGGATATGTGTAAATTGGATATATAATTGAAGTTTTGATTAGAGCCAAAACACGATTAAGAGACATTTTCTCGATAGAAAAATAAACCAAAGTAGCCTCCGCCTTTATCGATAAACGCTTGGAACTGCTAAATGGTGAATAGTAGAAACACGAGACTTGATTAAAAAAAAAGAGATTGATATTTTATAAAGTTTGATTGGAGAAGAAATGAACTTAAATAAATAGTGCAATCACAATTAAATAAAGTTTGTTTTACGCTTGTGTCGTTTCAGGCGCGCGCGCCGCCCCATCTCTTTCTCTCGCATCAGGCAGTAATATAAACTATCACACTCCTATTTCGCTTCAATTATTTTTCGACATAGGCCCTTAAGCATAATCTGTACGACCAAAGCGACTGCGAAGCGGGAGCGTCTACCGCTCGGCGGTGCCGCCCTGCCTATGCTATCTTACAGCGTAGCTCAAACCTGCGCGACCACGACGCGGGGCGACAGCGTCATGTGCGTATGGATTGAGGAGCCACCTTTTTGTTCATGTTCAGGTTCAAAAGCGGGCAATTCGAGCCATTTATTCACTACTTCACTTACACACTAGATTCACTACGAGATCTTTTCAAAGATATCAATATTCTGACTTTCTACAGTCAATATATTTACGAAAATATTTTATACGTTCGCAAAAATTTGTGTCTCTTTCCCAAAAACAGTGACGTTCATAATTACAATACAAGAAATAAAAATAAATTAGTATTCCCACATTTTCGACTTAGTAAGGTCAACACATCTTTCATGGGTCACTGTATACGTTATTATAATAAAATACCAGAGAATATTCTTAACTTGACGGACAAAAAGTTTAAGTCCCATGTTAAACAAGTCCTCTGTAAAAAGGTTACTATAAACTCGATGATTATTTGAATGACCAAAATGTCTGGTCTTGACAATGTTACTCTATGTAATTTAATATTGAATTTATGTAATTGTACTTTGTATATTTTGTTTTGTTTAAAAGAAGTGTGTTGTAGAGTTTCTGGCCGCATCTTCTCTACAACGGAACACCTTCCGACGCGGTGGTAGATTCAAAAACATGACGTCAAAAAGTTATCTATGTGATATTATTTTGAATAAACAATGTTGACTTTGACTTTGTAACTTCTCTATACTTTTGCTACACATTCCAGAATTGGGCCTACAAAATCTACTAATTTCCTACAAAATTTCCTAAAAAAGGATTCTATGCCCATAGAATCCTTTTTTCAATAGCTAATGTGGCTCCTCAATCCATACGCACATACAGCGACATCGGAGCGGAACGCGCGCGTCTAGTGGTCAGACGTGTGTATAATGTTACGAGAGTATACGAAATAATTGTTTTTTTAAATTCAGTACATTTTGGTTGGTGGTAGTTTTTGGTTCTTTTTGGTAGATTTGGGTCGTTTTTGGTAGTTTTCCTAGATTTTGATGTTTTCGTTTTTTTAAGTAGATTTTGGAAATTTTTGGTTCTATTGGTAGTTTTTGTAATTTCTGTTAGATTTTGGTAGCAAAAACAACAAAAACTCAAAACCTATCAAAAACAAAAGAACTAGGTAGGTTCGCATCACACCTCATCCCTTCTCATTCTTGTTTTAAATTGTATTTTTCTATTCTTGGTGTGCAAATAAAGAATCTTATCTTATCTTTTCTATAAACTACCAAAAAGTAATAAAAACTACCAAAAAGCACAACAGTACTCTGGATGTTCACTTTAGTAAGACTATGATGTTCAAACGAAAATGACATAACCACAACAATAGTTAAAGAAGTGTTGCTTCAATTACAATTCATCAACAAATAAAGTTCGCGTCCCGCGTCGCAGTCGCGCAGGTTTTGAGACTGAGTTTCGCGTCGTCGACGCTCCCGCTTCGCGTCCCGCGTGGCAGACGCCCAGGTTTCAGCGTACCATTATGATTCTAGTTCATTTGGCAGTCTCAAAATGTCCTTTATGCCCATTTGGAATCCCTTAGGAATGTTGTTCAGTATCATGATTCGTTACAATCACCCATTAATGTAATGTAACTGTTCTACCCCCAAACACAAAAATACAGGACTTAATATTTATGACAAAACTGCAATCCTACTCGACTCAAATGTAATGCAAGTAAATACCTGACTTTTTTTCGCGTTTTCGACCTTAGTTCCGTAGAGAAAGTTGTTCAGTTTGATGATCTGAACAACCTTTTAAAAACCGTCAGCATATTAAGAAGGACCGTATATTATAAAATGTTAATAAAAACTGTAATAGTAATGCACAAAGCGACGTTTCCTGACGTCACAAAGATAGCGGTTTACAGTTTACACCCACTGACATAATTACTCATGTGTAACGGAAGGAAAGATTTCCTGCCACTAGTCAAACTATTTAGGTATATTTTAAGTAGGTGTGGGTAGGTAGAGTATATTTCAAATCGTAAAAAACAGTGAAAAAACTGACCAAGAGCGTGTCGGACTCGCCCATGATAGGTTTCCGTAGCCATTGCATGAGTAGAATAAGAAAAAAGTTGGAAAATCGATTATCTTACTTAAAGAAAATTTTGAAAGTTAAGAGAAGTTTATTCCGAATGCGTAAATGCGCGCTGCATACAAACGCAGTCTGGTGATATTTTCATTACTAATCAATTAAACTCAATGGAATTTTGCAGAAACAATCTAGGAACAAATCGCTATGCTTGTATCATGTCCGATTTTCGATAAAATATACAGTTTAAATGCTAGGATTAATTTAAGATTTGTATGGAAATCTTTGAGGCACTGTAACTTTAAAACTATACATATTAAGGAAAATCTGACAACATACAAGCATAGAGATTTTTTTCTAGATTGTTTCTGCAAAATTTCATTGAATTTAATTGGTTAGCATTAAAAATATCACCAGACTTCGTTTGTATGGAGCACGCCAACAGTAATATACCCTTAACGAAAGCGCGATTTCATACATCACATTTCTGTTTTTGGGTTACTGTTATCTGTCTTCATGCCAAATTTCGATTCAATAGGTGCAAAAATGAGCGAGTTATTGAGGCGGGGCCTACAGACAGACAGACAGAATTGACATAAGTGTAAGTGTTCCTGGTTTTACTACGGAACCCTAAAAATGTCATCATGTTTTTAAGCATCATGAAAGAAGTGCCTGACTTGATTTATGTTTATTGTAAGCATAAGCATATGCTCACGGATATATTCCGCGAGGGGGTAGTCAGAGATATTCTGGAACCTCAGAACATCCACGTTTCACTAGTAGTACCGAAGCCGCGTACCGTATATTTATTGTAGGTATGGATTATTTCTTAATTTAAGTAGGTACCTATCCAATTTGGCATTGAGAAAGTTAATATCACTCCCCGTCACACTGGACAGAGTTTCGGTACTACCAGTGAAACGTGGATTCTGAGTATTTAGAATATCTCTGACTAACACCTCGGGAAATACATTTGGATCGAGTTGGTTTGTATGAAACAGCTGATTTTTTTGGGCGATTTCGATGGTTGTCCCATAGAGAAAGCTGTTCAGTTTGATGGTCTGATCATCACCATAAAAAAATTGCACCTAATTTTGTTAGACCTTATACAACGTGTTAATGAATAAGCGCAAAACCTCATACACAACAACTGATTTATAACAAAATTAGTAGATTGAAAAAATAATATCATTATTTTGATAGTTAAAATTTAAAGTTATTCGCATTTTAAGTTTTGAGGCAAAAATGATTTGTTATCATTTCAGCAATGAATGAAAGCGCTAACGTGCTCATGGACACATTTTAAGAATCTTGTTTTGGTAGTAAGTAGGGTGAGAATGCCCGAGCGGTGGGTTGAGTTCAGTAAATTTTAAATTTTACAAACGCATTATTTAATATTTTGAAAAATACGAGTTCAGTAAATTTTAAATTTTATAAACAAATTATTTAATATTTTGAAAAAAATTACCTATGTTGAAACCATGATAATTCGATTCTGCTCTCGATTCTAAACAAACTACTTTCTAGTTTTGCGTTAATTCATTAACACGCGTTGTATAACTACGAAATTTCGTCAAAAGTGATATAAATTAACAGTAATATTAGTTTTAAAACAATTTACTAAAGTATCTTTAATGCAATCTCAAACCTTATTTTTCCTAGACTATGGTAGGAGTCAAAAATAGTTAAAACCTTTGACTAATTATTATAAGGACTAGCCTTGCGGTAGCATTTCCCCTCTGCCACGGTATAAGCACAATTGATCTTGTGCATTTACATTCAATTTTACACCTTATCACTAAACGAGACAGCCTATAATTGCGAAACAATAACTTCGAACTTAGAACGTTTGGGGTTCACACGAGACTACTTTTCATAATTTTTAACATTCAAAATTATAATCTAAAGTTATGGGGAATAAAATCCAAAGTTGCGGATTTCATGTTACCTCGCCCCCCGCAAAAAGTGGCAGAAATGTTTGTTAGTAGAATTACACGCGTAACCAGTCCACATATAAATAGTCAAAGGTTAAAACCTATCAGCATAAAATGGGTTACCAGGCATCAAAATGCAAACTATGCTCGAACTGCAATAACAACGCCCCCAACATTCGATAGTGCATGTGACCATCTGTTTTGTTATAATTAAGGCGTATTCTATTGATAAATTGATAAACTAAAATTATATTACAGTTTGTTGTGCTTTTGAACTTTAATGGTGTCAAGGATTGTTTTGAATTTTAGCACAGAATAGGTAATATACGACGTGTTAATGAATTAACGCAAAACTAGAAAGTAGTTTGTTTAGAATCGAGAGCAGAATCGAATTATCATGGTTTCAACATAGGTATTTTTTTTCAATATATTAAATAATTTGTTTGTAAAATTTAAAATTTACTGAACTCGATCTCAACCCCACCGCTCAGGCACTCTCATCCTACTTACTACCAAAACAAGATTCTTAAAAAGTATCCATGAGCATGTTAGCGCTTTCATTCATTGCTGAAATGATAACAAATTATTTTTGCCTCAAAACTTAAAATGCGAATAACTTTAAATGTTAACCATCAAAATAATGAAATTAATGTTTTAATATAATTACTTAGTTACAAATCAGTTGGGGTGTATGAGGTTTTGCGCTTATTCGTTAACACGTTGTATAATAATAAATAATAATAGTATATAACGTGTTAATGAATAAGCGCAAAACCTCATACACCCCAATTGAATTATTAGAAAATAATTGGATTGAAACAATAATTTCATTATTTTGATACTTAAAATTTAAAGTTATTCGCATTTTAAGTTTTCAGGCAAAAATGATTTGTTATTATTTCAGCAATGAATGAAAGCGCTAGCGTGCTCGTGGATACAATTTAAGAATCTAGTTTTGGTAGTAAGTAGGGTGAGTGTGCCCGTGCGGTGGGTTGAGATGGGGTTCAGTAAATTTTAAATTTCACAAACAAATTATTTAATATTTTGAAAAAAAATTACCTATGTCGAAAACATGATAATTTGATTCTGCTCTCGATTCTAAACAAACTACTTTCTAGTTTTGCGTTAATTCATTAACACGTTGTATAGGCGGATGGAAAATTCTCTGACAGCAAGTTGACCACTAACTTGCCTCCACCAACACGCACTGGGCCCGCGTGGTGGAGCATGTCCCACTCCCTCTCACCGTTATTCGTGAGAGGAGGCCTTTGCCCTGCAGTGGGATTCTACAGGCTGTAACTTGCTTACTTACTTACAGCATAATAGTTCTACATACAGGGTCCTTCTTAATATGCTGACACTTTTTTAAGGGGATGATCAGACCATCAAACTGAACAACTTTCTCTATGGCACCTACATCGAAATCGCGAAAAAAAATCTGCTGTCCCATACAAAACTGCAAACCTACTTGAGGCAAATGTATGGGACAGCATTTTTTTTTTCGCGATTTCATGTTGGTCCAATAGAGAAAGTTGTTCAGTATAATAGTCTTGTCATCCCCTTAAAAAAGTGTCAGCATATTAAGAAGGACCCTGTATAAAGGGACAGTTGGTACTTAGGCCGAGATTCAGAGACGATTTTTTTAGTCTTAGCTCGAGCTAAGCAGGGCGAAAATGTATGGATCTCGGCCTTATACATGGCCTAGGGCGGCCAAGACTGCAAATCCGCCACTGATCGCCTTTAATCGGTTAGTATTGAAAATATATCCAAACTTCGTTTGTATGGAGCGCGCAGTAAAAACTATCTGCTTATGCAGGCATGAGAATAATACTATATTTAAGCTAGTCATTATTGTAAATTATAACGTATTTTCCACTGGTAACTATTATAAGGTGTCATTGTCTACTGCCTACCCCGTAATCAGGAAATGGAGTGATAGTAATTTAAACGTTAATCCTTTCATATAATGTCATTGTTGGTATCCTTTTCCAGGATTTAACTAACGAGCGATTTAAGGCGCAATAGTAGGACGAAATACCTTGGAGGCATCTTTTATTTTTCATTTTTCGACTAGTTTTATACAATTTACCGAAACCAAACTCATACCTCAGTATTCTTGGATAGTTTATCTAGTGAAATCAATAAATAGAATACACGATTGGAATTACTTCACTCGATAGAAAATCGTCACAAAGATGACGTATTTTCATGTATTTTTAAAAATTTTTCTTGTTTTAAAATTGTTTTAACTTTAAAATAGTTTCAGTTTTTTGGTATTTATACTCGCATATTCACCATTAGTTTATCTAGTGAAATCATGAAAAAAATCATATGAATCTATAAAAAGTACCTTTGTTAATTCTTTTTAATCGAAAATACGGCACAAGCACGCACTTTTCGGATAGCTGGGTAATCGCGTTTCTCATAGAAAATATTCGTCTGAACATAGGTTCCTTAGGGGTATAGAGCCCCTTAAAGAAAATAGAACTGGTTTGAAAATGACATTAATTGCAGAATTTTTGTTTTTATGCGAGATTTAACAAATTTTTTTTTAAAATCTGACATATCGATAAAAAATTAAAATAAGTAGTGAAAAAAAAAAGTGTCAGTTAGCCAGCCAGTCATAGGTACGCATTCTTATAAAGAAAATTAAAAATGTTAAGTTCTAAAGTCAAGTTCATAATTCGACGATCAATTTTAACGTAAAATTTATGAATGCATTCAAAAATCTGTATTTATTTTTCTTTATAAAAGTTTTCTTTATAAGAGTTAAGAGGAATATTGGTAACCATCAGCTGCAAGGCTGATTCAGTATTCATAGGGTATAGAGCATCTCTGTGAATGGGGTTTCACCAGGTCTGCCTGCATAACTCCAGTCAGTTTAGGAGTTACAGCCGTTCAAAGGTCTGTATCAAATGAACGATCAGCTGTAAGGCTGATCATAGGATATTATTGTAGCTCTGTGAACAGTACAAAAACTGTCATGTGTGGTAATATCCCCTTAAGCATTATCATATGGAATGACATGCCGCTCAAAATACTATAAAAGAAACTTTACCCCTAAGTCACCTCTCACGACACGTTTTAACCATAGATTACTGATATGTAGCAGATGCGACAGTGAAATTTGCACTTAGTTCCAACATTTCCGTTGTGGCGCTGCTGTCGCCAAGCTAATTTCTATAGAAGTTGTAATAAGGAAAATAGGGATATTCTATTCGACCAAGGAACGAAGTAATCAACGATATTATTATGTCATACAACGGAGAAGAATTAAGGCTTCTCAAGGATTCTCAACTTAAGCGAAAAAACCAGGAAAAACACAAGATATAAGCTTCTGACGCAACAACATGGCATAACACTGCTGTTGCTGTAAGTTCAATATGGCGTCCTATCATCATCCAATGATAACGTTCCATGAGGGAAAACGTGACTTCAGCGCCAGAACGGCTAAATCGGAACTAAAGCTGTCATAGGCCTGGTTTTAAACTTTTAACATCGCATGCCGAACCCTAATATTATTAAATATTGCACGCGAATAATACGACCCCGCCATGACCCAAATTATTGTTTTTTTAATAGACATATAGTGTAATTATGTGCAGTAATTATAGTTATATAATTAACTGGGCATTGTTCGGTTTGTTATGACGCGTTATAATCCGGCGTTTTGAGTTCACAGGTGTTAGTTGTCATTTTTTTTATTTTTTTGTAAATACTGCAAAGAGCGAGTCGAATAGTCAAATCAGCAACGATTTATCGGACGTCAAAACGCGTGTCTGAAAAATTGTACTAAATAATACATAGGTAGTGACGTCATCAACGTTCAATTACTTTTTATTTTTATATAAGCATATGCTCACGACTATATTCTCTGAGGGGGTAGTCAGAGATATTCTGAAGCCTCAGAACATCCACGTTTGACTGGTAGTACCGAAACTCTGTCCAGTGTGACGGGGGGTGAGCCCGTCGCCACTTGTAATAGACAGTGGGTACAATACATGCCTCGAAATTGAAGCATGCAGGTTTCCTCACGATGTTTTCCTTCACCGAGAAGCCAGTGGTGTTACAAATCGTACATAAATTCGGAAAAACTCATTGGTACGAGTCGGCCTGGACGGGGATCGAACCATCGCCTCCTGCACGGCAGGCAAGGTTACTCGCCCCTGGACCACCACGGATGTTTAGGAAAATATCGCTAAGCGCTTCTCTCTATCTACTGGAAGTTAGTTACGTTCCCCTAAGGAGCAATAGATTGAAAATTTCGTTCTCTGGGTAGTGGGCTCGGTGGCGAAATTGGAGAAACGCAATTTCAAGTCCCGTCCGAGACATAATTTTTCAATATTCTATTTTCTTCGAAATAACACAACATTGCTGTGACATGTTTACAATCTATAATATTTGAAAAAAGACTAGCTGTGTTACAACGTGTTAATGAATTAACGCAAAACTAGAAAGTAGTTTGTTTAGAATCGAGAGCAGAATCTGATTGTCATCGTTTCAACATAGGTATTTTTTTTCATAATATTAAATATTTGGTTTGTAAAATTTAAAAATTACTGAACTCGATCTCAACCCACCGCTCGGACACTCTCACCATACTTACTACCAAAACAACATACTTAAAATGTATACATGAGCACGTTAGCGCTTTCATTCATTGCTGAAATGATAACAAATCATGTTTGCCTCAAAACTTAAAATGCGAATAACTTTAAATTTTAACTATCAAAATAATGAAATTATTGTTTCAATCTAATTATTTTGTTGTAAATCAGTTGGGGTGTATGAGGTTTTGCACGTTGTATAATTTCTTTTAAAATTTAATCATTTTCTCTTTCTCCTTCCAGTTCCTCGGCTGCACACAGGTCGACCAGCCCAAAGGTATAGAAGTAGTTAAAGATGCAATCAAAAAACTACAATTCACACAACAATTGAAGAAATCGGAGGCGAAAGATGGCGCGAAATGCAAGAAAGTTGAAATTACTATATCCGTTGACGGTGTAGCTATACAGGTTGGTACCGTAAATATGTTTTATACTTTGACTAATTATTATAAGGACTAGCCTTGCGGTAGGATTTCCCCTCTGCCACGGTATAAGCACAATAAAATTGATCTTGTGCATTTACATTCAATTTTACACCTTATCACTAAACGAGAAAATAATAACTTCAAACTTAGAACGTTTGGGGTTCACACGAGACTACTTTCATGATTAACATTCAAAATTAGAATCTAAAGTAATATGGAATAAAATCCAAAGTTGCGGATTTCATGTTACCTCGCCCCCCGCAAAAAGTGGCAGAAATGTTTGTTAGTAGAATTACACGCGTAACCAGTCCACATATAAATAGTCAAAGGTATTTTATTATTGTATTTTATGCAAAGTGTTACAAAAATAAAAATAAACATTTTAAACTTTTAAGGGGGTGGTTTAGACCATCAAACTGAACAACTTTCACTATGGGACCAACATCGAAATCGCGAAAAAAAATCACCTGTTCCATACATTTAGCTCGAGTAGATTTGTAGTTTAGTATGGAACATTCGATTTTTTTTCGCGATTTCGATGTTGGTCCCATAGTGAAAGTTGTTCAGTTTGATGGTCTAAACCACCCCCTTAAATGTTTATTTTTATTTTTGTAACACCTTGTATAGATTTGCTGACCGCGTTTACTGGAAAGGGACGAAGATATGACAAAAATGTATGAGAAATCGTGCCTTTGTTTGACTTAGTTGCAAGATTTTGTATGAAATTTCAAGTAAGTCAAACAAAAATATCGCATACGCAGAAAGGGACAAACAGTAAAGATTTTCTCTCGCTCACTCTGTGTTATTAGCGAATAAGCCTGTCTCGTTTTCGCGACTATTATTATTTTAATGCCCGTTCGATAGCTATTCTCTTTCTACGGTTGCTGTACTCTTCTAACGCACGCAAATTACTAATCGCTTCCTCTCACTCGCACGCAGGAAAGAGACGTGCTAATGTAATTTTGCGTGCGTAAGAAGAGTACAGCAACATATTATAGCGCGTGTCTGTGACTACCGTTATTCTATCTCCCTACATCTACAAGATGTTACAAAAGAAAAAAAAGAATTTTTAAATCATTTAAGGCGGTTGTTTAGACTATCAAACTGAGCAACTTTCACTATGGAACCAACATCAGAATTGCGAAAAAAACAGCTGTTTACATTTAACGCCCCAGCAACGTCGTATGCCGGGGTCCGTACCACTCTGGGTGCCCCTAGGTCGGTTGCTTAAGTTCATTCATTTGGCTCGGTAAACCCTTCGTGGTCCCTCCAATAGTCCGCAGTAAAAAGCAGTAACTGCTCCGTGAGCAGCGCTGTATTAGACATTTAAAAAAAAAAATCTTTCTATTACGGTTCAAACGTTACATCCCTAAGAGGAAGGATCTCCATAGAGTCCGCATAAATTTGCGATTGTAGTTGGTCTCTTTTGTCTTATGACGTACCTTTAATAGTAGAAGGAGATGAAACTATAGATATTTGTTTATGCGGCTGTCCACTTTTTTTTGAGCTAGTGTGTGTGAAAAGTTACCGTAAACATAAGGCCATATGTCACTTGGTGCCTTTTGTCCATACTACTTGACACCACACACTCGAACCTAAACGTCAAAAAAAGTGGACACTTTACAATTGGTATGGCTGACTCTAGTCTTAAAGAGAGATCCTTCCTCTTAGTTACATCCCTATACTATATGTCAAGACTATACTATACTAAAGACGAAAAAAAGAAGATCACAGAAGCAGGACCACGAAACCTTTTCACTCCGTGATCATTTTATAAAATTCTAGACACTTATGTCAGTGTTTGATGACAGAATGATTTTAAAGACGAACCACATGTGCACACCACTGCTTCTTTAGGTCTTTCAACATCGCCATTTTGTTGTTTGACACAATATTCGTATTTCTTTAAAGTGTGTACTATAAAGAACCCTTTTTACCTTCTTTTCGCCTTTTTAAATAGGTAGGACGGACGGACGGACGGACGGACAACGTACACTTAGTAATAGGGCCCCGTTTTCACACTTTGGGTACGGAAACCTAAAAATTAAGCCCGCATCTCTTATCTATGTCACTAACGAACTAGGCCAACAAATTCCCATAGCTTCCACTTGTGTCGAAACAAAATAATTGATGTTCACTATTTAGATCACGCATGCGCCATATTCTCAAGTTAATAAGGCGCGTGCGTTTGGAATGATTTCACTTTTTCCTTGCACACGTCAAGTTGTATAATAGTAGCAGAATAATTTGCGCTGGGAATTTTCTTTCACTGTATTATTAGATAACTGAATGAACGATATTCTTTCAAATGATTCCTAATTCGGTACGTCAAGTTATTATTATTTTTTTAAACAAATATATGGTTTATCGGGCAAAAATCGATTACCCCTAATATAATTGGTAATTTTGGGTATTTGTAAAAACCGATTAAGCAGCATAGAATAGTACCTACTTAATTAATGTTATTAAAAAGAATTGACAACATTTCATTTTAAGAAAGGTACCAAAATAAGAAAACCATTTGGAGATTATGTGAGTTAAAGCTTATATCAAAATTATCAGATTTTTCTATCCATTATTTCTCGAGTTATTTGAAAAATACTGAAAAATATAATAGAGGTTGAATGAGATTTTATTCTTTTGCCTGCTTGGCTTTTCTATTGTATTTGACAGTTTTTATTTTAATGTTATTGCGGCCAAGGTATCTTAGCCATAAATCCTACGTTTTTCAGAAAATTCAAAAGTAAATTAAAAATAGAAATATCGGTCAAAAATAAAATTATTTTTATTAAAAACAGGTGGTTATAAAATTTTATGTTGTCAGTATCTAAAGTTAACCTAAACCATGGAATTGTTTAAATATAATGTAAAAATTAATTATAACGAACATTATAATGAAATTGTTACTAGCTATAAATAGTTAAATTAACAAATAATCGCGCAAATAACAGTAGTGGGTCACAGGAAATGATTATAGTGTAATCGCCTGTGATGACACGATTATTGCAGATCTACCTAGTTAATTATTAAACTGTCTAGTTGTTATTAGAACGTTTTCTGTAAAACCGATACTTTTGTAAATTACTTTAATTAATTTTTCTCATTTTGAGAATTTTCCTTATGCAACGTGTTAATGAATAAGCGCAAAACCTCATACATCCCAACTGATTTATAACAAATAATTCGATTGAAAAAATAATTTCATTATTCTGAGAGATTATTCTTAAAATATAAAGTTATTCGCATTTTAAGTATTCAGGCAAAAATGATTTGTTAAAGCGCTAACGTGCTCGTGGATACATTTTCAGAATCTTGTTTTAGTAGTAAGTAGGGTGAGTGTGCCCGTGGGTTGAGATCGAGTTCAGTAAATTTTAAATTTTACTAACAAATTATTTAATATTTTGAAAAAAATTACCTATGTTGCAACCATGATAATTCGATTCTGCTCTCGATTCTAAACAAACTACTACTACTTTCTAGTTTTACGTTAATTCATTAACACGTTGTATATTATATACCAAGATCCGACCGCAAAATTATGCACTTATTTGTTTGGAGAACGAAATGTGATTTAAGTGAATGTTTATACAGAGGTTCATACAACGCCGCCGGGTTGCCTAGCTACATCTTGTCGCAAGTGCCTTTATCATGAAGATTTATGGTACCATTTTTCCACCGATCTGTTTGGGAAGTAAATGAGGTGCCATCTGAAGGAGACCGTTGTAAAGATTTTTTTTATAATGTCTTTAACGGCTCTGGATACTAGTCCTTTTGAGCCATACGTAATTTTTTTCTTTATATTCTTTATTTTGATGATGGGATAAATGACGATGAATCTGTGGTCGACTTCGTAAGCTCGCGCTTTGCCGCCAAAATGACCATGTACGAGTTAACTTGAACCAAAACTTATGTTCTGTTATCGTATTTATTTGAGATTCCTGTTACACAATCCGCACGAAATTATGTCACAAATATCACTAAAACCAATTTTTTACGAATTTCAAATACGACGAAACACAGCAAAAGCAATGGCGCCAAGCAAACTCCCGATGTAAAGAACTGGTAAAACTAGGGTTGCCACCTCTCAGTGTGCCGCAACTCTAGGGTTGCCAGGTTCAAAGAAGTCATTTTTTACCCTTAGAGTTGCGAAGTTGTGGCAAACTGAGAGATAGCAATAGCAACTCTAGTTTTTCTGTTCTTTAGTTTGGTCTCCTTCAGATGGCACATCATTTACGTCCCAAACAAATCGGTGGAAAAAATGGTACCATAAATCTTCATGATAAAGGCACTTGCGGCAAGATTTTGCTAGGCAACTCGGCGGCGTTGTATGAACCTCTGTATAAACATTCACTTAAATTACATTTCGTTCACCAAACAAATAGATGCATAATTTTGCGATTGGATCTCGGACGATAAGAAGAATCCCGTAATCCTAGATTCTAAGCCTCAATTACTGTAAATATCAAGTGAACAATAGCCGGTGATAGGCAAGTGACTGCACATTTCACTGTGTGTGACCTTGCGCGAGCGGCGTGACGGGAAAGCGGCGGAAATGCGATGCGCGGGAGCATTGCATGCGCGCGTGCAAGGTTAACACATGCAGTTATTGTGTTAAAGGGTATTTTTGCTGTTGATTCTAGCTTCTTATTTACTATGATTAGAAATGAGGAAAACTGTGTTCCAAAAAAAAATTTTTTGATACATGGATTCGCCTTCGCATTTGCCATTGAACAAAAAATTATTTTATAGTTAGGGCTTGGAAACGGTACTTACCGGTTCTTGCCATTTCGGTACCCGGGTACCAAATTCCGGTACCCGCCGCGCATGAAAATGCCGATTAACTATAATTTTTACAACATTTGTTTTCTCATTCTAACTAACGTGAATATTTTTAAAATACTTAGACTACTTATATGAGGACAAGTTACGCGTGTAATTCTACTAACAAACTTTTTTGCCACTTTTTGCGGGGGGCGATGTAGCACGAGATACGCAACTTTGAATTTTATTCCATTAGTTTAGATTCTAATTTTGAATGTTAAAAATCATGATAAACAGTGTCGTGTGAACCCCAAACGTGACAAGTTCGAAATTATTGTTCCGCAATTATAGGCTGTCGCGTTAAGTGATAAGGTATAAAATTGTATATAAATGCGTAAGATCTTTTAATCTTGCACGTTGGCAGAGGGGAAATGCTAAGGCGAGGCGGGTCCGTATATAATTCGTCTAAGGTAAAATACCATAAAAAGATAATAACTAGAACGGACATTAAATAGTAGGTAATAATCGCGGAAACGAGACAGGCTACGCTAATTGCATAGTGAGATAAAATCTATGTTGTTGTCTATGTTTCGGCGTATGCGGTATTTTTCATAAACTACGTTAAAATTGCTTAAAAATCTTGCAATTTAGTCATACAAAGGCACGATTTGTCATACATTTTTGTCATATCTCCATCCTTTTCCACTTATCTTGATAATATTGAATCTACATAAAATACGAAAAAAAAAAAACGAAATTCTTTTTTTTCAGGAGCCAAGATCCAACAATATTATGTACCAGTTCCCGCTACACCGGATATCCTACTGCGCCGACGACAAAGGCGCCAAAAAGTACTTCTCTTTCATTGCGAAAGGTGGCAGCACTGTAGCTGTCAACAATGGCCACGATGTCGCGGAAAAACACGAATGTTTTGTATTCGTTTCCACTAAATTGGCATCGGAAATTACGCTTACGATCGGCCAGGCGTTTGATTTGGCGTATAGGTTTGTATTTTATTTTATTTCTACATAATTTATCTCTTTTGTATTGGCTCCTCGAGTGATTTTCCCACAATAATAAATCAGGTAATGCATGCCGAAATCGGGACTGATGAATAGGGTAGTGGACTGCATAATATTTCAGTTTTATCTTCTTAGTAAAAAAAACGTTTGGAAATAACGCTAAACTCTCATTTTCAGAAACCTATTTTTAGCTAGAATACTATTTTTAATGAAAGGATGATCTATAAAAAGTAAAGTTATTTTTAGTATTGTACATACAAAGCGCGCGTTTTGACGTTTTTTTAAGAGTTGCTAATATGACTAGTTGTCCCAAAAATTTCTTTGAGTCGTTCACTCCCCTTTTGGCAGTGTAAATACACCTTTATATTGCCATAAAAACCTGTATTTACCGAAAAATTATTTATAGCTTGGCAAAAAAGACCTTGAATATTTGACAAAAAAAGTTTTTAAAATGTTTCTGTAATTTTATTTTTTAATCATGATACAACGTTTTTTCCAGGCGATTCCTGAATGACAACGGCAAATACATTGAGATGCAAAAACTCTCCCTCCAGAATAAGAAACTGGAGTTACAAATGAATGCGTACAAAAATCGTTTACAGGTTAGTTTGTGTTTTTAAACTTTTTATTTATTGACGATTAAGTTTAAAAGAGATCGGTTTTCGGGACATAATCCACCACGCACGCCCAGTGCTGCTTGGTGAAGGACAGAGGCCGTAGCGTGATGCGCGTGACAAAGCTGTATCACGTTTTTTACCTCGTTCGTTCTCACGCAAATAGAAAGAGCTAAGTCGCGACAGCTCTTTATCACGCTGCTATACTACGGCCGCAGGTTAGTGTTCAATTTTCTGCCAGAATATAAGGTCTAAAAAAATTAGGTGAAACTATTTTAAGAGGATGATCAGACCATCAAAACTGAACAACTTTCTCTATGGGACCAATATCGAAATCACGAAAAAAAATCGGTGGTCCCATACATTTCGGTCGAGTAGGTTTGTATGGAACAGCTGATTTTTTTTTCGCGAATTCGATATTGGTCCCTTAGAGAACGTTGTTCAGTTTGATGGAATGATCATCCCCTTAAAATAGTTTCAGCTAATTTTGTTAGACCTTATATATTAAAACTAAACTACCTCGATAGGCCTCTGACCTAATGAATCCGTTCAGCGCCATCTCACGACACTATCCGGACCTACTGCTTGCCTTTCGACGGATGGAGGCTTTCTACAGGGTGTTAGGGTAAACAGTTGCATAACTTTAAGGGGTGATTGTACCCATGATACTGAACAACTTTTCCTAAGAAACTTATAGGAAATTCGCAAATTTTTTTGTCAACTTTCCATTCAAACCTTCGATCAGCAGTTTGCATTTAGTATGGGAAGAACAATTTTTTTTTTGCGAATTATCTGTAGGTTTCTTAGAGAAAGTCGTTCAGGATCATGGGTAGAATCACCCCTTAAAGTAATGTAACTGTTTACCCTAATACCCTGTATGTGAAATACAATAAAAAGGTCACCCATCCAGAGATATATACCGGTGGGGAATGCTTTTGAATCGTTCCCAAAACCGAAGCTCCATTGTCGCAAGAATGAGTTTGCTGACGATCATGTAGATCATGTCCTTTCTGGTTGACACGAGGTTCTGCACATTTCGTATTCGATCAAATGTGTTTTTCTAACAATCCTTAAAATTATGTTACTCTCAAAACCAAGCATTTTAGTCACAGCAAAAAGATATTAATTTTATTTAAAAATACATTACATTAACTATTTGTTTTGGTGATTCCAGGAGCTATCGAAAATCACATACAAGGACGACCTATCAGCGTATCTTGCTCGAAGCAACCTCTCCGAGATCACGGAGTTCAAGGCGCCAGCTGATTTGGAGAAGCAGCTCTCATCTCTCACTCTTTCGAACGGGTTCAGCGCTATGAATGGCAATAAGACCCCTGAGATAGGTAAATATATAATTATAAGCATAAGCATATGCTCACGACTATATTCCCCGAGGGAGTAGTCAGAGATATTCTGAAACCTCAGAACATTAACGTTTCACCAGTAGTACCGAAACTCTGTCCAGTGTGACAGGGGGTGAGCCCGTCGCCATTTATAATGGACAGTGGGTACAATACATGCCTCGAAATTGAAGCATGCAGGTTTCCTCACGATGTTTTCCTTCACCGAAAAGCCAGTGGTGTTACAAATCGTACATAAATTCCGAAAAACTCGGTACGAGTCGGCCTGGACGGGGATCGAACCATCGCCTCCTGCACGGCAGGCAAGGTTACTCGCCACTGGACCAACACGGCACCACTTCAAATATATAATTATTATAATCTTAATGTGTGTAATAATGAAGCGGTTAAATGCAAATTGAACTTACGTATTTTTCTTTACCACAAGACCGCAAAAAACTACGTCAGATATTCTACCTTTTTTATTCAAGACTGTTACGATATTAGTTCATTTGAATTAATCGTTCACTGTTGACCTTATGGAACAATAGGTACTTGTAATTGGACCATCGCTTAAAAAACTGTATAGTCGCAATAAGATAAATCATAGCAGAAAAGGTGTTCAAATATTTCTGAGCAGTTTTAATTATCTATAAATTCTGAACAATAAAAAATACCATTAATATCTGAACATCTTGTTTGCTAGGACCTATCTGACAGATTGTGCCTACTGCGTTTTATGTGACGCCAAAATCGAGACGTGACGTGGCTCTGTCTTTGTTACCGGTTTTACTTGTATTGCCAAGCTATACCATAATACATATACATAATTATATCAATAGGGTGGACCTTTGACTAATTATTATAAGGACTAGCCTTGCGGTAGCATTTCCCCTCTGCCACGGTATAAGCACAATTGATCTTCTGCATTTACATTAAATTTTACACCTTATCACTAAACGAGACAGCCTATAATTGCGAAATAATGACTTCGAACTTAGAACGTTTGGGGTTCACACGAAACAACTTTCCATGATTTTTAACATTCAAAATTAGAATCTAAAGTTATGGGGAATAAAATCCAAAGTTGCGGATTTCATGTTACCTCGCCCCCCGCCAAAAGTGGCAGAAATGTTTGTTAGTAGAACTACACGCGTAACCAGTCCACATATAAATAGTCAAAGGGCTGGACACATGATGATGCTAAATGAAATTTTTTTTTATTTTCCAGCGACGGATGCGCTGTCGAACAACTCCACGGACACGTTCAACTCTAGCAACGACAACAACTTGCTGCTGTCGACGCCGCCTCCCCAGCACAACGGCAAACCTAACTTTAACTCCAGCAAGTAAGTTAACATTCATTTTTAATTAATTTTGACTCGAATAATTAGCTTTTTTCTAATTATCGGTTTTCATTCAAATAGGATGCATTTAGTATGGAAAGTCCAAATATTTTTTTGCGAATTTACTATCGGTTTCTTAGGGAAAATTGTTCAGTATCATGGGTACAATCAACCCTTAAAGTAATGCAACTGTTTACCCTAACACCCTGTATATTCATTTATTTAGAACATTATTATTATTCTGATTAGTGATTACCTCTTCGAGGAATATGAACATTGTACTAAATTGTGTCTCTTGATTTTGACGAGTCAACAGTTATTCCGTTTGACGTCTAAAGCCAAAGGTCATCCGTGTTATGCCGTTTGCACTCAAAATATGCACATTTCACCTTAGATCAAAGTAAAATTAATGGATAGGCCTAAAGCGCGTTAAGTTGAAGCACACAACTTTAGTCCGGCCGCTGAAAGATTGCGTTTGACAGTTACCATAAAATTGTAAAAAACTGAATGAAAATATTGTTTACCTGTGCTCACTCTAGTACACAGGGCACTAGCTGCCCTTTTAAGTTCAAAAAGCTACTAAATAATGATCGGCATTTATAGTTTTCATTCAGTTTTTTACAATTTTATGGTAACTGTCAAACGCAATCTTTCAGCGGCCGGACTTTAACACAATTGTCTGTCATCTCGGTACAAATTTGAAGTATACCATTTATTTGTTTCGCCTCATTTTTCTGGTTTGAAATGTTCGCTTAATCCATTAATTTTACTTTGATCTAAGCATTTCACTAGCGAACTTTGTCCGAAATGTGTCCAACGTGACAGGTACGCCAATGTCTTAGCTTAGCCTTAATGGACATTGGATACAATCCTCAAAATCGATCCATGTAAGTTTAGGTAAAGACCAAACTTTACTTTCCAGAATATTTACAATAAATAAATCAAACTGTTTTTATAATTCCAGCAAGCCCTTCGGTGAGATGCAGCAGAAGAACCCAGTTGTAGGCACAAAGCTCGAAGGTCTGCTTCTCGACTCAGACTCAGACAGTGGTAAGATTACTAAGCATTTTCACACCGCACCGCACTTCCTAACTCGTTTGTTGAGGGTTTCAGGAATGCAATTCTCTAAGCGCAAAAATCGTCTCGTCACCAAGGAATATACTACTCTCTACCGAGAGATCGTCACAACCTAAAATTCATCGTTGAAACATCGGTGATCTGTCAATTCGATATTCGCTTCGGTTATGTCATGTGTCAAACTGATATAAAAACTTCAACGATCTGAAGGATGCAAGAAGGACGTTACAATTGTGAGCTCATGAGCTCATCGATGTTTTTGACAGCGATGTGACGCTTAGAGAATTGCACTCCAGAATGGATGGACACAATGCATCGCATAATAAACCTTAACAATTAGTCGTCTCACCCGCGAGAATGCATCCTGAACAAATGCAAATCCTATTCACTTTATTCCGCGATTTCAACGTATCTTCATCGAAATACTCGTCAACTCACGGCCATAATCCCTATCGGAGTGGTCAGAAACATTGCTACAACACAGTATTTATTCCGTTCTACAATTTCCATCTTTCTCGCTTGCAATGTATCTTGCATTTGAAAAGTGGTTTCAGTTTGTCAACTCAATTTGTTGTTACAGAATTCGATCCCCGTGCGTACGAATCAGAGCCATCGCGCTACTCAACCCCTATTGTAAACGCCGTCACGCCCACGCCGCCGCTTTGTAAGTATTGTACTAAAATGAACGCCAAACTAAAGTTTGTGGCAGCTGCGTTCATAAGTCAATCTCGTACTATGGTTGTGCACCTACATTGTGCAGATAACATTAATTAATCGAGAATTAAACATTTTAACGGGTTCTTGCCGCGTTTACCAGTTTAAAAACAGTAAAATAATACCTATTTCAATACAGATAGTCCACAGAATCGCGCCCCTCCCCTCCAAGGGAGTAGCATTAAATTTTTTCCCATGGAGGCCAGGTTCACGTTGGGTCGTTGCAATAATACTTATCTAAAACATAGAGGGAGCGATGCGAGCTCGTCGCAATAGTTATGATCCAAAATCTCAAAAACTCGAATTCTAGGACTATAATAAAAACTAGGAGTGAGCGAATCGAGCTCGGAATTTTTTTGCAATATTTTCAAGTCGTTGCAATAAATTATTTGTCAACTCTAGATTTTGACGCCCCAACAACCTGGCGCCCGGGGCGTAGTCCCCGGTTTGACTACCTTAGGTCCGGGGCTGCTTCTCAATAAAAAATAACGTTAATTATTTTTTGTACATTTCCAGTGGCGCCCCCACCAAAAGCCTCCAAACGGCAGACGACGCCGCAGCAACTACAACAACCACAACACACATCTTCCCCAATCAACGGAAGTGACATATTCGGCTCCACGCCCTTCTCTGTTCCGAGCCAAAACATCCAACCGCCACAAATTCAATCGCCATTCGCCCCACAGAACACTTCAAAACCGAATTATGACATAAGCGATTTTAACCTCCAAACATCGGTTTTTAACAGCTCTAATACGTCATTTACAAACGGCCTGAGCGGCTACGATCCGTTTGAGACACAGAAAAATGGCAATAACATTTTTGGGAATGGCTACGGCAACACTTTTAACGGATTCGGGAATTTGAGCGAAAAACAGACAGTCGAGCTGAATAGCAGTTTCAACGGATTTTTAGATAAAACTATTTCTGAGATGAAGGTAAGTGATGGAGTTGTATCTTTTAACTGATCAGATACGTAATAATGTGTAAACGCATCGTACACACGGCGTCACATCAAGCTATACAAAACCAACCTAAGCTGGCCGCGCGACGTTATACGTTATTCAACCTACGCTCGGCCAGCTTATTTTTGTTTTGTATAGCTTGATGTGTCGCCGTGTGTACTTATAATTTAACAAATCTCTTTTTATAGTTATCTATCTTTTCAAATAAGAAAGTTATTGTTTGTTTCCCTAAGACAAAAACTTAAACTACTTATATGCGGACCCGCCTCGCCTTAGCATTTCCCCCCTGCCACGTGCAAGATCAAAAAATCTTACGCATTTACATTCAATTTTATACCTTATCACTAAACGCGACAGCCTATAATTTGTGGAACAATAATTTCGAACTTATGACGTTTGGGTTACACACGACACTGTTTTTCATGATTTTGAACATTTAAAATTTTAATCTAAACCAATGGAATTAAATTCAAAGTTGCGTATCTCGTGCTACCTCGCCCCCCGCTAAAAGTGACAGATTTTTTTTTTAGTAGAATTACACGCGTAACTTGTCCTCATATAAGTAGTCTAAGGACAAAAAGGATAAAGCCTTTTATGGAAATTACGTTGATGAGAAATTCTGCTTAATATTACCTGTACCCATAGGTAATATATTTCCTGACCACTTATAAATTGAATGGTCGAAAAGGACTGATCAGATTTTGACGAAGAAAAGGGATTATTTGTGTAAAGATCTTAAATAATTAAAAAAAATGTATTGCATCCTATGAACTTTAAATATTATTTCTTTTTCTACAGCTTGACAGTTGGTAAGTTTTTAAAAAAAAGAGCATATCAAACATCATCATTAATTTCATTGGTTTTAACATTCATACGAACAACGAACGATTCTCAGAGACAATGGACCTCTGAAGAATCAAGCTTGCTCTTAGTGACCTCGTATTAATATCTTAGCAATAAAAATTGTCATTTAGAATAGTGTTTTAGTTTAAATAAAACAATACTATAACAAAAAATGCACGTAAATGTTAATTATTCGTAGCCTATTCCTCCCAAAAAATATGACAGAAGGATATAAAAATATGACGTATTATTAAAATATATTTTCTTTTGTCCTCAGGACGGATTCAGCAGGGGGATCACCTTTGGAAACGATGATTTTTCAATAGATAACCTCGATCCCTTAAAGAAGAATTAAACTCCCACTTTTTCATACACTAAATAAATAAAGTAGATAAAATTTTATACAATAAAAAGAAAAACTTTAGTCCTGTTCACACAACTTAGATTAAAGGAATGCAATAAAATATTTTATGAGAGAAAAAAAATGTAATTTTAGAGTAATTATTATAAATTGTAGTTTTTAAGCGTTGTGTGGACACGAATGATGTTTTGTAACTTTTTTTGAAATATTGTATTGCCATATTATTGGTTACAAAATTTCGATCGTGTGATGAATTTATATGATACATTTTACGTAAGGAAACTGCTGAAAATCACTTTTATTGAATCTCAAAACGTACCAATAATGTGACAAAACACAGATTGTATTAAAACTAAAAAATTAAGTAAATTTTTGGTGATAATATTTAAGAATATTATACGCGCATATGTATACGCTCAATGTCATTCCACAAAGTGCCTTAATTACAGTAATATTAACATTAAAAATAACAATTTTATATATAACTTGATTTAATCTAAATTTTATTGCATGGTATTTCACCAGTAGATTTTTAAGACTAAAAATGTATTTTGGTAGAAATTGTGACAAAATCGAATTAGAAATTAGTAATGGACCAAAATTTACCAGTTCAAACAATTTGAAGATCACCTCGAATATATTCTGTGATAAATCTTTTCATGCAGAGGGGCTTCAAATAAAAATAAACGTCCAAAAACGACTGAATTTTGAAAAAAAAAACAAGAAATCATCACTTTTAACGGAATGTATATAATCTATTAACTATTTAAGGTCATTTAAATTGAATTTAGTAATAACGGATGACATTGTAGCTTTTAAGGGTCAACACATTCCATGAACATATTTTTAAATCTATAACTATTTTTACTTCTGATTATAAATAAACTATTTTTATTTTTAGTTGTGTATAAAAGCGATCGTAATAAACTGTTGTATCGAAATGTTTCATTAGTGGAATATTGTTTTTAGTATTGCGTACACTAATGTTACGATAAGGCCAAAAGATATACATAATTGTGTATTTTGAATAATAAAAATTTATGTTTATATTTTTGTACATTTTATTGATTTAATTAAATTCCTTAACCAGCTGGCTCGTTTGAAATAAGATCAAACCAGTTTGTTTGTTATTTAAAATTACGCAGCGTGGTGATAGCTACTTATTTTATTACCTATTTTTATCTATAAAACATAAACAATTAGTTTGAAAATTATTTTCCCTAAAAAAAAATCATAAACTAAGAAGCAAATTTTTTTATTCAAGGACATTTTCCTTCCAGTAAATTTTATCATAGCATAGCATATGCTCACGACTATAATCTTCGAGGGGGTAGCCAGAGATATTCTGAAACCTCAGAACATCCTTGTTTCACCAGTTGTACCAACCAACCAACCAACTAAAAAAAAAACAAAAAAATTTAGGCCTGCCGCTAAATGTCCAAAATAAGAGTACTTATAGCTGAATAACTACCTTAAAATGTATGAAATATTGGGGCAAGGAAACGGAGAGATACAATCAACTCTACAATGTGTTACAAAAGTAAAAATAAACATTTAAAACTTTTAAGGGGGTTATTTAGACCATCAAACTGAATAACTTTCACTAAGGGACCAACATCGAAATCGTGAAAAAAAATCAGCTGTCCTATACATTTAGCTCGAGTAGATTTATAGTTTAGTATAGAACATCCGATTTTGATAATGGTCCCATAGTGAAAGTTTGTTCAGTTTTATGGTCTAAACCCCCCTTAAATGTTTATTTATATTTTTGTAACATCTTGTACACTTTATTAATTCCCTTCTAAAAACCGGTAATGGACAGAAAAAATCGATATGATTAGCAAATGCTACAACACTACAACTGTCACTTGTTGTTGTCATTTCAGACCCCGAAACTTATAGAAAATTCGAGGAATTTTCTTTAAAATAATCGTTTTACCGGAAAACGATGCTCTCTTACATGATCTAATAGTATAAATCTCAATAACCGTTGCAGTATTAAAAGGAAAAAGCTCAATATTTAGTAAAAATGGTGGATCTGAGTGGCGGTCAAGATGGACCATTGGAACATGCATTTTCTAACTCAGTTTTCATAATTCCTGGGATTGTTGTCATCAGTTTATCAGGTAAGGATTGCAGATATATAATCTAGCTACAATTTGGAATAACTTTTTCTATGAGGTAAGCATTTGAAATGGAAAATATCGGTATTTGTTGTCAAGTCGAAACATTTTAATTATTTATTTATTTCTCCAAGTATTTAAACTTTCTAATATCTAGCCGGTTACTTCTTTAATTTGCTCATATTGAGCATTGTTTGGTGTTCCATCCAGAGACCATCAAATTGAATGACTTTCTCATAATCGCGAAAAAAATATCTGCTGTTTTGCACATTTGAGTTGAGTATAACTACTGCAGTTTTTATGTATGGAAAAGCCGATTTTTTTTACGCGATGTTCAATTTGGTCCCTTGGTGAAAGTTGGTCAGTTTGAAATCTGATCATCCCCTTAAATGGAATGTATTTAAGTATCACAAACCCTATACAAGGTGTTACAAAAATAGAAATAAACACTTAAGGTTGTGGTTTAGAGTTTAGACCATCAAACTGAACAACTTTCACAATGGGACCAATATCGAAAAACACGAGAATAAATCAGATGTTCCATACCAAACTACAAATCGACTTAAGCCGAATGGGATAGCTCTTGTTTTTTCGCGAGATCTATGTTAGTCCCATAGCATAGAGAAAGTTGTTCAGTTTGATGGTCTCAGCAAACCCCTTAAAAATTTTTAAATGTTTATTTTTACTTTTATAACATGGAAATATACATGAAAACAGCATAATAGACAATTACAAAGGGCAAGTTTATCTCTAAAGAGATTTCTTCCAGCAAACTTGTAATTTTAATTGTATGTTAAAAAAAGTCTTATTAAAATTTGGTTTTTAAAATGTTAACGTGACTCAATAAATTCTGATAAGAAAAAGGCAAATAATCTTTACATAACATCATCATTTTCTTTTCATCTTTTCTTTTCTTTTCATTTTCTTTTTTCTTATCATATTTTCTTTTCTTTCTTTTTTCTTTTTTTTCCTTTTTTTTTTTCTTTTAACACATAAATATTACTTATTTTAATTATTTGCATATTAAATAGAGTTTTTGGCATGAATTTGTCAGCTACGTTTGGAGTCCTCATATTTCATCGAATATTTATTGTTTATAGTGAGTTTTGGTTCGTAAAATTGGTGTTGTTTTGCGTAACAAAGTGTCGTGCAAGTGAACAATACACAGTTCTGTGAAATATGATGGTGTATGGGTCGTAAACAGGAAAAGTGTTCCATCATTTGTAGCGCGGCAAAGCGGTCGGTTCAACTCTTTCCTGTGGACTTCTCTGCGTTTCCTTCGTCTTTCAGTTGTCTCCAAAAACTACAAAGAAGCGTCAAAACGTCGAACACAATCGTTTTAATTATTATAAATAAGAGAATTTTATTAAAGACATCGGCTGTATGGGAAATATACCCTTTGCCTTGAATTGAACAAAAAAAGTTAATTAAACATAGGTAATAAATACCTAACAAAATAGCACACCTGGACGGTGCATGAAGAGGTAAGCAAATGCGACACTGAGTAAGTGAGAGCAAGAGAGGACTAAATCATTGGGTACTGTAATCTTCCTCCCATTTTCCAAGAGGGGGGTGAGGTAAAAATGGGGGCAGGGAGTGTGAAAAATCTTTGTGAAGGTACAATACAGGGTCCTTCTTAATATGCTGACTCTTTTTAAAGGGATGATCAGACCGTAAAACTGAACAACTTTCTCTAAGTGACCAACATCGAAATCGCGAAAAAAAAATCAACCGCTCCATACAAAACTGCAAACCTACTTTAGCCAATTGTATGGGACAGCAGATTTTTTTTTCGCGATTTCGGTGTTGGTCCCATAGTGAATGTTGTTCAGTGTGATGGTCGGATCATCCCCTTAAAAAGTTTCAGCATATTAAGTTGGACCCTGTATAACCTTTTTTTAGGGCTCCGCTATCTATCCTGATATATTGGACTGTGTCTGTTGTTAAGAATCCTTTTACCATAAAGTTACTAAAGTCCGGCCGCTGAAAGATTGCGTTTGACAGTTAACATAAAATTGTAAAAAACTGAATGAAAATATTGTTTACCTGTGCTCACACTAGTACACAGGGCACTAGCTGCCCTTTTAAGTTCAAAAAGCTACTAAATAATGATCGGCATTTAAGTTTTCATTCAGTTTTTTACAATTTTATGGTAACTGTCAAACGCAATCTTTCAGCGGCCGGACTTTAATAGAGTAACTAACAGCTTTGAGAGCGAGATTTACCTAGCGGCTCCACTGTATAATAGAGAGATACATAATTAAATACAAAAACATACAAAAAAAAATTAGAATAGAACCATTTTTGGGGATCTTATTGCAGGGTAAAAATTCGGATTCAGTGAATAATTGTGAATCTAAAGTGAAATTGTAGATAATTTTGTGAAATATACTAACACTATTTCATTAAATTATCTACAATTTCACGTTACATTCAGAATTATAAACAGAACACGGATTTTTACCCTGCCGATAATCTCCACCAAAAACTGTTTCTTTTGACAACTCATGTCAGTTCCTCTACTCCTGAAAGGTATAATAACTTTATGCATTTTACCGTTTAGTAGGGCTCTCATCACAATATTAAAGATTTCTCATTAACGTAAACCAAAAGTGAAAAAGAGCTTTTGAGTAGTACTTACTACAAACTCAAAATGTTCCATTCCCCCTGTTTTTAAGAACTGCCGGTAAATTTTTTTTTTAAAGTATAATTAGACCATCAAACTGAACAATTTTCTCTATGAGACCAACAACGAAATCGCAAAAAAAAAATGGTCTGAGCATTCCCCTTAAAAAACCGTCAGATTGTTTGGTGGTACGGAACCCTCGGTGCGCGACTCAGACTCGCACTTGGCCTTTAAATACCTAGTAAATTAGCCGCGTGGTCGGACTCTGAATGACGTGTCGAAGTGCCAAATATTCATTAGTAGGTAATTATGAAAATTGAATAATAAAACAATGTGAAGACCACTTACTTACATAGAGATAAATTACATTATTGAATAATTGTAAAACACTTGTGTTGTCAATATGACGTTGGTTTATCAATTGTGTGGTACAAGTCATATGAGGAAGCGATTAAGGTCCTATTAATAATCTGGCATTGAAAATAATATGGTACAGTAGTAACAAGTTTATAAGTTCCCCCGATGTACCTGCTGTACAAATTTTAATAACGCTCGAAATTATATTGACCAATCAGGATGTGCCATCTTCATTCCCTTGCCACGATTGGCTAATTGTTTTCGCGCCGTTTTCTCTGCTATCCGACTTTGCATCCTTTGATTACTAAACGACATCTGGTTTTGAAAAATATAAATAAAAATAAAAATTTTGTCGGGGCCTGCGCAAACGAAGATTGACGAGGTAAATTATTTTCCTGGGCCCTGTTTAATAAACGCGACAATGCTGAGAATGCTAGGACGCATGCAGCACTGCAAGTTTAGCGTCATTAGTAACAAGCAATGTACTCTCAATTGTCATTGTCAATTGTCTCTTTTCGCGTTTATTAAACAGGCCCATGGTCGTACTATAGTAAGACTTCTTCCCTGTGTAAAGGTGAGCCCGTTGCCCCTTTTGATTGATCGTGAATCGTGAAAGGTCGCAAAACACGCCTCGGAATTATGGCATATTTCCACACCAAGCGCAGATTCGGGATTTCTTTTATTTGGGTAGCCAAAGCTTGAATTTGTGTTCGGGTGTGGTCTATCTGATATCATGTACCAAATGATATACAATTTGCGCCTTTTGAAAATTTATGGAAAGTAAATTTGCGATGAATTCAAAACAACAGTATGTTGAAATGATAACGATAATGATAGTAGTCTTGGCCCTTGGCTTGGGACCGATACTTCATTCCAAATAAGGACGACGAGATTTTCCGATTCCTATTTAGCTTTCTGGCCAATTCTTATTACCAAATGTAATTAATTTATGGGATACAAATTCTATCCGACATATCTTGGACGTTACTAAAACTGTTTAAAGAATAAGTGAGAGCAAGTGTTTCAAATCTCTGTTTTTGTAATGCAAAATAGCCTTAAAAATTCGTTGCTATTATAAATGGAGTATAGTGGAAAAGCAATTGATGCCCTTTTGGACTAAAAAGTTTGGAGAGCTCAGCTCTAAAACCTAAATTTTATTTTCGGTGTAATTTCTCGAAAAATTAACTTGATCCGCTAATCGCTCTCTCTACCTCCCAACACAAGCACCAAACCCAAAACTTTATACGTGTAACCACGTTGCTCCTATCCTTATCTGAACCAGTCTTTATATAAATCTTTAACAAGAAACACCAATAAATAGCTTTAAAAAGTTCTACTTAAAATGGCTGACGATATGGAAAATATTGACGAAATGCTTGATGGGGGAGACCATATCCCAACGAAAGAAGATTTACTGAATATGCTGGATTCTGAAGAGCTCAGCGAAGAAATGAAAGAGACCCTCAGGAATATGCTGCAAGGTGGAGGTGGAGCGCCGCAGATATTTGGCGGCTACGGCACTATCTTGGCAGTTTTCTTTGCTTTTCTCATATTTTTTGTCATATGTAAGTTTTTTTGATTTCTAAATGCTTTTTGAGTTTGTGACCGTTTAGTGGTATTTCATCTCGAGCGTTTCCGTGCTTCTGAAGGCACGTTAAGCAGTTGGTCTCGGATAGTTCCGTCAGATGGCGTTGTAACTATTCGTTAAGCCAGGTCAGAGGCTTAACTTCTTTTTTTAAATGCATTTTAGGGTTCCGTAGCCAAACAAGGAACCCTTATACTTTCATTTAGTGTAATATTCGTGTTGTACGTGACGACTAAGGGATGAGGTTTCGCATGCCCATCACCATGTGGTATATTCCTCTCTCACTCGCACTTACTCAACATACATGCGCTCGCCTTGTCAGTGCGAGCGGTTTGTACAAAGTGTCAAATGAATCATTTTTCTATACGGTATTAGTGTTGCCGATGAATTTAGTTTCAGGCGTACAAATTAAATTACAAACGCATTTTAAATAGATGCGGAACGAGATTTACGTACAAATAACAAAAAATGTAAACCTACTTCAAAACTAAAAAAGTAAAAAATAATATTGCACCGATGAATTTTACTTTAGCATCTACAACGTGTTAATGAATTAACGCAAAACTAGAAAGTAGTTTGTACCCACTGTCCATTATAAGTACCGACGGGCTCACCCCCCGTCACACTGGACAGAGTTTCGGTACTACTGGTGAAACGTGGATGTTCTGAGGTTTCAGAATGTCTCTGACTACCCCCTCGGGGAATATACTCGTGAGCATATGCTATGCAAATTTTTTTATTACCAGAACGACCTCTAAAAATTTTGCAAGCAATTGAAAAATCACTTTAATTTAATATGAAACGTCAGAACAATTTGGTTAAAATTGCATCGCTTTCTTTGCATTATTTAGGTCATTTTATCAATTTATTATCAACATTAAGTCGTATTTATGTAACTTGTGAGATAAACCGTTAAACTGTAGCGCGTAAACATTTTAATGATAACCGACCGATATCGTAATCATATTGACTAATACCTCCACGTGTTATAATAGCAAACGATTGCTATGGCAGGCCTGTCTCACTCCATAGCTCAGGTACGGTAGTATTGAAAATATCACCAGACTTCGTTTGTATGGAGCGCGCGAAACATTAATATACCCTTAATTTAAACCATAGCTTGTTACGATATCGATTACATTCAAAATGGTGGCTATGGAACAATTCGATTCGTCACTATTGATTTTAAAACAATTAATACGGTTTGTAATCGATATGGCAACATTTTTTTTTGACGGAGTAAATCCCTTATAGCGCTTTTAAGTCGTGTTCATTAAGTATCAAAATGCATTGTGTTGTGGGACTTCGTATGCGAATAGAATTCTAGGTTGAATGCATGCGTGTGCCGTGGTCGTTAAAAACACAAATACAAGTGTTTTTGTAACCATCTTGGGAGTTTTTTTGTGTCAAAATATTACGAAATTAGTTCTACAGAAGTTATAATAGGTAATGGTGTTAATTTGCTGAATGATAATATTATTTTATTTTACGTGATAGGTTTTTCATAAAACGTGGTTTACGATGATGGTTTTGTAGACTATTACCTGGACTGTCTCACTCCACAGCTCAGGTACGCTTGACGGCGATCCCCACCGAGTGGTGAATGGCAATAGGTTAGGTATACCGTGTAAACTTCTTGGTCAAATCTCATTAGACTTGCCGCCATTTTGTGAGTAGTCAATGCGAGACTTGAAAACCCTAGCGATGTCTCGATGCCAGCACGTGAAAGAATAGAAGAGGGAGACTATGTAAAGGAAGCTTTTATGTCTAATGACTCGGTTCATTTTTGTTTGCACGCGCCGTTGTGATGGTTGGAAGGTTATTCGCGAATTGTACGATAGGACAGGTGCGAATAACTTTGCACCTTATTGCCGTGCAGAGAGAGTCGCTATTTAACCCGAAAATTTACCATGGTGGTCAGTAATGTTCGTCCTACTTTCGTACGTGTCCGTCGTCTTCTTTGAGGCACTGTAACTTTAAAACTATCCATTTTAACGAAAATCGGACAAGATACAAGCATAGAGATTACTTTCTAGATTGTTTCTGAAAAATTTCATTGACTTTAATTGGTTAGTATTGAAAATATTACCAGACTTCGTTTGTATGCAGCGCGCATTTACGCATTCGGAATAAACTTCTCTTAATGCCCCAATTATTATTTTTGCAAATATTTTCAATGTACAACCACGCCAAGTTTACAATTTTATTATAATATGTCTAGATTAAACCACCATAGCATTACAACCACGATAGCAAGCACAATACCAATCGCTATCAAGACACGTAGTAATTTCGCGAGACAATGTAAAATTAAAAAGTTATTGATAAACAAATCAAAGAATAGATAAACTATTAACTTATTAGTGTTTAGTTTATCAAAAGGTGTCGACTTTATAACGCGTTGGTGAGTTTTTATTTGAAAAATAAGAAAGATAAGGGAGATTTCTCTTTTTATGTTGGGTTTTTCACTGTAGAAATGGTCCATTCAAATTGTCATAATGTACCAAAAAATTTTTTTAACTTATGTACGTAATACCGACTGCTCTCAAACGGTGAAGGAAAACATCGTGAGGAAACCTGCATACGCTGAAGAAGAAATTCTGATGCGTATGTGAAGTCTACCAATCCGCATTGTGCACACGTGGTGGAATAACGTAAATACCTGAGGGTAGACCTGTTCCCTGCAGTGGGACGTATACAAGGTGTTACAAAAATACAAATAAACATTTAAGGGGGTGGTTTAGACCACAAAACATTATAAGAGGGGTTAGAAATGCAAAGTAGCGCTTTTGCTTCGGAGACGGCTGTCGCCACTTTAGTCGGGGAAATCTAGCGAGCTTTGTATGGAGCAGATTGCATTAATTGCACTTTGGGTGATAATTTGGAATAATGATAGATAAATACCTGAAAAACATAAATTCACAATAATCTCCGATTTATAATTGTGTAATATTGAGTAATTAAACCTAAAAGAAAAAAATAAAAATTTAGGTATGAACAAAAAGTGATTTTATACAGGACGGTTTATTTTCATACGTTTTAATGATGACACTAATAATCCCCGATTAAAATCATTTTTTCGAGAAGATATTCAACATTTCGTATAAAACACATTGTAACTTCAAAACAAGAATTTTTTAGACAGTGATATTCTGTCACAGTATGTAAATAGTTACAATTATTAACTTTAAGAATTATCACCAATGTGACTGCGATACTTTTTTTTTTATAAAGTTTTATTTAATTTTAACCCTCGCACATAAAAGACACTTTGATTATTCTTACGGAATCTAATAGCGCAAATTTGTGTTTTCTCTAATCAAAAAGAATCCCTTATAAATCTGTACAGGATTCCGAGTAATTTAATAAACACCAAAAATCACAGATGAGGGGCGCGCGGGGAGGGCGTTGCTCGTATAGCTGGCGCAACTGGCGGAAGTTTATCGTTGATCATACCATGTGCATAGTATATACCTACACGTTGCATCTTGTTAAAAGTAAGCAAATCTTTATTCGCGATTCAGTTTTTTTTTTTTGCCATCTCCTTTGAAACAGAAAACAATCGCTCATTTCCTTGATTGTAACTATACTTCATTCCAAATAAGGACGACGAGATTTTCCGATTCCTATTTATCTTTTTGGCCAATTCTAATTACCAAATGTAATTAATTTATTGGATACACATACTATCCGACATATCTTGGATGTTACAAAGCTGTACCCTCACAGTAAAACGTAAACAAACAAACTGCATGAAAGAAAGAAAGTAAGTATCCAGTCATATATACCCACTTAAGCCTTTATTGTAAAGAGATTATGGTACATTTCTTTCTCTTTTGATCACATTCCTTATGTGTGTGTGCACTGAGAGATCACCCCGAGAATTCGTAAATAAATTACCGCAGGTTTTAGTAGTAGTTGTAAAACAATTGTAGAATTGCGTCCTGGAATTTGTAAAGCGATAACTAAAAAGATACAGCCTAAAATGTGTGATCTCTCAATCCTCACAGTGGTCCTTCTAGATCTGGGAAAGTATTAAGTTTAAAACAAGTTTTTGTTTACAGACATTTAGTAGTACTTTATTTACAATGAATCTACCATATAACATGATACACAGCATCGTATAAAAAAAATACAAATTCTTTTCACTGATCTCTCAATCCACACGCATGAAATTTGTATTGATAGCGATTTATCGTTAATTTATTAAATAAATCGATATTATGTCAGTTTAACTTTTAGTAGAAGCTGCAAGGAATTTTGTAAAAGAAATAATACATAACAAATATGTCCTCATTCTATGTAATTGGCATTTAATTGTGATCTCTCAATCCACACGTTTCAAAATAACAAATAATCTGTAAAACCATGAAAATAACTCCTACAATAATGCCAAGCCTCCAATATTTAATAGTAAAATGCTACTAAATCTTACCAACTTCAGATCCTGGATTAACGGCGTGAAAAATGAGAAAAATAACTTAGTTAAATTCTGTTCAAATAAACCGAGGATGGTGACCACAAATTAAAACTTCTTGGGACATTATATTTTTGACACCTCACAAGTTACGGTAGGAACATTTATAATATCATTGTCACAAGCTCGGAAAGATTATGTTTATCATTCGAAATCAAAAGTGAATTTTATCCGCTAGCGTTGAAAGTTTTTAAAATTCGAATCTTTCTATTCAATATTTTTCTATACCGCCAGTCCACTGAAAATGCATTAATAACTATACTCCATTTAAAATAGCAACGAAATTTTAAGGCCATTTTGAATTACAGAAACGAAGATGTGAAACACTTACTAATTTGAAAGTGTCGAAGCGGCAACGTCGCTTTCGGTTGTGGCGCGTTCCTGTACACGCAGTTGTAAAAAACTGACAAAAACTTTTTATCGGACTTGTGGTAAAATGAGAAAAACATATCAATTTTGTTCAACTTATATCGAATGAATTGAACAAAAGTATTTAAAGCACATAATTCTATATGAAGAATAGGTAATTGCAAATACCTAAAATGAACAAAGAAGGTTACGTGAAATGAAACCTAATCTTTGCTTACGTATTCTGTGGCTTTGTTTTTTTTACAACTTTTTTATTTTACTTTTTGGCGTAATACCAAAAAAAGATGTTTACGAAAGAGAATGTATTAGTTTTGAAAAAACCGGAACCGTTGCTTCCTCGAGGGCAGAGATTCAGAGACGATTTTTTTGGTCTTAGCTCGAGCTAAGCGTGGCGAAAATGTATGGATTTTGACATACGGGAGTCCGAACTATGACTTACAAATCGTCTCTGAATCTCGGCCTTAGTCACACGTCTGTGCTCGTGGTCAAACGTGGCACGTCTAGTATGATTTCTCGGCGACGCGCGACGCGCCTTCGCTGAACCTGTTCTCGTGCTTTTCGGAGGGAGAAAGTCGCGCTTACCGCGACATGTATGGAAAAAAGCTGAGTTGCGCGCTAATACAAATTATTAGACGTGCTGATTTGACCATGAGGAAAACTAGTTCCCAATAAGCAAACTGCTTAACAAAATAAAAAATATCCTTCTTGCACAAAGTCATCGCCATTACTCGGTCAACATGAACAACTCGGAAATCATGGTCAACTCGGACAACGTGGTCAACTCGCACAACATGGTCTATTCTGAGAACTCGGCACCATGAACAATTTGGCCAACACGAACAACTCGGACAACATGGTCAATTCTGAGATCTCGGTCAACATGGACTACTCGGTCAACTTGGACAACTGAGTTGACATGTTCATGTTGTCCAAGTTCTAAGATTTGTCATCTTTGTCCGAGTTGTTCATGTTGTCCGAGTTGACCGAGTTGTTCATGTTGTACCGACTACAGTTTAAAAGTACCATTCATAATTACTCCCTACCCCTCCTAACAAAACTCCGTAAAATGACTGGGCAATTAAGTAAGCAGAAAAACGTGAACATATACTTCGTCCACGGTAGCGCCTGACTTTGTCACATGCATTTTAAAAATACTATAATTATAGTACGGAATGCAACACTGGCTAGCATGGATCTTCTCGAATCGAATTCTTTCTCGGTATATAAAATAAAATCTGGGGGCTTCTACATTGTGGAACCTGTTCGTTCATTTTGTTAACTTTAAAATCATTTTCATATTTTCTTTGTTTACTCAGTTTGTTAAGTTTGTCAGTAATTGTTAAAGCTAAAAATAAATACTTAAACTGTTCTATCACACTCCGTGGTTTGCATTTGGAAGTGGAAGACTTGATCTTCCCGCCAGAACATCTTTTAGAAGAATCTGTTATCGAATTGTGTCTGTATAGGTTTCTGCCTTCGCTCAGTATGCACGGAATATTTTTTTTTTTTACTTTTCCGCCCTAGGGAGGAAATGCATCATCATATATAAACAATTACCTCCTTTAAAAGTAACTATGAGAAATGAAAAATCATGATATCCCAATAAGTTTTAATTTGTGGTCACCTTGCTCGGTTTATTTGAACAGAATTTAACTAAGTTATTTTTCTCATTTTTCACGCCGTTAATCCAGGATCTGAAGTTGGTAAGATTTAGTAGCATTTTACTATTAAATATTGGAGGCTTGGCATTATTGTAGGAGTTATTTTCATGGTTTTACAGATTATTTGTTATTTTGAAACGTGTGGATTGAGAGATCACAATTAAATGCCAATTACATAGAATGAGGACATATTTGTTATGTATTATTTCTTTTACAAAATTCCTTGCAGCTTCTACTAAAAGTTAAACTGACATAATATCGATTTATTTAATAAATTAACGATAAATCGCTATCAATACAAATTTCATGCGTGTGGATTGAGAGATCAGTGAAAAGAATTTGTATTTTTTTTATACGATGCTGTGTATCATGTTATATGGTAGATTCATTGTAAATAAAGTACTACTAAATGTCTGTAAACAAAAACTTGTTTTAAACTTAATACTTTCCCAGATCTAGAAGGACCACTGTGAGGATTGAGAGATCACACATTTTAGGCTGTATCTTTTTAGTTATCGCTTTACAAATTCCAGGACGCAATTCTACAATTGTTTTACAACTACTACTAAAACCTGCGGTACTTTATTTACGAATTCTCGGGGTGATCTCTCAGTGCACACACACATCATTCCTTCAGTACCGTATCAAAAATTAATAGTTTCGTCCTTTTTGTATCAGATAGCTCCGTCCCTCTCGCACACCGACTCCGCGTTGCAGCACTGCCTCTAGCTCGTGCGCACTTCGATGAATGATTGTATTGTTTACGTTACTTGTGTTTTATAAATTATTTGAAGAATCCTGATCCCTTAAATAAGAGATTATGATGGTTAATAATAAAGAATATAAATGTTTTTGTTAATCCGAGAAAATACTTAGAGTGAGTTAAATGCGCAAGAGATAAATATCAAAAAAACACATTTTAGCTAGGTTCTTGAAGAGTCACCTAGGTGAAAACTTTACAAAGGTTCGATGCCTACATTTGGAGGGTAAAAATAGAAAAATCCCTGAAAGTGCTATTTTTTAAGTCTCGTTTTTCCCAACAAGTAAGAAAAATCATCATATTTTTAACACTTTTCACCATCAACAAGGGATTACTTAATTACCGTAATTATAAGATGTCAGTAGATATAAATCTTAGTTTTCACCTAAAGTGCATTTTTTGTTTGGCGTAAAACCGTAAAAACACAACTTTAGGTATTTCTCAGGATCCGACACCCCTATGACCAAAAAAAATCTATAAATGCGTATTAAAATATTAGTATTATTATTTAAAAAACAATTTACTAAAGTGTATTTAATGCAATCTCAAACGCTAAAATTCCCCGACTACTTGTCTTCCCGCTAACGCTGCTACAATTACTCATGCCCTCTCGCTCGCACCACGCCGCGCGCCTTATGGTGTTATGCAAATCATTGCATAACCTGTGGCGACACGTTCCACGTCTACTTTGCACTTCTAACCCCTCTTATAATGTTCTGTGGTTTAGACCATCAAACTGAACAACTTTCACTATGGAACCAATATCGAGATCGCGAAAAAAACAGCTGTTTCATACATGTTTTTGTACAGTTTGATATTGGGTAGACCCGACTACTGTATTAAAACCCCAACATAAAAAAGCCGTGGTGGTCCAGTGGCGAGTAACCTTGCTGCCGTGCAGGAGGATCGTACCAATGAGTTTTTCGGAATTTATGTACGATTTGTAACACCACTGGCTTTTCGGTGAAGGAAAACATCGTGAGGAAACCTGCATGCTTCAATTTCGAGGCATGTATTGTACCCACTGTCCATTATAAGTGGCGACGGGCTCACCCCCCGTCACACTGGACAGAGTTTCGGTACTACAGGTGAAACGGATGTTCTGAGGTTTCAGAATATCTCTGACTACCCCCTCGGGGAATATAGTCATAAGCATATGCTTATGCTTATGCATAAAAAATAAAAACTCACCAAAACTTTTTCCCGCGAAATCAGAAAATGGCGGACGACTCGCAAATGGCCGACGGCGGCGCGGCATCGAACCTCGGAAATGTAATCAAAAAGCAATTAGCTGAATCCGTTCAAAACATGGACATAGTATCTATGCTTCAAAAAATTGTAGCCGTGACACCTGAGGACGAGGAATCTGAAGAAATTCGTGATAAACTGCAAGGCGTGTTAGAAAAATACAATGATATGAGTGACAATGATCGAGAAATGTTTGTAAGCCAGATGAAAGATATGCTAGCTAGTAAAATTTCGTCTAAATTCGACGGTCAAAATATTAATCTGGACGGTCTGCAGGAGGCTATAGGGCAAGCTATAATTTATAGACTGGCTTTTGTCGCTATTGGAGTATTGTTTCTGATTATTTTGTTTGGTATGCTATTTTTCGATTTTTATGCCAATTAAAGTCGGGCCAATTTAATTGGTCACATTTGACATCTGTCAGTTTTAGCTTCGTAGTGAGGTGACCTGTTTAAAAACATCGATAAAAGAGAATGAATCGATACGGATTTCAAACATACGTGAATCGAATTATATGTGAATATCGCGGTTTGTTGGAACTACGTTTTATTTTGATTTTTTTGGGTTACATCCCTAGTGTTAAAAAGAAAAAGGGTTCACAGACACAACATTGTAACGACGTTCAGTTCTTTAGAACAGAAATGTTTGCGTTATGTTAAGAATGGTTTATTAGTGAAAGTAAATCGTAAAATTACCTTTTTTAGTCATCATTACAATAAATATGTAATCGTAATTAAAAAAAGTAAAGCAATTGAACAGTTCTAACTTCGGATAAAATTATATTATTCTATGCCCGCCGTTACAAGGTTACGTCTCAATAGATGAAGTATCAATAGATGTCAAATGTGACCTATTAAATTGGCCCGACTTTAATTGCCAAACTTTTTTTCAAATAAGCAAACATTTTTTTTTCAGCAGTATCATTATAATGCTCACGACTACAGGGTGTTAGGGTAAACAAATGCACTACTTTAAGGGGTGATGTACCCATGATACTGAACAACGGTCCCAAAGAAACGTACAGGAAATTAGCAAAAGAAAAATTAATTTGCGAATTTCCTATAGGTTTCTTAGAGAAAGTTGTTCAGTATCTTGGGTACAATAACCCCTTAAAGTAATGCAACTGTTTACCCTAACACTCTGTATACTACCCAAGGGTAGTCAGATATTCTGAAAACTCAGAATATCCACGTTTCACTAGATTTTTCTCCAAAAGAAAATGTGTGAACCAATAAACAGACAGAAAAAAAAATCTGTGATTTGTAGTCTGGTAGTGGTTTGGATATCCCTTAACCACAGTATAAGAAATAGTATCTAGTCCTACATAAGGACACTCCTTGCCCCCCCACCAATTTTAACCTCACCCCCGCGTGGCGGACATTGTAGGCAATGGCGTATTCCTGTCTCGCTCGCACTCAGTATCGCACATACTTACCTCTTGTAAATCTTTCCTTTTTGTATGAACTAACAGCTACGTTTCCAAGTTGTGCTTAAACATTATAATAAAAGTGGCTTTGCTTAAGGCAGCCCAGGGCTGCGTTCAGAGCCTTTGGGTGCGGTTGTTTGGTGGTTTTTCAATCTAAGGTGCGGAACGAACAGTTGTTTTTTAACTCGCCAAAAGGTACGGAACGATCCCGGTTGTTTTATAACCTAAAATTTTGACATCGACAGTTAATATGGGCTTCCAGATCTTCCAGGGCTTCCATCATTTCCAAATACAATAAAAACTCATCTTCCATTCTAGAGAATCAAAAAGTGCGTAAAAATAATTTGAACAAAACAAACTTTTATTCAAAATTAGCAAAAAGTCAAGTAACCACAGATAATCAAAACGTCAGAGTGTTTTTTAACCATCTAATTTGATGGTTAAAAGTTGCAGCCCGTCAGAGGTACGGAACGGTTGAGTTGTGACAACCGAGTTGCAAAGGGCATTTTTTCACCGAGGCTCTGAACGGCGTTAGTGCGAAAAGTTGCACCCAGAGTGCACTCTGGGCGTAGGCTCTGAACGCGCCCCAGCTGATATTTTTTTGTTCTGACAGGTTTGCTCCCATAGTAAAAGTTGTTCAGTTTGATGGGTAGAGTATGTGGTTTAAAGTTTAATGATACTTTTCCTTACATCCTGTACACAATTTTAGATAATATAGTAAAGACATAATACGATTAGACGTTGATTGATGATATCTAATTAGTCGGATCTATAAAATCTGAGTTATTTCTTGAAACTACTAATTTATTTGTTCTCTACAAAATAATTATGTATTGCAGTAGTTCTTAAGTTATTTAATAAATTAAGAATATTTAATAAATATAATAACGAAAATTTGACTTCATACAAACATAGAGATTAGTTTCTGAAAAATTTCATTGTCAATAATTGGTTAGTATTGAAAATATCACCAGACGTCGATTGTATGCAGCGCGAATTTACGCATTCGGAATAAACTTTCGACTGCGTATAATTTATATGCCCATATTCTTACCGAGAGGGTTCAAGCTATCTCTACAGGGTGTAAAAAAACCCTGTTGGAGCCTTTAGTTGGTGTTTCAGACCATCAAACTGAACAACTTTCACTATGGAGCCAACTTCGAAATCGCGAAAATATTATCAACTGTTCCATATAAAACCGCAGTACTGAATAGACTAAAGTGTGTGGAACAGCAGATTTTTTTTTCGTGATTTCGACTTTGGGTTTATAGTGAAAGTTGTTCAGTTTGATGGGCTAAAGCTTAAGTATTACTAGGGTGTTTTGTTACACCATCTATGCCAAATTTCATCAAAATCGGTTCAGTTGTGTAACCGTGAAAATATAACAGAGAGAGACTTTCACATTTATTTTCAATTATTATTGTCTCGGTGGTCATAAATTTGTCTCGGGCGGGACTTGAACCCGCACTCTTCCAAACCGGGGAAATCCGTTATCCAATTTCGCTACCGAGTCCACTAGCCAGAGAACGAAATTTTCAATCTATTGCGTCTTCAGGGGACGTGAGTGCCATCTACTGGAAGTTATTACAAACTATCCAACTCGGTAGCGAAATTGGATCAATCTTTAATTATCAAATTTATGTTGTTACCTGTCTTTTTTTCTTTACAGTTTTCTTCGGCTACAAATTATACAAATCTATAAAAGACAAAGAGTTGAAGAGAGAAGAAAAGAAAAAAGCGAAACAGATGAAAAAGAAGAAATGATTTTAATTTTATTTTTATTTTTTAATCTTAAAACGGTAAGGGCAACGCTACACTGAAATTATTGTTGACGTTAATTTTATTTTATATTACTTTCTCGTAAATCATAATTTATTTTAGAGAGACGCATAGCTGTATATTAACAGTTTCAACTCAACTACTGCACTACAAGAAATAACAAATTAGGTACTTATTTTAAAAAAACACAAAATATTCAGTAAGTCTAAACTCAGAATACATTTTCTTTTACCTCCTTTTTATTTTATTCTTTGGCAATGATTTCTCTCATTCTATCTTTATTATAAAAACAAATATTAATTATAAAATAAATATTTCATCATTTTTTTAATATTTTGCTTCTAATTTTTATTAAAATTAGGTATTTATTCTCTCATTCTATTTTTATTATAAAAACAAATATAAATTTAATTTTCTAAAAAAATTAGGTATTCTAATAAAAAAGTGGGAGAAATCATTGCCAAAGAATAAAATAAAAAGGAGGTAAAATTATAAGTCCAATACCCTACTTAATATTTTTGAAAGTCATGTAATTACTTAATTATGTGAATTAAATAGTAATTTATGAAACTTATATAAACGTGTGGTGTTGCCCTCAATGACTCGGAAATTCTTACACACTGTTGTTAATTAATTAAAAAGCTTAAACCCAAATTAATAATTCGTCGACCAATTTGACGTTACGTCAGTCTTTAACTTACGTTAAAATTGGTCGACGAATTTATGAATTCGAGTTTAAGGTGCACTTCTGATGCCAGCGGCCGATGCGAATGACGCGCGCGTCTCGCGGCCGACGGCCGATGCGACAATATACTATGAAAACGTATGGCGCCGCTTCCGATGCCAACGACTGAGACGTGCGCCAAACGCGCGCGGCCGATGCGATAGACATGGCATATGACAGAACCACGCGTTAGACGCGCGCGTCCGTCGCATCGGAAGTGCACCTATCAAAATGACCCAAAAATACGGCATGTTCATTATAAGTTTTCCAAAAATTTCTTTGCATTTAAATAGGTAAACAATCTCGTGTGTGAGGTATCCAAAATGACGAATGGCTTAGAATACGGTAAATGCCTGCAAAATTATGCATTTAAAAATCGTACTTAGATTGTGTATGTAACGAAATTGTAAATAAAAACGGATGTATGTAATTGTAATGTATTTATCTATTGAATAAAATTAAGACTTAAAATATTGTTGACAATTTTAGCGTGAGTTTTGATTTAAGTTTTATAAAAAAATTACTTAATTGAATCAGGCGTTACTTTGCGGAAATCCATGACTGACAGGTAGATGACACGATTGTGTCGAGACCTCCGCTTCTAAATACCTAGTAGACAAAGTTATTACGTTATGCAATACAGACTGCCCACCAAATAATTGGCTATTTTCCAATTTTCGGAAAGATATTTTAAATTAAAAAATAATCTCTTAAAAAAAAATTATTTGTTAGAAAAAAACAATATTTTTCATTCAGTAATTTGAGATTCGCGCGAAAACAGCCGATCACGTGACATTTCTGGCTGTGACGTCATATTTCAATAAACAAAGTAAAGACACAATCGTGTCATCTACCTGTTAAAAAATTACTTTTATAACGACATTTTACATCTCATGTTTCTCTCATGGTGAAAGTTCAGTTTGATGGTCTGACCCCCACGCGAATGGCAGCTTTCCAAACAAGAACTTTATTCTCTATTTTATTGACTTCATTAATATAAAAATCATGCATATTTTCAAAGCTCAACGCCAAACAGGTCTCCCTTATATTATGTGCACAAAGTTCTTACAGAAATAGCGCATGAGCAAATACTCCACAGAGATAAAGCTTTTAAGCTCACAAATTATGATCACAATGTCCGCCCATCTTGGTTGCAGTAATGGTGAATTCGATTCGATTTCTAGGCTCAGACCTGAAATATTTGTTTTCCTAAAAAATACAATTTTCAAAACGTCTGCGTTTTCACAATGTCACTTCTCGTCTATTTTGTCAGCTATCTCAAAATGTCTGCTATTTAAAATGTGTACAATCTCAAAAAATATATTCATAATGTTTACATTCCTATAATATTAGCATTATCATAAGTTTTGCTTTTCCGTTATGTTCACGGCTATCGTCTTATTATGTTTGTTTTCCCATAATGTCTGCTTTATTTTCAAATCAATGTTCTATATAAATGTAAAATGGAATTTCTGGAATGCCAAAATAGTAAGGCGGATATTTTGAGGTTGCAGACATTTTGGGAATAATCACTTTCTGAAAAGCGAACATTATATGAAAAATATCATTCTTGGAGACAGACATTATAAGAAGCTGACATTATGAAAAAGACGTGCAGACATTATGGAAAAGCAGACATTTTGGGAAAAATGCATTTAGGAAAACGGACATTTCAGGCCTGAGCCGATTTCAATCTTCATAGTAATATACCTACAGCCTAAAATGTTAATTAAATCCATATAGTGTAATGAGCGTTTTTCTTTTGATTATTTAGAGGATTTTGCAGGATCGATAGATGGCGCTACGGTCTGCGCGAATAAAGGTAAACTTTTAAAAAGTTATTCTTTAAAATAATAAAGAGGGAAAAGATGATCAAAAAGATGCCAACGCATCTTTTGGTGTAATATTTGAACGAATCATTTTAATCGAAAATTTGAAACTTATGTCTGACATGGTTGTATGGGTTCGATCCCTTGGCCTTTAAAAAAAGGCAGTCACGGTCTTGACATGATTTTGACAGGATCTCGCGAACGACTAAGAAGCTATAATCATGCCATCTGTTGAGTTTGTTAGGAACTAAATTTAAAAAAGAAGAAAATCGCTCATTCAAAATCATAATTTCATGTAGTGCATAATTATTAGGCAATTTATAAAACGACTGATTTTAAGAATTCCTTAACTAGGTATACAATACATAAATATATTTTATGTATTGAATACTAATTTATTTATTTTCTGTTCAATGACTATTTAAGAAAAAAACCTTGTATTTGAAACAGTATGTCTCCATACTAGGTACGTAACTTGCAGCACAAAAGGTTTAACTTACTACATACCGAACATCCCTGCCCCTCGCTAACTTCAGATACCGCACCTCACCCCGCACTTCGAGGGTAATTTTAGGGGAGCCGAGCAAAAAACCACATACTTACAAACGTATCACGCGTGGGAGTGGGATGGTGCATGTGCCGACGCCATCTTATTGCAGTACTATTGAATGAGTTTCTTGTATAGAGTGCCGGGGGTGTGCTTGTAGTCAAAAATCTTCAAATAGAGAAAACTCAATTGACAACATTTCATTTTAAGAAAGGTACCACAAAATAAGAAAACCATTTGGAGATTATGTGATTCAAAGCTTATATCAAAATTATCCGATTTTTCTATCCATTATTTCTCGAGTTATTTGAAAAATGCTGAAAAATATAATAGAGGTTGAATGAGATTTTATTCCTTTGCCTGCTTGGCTTTTCTATTGTATTTGACAGTTTTATAAATCCTTAGTTTTTGAGAAAATTCAAAAGTAAATTAAAAATAGAAATATCGGTCAAAAATAAAATCGGAAAAATACATATCTCTTATTTTTAACCTATTTTTATATTTTTTATTAAAAACAGGTGGTTAAAAAAAAATGTAATGTCAATTATAGAAAATATTATTTCAAAGGGGTAGAATGAGTTTTCGTTCTTGGTAAGTATGCATTTTTTCCCGGATACATCGCCATGCCAAGACAAAAGGTTGACTACACAAACATTTAGTTCAAATCAAAACTTAGATTTGCCAAAAAAACAATTATAAATTATTTGTCCACTTTCATCAGTTTACACTTAATTGTAAACCAATTTTGACAAAATTGAGGCGCCATGTAAAAAGATTAGCGGTAACTTTTAAATGTAGGTAGCATATTTTTACATTAGTATGGAGATATATGATTTTACGTACTACACTCACCCAAACATTTTAGTTACTAATTTATAACGTCGTAACCAAGATATATATCAACATATTTTTTGTCAATTTTATTATAAAACATTCCATTTTGTGTAACTATGAAAGTGTTAGTGTTCTGTTAAATAAATATAAATTTTACATGATTTTCCTGTTGTTTAATTGTGTCTAATGAATGTTGAATGATTGATCAGCCTAACAAGACACCAGTTCCCCGATTGCGCTAAGTTAAAACATCGAAGTTCTATTCTTATCCAATTTCAGTTCTAATCACATTGTAATCCAATTACTATTCAAACTCTATGCAACTGACAGCCTTTAACGTCTGAGCGATCGGTCAAAACGGCTCTCAACTCAAGCGAAAATACCAGGAAAAACACAAGATATAAGCTTCTGATCTTTGACTAATTATTATAAGGACTAGCCTTGCGATCGCATTTCCCCTCTGCCACGGTATAAGCACAATTAATCTTGTGCATTTACATTCAATTTTACACCTTATCACTAAACGACAGCCTATAATTGCGAAATAATAACTTCGAACTTAGAACGTTTGGGGTTCACACGAGACTACTTTTCATGATTTTTAAAATTCAAAATTAGAATCTAAAGTTATGGGGAATAAAATCCAAAGTTGCGGATTTCATGTTACCTCGCCCCCCGCAAAAAGTGGCAGATATGTTTGTTAGTAGAATTACACGCGTAACCAGTCCACATATAATTAGTCAAAGCTTCTGATGCAACAACACGGCATAACGCTGCTGTTGCTGTAATTTCAATATGGCGTCCTATCATCGTCCAATGATGACGATTCATGAAGGAAAATGTGACTTCAGCGCCAAGCGCTTGGCTCAGACGTTAAAGGCTGTCAGTTACATAGCGATGCGGAATTCAGCACAGTTGAATAGTAAGTAATTGGATTGCAATGTGATTAGAACTGAAATTGAATAAGAATAGTACTTCGATGTTTTAAATTAGCGCAATCGGTCTCTCGGTTCACTCATACAAGGCGACGGAGAAATAGATCGGGACGTCAAGCACCGAATCAACTCGGGGTGTATGAAGTTGCGGCAGGTTACGGGAACGATCTGCGACTCCCGGAATCCCCCTCAAATTGAAGGGGAAAATATATAAAACCGTAATAAGACCTGTCGTCATGTATGGGTCTGAGTGTTGGGCCACAAAAGGGACGGATGAGAAACGATTGCATGCAGCTGAGATGAGAATGTTGAGATGGATGTGTGGTGTAACTAGAATGGATAAGATAAGGAATGAGTATATTAGAGGAAGTTTGAAAGTAGCACCTATGACGGAAAAATTGCAGGGTAATAGATTATCGTGGTATGGTCATGTAATGCGGACAGACGAGTGTCATATTACGAGACGAGTGTTAAGTATGAATGTGGATGGCTGCGGTAGGAGAGGAAGGCCGAAGAAAAGATGGATGGATTGTGTGAAAGATGATATGCGTAAGAAAGGAGTGAGTGCTGAAATGACGGCTAAGAGAGATGAATGGAAGAGGATGACATATTGCGCCGACCCCAAATGATGGGAAATGGGCAAGAGAATGATGATGATGGTCTCCTGTAGTAGTATTACAATAGGTACACAGTTACAGTAGGTAGTTTTATTTCCATATTTTTATCATCATCATCACAGCCTATAATACTTCCCACTGCAGGGCACAGGCCTACCCTCAGGGAGGGTGTATGTATCACAGAACATTATAAGAGGGGTTAGAAGTGCAAAGTAGGCGTGGAACGTGTCGCCACAGGTTATGCAATGATTTGCATAACACCATAAAGCGCGCGGCGTGGTGCGAGCGAGAGGGCATGAGTAATTGTAGCAGCGTGAGCGGGAAGACAAGTGGCGACAGCCGTCTCCGAAGCAAAAGCGCTACTTTGCATTTCTAACCCCTCTTATAATTTTCTGTGGTAGACTTCACATACGCATCGAAATTTCTTTTTCAGCATAAAGGCAAGGTGTTACAAAAATACAAATAAATATTTAAGGGGGTGGTTTAGACCATCAAACTGAACAACTTTCACTATGGTACCAATATCGAAAACACGAAAAAAAAACCGATGTTCCATACTAAACTATAAATCAACTCGAGCTAAATGTATGGGATAGCAGATTTTTTTTTTCGCGATTTCGATGTTCAACAACCCCCTTAAAAGTTTGAAATGTTTATTTTTACTTTTGTAACACCATGTATACATGATTGTGATAAGAATGAAACATCGATCTTGGTTTGTATACGAGCATAATAATATCTGAAACAGTGTTTTTTGCCGGGTCTACAAGTAGTACTAGTTTCAATGTAGACTACCCCATTGCTACCTGGCCTACTTAGTCGGGGAAATCTACGGATTTTTGTATGGAGTAGGTTGCATTAATTGCACTTTTGGTGAAAATTTGGAATATAGTAGATACATACCTGAAAAACATAAATTCTCAATAATCCCCGATTTTTTATATTGTATTACTGAATAATTAAGACATTTACAAAACATTAAATTTAGGTATGAACAAAAAATGGAAAACTGGTGATTTTGTACAGGATGGCTTCGTTCAATACGTTTTACTTATAACAATAATAATCCACGGTTAATATCGTTAATTTGGGTAGATATTTAATATTTTGTAAGTCTTCAAAAATTATAACCTCAAAACTAAATTATTTACTGTTTTTTTTTACACATTAAATTTGCCTTTTGATAATTAACTGTCTCTATTGCTGGTATGCTGGTCGAAATATTTTTAGAAATAAGCTTGCCATTTGTACATTAATATCGATTTTAAGGTATTTCTCAGGTTCCTGAGCCAATATAACCACGAAATCTCAACAAAAGTGTTATAAACTAACAGTAATATTATTTCAAACACAATTTACTAAAGTGTCTTTAATGCAATCTCAAACCTTATTTTTCCTAGACTATACTTGAAAAGTTTGCTGGTATAGGCGCAGTTTATAATATGATCATTTTAAAAATTAGGAATGTAGGATAATGAAATAAAAAGTCAACAAATCAAGAAAGAATGCTTTTATTTCAATTAAAGCCTATATTTACAAACTCGTGAAGCATTCCCTCGGCGATTTTCTAAAAAAATAAAATTCAGAACATTACATCTTTGGGACAAAACGTATAGAATATTCAGTAGGTATTGCGTACAAACGAAGTCTGGTGATATTTTCAATACTAAGCAATTAAAGTCAATTAAAATTTGCAGAAACGATCTAGAAACAAATCTCTATGCTTGTATCTTGTCCGATTTTCATTAAAATATACCTACAGTCTCAATGCTAAGATTAATTTAATATTTGTATGGAAATTTTTGAGACACTTTAACTTTAAAACTATACATTTTAACGAAAATCTGACAAGATACAAGCATAGAGATAACTTTCTAGATTGTTTCTGAATAATTTTTAACAAAAAAAAATTGTTAATTCCCCCTCTCTTTTTTAATTCGTAGACACCATCTTGAAATAATATACCCTATGTCACTCTCATGATTTTTACGAATCCAATGACACCCCACACGTTAAAATCCATCAAGCCTTTTAGGCTGTAGGCCGTGCCAAAGAAATAGACATACAAACATACATACATACATACATACATAGATACATACATACATACATACGCTCGAAAAACATAACCCTCCTTCTGTCGCAGTCGGGTAAAAATGTCACTGACTTTAATTGGTTAGTATTGAAAGTATAACCAGACTTCGTTTGTATGGAGCGCGCCAACAGTAATATATACCCTTAATGTTGTAGCACTATGAATATCGAAGACATTAAATCAAAACCAACGCAGTGTTCATTAAATCTATGCATATGCTCACGACTATATTCCCCGAGGGGGTAGTCAGAGATATTCTGAAAGCAGAGAACATCCACGTTTCACTAGTACTACCGAAACTCTGTCCAGTGTGACGGGGAGTGAGCCCGCCGCCACTTATAATGGACAGTAGGTACAATACATGCCTCGAAATTGATGCATGCAGGTTTCCTCACGATTAGATGTATCTGCGACACCATCACGGCTAGCATGCCACCCACGACAAAGCGTATAAACGAGAAAATAGTCGTGCGCGCTCTCTCTAGCATATGTAATATAATAAGGATGGAGGCACATCTCGATTTTTATCGTTTTCATCGGTAGCATGCGAGGCCTACAGCTTTTTATAAATGCAAGATAATTTTTTTTTATGATACACTTTATTGAAACTTATTGAAAATATTTTTTCAATAAGTTTCAATCATATTTTTTCAAAAATACTATAATAATAAAAGTTTTTCTGTCTCTTCGAAAATAAAACATTTTTTTCATATATTTAGTATATACCTACTACGTTAGATCGGCTACAGATTATCCAAGGCGAGACCAAAAAAATAGATTTTGAAAAAAAAAAGCGGGACTCGTTCCTTTGACAACGGATGCTAGGTCCATACAGGCTCATAGCGTGTTCGTGAATGGTCTCGTCTATCTATCTCGCTCTAACATACGTTAATGCTATGCCCTTTCTCTTTCGCATGTCCGATCTAACGTAGTATATGCTAAATCTATGTTTTTTTCTATCTGATTTAGTATAAATTTTAGCCAGTAAGTTATGAAGGCGAAACACCTACCTACCAATAATAATTTCATATAAATAATTTTAGTAATGTTTAGTCAATAATTTTTTTTAATTTTCTTAGATTTTTTATACATGATGAGATAATTATTGTGTTTACGATTTTAGAATATTTTTAAAATCCGTGGGTGAATTCGTTTTTTAAAAAACTTATACAATTATTTTTTTAACTAAAAGAGGTAATCGAATACACTGCAACATTAATAATGATTTTAAAAACAACATTTTAATTTCACGAAGTCCTACACAGACACTTTTAAGTACCTACCTATCCAAAAATACCTATTTGCTAGAATCCACGATATTTGCAGTCCCAATTTCTTTCTTATCTGTGGAGATAAAATTTCAAAAAAACCCTTTTTAGTGAGCACCTAGATGCCAATGGAAACTTCCATGCCAAATTTTAAGTTTGTAGTTTTACAGTTTTGGAGATTTCGTGTTGAGTTAGTGTGCATATTTTACACAGCTTGTCCGACAAAAGTACAAATTTCTGCCACCCCGGGCGCTGCGATCGATATCCAGAAATATTGATTTTAAATAGGTACCTACTCTACTGTTTCACCACTGCCTAAAAAAGAACCGTTAGAAATAAGTCCTACAATTGAGCTATCTACCTGGTCATAGAATTCACCCAATAATAAAGCGTGTTGAGAACAAATTTGATATATTATAATATGCTTTAATAATCTATCGAACTGTCATTTTATAACTTTATTTCCGGCCGCAAAATAGGGTATTTGACAGCATGTAAAATAAAGGATATATTGATGGCATCCGTATTGAATACGAATTTTGGAAACCAACTATTTAGTCAGTTACGAAAAATACTGGATATTTTAGGAGAAAATCGACGTAGAAAATATTTTTTTTGTCTACTTTACCACGTGATCGTAAACGACTGTGATTGGCCGAATGGTGGATGACGTCAACTGCTTGTAAACAGTTGCGTGTAGTGTGAGTGTCGTACATAGTTTACGTCATCGTGACGTCACCTGCTTCTAGCCACGTATATTGTCCGGAAAAGCGTTTTCGCGGGATATTTAAATAATAATTTTAATTTTCGTTTTTTCTTGCATATTATGTCATGGAACGTAAAATATACATTTTCTATAGAGTCCTTACACATCAGTGATTAACGTAGAACAGTTTTTAAAAACCTGTCAAATACCCTATTATGCACCAATTTATTTGGTGAACGAAATGTGATTTAAGTGAAAGTTTATACAGCGGTTCATACAACGCCGCCGGGTTGCCTAGCAAAATCTTGCCGCAAGTGCCTTTACCATGATGATTTATGGCACAATTTTTTCCATCTATCTATTTGGGAAGTAAATGAGATGCCATCTGAAGGAGACCAATCTAAAGAACTGGAGAAACTACCTCTCAGTCTTCGTAACTCTAGGATTTAAAATGACTTCTTTGTACCTGGCAACCCTAGAGTTGCGGCAGACTGAGAGGTGTCAACCTTAGTTTTTTTCAGTTCTTTACATCGTTCTCCTTCAGATGGCACCTCAATAACTTCCCAAACAGATAGGTGAAAATGGTACCATAAATTATCATGGTATAGCATTGACTTACCACTACTGGACGGAGGTCCGCGCTCATAAGTGTCCGAATAAAAAGAGAACGAAAACGTAAAAAAGAGAACGAATTACGCAACAGTCTTCGTTTGATCGGCCGACTACGAACACGGACTGTGGGGGAGTGGGACGGAAAATAATTTCAGCATTTTCAATGTTTTTAGTTGGTTTATATTACTACTTTAGTTGGATTATCAAATGAAAGCTTATAAAAATACGAGTCTAAAAATATTTTTTTGTTAGTCTCTATGAATCTTTTTTGAATAAAATTTTTCAACAAACACAGAAAAACTGCTGTCCCCACCGATATTTCAAAAACCAGAGTCATGTAAAATCTGAAAAAAATCATGAGCATTAGAAATAAGGTGTAGACGGCCGCAAAATTATCACGCTGGCTCTAACTTGGATAGTTTTTTTCTATACCCAAAAAACCACCACCAGTGTAAAATGATCTTCAGTTACTATGTGACCACATACTAAGTAAGTGTCAATTTATAGTAGTTGTTTTCAACGACCTATTTTAAACAGACAAGAGTTCTGACTCGCACTTGGCCGTAAATTTTTTAAATACTTATGAAACCTGTGCGCAAAGGAAAGCCTAAATATTTGAAAAAGTGGAGGATACCTCTTAAATACATCAAGCCGTTTAGGCTACAGGGCATACCAAAGAATTAGACATAGATACATACATACGCTCGAAAAACATTACTCTCCTTCTGGGGCAGTCATTAAAAAGCCTTATTTTACTTGCCTACATATTGGGTAATGATGTTTTTAACGAAACAGGCAGCCCTGTCGTTGCAGTAAGGCCAACGACAAGCAATTTTAACAGTACGCGTAAACGTTTAAGGTAAATTTTCGCTGGCAGCGGTCGGCGCCGTGAAAGAGTAGGCTATTAAAGCGGAAGGTATTGACGATTTTGTTTGAAGTGATTTATCTGTTACGTAGTAACTTATTATTAATCTGTGACCCGGCGTCCATAGTATTCTACGTCAATGTGGTAAAGGTACTTGCGGCAAGATTTTGCTAGGCAACCCGGCAGCGTTGTATGAACCTCTGTGTACCCTTTCACTTAAATCACATTTCGTTCACCAAACAAATGAGTGCATAATTTTGCGGTCGGATCTTGTTATGTTACTACCTCTTTCGTACTTATATTTGCGTCATAAAAACAGTTTTCTCGAATAGATTGCAGTCGGTAGGAGACGGCTATTAATCGAAAAGGGCTAAAGTCAGCAGTCGGCACTGACAATAATCATCCTAAGATAATGATAGCTTCACTTCATAGATTGCAAGATAATGATCATTGTGTCCGTAGATTAAAACGGACCTTTTGTTGATTAATATAGGTGCCGAGTAGTTAAGGAATGCGTATCGAATGCCTAGGAAGGTGATGACACTCAAGACAATATCCGAACACCTAATTATGTACATAACATAGCAGTGTCATTGATTTACCAACTACTGGACGTAGGATCCGTGCTCAAAAGTGTCCGAACCAAAAGAGCGCCAAAACGTAAAAGAGAACCAATTCCGCGACAGTCTTCGTTTGATCGGCAGACTACAAGCACGCGCGGGCGCGCGGGAGCACGGCGCACGCCGTGCCCCATATGGAGGAGTGGAATAGATAAGAATTTCAGCATTTTCAATGTTTTTAGTTGGTTTATATTACTATACTTAGATTTGTGTAGTTTAGTATCGGACACTTTATCGAGAATGTTGTACTTACTAGACCCGACGTCCATAGTATTCTACGTCAATGTATAGAGCAGAGAAATATTATGTCAGAAGACATCGGATTTGGTCCAAAATGTGAAAGTACCGGCATGTGTATGAAATCAGATTTTCGTTAAAATGTATATTTTTAAAGTTACAGTGCCTCAAAGATTTCCATACAAATCTTAAATTAATCCTTAAACTTTATATTTTAACGAAAATCTGACTTCATACAAACAGATCTTAGTTTCTAGATTGTTTCTGAAAAATGTAATTAACTTTAATTGGTTAGTATTGAAAATATCGCCAGACTTCATTTGTATGCAGCGCGCATTTTTACGCATTCGGAATAAACTTATCTTAAGCGAAGAGTGGGACGGAGAGTGGACACACCACCAAATGTCACCAGTGACACGTGTCCCATGTTTTTTTTCCTTAGCCTTTTTCATCCCACTGCTGGGCAAAGGCAAAATAAAGGGCTCCCCCTTTATTTCCAAGTTTGGTATGGAAATAACTGGGGTCACTAGGAGTCGCTTGGCAAGTCAGTTTGCTGATGGTCATGTCGGTTGGGTGCTTTTTGGCCACGAGGCACCACAAAAACAAAAAATAAAACAGTACCTAGACTCGTAACGCCCAGATGCCTTTTAAAATGTGCCAGATGTCTTCAGGTCCATTGTGATACTTGCCCAAGATGAGATCCAATTTCATACAGTAGACGCCTAACCACCTTTTAAAAGGCACTCGATTTGAATGTGTCATAAGATATTAAATAGTGTGCTATAAGATATGCGCATTAAGACCCATTTTTCGTAATTTTTATTACTGGGCCGGTAACAGATGAACCTATATAAAGGCATACGGGCAGTGAGCTAATGTTTTGTCGAAAAAGCCAGGGCGTTACGAGGTTAGACAAAAGCAAAAAGCTATAATTTACGAATGCAAAATTCTATCGTCACTATACAGGATCCTTCTTAATATGCTGGCAGTTTTTTAAGAGGATGATGACTAGACCATCAAACTGAACAACTTTCTCTATGGCACCAAAATCGATACCGCGAAAAAAAATGTGATGTCCCATACATTTAGCTCGAGTAGATTTGCAGTTTTGAACAATCGATTTTTTTTCGCGATTTCGATATTGGTGCCATAGAGAAAGTTGTTCAGTTTGATGGTCTGATCATCTTAAAAAAGTGTCAGCATATAAAGAAGGACCGTGTATACAAGGTGTTACAAAAATAGAAATAAACATTTAAGGGGTGGTTAAGACCATCAAACTGAACAACTTTCACTATGGGATCAATATCGAAAACAACAAAAAATCTGTTGTTCCATACTAAACTACAAATCTGCTAAAGCTAAATTGTATAGGACAGCAAATTATTTTAATTTGCGATTTCGATGTTGGTCCCATAGTGAAAGTTCAGTTTGATGGTCTAAACAAACCCCTTAAAAGTTTCTAATCTCTATTTTACTTTTGTAACACCTTGTATAGTAAAGTCAAAATTGGTCGTCTAATCTTCTAGGCATCCAATACGCATGCGTATATTACGCAATATTTTAATAATAATATCGAATAAAAAGGAAAAGCTATGGTTATGTATACACATATACAACAATTTTAGTTTACAACCTTTTATATACCTGATTCCAACTTTTATATATCACATTTTTATTTAAGAATTCTGGCCGACCTTTTGCTAAATTTTTTATATGTCTATCTCGATCGTAGAATCGAAATATTACAGATTTATTTGCTATTAAAAAACTAGGATGTCGATAGATGATTTAGTTTGGTAATAGTACTGTAGCCCCGGTACTTTTTAATTACCAAAAAGATTACCGATTGCCGTTTACCCGCCGTAAGAAAAAAGAAAAAAAAATTGTCTGAAATTTTAAGTTTTCAAGGTTACTGTTTTTTTCATACTTGTCATGTTCTTCGCCTTAGTTCAATACCCATACGTAATAGTAAGACTGTCTAAAGTTGCCGTACAAAGCTATAAGACCAGATGAAAAAGTAAATTTTGATCGGTCTTATAGCTTTGTATGACAACTTTAGACAGTTTTACTATTACGTATGGGTATTGAACTAAGGCGAAGAACATGACATTATACAGGGTCCTCCTTAATATGCTGACACTTTTTTAAGGAGATGATCAGACCATCAAACTGAACAACTTTCTCTATGGGACCAACATCGAAATCGCGAAAAAAAAACAGCTGCAACTACTCGAGCCAAATGTATGGGACAGTAGATATTTTTTTCGCGATTTCGATGTTGGTCCCATAGAGAAAGTTGTTCAGATTGATGATCTGACCATCCCCTTAAAAAAGTGTCAGCATATTAAGTTGGACCCTGTATAAAAAAAAACGCTACCCTCCAATTTAACAATTTCAGACAATTTTTTAATTTTTTTTTTGTTACGCCGTGATCTGTAAGACCTAGGTTTTTATTATAGTAATTTCGTACCTTACAACAATATCTAAACGGCAATCGGTAATCTTTTTGGTAATTAAAAAGTCCCGGGGCTACAGTACTATAAAGACATAATTGTGTTTGTCTTAAACGCCACCTTTTTAATCGAAACACGCTGACAAATAGTAAAGAGCTAATTCACAATTCAATAACTGAATTCTTTAACTGTCTTATCGTATTTCAGCGTAATTAATCGAAGATGTCGCTTGAGTAAATTTCACAAACACCATTACTAACGTCATTACAGTCACCATCAGATATATCGTAGCTAACAAGGTGGTCAAATCTTTCTAAGCAGTTCTAATTTTCAAGAAATTCTTTACACATAACCAATTAAAAATATCTGAATGCCTAGAACATCAAATTTATCTACGCAGCCAGGTTGATCATAAATATCTGTGCAGATAGGAAAAAGACAGTCAGTTGTTATACATTAGAATTTTAAATAACATAGTAAAGAAATCATTGAAAATAAGTTGTTCCGATTCATAAATTGACGAAATACACGTTTCGATAGAATTGGTAACATTTACTGTATATAATCTTTGACTAATTATTATAAGGACTAGCCTTGTGGTAGCATTTTCCCTCTGCCACGGTATAAGCACAATTTATCTTGTGCATTTACCTTAAATTTTACACCTTATCACTAAACGAGACAGCCTATAATTGCGAAATAATAACTTCGAATTTAGAACGTTTGGGGTTCACATGAGACTACTTTTCATGATTTTTAACATTCAAAATTAGAGTCTAAAGTTATGGGGAATAAAATCAAAAGTTGCGGATTTCATGTTACCTCGCCCCCCGCAAAAAGTGGCAGAAATGTTTGTTAGTAGAACTACACGCGTAACCAGTCCACATATAAATAGTCAAAGTATATAATTTATTGAAAATTAGCACTGCTCAGAAATATTTGAATATCTTGTATGCTACGATATGTCTGATGGCGACTGTACCATTGCTAAATTTCACTTAAGCAAATAAATCTCGTGTAATATCGATTCTTCAATCGGTATTTATATTACATAGTATTTTGTTTACATAAATATATTGGACTAATAGATTTGAAACGGCTGATTACGTCTGAAATGGAAAGAAAAATTCACAAGCATAACATGAATTTAGTTGATGATTTGTGATGCTATCAAGAGTCGAACGTCGCTTGCGCTTAATAAGTGTGGTAAGCGACATTAGACCATAACGGGCTTCTCTAATAACATCACGAATCCATTTCAGATAGAAACAGGTGCGATTTGAACACTAGTACCGTAACTTTAGGAAATTAAAAACGAATAGTTTATGTCATACAAAGTTTGATCGATAAAACGGGGTTAAGTTACATAACTTTAATAATCATATATTGAAAATCCATAACAGACATGACATAACGTTAATTCGTATAGCAATTAAAATATTTAATATGGAAATATATAGCATTATTTGCCATAGTAATGAAAATCCTTAATTTAAAAACCCATAGTACATGAAAATCCATAACTCTAAAAAACTCGTTTTTAGACAACAGATCTAACTCAGTCGGTTGGGTTAGCGAGGAGCAAAGCGACGAGCATGTTAGGTATCTTGCGACCACAGCGCACGAGCCGAGCGAGCACAGCGAGCGTGCCGCGGCAGCGGCCGGCGAGTGCCAGAACCGAATTGCTACTGTTTACCTAGTCAACACGAAAATATAAGATTTCTCAACCCCCTTGAAAGGAGGGTTCACCTTCACCTCGGATTTTATAGGTTGCAGAGCGTGTCAAAGAAAGGGACATTCAATACATACTAATTCATTAGTGTTACAATGATGTGTATTCATTTAACTTTTTTTTAACGTTATTGACATATATGTTAATCATATTAAAGATATGCTTTTTAAATGTATACATTTCAACATTATGGATTTTAATGATTGTGTTTACAGTGTGTTAAGGGTTTTCAATATATGCATTTTCAATTATGGATTCTAATATAGACCCCGATAAAACGCTTTATTGAAGGACAACTTGCTTTCTGAAGTTGTCATTATATTCGCTAAGTTTTATAAATGAAACGAGCGTATTCCCAAAGTTAAATATACAAAATATACAACGTAATCTACCTTAAAAGAAACGAAAATAACAGTATACTCTATAACAAATCCTAAATTCTAACGTTAAAATTAATTTCTTAATTATAAGATTAAACAAGTCGTTTTTACCATTGTTAGATTAAAAGGGTAGTAAGCTGAATTGGTGTGAATTCCAATCACGTCCAAGAAGTATGCTCACGACTGTTTTCCCCGAGGGTGTAGTCAGAGATATTCCAAAAAATAACATAGAATAACTACATTACACAAACAGCAACTTTTTTAGTAGCTGTTATGGGACTAAATTTAGTTTTTTTCCGTTAAGCATGGACACTAAATTGTTTTTTTTTTTTTGGAAATGACTAATACAGCGTTGCTCAAGGAGCAGTTACTGCTTTTTACTGCGGACTATTGGAGGGACCACGAAGGGTCTAACGAGCCAAATGAATGAACTTAAGCAACCGACCTAGGGGCACCCAGAGGGTTGCTGGGGATACGCGGCGGATTGGGTAGCGGGGATCGGTGAGATCTAAATTGGAGCCACACCCTTATCATCTTGGTACTTACAAAAGTTATTTAAATCTTCAATGAAACAAGGATTGGATAGTTGTTTTTATATATTTTAAACTTTCCAATCTGTGACACCAAAACGTACGGTTTTTTTATAACTTTAACTTTTATATAAAAATACTTACTAAGACAATTTTTTTTTTTGAATTGGGACTTTTTAGTTTTATTTTATACACCTATCAATAGTTACTTTGAAAATAATCATAAGAATCGTCATGCTTAAAAAGAAATACCTTTGCGAATTAATCAATCACAAAACCGAAGAAAAAACGATTCATTTTGTTTACTTAAAGAGTAATTTAATAATGATTCAGAGTAGTTTTAATCAATCAATCAATCAAATTATATCAAGCGCCATCCAAACACAAAACTAGATAAAACTCTCTAACCATCTTTTTTATTACACAAAAGTAAATAGTAAATTTTGTGTCGTTTTTCTTAATACGAAGCTCCTTATAAATAAAATCTCCTTGTAAAACAGTAACTGTTTAAAAGCTAGTTTCATCGCACCCGTTTCCGTTATGTACGATTTTGGCTCCAAAAAAAACATTTTAATAATTCAGTCTCTATTTTAATATAATATACTACTTAAAAACTAAGCTGATTTAGACTAATTTTATTGCTCTTAATGTCGAGTTTTGTAATTTAAAGGCGATTTTATTAGGATGACAGTTTTAATAAAGTTTTTTGGTATACATTTTTTTATTATAGCTTCTAAACTAGACGAATTATATACGGACCCGCTTCGCCTTAGCATTCCCCTCTGCCAACGTGCAAGATCAAAAGATCTTACGCATTTACATTCAATTTTATACCTATCACTAAACGCGACAGCCTATAATTGCGGAACAATAATTTCGACCTTATAACGTTTGGGGTTCACACGACACTGTTTTTCATGATTTTTAACATTCCAAATTAGAATCGAAACTAATGGAATAAAATTCAAAGTTGCGTATCTCGTGCTACCTCGCTGCCCGCAAACAGTGGCATAAAAGTTTGTTAGTAGAATTACACGCGTAACGTAGGACACGTTACATATAAGTAGTCTAGGGCGAAAGAGGTGTCAGAATTGAAGCATATGGCGGGCCGTATTATCTGTCTACCCCAATGGAACAATGCCGTGAACTTATAGCAGACAATGCGGGCTTGACTATTTTCTAGTGTGAGATATTCCCCTTTTATCCTAAAAAATATTAAGAACGCGCTTTTCGCGGACCGCGGAACGTGTGAACGCGTGACTGTCTCTACGAATTGGCTTAAGCGATATCCTTCTAAAGAAACGTTTTTATGATAGAATCTCAGAGTAGGTAAACAGTTGCATTACTTTGAGGGGTGATTATACCCATGATATTGAACAACTTTCCCTAAGAAACCAATAGGAAATTTGCAAAAAAAAAAATTTCCATACTAAATGTAATCAGCTGATCGAACGTTTGTATGAAAAGTAGACATTTTTTTTCTCCAATTTCTTACAGGTTTCTTAGGGAAAGTTCTTCAGTATCATGGGTAGAATCACCCCTTAAAGTAATGCAACTGTTTACCCTAACACCCTTTATTTACATGACTGTACTTAAAAAAAATTGCAGGATGTTATTTAGGGCATTTCGTTTAGTTATGGAGTTGTTTATATAATAAGGCAGTTCTATTGAAACACTCTATAGCTCCTCCATTCTGCTTACTTCCAGTCACGACGTCGAATGAAAAATGTTTTTTAATTGTACTAGGTAACTTAATTATTAAAACTGCCATCCTATTTAGAAAAATTCAAATAGATCGAAATTTTGAAAACGACATTTTACTCTCATACAAAACTGAATTTTATTTCAAAAATAAAAAAAAGTTTTATATTGAAAAGTATGTCAAATTTTCTAAAAATCTACCTTTTTGAATTAAATATTTTTAGTAGTGAAAAATAGTTTATATATCGTTTAGTTTTAAGTGCTATTATCGAATGCCCGAAATAATCTATCAATGTTACCAATAAAATGTGTTAAATAGGATCATTACCTCCTTATAAACGACTCGGCACACTTTCAAGATAACCAGAAACATCGTGAAATAACAATGACCTTGACCTCTTAAAGTCCTTATGACCTTGTACTTTTAAAAGTCCTTATGACCTTGTACTTTTAAAAGTCCTTATGACCTTGTACTTTTAAAAGTACAAATGACCTTGACCTTCAAAGACAAGTGTCAAATAGTGCCTTCTTTTATATGCCAACGAAAATATTTGTTTGTTATATTTTTACGTTAAAAATCATTTTATTGGTAACTTGACTAATATAGCATTATATTTAAAGACCTTTGAGACAATTAACTTATCTATTTACAATCGATTTAGACCCGTATTTACACTTACAAAAGCTCCAAAATACCAGTGAGGTGATACATTTTTTTATCTACTTAAGGCGATACCCTAAGTTTTCATTAAAGACAGGCATTACTGTTAAAACGCGATTTGCGTTAACAAAAGCGAGAAAAAACACTTATTTCCCATAGTTTTTCACCATTTTTAAGGTTAAAAAACCATTAGTCGACGAGACTGCCATGATAACGAAGCTCAAAATAAATTTAAACGATTTTTCTGCAATATTTCCCGTGAATGCTTCTAATAAATAATTCACTAGGAAATTGCAGTGTGTTTCTGATTGTAATTATGTAGTTTGATTTATTAAGAGTTTAATGTGTTTTGTTTACAACTTAAGACATTCATATTGGAATGATGCCTTTTTTTTATTATGATTTTTTTTATTTCATAGTACCTAGTATTGAAACGTGTCATGAATGGTTTTTAATATTTAGTATTTCAGTAAAACGGCAAATGTTTTCAACTAAAATCTATCGATTTAACAGTAATACCAGTAACTTGTTAATAAAATGGTGCAAACTCCCTTTATGTCACAATAAATTTAAAGCGAGCCAAAACCGTCCCTTAAAAAAAACATTTTAAATCCACAGACAAACAAAAATGGTTTGGGGTCCAATTTATGACATTATTGTTCACATCAGTTTATTTAAATAATTTTTGAGCTAAATTTCACAGGAATATAAATTGTATAAGTCACAAAGAAATATAAAAGTTGTTTTTGCCTTTGCGCAGATATCTCGAGACCGAAGCATTAATACAGGGTCCTTCTTAATATGCTGACACTTTTTTAAGGGGATGATCAGACCATCAAACTGAACAACTTTCTCTACGGGACCAACATTGAAATCGCGAAAAAAAAACTGCTGTATGAAACAGCAATTTTTTTTTCCTCGTTTTCGATATTGAGGCCATAGAGAAAGTTGTTCAGTTTGACGGTCTGATCATCCCCTTAAAAAAGTGTCAGCATATTAAGAAAGACCTTATAGATGCCTTTTTTTCTATTACATTCTTCGGTCCAGAAATAGTAGAGCCAAAAGCACACCTTGGACACTTAGCTGTCACTTCATACAAATAGGAACAACTGACAGCAGGTAAGCATGAGCAAGTGCGAGTGAGAGAACACTATTATAATGTCAAAGAATATAAAGGATGTAAGTGACAGCCAAGCAAATACTGAAACGGTGAACTCAGACCCTCAAACTGAACAACTTTCATTATGGATACTACCTCAGGAAATGCGAAAAAAAATCTGCTGTCCCATACAAAACTGATGTACCTTCCCCGATTCAAATGTATAGGACAGCATTTTTTTTCGCGTTTCCTGAGCGTGGCTCCAAAGTGAAAGTTGTTCAGTTTGATGGTCTGAGTTCACCGTTTCAGTATTTGCTAGGCTGTCACTTACACCCTGTATACAGTACAAAGTGGTAAATATTGCACATCGGCGACGATATATACAGAAGAGCCGTGTGGCGGTGGCGGATAGTCAAAGTAACACAATTATAAACCTTATAGTACGTAGCATAGCGTCGTTTGCAGAATTACGCCCGCGCCTCCAGGCGACGTCACCTGGAGGCGCGGGCGCGATTCCCCTTTACGACAGAAACGACGTTATGCTACGTACGATAAGGTTTATATTGTGTTACTTAGATTATCCGCCACCGCCACACGTCTCTTCTATATAAACCGTGGCTAAACGCGTACAAGTACTACACTATGCAATGGTACTTTTTCATTTTGTGTTTTCATTAATGAGAAATCTTTAATGTGATGAGGGCGCCAATGAAATTCAAAACGACTTAATTGTATTACATAGTAATTTGTTTGTCCTCAAAGTAGATTGTTAGAAGTCCCCAATGACTCGAGATTTGGTTGTTCAAAAATAGCTCATTGTACCAGAAAATGTTACAAATAACCTACACAATTTATTCCTGTATTTTAGCCGACTATTTGTTTAATAAACTGTGATAAATAGGATCAGAAATGAACTTTAGAACCCATGGCATATGAATTGGGCCCCCGGTCCAACACTGGGCCCAAAAACACTTGATAAACAAGCTACAAGTACCCAAGTATGTTTTTGTCCAAGTGTTACTGTAAACACATATTTACATACTAGAATCTGTCAAAATTAATTTACAACTGTTAAAGTTTCAACGTTTTTCGAGTCCATTCGAGTTTTTTTGTTAATAAACAGTTATCGAAAAATACATATTCGGAATAATTCGAGTTTTTTTTGTTAATCAACAATTATTGAAATATCTGAATTCGGAATCATTCGAGGGTTTTTGATATTCAAATATTTCTGAAAAATTCTCAGTTCTTCAACTACGTTTACAGGAGTCATTTATGTAATATCCAAAGAAAATTAAAAATAGTCGAAAAACAAAACTCGAATGATTCCGAATTCAGATATTTCAATAATTGTTGATTAACAAAAAAACTCGATTTATTCCGAATATGAATTTTTCGATAAATGTTTAATAACAAAAAAAACTCGAATGATCTCGAAACTTCAACTTCAACGAAATTGAAGATTAAAAAAAATCCCGTTTAAAACTGACAGACTCTAATACAGGGTGTCAAAGAAAAAAAAATCATTTTTCATCTTAAAAAAAACTATATTTAAAATTTTTTTACAACTTGCAACTTGTAGCTTTAAAAAAACCGGTATTACACTATGCTAGTGAGGTCCGTTAGTTCTTGGTAGAAACGTCGACACACGTAGTGTTCGCTGTCGCCGCATTCACTTGCCCTGGCCGTTGTCCATTGTCTCGACAACCTGCAATACGAGCGACGATTTTGAGCGATTCGTGTGTCGTCGTTTCTAATAAGGCTGTATTCTGCAAGTACGCATGGCGATCGGTTTAATAAAAATATACAGGATCCTTCTTAATACAGGGTGTTAGGGCAAACAGTTGCATTACTTTAAGGCGTGATTGTACCCATGATACTTAAACAACTTTCCCTAAGAAAGCTATAGGAAATTCGCAAAAAAAATTTTTGACTTTTCATACAAACATTCGATCATCTGATAGCATTTAGTATGGGAAGTCCAAAATTAGCTTTGCCTATTTCCTATAGATTTCTTAGGGAAAGTTGTTCAGTATCACGGGTCCAATCACCCCTTGAAGTAATGCAACTGTTTACCCTAACACCCTGTATACTGACAATTTTTTAAGAGGACGGTCAGACCATCAAACTGAACAACTTTCTCTAAGGGCCCCCAACATCGAAAACGCGAAAAAAACTGCTGTCCCATATATTTGGCTCAAGTAGGTTTGTAATTTTGTATGGAACAGCAGATTTTTTTTCGTGATTTCGATTTTGGTGCCTTAGAGAAAGTGGTTCAGTTTGAAGGCCTGATCATCCCCTAAAAAAAGTGTCTGCATATTAAGAAGGGCCCTATATTATCAGTTTAAAACTGATAGTATTAGAAGGTTGGCGGTAGGAATTCGTCGTACTAATAAACCAAAAAAAATATTTACAGGGTGTAAAATTAAATGTGTTACATATCGAACAAGGTGCTTTAGACCATCAAATTGAACAACTTTGAAATGGTAAAAAAAAATAACTGTTTCAAACAGCTATTGATATTTTCTGTTGAACAGCAGATTTTTTCTCACAATTTCGATGTTGGCTCCATAGTGAAAGTTATTCAGTTTGATGGTCTAAATCTGCTTCAGAATGTAACATACATAAGTTTACACCTTGTATATTGAATAGGATGAATGATTTAATGTAAAATGCTTTTTTTTATTTACTTTAAAGGTTTCCAAATTGCAAAACAGATCTGATATGGCAATAAATTTTGACTACACAGATTTTTTTCCATAAAATCCATGATGTTATAAAATGGCAACAAACATATGAGAAAACTAACGAACATTTCTACCACCAACATTTTGTTTTTTAATTAATAATGAATAATTAAAACCTAAACCAACCGCCTTGCGTTTTCAATAACACCCAATTCGAAATGTTTTTTTTTTAATCAAAAAAATTCCGAATAGAGATGTCCCACCCGCCACCAGGGTTTTTTAAATAAGCGGAAAGACCCAATCAAAGTGCATTTTTATGTCCCGTTCCAAAATTAGTTTTCCCGTAATAGAGGTGTTATTTTTTTGGAACAGAATTTTATAGCCCCACTGAAAACGATTTACACTGCTGCGCTCAAGCTCTTTAGCTGTTACATTTAATATAAAAAACACATTTATTTCTCAAATAAATGTATAAAACTAGCAAATTCGGTATCAGAGATTGTAGAGTTAAAATTACGGTATTTATAGAGATTTTTCAAAACTGGAAAAATCCAAAATTTCGGTTTAAAAAGGGATATAATTAAAAAATATCAGCTATAAATATCGTATTGTAACCAATAGCTCTGTACACAAAAAAGCTAGAAGAAGTCACACAAAAAACAAATTATAAATAAAATTATTCAAAAATTTCAAGACAAAAAAATTGAAAAGTCATAAAAAGAAACGAATAAACATAACAGCTAAATAAAAAAGTGGGAAAATAAAAGAACTGTGTAGTGAAAATGACCAGATGACAAAAAAAGTGATAAGCAAACAATAACATGCAATTTCGGTATTATTTTTCAAAATTATCTATTTATTTAAAAAAAAAACTGCGATTTTGAAAAACAATACCTTATACAACACTTAGAGAATGAATAAAAAACCTATTACTAAAAACTAAAATAATGTAGTCCATTTTGCCAGTATGTAGTAAAAAAAATTATGTTAACACCAGTATTTACAAGGTTATAATTAAATAGAGGGTCCAACTTAATATGCTGATAGTTTTTTATAAGGTTGATCACACCATCAAACTGAACAACTTTCTCTATATGACCAAAATCGAAATCGCGGAAAAAAATAATGTGTTATCCCATACATTTTGGTCGAGTAGGATTGCAGTTTTGTATGCAACAGCTGATTTTTTTTTCGCGATTTCGACGTTGGTGCCATAGAGAAAATTGTTCAGTTTGACGGTCTGAACATCCCCTTAAAAAAGTGTCAGCATATTAAGAAGCACCATATATATTTTGTAGTACATGTGTACACTATACTCCAAGAAAATATCTGTACATTTTTTCAAAATCGTTTGTTCTCTGAAAGTCCCACTAAGCCATTGACAGCGATTTTAAAATGTCTGTGGAAAAAAAAGGAAAGGAGTTTTCAAATTTCTTACAATGGCTTGGGAAGACCTTTCATCTTATATCTATTAAAAGTAAAAAACTGAAATAAAATTCAAACTCTGTAAAAATTAGAAAAATATTGATTTAATCATTTCGAAAATGTAACTCCAAAATAAATTCGAAACAAAACTTAAAAATTAAACATTCTATAACTATAAGTAACTAAGGACATTATTTTATTCTTTATATAATCTCATTTTCACATTTCTTAAACAAAAACAAGTTATAAAGAGACATAATTTCACAACACAAATAAATATAGAAACTGTACAAAATGCAAAAATCCCTCATATTCGTAAGTTTTATTTATTTTGTGAAATCATATCCCAATTTATTGGTCTGTATGTACCATTAATACAAAACAAAAAAAAAACAATTCTAAACCAACTATACTTACAAATTAATTAAATATTAAGTACTTTTTTTCAGAATTTTTTTCAAAAAATAACTAATTATTAAATTCATTATTTTAATTAACTATAGTATAATATTTTTTATTACAGAATGGTAACAGTAATGGCACCACTACATTAGGGCCGGTTTCACCACTAACGAATAAGTTCTTGTTGGCTTATCTGACAGCTTATTTGACATATTCTTCATACCAAATATGTCAAATGAGCTCTCGGATAAACTAACAAGAACTTATTCAGAAGTGGTGAAACAGGCTCTTAGTGTCACATAGTTTTTTTATTTACAAAATATAAAAGCTGTCATTTTATTAAGCAGTTAATAATTCGAAAGTTTGTATGACGATATTCAATCAGAATTTATTTCTAATACAAAAGGAGTAAAACCTAGGAGCGGATAAAAATCCATTTTGCAAGATTTCACCAGAAAGAACGATCAAATAAATAAACAAGGCAAGTTAAATAAAAGCTTGTAAAAATAATGAAAAAAGTATTAATTCTAGCCAGTCACCGAAAAAAAAATACATAATAATGACTGTGGCCTTCAAAAATACGTTTTTTTTTTTGACTGGACTATAGAATTACTAATTGTTTCACCTAGAAATTGGAAATAAACCTACATATACAAACCTCCGAATAAGAACAGCATTGTAACAAACTCTTGTATTACAAAAGAACAAAATTGTTCTCATAAATATTTACTTTTTGTAACTCTATTGAAAAATTTGTGTTTGCCCATAATTTTCATATAAAACCTGGAGTGCGATTTTTGCAACTCAACAGTTGAAAATGACATAATTATTATAGATATATGCATCTCTCTACTGCTGATCACATGTTCAACATGCGAGTTAAAAAATCGCACTCCTTCGAGTCTTTAAAATTGACATATAAAATAGCAGCAATATTAGCAGTAATATTTATAAAAGCATTTGCATAAGAAAATGCTAATTTTTATTCCTTTTTTAACTCAAGAAAGTAGCCGTTACTTAAAGGCCCTGTATAGATATCAAAATACGAATTTGTGGAAACAAAATTATTATTTAGCATTTTTTACTAATTTACGTAAACTTGATTTATCTTACAACATTCGTGATCCGATTTGAGATTTTCACTCAGTAGCCACTCTTTTTCGGCTTCTCTTTTTTGACACTAGCAAAAACAATAACGATCCGCCTAAAGGTCAATTCCCAGCGAAAGCAGCAGCCAGCAGCGCGTGTCATATTAAAAATACCGCTTTATCTACACTACAGTGAGATAAGATAAAATGTCAGTTGAGATGACAGAACGGGTATTATAAAGTGCAATGTTATTCGCACCCGTCATATCGTACAATTCGCGAATAACCTACCAACCGTCACAACGGCACGCGTGCAAAAAAAAATGAACCGAGTCATTAGACACGAAAGCTTCCTTTACATAGTCTCGCTCTTTCATTCTTTCACGTGCTGGCAGCGTGGCATCGCTAGGGTTTTCAAGTCTCGCATTGACTACTCACAAAATGGCGGCAAGTCTTATTAGATTAGACCAAGAAGTTTACACGGTATACCTAACCTATTGCCATTCACCCCTCGGCGGGGATCAGCCGTCAAGCGTACCTGAGCTGTGGAGTGAGACATGCCTGTCTAGATAAAATTCAATAGGTAAAACGTCGCGCGGCCGCTGCTCTTACAGTGGGAATTGACCTTAAAGTCTTTTAATTTCATTGACACGAATATTAAGAAAGGGAATGAATAACGGCTATTTCACAGCGAAGATAGGAATAGAACTTGAAACTTCAAGGAAGGAACATAGAACTCGTACCCTGTGTTTTTTAAAGTTTTTATTTTTTTATTTTTGAGCAAGCACCTCTTAATTAAACTTTCGGTCGATTAAAAATAAAAACTTAAATTATAAAATAGAGATTTAAAGCTGATATGGTAATGTATTCTGGTTTTAATAGAGAATAAATGTGGAATTTTTATTATTACGTATGACATAATAAAGATCAAATTACTTTTAATGTGATTTTAAGTACTTTTAGTGCCCCTTAGGGGCCTTGAGGGGTCTAACAATTAGGGGCACTAATCAACATAATTTTTAAATAATTGTAAATAATATAAACTAAAGAATTTAGAGAAAAAATAACAAAGATAAATGTTGGAATGTCAAAAACTGTAAGTTAAAAAAATTGTGATCATTAAAATGAGCTAGAGAGAATAGACTAAGGAAATATAAACTATAAGTACATAGAAATATATCACAAATTACAACAATCCATCCAAACTACCTATTTATATACAACACCTAACTTTACCCAACATTTTCAGCGAAAAGTTTGTTTATTTTAAGGTGGTTGCAGAGTTGTCAATTTCATACAAAAGTTTGACGCATAATACGAATACACGGTATTAATAACAGTAATATTTTATATATGGAAAAATAGTTTAGAAAATCTAGATGCCGCGTATCAAATAGCATTTGCAATTTATAATATAATTATGAAGATATAAAGCTTTGAACTTATCCATAGAAAATTTCAAAGCTTTATATCTTCGTAATTATATTATAAATTGCAAATGTTATTTGATACGCGGCATCTAGATTTTCTAAACAATTTTTCCATACATAAATTATTACTTTTAATTGTACCGACTACGTGTATTATGCGTCAAACTTTTATATGAAATTGACAATTCTGCAACCACCTTAAAACGTCTTTTGTCAAGGGATAAGCCAAAAAGGTGTGAACCTATTGAACAATGATTTTACACTACGGGACCAAAACTAGAACGATCCTCCGTTGGAAACGTGGAAGGAAGGTAATAGATTTCTACATTTCAGAATTTTTTTTAAATAAAAAACCAGTCTGTTTAAAAAGTGAACTTTAAATAAAAACTAAAAAGAAAAAAACGAGGCCAGTAGTCTAGAATTTTGTTAAGTAATATTGAAGTGAGTTTGAAAGTCGGGACCCATTAAAAATTCTAGGACCGGATTAAATTTTCCCAGAATGGGTCCCGACTGTTTTTTTCGTTTCAGTTTTTATTTAAAGTTAACTTTAAAGTCAGACGGTTTTCTTTTAAATTTTTTTTTTACTTTTTATTTTGAACTTTTTAGTTTCTTTCAACTTTAGATCGTCATAGACCCTAAATGGTCATTCGAAATGGAAAATGATAAGAGAAACCTAAAGATTATTTTCAAATACCTATTCAATGATACCCCAAGTTACAAGTTACCCCCACATAGTTCGTTAACTTAATTTTTTTTCTTTTTCACAATATGGCGTCTGATTGTCGCCATATTGAATTTTGATAACTGTCATGTCTTTAGAGACACTCGCAAGATTAAAGTCCGGCCGCTGAAAGATTGCGTTTGACAGTTACCATAAAATTGTAAAAAACTGAATGAAAATATTGTTTACCTGTGCTCACTCTAGTACACAGGGCACTAGCTGCCCTTTTAAGTTCAAAAAGCTACTAAATAATGATCGGCATTTATAGTTTTCATTCAGTTTTTTACAATTTTATGGTAACTGTCAAACGCAATCTTTCAGCGGCCGGACTTTAAGACAAATTGATTAACGTAAGAATCATCAAAATCGACCGACTCGTTTGGTCTCTTAGAGTGCCACAAACGAACAAACTTACATAATACATACATAGGCTGAATAACACCTTTGCGTCGCTAAGTCGGGTAAAAAGGAGACGCGACAATTTTTCATTAGAGCAAGACAACAGATTATTCAATAGTTACTACTGTAACAGACATCGCACTCTCTTTATTAGAGCAAGATATGAGATATGTAAAGAAGACACTTGGCTAGAAGAGAAGACGGCCGGTGGACAAAGGTCTCGGAATGGTCACCGAGGGAGTGAAGAAGATAGGCAAACCAAACACATTGGCAAACCTTGGACACATAGCTGTCACTTCATACAAATGGAAAACGTCGAAAGTGGTCACCCTAGACGTAAGTATGCAGACCAAATTGACAGCATACTTAAGAAGGATCAGATCAAATGTACCCGAAACCGACGACGAAACGACTTATGACTGTGGAAGAGGCTAACGAGGTATGTCAGGATCGTATCCGATGGCGATCAATTGTCTCTGCCTACCCCAATGGGACACAGGCGTGAGTGTATGTATGTATGAAAAATTAAATAAAGAAGAGGTAAGTATGTGCGATACAGAATGAGAGCGAGCGAGACACGAATACGCCATTGCCTATATTGTTCGCGTCCCTTCCTACCAAGCGGGGGTGAGGTAAAAATTGGTGGGGGGAGTATCCATACTGTCATTGACAGATGACACTTGTTTGTTTTCATGGCTTTCTGTAAATTTTTCTCGGTTTTGTAAATTTTTTCAATAGTAAAATGGCTACAATTATTTTACTATGGCGGAAATTTACTATACCAGGCTTCATGCAAAAATGCCGATTGGCCTTTAGAGTTGATCCCATAGTAAAATATCAAATTCAATAGTACTTCACACCTTTGAGAGTTGACCCATCATTTATAATTCAGACTGTCAATAAATATATTGTGTTATTATATACACAATATGATATACTCTATATAAAACACATATCCACATGATATATTATTAAATATAATTAGCATATATTTCAAGCTAGCTACACTTTGTAAACAGCAAAGAGCTAATAAATATATTATTTTAAATATAAAATACATTTTTATATGTAGTAAATACATTTACAACCGTTTTAATTAATAAGTAACTATTTAAAAATAGTATGCAAGCCCTGTATTTGAATAGAGGTGGCTTGCACCAAAAAGTTTATGCGTAAACGTGAATGGTCTGTCTCTCACACTGTTCATAGTAATGACAGTGACAGCATAATATTTAAACATGTTTAAGGTGGTTGCAGAGTTGTCAATTTCATACAAAAGTTTAACGCATAATACGCGTAGACGGCATTAATAAAAGTAATATTTTAATTAGATGGAAAAATAGTTAAGAAAATTTAGATCCCGCGAAATTTTCTATGGATAATTTCAAAGCTTTATATCTTCGTATTTATATTATAAATTGCAAATGTTATTTGTGACGCGGCAGAATTTAGAATTTAGAATTTCTAAAAAAAAACATATACAGGGTGTTAAGGTAAAAAGTTGCATTACTTTAAGGGATGATTGTACCCATGATACTGAACAACTTTCCCTAAGAAACATAGAAAATTCGCAAAGAAATATTTGGACTTTCCATACTAAATGCAATCAGCTGATTCGAACGTTTGTAAGAAAAGTCAATGAATTTCCTATTCGTTTCTTAGGGAAATTTGTTCAGTATCATGGGTACAATCACCCCTTAAAGTAATGCAACTGGTACTCGTACCCTGTATAAAATATTACTTTTACTAATGCCGTCTACGCGTATTATGCGTCAAACTTTTGTATGAAATTGACAGCTCTGCAACCACCATAAGCCTAAATATTTTTTGGTGCAAGCCAGCCTAAATGTTAGATTTTAATATGATTTAGCCTATAGGAAGAGATGAGAACGCAAGAGTGTACAAAGAAATGAAAGTATAGGCATATCCTTACGACTGTATGCCCCAAAGGGGTAGTCAAAGATATTAGAAATATCTACATTTCACTAGCAGTGCCTATTACTCTGTCCAGTAGGACGGCTAGTGAGCCTGTCGCCACTTTTTAAAGGACTCTTGGATTTAAATACGCGTCGAAAAAAAAATGTACACGAAATTATCTGTTTCAATTTCATACATTGACTTACCAATACTGGACGAAGGGACCGCGCTCAAAAGTGTCAGAACCAAAACGTAAAAAGAGAACTAATTACGCGACAGTCTTCGTTTGATCGGCCGACTACGCGCACGCGCGGGCGCGTGGGATGGAAAAGAATTTCATCATTACCAATGTTTTTAGTTGGTTTATATTACTACACGTACTCAGGTTTGTGTAGTTTAGTCTCGGAAACATTTTTCGAAAATTTTGTACTAGACCCGGCGTCCATAGTATTCTACGTCAATGGTTTCATATTTTGATACGCGCATGTCATTTATCAGTGTGCTGGTAAAGTAGGTGAACTTGTGTGCGTGCATTGTGGGTTTGAAGTTTGTACACTCTTGCGCACTCTGCTCAGGGTCTACAAAGACAAGGCACCGACCACGGAGCAGCTTAGTCACCAAATACATATAGACCACGTCAGTCATCAAATAATATAAATTCGTATGGAATTTTATGCAATATAAAGGACAAGACGAGACATGTTTGGGACCAACGGCTTAACGTGCCATCCGAAGCACGGTATCATCTTTCTTTTTAGACAATTAGATGATTTAGCCTGCAGTGTCCTATCTAACTTGGGGAAAACGCACAAAGTAATATTTCACTAGGAGGCAGGGTGTAAATATCCACAGCACATTTCAATGGGTTCTTTCGAATCACTCCCTCTGTGGTCTAATGATTTAAGAGCAGTGTGTTCTTGACACGGAGGTCGTGGGTTCGATTCCCACAAGGGACACCTAGTGAAATATTACTTTGTGCGTTTTTCCCCAGTCGGTTAGGACATTGCAGGCTGAAACATCTGATTGTCTGTAAGAAAGATGATTCCGTGCTTCGGATGACACGTTAAGCCGTTGGTCCCGGCTACTATCTCTCATGGTAGTAGTCACTACATAAAAACCGCGTCAGAGGCCGTAAGGCAGTCTTAAAAAACTCTGATATCAGGGCTTGCCCACACGATCGTGGTGTGAAACGCCTAAAGACCAAAAATTGTTTTTTCATTTGCTGACTAAAATCCGCCGCGGGCTGTCTGTCGTAGGTAAACCTAGAGTACAATAAGCCTAAAAAAGATGTATAGACATTTGTTCCACGTCGTAATTCCATGAATCTATTTGACTAACTATACCTCGAAATTTTTTAGTTTTGAAAATTCATTTAATTTTAAGTAAGCCACAACACTAAATACTCGTTGTTAAAGTATATAGGGTCCAACTAAATATGCTGACACTTTTTAAGGGATGATCAGACCATCAAACTGAACCACATTTTCTATGGAACCAACATCGAAATCGCGAAAAAAATAATCAGCTGTCCCATACATTTGGCTCAAGTATGTTTCCAGTTTTGTATAGAAGAGGTGATTTTTTTTCGCGATTTCGATTTTGGTGCCATAGAGAAAGTTGTTCAGTTTGACGGTCTGATCATCCCCTAAAAATGTGTCAGCATATTAAGAAGGACCCTGTATTATCTTAAGCCAATATTCATATAAATATTATATCAACGTCAAATATTGTATATTATAAAATTTGTACACTTGAAACTTTAATAGACATTATAACAGTCAAAACATTTAAATACGAAGTCAAAATACATTATTTTTAGACAATTTTGAGACTAAACAAACTAAAATTATGGTACTTTGAAGTGGAATAAGCATGTAGTCACGACTATATTACCCGAAGAGGTAGGAGATATTCTGAAAAGTCACGAGCATCCACTAGTAGTACCGAAACTCTGTCCACCCAGTGTGACGGGGAGTGACCCCACTTATAATGGACAGTGGATATACATGGCTCGGGATTGAAGCATGCAGATTTCCTCAGAATGTTTTCCTTCACCATAAAGTTAGGTGTTTCAAATCGTGCATAAATTCTAAAAAACTAGAGTCAGCCTGGACGGGGATCGAACCATCGCCTCCAGCAAGTCAGGCAAGGTTACTCTCTACTGTACCCATGATATTGAACAACGTTACCTAAGATACTTTTCATACTAAATGCAATCAGCTGATCGAACGAAAAGTTGATTTTTTTTTTTGTGAGTTTCCAATAAGTTTCTTAGGGAATGTTGTTCAGTATCATGGGTACAATCGCCCCTTAAAGTAATGCAACTGTTTACCCTAACACCCTGTATTAATAAGTAAATTCAATTATTGAAAATTATTTTTACCAACCCTAGTGGTCGAAATGAAAACCAGCACGTCCAGCATGATTTCTCTACTTGCGCGCGACTCGGCTTTTTCCCATACTACAAGTCGCGGCAACCGCCATATTTTCTATGCAGCGAAGACGCGTCGCGCGCGTTTAGAGATCCTACTAGCCTCATGATCACGTCGCCGCCATTTTGTAGAAACTTTTACTTACGAAAAGAGATGCAAAAAATATGTTTAGATCACTAACGCGCCTTTTGTCGCAAATTCCACATAAATCCATAACTAAATATTAATCTAGAACTAGGTACAAAACATATACTGTAGTGATTTAAATAACGAGTGTCAGTAACACAATAAATTGGAAGCCCAATAAAATAAAAGTTAGTTTAGTCTCAAAATAGTCCATATATAAAAACCACATTAGGCCTCAAAACTTTACAGGTTCATTCTTAATATGCTGTCGGTTTTTTTAAGGGGATGATCGGACCATCATATTGAATAACTTTCTGTATGGGACCGAGGTGGAAATCGCGAAAGAAAAATCTGTTTCAGATACAACTGCAAGCTTATACGACCAAAATGTATGGGGACAGCAGATTTTTTTTTTGCGATTTTGACGTTGGTCTCACAGAGAAAGTTGTTCAGTATTATGGTAATCCTCTAAAAAAACGTCAGCATATTAAGCAGGAGCCATATTAACCTATACAATAATTTGACTTTTGTTACTATAGCGGTCGACCTCAATTTTAAACTTTGAAACGAATAATAAAAAACCAAAAAGAGGCAATCCGAACCTCTTGCAAAATACCGCCCATCGTTGTAAATATAATTTTATGTAGTTCTAATAAAGTTCAATTTGACACGAGTCTAATACTTTTTGTACGGCAAAAAGAATTATTTTACATACCATCCATGCTTGCTATGAAATAAATTGATCCGATTTCAACTCTAAATTTGATTCAGAGCTTGTAAATAAGATTTAACAGAGCGGGCCACAGACAAATAAGCTAAAAGACGCCTATCTCATAGACTACTGTACGAAAATGTCATTCTTGTAAGGCACGAACATGGATTTAGAATGATAGCATAGCATATGCTCACGACTATATTCCCCGAGGGGGTAGTCAGAGATATTCTGAAACCTCAGAACATCTACGTTTCACCAGTAGTACCGAAACTCTGTCCAGTGTGACGGGGGGTGAGCCCGTCGCCACCTAATGGACAGTGGGTACAATACATGCCTCGAAATCGAAGCATGCAGGTTTCCTCACGATGTTTTCCTTCACCGAAAAGCCAGTGGTGTTACAAATCGTACATAAATTCCGAAAAACTTATTGGTACGAGTCGGCTTATTTAGAGATTTTGAACTAAAATATTCAAGTTTGGTTGATGGCCGCGCCAAAAACAGCGGCAAAAAATAAGGCGCCAACCTTCCATACAAAACCCGCATGGTATTTTATCCAAATTTTTTAATTCATTATTAGATATAAATTTCCAGGATCTATCATCATCCTTATTGTGATGCTTATGCTAGGTGAACGCGGGCTATGCGGCATCTTTTAGCTTATTGGTTTGTGGCAACAACCATCGCTGTGAAGGTGTGTTATTTGTTGATCATCTTAAAATATCAGGCTTAAATATATACAGGGCGTAAACTAATGCGTTACATACTTTTGGGGGTGCTTCAGACCATCAAACTGAACATGTTTCACTATGAAGCCCAAATCAAAATCGAGAATATAAGTTATTCCATAGAAAACATCAAGGGCTACTGGACTGGTATTTTTAAATTCACACGTTAAATTCAGCAGTAGAAAATCTCACAATTACTATTGAGATTATGTATATTTTTACTGCTGATTTGAACGTTTAAAAATCGCACTCCAGGACTGAAAAGTCAGCTGTCCCAAGTAGGATCGCAGTTTTGTATGAAATAGCGGTTTTTTTACGTGTGACTTTCAAAAATCGCACTCCCATCCAATAGCGGTTTTTTCTTGCTATCTCGAAGGCAGTCCTATAGTGAAATTTGTTCGATTTGATGGTCTTATCAACCCTGTTTAATATGTAACGCATTTAATTTTAAACTCTATAGAAAAATCTTGATAAGATGGAGTCTTGTATTGTAACTATCTGGTAATTGCAACTATAGAACAATTGCACTTATAGCGAATCACGATTCAGTTCTACTCTCAATAGACACATGACTAGTCATCTATAAGCCACGGTTTATACAGAAGAGACGTGTGGCGGTGGCGGATAATCTAAGTAGCACAATATAAACCTTATAGTACGTAGCATAGCGTCGTTTTTATCGTAAAGGAGAATCGCGCCCGCGCCTCCAGGTGTCGTCGACTGGAGACGCGGGCGTAATTCTCCAAACGACGCTATGCTACGTACTATAAGGTTTATAATTGTGTTACTTTGACTAGCCATCGCCCACACCCTATTGCTTTTATTTTAATTGATGGGCTTTTGAGACAAAAATGCAGTAAAATCCAGCGAACACTCTCACAACCCCGGAGAGGACAAAAGGATCACAATAGCCACAAGACTCCACCTTAAACTTTTCATTCAGGCGGCGGGGGCGGTACTTCGGGCGGTGGCATAGCTGGCAATGGGGGCTGCTGCTGCTGGTGCTGTTGCTGCTGCTGGTGGTGCTGCTGCTGGTGCTGGTGCTGGTGCTGCGGCGGCATCGGCGCATACATGGGGGCATAGAAATACCCGTCCATACCCATCCCGTAGTACATAGGCGGCGGCTGCACCATATAGTACGGGAGGGGGGGAGGCCTAAACGGAGGTGGTACATTTGGTACATAGCAACCTACCTTTGGATGCGGCGCTCCATTTTGCCTCTGCATTTTCTGCGGTGGCCCCTGCTCTGACGGTCCCGTACGTTTTCTAGAAGTCTCTAGAACTTCTTTAGATATTTTGATCTTGAGACCCGACGATTGAGGAGGAGGTGGCGGTACTGCTATGCGCTCTTTAGGTATCTTGATTTTTAATCCAGGACTTGATGATAGCTTATCTCTAGGTATAGTTATCCTTAGAGTACCATCATTAGGTTCTGTTGTAGGTACTTGTGGAGTTTCTTCCTTTTTCTTCTCCCGTCTCTCTTCTTTATCTTTTTTATGTTTCTTGCGTTCTTCTTTCGACTTGTCGCGGTCTTTGTGTTTGTGTTTATCCTTTTTCTTCTTTTCTTTTTTCGGTTTGTGTTCTAATTCTTGTTGTTGTTCTACGGGAGGTGGTGGCGGTTGAGGTTCTGTGACCGGTTCTTTTTTAATTTCTATGGGCGATTTCTTTTCTGTGGCTACTGTTATTGGCGCTGGTTTTGCTAGGCTTTCTTTGAGTAGGTTTGATACTAATGTAGGGTCGGTTTCGATGCCGTTCAGGGACCTGCTAGGTACAGGTTCCTGTTTTATCTTAACTTCTGGAGTCCTAGTTTTGATAGCGTTTCCTCGCTGAGAATCTCTGATAACATTTTCGTAGCCGGGTGTTTCGTCAAGTTTTTTAACCACAGGTACCAACTCAGGTTCTGAATTAGAAGGCTGTCTTTGTCTAGGTTTTTGCTCTTTAGGTGGAGGGGATGAGAACGGTGATAGAATAGCTGGGGGCTGCATTTCTCTGACTGCCGTGGTCGGGTCTGGCCTTTTCTTCGGACTCGGCGGCTTTTCCTGGACTGGCTGAGGTCTTACTTCTGGTTTGGGTCTCGGAGGTGGTTGGGGTCTTCTCGGCGCGGCCGCAGCGGCTGCTGAGGGTGTCGTAGCGTTTTCTGGCGAAAACAGCGACGGGGGTCTTGTCCTTTGAGGGACAACTTCGGGCTGGCTCGGAGTTGACGTTGTCGATGTCGTCGTTGACGTTGAAGGTACAGGTACGGGCGGTCTGTGGTGTCTGTGGTCGTGGGGCGGTTTGTGGTGGGGTGGTTTGTGGTGGGGCCACGCGTGGTGCGGCTTGTGGTGGTGCTGGCTTGAGGACGGGCGTTGGTGGTGGGGTGGCTGGGCTTGGCTTGCAGGTCGCGGTTGGCCGGGGGCAGCGGGTCGTTGCTGCATGGCCTGTTGGCGTCTCTCTCGCTCCTCGCGCCGCTCGCGCTCCTCTCGCTCCCTCTTCTCTCTGTAGAGGTTGTAGTCAATTTTCTGGGGTGGTTGAGAGTTGGTGGGAGGCGCTGCTGGTACGTAGCCGCCGGGGACGGGTTGACGTCGTCTCTCTCGCTCGTATTCTGTTGACAAAGAGAGAAGAAAGTTAGTAAAGTCATCATAAAGCATACACGTCCATAGAGCTCATTTTATAGTAGTCATTAATGTGAAATCATGGTAAAGATTAGGTTATGTAAAAAAATTAATATTGTTTTATTTGTACACAAACATAAAACACATTTTCTCTCGCTTATGACTGTCCGCCATAGGTGTATGCAGAGACAACGGACCTGCTCTACGATCCTAACAAAGATCTTTAGCCTCCTCTAATATTTTCTTATAGTTTCATACTATTATCGATATATAGGGTATTTAGTAATGTGCAAAGGGGATGAGTTTGAGTTTTTCTAACTTATGTACGTAATACAGACTGCTCTCAAACGGTGAAGGAAAACCTGCATGCGCTGAAGAAGAAATTCCGATGCGTATGTGAAGTCTATCAATCCGCATTGGGCATGCGTGATGGACTAACGCCCATTCTCTCCCTAGGAGTAGGCCTGTGCCCTGCAGTGGGACGTATATAGGCTGTGATGATGGATCAGACCATCAAACTGAACAAATTTCTCTTTGGGACCAATATTGAAAACCCCAAAAAAATATTATGTTGGCTCCTTAGAGCGCGTTGTTCAGTTTGGTGGGTCTGATCATCCCCTTAAAACCATCAGCATATATGAAAGACCTTGTCGATCTTGTTCCTTCGCATGCCACAATGACAGTTCATGCACTGCCTCCGTAGTCTAATGGTTAAGAGCATTGGGCTCTTGACACCGAAGTCATGGGTTCGATTCTCACGGGGGACACCTAGTGATATGTCACTTTGTGCGTTTTTCCCCAGTTGGTTAGGAAATTGCAGGCCGAATCACCTGATTGTCTGAAAAGATGAATCCGTGCTTCGAATGGCACGTAAAGCCGTTGGTCCCGGCTACTATCTCTCGTGGTAGTAGTCGTTACATAAAAACCACGTCAGAGGCCGTCTGAAAAACTCTGACACCAGGGCTTGCCCACACAATAAGAAATTAAAACATTTTCTCGCTTACTCGCGCGTGGCATGCTAATAATACAGTAGCTATTAGTTACCTTTATCGAAGGACTTGTCGAACTCGTCGCTGCTGGGCAGCACGTGCTTCTTGTCGAAGGTGGGCACGGCCGCGCCGCCGAGAGGATGCGCAGCGCCTGATGCCGGTGAACCACCATCTGTTGGACAAAATTAATTAATGTTTAAACAATAGGATAGTTGACTGCTTAATATCTATTTTAGTTTTATCTTCTCAGTAATAAAAACGTTTGAATGTAAAGCCGAACTCGCATTTTCAGTAATTGTAATCAATCAATCAAACAAACATTCTTTATTTTACACCAAAAAATAAACAGTAAAATACAGAGAAAAAATCCAAGAGGCACAAAACGCGGTCATATCGCTAAGAAGCGATTTCTTCCAGCGCAGGTAGGCGATGTGAATTATTTGAAACTGTATAAAGGGTCCCTCTTAATATGGCGACACTTATTTTAAAGTGATGATCAGACCGTCTAACTGAACAACTTTCTCTATGGCACTAACATCGAAATCGTGAAAAAAATCTGCTGCTCCATACTAAACTGCAAATCTACTTCAGCTGCATTTCAGCTGATCTTATTCTCGCGATTTTGATGTTGGTCCCATAGAGAAATTTGTGCAGTTTGATGGTATGATCATCTCCTTAAAAAATCAGCATATTAAAAAGGACCCTGTATTTTAACGTATATCTGACAAATGTAAAGCACAGATATTGGTTTATAGATTGTGTTAAAAACTTGACTTTTTACTTTATTTACCAAATGTTCAAACTAGGACGGCACTTCGTTTTGTATGGAGAGCCGTACCGTACGAATTATATCCTTTTTAAAACTCACTGTTTGACATGGTCATCATCTTGCGCTTGAGCCGCGAGGGGCACTTGTCGAAGATGTGCAGGAACTCGGCCGTCAGACGCTCCAGTAACTCGCCTGTCACGCTCCGGTCTACATAGGAGAACCAGTGACGACCCTCGTTCGACTGCGGTATCTGTAATGGTTGTTCGTATTAAAAGTTTGATAAAGAAATCATCAATTCAATGCCAGTGGCATAGCGTGGGTGTCACAGAACATTATAAGAGGGGTTAGAAGTGCAAAGTAGGCGTGGAACGTGTCGCCACAGGTTATGCAATGATTTGCATAACACCATAAGGCGCGCGGTGTGGTGCGAGCGAGAGGGCATGAGTAATTGTAGCAGCGTGAGCGGGAAGACAAGTGGCGACAGCCGTCTCCGAAGCAAAAGCGCTACTTTGCATTTCTAACCCCTCTTATAATGTTCTGTGGTGGGTGTCTGTCGCCGGGCGCACAGACTGATTTTACCGCCCTTATCTTATTTACACAAAAAATAACGGAGCGAGCGAAGCAAGCTCGATTTTTTTTACATCGATTCGGGTTATGGTCAGACGTCTTTTGGTTCATCCATGCCAAAATAGAAACATAGACGGAGCGAAGCGAGCTCGACTTTTCTCCTCAATACGAATCGGTTAGAGCCAGAGCTTTACGTAAAAAACATGGCCAAAGTAACCTAAGTAAAAGCTATGGATCGATAGAAGCAAGCTCGAAATTTTTAGCTGTGGTCATGTGTTTGCACAGTAATTAAAACAGAAACAGAGCGAGCGAAGCGAGTTCGACTTTTCTCTGCTCTCCGAATTGGTTATAGACAGAGCTCAGTCAATCTATATTTTTTCCGAATTTGCCGCCCCTAGTCAAGTGCCGCCTGGGGCATTTACCCCTCCTGCCTATTCCTAAAATGTTGAATTCAACTCACTGCCCAATTACTCCACTTAGAAGCGAGGTGTATGCAGAATCAGGCGACGACCGTAGCCCGGTACTGTAGGCACATGGTCGTCGAATCTGTTGGACGCCATGAAGTAGGTCTGCGTATATTCCTAAAATGTTGAATTCCACTCACCGCCCAATTACTCCATTTAGAAGCGAGGTGTATACAGAAGCAAGCGACGACCGTAGGCCGGTACTGTAGGCACATGGTCGTCAAATGCAGGCTGTTGGACGCCATGAAGTAGGACGTCTGCGCCAAGTCTTTGGGGGCTGGAATAAAGAGACGTGGTTGCGAATAACTTTGAAAATGTTACCTTAAAAATGGGGCATTGAAGTTGTTAATCATTGTAATAATTTAGGAAATTGACATTTCATTTTAAGAAAGGTACCAAAATAAGAAAACCATTTGGAGATTATGTGATTCAAAGCTTATATCAAAATTATCAGATTTTTCTATCCATTATTTCTTGAGTTATTTTAAAAATACTGAAAAATATAATAGAGGTTGAATGAGATTTTTTTATTTTTTTTATTTATAATTAATGGACTTTTTGCTTGTGCGTTAGCACCGCATTTCCGCCAATGTCAAGTAGTTTGTGGGAGTATCTATCCCAATCTCAGGGCTTGTTTTTGATAAAGAACAAGAAGAGATTAAGGAATGCGGAGCCTCGTGGCAGGCAAAGACGCGACGCGCGGACAACACGCGAGACAAGTTCTCGGGTCAGAACCTGCAACGTGACTCCGAATGAGATTTTATTCCTTTGCCTGCTTGGCTTTTCTATTGTCTTTGACAGTTTTTATTTTTAATGTTATTGCGGCCAAGGTATCTAAGCCATAAATCCGACGTTTTTCGGTCAAAAATAAAATCGGAAAAATACATATCTCTTATTTTTTTAACTATTTTTATATTTTTAATTAAAAACAGGTGGTTAAAAAAATGTTTTGTTGTCAATTAGGGAAAGTTAGTCTTTTGTCTGTTTGGACTAACATGCCAACACCAAGAAAAAATCTCTCTCTTTGTTACTTTGCTTAGCAATGCAAGTATGAAGGTATTCTCGTTTTGTCACTTTCTCGTACATTGCATGCTATCCCTACTGGTCCACTCGTTGACGATATGTTAAATCTAATCTTTTTGTAATTCCTTACGATATAATATAAAGGTTTTGACTAATAGGATTTGTAAGACAATCACGTGGCAAATGAAATACGATGTGATTTTGTGTTTGGTGCAAAAGTTAATTTATATTATAACATGTCATAATTATGTTTTTTTATTATAGGAGGATGAAATGGCGTGCCAAAATGAAGAGATACCTTATAATGGCATTTTAATATGATGACTAAAAAACGATATACAGGGTGTTAGGGTAAACAGTTGCATTACTTTAAGGGGTGATTGTACCCATCAAACTAGCAACATCGTAAAAAAAAATTTCAACTTTTCATACAAACGTTCGATCAGCACGGAAACACACGGACGCACGGATTGCATTTAGTACGGAAAGTCGATAAAAATGTTTGCGAATCTCCTATAGGTTTCTTTGGGAAAGTTCATGGGTATCATGGGTACAATCACCCCTTAAAGTAATGCATCTGTTTACCCTAACACCCTGTACTATACATTAGAAAGACAATGGACATAAACATTAATATTTACCATACAAATATTTTCCAATTCCGGGATTCGAACCCGCATCTTTGGATTAGCAGGCAGGTTCACTACAAAGCTATCGGGTTGTCGATTTTCCGTGAATGCCTAAGGGGCATATCACAGAGGCGTTTTTCAGCGTAGGTATTGATGGAACGATATCGCCTAGAGATCACCGCGTTAAAGGTATATTACTGTTGGCGCGCTCCATACAAACGAAGTCTGGTTATATTTTCAATACTAACCAATTAAACTCAGTGAAATTTTTCAGAAACAATCTAAAAAGTAATCTCTGTGCTTGTATCTTGTCAGATTTTGGTTAAAATCTTAAGTTTTAAAGTTACAGTGTCTCAAAGATTTCCATACAAATCTTAAATTAATCCTACTATTGAAACTGTATATTTTACCGAAAATCGGACAAGATACAAGCATAGAGATTGGTTTCTAGATTGTTACTGCAAAATTTAGTTGACTTTAATTGGATAGTATTGAAAATATCACCAGACTTCGTTTGTATGTAGCGCGCATGTTCTCTTAACGCCGCGATTTCTGAGACCAATCAGTGTCGCAGCGATCGCAAATCAATTGCGGATCATTTGCGACGTCGTTGAGGTGCAGTTGCGAAATCGCCTACGCTCAAAAATCGCTTCTTTGATAGACAGATAGATAACTCATTTATGTTTGAGTGACAGGTATCTAAGTCCAACAAATGACTTGAAGTGACAGGCAGGGAGATGAAGTGAGAAGATGGAAGGAGTGGAGGGTGACACACAAGATTTTTTTTTTAATAACAGTCCCACATACCTCTTTTTTCTTCGTTATAATGTGGAATATACATTGCCTGTAGATTATTCTGCGTCCATATTTTTTTCCGTAACGCTTAAGGCTAAGTTCTGTGCGGTTTTGGTTTGTGGCTGTGGATTTTTGTATATAATTTTATAACTTTAATGACTGGACTGTACCTACATTCAGACTTCTCATGTCAACACTTAAGGGCATTTGACAGCATGTATAATCCAGGGTGTAAGTGACATCCTAGCAAAAACTGAAAGGGTGAACTCAGACCAAACTGAACAACTTTCACTATGGAGCCTACCTCAAGAAACGCGAAAAAAAATCAGCTGTCCCATACAAAACTGCTGTACATACCAGACTCAAATGTATGGGACAGCTGATTTTTTTTTCGCGTTTCTCTATACTCACTACTATATTCCCCGAGGGGGTAGTCAGAGATATTCTGAAACCTCCTTTGACTAATTATTATAAGGACTAGCCTTGCGATAGCATTTCCCCTCTGCCACGATATAAGCACAAATGATCTTGTGCATTTACATTCAATTTTACACCTTATCACTAAACGAGACAGCCTATAATTGCGAAATAATAACTTCGAACTTAGAACGTTTGGGGTTCACACGAGACTACTTTCATGATTTTTAACATTCAAAATTAGAATCTAAAGTTATGGGGAATAAAATACAAAGTTGCGGATTTCATGTTACCTCGCCCCCCGCAAAAAGTGGCAGAAATGTTTGTTAGTAGAATTACACGCGTAACCAGTCCACATATAAATAGTCAAAGTCTAAAACCTACAGTTCAAAAACAAGAACCCACGCCACGCCCCCAACCAACCGCACCAATAAACCGAACCCGCCAAACGTTTCGTTTCACGCAAACGTTCGACTAGCAGCCACGTTCCGTCGCACGCATACGCAGGCCTCACCTTTAACAAGGTGACAGGTTCGGACGACGTGCGTGTGCGGGTGATCTATGGCGACGTCGAAACCTAATGTCTGTAGTAGGACATTCTCGTTGAATACTAGGTCCTGCGCCTGGGGACAAGAGAGATTATTGTTAAAGAAAGCGTTGAGAAAATCAATATCTACTTAATATGCTGACGGTAACTTTGTCTAAAGGATCAACAACGAAATCACGAAAAAATGTCCCATACATTTGTGTCGCACAGGATTGCAGTTTTGTATGGAACTGCTGATTTTTTTTCGCGATTTCGACGTCCTATACAAGGTGTTACAAAAATACAAATAAACATTTAAGGGGGTAGTTTAGACCATCAAACTGAACAACTTTCACTATGGGACTAATATCGAAATCACGAATCACGAAATACGATTTTGGTACCATAGAGAAAGTTGTTCGGTATGATGGTCTGATCAGCGTCTCAAAAAAGTGTCAGTATATTAAGAGGGACCCTATATTACTGTTGGCGCGGTCCATACAAACGTAGTCTGGTGATATTTTCAATACTAACCAAGTCAGTGAAATTTTTCAGAAACAATCTAGAAAGTAATCTCTATGCTTGTATCTTGTCCGATTTTCGTTAAAATGTATAGTTTAAAAGTTACAGTTGCCTTAAAGATTTCCATACAAATCTTAAATTAATCCTAGCTCGTATATTTTAACGAAAATTGGACAAGATACATTGGACAAGCATAGAGATTTGTTTCTAGATTGTTTCTGCAAAATTGCATTGACTTGAATTGGTTAGTATTGAAAATATCACCAGACTTCGTTTGTATGCAGCGCGCATTTACGCATTCGGAACAAACTTCTCTTAAGTGTACCAATGAATCAGACGATACACCGTCGCATGGCATGATCAAAATAAATCACACGACTGACGCACGCCATCACGTGCAGTGTACAAAACAATATTATAATTCACATAGGTAGTACATATTACATAATTATATCCTACACACTCCGATACCATCGCTCGTGTTAGGTATCGATATCAGAATCGATGTAAGGTTAAGACACAGAATAGTATATAGTTCTATATACAGAACGGCCACTCCGAACCCCCTTCGGACTTCAGATACCCCACCTCACCTCACACTTTCTGGGAAACTTGAGGGGAGCCGAGCAAGGGAATGCAGTCAGTCGCAGCCGTTGGATTTGACTACATAAAATTGTGTCTTTTCAGTGCATAAAAAACGTTGAAAAATAACGCTAAATTGACATTTTCAATAATTTTTTAGCTCAAATACTATTTTTAATAATAGAACGAACAATTAACAGTATTGAAATGTCGATGACGTTAAATGCAAAGCAAGACTTTCACTATGGGACCAACATCTAAATCGCGAAAAAAACGCTTTTCATACAAAACTGCAGTACCGTCTAGACTCAAATGACGTTGGCTCTGAATCTGATATTCCATACTCAACTATAAATCTACTCGAGCTAAATGTATGGGACAGGCGGTTTTTTTTCGCAGATTCGATGTTGGTCCCATAGTGAAAGTTGTTCAGTTTGATGGTCTAAACAACACTCTTAAAAGTTTTAAATGTTTATTTTTACTTTTGTGGCTCCCAGTATCTACTGATATGGTCTGCAAAACAACATAAAACAAGCGGAGTTTTATCTGTGTCCATTATCATTATCAAAGGCCAGGATTGGCTTCTGGTTTTTACGTTGCCATTTGACCTTTGTTACCTCTGATAAGGGGGAATTTAAAAGACATGACGTTAATTGGTTTGTCGTCATTATCATAATCATAGTCAAGTTCTTGTTTGCGAGAATATACTTTTTAATGAATTAACGCAAAACTAGAAAGTAGTTTGTTTAGAATCGAGAGCAGAATCGATTTATCATGGTTTCAACATAGGTAATTTTTTCAAAATTTTTAATAATTTGTAAAAGTTTAAATTTACTGAACTCGATCTCAACCCACCGCTCGGGCACTCTCACCCTACTTACTACCAAAACAAGATTCTTTAAATGCATCCATGAGCACGTTAGCGCTTTCATTCATTGCTGAAATGATAACAAATAATTTTTGCCTCAAAACTTAAAATGTGAATAACTTTAAATTTTAATATCAAAATAATGAAATTATTGTTTCAATCTAATTATTTTGTTATAAATCAGTTGTGGTGTATGAGGTTTTGCGCTTATTCATTAACATGTTGTATGGTCACAGTATAGTATCTATACTTCATTCCAAATAAGGACGAGATTTTCGGATTCCTATTTAGCTTTCTGGCCAATTCTGATTACCAAATGTAATTAATTTATTGAATACATATACTATCCGACATATCCTGGACGTTACTAAAGCTGTTCTAAGAATAATTGAGAGGAAGTGTTTGAAATCTCTGTTTCTATAATGCAAAATAGCCTTAAAATTTCGTAGCTATTTTGAATGGAGTATAGTACTATTATGGAGTATAGTATAGTATTGCCCTCTGGTTACCTCGGCGGTGTAGTTACAGAAACGCTCATTAGAGTTGATCCTCTATTAAATCTCTTGCTGTCACTTTTTGTCTTGTTGACATAGTAAACTCTCTCCCATTTGATATAAGAGACTGTCAAACAATCGCATCATTTAAAAACAAGTCAAAGATCACTATCTCTCTCTTCAATAAACTAGTATATTTATTTATTATTTATCATACTGGATATTTTTGTATGTAAGTATATACCTGTATCTTTATTTAATATGTATTTATTAGTGTTCAATACAGATTTTTTAGTTAAATGTGCACACTATGCCTGCCTCACCTTGTATACTCTCTCTGTCACGGGTTTGGAAGAAATCTCTTTAGAGATAAGCTCGCCCTTTGCAATTGTCTATTATGCTGTTTTCATATATATTTCCGTGTGTACAATAAAGAGTTAAAATAAAATAAAAATAAATAAAAGCTAGCAAGAGATTTAATGGAGGATTAACTCTAATGAGCGTTTCTGCAACTGAGCGTTAGTGTTTTATTTTGGAGCAGCGATACTGTTATAAAGTAATGTTGTTTACCTGTTCTTGATACTGTTCAGGAGTGAGTGCGGTGACCCCCTCACCTCTGTGGATACATACGTGGGCCACTTTTATTACATATTCTAATTTTCTGGGCTGCTCCTCCACCTGCAGATAGAAATATATAACGTTAGATTTTTTTTATTTTTTTTGGACATTGTCACACAAGTTATCTAGTCACATTTAAAGTACCAGAATCTAGCCTGGACTTGTATTATGATGACTAGACAACGATATAGAATACATATATAGATACAAACATCCATGACTCGGGTACAAATATTCATGTTCATCATACAAATATATGTCCCTTACGGGATTCGAACCCGCGACCCTCGGCACAGCAGGCAGGTTCACTACCGACTGTGCTATCGGGCCGTCGTATATTCTCACGACTGTATTCTCCGAGGGGGTAATTAGAGGTCATTATCACTAGTAATACCGAAACTGTCCAGTGCGGCGAGAAGTGAGCTTGTCTAAAACATTAACATTTTAATATTTAAGGCGCAATGGAAGGACGAAATACTCGTACCTTGAAGGCATCTTTTATTTTTCATTTTTCGACTAGATTTATACAATTTTTCGAAACCAAAGTCCAAAAATAATTGATAAGATTTCGAGAAAAATGCAAAATTTTAAATTTGGGGCTGTTGCTGATGTGATTTTTTTACATTATGTTAATTTTCTAGGCCCAAATTGGCTCTTAAATGATACACCGAAAAAAATATCAATTCTTAAATAACTCCGGGCTCAAACCGTAAAATGACTGGGCTATAAAAGTGTAAAAGCTCACCTTTGCGGCGAGGAACAACGCAGCAGCGGCTATGGCGTTCCTGTGGAACTGTGTTAACGAGTGGAACGCGTAGAACCGATGCATATACACTATCGCCGTGTTGATGCATAGCTGTGAGCTGTGTTAGCGAGTCAAGGTACATTTTGTATACACACATATCTTAAGAATAATAATAACATTATTTAGTATAAAACTTTCGAATTTGGCGTCCCCACATGCAAGGAACGCACACCACGACGAGCTGCGTTCAGAACCTACGGTTGTTTGGTTGGGTACGGAACGAACAGTTGTTTTTCAACTCGCAATAAGGTACGGAACGACCACAGTTGTTTTATAACCTCAAATTTTGACAATCACAGTAATATGGGCTTCCAGGGCTTCCATCATTTCCAAATACAAAACTCATCTTCCATGTTAAAGAATTAAAAAGTGAATAAAATAATTTGAAAACAACTAACTTTCATTCAAAATGAGAAAAACGTCAAGTAACCACAGATAATCAAAACGTCAGACTGTTTTTTAACCGTCGAATTTGATGGTTAAAAGTTGCAACCCGTCAGAGGTTCGGAACGGTTGAGTTGTGACAACCGAGTTGCAAAGAGCGTTTTTTCACCGAGGCTCGGAACGGCGTTAGTGCGAAAAGTTGCACCCAGAGTGCACTCTGGGCGTAGGTTCTGAACGCACCCCTGTGCAATACTTTCACGTTTACACATCATCTCAATCTCATACATACCGAAGAAGAACTTTATTTTGTAGACATGAGTTATCAAATTGACAATCTTAGACTCTCTTACTGTATCTATAGGTAACTAGAGTTAACCCGCGACTTCGTCCGCACAAATAACATGAAAGATTTTAAGTCAGATCATAAGCTATCAAACAAAAAAAGTTTCATCAAAATCGGTTCAGTAGTCTTTGCGTGATGCTGTTACAAACATACAAACAAACCGACGGACAAAAATTCTAAAAATGGTTGATTTGGAGTCTGGAATACCTAAAAACCATATCGTAATCGTTTTCATGTAAATATCTTGTGTACAGACAAACTTCTGTTACAGTTTTATTATAGTTAAGATTTGGTATTGCACTGCACATAGGTTTCCTCACGACGTTTTCCTTCACCGAAAAGCCAGTGGTGTTACAAATAAGGGCATCATTTCAAATAAGGATGAAAAGATTTTCAGATTTCTATACATATAGCTTTCTGGCCAACTCTGATTTGCAAATATAATGTATCAGAAAGATATAGTAACCGACATATCTTGGACGTTACTAAAGCTGTTCTAAGAATAAGTGAGAGGAATTGTTTCAAATATCTGTCTGTAATTCAAAATAGTCTTAAAATTTCGTTGCTATTTGAAATGGAGTAGTGATGAAGGAAATAAAGCATAGATTGAGAATTTCTTCATAGGTATTAGCTTTTTGGAGATTAATATTACTAACTAGTGACGTCCGCGATTTCGTACGCGCAAACCAATGCAAAACATTATAGGAAACATCCTGTTAGCGCGCTCGTTAAAAACGAAGTTTAATTCTGTTTTCAATGATTTTTTTTAAACACGATCTTTAAACTAATCTCTGTGCCTGTGGTTTGAAATCGTAAAAAAATTTATTTTGTTTATTTTCATTATTAAGAAAATGTTTAGATGGATTTTATCTCTAAAATGATAACCTTAGTTATACAACGTATTAAAGAATAAGCGCAAAACCTAATACAATTTGGAGATTGGAACAATAATTTCATTATTTTGATAGTTAAAATTAAAAGTTCATCACGTTTTAGGCAAAAATGATTTGTTATCATTTCAGCAATGATTCTATTCACTGCGCTAACATGCTCATGGATACATTTTAAGAATCTTGTTTTGGTAGTAAGTAGGGTGAGAGTGCCCGAGCGGTAGGTTGAGATAGAGTTCAGTTAATTTTAAAATTTACAAACTAATTATTTGTTATTTTGAAAAAAATTACCTATGTTGAAACCATGATAATTCGATTCTGTTCTCGATTCTAAATAAACTACTTTCTAGTTTTGCGTTAATTCCTTCACACGTCGTATAGTTTATGAAAAGAAAAACAGCTGTTACATATTATTTCCATTCGCCATACTAAAGTTCGGCCGTTCAGAGAATGCGTTTGACAGTTACCATAAAATTGTAAAAAACCGAATGAAAATATTGTTTACCTGTGCTCACTCTAGTACACAGGGCACTAGCTGCCCTTTTAAGTTCAAAAAGCTACTAAATAATGATCGGCATTTATAGTTTTCATTCAGTTTTTTACAATTTTATGGTAACTGTCAAACGCAATCTTTCAGCGGCCGGACTTTAGCATACCGTATCTTTACTGAGCTACGTCTGTTCGTACATAAGTACACATTTAACATAAAAACACAATCAATAAACAGTTAACACAATAGTAAAACGTAAAAATGAACGTGAATCAGTGAGTCACTCACATTGAGACTAAATAACGGTACTCAAATGAGTCTAGTACTTGACAATGACAAGGTTAGTAACATGAGTCATTCATGATGCGCGAAACTAATTTCAACTTATTTTTTGTATATACTAAAATGTTTAGTAAGCTAACTTACTAAACATTATTACTTATTACTGTTGGCGCGCTCCATACAAACGAAGTCAGTTGATATTTTCAATACTAACCGATTAAACTCGATGAAATTTGCAGAAACAATCTAGAAACAAAACTCTAATGCTTGTATCGTGTCAGATTTTCCTTAAAATGTACAGTTTTAAAGTTACAGTGCCTCAAAGATTCCCATACAAATCTTATATTAATCCTAGCATTGAAACTGTATATTTTAACGAAAATCGGTCACGATACAAGCATAGATATTTGTTCCTAGATTGTTTTTGCAAAATTTCATTGAGAGTAATTGGTTAGTATTGAAAATATCACTAGACTTCGTTTGTATGCAGCGCGCATTTACGCATTCGGAATAAACTTCTCTTAAGCCACAGGTCCGGCACTCTATAGAACGTTTTTGAATTTCGAAATGGCGTCTGCACATGCGCACTTTGTGCAAACCGTCCATGACATTGCGTGTAGGGTTGGAAGCCGCGCTTTGCATTTAACGTCATCTACATTTCAATACTTTTTATTGTTCGTTCTGTCATTAAAAGCTCGCGATTTCATCATATTAAGAAGGACCCTATATACTATACTGTTGTAAATAAACTCTAGATCTAAATGTTAATTTCGTGATACACCAGTAATTAGGTAGGTAGATAATAAACGAAACATAAAAGAAATGCCCAAATAGTGTTACCTAGATTCTAGATAATGTATTGAGTCCATGACCCACTAAGTGTAGGAAGAACTGTGTTGAGGTCAAACAAACTGTTCAATGATTGATTACTTAAATAAAACTGTACTAAAAAACTTTTACTTTTTTATGTTTGCATGCATATTCTCACAACTATATTCCCTGAGGAGGTAGTCAGAGATATTCGAAAAACTCTAAACATCCAGTGTCGGGTGAAGTGAGCCCGTCGCTACTTATAATGGACAGTGGGTACAATACATGCCTCGAAATTGAAGCATGCAGGTTTCTTCACGATGTTTTCCTTCACCTAAAAACGGTGTTACAAATCGTACATAAATTTCAAGAACTCACTGGCACATGTCTGCCTGGATGGGGATTGAACCATCACCTCCTGTATTTTATGAATATATGTATACAGGTTGTAAGAAAAAGTATAATTAACCTTTAAACCACATACTCTTCCCATCAAACTGAACATTTTTTACTATGGGAGCAAACGTGTTAGAACAAAAAATCTTTCTATTCTAAACTTCAATGCCCTTACCTCCCACTCAAATGTATGAAAGAGCTGATGTTTTTTTTTGTTCTGACAGGTTTGCTCTCATAGTAAAAGTTATTCAGTTTGATGGGTAGAGTATGTACTTTAAAGGTTAATAATACTTTTCCTTACATAAAATTTTGAGCATGCAGTTCTTGGATACAATTTTAAGGTATAGGTAACTTTAACAAAGCAGAAGTCAATAAATACGAATACAAACTTTTATAGGAACAGGTACCCTAATATTTAGCTATTATTAAATCTTAAGCCATGAAATGTTGGTCACAATGGACCTCTAACCTGTTATTTGGAGCCTATTGAAAAACAGGTAGAGATTCAAAAGCAGAGGATTTTGCAACAAAAAATTGCTTATCTGCAAAATTTTTGCCTTTCCTTTGTTAATCTTTTCAATTGAATTTTATTATTATTATTATTATAACACTTTATTGTACACAAAGACATAATAATATACAAAGTTGAGAAGACATGTACAAAGGGCGAGCTATAGCTAAATAGCTAGTTTATTGTTATTTTACAAGTGCAAAAGATGGTATTTTGTAATAAATACTTATTTGTTTAAGTTATTTTGTAATAAGAAATCATTTCTGAGAATTCTTAAATAACAGGGTCGCAAATTTAAGTGGAAAAAAATTCTGCTGCTCCATACATTGACATACTATCCGCGATTTCAATGTTGAATCCATAGTGAAAGTTGTTCTGTCTGATGGTCTGAAGCACCCCATTAAGTGTGTAACATATTAAAATTTACACCCTGCATAATCTCACGTGTATCTCCCATTGGGGTGAGAAGAGACAACAGAACATCATCTGCTAAGATCCTGTAATTTATTGTAATGCAATTAAGATTACATCCTGTATATGTGCACACAATAAAGTAAAATCTAAATTGATTGAAAAACCCTTAAGAACATAATTAAGTTAGTTTTTATAATAAATATACAGGTGTGGTTTTGGTCAGCGACGCACATACGTTGATTTTCGAAATCTAGGCGGCCAAAAATATTTTATTGCTTATATTTATTCTAAACATGGTAATAAATGAAAACATACATAAATGTTATTTTTTTATATTAAATTTTATACAAAATTGTATATATACAGTAAAACTTATTCATTATCTTCATTGTCTGAAAATTCTGGGGCCTCATTCGGCTCTGCCGATAGTAGTATGGCGATGGTTTCAGGACAAAATGCTTTTGAATAATTTTTTTTTGCAGATCTATTCATGCAGCTTATTAAGGGGTCCGAACTTAATAATAATCTGTAATAAATATCTTTATTGCACTCCTCTCGCGAAAACTTACGCGCAAAGTTTTCGCGATACTTCCGGAAATGTTTATTTCTCGCCTCTTGTGCCTCCTCAGATAGTTGCCCAATAGGCAGCAATGAATTTTCAATTATGGTAGCCCCGTGAATCAAAATCTTATGCATGGTGGGTGTCATAGGATGCCACCCGTACTTGTCGACATACAATTTTGCAGTTTCCAATGCATATGCATCATATTTTTTAGTGTCAATTTTATGACCACTTGAAATGGTTTCTAATATAACCTTTACTCTATATATTAGATTGAAATCCACACCAGTTATATCAGAGGCCAGTTCGGGATTCTCAAAGAACCTTCTGCTCGTGTTGCCATCATTGGTATTGCCGAAATTCGCTTTAGGCTTGTCTATTTGCAGTCCGGTTTCAATCTCGAATCGTTTTTGAATATTTTTTTTAGCATCAGCTTCTAATTTTTTTTCTGATTCAGTTCTTCTTTGCCTGTATTTTTTGACTGGAAGTTTATACGCTAAATGCAAAATGCTTTCAAACAATCTTATCCGTGCATGTAGAATTGAAAGACCAAATTCGAGACTTTCAGGACAGATTTCGTTTTTTTTGGAAAGATTATTAAAATCTTTACTGGTTGCTCCACAAATATAGCAACGACTGGTGGACTTCGTGTCTGTTGCCGCATTGCACACTTTTCCGTCGATCATCGTCATTTTCATCACATGTGTAAATGAGAATTTGGCACCGTTCAATTGCACTTCAGATGCTACTAAGGAATTTGAAGAGTTTTTCACGTAGTCTATTTCTTCCTTAGTTATGTCTGTACTCTCCTTTAAAAATCTGAAGCGTATCGGTCGGCAAAATCGTGGAGAGGATGGTGTTGGGTTTTGCCATACAACATATTTGTTATCTTTTCCACAAATTATTCGCAAGGGCACAAAAGAGCTTAAAAATAAGTTTGCATCAGAGTCATCAGCATCCTCAAACCTTTGCTTGTATTTCGATTGCTGCGAGCCATCACAACCCCATTTACAAATCAATGACAATGAATTTCTTCGTTCTTCATTGAGAGTGATTAACACGTCTGCCAAGTAAACAGATAATCGTGTAACAGTATTATCCAATAAGCTTTGCAGCGAACTTTCGGCACAGGTGCTCGTTACACGAAGACATTCTTTTGGTGGATAACATTCTTGTTTAGCTTGAAGCAATCTATTGTAGCAGGGATAAAGGGCTTTGTTAGTATTTCTAATAATTTCATACTGCCGTTTTGTCAAATCTGCTTCAACGAACATAGTCAATGCTTGAAGTGGTGTCAGTGGCGTGATGCATTCTTTGCAATCTTGTGCTTGAGAAGCTTTTTTATATTTTCCAGCAAGAGTTGGTGTATTTGTGATCTCTTTAAGCATATTTGAAGCATTACGGTGTCCTTGTTGCCTCAAGGTAGTTTGAGCAGCGTGAATTAAAAGTTCATCAGCCGTGTTCGAACGTAACTCCTCAGTCTTACGTCTTTTGCTGCGCTCACTCGAATCTTCAAAGGATTTAGCAGGACGGCCAGGACGTAATAATGTTTGCGTGGGAAGTTCGAATGTTCCATCTAACCAAGATTCATTCATTTTCAAGAAAACATCTTCTTTTCTGTGAGATTTGGCCCACTTCTCCTTAATCGCAGTTTTAAAATAACTAAAACGTTTCCTCAAAGATGCCAAATCGTCCTCTGAGTCACCATTATGCGATATAAAGTGGTTTTCTAAATAGTCTAATTTTTGATCTAATTTGACCAAATCCGGTTGCTGCATTTGATCATACAACCATCTACGTGTCACTAATCTCACTCCAGAGGAGCTAGAAGAACCTAGAACAAACAAAATCCGAATTTAATAAAAAAAAATTGCACGTGGTATTTTTCCGTATGTAATAATATCACTAATATTTCTCACATCTGCAGCTATCCGCAAGTTATTTAAACATGAATAGATTAAGAATACCCTCACATTGTGATATCAGAAAGAATCATTGCCCGGAAAGACGCGGAAGTATAATAAAACATCCAATTAAAGAAAAAAAATGTAAAATCCTTCATGAGAAAACACTATTGCTTTAAAATTTATAAACTACATATTTGAATTGGTTCAGTTGCTTAAAAAGTATGATAAATGATGCTTCTTACCTGGATTATTGGAATCCATCACAATCACTTCACTAACACTATTAAAATTGAAAATATTTCGTTTCGAAAAAGTGCTTCAACACAAGGAACAGTAAGCGGTAACGTGCGTAGTCAGAGACAGTTAAGTTCAAACTGTCTGTGCGCGTGCTTGGTGAAAGAGATGGAAGGGAGGGGTGGTGATTGTTGTTCCCTGATTAACCCTTAAGCTATTGGCGTGGTGTTTTTTGCATGTGCAACGATTTGGGAAATTCCAATTATGGCCGCGTAATTATACTAAATCAACGTATGTGCGACGCGCATTTAGGTGGTGCGTGCTTCAGATCATCAAACTGAACAACTTTCACTATGGAGCCAACATCGAAATCTAAAAAAAAAACACCAGTTTCATACAAAACTGCAGTACCAACTCGACTCATATGTTGACAGCAGATTTTTTTTCACGATTTCGAACTTGGCTCCATATTGAAAGTAGTTCAGTTTGATGGTCTGAAGCTCCCCCTAAATGCTTGTCGCTGACCAAAACCACACCCTGTACTCATATCACTCAGATTTTAAAATGTAGAGAAAATTATCCTAAATTTCTAACGACATCTAGTATTTCAGGTCTGCCAATGTTGTGACCTATTTTTCTACAAACCTAACCTACTATTGTAAACAAAGTGTATCTATTTTGGAACCAAAACAATTGATTGTACTAAGCACATGCTTGCTATAAATAGAAAGTGGGTAGGCACATTTTAATAATAGAAAGGAAAGTGGAATAAAAGCTTCCGTGGGTGAATATGGAGTCAAGTTCAAGTATTGTAGGACTTTAGTTCTTGAGTCGCGCTGCAATTCTGGCGGAGTACGGACGCGTGCGTATCGGCGCGTTGGGATTGCACGTGGCTCCACCATTTTGTGAACTCTTTTGTGTTTTAACCTTAAAACAATCACTTGAGATTATAAACTACTTACATTGGCAAAACTGCCACTCTAGACTTAATAAATACTACTGATCATTTTCCTTCATATACTATCCACATAACGAGACATTGGCTGAATTGTGATAACACATCGGATGCCACTAAACAAAAAATTGAATTGAATTGACTTTCGTTCTTCAATTGATTTACTTTTCATTCTAGTTTTAGAAATCTTAAGTTGATCTATGTCATACTTTCTGGCGGTGACATGACGGCTTACAGCCTTAAGCTTGGTATCAAAAAATGTACGTAATTGTAAGTCCAATTAAAAAAAATGTAATTCAATTCAATTCAATTTTTTGTTTAGTGGCATCCGATGCGTTATCACAATTCAGCCAATGTCTCGTTATGTGGATAGTATATGTAGGAAAATGATCAGTAGTATTTATTAAGTCTAGAGTGGCAGTTTTGCCAATGTAAGTAGGTTATAATCTCAAGTGATTGTTTTAAGGTTAAAACACAAAAGAGTTCACAAAATGGTGGAGCCACGTGCAATCCCAAAGCGCCGATACGCAAGCGTCCGTACTCCGCCAGAATGGCAGCGCGACTCAAAAAAAAAAAAAAAAAAAAATTTACTATTATGGTTTACGAGAAATTAATTATTGAAGTGTCACCGCCAGGATGAATACTTTCTAGCGGGCGCTCTAATGATATCATGATCCGGGGCTGATGCACTTCAAATTTTAGCCGTACGATTATCAAGATTAACTGTACGTCAAATGTACTATTTTGTACTGTAATATGAAAAAATGTACTTCAGTAGTTTCCAAGTAATCATGAATCCAAAACAATCCTAATTATTACCATAACAACACTTTTTTTAAATTTATATTTATTGGTTATCAAACAGCAAATTACTTAATTTCTGATACAACAAAATTTAAATTTTACAACACCAATTACATGACAACCCGTTTTAAAATCTGTTTAAGGTACAACGAGAAAAACAAAAAGTACAATATATAAAATTTAGACAAGTAAAAAGAGTAACTAACATTTAAACGAAGTGCTTCTACGGGATACATTAACATACCCAACAAACAAATCGGTCACACAGACACGCGATCAAATTAGATACAATTAAAGCACCAGTGCGTGACCAAAATAACTCTTATAAAACTCACTTTTGATACCAAGCTTAAGACTGTACGCCATCATGTCACCGCCAGAAAGTATGACATATTGATCTTACATTGGAAGTTCTACAAGTTAGGAAGTCCTAGGAGCTTTTGCAAACCATTAAAAGGAGGAAAGTCGTCTACACTGGTCATATATTGCAAAATAGACGGCAAAAGAAGCCACAAATGTATGGCATAGCATTTTAGAATATCTTATCTTTGAATGAAAGAAGACTTACAAATGAAATATATTAAGCAAAGGTGAGCGGAAGTGTTGGGAAAGGCCGTCCGAGGAAAACATACCATGATCAAATCAATTATCTTTTCCGAAAAGGACAAGTGCGTAACACCCTCAATCGACGGCAGTGCATGAAAAGATGAATGAATGTGAATGAGGCTAAAGCGGTGTCTCAGAGTCATAGTGTGTGGCGGTCCGTGGTATCTGCCTACCCCCATGGGACAATGGCGTGAGCTTATATATGTATGTATGTTATCTTTGATAGTCAGTTATCTAGTTATAGATAACCAGATCTAGTTATAGATAACCAGATAACTGACTGATTCTATGAGCACAGACACAATTGATTAGATAAAGGATGCAGTTTTCAGAACGGTGACATCATCATTCCTTGTTATTGTTTCGAATACTGTAGGTTCTTACTATGAAATGTTATATCGACAAAAACATGTTGACTCATGTTTTGAAGACAATATCATTATCAGTTTCATAATATTGGCTTTTTTCCTTTAACCAAAGTAGAAAATGCAAAAAATATAATAATCAAAGCAATGCCAAAGAGCAAAATAATCACCAAGTGGCACCTTATACTCCATTTAAAATAGCAACGAAATTTTAAGGCTATTTAGCATTACAGAAACAGAGATTTGAAACAATTCCTCTCACTTATTCTTAGAACAGCTTTAGTAACGTCCAAGATATGTCGGATAGTATATGTATCCAATAACTTAATTACGTTTGGTAATCAGAATTGGCCAAAAAGCTAAAAGGAATCAGAAAATCTTGTCGTCCTTATTTGGAATGAAGTATAGATGACAAAGAGGTAGACCACTTCTTTTTATCGTGTGGGCAGGAAGCCCTGGTGTCAGAGTTTATTCAGACCGCCTTATGGCCTCTGACGTGGTGTTTATGTAACGACTACTACCACCAGAGATAGTAGCCGGGACCAATGGCTTAAGGGCCTATGTCGAAAAATAATTGAAGCGAAATGGGCGTGTGATAGCTTATATTACTGCCTGATGCGAGAGAAAGAGACAGGGCGGCGCGCGCGCCTGAAATGACGCAAGCGTAAAACAAACTTTATTTAATTGTAATTGTACTTTTTATGTAAGTTCAATCCTGCTCTAATCAAAATTTATAAAAAATCAATAGATTTTTTTTAAATCAAGCCTCTTGTTTCTAATATTCACTGTTTAGCAGTTCCAAGCGTTTATCGATAAAGACGGAGGCTACTTTGGCTTGTTTATCTACCGAGAAAATGAGTCGTAATCGTGTTTTAGCTCTAATCAAAACTTCAATTATATGTTCAATTTACACATATCCGCAAATCATACTCTTACTGTTAGTACTTCAAGATATATGATGCTTTGAAGAATCCTATTTTTTTCACATAGCCTCTTAATGTGTCATCCCAAGCACGGACTCATCTGTCTTTTCAGGCAATCAGGTGATACAGCCTGTAATGTCCTAACTTTCTATGTGCCTTTTTAGGTGAAAGCCCAGACACTACAAAAATACCATCAGCTTAAATAGATATCATTAGCATCCTATTAAACTAAGAGTCTACCCATCAAACTGAACAACTTTTACCATGGAAACAAAACGATCGGAGAAAAAAAAACTGCTTTTGCATACCTTTGAGTCGTGTAGGCATTGCAGTTTAGTATTGAACAACGGAGTTTTTTTTGGTCAGATTGGTTTGCTCCCATCGTAAAAGTTGTTCAGTTTGATGGGTAGACTCTTAGTTTAAAAGGATGCTAATGATATCAATTTCACCCTGTAGCAAAAGTACCAAATAGGCATGTCTAACCTCTCGGCAAGGTAATGCAGTTATTGATTTATGCATGTGTGGAAAGAAATGTTATCTTTGAATGAAACTGTGTGCTTAATCTTCATAATGAACTTGAAACTCAGATAAGGCCTAAATGAAACATTGTATAAATTATCGTTGTTTTTAAATCGACTACCAGGAAATTATGATAACGGCGGAGGAAAAAAACACACGAAAGCGCGCGAATTCTGAGTAACGAGTAAATTTAGCGGGGGCAGACAGGGTCGATCACCAGACAGCGTACGTCACGATCGAGTTTGCGTTCCCGCTCCGCAGCTGTCACGGAGCAGTGACCTACAAAATACCACGCCACGGCATGCACCCTAACCTAAATCACACTAAAAATACCTTTTACAGACTCTTTGTAGACGCGCAAAGGTTCGTTAGCGCACGATAATGTTGAATTACTCACGTGGACAGCGGGAAATCCCAGTAATATAAGCGAAAGTTCGCTAAGTGACGCCGTCAACAAAATTTCAATTTCGTCATACTTTCCACACTGAAAACACCGTCACAACACTTTTGATTGATGAAAACACTGGTTTTAGTAGATAGGGATGTTGTTTTCATTAACAAAAACACTGATTTTGAGGGTGTAACACGCATTTTTACCACATGACTCGACAAAAACATTGCACTGAAATCTTCACATTTATGAAAAGGATACACTTGGAGCCTCTGGCCCATTTCCTGGATGAGGCTTGCGGCCTGTTGCCGATAGGCTAGCTCCTTATCTGCATCTAAACCGCATTTTTTGCTTGCAGAATTCTGTAACTGCTCTTTTGTAAAATACCATTTTTCTTGTCCGCCAGCCATTGAACGGATGTTCCAATGACTGTCGAGGAAGCACGACGGAAAGCTGTGCTCCGTCTACGTGCGTGAGTGGGAAAAGGACAGCGCTATGACAGCGACGACCGGATGTAGACCACGTTAACATTTGAGTGCTTTATAAATTAAAAAGTTATCATTTCGAAGTAATTATTACTAATTCGGTATGTTACGAAAACTAAAAATTAACTAAGATTTTTGATAGTACTACTAGAACTAAGAAGTAAGTAAAAAAATTTCGTCACAAGTTGAAATGCTGATAGGTATTTTCAAGCAGACGCCATTGTAAAACTTGGTGGTTAACGTAGTGAGGTCTCCGGTGACAGAATGATGATCTGCAACAAGCACAGGTACGTTTCACTTTATCACTATGTTTATTATTGTAGTATAGGCTAAGCTCTTTCTTTTGTGCATATTTTTGTGTAGATTCATTAACTTTTAAACGCATTTACGGGACTTTATAAATACGGACCTAAAGTACTCTGTCGCACCGTGCAAATGGCCGACCCACCACTGTTTACAATACACCTCTTCATTTGTTTTGTGGAAAAACATTAATTTATCAATTGAACGACTAATCTTAACGCGAAAATTAGTTAATTAATTTTATGAAGCACCTAGTTTATTTCATTTGTTTGTTCTGTTTCTGGAATATTGTCAGGAAATAATAAGAAATGTTTTTGATCAGTTTCGAAAAGATATAATTTCGCGGCCAATCTACGTGGCTTTTCCGCCTTTATAGAAAACTGTGGAAAAACTTACCACGTTTTTCATTCGCAATAAAATTTTCTCTAGTTTTATTTGTTAAATAAACGAAATGTATCGTTTCAAAAGTGAAAATACGAATCGTTTACATTTGCATAACATTAGAATTTCTGAACGTAAGTTGTTATTTATGGTACAGTCGCAAACATATGGCCGTCATCTTTTATCATGTTATTTTTATTAAATCCAACTATAAGATTGTTAACAATTAACAAATTCATGAAAAAGTAGTTAATGGGATATCTAAATTAAATATGTTACCATAATCACCGTCATGGATGTCACATTCCCTGAATTATTGCCCGCCAAATCCAATATTTTAGTTATTAGGGTTATAAGCCTACTCTGTTCGTCCGTCTGTCTGTCTGTCTGTCCTACCTATTTAGGGCTGTAATTTTTGAACCGTTTTAGCTAGACAGTTGAATTTGCGTTATTATGGCTTATAATAAAAATGTCATAATATTAAAAATTAAGAGGGGTCCTAATACAAAAAACTAGGTTGTATTAAAGTTTTTCTTCTCACTCTATCGTAAAAATTGTAATACATACAAACGTCAAACTTGGTGTGATTATAGAGCAATCTCTACAGTATAATAACAAATAATAAAATCCGGCCAAGTGTGAATCGGTCTCGCGCTAAAGGATTTATAAGTTCCCCAATGTACCTGCGAAATTAAGAGAAGTTTATTCCGAATGCGTAAATGCGCGCTGCATACAAACGAAATCTGGTGATATTTTCAATACTAACCAATTAAACTCGATGAAATTTTGCAGAAACAATCTAGGAATAAATCTCTATGCTTGTATCATGTCCGATTTTCGTTAAAATATACAGTTTCAATGCTAGGATTAATATAAGATTTGTATGGAAATCTTTCAGGCACTGTATCTTTAAAACTGTACATTTTAAGGAAAATCTGACACGATACAAGCATAGAGATTTGTTTCAAGAATGTTTCTGCAAAATGTCATTGAGTTTAATCGGTTAGTATTAAAAATATAGACCAGACTTCGTTTGTATGGAGCGCGCCAACAGTAATATACCCTTAAGATTTGTGTGGAAATCTTTGAGGCACTGTAACTTTAAAACATTGTAACGAAAATCTGATTTCATACAATCAATCGTTCGTTTGTATTGAGCGCGCTCCGAATTATATTCCCTTAAATTGACCAGTCAGGATGTGACATCTTCAATGCCTTGCCACGATTGACTAATGGTTTTCGCGCCCTTTTCGATGCTATCTGACTTTGCACCCTTTGATAACTACACGACTTCGGGTTTTATTTCAATTCAAATTAATTCAAAATCATAATTAAAAAATAGTTTGTAAGCATTGACTTACCAACAACTGGACGTAGGGTCTTCGGTCAAAAGTTTCCGAACCAAAAGAGCACCAAAACGTAAAAAGAGAACCAATTACGCGACAGTCTTCGTTTGATCGGCCGACTACTCGCACGCGCGGGGGCGCATCTTTCGGCTTTATAAAATTAAAAGAATAATTCTACTGGTTCATTACGATCTCAGGATTACTTTAAATTAAAACAGTTTTCAAAAAAAGGTGTAAGACCCTTGTGTAATAAATATAATTTACTAACACCTAGTTATTAAAATTTTTCAGTTAATCCCCAAAGCGTCGTCATGTCGCAGCCGCCACGCAAAGTGATCCACCTCCCGAAGGTGAGGATGCTGTCCCGCGGGGGAAGATCCTCCAGCGGCATCCGGATCACCAACGTCAAGTCCATCAAGCCCCCTGACCCTGAGATACTGAAGAAACAAGAAGAGGACAAGCTTAGAGCTCAGGTACAATACCTATTTACTATTATTAACATTTACTTTGTATTTGGCAAGGAAACTCTGCGCTGAAAGTTGTTGACGATTATGTTAAGGGCCTATGTCGAAAAATAATTGAAGCGAAATAGGCGAGTGATAGCTTATATTACTGTCTGATGCGAGAGAAAGAGATGGGGCGGCGCGCGCGCCTGAAACGACGCAAGCGTGAAACAAACTTTATTTAATTGTGATTGTACTATTTATGTAAGTTCATTTCTGCTCTAATCAAACTTTATAAAATAACAATCTCTTTTTTTTTTTAAATCATGTCTCGTGTTTCTATTATTCACCGTTTAGCAGTTCCAAGCGTTTATCGATAAAGACGGAGGCTACTTTGGCTTATTTTTCTACCGATAAAATGTCTCTTAATCGTATTTGGCTTTAATCAAAACTACAATTATATGTTAAATTTACACATATCCGCAAATCATACTCCTACTGTTAGTACTTTATGATATATGATGCTTTGAAGAATCCAATTTTTTTCACATATCCTCTTAACCTCGGGCAAACTATCATGTTAGGTAGTTCCAACTTCGAGTTATCACTCAAATCATGTGCCAACGACTATTTAGGCTTTTGAGATGTGGGTATACAGGAGGATGTTGAAGATATCATGGACGGACAGAATTAACAACGAAATGGTCCTGCAGAGGATGAACAAGAGTAGAAATCCTAAAAACTATAAAATACAGTACCTCGGTAACATTATGAGAAGTGATAAAAACCAACTTCTCCAGATTATTCTACAGGGAAAAATTTTGGGAAGACGAATGCCTGGTAGAAGAAGGCGTCCTGGCTTAAAACCGATGTAAATGGCTCAATATGAACACCACCCTCACTGTTCAGGGCGGCAGTCTCCAGGGTCTGAATAGCCCTAATGATAGCCAACCTCCGATAGGAGATGGCACCGCAAGAAGAAGAACTTCGAGAAGAAGATCAACCATCCATCCAACCATCGAAACCAACTCGAGAGATCGAATTAAAAATCAAGAGATCCAATAGAACCAGAGTAGCTGACATACCTTAAAAAGAGTTGCTAAAATAAAGTGGCAATGTGCGGGGCACATTGCTCGCAAAACAGATGGCCGATGGAGCCGAAAACACCCCTGTCACGTTACGCCTAAAATAACGGTTGTGCTCGTATGTATTCCAGCTACAAAAGGAGATAGTGTCGCGTTCTCGCACGTGCTCGTACCCGCGCTACACGTGCACGCTGCCCGTGCTGAGCGGGCGCGCGCACTGCTCGCGGCACGTGCTGCTGGACGCCGCCGCGCCATACTCCCGCTGCGCGCACGAGCGCTGTCGCCAGCCCGTGCGCACGAACGCTGACACCTCGTTAGTATCTTCATCTTAATCTTATCTTAACTACCTATATTAAAGAACTGTAACGGAAGCGAGTCTGTACATTGAAGATATTTACATGAAAAAGATTACGATATGGTTTTTAGGTATCCCAGACTCCAAATCAACCTTTTAAAAATGTTTGTTTGATTGAACAACAGATTTTTATATTTTTTCTTGACGTTGGCTCCATAGTGAAAGTTGTTCAGTTTGATGGTCTGAAGCACCCCCTTAAGTATTACTAGGGTGTTTTGTTACACCCTGTATCGGCGGTATAGGCTGATGATGATAAATAACTGGGTTGTTAGCTTTTTAATTTACCAATTCTAATATGTACCTAGATGATGTTTCCATTAAAAACACGAATGTTACCATCTGAACTTTTTAATAATCAAACTAGTGATGCAACGAATACGAATATTCGTATTCGCCGAACAGCAGCCAATCACCGAATATTCGTATTCGGAGAATATCAGGAAGACATTCGTAATTAAATGTTTTCGCAAAACCCACTTATTTTTTGTCAGAAAGACATACATTATCCTATGCTGCCGCTGAATACATTTTTCCAGAAACAGTCTGCTTTCAAATTATCTACTGTGTCTCCAGAAATAATATTTTTCAACGGTTTCGAGGGTCAAAAAAGGGTTTTCTTTTACCATCCATAAAAGTGTCTTTTAATCGGTCTTTTAGAAAGGAACAAAACATTGGTCAGGACTTTAGGAATTTTAGAGCATGTCCGACACGCTGACGATTTTGATTGTTTAAATAATATTTCGAATGATTAACGTGTCTTTTCAACATTTTAAAAATATTTTTCGCTATTCGTATTTGTATTCGTATTCGCCGAATAGTAAAATCAATATTCGTATTCGTATTCTTATTCGTATAAGTGGTATTCGTTGCATCACTAAATCAAACCAAATTATTATACAGTATTTCTTTCTCCCAACCGTCAGGCTATGCTTCGAGCACGCCAGAGCGGCTATGTACGCGCGACAACGAGCCGCCGCGCCTCCTCCACCAGTCACCACCACCGAGACGCTGCTCAATCAGCTGCAGCACTACGTCAAGTAAGTTTACATACCTACCTACATACATATCTCCCAACCACCAGGCTATGCTTCGAGCACGCCAGTGGCTATGTACGCGCGACAATATGTCCCAACCGTCAGGCTATGTTTCGAGCACGCCAGGGCGGCTATGTTCGCGCGACAATATCTCCCAATCGTCGGGTAGTGCGCCAGGACGGCTATGTTCGCGCGACAATCGTCGGGGAGTACGCCAGGGAGGCTATGTTTGCGCGACAATATCTCCCAATCGTCGGGTAGTACGCCACGGTGGCTATGTTCGCGCGACAATATCTCCCAATCGTCGGAGAGTACGCCAGGGCGGCTATGTTCGCGCGACAATATATCCCAACCGTCGGGTAGTACGCCAGGGTGGCTATGTTCGCGCGACAATATCTCCCAATCGTCGGGGAGTACGCCAGGGCGGCTATGTTCGCGCGACAATATCTCACAATCGTCGGGTAGTACGCCAGGGCGGCTATGTTCGCGCGACAATATCTCCCAATCGTCGTGGAATACGCCAGGGCGGCTTTGTTCGCGCGACAATATCTCCCAATCGTCGGGGAGTACGCCAGGGCGGCTATGTTTACGCCACAATATCTCCCAATCGTCGGGTAGTACGCCAGGATGGCTATGTTTACGCGACAATATCTCCCAATCGTCGGGGAGTACGCCAGGGCGGCTATGTTCGCGCGACAATATCTCCCAATTGTCGGGTAATACGCCAGGATGGCTATGTTTACGCGACAATATCTCCCCATCGTCGGGGAGTATGCCAGGGCGGCTATGTTCGCGCGACAATATCTCCCAATTATCGGGTAATACGCCAGGATGGCTATGTTTACGCGACAATATCTCCCCATCGTCGGGGAGTATGCCAGGGCGGCTATGTTCGCGCGACAATATCTCCCAATTGTCGGGTAATACGCCAGGATGGCTATGTTTACGCGACAATATCTCCCAATCGTCGGGGAGTACGCCAGGGCGGCTATGTTCGCGCGACAATATCTCCCAATCGTCGGGGAGTACGCCAGGGTGGCTATGTTTACGTGACAATATCTCCCAATCGTCGGGTAATACGCCAGAATGGCTATGTTTACGCGACAATATCTCCCAAACGTCGTGGAATACGCCAGGGCGGCTATGTTTACGCGACAATATCTCCCAATCGTCGGGGAGTACGCCAGGGCGGCTATGTTCGCGCGACAATATCTCCCAATCGTCAGGCTAAGCTCGTAACTCTAACGCCAGGGCGTAAAAGATCATGCCCAGAAGTCAGGCCAAATTGTCACCTAAAGATAGGAAATGTACTAAGCATTATTATAAATAAAAATCGTTACATATTTGATGAGAAATATTTAAAAAAATCTTAATTTAAAAAATAGATAGGTTATAAAAACAAAAGCATTCATTTCTTACAAAAAATTACAATAACATTGTTTTTTTTAAACCCCCATTCCCATAGGGCCAAAAATACATTTGAAGGGATTCATAATTCAGTCAGACCAAATATTTTTGTTAAATGAATGATGATGACGCATTGATGACGCATCCTAAGCCTGGTTTTCGGCATTGTCCTTTGTTCAGATTGATAGTCGTTACTTTACACCCTGTATTTTTAACGTTTGCAGGCCGGAAAGAACGCGGACGACGTCATGCGCCTCATCAGTGTCAGTCGTCAGCGATCCTGCTGATCAGGAACAAGTGACCCCGCATGCCGTCGACCCTTTCAGTGAGTTTATAATAATGTCCGAAATTGGCTATGTGCGAAGTAGATGTTGGAAACTGTCAAGTCGATCGCAGCCTTTGACTACTTATATGTGGACTGGTTACGCGTGTAATTCTACTAACAAACATTTCTGCCACTTTTTGCGGGGGGCGAGGTAACATGAAATGCGCAACTTTGGATTTTATTCCCCATAACTTTAGATTCTAATTTTGAATGTTAAAAATCATGAAAAGTAGTCTCGTGTGAACCCCAAACGTTCTAAGTTCGAAGTTATTATTTCGCAATTATAGGCTGTCTCGTTTAGTGATAAGGTGTAAAATTGAATGTAAATACACAAGATCAATTGTGCTTATGCCGTGGCAGAGGGGAAATGCTACCGCAAGGCTAGTCCTTATAATAATTAGTCAAAGATCGCAGCGCACGATGTGGCAGAAATTTATACTGCGTTCGGCGGTGTGTAAAGGTATGCTCACTTAAGTGAGTGCAGACGGCACAGTGGCGTAGCGTCGGTTTCTGCCGCCCGGGGCAAAGACCGATTTTGCCGCTCCCTTATCGTATCTATACAAAAAATAACGGAGCGAGTGAAGCGAGCTCGAAATTTTGTTACACATCGATTCGGGTTGTGGTCATCTTTTGTTTTATCTATGCAAATGCTATTTTTATTACAATATTTCATACAAAGCACGCGTTTTGACGTTTGATAAAGAGTTGTTAATTTGACTAGTTGGAAACTCGCTTATTGGTTAGTATTGAAATTTTATTAATCGTTTAAGTACACAATTTTCGTTAAAACTATCTATACTATTTTCCCTATTTTTCAAAGGTTTCCACTATCTCGTCGGAGTTATCATAATTAGAATTATCTTTAATTTTGCTCTCCGAGTTTTCGCATGGTCGGGTCTGAAATAAAGTAAAATATTTCTTTAAATTATCGCATTCGCAGTTTCTAACACTAAAGGAAACGAGATTAAAAAATTAAAATGCTCTTTACATATCTAAAATAATATGTAACGCATTGTTTACACCCTGTATAACATTGGAAGTGAAACCACAGGTCAGGCACTCTAAAGAACGTTTTTGAATTTCGAAATGGCGTCTGCACATGCGCACTTTGTGCAAACCGTCCATGACATTGCGTGTAGGGTTGAAAGCCACGCTTTGCATTTAACGTCATCGACATTTCAATACTTATTGTTAGTTCTTTATTGAAAATAGTATTTGAGCTAAAGAATTATTGAAAATGTGAATTTAGCGTTATTTTTCAACGTTTTTTATGCACTGAAAAGACACTATTTTATGTAGTCAAATCCAACGGGTGCGCGCGCCTGACTGCATTCCCTTACTCGTTTTCCCTCACGTTTCCCAGAAAGTGTGAGGTGAGGGGTATCTGAAGTCAGAGAGGGGCGGGGAGTGGCCGTTCTGGATATAGAACCTACTCTGTATATTACCTATTCTGTGGTGAAACATAAAAGATAGCAAAATATTACCTTTCCTCGCAATTAACGGTCAATGAGCATCCACCGATTGGCGTCCAATCATAATTCTCTGCACATTTATTATCATTTATAATTCGTCTTTTAATTCTTTTCAAAATATTACTAGCAGTGGCATAAGCATTTAAATCAGTAGATATAGTTGTATCCTCTGCATGGTTTATAGTAGGGGCTGACACACAAGTTCAACAGCAGTCACTAATACCACAACTAATTTGAGATTGTGGTAGTTCATAATGTTGAATCAAAAATGCGTCAATTCAATGAATAGGTTCAGTATTCACCGATTAGAAATTGAAGGGGAATCCGTATCTTTATCATAATCATAACGGTATGAACCAAAGGATAGCGCGATTTAACTTACTGGTGGCACCATCTAGGTTACATCGGAAGAATTAAGCTTAAGGAGTGAGTTTTGCAATGATTGCGCGATGTACAGTGGCGCCATAGATGGCTGGATGGATTACTAGAGTAATGGCTAATATGTATTAATCAAAGCTATTGACATTTTCAATGGAACAGCTGAAGGCAAAGATTTCTTCATTGGATGGCTAGATCACAGATTACTGATATGTAGCAAGCTACAGATGCGACAGTGAAATTTACGCTTAGTTCCAATATATTTACATTTAAGGAGGTGGTTTAGACCATCAAACTGGACACTATGGTTTCTATGATTTCTATATTGGTCCCATAGTGAAAGTTGTTCAGTTTGATGGTCTGGACCACCCCCTTAAATGTGAATTTTTATTGTATTACGACGAAACTGGAATACGAGTCCGGGACAAGACGAATCCGGAACAAATCATTTTTAATTAGATTTTTTGGTGGATATCGCGCTAGTTGTTTTAATAGCATATAAGCATATGCTCACGACTATGTTCCCCGAGGGGGTAGTCAGATATATTCTGAACTTCCACTGTTGTTTTAATGACAATCACTAATCAGCTTTATAATAAAATTTTCAGAGCAAATAAACGCTACATCAGTGAACGCGAACTTCTCTTCGTCGATAATGGAATGCGCGAGCGCAAGCGATAGCGACGGGGACAGTGTGACGCTCGGGGAGCAGGGCTCCTGCCGCGCCGGCGGGGAGGACCTGTCCGACGAGGATGTGCCGTGCGAGCAGCTGCCTCTGTGGTGAGTGCGTCATAGCCACGCGGACAGTGCCTCTGTGTGCTGTATCGCAAGCGATAGCGACGGGGACAGTGTGACGCTCGCATTTCCCCTCTGCCACGGTATAAGCACAATTGATCTTGTGCATTTACATTCAATTTTACACCTTATCACTAAACGAGACAGCCTATATTTGCGAAATAATAACTTCGAACTTAGAACGTTTGGGGTTCACACGAGACTACTTTTCATGATTTTTAACATTCAAAATTAGAATCTAAAGTTATGGGGAATAAAATCCAAAGTTGCGGATTTCATGTTACCTCGCCCCCCGCAAAAAGTGGCAGAAATGTTTGTTAGTAGAATTACACGCGTAACCAGTCCACATATAAATAGTCAAAGAAACGGGTGAACGAATGTTCATTACAAGTGGCGACGGGCTCACTACCCGTCACACTGGACAGAGTTTCGGTACTACTAGTGAAACGAGGATGTTCTGAGTTTTCACCTCTGTTTTTCATCTCAGACCCCTCTCGGGGGAATATAATCGTAAGCATTATGTATGCAATAATTCCGAAATTGATGTATTTCAGGCGAGCGGGAGTATTCACAGCGGAAGAGGCAGTCTCCGAAGCTAAAACAACTCTCAAATCTCTACAGTCAGCCTACATAAGACAGATGGACAGACTGAGGACGCTACTGCACTCCGCGAGGCACAGATACCTGAAGACGTTCAAAGCTGAAAAGGAACAGTATTGTACGTACTAACATTAAATATTATACATAAGTAGAGATCGGATAATCGGATGCATATTTACCTAACGTTGAGGTGTTGGCTATTATGGAGAGCACTTTTTTGTAACGACATTTTTATTATTATAACACTTTATTGTACACAAAGACATAATAATATCCAAAGTTGAGAAGACATGTACAAAGGGCGAGCTTATCTCTGAACAGATTTCTTCCAGTAGACCCGCAAAAGAGACAGTTAATAATTACAAGGCATACTTATTGTGTACAAACAAACAATAAACAAATATAATATACAACATATACCTACAACATACAATATATATTTTTCTTTTACATTTAATAATTTTAAGAAGTCGCTTCCATACTATGCATCCGAGTAAGATAAGCTTTGACTATTTATATGTGGTCTGGTTACGCGTGTAATTCTCTAACAAACATTTCTGCCACTTTTTGCGGGGGGCGAGGTAACATGAAATCCGCAACTTTGGATTTTATTCCCCATAACTTTAGATTCTAATTTTGAATGTTAAAAATCATGAAAAGTATTCTCGTGTGAACCCCAAACGTTCTAAGTTCGAAGTTATTATTTCGCAATTATAGGCTGTTTCGTTTAGTGATAAGGTGTGAAATTGAATGTAAATGCACAAGATCAATTGTGCTTATACCGTGGCAGAGGGGAAATGCTACCTCAAGGCTAGTCCTTATAATAATTAGTCAAAGCTTCCATACTATGCATCCGAGTAAGATAAGATAAGATAAATATTCTTTATTTGCACACCAAGAATAGAAAAATACAATTTAAAACAAGAATGAGAAGGGTACAAAGGGCGGTACGAGTAGTTATGCATTCAAACTTCCTGATATCCCCGGATTTATTTTACAGAATGACATATTTTTGCATGCATCCGATTTGTTATGCATTACCAGATTTCCTGGCATACGGGATTTATTTAAAAAGAAAATTTCAAGAAGTCGCTTTCATAATTTCTTAGCCAAAAATGAAGTTTAGGTAAATCCGAATAGCCGATCTCTAATAAGAAGTCAAAGTCAATATAATTTATTCAATATAGGAGCTTGCAGCACACTTATCAAACGTCAAATCTTTTTAAAGCTACCACCGCGACGGAACGTGTTGTCGCTGTAGAGAAGATGCGGCCAGAAACTCTACAACATAACACGACTTAATAACTATTACAATATAAATTCTTAAGCTAAAGTTATGTATACAATAATACAAAGTCTATAGTCTAAGAGACTCTCGTCTTCACATAAGGCGCGGTTTATACAGAAGAGACGTGTGATGGTGGACGATAGTCAAAGTAACACAATTATAAACCTTATAGTACGTAGCATAGCGTCGTTTGGAGAATTACGCCCGCGCCTCCAGGCGACGTCACCTGGAGGCGCGGCCGCGATTCTCCTTTACGACAAAAAGGACGCTATGCTACTATAAGTTTTATATTGTGTTACTTAGATTATCCGCCACCGCCACACGTCTCTTCTGTGTAAACCGTGGCTTAGACGGATGGCTATGACACTTTTAAGCTAATAGCGCTGTGCAGTAAGAATGCATTTTCTATACTGGATGTTTTTTTACCGTTCCGAAACTTTCAGGGGTTGTTCAGAACATCAAACTGAACAACTTTTATTATGGGAGCAAACCCGAAATTGCAAAAGAAAACCAGCTGTCTCATACATTTGAGTCGAGTAGGCATTGCAGTTTAGTATGGAACAGCACATTTGTATTTGCAATTTAAGGTTTGCTCCCATAGTAAAAGTTTTTCAGTTTGATGGTCTGAACTACCCCTGAAAGTTTCGGAACGGTAAAAAAAATCACCCCACATCACATCATCGGACATGTAACAAGGGACGTTGCCTAAGGCCTAACCTATTGGTACGGAGATATATTTTTGATAGTAGATCGGCTAGTATAATGCCAATTTAAGGGATTTGCCTCACTAGCCCATACTAAGCTAAAGACTGTTGTTGTTATGAAATTTTATGGCAACTGTCCCACGATGTGTAGTAGGAACTAACTCTAACTCTACAGGGTGTTAGGGTAAACAGTTGCATTACTTTAAGGGGTGATTGTAACCAAGATACTGAATAACTTTCCCAAAGAAACCTATAGGAAATTCGCATAAATAATTTTGGACTTTGCATACTAAATGCAATCAGCTGATGGAACTTTTGTATGAAAAGTCGAAAAACAATTTGCCCAGTTCCTATATGTTACTTTAGGAAAGTTTTTCATTATCATGGGTACAATCACCGCTTAAAGTAATGCAACTGTTTACCGTTACATCCTATATATATATTCATATCCATACATTTATTGCTCTTCTATGTGTTAGTTTACATGGTCTTAGGATTTAGGTTACTAGGTACAAGAAATAGAAACCCTGTAAGGGCACCGCACACAGTAAGTCTAAAATATTCACACATTTAACTATTTATCATTGCAGGCAGCATAAACTCTCAGGCAGTAAGCGGGCCTCTGACTGTTCGCGAGAGAAGACAACTCCGCAAGCTGAAGGCTTTCGCGGGCTACCGCCGGAAACATGGCGCCGACGCCGTGCTGGCGAGGAAGTTATATCATAAGAGAGCCAAGGTGAGCCATTTCATTTAGTGAGAGTCAACAACTCCGCAAGCTGAAGGCTTTCGCGGGCTACCGCCGGAAACATGGCGCCGACGCCGTGCTGGCGAGGAAGTTATATCATAAGAGAGCCAAGGTGAGCCATTTCATTTAGTGAGAGTCAACAACTCCGCAAGCTGAAGGCAACGGGTGCGCGCGCCTGACTGCTTTCCCTTGCTCGGCTCCCCTCAAGTTTCCCCCGGAAAGTGTGAGGTGAGGTGGGGTATCTGAAGTCAGAGGGGGGCGGGGAATGGCCGTTTTGTATGTAGAACTATACACTATCACCTATGTGCTAATATACAATGTGTTCAACCATCAGATGGGCGGCGGTTTGTCCAAGAGCTCGTCGTCACAAGGCCGATGCACGTTCACTGAGGGAGGTGTGAGATGCTCCTCTCTCGCTCTACCCGCGGCTAAACACTGCATGAAACACATCGAGCACGACACGCAACAGGTACGTCTTCTACATCATGAAGAAGTCACGCATGTCAAAGTCATAAGAAGTAGCGATAGGGTATATGACAGGTTTTTACAAACTGTTCTACGTTAATCACTGATGTCAAAGGACTCTATAGAAAATGACTCTATAGATAGATAGACGGGACCATTCACGAATACGCTATGAGCCTGTATGGACCTAGCGTCAGTTGTCAACGGAACGAATCCCGCTTTTTTTTCCCAAAATCTCAGGTTTTTTGGTCTCGCCTTGGATAATCCGTAGTCTGATACTTTTTTAAGAGGATGATTAGACCATCAAACTGAACAACTTTCTCTATGGTAAATCAGCTATTCCATACTATTCTGAAATCTTACTCGTGCTAAATGTACGGGACAGCAGATTTTTTTCCCGTCTTCGATGTTGGTCCCATAGAGAAAGTTGTTCAGTTTGATGGTTTGATCATTCTCCTAAAAAATTGTCAGCATATTAAGTTGGACCCTGTATATGCTAAATCTATGAATTGGGTAAAGTTTTTGATTAACGACTTGCCAAATAAACATATTCTTGCTATACTAATAAACATCCACATCGTTCAGGTGTTATTCTCGCCGTGCGGCGACACGCGAGGCGGCGTGGCTTGTCGCGAGCCGGTACCGAACCTGCCCCTGCCCTCCGCCGCCTGCCGCTACCACACCAACCCACCGGCGTATACACTGTTCACTCTCAAGGTACGTTACACTCTTCTTTGACAGCCTTTGACTATTTATATGTGGACTGGTTACGCGTGTAATTCTACTAACAAACATTTCTGCCACTTTTTGCGGGGGGCGAGGTAACATGAAATCCGCAACTTTGAATTTAGATTCTAATTTTGAATGTTAAAAATCATGAAAAGTAGTCTCGTGTGAACCCCAAACGTTCTAAGTTCGAAGTTATTATTTCGCAATTATAGGCTGTCTCGTTTAAGGTGTAAAATTGAATGTAAATGCACAAAATCAATTGTGCTTATACCGTGGCAGAGGGGAAATGCTACCGCTAGTCCTTATAATAATTTGTCAAAGTTGACAACCCAACACATGATGACCCGGTTGGTGTAACGGTTACCACGCCGGACTGCCAAACCAGCACGTCTAGTATGATTACTCTACACGCGCGCGACGCGCCTTCGCTGCATAGCAAATAACCTGTTCCCGCGCTTTTCGGAGAGCGAAAGCCGTCCTTGCCGCGACTTGTAGTATGGGAAAAAGCCGAGTCGCGCGCAAGTAGAGAAATCATGCTAGACGTGCAGGGGTCGAGTTTCGGTTCGGACATGGATATTATGCAGGGTCCAACTTAATATGCTGACGGATTTTTAAGGGGATGTTCAGACCATCAAACTGTGCGAAACTCCTCTATGTCAAGGAAATCGAAAAGGGAATCGAAATCGCAAAAAATATCATCTGTTCCATACAAAATCAATCCTACTCGACCAAAATGTATGGGACAGCCGTTTTTTTATCGCGATTTTGGTGTAGATCCCATAGAGAAAGTTTTTAAGATAGATGGCTTGATCCAGGGGGAGGACAATCGCCTTTTGGCGGATTTTTCCGATGCAGTTTTCATAGAAAGTGCTGCCACTGCCGGAAAAAAAGATTTTATTGTCTATGTCAATGTCAAATACACAAAATGTCTACCAATCTTGCGTACTGTGCGTGTTGTTTGTAGTTTTCGTTCAATTTCGTTCCGATTCAGTGATGTTTTGTAGTTTCTGTTGTTATCTAACCAATATAAAGATTACAGGAATAGTAGAGACACTGGAATTTTACTGGATCGGTGCGGGATTGAACGTTAACTAGCATTCAAAACAATAATGTCTATCGGTATGAGTAGATATTAAGTAGGTATGTATAGTATAGGTTGAATAATAGTCAATGAAACAGATGGAGCCAGGTAGCTTTCAATTTGACACAAGGTTGGATGCATAATGTTGCTACGAGTGAGTTCTCTTTTCTAATATACTTATATTACTCTCAGGGGTGGAAAATGGTCAGTAAAGTCAGTAAGAGTCAGTTTTTTGGGCTAAGGTCAGTATAAGTAAGTTTTTTCTAAAAATGGTCAGTAAAGTCAGTATTTTGAGGATCAGGGGCTACGTTCCCACAAAAGTGGTCTGGTTTTGGCCGTTTTGAACTAGGAGTCCCTTAATATATATTTTTCTTTTCGGTAGATTCCTAAACTTACCTTTAATTAAGTGTTATGATGTTCAACCACAAGGAAACGCAATGATTAATAGATATCATTTATTAGCCAACTTGGTTATAAAATATAAGTGCACGACATGAGTGAGGCAGTATCCTCTGACATAGCAGACCGGACCCGGAAGTCTCCGCTGTCACCGTGACAGTTAATGCGTTTTGATACATGCATCATTGTTACTTATAACAATAATAATAAAAAATAATAATATAATAATTAAACTTTGACTAATTATTATAAGGACTAGCCTTGCAGTAGCATTTCCCCTCTGCCACGGTATAAGCACAATTGATCTTGGGCATTTACATTCAATTTTACACCTTATCACTAAACGAGACAGCCTATAATTGCGAAATAATAACTTCGAACTTAGAACGTTTGGGGTTCACACGAGACTACTTTTTCTTAATCCTTTTTTTTTTCTATACAATACACTATCACTTTAAAACAAGCATGTGGGCCACGTGCCCCAGTGATGATTTTTCATACTTAATCACAAACATGCTCCATATAGGGTCCTTCTTAATTTGCTGACACTTTTTTAAGGGAATGATCAGACCATCAAACTAAACAACTTTCTATATGACACCAACATCGAAATCGCATTTAAAAAATCTGCTGCTCCTTACAAAACTTCAAACCTACTCGAACAAAATGTATGGGTTAGCTGATTTCCTTTCCGTGATTTCGATTTTGGTCCTTTAGAGAAAGTTGTTCATTTTGATGGTCTAATCATCCCCTTAAAAAGTGTCAGCATATTAAGTTGGACCCTGTATATTATTAACATACTTAACTAACAGCGGAAGCCAACGAGCAGCAGCTAACTAGTGAAACGTGGATGTTCTGTGTTTTCATAATATCTCTGACTACCTCCTCGGGGAATATAGTCTTGAGCATATGCTATGCTTATGCTTAACTAACAGCAACTAACATTCGTATTTCGATGTCATGTTGACAGACCAAGGGTCAGTATTCTAGAGATTTGGTCAGTAAATGTGCAGTATTTTAGAGGGTTTTAGTGAGTAAAATCAGTATTTTTCTTAGACTACTTATATGAGGACAAGTTACGCGTGTATTTTGGTATTGGTATTGGTTGAGCGGGCTCATTTTCCGCAACTCGACGTCTTAGGCGCCTATTTTGCGTGAGGTGGGAATGACTATTCTTGCCACCCTAGCTCCTCCAGGAAGCCCACCAGCTTGTTAATACTGCCGAATGCCTCTGGAAGAGACCCCGGTGATCCGAGGTGTTGTGCTCGATATTGTGCTAGCCCGTTGCATTCTAATAGCACGTGCGCAGCAGTTTCTTTAACCTCCATGCAGACCCTGCACAGCGGACTGTTAGTAACACCAATATTAAAAAGATGTCTGTTAAAAGGACCGTGACCAGTCAGGGCTCCAGTAACTAGTCGTAATTGAGCTCTCCTGAGACGCAAGAGGCTCCTGGTGAGGCGAGGGTTAACCCTTGGTAGAGCGCTCCTCGCCTGTTCGCAATCTGTTAGTGCAGCCCAGAGTGCGTCCCGTTTTTGACTAGTGCGCTTGCGTAGTTGCGAGCGGATCCAGCCGAAAGGTAGCGGTATAATGGGCTCGGGCCCTATGGCGTCTGTGCTAGACCCGCGTCTCGCCAATTCGTCCGCTGCATCATTGCCACGCGAGTTGCTGTGGCCTTTAGTTACGCGTGTAATTCTACTAACAAACTTTTCTGCCACTTTTAGCGGGGGGCGAGGTAGCACGAGATACGCAACTTTGAATTTTATTCCATTAGTTTAGATTCTAATTTTGAATGTTAAAAATCATTAAAAACAGTGTCGTGTGAACCCCAAACGTCATAAGTTCGAAATTATTGTTCCGCAATTATAGGCTGTCGCGTTTAGTGATAAGGTATAAAATTGTATGTAAATACGTAAGATCTTTTAATCTTGCACGTTGGCAGAGGGGAAATGCTAAGAAGAGGCGGGTCCGTATATAATTCGTCTAAGGTATTTTTGACCAAGGAATCAGTTTCCTCCCCTGTCATCCCCTTAAAAAACGTCAGCACATTAAGTTGGACCCCATACGTTTGTGCCGTTCGTTATTGTATGGTTTCCATAATAAAAAGCCTAATAGCTTGTCATTACAATATACAGGGTCCTTCTTATTATGCTGACACTTTTTTAAGGTGATGATCAGACCATCAAACTGAACAACTTTCACTATTGGACCTACTTCGAAAACGCGAAAAAATAAATCTGGTGTCCAATACATTTGGCTAAAGTAGGTTTGCAGTTTTGTATGGAGCAGTTGATTTTTTTTCGCGATTTTGATGTTAGTCCCATAGAGAAAGTTGTTCAGTTTGATGGTCGGATGATCTTAAAAAAGTGTCAGCATATTAAGTTGGACCCTGTATATGTGCCTGTGAGCATTTTTTATTTAACAAAAAAGAAGGTTAGTAATATTTAATGGGATGATTTGGTTTAGACCATAAAACTGAACAACTTTCACTTTGGATACGACATCCCTTTAAATATTATTTCAGTGTTTTGTTACACCCTGTATTGATCAAGATAATTAAGTGTAAACATTATGACTATTAAATCTGTATTTATCTGTTGTCTCTGCCTACCCCAATGGGATACAGGCGTGAGTATATGTATGTACTTGTCTGTAATGTATGTTTCTATTATATTGGCTATGTGCACGACACTAGCGCCCCTAGCGGTGTCGGACCGCTGTGAATTATTTCAAGTAACATGTTAGTTAAAAGTTTGTTCTTTTTATAATAAAATAATGTAAAAACTAAAGAAATTAGCAACATTATGGATATTAATAATTTTAAAATACCAAGTTGCTAGAATCCACGATATTTGCAGTGCCAATTTTCATACAAACTTTTATCCCGGTTTTCACACCTTTGGAGATAACATTTCAAAAAATCCTTTTTAGTGAGCACCTAGATGCCAACAGAAACTTCCTTGCCAAATTTTAAGTTTGTAGTCTTTACAGTTTTGGAGATTTCGTGTTGAGTTAGTGTGTGGATTTGCATAGATTCAAGCATATTTTACACAGCTTGTCCGACAAAAGTACACATTTCTGCCAGAACCGGGCGCTGCGATCGATTTGTCAGTTCCCATCACCACTTCGCACATAGCCAATAGTTAGCAAGCTTATTTATGTTCTGTTAAAAATTCCCACTACAGGCCAAAGTTTGGCTGCAGTGGGTGGACCAAAGCATTACCAAAAATATATTTTTTCATCTTTCAATATTAATTAAACGATCAGCCTAACGAATGTGATGACTTTTTGAATTAAGCATTTTCAGACAAATAATGCTATTGAACAATGAAGATTTTGCTTTCTACATCGTCCATTTTAATATGCTAACGGTTTCGTACAGATCTGGATCCATGGATTGGATTATCACGACTGTATTCCCCACGGGGGTAGTCATTTCGATATTCGATATACAACGTGTTAATGAATTAACGCAAAACTAGAAAGTAGTTTAGAATCGAGAGCAGAATCGAATTATCATGGTTTCAACATAGGTAACCTTTTTCAAAATATTAAATAATTGGTTTGTAATATTTAAAATTTACTGAACTCGATATCAACCCAGCGCACGGGCACTCTCACCCTACTTACTACCAAAACAAGTCTCTTAAAATGTATTTACGATCACGTTAGCGCTTTCATTCACTGCTGAAATGACAACTATGAAAATAATGACATTATTGTTTCAATCTAATTATTTTGTTATAAATCAGTTGGGGTGTATGAAGTTTTGCGCTTATTCATTAACACGTTGTATAAATAATATCCTCTAAAAACCGTCAGCTAATTAAAGTAGAACCCTTTAATACAAGGTGATACAAAAATACAAATAAACATTTAAGGGGATGGTTTAGACCATCAAACTGAACAACTTTCACTATGGTACCAATATCGAATTCGCGAAAAAAAATCGGATGTCCCATACTAAACTACAAATTTACTCGAATTAAATGTATGGGACAGATGATTTTATTTTTCTCGATTTCGATGTTGGTCTCATAGTGAAAGTTGTTCAGTTTGATGGTCTAAACAACCTCCTTAAAAGTTTTAAATGTTTATTTTTACTTTTGTAACTGTATATAATTCTGTTACACGCATTATTTGTACCTTACAACCATTTTATCTATCTTATCATAATTTAGCTATACGATCTTAAGATCTTCTTACCAATAAACAAAACCATCTCCATATACTTACAGAAGGACGACTCAGACACCGAATCAGACTCTCACTCAAGTTCTGACTCGCACTTAACTGCTGCCGAAGAAGAGGTCCCACCACCGGAACCAGTACTTGAGGTTCAATACGGATGACACACCGACTTCAGTGATATATTCCGAGATTACGGGTTCTAGTGACTGCTGGTGACATTTTTGTGTTTGAAAACAAGTGAACTTATTGTGCCATGTCGATTGGTATGCCTTAAAAAACTGATTTAAAAATAAAGTATATTTTTGACAATCGTTGATTTTTAAACGCGATGGAAGTGACAAACAAATTCAAACCCTCTGCATTTAATATTGAATAATTGTGCTTTAATTTAAGAATAAGGCCAGTCCATGTGTAAAATCAGGTCAATCGAATTACAAAATTTTCTTCTCTTGTCAGAATCATGTTTTATTGGTTGATTTTACACATCCCCGCTCCGTGGATTCCGGGCCTATAAGAACAATGCAATGTGACAAATATCTATGAATTCTAGAATCTAGGAAAAACATCAACATTAGCTGGACCATAGATTCAGTATAGACTACGTTAAATCGGAAATGCGAAAGAGAAAGGGCATAGCATTAACGTATGTTAGAGCGAGATACATAGACGAGACCATTCACGAATACGCTATGAGCCTGTATGGACCTAGTGTCAGTTGTCAACGGAGCGAATTCCGTTTTTTTTCCAAAATCTCAGGTTTTTTTCAAAGAGATTTTACCGAATAGAGTGAGCAATACCAATTGTAAAGTGTCCACTTTTTTTGACGTTTAGGTTTGAGTTTGTGGTGTGGAGTAGTATGGACAAAAGGCACCAAGTGACATAATATGGCCTTATGTTTACGGTCACTTTTCACACACACTAGCTCAAAAAGTGGACAGCCGCATAAACAAATATCTATAGTTCCATCTCCTTCTACTATTAAAGGTACGTCATAAGACAAAAGAGACTAACTACAATCGTAAATTTATGCGGACTCTATGGAGATCCTTCCTCTGAGGTTTTTTTGGTCTCGCCTTGGATAATCCGTAGCCGATCTAACGCAGTATATACTAAATCTATGAGCTGGACCAAGTAAGCGAATTATCTGTAAATTTTGTAATTTATAAGACATCAATGTGTCATTGACAAAATCCATCTTTTATTCAAGCCAAGTAATCACTATGTTCAAGCCATCTCGAAAATTGTTAAAATTAAGCTTTGTTGTTTGCCCTAAGAATGTTATAGGCTTGTTTGTTGACATATTGTACATATAAACAATAATAAAACCAAATTATAAAATACCAAACCTAATTGTTTTTTATTTTCAAACATTTTTTCTTTATGGGAAGCAGATACAGTCGCCATGATCTGATGGCAACTATACAACGTGTTAATAAATAAGCGCAAAACCTCATACACCCCAACTGATTTATAACAAAATAATTCGATTGATATAATAATTTCCTTATTTTGATAGTTAAAATTTAAAGTTATTCGCATTTTAAGTTTTGAGTCTAAAATGATTTGTTATCATTTCAGCAATGAAAGAAAGCGCTAACGTGCTCGTGGATACATTTTAAGAATCTTGTTTTGGTAGTAAGTAGGGTGAGAATGCCCGAGCGGTGGGTTAAGATCGAGTTTAGTAAATTTTAAATTTTAAAAACTAATTATTTAATATTTTGAAAAAAATTACCCATGTTGAAACCATGATGATTCGATTTTGCTCTCGATTCTAAACAAACTACTTTCTAGTTTTGCGTTAATTCATTAACACATTGTATGTATCGTAGCATACAAGGTATTCAAATATTTCTGAGCAGTGCTCATTTTCAATAAATTCTTTACAGTAAATATTACCAATTGTGTCTAAACATGTATTTGGTAATAAATATCTGAATAGCTAATTTTCAATAATTTCTTTATAGTGTTGTTTAAAATTGAAATGTATAACAACGGATTAGTCTTTTTTTGTAAACTCCTCAGATGTTTATGATCACCCTGACTGCGTAGATATATTTGATGTTATAGGCGTTCAGATATTTTTGATTCGTTATGTGTAAAGAATTTATGGAAAATAACTGTTTAGAAATATTTGACCACTTTGTTTGCGATATATCTGATGGCGACTGTACTATGGACACTTACAATCTGGACACGTATATCTGTGCCGGAAGATTCAATATACAGGGTGTAAAATTAAATGCATTACATATTGAACAGGGTTCATTTTCCTTTCGATCATCAAACGGAAATAACATCGAAATCGCGAAAAAAAAACATCTGTTCCATACATTTGAGTCGGGTAGGTATAGCAGTTTTATATGGGACAGCTGATTTTTTTTCGCGTTTCCTGAGGTAGGCTCCATAGTGAAAGTTGTTCAGTTTGATGGTCTGAGTTCACCGTTTCAGTATTTGCTAGGCTATCACTTACACCCTGTATAGTTTACATACAGCACGGCCACTCCCCGCCTCCCTCTGACTTCAGATACCCCACCTCACCTCACACTTTCTGGAGAAACTTGAGGGGGAGCCGAGCTAGGGAATGCAGTCAGGCGCGCGCACCCGTTGGATTTAAACACTACATGTAAATCTTACTGTGCCTTCAGGATAAAAAGGTAAATAAAACAACCAAATGAAACAGAATCGTCGCTTTATTCAGCAATTTCCGGTTGAAAAAAATAATCAACAAAACTACACTGAAATTCTGAACATGACTATTTTTACAAACAATTTACAGCGATTTTTTTTATTTAATAATTGACGGATTTTTTGAATGCTCTCCCATATCCGAACATCACAGAACCGACGTCCAATGAAAAAAAGAATTAAGTTTAAAAATTAATATTTACATGAAATTAAACGCCAGATTCCATATTGGTTAGCCCGAAAAAGCTAAGAAAAAAATACAGTCGCGTCGGAAAAGCATTCAAAACGCCCACAGCCTAATCTAGAAATCAGAAACTTATGAGGTACAATCATCCTATCCACTTTACTAAGCGTATGATAACGGCCCCAAAAAAATGGGGCCAATTTTTTTTTTACATTTTTTTCCAAATTCGCAGCCTTTTTGTACAGTATATGATACTTACTAATTATATATGTATAGACATAGTTAAAACCGTTACATTTTTTTTGTCGCGAGTACTTTTTCTTATCAGACCATTTCTTAATGAGCTGATATTAAAAAACGCTCACTGAATTTTTTAAGGTTGAAACAACAGGACATTTTGCGTAGACATTTCGCATTAGCTAAATTTAAACCCCAATGTTTTAAGTTTACATTTAAATTACATAATCACGATATTTTTATTTTATAACATTTTTTTTTGCTTTTTTTCTGCAAAATTTCTAATTATAAGTGAGTTGAACGGGCAAATGTTTGAAGAAATTATTGCCGAAAAAGAAACTACACTTTAACCGACGACTTCTCGACTCAAAAACTGGCTATTTTATTCATTGTGTATGGACCAGCCTTTAACTATAAAGGTCACATCTTTCGAAGCGCATCGCAGAGCATTTTTCACTGCCAAACCATTATAGACTTTGTTTGAGTTGAAATAACGTCGAAAATCAATGAACACAACTACTAGTCCGCAAGAGCATAGAAGCAACTTGATGCGAACATTTTGTTAATTGATTTTTATGTAATTTCAACGTAAGTAAAGTCGATAATGGTCTGGCAGTGAAAAATGCTCTGCGATGCGCTTCGACAGGAGTGCGCCGGCTCTAAAATCCGAGTATTGAAACCGGGCCAGTGCATAACAGTTTTAAATTATGGCTAATTTATACAACAAAAATAGACAGTAAAAGACAGCACATAGAACTCAAAATTACAATTTCTCTCAAACAGAATTTTGACTTCTATTAAAAATGCCGTGAACCTCGCTACAATTACAACATCGGTAATTGTAGCAATGTGTCTGAACACCCCTATAGTTTAAAGGTGTACGTACACACAATAATATATTACAAAACTGTCATAGTTAAATAAATAATATAAATTAGCCATGTCAGTGGGTTCGCATCACTTTGGTTTCACATTATTTTATTCTATCTACACTGTGTTTTCTACAAGTACTAACAATTTTAATGGACACCGCTAAAAATCTACGATACTTCTATAAAAGATCACTTTATTACTGACATAAACAGATACAGCTGGCTTTTTTAAATAGTATTTTTTTTATTTAATATCTAATACGATCCTACCTTTCGGTTCCTACTTAGTAATACATATTTAAGTCAGTAATAAAAGTCTTTGCTTCTATCCGAAATACATATAATATTAATGTTCATAGTTTATTTTTGTATTACTTCGTTTAAGATGCCAGATCAGAAAAATACATCTATAGACTTTAATTTTACGACAAAATTTCAATTAAAAATCATTAAGAGGCCTTTTACTGTTCGCCATCGAACGCCCACGTCACAAAATATAATATTTCTCAATCAAGAAAACTTAAAAAATATTGCAACACTTTACAAAAGTCTAAAACCTCTTTACTGTACTTTTATAGATTTAAACATCCCAATTTCACGAAAATCTAAATAAATAGTATTTTTAATTTCTTGCAAGTGGAATGTTTCAAACCTATTAAAAGTACATTTTGTATAAAAATAGTTTTCTGGCTTTCATAGTACGATGTTTAGATTTTCGGTTTTCTTGATAGAGAAATCTTAAATTTTCTGATGACGGCGCGACTGAGCGGTAAAGGGCTTCTAAAATTATATCAGTAGAGGTGTTATAGTAAAATTAACCACTTGTCCGGTCCACAAGGGTTCTACTGGCATAAGAGGTAAGCGAATAATCTTTAAAAGTAGTGTATGCGTGTTGTTAGAAACAGCTACCTCACTTTATAGTGACGCCATATATTGGCCTAAATGATCACCCAAATTTTGTTAAACTAGAGATTTCCTGAAAGATTTGTTAATCTAAAAGATATTAACTTTGTGTCTTATATTTTTCTGATCAAAAAGTTTAGGCTAAGTTTTAACAAACGCATTATTCTTAAAGAACGTCAAATCACGTCTAAGACAAATCATGTTGTCTTACGAACCCTGATTTCTTGTTCTTGAGGCACCGAGCCTCCGTGCCATCAACGGTATTTTATTAATTTCTTAATAATTCTACAATATTTCTAAAAAAAAACGAATGTCGCATATAGTCATTCTATCAATCGATCAATCAACCCACTGCTGGGCATAGGCCTCCCTTTTATTGCGCCATTCTCTGATCCAATGAGAACCCGTCACCCTCGCCATGTCATCAGATCAACGTGCTGGTGGCGTTTTATTGGCTAAAAACCATTTTTCGTATGAATTGCTCCAAAAAACCACGGCCCTCAGTCCCCGGCAGCCCCGCTATTCCTCACTCCGGCAGCGGTTATGATTCCGGCGGGGCAGAAGGTGCTAAGAATCTCCGGAAGAGATCCGGCTGCCACCAAACAATATAGTCATTGCTGGTTTTAAATTTATCGAAACATTACGATTTACTTTGTTTTATGTCTGTACTCATTTATTATCGTTTAGACCGCCAAAAGTGACTTACATTCACAAAAAACAAATCTGTAAAGTCGCGATAAATTGGAAATCAGCAATGACTAAAATTCGTGTTTTTGGAAATGTTGTATAATTAATTATTAAGAAATTGATAAAATACGATTATTGGCACGAAGGCTCGGTACACTCTTGAAAGAAATATGCGTTGACAACAAACTAGTCCTACAACCAGGCCTCGAATGAAATAAATGTTTAGGAAAGAAAACAAAGGAAAATGTTTCCAAAAATAGGGTACTCAGTATGTTTAAAATCTCACTTCATGTCATAATCAACAACTTTTTTTACAAGTAACCTATCGCATCCCGTTAATTGTAGTTTCTTGATCAGAATTTTAAAACTGGTTTCGTCTCAGTTATAAAATGATTTTATAACATTTTTAACTTCTAACACGGAATAGTATATTGTAGGTACATACTACATACAGAACGGACACTCCCTGCCAGTCCACCTCAACCCCGCACTTCGAAGGTAATTTTAGGAGTCGAGTAAGGGCCGACGCACACCTGTCGAAGCGCACCGCAGAGCATTTTTCACTGCCAAACCATTATTGACTTTGCTGGCGTTGAAATAATATCGCAAATTAAATAACACAACTACTAGTCCCAAAGAGCATCGAAGCGTCTTGAGGTGAAAGTTTTGTTAGTAAATTTTCGATGTTATTTGAATGAAAGCAAAGTCGGTAATGGTTTGGCAGTGAAAAATGCTCTGCGCTCCGCTTCGACAGGTGTGCGCGCTTGTGGGTGAGAAAGTCAGAGAGCAATTAGTCAAAAACTACCCAATCAATCATTTTATAACTAAAACAGGTGGGTTATGTAATGGGTTTTAGAGACAAATTGTGATCCGTTGTTTATATGTATATGTACTATCCATCTAAGGAAAGCAATCTAAGTGATACGATTTTACTTTTGTCAAGCCGATTATTAATTAATACAGATGTGTCAACAGACGATGCGGTTTGAAAAATTTAGTTGAATACTGCCCCAATGCTAAATATTTCAAGAATATATTTTCGTTATATTACATAAGACAATAGCAAAGATAGCGGAAAAAATACTACAGAAAGTAATGAGCTAACATTTTCGGTAATTTGATTGGTTATCCAATTTATTCATCATCAGTTACGGCCTATATACGTCCCACTGTAGGGCACAGGCCCACTCTCAAGGTGTATGGGCGTTAGTCCACTACGCGAGCACAATTCGGATTGGTCCAATGTGTGCTTTTGATCATAATATTTAAAAGATATTAGCATATTTAGGTTCAATTTGTGTAATGCAATTTTTTTTTACAAATACTTATTTTATACAAGTCATTCATATTGTAATTTGTAATAGACTTAATTTTTTGTGTTGGTAAATCTTTATATAGGTAAATAAAAAGCAGCGAAGCGTAGCAATATTAAAAACGCGATGATAGCCCGTTCAAATGATTAACTTTAGATTAGATACTGAATTCCAATTAGATAATCAATATTTATAGATTTCACCAGCCATACAGAAATAACTGATCATTAAATAATTCCACATCACCTGTTAACACACCAACCTATTATTATCATATTTTTTATTTATAACCTTTTTTTAACAGTTGTTCTTTTATAATATCCCATTATTTTAATACAGACAGTCGAATTAGAATGTTTACATTATAAACAATTCGGAAAGAAAGTTACGTTTTGTAATATTACATTTTACAATATTATGTTATGTAACAATCAGACAAAACATATTTTTCAGGGTACATTTATTCAGGGTACATTTAAATCGTGTAATAAAGCTACTTTTCAAAGAGATTTTGTTTTTCAACGTATAGAATTTCTTTATTCTAAAAGTTGTTATCTAATATCGACAAGAACATTTATTTAAAGTCGATATCACCTCCAAAAAACAATCTCCAAGAAAACTTTAACACGATTTTCAAAACCCGTCAAAGTTATACGCCCATAATATTTTAGAGTCGAAATTCAGACACAACTTTTCTTGTACGACAAAATAACCCACAACAAAAGTTGTACCCGTTTAGTTGTAACATTAAGGCTTAAGTTAAACAGCCAACGAGACATTAAAACATCGAGTTAGGGTTATTTACACAGAGTATCTACATTAACTTGTTTTATAGTTTTTACTAAACCGAAGTTAATGCTATTTTCAATTGCATATAACCCTTGTTATATCCATTTATGCAGGTCCCCACAGCTACAATATTACACTCTGCAATATTAGCTTTAAATAAGCACGATTGAAAATGTCACGTAATAAAGGTGGCACCAAAGTTTTTTTTAATAGGATGCTATCTTTGCAATTCGTATTAATAGTGTAAGAGACAGATCTTGAAATAAATACGTTTAAGCTTAAGTGAACGCTCTATCTCTCACACTGCTCATACTAATGATAGAGACAGCATCATAATTAATCATGTTTAAGCCTACATATTATTATATTTTTGGGTCCACCCCGAGAACTCCTCTTTCAAAACTATCGACGCAGATATGCATAAGGCTGTATGTAAATTGAAGCGGAGCGAGGCTTCGGAGCGGAGAAACGAGGGTATTTTGGCCAATGGGATTGCATACGCTCCGCTCCGAGATTGTATACAATCCTATTGGTTAATATTTCTTCGTTTCTCCGCTCCGCAGTCTCGCTCTGCTTCAGTGGGGCCTTAAGCTCATAACCATCTCATAACAGACGATAGATATGGCGCGATATTTAAAGAGGTTGTACTCCTCCAACGCACTCAAAATTACATAAGCTCGTCTCATTCCTGTGTAAAAGGTGAGAGGAAGCTATTAGTATCTTGCTTACGTTAGACGAGTACGATATCGCACTATATTTTATAATTGCCGGCTGTTGTCACCTTTACATTTCCTTTTGTCGTCTTTAGATTATGTAGGTCCCTTAAATGTCGTTATTGTGTCAGTTCAAAGTGAATGAATCTGAATATTAGAGTATGTATAACCAAGCTATAGAGCGCGCCTAATCGAGTATGAACCGTGAGATATGGAACAACAAAACGTGTCAATTCCACGTTCAATTAGTACCAAAATAAAGCGGATATTCAAGACAATTTTCAACAATTTATATTTTCGCATAAACGTCTGTCTACGATGGTTTCTAACGCTAAAACAAAATTTGCTCACGCTCGGTGTCAAAGGTCACAGATTTGCGCGCTCTAGACCTTGCTTATATATACTCTAAGATCAGAATACTATGTCTTTTCAGTAGTCGCTGGTCCGGCCAGCAACATAAATATATTATGTTTTATTTTACGAAATCATTCGAACCATATTAAAAGATCCAGAATTCGTGGATATGAAAGATTATTAGAACACTCGTGCATTTTTGAGGCTGAAGAGCTTTTCAGCAATAAGACCGATTATTATCTCCGATTCCTCTATCTATTGAAATGTTTTCGTAATATAAAATTAATATTCAACTAGGATTTCCCGAATGTCTATAAAATCGTACTACGGTGTTAAAGTATCGGTTACTTTTTTTGATAATAAAGTCAAAGGCTTTTGTATGGAAATTGAAATGATCAGATGCCGCCCCTTTTTTTAATATGTCAAACCCAGGTGGATTGAATGCTAGGTACCAACTGGAAAATGCGGTGTAAAATGTTGCAGTGCTTGACAGGTTAATTATAAAACGACTACATTTCTTTTTAGGGTAGTTAGACAGCTAACTATAACATCCAACCAAATTGTACAACTGTAGTAAGGTTAAATTTTGAAATCCTCAAGTTTGTCAAATAAACAGGTAGCGAGTTGCATATCACCGACAAAAGTCACTTTAGAAAACGAAAGTCAGAAAAATCTTCAACAATATATTTGGATTTCATGACTGTTTTATATGTTTTAGAGCCCATTTTTGAGTTTAAGGTGGTTGCAGAGTTGTCAATTTCATACAAAAGTTTGACGCATAATACGCGTAGACGGTACATTTACACAAAAATTAGTACACAAAAGTAATATTTTATATATGGAAAATTTGTTTAGAAAATCTATATGCCGCGTATCAAATAACATTTGCAATTTAAAATATAATTATGAAGATATAAAGCTTAGAACTTATCCATAGAAAATATCAAAGCTTTATATCTTCGTAGTTATATTATAAATTGCAAATGTTATTTGATACGCGGCATCTAGATTTTATAAACTATTTTTCCATATATAAAATATTACTGTTATTAATACCGTCACGCGTATAATGTGTCTAAGTTTTGTATGATATTGACAACTCTGCAACCACTTTAAGCGTTGAAGGAACTATACCGTCGCGATTCATCCACGACATCGCCAAGATGTTTCAGAGTTCAATCAGAATTGCGGCGATAAAGGTGCACTTCCGATGCCAGCGGCCGATGCGACTGACGCGCGCGGCTCGCGGCTGACGGCCGATGCAACAATACTATACTCCATTCAAAATAGCAACGAAATTAAAGGCTATTTTGCATTACAGAAACAGAGATTTGAAACTCTTCCTCTCAGTTATCTTAAAACAGCTTTAGTATCGTCCAAGATATGTCGTATAGTATATGTATCCAATAAATTAATTACATTTCGTAATCAGAATTAGCCATAAAGCTAAATAGGAATCGGAAAATCTCGTCGTCCTTATTTGGAATGAAGTATAGTTATTATGAAAACGTATGGCGCCCCTTCCGATGCCAGCGACTGACGCGTGCGTCAGACGCGCGCGGCAGATGCGATAGACATATGGCATATGACAGAACCGCACCTGACCTGACGAAGTGCACCTTTGAATGGATTGTAGAATCTGATAGTAATGTGTATTGTTTTGTATAAGTTCTACGAATATTCATTTCATGTAGGCTGTGAGCTTGTAACTAGGTATCTAAATTTATTTGTATATTTCCATAATTTTCGTTTTCTCTGCAACTGTATAGATAGAAGTAGGTTTTTAATGAATATTATCAATGAACTAAGCGTGTTAAAATTGTACATATAAAAGGGGGAGACCGCAAAACAGCATTTGTGCTGAGGCTCCACCTGTTCATTCAGGAAATGTTGATGATCAGTGTTAATAAGCGTATCTTTTCTGATGAATAAATATCTTTTTATTTATTATTTATTTACTTTACGTTCAATAAAATCGCGGCGATCTAAGTAACGACGTGGCAGGCGGCACGTGATCACAGCAAATTCTTTCTAATTGGGAAGCGATTTTGTTTTAATACAATTTCAAAACTTCATATCCATTTTGAAATCCCATGTATATAATTAGGTAATTATATTATACACAATAATACACAAATGGATGCGATTACATTAAGATTTTCGTACATAATTACACTTTTTTTAAATATGACAGCGCGTTAGATTTTTATTTAAGTTTATTCAGTGAAAATTAACTAGAAAATGATTGCTAAATAAAACCTTGTGTGTAAATGCCAGCCGTTTGAAAAAATATACCAAGTTCTTTATAGTTCTTATTCCCCGCCACCAAATTTATAGTAAACCAATTTGAAATGTAGTCCATCTTAAGAAAAAAGTTTTAAAAAATGTAGGCCACCTTAGAATCAGGTCAAAATCGACTGTATAAACGTTTTTAAGCTTCTGTCAGACATAAATGCGAATAGTTCGCTGTGACGAGGTTCTAAGGTGGCCTACATTTTTTATAGTCACATTTTAAGGAGTTTAGTTAGGAGGGTGGGAAGTAATTATGAATGGGACTTTTAAACTGTAACCGGCACCATTTAGTGATAAAAAAGAGATTGAGATTTCTGAAAACATATTAAGAAAAATCTTTCCGTTTTTATTAGAATAAAATTATGAATGAGATAACTAAATTTTAAATTTAGCGTTATTTTCAAATGTTTAATGAGAAGACAAAAATAAAATATATTTCACGTAGGCAAATACCATATTAAACGTGATCAATTTCCTTCCTAATAAAGTTTCCAGTTCATATAAATAATTACCAAAATAATTAATTAATTAATTCGCAGTGAAGGATAAGTTTGTAGTCAGGAAATAAATAATTTTTGTTTTAATTAAAGTGATAGACGACATTATTTTTTGAATCTAAACTATTATAAAACTGTAACAGAAGTGTGTCTGTACATTGAATATATTTACAAGAAAAAAATTAGGATTTGGTTTTTAGGTATCCGTGACTTCGAATCAACTGTTTTGAAAAAAAAAATGTCTGTTTGTTTGAACGAGGATCACGCAAAAACTACTGAACTAATATAGATGAAATTTTTTTTGTTTGATAGCTTATGATTTGGCTTAAAATCTGGTATATAATTTGTGCGGACGAAGTCGCGGGTAACCTCTAGTATTTTTTTAATTATGTTCGCCAAAATACTCTACCTAAGCCTCCCTTATCCAGTCGCTCCCTGCTACCTCTCAGATCGTCTATAGACAAATGTATAGCTTATTTTTTCCAACAAAGGTGCTTTTCCCCCAGAGCTGTGAAAGCGGGAAGGCAATTACAGCGATAGAATTTCTCTATGACGTGATCGAGCGAGCACGCTATTGGCGGATTGTTTAGTGATATAATTTCTCTATGACGTGATCGAGCGAGCACGCTATTGGCGGATTGTTTAGTGATATAATTTCACGCAACAATCCGCCAATAGCGCGCTCGCTCGATCACGTCATAGAGACATTCTAGCGCTGTAATTGGTGGATTTTTACCTCGCACACTTCTGGTGGGTAAAGGTTCTTAGAGACTGGCATTTCCAACACAAGTTTTAAACATCGTAACAACTACGTCACAGCCACTTAAACATAGAACTTTAAATGAAGCATGGTTTATACTAAACGCGGGACCATCGGGGCTTTACGATTATAAACCTTATTAATAAAACGTCACGGTTTTGATTTACTTAGCAATTTTACTGAGTGCAGTCATTTTATATTCTTCCGAAGCCGTAGCGTGTTACGTGATACGGCTATACCACGAATTTTATCTCGTTCGTTCTCAAACAGAAAGAGCGAGGTACGATAGCGCTGTATCAGGCAGTCATGCTACGGCCGCAGAATAGAGATAATAGTTTTATGTATACAGGGTGTAACAGAACACCCTGATCAAACTGAACAACTTTCACTATGAAGACATTTTCGAAATAAAACATTTGCTATTCATCGATTCAGAAGGTACTAAAATTGTATATTTAGTAGCAGATTTTTTAATTCTATTTCGATGTTCGGAACTGCATTAAAATACAGTCGAATGTTTATGACCATTTTGTCGTGAAATGCGACTAAGTAAATTAAAACTCATGAACATTTTTATTAATAAGATTAAATACTATTCAATTATCGATACTGATTTACAAGTTTTTCCATACAAACACGAATTTGAAGGTTAGAAAAACAAAAAATAGTTTCCGAATAATCACCGAAAAGCCAGTGGTGTTACAAATCGTATATAATTCAACTCTTTGGTACGTGTCGGCCAGGGCTGCAATCGCGGTAAATATTCGGTGATTGAACCGTGATTGGACTACGTACGAACCATAACATTTGACACATTTAGTATTGCGCTAATCGCGGTACTGCTCTTGACAGTCGTTAGAACCGTTTTGACAGATCGCTCAGACGTTAAAGGCTGTCAGTTACATAGAGTTTAGCACGATGCGGATTTCAGCACAGTTGAATAGTAATTGGATTGCAATGTGATTGGAACTGAAATTGGATAAGAATAGAACTTTGATGTTTTTACTCAGCGCAATCGGGGTCTGGACGGGGATCGAACCGTTACCTCCGGCGCGCAGAGCGAATTTATTTACCATTAGACCACTACGAATATACATGGTGTAAAATGAAATGAGATAGGCAGGGACTACAGCGCGAAGAGTTATGAAAATTGATTATTTTTGCATAGGAATATTACGACACGAATGCTTGGTAGAAAGACTTCCTGGCTTAAGTACCTGTGTGAATGCTTTGATATGAACACTACCTCAATTCAGGGTTGCAGTCTCCAGGGTCCGAACAGCCCTATAGATAGCCAATCTCCGATAGATGGCACCACAAGAAGAGTTTTTTTAAGAGGTTCCCTAACCCATCGACCTTGACCCTTTCAGAGCCGCCTCACAATTTTTAGTAGGTATACCTATTTTTGACTGGCTAGTACTTCATTATTTCACTATGGTGCCTTCTAGTCCAAGGAAATCAAAATCGAAAATCATAAGAATTTGAAGCAAATTTAACAATTAACTCAATAAAAAAAATTTAGTTCATAGCATTTTTAGATCTTAATATTGTCTACACAATGGTGTGTGTCGCAAGTAAAAGTGACTTCAACTTATAAAGTAGATGCACATAATACCGTTTTTTCCCCAATATTTAGGCTTTCCTTCGAACACAGGCTTCATATGTATTTTATAGAAAAATAAGAAATATACTTCATAGCAAATAAAGCCGAGATGTTGAAGATCATTGTTATAATTTTCATTAATTTGTATGTCTTTCAAATAACGAGAAGATAGCTTCTAAAAACGAGGAAAATATAGCCCGGCCCTGCGTTTATCTATGGGGAACGTCTTAAAGATAGATTGTCGAATTCCTGCAATCAGTATCGTGATCGAACAATATCCTAATCTAAGCAATATACATATAAATAAACCTAAACATTGTTTAACTGCTTAAAATAATTCCTTGTAATTTCATTTCCTAAATTTAGAAGTTCATTACTTAATTTTACACATCTGAAGCCCCGAGTACAATTTAAAAATTATATCAACACTAAAAAAGCAGATTCCAGTATTTTCTTTCTAAAAATATCGTCCATTATTTCCGTAATTCCAAATGTTCACAACGCAGTGTTTCCCGCGCTTTCAATCCGCCATTTTGAATTCACAACACGTCCACAAAATGGCCGACCATTTAACTATTATCTGCTACGTACTAGAAATATCACTGCACGTTACAACGCTATCCCATTCTTTGTGGCGATATCACCACACTTTCTTAATAATTCGGTATCGCAATTTCGCTCTTCGTACCCTCATCTGGCGCATTTTTAATTCTCGTGTTAGTTCTAGTATGTAGTACATAACAGCTCACGAAAAACTAGAAAAATTGGCAAAACAAAACAAATAAAATAACATAAAAAGTATCATACAATTTTAATCAACAATCACATGTTTTCAGAAAATATTTACAAAAAAAAACACAAACATACTTTTTAAAACAAAAATGGCGTGGCGGGAAACACTCTGTATTATCCGATTTATTTAAAACCTTGGCTAGAACACTAGTATAGGTACGACCGTCTCTAACTCAGTAGGTAGGACTATATCTTGTATATCGGTGGGACATTTCGCCGCTGCCATTGGTGTATCTGTTAATTTCTTGTCAATGGCAGACTTACCGAGTATGTCAATGCCGCTCGCGACCGTGTTGGTAGGGTCGGCAGCGGTGGTGCGGATCTGTCGTCACGTGACCTCCATCGGGAGGGTGTCGGCGGTGCGTCTTCTGACGGTACCGTTGGTTGGTGCCTCGTCGCCGTCTGTCACTTCTACAGTTTCCGAGGTGATGGATGAGCTTGAGGAGGCGACGGGAGCTGTTGTCGCTTCTACGATTTCACTGGAATTTATAAGGGTTTTTTTTAGTGTTTTTCGTGGTTTTGGAGATTCATTACTCGTTTTGGTCTTCATATAAGATCTTCTAGGGTCGGGGCAGATTTGAAGGGGCATTTAGATTTGAAATCGGTTTTGAATTTTTGTCAAAACTTTCTTTAAGTGCTAAAATTTAAGTTAAATTCCAATAAAATTAGCTGTAACTATATGAAGGAAATGATCAGACCATCAAACTGAACAACTTTTTATACATTACTTTATAAAAACATTTGCTGTTCCATACAATCAGGTCGAGTAGATTTGCAGTTTTGCATTGAGCAGTTAATTTGGGGTTAATCGACATAACACGATTCCTTCAATCGCCGATGACTTGCTATCAACTTTTAAGGAGTTCCACTGTCTATCTCCGAAGCGTTTGATCAGACTTTCACCAAATTAAAATGGGACTAACTTTAGAGTAATTCGTTCAGAACAAAAAAGAATCAGCCGAATCGGTCAAGACTTAAGTTTTTTTATATCTTTATTTATAATTAATGGAATTCTTGCTTGTTCGTTAGCACCGCATTTCCGCCAGTGTCAAGTGGTTTAAGGGAGTATCTATCCAATCTCGAGGATTGTTTTTGAGTAAGAACACAACTGAGGAGGATTGCGGAGCCTCGTGGCAGGCTGAGACGCGAACCGCGCGAATACCACGCGAAAGACAAGTGTTCGGGGCAAACCCTGCAACGTGACTCCAAAGACTGAAGTTATCGAGTGGCATACATAAAAAAAACAAAGACGAATTGAAAGGAGGTTCTCCTTTTTATTAAAAACTACCTGTGTACCACGCCGGGCATGCGTTGCAGTGCAGCTTTATATAATATTTTTCAAAATTTAATTCTGTCCAAAACCTTCGCGGGCATGGGCTCTTCAACCCACCAAAGTTTCATCGCAATCGAACGAACGGTTTAGAAACGCATAAGAGACAAACAAACAGACAGATTTTTACGTTATTTATCTATAATATTACAAAACTTTAAATTTTTGTTTGTTCCCGCATCACTCAAAAATCAGGCCGATTTGGATGATTTTTATTGTGTTTGGAAGCTTATGAATCGTCTTCAAACTTGGTATATCATTTGTCTTGCTACGATGACGTTAACGCGGACGAAGCCATGAAAAAACTATAAAATATACTTACGCAACGGGTGTGGGCCTGGTCTGCGTGATGAGCCTGGCCTGCCTCGCCTTCAGCTGCGCCGTCGTGAACGCGATCGCCTGCACGTTAGCCGACAGGGCCTGCCCCCCCGGCCCCGATATAGCTATCTTCTGCCCCCCCTTCGGCAACTGCACATTCTTCTGCAGCAAATTAGCCACTACCGAGCTCGGAATAGAGGCGGTTTTCGTCGGCGCCGACACTGTTATCGAAGTCGAAGGGTCTGACGAAGTTCTCGCTATAGGCTGTGCCACTTGAAAAGTTCTGTTTTTCAGTTGAATCTGATGTCGAACGTGCGGTGCTCTGACAGCTGGTAACGTCGCCCTGACGATCTGTCGTCCATCTAGACTGACATTCAATCTATGAGGTCTCGTAACAGCCTGTATATTTCCCTTCAAAGCCGTCCCATCGAAAGCGACCACCTGCCGTTTCTTGGCGTCATTCAAATCCAATCTCGCTACAGTCTTTCCCGGCTGCGGCTGTCTGACAACGTTGACCAAATGCGGTCCCTTCCCTAACTGCCCGCCTTTGATTTCGAAGAACTGCGTCACTGATCCGGGCGCCGCTTTCAACAGCGCCGTGTTACTCTTAGCCTCCCCGAGCGTAGCTAGGGATACTACAGCGGGTAATTGTCCGATATTTCTGTTCTGGGCTAGGAGTTGCGTCCTTTGGGTCTGTGTTAGGGGATGGGCATGTAGTACTTTGAGTTTGTTGGGCGCGACGTGATGAATGGTGTGTGATTGGGCGACGACGACGGGCGCGTGTGAGTGCGGGTGGTTGTGTGCGTGGGAATGCGAGTGTATCTGTATGGGCGCGTGTGTGAGTGCGGGCGCGAGGTGCACGAGGGGGGCGGCGCGGCGCGGGGAGGACGTCGACGCTACCGGCACTGATGCACCTGCAAGAGAGTTGAGTGTTAGATATCTTGTTGTGGTACACGTTGTTGTAAAGTCAAGAATTATTTAAAAACCGTATGCGTATTCAAACGAACGTTCGGCGCCGTACGTTCCGTAGATTTGTCGCTACACTAAGATTCTTGCGGTTGAGACATGTGGCTCCATCACACATTTATGTGCCCCAGCAGTGGGCACGCTGCAGGCTGACGATGTTTCACCACTATCCCTGCCACCGCGGCGTACTATACTAAGATCCTACCGCAAAATTATTTACCTATTTGTTTGGTGAACGAAATATGATTTAAGTGAATGTTTACACAGGGGGTTCATACAACGCCGCCGGGTTGCCTATCAAAATCTTAACGCAAGTGCCTTTACCATGATGATCTATGGTACCATTTTTTCCACCGATCTGTTTGGGAAGTAAATGAGGTGCCATCTGAAGGAGACGAATCTAAAGAACTGGAAAAACTAGGGTTGCCACCTCTCAGTCAAACAGATCGGTGGAAAAAATGGTACCATAAATCGTCATGGTAAAGGCACTTGCGGCAAGATTTTGCTAGGCAACCCGGCGACTTTGTATGAACCTCTGTATAAACATTCATTTAAATCACATTTCGTTCTCCACACAAAAAGTTGCATAATTTTGCGGTCGGATCTCGGCCCGTTCTACACGAGCCCCAACACTGTCGCTGACACTCCCCTCGACAGCAGGTGGTTACACAGCCGCGGCTGTAGAGCGACGTGTGCCCCAGCGCTGGGCACGCTGGAGGCTGACGATGACTCACCAGTGTCCCTGGCGTGCTGCACGGGCACCACCGCGGCGTAGGGCCCGTTCTGCACGAGCCCCACCACCGTCCCGGCCGATGCTGGCACTGACACTCCGCTCGCCTGGCTCGACAGCAAGTGGTTCTGCAACCGCACCTGTAGGGTGATGGGGGGTTAAATATTGCTTGTTTTATGGGGAAGATAAAAAATATAAAGCAAGAAATTTTTGTACCGTCTGTATTTCCTGTTTATTTAATCTCAGTATACTATGTTTTTTGGTGTAAAATAAAGTATAATTGATTGATTGATATAAAAACGTCTTCGATTCACGATAGAGTGAACAACTAGTCAAATTAGCAACTCTAAGGGCTGGGCCACACAGAGTGCGGCTGCGGAACGGCTGCGGGCCGGCAGTAGTTGTAAACTATGGAATTATATGCGAGGTGTCACACTAGATGCAGTCCGGCGCGGCTGCGGAACAGCTGCGGAACGGGAACCGCAGTGTGACACCTCGCATACAATTCCATAGTTTAACTGCCGGCCCGCAGCCGTTCCGCAGCCGCACTCTTTGTGGCCCAGCCTTTAATCGAACTTCAAAACGCGAGCTTTGTATTATAACAATATTACTCATTCATCTTCATTTCAGTACTTTTATATTTCATTTTGTTATTAAAAAAGCTAAACGTGGACTTCCGATGCCAGCGGCCGACGGCCGATGCGCCAATACTACGAGTAGTTACTATGAAAACGTATGGCGCCGCTTCCGAGGCCATGCTCTGACGTCACGCAGAGCAAGAATGTTTCCCAGACATATTAACGAGTTTTCGTCGCAAGACGACGAAAATTTGATTAATTTAGTCGTCCAGTATCAATTTTTTGTACGATTTAAATCTGCCGGAATCGGTAGCCGAAACCGAAACACTCTGCATAATAAGCACGTGTCAGTCGCTGACCTCGGAAGTGAGGTCTGTCGTCGGCCGCGCGCGTCCGAGGCGTGGTTCTATGAGACGCGCCAGTCGCATCGGCCGCTGGCATCGGAAGTCCACCTTAAGGCTAAAGAATAACTTAAAATGCGGGAGTGTGCGTTGATACGCCATTGACGTTATATGTTTCTTAAATTAAATAAACCCACCTTCAAGCTCTCAGACACAGCAACGGTGACAATCTGCGGCTGTACAGACTCCTGCGACGTGACGATGGTGACGTCACTGGCGCGTCGATGCGCAGACGATGTGATGATGTGTTTCTTCAGCGGCGAGTGTTTCGTGTGAACCGTCTTGAGTTGGACACCGTGCGGCAGTTGAACTTCCTCTATCGTGTCTTGACTTTTCTTCTTCTCTAGTTTTATTTGCTGTGAAGAAGTTGGAATTATTAATCATTTATTCAAAATGTAAGTATACAATTATTGTTATGTTTAACGCCATACAAGATTAGTCTATGGCTATGCAGTTATTCATATGGACTGTGGCCCTTTCTTGACTATACTCCCCGAGGGGGTAGTCAGAGATATTCTGAAACCTCTGAATTACCACGTTTCACCTGTAGTACCGAAACTCTGTCCAGTGTGACGGGGGGTGAGCCCGTCACAGGTTTCCTCACGATGTTTTCCTTCACCGAAAAGCCAGTGGTGTTACAAGTCGGTATATGAAATGGGTTTACCGGCGGCACCTCGTTGACCTCCTCGACGATAATCCTGGAGTTGGGGACGGGGGATGGCTCCACCTTCTCCACTTTGATCTTCTCCTTGACGGGCGTTTCGACTATCACCGGCGGCGACTCCACCTTATCCACGTAAATTGGTTCCTGGAACAGGTGATAATTTTCATAAAATACCAAAAAAGAATAGACGTTTGATAAGTGTGCTTCAAGCTCCTATATTGAATAAATTATATTAACTTGACATGACTTGACTTGGCTTGTCCAAACCAAAACTTTTTTTTTCCCGGACCCCTGTCCTTGCGATAAAAGAGTCCTTGTCGATAATATATGAAGATACGAACCTTATCGACCGATATACGAACGACGGTAGAGCCGAACGCGTCCGCTCTCCTTGCGCCAGAGCTGGCACGCCCCTCCAAGCCCTGGCCTTGCGATAAAAAAGAGTCCTTGTCCACATCCCGGACTAGTTCCTCCAGGATGTCCTCCGCTATCTTCTTGTCCTTGAGGTCCGCGTCCAGAGCCTTCAGGTCTGTTTCCGACAGTATGCTCTCAACTTGCGCTTCCGTTAGTCCTGCAGAATAAAAATAGATTAGCTTTTTTTTTAAATTTATTTTCAACAAAACAGATACAAGAATATAATCTAGATATAGACAGCGAACGAAAACCGCGTACGATTAATCTGCCGCCGCTTATTCGCAATAACATAATACTACACTCCATTCCAAACAGCAACGAAATTTTAAGGCTATTTTGAATAACAGAATTTTCGGATTTGAAACAATACTCTCGCTTATTCCCAGCTCCAGTAATGTCCACGATTCATGTCGGACCGGAAAGTATATCTTTCTGATCAAAATTTTATTTGCTAATCAGACTTGGCCAGAAAGCAAGAAAGGAATCGGCAATTCTTTTCGTCCCTATTTCCATGAATGAACCATATGTAACAAAAAGATTTATAAATTTCCGTGGGTAGGCAAGTAAAATGATTTGAATATTTTTTACATTTATCAGGATTTTCACATAATATTTGGTAGGTAGCAAGGGCTAGCTCATTTAACAATTGAGACATTATATTTTCACAGGTCCGTTTACCATACACATTGTTATAATTTGGTAGTACATATTTAGTTAACCCCTCGTATGCGGCAATTCCAGACACAATAGAAAACACATTGTTCTTCGTGCAGATCTGCGCCACAGCACTCAACGGGTTAATGAACAAAATTAGCTTTTACGGGAATCACATACTACGACGAGCCACAGCAGTCCCATCAGTAATGGAATGACCTATCGCGCGGAAACATAGACCCTGACGATCGAACTTATTCATCAAAATTTAAAGTCGCTCAGCAGACTATGGACAGAGCAATACTCGGTGTTTCTAAGAGATCACATCAGGAATAACGTGATATGTCAGAGAATTAAAGTGGTTGACATAGCTCTGAAAATTAGAAAGCTGAAGTGACAATGGGCTGGTAATATCTGCCGAAGAAATCACAACCGATTGGGAGTCAGAGTTCTAGAGTGGAGACCACGAACTGTGGTACGCCCTGCTGCCCGCTAGACCGATGACCTATAAAATGTAGCGAGGAGCGACAGGATGAGGAAAGTGGAGGATCTTTGTGGCGCGTCTTGGGAACGGCCTATGTTCAGCAATGAAGGGTGATAGGCTGATGATGATATTAAGAAAGACCCTGTATACAACGTGTTAATGAATAAGCGCAAAACCTCATACACCCCAACTGATTTATAACAAAATTATTCGATTGAAACAATAATTTCATTATTTTAATAGTTAAAATTTAAAGTTATTCGCATTTTAAGTTTTCGAGGCAACAATGATTTGTTATCATTTCAGCAATGAATGAAAGAGGCAACGTGCTCATGGATACATTTTGAGAATCTTGTTTGTGTAACAAGGAGGGTGAGTGCGCCTGTGCGGTGGGTTGAGATCGAGTTAAATAAATTTAAAATTTTACTAGCAAATTATTTAATATTTAGAAAAAAATTACCTATGTCAACATAGGTAATTTTTTTTACGTGTGCCACCATGATAATTCAATTCTGCTCTCGATTCTAAACAAACTACTTTCTAGTTTTGCGTTTATTCATTAACACGTAGTATATTATCAACTTATTTACCAGTAAAGTTATCAGGCAGCAGATCGTCGCCGATAATCTCCATACTGTTGGTACTGTTGTCGACGTCGCGACAAGGAGAGCGTGAACTGAGAACTCACCGGTAAAGTTATCAGGCAGCAGATCGTCGGAGATGTCCATACTGTTGGCACTGCTGTCCGCGTCGGCCTGTTCGAACAGGCCGGCGAGCGTGAACTCGTTCGTGACGAAAGTGTCGAGACAGGACGAGGGTTCGGCGGCGAGCAGCTCGACGGAGATCGGCGTGTCGAGGGAGATCGGCAAGCGATCGTCGTCTGTACGCGGGGGTGAAGGAGGCGGTGTTTTTGGTCGGAAGTGTAACCTGAAACATGGTAAATGATAGATGAAATTCTGCTTATTATTGACTGTGTGCGAAGCAACGCACGCTACGGCAGAAATGTGAACATTTTCCCGAAAAACGGTGTCAAATTTGCGGAAATGTATGCAAATCTACACACTCATCTCTTCATCATCTTACACACACTCACTCGACACGAAATCTCCAAAACTACAAAGGCTAACTACTCAAAATTTCGCATGGATGCTGTATTGTTTGGTTGGTTTGTATTAAACTCAGTTACATTTTATAAAACTCTATCTAGAAATGTATCTCAGTGCCTGTGACTAGTCAGATTTTCGTTAAAATGTATTCAAAGTTACAGTGCCTCAAAGATTTCCATACAAATTTTAAATAAATCCTAGCATTGAAACTGTATATTTTAACGAAAATCTGACAACATACAAGGATAGAGATTCGTTTCTAGATTGTCTCTGAAAAATTTCATTGACTTTAATTGGTTAGAATTGAAAATATAAGCAGACTTCGTTTGTATGGAGCGCGCTGCGAATTATAATCCTCTTAGAGGGTAGGCCAGTGCCCTGCAGTGGGTGGGACATATATAGGCTGATGATGATGATGATTGAAACTCCGTTAAAACATACTAACGGAATTCAGACAAACCACAGGCACAGAGAATAATGTCTAGATCGTATTCAAAAACGAATAAAATTTAAAATTTCATTGACTTTAATTTGTTAGTATTGAAAATAAGATCTAATTTTGTTTTTGTTTGTATGTAGCGCCCTCAGGCCCTCAGACTATTAGGTCTTCTGGCAGCGCGGAATCGCATTTTTTCACGCTGTATCCTTTTCTGTCGCTCAGGAACGTCATTTGCTAGAGCAAGAAGGATAGCGGGAATGCGATCGCACGCGGCAGTGCTGGGACCTCTCTCGCTCTAGCCAATAACGTTCCTGTGATTCCATGCTGCCAGATGCGGTTTCAATTCAATCCTATTAAACTATTCCTGTAAAACAGTTCCTAGAATATTATCAAGCCAACTCACCATTTCTTATCCACCTCATCGATGAACTGCTCAAACTCCTTCTCCACAGGATGGAGACTCTCGTCTGAATCGTAGCTGCTGTCGCTACACCCGCTCCACGATCTCTTCCTCAACACCCGCTCCAAGTTACCTCTCACTTCCCTATCCAAAACACTTCTATCACTTTTCACTACATCAATTGTTCTTACACTAATATCACTATCTTGAGGTAAATCACTGTTGTCGATGTCCATTTTGACGTCACTGACGTTGATTTTGGTGTCTTCGTCGGTTTTGAGGTCGGGTTTGACGTCGACGGTCCACAGGTGCGGGTTTCTGGCGAGGTGCTGCCTGAAGGCGTGTCGCCACGGGTGTTTCCCGCTCGTGTGGTAGTCGCGTGTGATCTCTTTTGGTACCCGATGCGCTTTCGTCTCGAGGTCCACCTGTAATTGGAAAGGATGGTTTTAAGTAAAAGCACAAATCTTAAGAGGATATGTGAAAAAAATAGGATTCTTCAAAGCATCATATATCATGAAGTACTAACAGTAGGAGTATGATTTGCGGATATGTGTAAATTGAACATATGATTGAAGTTTTGATTAGAGCCAAAACACGATTAAGAGACATTTTCTCGATAGAAAAATAAGCCAAAGTAGCCTCCGTCTTTATCGATAAACGCTTGGAACTGCTAAACGGTGAATAATAGAAACACGAGTCTTGATTTAAAAAAAAGAGATAGATTTTTTATAAAGTTTGATTAGAGCAGAAATGAGCTTACATAAATAGTACAATCACAATTAAATAAAGTTTGTTTTACGCTTGCGTCGTTTCAGGCGCGCGCGCCGCCCCATCTCTTTCTCTCGCATCAGGCAGTAATATAAGCTATCACACGCCCATTTCCCTTCAATTATTTTTCGACATTAGGCCCTTAAAGCAACACGGCGCCCGTCACCCCGGGGGGAGACGCAATACGCATACTTTCCCCTCTGCCAAATTGCAAGCCCCGATGGGCATATACCACAGGTTAATAATAAGTTACTACGTACTACTGCGCGAAACAAAACTGTTTGGTCAGAATTCACTCGGCATTCACTTGGCGAATGCATAGGGATGTTCCAAGCTCTAAATGTATATCAGTCTATTGTCTTTGCTCTGAGGTCTATTTACATCTATGGTGTGTACTCAAAAACTTTCTATGGCCAACGGCTTAACGTGCCATCCGAAGCACGGAATTTTCTTTCTTTTCAGACAATCAGGTGATTCAGCCTGCAATTTCCTAGCTAACTAGGAAAAACGCACAAAGTGACATATCACTAGGTGTCCCCCGTGGGAATCGAATCCACGACCCCCGTGTCAAGAGCCCAATGCTCTTAACCATTAGACCATTATATATATGTTTATTGTTAAATTATTTATTTATGTTTAAGGGAGGGACAGAATAGCAGTGGCAGACGGTAACCCCGACTGTTAAACTGAGTCCTTTATCTTTTTGTCTCCATGCTATTTTAAAACCGTGCTATATTTATTATGTAGCTGTGTAACAGTAATAAGAGACAAATAAATTAATAATAATAAGAGAAAATTTTAATTAATTTAATTTATTGTATCTATTAGAGTTACAAATAGATACAATAAACATATATAAACGATGGTTTATTGACTCTGCTTATTAAAGGTACCTGGTGTGACGGGTCGGGTCGCGGCAGGTCGAGGCGCGGCCACAGGTCTCGCAGCGGGTCCTGTCGGCGGTCGAGCAGCACCCTGCCGCCGCGGCCGAGCCGGCGCCGCGCGAACCCGATGCAGCACGCGTGCGGGCTCCGCAGCGACGTGAGCGTGTACCTGGACGATAAACATTATCGTTAAGAGAAGTTTATTCCGAATGCGTAAATGCGCGCTGCATACAAACGAAGTCTGGTGATATTTTCAATACTAACCAATTAATCTCAATGAAATTTTGCAGAAACAATCTAGGAACAAATCTCTATGCTTGTATCGTGTCCGATTTTCGTTAAAATATACAGTTTCAATGCTAGGATTAATTTAATATTTGTATGGAAATCTTTATGGCACTGTAACTTTAAAACTGTACATTTTAAGAAAAATCTGACACGATACAAGCATAGAAAAATGTTTCTAGATTGTTTCTGCAAAATTTAATTGAGTTTAATCGGTTAGTATTGAAAATATCACCAGACTTCGTTTGTATGGAACGCGCCAACAGTAATATACCCTTAAGACGCTCCCCATAGGTAAACGCTGGCCCGGGACCATATTTTTCTGGCTTCTCGTTATTTGAAAGACATACAAACTAATAAAAATATAGCAATGATCTTAAACATCTCTGCTCTATTTGCTATGGAGTATATTTCTAATTTTTTTATAAAATACATATGAAGCCTGTGTTCATAGGAAAGCCTAAATTTTTTTTAAGGCCCATTTAAGGTTCAATTCTAGACCCCATCAAATTTTCCCAATAATGGGTCCCGACTGTTAAAGTCGCTTCAAAATTACGTAACAGAATTCCAGACTGCTGGACTTGTTTATTTTTCTTTTCAGTTTTTATTTCAAGTTCACTTTTTACGCAGACGGGTTTTTTGATTTTTTTAATAAAATTTTTTATTTTACACTTTTCGTTTTTTCAACTCTTAATCGTTACAGACCCTAAACGGTCATTCGAAATGAAAAATATCAGAGACACGTAAATATGATTTTTATATACCTATTCAATAATTACCCCACTCAACATAGTTCAACTTTCATTATTTTCTTTTTCAAAATATGGCGTCTGCTTGACGCCATACTGAATTAAGTTTACTGTCATGTCTTCAGAGACACTCGCAAAGTTACTCGTTAAGACAAATCGTTTGACGTAAGAATCATCAAAATCGGCCCACTCGTTTGGTCTCTAGTGTGCCACAAAGGAACAAACTAACATACATACATACATAGCATATGCTCACTACTATATTCTCCGAGGGGGTAGTCAAAGATATTCTGAAAACCTCAGAACATCCACGTTTCACCAGTAGTACCGAAACTCTGTCCAGTGTGACGGGGGGTGAGCCCGTCGCCACTTGTAATGGACAGTGGGTACAATACAGGCCTCGAAATTGAAGCATGCAGGTTTCCTCACGATGTTTTCCTTCACCGAAAAGCCAGTGGTGTTACAAATCGTACATGAATTCCTAAAAACTCATTGGTATGAGTCGGTCTGGACGGGGATCGAACCATCGCCTCCTGCACGGCAGGCAAGGTTACTCGCCACTGGACCACCACGGCTTTTGAAAACGACTAGCCACATACATACATACATACGACAAAACATGTATTAAGGCTCACCTATGCCGAACGTCGATCTCGTGTTCGAACATGCCTTCCTTCGACGGACTGCTCGGGTCCACAGGGTCGCCGCACAGCGTCGTCGTAGGCTGAAACAAATAACAATCAACTTTATTAATATCATCATAAGACTTATTCATAACATTTCATTTTGGGAAAAATTGGTAAGCAACATTGAAAACGCAATTAAAAATACTGTCGTACCATCGTACCATAGAAAGCCATCATAGACAAACACTCGAACGATAGACGAGCACCATAGACGAAAAAAAAATCGTATGAGGTAGCGATGGTCATAAAATCCTATACTATTTATATGAAGTGACATTTTAGAGTAGTACAAAAAAGTGGTTACGTCGATAAGGACAGCAATAAGGTAGCGATCTCCTTTTTTAACCAGAGCGAATTTACTATGTCCATCTCTTATTGAGTGAATAAGATAAAGCCCGTTCCGACTATCAGCCTGGCTTGCGTCTGAAGGCGAAAGGCCCGTCGACCGGCGGGGAGGTCGGCTCGGGCCGCGGACAGGTCTGTTCGTAGCTTTTTGACAGGTCTATTTATAACTTTATAATAAAACAGTTTACCATCTCGTAGTAACAGCCGGGCTTGCGTCTGAATGCGAAAGGCCCGTCGTCCGGCGGGGAGGCCAGCTCCGACCACGGACAGGCATGTTTATAGCTTTATAATAAAACTGTTTACCATCTCGTAGTAACAGCCGGGCTTGCGTTTGAAGGCCCGTCGTCTGGCGGGGAGGCCGGCTCGGGCTGCGGACAGGTCTGTTCGTAGCTTTGTAATAATACAATGTTTACCATCTCGTAGTAACAGCCGGGCTTGCGTCTGAAGGCGAAAGGCCCGTCGTCCGGCGGAGAGGCCGGCTCGGGCCGCGGACAGGTCATTTTATAGCTTTATAATAGAAAAGTTTACCATCTCGTAGTAACAGCCGGGCTTGCGTCTGAAGGCGAAAGGCCCGTCGTCCGGCGGAGAGGCCGGCTCGGGCCGCGGACTGCTTTCTTCCTCGGACGACGTGTATACGCCAGAGTCTGCAACACATACCGTTGTAGTTTTTATGTCTTGTATAGTTGCAAAATAAGCTTTATGTCTATTGTGATAATGAAGTTGTTGCGACGTAAACGATAGTATCGTCGTCGATTTCAACTAAGTACAAGCGTAAACGTTGACACAAATGCACACAATGCTGGAAACTGTATCAAGTTGTCAGTTTCGTTAATAATCTAATACGGTAAGGAATTTCGGAGCGTGTTTTGTGAAGAAAGCCTGTTGGAACTAGTGCTGCCAATATAGATTGGGCTTGTAGGCTCAATACCTCGAATTTCATGCATTCCCTCAAATTTTATGTTAAAGAAGTAAAGCATTGTTTCTTTCCAAAATGGAGTTGAATTTTTTACTAAAATTAGCCTAGATTCTTCTTTAAACAAATTACGTTTTTGACCACACTTTTGTTCGAAGCATAGTTCGAATGACTTCCATTTTTTAGACATCCATTGTTTAGTATTCATTAAAAATACTGAAAACAATTTTTATCTATTCCCCGCAAATTGGGAAATTTCTCCGGAATTGGCAGCACTGTTTGAAACCTACTGGAAGAGAACGCAAAATCGTTGGTAAGTCTTGGCCTTTTGGACGATACTAAATTAGTTTTCAAGCTACGGTTTCTTTAAAAATCACACGATGGAAAGTGGTTGAAAAAAAACGAAAATGTTACTAGTCTAGGATAATTATTTCGAGCATAAGCCACCTTACAGAAAACGTCATTTGCAATTCCATTCCTGAAAAAGCATACAGGATTTAGGGATGAGAATATTTTCGTACCCCGGACATGCATCTAAAAAACATTTTTTACTCAGTTATACACATAAATTACCCAGTTGTACGCATAAATTACCCAGTTGTACGCATAAATTACCCAGTTGCACGAGTAGACAACCCGTACAGCTAGTTTAATTACCAAAAAATACGTTAATTTTGCCCAGTTTGACAATTTTAAGTTTGAACACTATTGGCAAATTTAATTATAGTCCCGGTTAAGCAAAATTAGTTCCACTTCCTGCGAATTGATGCCGCATAGTTTTATCGCGCGTTATACCAGTTATATCAATAAATTACCCATTTGGTTTAACTACAATTTAGAAAATAGCCAGTTTTATAGTAGCATAAATAACGAGCACCGTAAGCTATGCAATCATCCCCAATTGAACAAGACAATTTCATCAATATTTTAGACCGACTTTACCAGTTCAACCGCGCATTTACCCAGTTGTACAAATAAATTACCCACTTTTACGACGAAATTACCCAGTTTTAGGGGTAAAGAGCACCGTTAGCTGTGAACTCACCTCGCAGCCCCTGCGTAGAGCCGACGGCGGGGTGCCTGTGTTTCCGTCTCTTGTATGGACGCTTCTCTCGCTGTAAGGCAACCAATACCAATGATACCAAAGCTCACACTCTTCTCTCTAACGTAATAAGGTTCATTTTTGTTCGATTTCAGGCCTTACTAACATGATAATATTTTGTAGGACTACACGAAACTGAACTAAGTAATTTTAAACCTTAATCAGACAAAACTAGTTATAAAAAATTCTGCACGATATAACGTCGCTCTAAAAAGAACTTTTAGTTAAAGAATTTAAGGTTTAATATTGAAACAGTTTCGTCTCGTGTTATGTAAAATGTTAGTGTCTAAACACCACTGAATTAGGTCTAAACTGAATTCCTGATCTCTTGTAGAAAAAACCCCAATGTGTGAGCAATTTATAACGAAATACATTTCTAACTTCATCCAAAGCGCAATTGATTTACTGATAATATTCACTGGTACATTGATTGGTCTTTATCCCCCACTTTTTTTATATTCCCCTGTTGAGTTCTTTTAAAATACACGTTACGTTAAAGTCATACATTTATACAATTGGTTTTTACGTCACCAATGCATTTGCTACATTGGAAACAATGTAAGAACGCATTAAAAATGCTTAACATTAGTTAGAATAGTGACAGCGTAACTTCCAAAGCGCTTTTCATTCAGATTACATTTAGCAGACATGGGTCCAACGAGGAGTATGTTCAACATTTGTAGACGAACATTTACTCGTATTAAGAAGTAGTATTATAGAAGAGACGAGTGGCGGTGGCGGATAGTCAAAGTAACACAATTATAAACCTTATAGTACGTAGCATAGCGTCGTTTGGAGAATTACGCCCGCGCCTCCACGCGACGTCACCTGGAGGCGCGGGCGCGATTCTCCTTTACGACAAAAACGAACGCAAACGCAATGATAAAAATGTTTCCTGTTATTACGCAGTCGATTTGTAGTCCAAAACTTAGTCGGTCAACCCAAGTCTCCAAAATGTAATCACGGTGGTAAATCTAGCGGAAAAGCGGAATTTCACTTAACTGTCGCCAGCAACATACATTGCAAGCAACAAATAAGGAGTGCGACTTTTGAAAATCACACGTTCAAATCAGCAGTAGAAAATGGACGTAGAATCAATGATTTGTCATTTTTGAATCCCACATCTGTGATTAGTGCTCCGATCCATTCGAAAGCTTGATGCTTGTTATGTTGTAGACGTTAAGAGAAGTTTATTCCGAATGCGGAAATGCGCGCTGCATTCAAACGAAGTTTGGTGATCTTTTCAATACTAACCAATTAAAGTCAATAAAATTTTGAAGAAACAATCTAGAAACTAATCTCTATGCTTGTATCTTGTCCGATTTTCGTTAAAATATACAGTTTCAATGCTAGGATTAATTTAAGATTTGTATGGAAATCTTTGATTCACTGTAACTTTAAAACCATACATTTTAACGAAAATCTGTCAAGATACAAGCAAAGATATTACTCTCTAGATTGTTTCTAAAAAATTACACTTACTTTAATTGGTTAATATTGCAAATATAACCAGACTTCGTTTGTATGGAACGCGCCAACAGTAATATATCTTTAAGAAATTTTGAGTTTTTTCTACGTTTCGTTACCCCATTATTTTGGAGGTAAACTCTGGTTTTAACTGATTTTATGAAACCGTTCGTTCGAAATTCGTTCAATTGAATCGTTTTCTGTGTGAAACGAAACGTTTTATGTCGCATTCGGATGATTTCAAAAATATAATTTTTGTAGACGGATTTCAAAATCACCGGTATTATTCAAAAATCGCACTCCTGATCCTCTAGCATGATTTCTCTACTTACACGCCTTTTTCCATACTACTCGCCGCGACTGAATAGCGGGGTAATTTTCTATGCAGCAAAGGCTCGTTGCGTGCGTGTAGAGAAATCATACTAGACGTGCTAGGCGGACGAAATCATCTAACAAATTCCTCCGACATATCCTCGCTAGATTTATCCCCAAACGTATAACAATAAAAGTAAACAGTACGTACAGACGATGTGCAATAGAACTGACCTGTCTGGGCTGGTCGACGGGCGTGGGGGGAGCGCGGGGCGGATAGTGCTGCACCGTGTACTGCTCCCGGCGGAAACTTGCTGTCGGCAGCGTAACCGGAGTGTACACCGGCCTGGTGGAGTTCAATATGGTTTAAGATGATATTATACCTTTGACTATTTATATGTGGACTGGTTACGCGTGTAATTCTACTAACAAACATTTCTGCCACTTTTTGCGGGGGGCGAGGTAACATGAAATCCGCAACTTTGGATTTTATTCCTCATAATTTTAGATTCTTATTTTGAATGTTAAAAATCATGAAAAGTAGTCTCGTGTGAACCCCAAACGTTCTAAGTTCGAAGTTATTATTTCGCAATTATAGGCTGTCTCGTTTAGTGATAAGGTGTAAAATTGAATGTAAATGCACAAGATCAATTGCGCTTATACCGTGGCAGAGGGGAAATGCTACCGCAAGGCAAGTCCTTATAATAATTAGTCAAAGTATTATACTATAAAAAGCGAGTTTGAATGAAACAGTCTAAAGGGGTCGCTCTAGACGTACGCAGACCAAATTGGCAGCAAGCTTAAGAAGGGTCAGATCAAATGTACACGAAACCGACGAGCGTGTATGAAACGACTTAGGACTGTTGAAGAGGCAGAAGAAGTGTGTCAGGGTCGCAGCCGATGGCGATCAATTGTCTCTGCCTACCCCAATGGGACGGGTATGATATTATATTTCGTGATTATAAAACATAATATATGCATACAGGGCCCAACTTAATATACTGACGGTTTTTTCATAGGATGATCAGACCATCAGACAACTTTCACTATGCTTTGGATGGAGTCAACTTTCGAAATCGCGACAAAAAAAAATCAGCTGTCCTATACATCTGGTTCGAATAGGATAGCGATTTTGTAAGGAACAGTTGATATTTTTTTCGAGATTTCGATATTTGTCCCATACAGAAATTTTTTCAGTATGATGGTCTGATTATCCCCATAAAAAACTGTCGGCATAATAAGAAGGACCCTAAATGTAGTCAAGAGATATTCTGAACATTCCCAACCCAAACTCTGTCCACAGTGACGAGGAGTGAGCGAGTGAGTGGCATACACGCCTCAAATTGAAGCATGCAGTTGTCCCCACGATGTTCTGGAAATAAATGGACTTTGGGTGCTAAGATGGGTTACCTAGGTGGTGGTTCAGGCAGGAGCTGATTGGCGAAGTCCCTCGCGATGTACCGCCTCTCTGACAGCTGGGCGGTGAGCTTCACCAGGTCGCGCTTGGCCTCCTCGCGCCGCGCAACCATCTGAAGGAGGGTCAGCGCCTGGGCCAGGTCCCGACGGAGTTTGAGCATCTTCTCGTATGAGCTCTCGTCGTTTTTCCTGAGAAAGTATGCATAAGCGTAAAAAAAATCCAGAATATTGTTATTACTTCTACAAGGTGGAATCCCGGTTCACCGATATGCGATTTAGTCAGGTGCCTTCTGACCAAACCCTCACCCATGTGGCTAATGAGACAGTCGGTCTCCGTTTTTAATGTAATATTAAGAAAGATCCAGCAGAAAAAGGAAAGGCACAGAAGGGCGGCTTCATACAAACGAGCGAGACAGGCACACGGACACAAATGCGAACGTTCAGCGATGTCGGATCATGTCTGTCGAACGTCAGTACTATCTATTCATTTTGTGTCCGTAAGTACGGGCGTGTCTGTGTGCGCCCTGTTTCGCTCGTTGTGTGGAGCAGCTCTTCTGTACCTGTATCTTTTGTGGCTCCAGGCTCAATTAATCAGAGTCACATACCTTCAATGTCAAAATTATCTTTTATCCAAACAACATTAGACTATTTATCTCAAAGCACCAAACCTCAAATCCTCGCATCCACGTTGAACACTCATTGGATATGCTCACCTGTTCTTCCTGGTCTGCATCTTCTCCGTGCGCCGCCTGAACGCCAGGTAAGGATTGTTGGACGACTGCCCCGGCCTGCTCTCCGTCTTCACCGACAGAATGAGGGGATGTTGCTGGTGGACAAACATAAGAACATTATTACATAAGAGCGAAGTTGGTTGTTGTACTTTGTTACAACTTGGTACAACATTGGTATGTTTATGACCATCTCAAAAGGGAATTATGGTTGTGTCGCGAAATACTGGGCTGGGCTGCAATCGCGGTAAATATTCGGGGATTGAACCGTTATTGGACTACGTACGAACCATAACTTTTGACATATTTGGTATTGCGCTAATCGCGGTACTGCTCTTTACAGCCGTTTTGACAGACCGCTCAGACGTTAAAGGCTGTCAGTTACTAGAGTTTAGCGCGATGCGGAATTCAGCACAGTTGAATAGAAATTGGATTGAAATGTGGTTAGAACTGAAATTGGATAAGAATAGGACTTCGATGTTTTAACTTGGCACAATCGGGCACCTGGAAAGATTTAGAATAACATGTCATCGATTCCATAGAAGAAGATCAAGGTCGTGAGTTTGTTTCTTATGTGTATATACATTATTACATAGTACCATAGTCCACTGCTGAATATAGGCCTCTCCCAACCCATAATTATCATTATCGTAATAAGCTGATGATGATAACTACGGCCATTAAAAGATCCCTAGACTCGGCTTCCGGCCTCGGGAACAGAGCTGGTCCTTCGGCCTAACAATGATAACGTACACTTACAGTATTGAGCCGCTTGTTAAGCCAGTAGTCGTACACCGCTATTGGCCTCATTGAGCGTCACCACGGACCAGCTCGAGCACTTCTCGAGCTTGTCAATCATTATATTGAGCATTGTCCTAACAATGATAACTTACACTTACAGTATTGAGCCGCTTCTTGACCCAGTAGTCGTACACCGCTATGACGAGGTCGTCCTTCCGCTCGAGCAGCAGCTTGGCCTCATTCAGCGTCACCACGATCTGTCCCGATCACTTTTGCATCATTATATTGAGCATTGTCCTAACAATGAAAACTTACACTTACAGTATTGAGCCGCTTGTTCAGCCAGTAGTCGTACACCGCTATGACGAGGTCATCCTTCCGCTCGAGCAGCAGCTTGACCTCGATGAGCGTCACCACAGACCAGCTCGAGCACTTCTCGAGCTTCTCCATTATTATATTGAGCATTGTCCTAACAACGATAACTTACACTTACAGTATTGAGCCGCTTGTTGAGCCAGTAATCGTACACCGCTATGACGAGGTCGTCCTTCCGCTCGAGCAGCAGCTTGGCTTCGTTCAGCGTCACCACGGTCTGTCCCGAGCACTTCTCGAGCTTGTCCATCATTTGTTCGAACAATAATTCTGAAATAACAATACACTCACATAAACACATATTTGATACGTACATCAAATTGAAGATTGAACATTTCTGTAAGGCGCGATTTATACAGAAGAGACGTGTGGCGGTGTGCGGATAGTCAAAGTAACACAATAGGGTACTTGACAACTAGTCAAATCAGCTACTCTTCATTGGACGTCAAAACGTGCGCTTTGTATGAAATTTGTACTCAATTCTGAGTTGTGACGTCATCAACATTTCATTACTTTTTAAAGTTTATCATGTTATTAAAAATAGTATTCAAGCTCAAAACTAAAATGACAATGGGAGTTTAGAGCGATTTTTAAAGCTTTTTTTTATTGAGAAGATAAAAATAAAATTAATTGTATATAGTCAAATACCCAATTATAAACCTTATAGTAAGTAGCACTCCGGCAAGATTTGGAGACTTTATTTTTAAATGTGTCAACTTAATGTATTATGTACCCATTTCTATGAATAAACTTTCTGATTTCTGCATAGCGTTAGTTTTCCCTATTTCTATGTTGATCCCATAGAGAAAGTAATTGTGTATTTTTATATTATATTTAATACAAAAATTTTGTATTATTTCCCTCAAAAAACTCAATTTTCTTTATTGTAGTGTAGAAATAAGTAAGTAAGGTAAGTTAAGAAACAGTACTAAACTTTTCGTGATTGTTTGATACACAAAGTTTTGGCTGTTTTCTCTAGAATTGAACGAAACTCGAACTAAGTTTAAGTTCCTTTAACTCTTAGAACGGTGCACATGACAAAACTTATCTTAACTTCTCTTCGTCTCGTTTGATCAAGGCAATCTGTGAGCACATACTGAGCTAGCTAAGTGATAATACAAAATATAAAAAGTAAGTTATAGCCTGTATAATCCCACTGCAGGGCAAAGGCCTCCTCTCACAAATAAGGGTGCGAGGGAGTGGGCCCAAAACGTGGGGTCAGGTTCGCACAAAGTCATACGAGCGCAAAACGTCAGATTAGCGGAAGTGTCGCAAGGAAATTAGGTCTGTCGCCATTGACTTACCACTGCTGGACGGAGGGTCCGCGCTCAAAAGTTTCCGAATAAAAAGAGAACGAAAACGTAAAAAAGAGAACGAATTACGCAAGTCTTCGTTTGATCGGCCGACTACGCCACACGCGTGGGCGCGCGGCGGCGCGGAAAAGAATTTCAGCATTTTCAATTTTTTTAGTTGGTTTATATTACTATACGTACTTAGGTTTGTGTAGTTTAGTCTCGGACACTAAACTTTATTAGAGTATTTTGTACTAGACCCGGCGTCCATAGTATTCTACGTCAATGTCTGTCGCCATTATATTAGGTCATGACGTCACAGTGGGCGTGGTCTATGATACTCAGTTCGAAGCGAACCGCCATTCTTTTTGCTGAGAGGGTTTTTGTCAATAAAATACATCTACAACGGTGAAGTGCGATGTTCCTGAATTCGGTTTTAGGGGTGGAACCTGCGCAACCCGTCTCGTCCCCCCGTCCCTGAATTTTGGCCACACTTACTTCGATGGAAATATTGCTTTGCGACCATTGAATTATTATGTATAGAAATGAAAACGCGAACAAAATCTGTGCACCACGATCAGCAGTGCGGGGCGCACACTGGGAGCGTCAGGCTGCGACGAGCGCCTGGTACAGGCTAAGTAAGCATATGCCATTTGGCCTGTACGAATGTTACAAACAATTCAGTCAGAGTGTCGCCTCGAGTAGCTCAATGTTTGCGACACCCCCGCTCCTTTCTGTCTTCCATGTGTTCCTCGCAGTCACACTGCATTAGGCCACGTGCTTAGGATCTTACCTGTGAGCTCGGGATGTCTCTGCTGTTTCAGCCACCTCTCGTCCTCCGTGTCGATGTCGTACTCCGGCGCCTCCTGCTCCTCCCACAGCGCTGTAACAATAAAAATTGTCATAAGTCATGTGTGAAAAGCAAGTTACATTGTGTCACGAATAAAGGCCAGGCCACACAAAGGCGGCACCGGAGGCGACCAAGCCGGTTACAAGCCACCAATAAGCTTCTGATATATCTCAACGAATAGTAAGCTACACCTCCATCTGATGTAAATGTATGTAACAGCCGATTTTTTTTTTGCTCCGATCGGTTTGCTCTCATAATAAAAGTTGTTCAGTTTGACGGGTAGACTCTTAGTTTAAAAGGATACTAATGATATAAATTTCACCCTGTATATTCCAAGTTACATCGTCAGTCATTGTTTCATAAGTATAGATTTAAAATCTTTGTTACTATACACTATATAAATCCTTACAACTCGCCGAAGTAAATTGCTTCGTCAAAAATATGCGACGGACGGACGTTTCGACATATTTCATTTAAAAATTTAGTAGTAATTATTAAAAGCAAATTTGCAATTTCGCCCTGAGATTTTGGTTCGCTGTGACATTTAAGGCTTATATCTTGATTTTTAAAATGTTAAGTATTCGTAAGGAATGTTAAGGAGGTTTTGTCATAGGTTAATCTTTAATAGTACCTAACTTTTTAGTTAACTGCGGTTACGATGGCGGCCAAAGCGGGTAAAAAATTCGTGAAAGAAGATTGACGCATGACCACAGGTCCGGCACTTCAAACAACGTATTGGATTTGACATGATGGCGTTCGCACATGCGCACCTGTTGCAAATTGTCTTTGACATATATGTAGGGTTGACTTACCACGCATCGTATGAACATCATCTACATTTCGTTACTTTTTATTGTTCGTTCTGTTATTAAAAATAGTATTTGAGCTAAAGAATTACTGAAAATGTGAATTTAGCGTTATAGTTCAACATTTTTATGCACTGAAAAGACTCAATTTTATGTAGTCAAATACTACGGGTGCGCGCGCCTGACTACATTCCCTTGCTCGGTTTCCCTCAAGTTTCCCAGAAATTGAGAGGTGAGGTGGGGTATCTGAAGTCAAGAGGGTAAGGAGTGGCCGTTCTGTGTGTTGAACTATATAGGGTCCTTCTTAATATGCTGACACTTTAAGGGGATGATCAGACCGTCAAACTGAAAAACTTTCTCTATGGCACCAACATCGAAATCGCGAGAAAAAATCAGCTGTCCCATACAAAAGTGCAAACCTACTCGAGCCAAATGTGTGGGACAGTTGACTTTTTTTTCGCGATTTCTATGTTGTTCCCATAGAGAAAGTTGTTCAGTTTGATAGTCTGAACATCCTCTTAAAAACTGTCAGCATATTATTAAGTTGGAACCTGTATACTATTACCTATTCTGTGGCATGACATAGAAATCCTGTATATTAAAAACGTTCACCCCAGTAAGGTAGCAGTCAATATAAGATTATTTTGGTTATGGTCTCTTCCTACCCCACAGGGATTTAGGCGTCACTATTCGTATACATAATGTATAACATTTTCCACGAGATACAATTATACTAATGTCTTCCTATTTCAAACCAACACACTACTATGTTGTAATGTATGGATCAACCAACCCCTATAGAACAAGACCTGGCACTTGGCCAATGTAGAAACTAGGGTATAGCCCTATTCCCCAAATGGGACACCAAAAACAATGGAAGTCTCAAATACTATCTCAAATACAGTATACAACTAAACAGAGGTGTACTTAGTAGGGCATCAAGGGATTCAAGGCACCATGGATTCTTAGGTACTATCGTGTGTAACTAGACAGAGATGGACTTAGAAGGGCACCAAAGTGATCAAAGGCTTCTTTCGGCCACCAAAGCCCTGATGAAACCGATACGAAAACATAATAAACATCGCGAGTTAGGATTTTAGTGCTCCAATCAAAAGGACGATAATAATGAAACGAATCATTCTAGAAAACACTTTGTCTTCAATTCAATTTCAAACGCCCTAGTCTCTGCCGACCCCAATGAAAACAACCGTAACGTTGTACAATGTTTTATATTTACAATGTCTGCGCTGTACCAGACCTCTTGTCACTCGGCCGTAGGTACCTACCGAGATAAGTACCTTACACATTGGCGCATCGTAAGCGATGCGCTTGCTTGATTTCTGCCACTCGCGCCAGACGCAACGTCGCATACGTCGCGCGCGCGCTGTACGAAGCAATAACAACGCCGTGGCAAGCATCACTAGGTACATTTATGCGCGTACCGTCTTACAGTAAGTAAAGCGTAAGAATTTATCGTTTTCTAAGAAGTGATGTACCTGTTACGAAGTAACTAGTAATTTGTGGCTGTACCCGCCAACATCATTAGCTTTCTATCAGGGCAGGCCCCAAAACTAATCTCTGGATTCGCCCCTGCCGGGAAATAATAAAAAACATATTTCATTTTACCTCTCTACTCCATCCTTTTGTATTTCAAATCCTTTGTATGGAATGAAAACAATTTGCGGATTGATGTTCGCTATGAATGGATGGACCTTTTTTTTCTAGTATTCTTTAAGCCGGGCATGTTTTTTCAAGCTGGAAATAACTCTATGCGACGCGGACGGATGGAAAATGTTTTCAGTTTAAACCTTTATCAATTATCAAGCACTAGCTGAAGGACTGCAAGTATTTTAATAGTAGTTCTTTTATTACCTAGACACCATACATAAGAGCATCGGTAGTGCGTTGCAGAGAGGTATGGACACTGAATCATGAGGGTCCGGGTCGGAATCCGCACGGACAACATTCCATTTACCAATGAGTTTTTCTAACATATGTACGTAATAGCGACTGCTCTCAAACGGTGAAGGAAAACATCGTGAGGAAACCTGCATACGCTGAAGAAGAAATTTCGATGCGTATGTGAAGTCTACCAATCCGCATTGGGCACGCGGGGAGGACTAATGTACATACACCCTCCCTGAGAGTAGGCCAGTGCCCTGCAGTGGGACGTATATAACGTGTTAATGAATAAGCGCAAAACCTCATCCACCCAATTATATGGGTTTAACTGTATTTGTGTCTACCTTGAGTGCTCGCATTACCCGCATACACCCCAACAAATTTTGGACGAAAAAGTTGGATTTAATCAATAATTTAATTATTAAAATTTAAAAGCGACATTTTAAGTTTTCATGCAAAAACGATTTGTTATTATTTCAGCAATTAATAAAAGCGCCAGTATACTAATGGATACATTTAAAGAATCTTTTTTTTGGTAGTAAGTAGGGTGATTGTACCTGTGCTTGTGGTTGACATCGAATTCAGTAAATTTTAAGTTATACAAACAAATTACACAATATTTTGAAAAAAAAACTACCTACGTTGAAAACATGATAATTCGATTCTGTTCTCGATTCCAAACAAACTACTTCCTTTTTTTTCGTTAATTTATTAACACGTTGTATAAGGCTGATGATGATGAATGAAGCTCAAACGACGTCTCTTAACCTCGGCCTTAGTATTTGTTGATGCCTTCGATCCTTGCATAGTTCTCGTCGCTTTTGCAAACCATATTATTTTAAAATAAACTAACTCGCTATGGGCTCAAAGTTCATTTTCCTGTTACACATATCTATATCTGTGACATAACACAAGGTAAATTCCAACTTAAAAACAAAGAGCTAGAGTCTAAATTGTTGCCGCAGAGCCGACTGCGCCGTATTGAATGAATGTGTAATGCATAAGCTAAGAACAAAAATGCATATTACGCAGTGTCTGTATGTAGAACGAGTGGTTGTGGCGAGGATTTTATCTTCAATTTGCAAAATAGGCACAGTACTAGTGTATACTGAAGCTCAAACTTCGAGACCGTTCTGGTTTTATTGTTATTATTCGTCAAATCCAGGAATGTGAAAGCGTGAACTTATACAAAGTGTTAATGAATCGCGCAAACCCTCATACAAACCAACTGATAACAAAATGATTCGATTAAAACAATAACTTCATTATTCTCAGTTTAAGTTTTGATGCAAAAATTATTTGTTATCATTTCAGCAATGAATGAAAGCGCTAACGTGCTCATGGATACATTTTAAGAATCTTGCTTTGGGGGTAAGTAGGGTGAGTGTGCCCGTGCGGTGGGTTGTGATCGAGTTTAGTAAATTTTGAATATAATAAACAAATTATTTAATATTTAGAAAAAATTACCTATGCTTTAACCATGATTATTCGATTCTGCTCTCGATTCAAAACAAACTACTTTCTAGTTTTGCGATAGATAGTTGTAGATAGATATCTATTAGTATGATATATTATTATTTTCCATTGAATGCCATTGAGCTCTTTCGCCGAAATTAAGAGGATATGTGAAAAAAATAGGATTCTTCAAAGCATCAGATATCATGAAGTACTAACAGTAGGAGTATGATTTGTGGATATGTGTAAATTGAACATATTAGTAAAATTTTGATTGCCGCCAAAACACGATTAAGACAAATTTTCTCGATAGAAAAACAAGCCAAAGTAGCCTCCGACTTTATCTATAAACGCTTGGAACTGCTAAACGGTGAATAATAGAAACAAGAGACTTGATTTAAAAAAAAGAGATTGATATTTTATAAATTTTGATTGCAGCAGAAATTAACTTACATAAATAGTAAAATCACAACTAAATAAAGTTTGTTTTGGCGCTTACGTCGTTTTATTTAGTCAGACGCGCGCGTCGCCCCATCTCTTTCTCTCGCGTCAGGCAGTAATATAAGCTATCACAATCTATTAAAAAGCTCAGTCGGCTTTGGCCTTTGCCCGCGTCAGACCTGCGTTCGCATGCCCGATTTCCGAATTACGATTAATTATCCAGCTTACGTGTAAATATTAAAGTGTAATTTATTAAATGCAATCTAAAATAAATTCGAGGCCATAGCAGCTACACATTTAAGGGAATATAATTCGGAGCGCGCTCCATACAACCGAAGTCTGGTGATATTTTCACTAGTAACCAATTTTAAAGTCAATGAAATTTTTTAGAAAAAATCTAAAAACTAATCTCTATGCTTGTATGAAGTCAGATTTTCGTTAAAATGTATAGTTTTAAAGTTACAATACCTCAAAGATTTCCATACAAATCTTAAATTAATCCTAGCATTAAAACTGTATATTTTAACGAAAATCTGACTTCATACAAGCATAGAGCTTAGTTTCTAGATTGTTTCTGGAAATTTTTCAATTACTGATTGGTTAGTATTGAAAATATCACCAGACTTCGTTTGTATGCAGCGCGCATTTACGCATTCGGAATAAACTTCTCTTAATTATATTTCTCACTCAAATATGTATAGCAGTTTTTTTGGACTTCACAGACCAAGAGCTAGCTGTTATTATCTTTAAGTCGTCGGTCATGTAATGAATTCAATTTTCGGATTTACTATCTTGTTTTTCAATTTCTTCAAATAATTATATTTATTTGTCATAATGGAATCTGGTTATAAACGTATTTATGAACCGTTGTCAGTATTTTTACCGAGTTGAAGGATTCTATTGCTCCGGAACATCTTGCCTGGTATGAGAGTTTGAAAACTCTGTGGCCCTTAATTGTATGGGTCGTCAGTATGGTGAGCCAGGCTAGAGGGCAGGGTAGGGAAGGCGAGTGGTCGCAGAGAGTTTCTTCTTCCAAGTTGTTTCTTTCTTGAGTGCTGGATCCGGAATGGATCTACGCCGATTTGGCGCCATTTTATATCATTTTCAAGCGACCACCCCTCCTTACCCCGCACTTTTGCCCTGAATACAAATCTCTTTATTTCTCATACAATCTTAATTTCTACGCTTACAAACCAATATAATTATATAGTTAAGATACATATTTTGACAGAGTGCAGAACGAGCGGGAAAGGTACAATATTTATATTACCCCGGCCCCCGCTTCCTCATCACAGGTTCCGGACGCCGGGGCCCCCCTCGCTCGCCTGTATGCGCTGACAGAGATGGAGCGTTCTGTCTCTTTCTAACACTTATTTCTAATAGGATTCTACCCCTTCTAATGAAGTAGTGAAGCTTATTGGCGTAATTTCTAATTGGAATTTATAAGTTCTAACTCGATTCTAATTGTTTTATTTGCTTGTGCTATGCGTTAATTTTAATAGGGAAGTGTACCTAATCTAATCTGGGGTAGAAATCACTAGAGAAATCAAATAAGAATCCTATTAGAACTATTTACATAACTTATATGCTAAGCCCTAATTCTAATAAGAAAAAATTATTTATTGAAATGTTAACTTAACCTAAACTTATCCTACTGGTATAAAAGGGTATATAAAACGAAATAAACAAAGTAATGTAAAAAACTATGTACAAAGGTAGTCAATTCAGGTTCTGTAGTGCACATTTCTCCCGCCGTCGCAGCTCTGCGATCCAACCTGTAGCACGACGATCCTCTTGGTCGGTCTCCGGAGGACATGCCCGTTGCTGGTTACGACGTCCACGATCCTCACCTCGCCGTCTCGCCCTGGGTAGACCGCGACGATCCTTCCTGTCGGCCATGTGTTGCGGGGCAGGGTGGGGTCGCAGACGAGTACCAGGTCGCCGATAGCGTGCGCTGGTCGTGTGAGGCTCCCACCGGTGTTGGAGTAGAGGCTGGTACTCTTTGACCTAGCGGCTCCAGAAGACGTCCGCCAGGCGTTGAGCGCGCTGCGCTTGCGCGCGGTGACGTCGTTTGGGTTCCAACAGGATGTAGTTGGGTGTAAGCGCCTCCGGTTCTTCTGGGGTCACCGCCACGTTTGTGAGTGGGTGGGAGTTGACGGTGTTCTCAACCTCGGCGAGCAGGGTGAGGAGTGTCTCGTCGCTAGGGTACTGCTCGTGGAGTTTGACGCGCAGTGCCTCCTTCACGGTGCGTACCATGCGCTCCCACGCGCTGTCCATGAAGGGGGAGGCCGGGGGTACGTAGCGGCAGGTGATGCGCCGCGCCGTCGCCGTCGCCTCCTCGCTGACCACCGCCAGCGCGGCCTTGGAGAGCTCCTTCTCCGCAGCCTTGAAGCACGTTGCGTTGTCACTCCATAGCTGCTTAGGCACTCCTCTTCGTGCCACGAACCTCCTGAGGTCGCCGGTTGCCGGAGACGTAGGCTTCGCTCTTCGTATCTTGCATAGTTGACAGTGTTTGATGACGTTCACGCACCGTCGGTCGTATCTTCAGTACCCATAGTCGCTGCTGTAGCTCATTCACGACGGTTTCGATACCGCCATGTAGTCGCTCGTGTACGTGTTGTATGTACAGTCGCGTGAAGTAGTGTTTCCCGTCGAGCACGGTCGGGCTCGCAGTGTCTTCAACGATGTCAGGTGCTACGTGGATTCTTCCTTTGAGCCATCTTCGCCGACGACCACTGATAGCGCCGACAGCTTGTCTCCCGGCTGAGGCGCCGCGCCGCTCCTTACTCGACGTAAATCTTCGAAAAGACAATCTTCTTGTACAGGTTTCCACCATAGTTTCTCAGCGCAAATGAGATAGTGCGCTTCGATACCGATGGTGTTGCTATCTCATTTCTTCACGAATGGTGTCTCGTTTTTACGTGTTTTCTTATCAATCTTTCAATCAGAGTCGTTTTTATTGTTTTCTTTCGTTCGTTTGCGCTTCGTAGCCAATACTGTTTCATTTTTCTTCTTTCGACATAAATTGACGAACTGTAGCATGCGCGCCGTAGCTCGTAGCAAAAGTGGGTACGACGAAAATCGCTCGATTCGAGGTAGGTGAGTGTGGTCAGGTCGCTGGTGGGTGACGTGACAAGCCCCCTTTCTTCTTCTTTCTTCGGTGCTTCTGTCTTCGTCTCTTGTGGCCATTCTCGTTCGTGGTTTCGTAGGAAGCTCGGCCCGTTGTACCATCGGACCTCGCTCCCGCCGATAGAGACCGTGGCGCCGCCCGAGTTGGCGGAAAACTGCTGTACTACTGAATTTGTATTGGACACCCATCCACATAGCTCGAAGCCGGCTTGCCGATTAATGTAGTCGACTGATTTCGATACTTCTTTGGCTTCTTTTTCGGTCGGAAAACTTGTTATGTAGTTGTCCATGTAGTGGTTCTTTTCAATGGCTCGCGCGGCTGCAGGATACTTTTCTTTGAAGTCATGACATCGCGCCGAAGATCACCGACGTCATGCGGTACTCTCGCGGTCGCTGGTTCCCTCTCTCGTCGCCCCGCTATAGAAATCGTAGTGCCTCTCTGTCGTCCTCTTGAACTCATATTTGCATAAACATTAATTCCTTTATGTCAGCTGACACGGCGTGTTGGTGTTGACGAAATCGCATTACAACTCCCGGCAGAGATTGCAGCAAGTCTGGACCGCAGAGTAGCATATCGTTCAGACTGCGTCCGGCTGTCTTCGCTGTGGCGTTGTGTACTACTCTTATCTTCAGTTTCGCGGGGTTAATGACCGTGAAGTGGGGTAGGTACCATGTTTTATTTGGCACCGGCGGTGTGGTAGCTTCCTCGGCGTAGCCCAAAGTGAAGAGGGTTTGCATTCTTTCTTCATATTTCTTTTTCAGGTCTTCATCTCGGTCTAGTTTCTTCTCTAGGTTGTGTAGCCGTTTGAGTGAGTTTTTGTAGTTGTTCGGAATCTTCATGTCATCTTCTTTCCATATAAGTATTGTTTTGAAGCGTCTGTCGGGCAGGCGGTGACTGGTTTCATTCAATATCTTCAATGCGCGCTGCTCAGGGTCGCTATTCTGTACTCGTTTTTCTATCCCGATTGATTCAAACTCGAAATAATTCTTCATCATCTTCTTTCGTGTATAGTTATTGAAATTATGTATTTTCATAATAACGCCAAATAATATTATACAGGGTGTAAGGAAAAGTATCATTTTACTATGGGAGCAAACCGTTATGGGAGTTACAACTCTTTGCGTTCTACCTATCTATCTCAAGAACGGTTAACTATATTAAATATTATAATGACCAAATTTGAAGAAAATTTAAAGTTCTACAATTTTTCTTAAAACTTCAAAGGTCATTTAGAGCATAGAAAAGAAGATATTTCCTAAAGACTTGTTTTTTGACATTTTACCTTGAATCTTTTGACCTGCATAAACGAGATTTTATGTGACATTTGACCTAACGTATAGGATGTCATACGATGATTTAAAGAAGCTTATTATCTCGCTTATTATCTCTCATTCCGAGATTGACACTTTTTTTCACCTAATTTTCCTGGGGTACTAGGAGAAACAGTGATAATGAAAAACAAAACGGAACAAAACATTAAATTTGAAACGTAGGTAGGAACATACCAGAAGTATGAGAGAAAAGAAAAGGTAATAAGTTGTAAATGATTTTCCAGCACTCTGTGACCTAAACCTGCATATAAGTTTAGCACCCTTGCTTGTGCTCGGGTGCTAACTTCACGCTGTGCAATAATGAACGAATTAAGTCACACTTATCGTAATGTACTAATGTAAATAAATGTTGATTTTAGGTCGTAAGATAAATATTATTAGTGATTTTGTATATAAATGTTGATTTACCATTTTAAAATTCATTCATACCTGTTATAATATCCTGCATCATCCTCATCCTTCAATGCTATGCCATGCATCTGAGGGATGCGAGGTATTTTAGAATTACCTATGGATTTTCAAAATAGGTTTATGAGTGTTATACAACTTCTCAACCTGAAAGTTCTTGTGGTATCGAGAATAACTGAGATTATTGCAGTATTACGAAACTTATTTTTTCACGTTCTTCTTACATTTTTATTGACGACGTAAAATAACTTCCAGGTTTCATCCAGATAGTCGGTATGTTTTGACCATAGAATGTTTTGACTTGTAATATATCAATTACAAGTACAAAATAAGAAGTTGAATTGATTTGATTACGGGACCTAATTTCGTAAAGTTACCAACAGGTAGCTCTCGTACTATAAACTAAAACAAAATCCTGTAATGATAGTTTTTTCCTTCTAGATAGGTACAGTGATTTTCGGTATGATATTAATGAGTTTTAAGTTTTTTAAGTGAAATCAATTAAAAAGTATCGTTAGTTAGGTATTGTTTCTATCTATAAATTGGTTGTCCGTAATTGATCCTGTAATAAATTAATAATTGATCAAGGAGGATAAATAGAACGATACTTAATTATGATACGAGTATATTGTGTTTTTTCATACGACAAAAGGTACTAATAATATCTTAACAGCGAAGCGTCTTCTACGCATTTTGAGTGATTTGATTTTCGCGGGCTAGTGCGCGACGATGTTCGGTAGCGGGGCGCGGGGCGCATGCTGCGACTAAGCCACGCCCATTTCGCTTCAATTATTTTTCGACATAGGCCCTTAAAGAAAAACGACAACCATTTTGTGGAAAATTTACAAATAATAATGGTTCAGACCAGAAGCTTGAACTTGAATGAACAGTACATACTTTGGATAGAGTTGAGGTAGAGGAATTGAAGTTTTCTACGGAAGAGCTAAATTTTTTCGTGTTTTTTATGTTGGTAGTGAAAGTTGTTCAGTTTGTTTGATGGTCTAATCGAATCCAACCTTTATAACTCGACCATGCTTTAAACTACTTTAGATCAAGAGCTGGTATAATTTATTAATTTTCAGATTTTGCCGACTTCGACGAAAGCGTAAGAAAATCAGTCAAGTACGTTTAGGTCCATAAAGTCCAAGTCCCATAATGCCCCCTGATTTTAAAGTTTTACTTTCCCAGAAAGTTCCTTTCCCATGTCCCTTCTGAATGAAACTCTACGACCAGAGGCGGTGTCGTATACAGGACTCTAACCAGTCAGCCTATAAATGTCCCACTGCAGGGCACAGGCCTACCCTCAGGGAGGGTGTATGGGCATTAGTTCACCACGCGTGCCCAATGCGGATTGGTAGACTTCACATACGCATCAGAATTGCTTCTTCAGCGTATGCAGGTTTGATGATCCTTTACCGTTTGAGAGCAGTCGGTACTCTAACCAGTGTTGGCATCTATCTATATTGCGTCACACTGGTCCAATCAGACAATTCCTATTAGACCAGCAACCCATTTCTCGGACCTTGGCCCACTACAATCAAGATAATCAAAGCGAATGATGACAGGCTAGTTCGCCTCGTCGATTGATGCCCATTGCCGCGTGCGATAGTGATTGGGTTGAAAGCAGCCTGTCCTGTGATCAGTATGTAGTGTGTATAGGCACGAACGATCAATAGAAACGACCTAAATAATAGGCGCTGCTAATATTAACACTTTCACTGCTGAATAACACGCTTAGCAACTAATTTAGAGAAAAGAGCCATCTTAGAATTTAGCAGTGAAAGCAGTGAAGACTTTACAGGCGCTGCAGGGCACACGCCTACCCCCAGAGAGCAGTCGGTATTACGTAAGTAGAAAAATTCATTGGTACATGGAATGTCCTCCGTGCGTATTCGAACGCGGACCTCATGATTCAGTGTCCATCTGTCCACAACGCGCTTCCGACACTTTATAATAATGAGCATGAATATTATAAAAAAGCCGTGGTGTTCCAGTGGCGAGTAAATTTGCCTGCCGCGCAGTAGGCAATGGTTCGATCCCCGTCCAGGCCGACTCGTACCAATGAGTTTTTCGGAATTTATGTACGATTGGTAACACCACTGGCTTTTCGGTGAAGGAAAACATCGTGAGGAAACCTGCATGCTTCCATTTCGAGGCATATATTGTACCCACTGTCCATTATAACTGGCGACGGGCTCACCCCCCGTCACACTGTACAGATTCGTACTATTAGTGAAACGTGGATGTTCTGAGGTTTCAGTATAGCTCTGACTGCCCTCGGGGAATATAGTCGTCAGCATATGCAAGCAGTATTATAAATATCAACCCCGAAAACGAATACGGTCATGAGTTTACGTAAGTATCATTACAAATAGCCACGTCATAGTCATAGCAGACGTTTGGATTCAAGCCATGGGTGAGACACGTCCGCCCGCGCCGGCCGCCGCCGTCGATCTGTGAAGGCCGCGCCGGCGCACAGCTGATTCGAGTAATGGAATAAATAACCAGACGACGTATGTTTGTCATACATGTAGTTGTGTTTGCAGAGATACGGTCGAAAGGATTTATCTTTCTTCCAAAAGTAGCACCAAGATTTTCTTGGACAGCAACGTGATTTTAACCCCAAAAAAAATCGGGTATTAATAGAAGGACTGTTCAATCATGTATGTATGTATATGCTCACGACTATATTCCCCGAGGAGGTAGTCAGAGATATTCTAAAAACTCAGAACATCCATGTTTCACTAGTAGTACCGAAACTCTGTCCAGTGTGACGGGGAGAGAGTCCGTCATCACTAGTCCCCACTTATAATAGACAGTGTTTACAATACATGCATGGAAATTGAAGCATGCAGTATGTTTTCCTTCACCGAAAAGCCAGTGGTGGCAAAAAAACAAGCAAATCGAACAATAACTCCCGAAAAATTAACTGGTACTAGACGGCATCGGCATGGACATCATAAATATTTTAAAAAATAACATTTGGGACCTCTAAGTCTGGTTTTTGTATATTAGTATTATATATATATACCAACTTATTGTTTTTAATAAGACTGTTTAGTGTCCAAAACTGAAAAAAAAAACTGAGTATCATCATGGATTGCTGGTTTGGCATTCCTTTATGATATAATCAGCAATACGAAGCACTACGTTTTGTCGTTTAATATTTTACGCATTCCGGAAAGATTACGAGTTTAATTAATTTAGAAAGTTTCCTTTCAGCACAAGAAAATCTTAAGATATCAAACCCCTTCAACGTCATGTATATCACAAAGTAACCCAGCTACTATTGAGTGCTCACGTGAATTGTATTCAAGACTCGATCGGCCTAAGTCGGTACGAGCCAGCTTTAGCCCAGTCATTTTACGGTTTGAGCCGGGACTAATTAAGAATTGATTTTGTTTTTTGGTAATCATTTAAGAGCCAATTTGAGCCTGGAAATATACCAAAATAAAAAAATATATCACGTCAGCAACAGCCTAAAATTTAAAATTAAGCATTTATCTCGTTCTAAAAAATCTGACGGTAAAAGTTTGTTTTCCAGAGCCTTTACCATTATACACACTTCAAACACGGAGTAATATTTTGGTCTATTTACAAAGCTTTTAAAACAACACATGTATTTTCTAATTACTAACTCATTTCTTAATTTTCGATGACTTATATTGCTCAATTAATAAAATGAGTGCATTGGTATTAATATTATTAAGTTAAAATACTTCTGGGAGATACAACTTTGATTTCTATGTTGCGTAGCGATTTAGAAAATATATGTTTTCAGATAGTCGTTTTGTCATTAAATGGTGGAGATTACAATTTTAAAGTCCCATTCATAATTACTTCCCACCCCTCCTAACAAAACCCCGTAAAATGACTGGGCTACTTATCAAATACGTAGTGTATTGCCGAAACTGTTACAATGTTCTATTGATATCCAGCCGTAGAGAAAAGCAATTGATTCTGTACAAGTACTCGTGTTTGCAACTTTGCTCCTTGTATGCTCTAGTGAGTTGTTCTTCGTCTTGTAGTTTCCTTAGACGAGAGAATTCAATATCGATAGCCGACTGATAGCAACAATATCTATAGTTTTATCCATAGCTCAAAACGTGACAATACTACAGAGTGCAATTTCGAGGAGCATCGGTGGCACGTTGCGTAAAGGCACACCCGGACACTGCCTACAAACAAATAAAAAAAAACCCCAACGCCAAACATTTAAAAAGTAAAAAAAAATATTCGGTCTCCTATTTGCGGATGTAAGCAAATGTATGTTTTACTTCTTAACTCTTCTTAACTTTTTTTAAAAAATGCTTTCAAACTTAATACTGAACAACAGCAGGAGCAAGGCTCGTGCCACCGTCGGAGCCCTCACCGGGCACTACGCCACAAGTTCGATGACACACAAGATCAAACTCACCCTAGATCCCAGCTGCCGAGCATGCGGAGAGAATGAAGAGACCATGGAACATATCCTCTGTGACTGTGATGTCTTGGCGGCAAAACGCATGTGCCTCCTCGGAGATGGGTACCCAAAACCGAGAGATCTTAGGTTTCATCCCCTCAATGGTATTGCCTCCTTCATTGACCACACACTGGGTCGAAGTGTTGCTGGCTTGCCAGCCCCCACAGCTAGATAAGATAACTAGCATGGAAAAAAGCCGAGTCGCGTATCAGGAAAGAAATCATGCTAGAATGGCAAAAATTAGACGAGACTTCTATAGATTGCATCGACTCAACAAAATTACAAGAATAACATGTTTGTCTACTATAAGATTTATGTGTTTTAAAGAACATTCCACTTTAAAGTTTTTGAGAACGCGCTAATCTCTAAAGCGGACCAAATATTTATATCTACTTATAAAACAATGTCGTGACCAGCGTTGCCAGACCTTCCGATTTTGGCGGGACGTCCAGATTTTTAGCCAAAAATTGAATGTCCGCATTGAATGTCAGTTTTTTTTCCGAAATGAATTTAAAATGGTCCGATGCCAGAAATAAATGCCCCCTAATGAAAGCAGAATTACTCATCCAATTCAATCTGGAGCTATCCTGTGCAGTCGAATAGCTGTATTTCTACCCCTCTTTGTCCCCAAAAACTTATATACAACGTGTTAATGAATTAACGCAAAACTAGAAAGTAGTTTGTTTAGAATCGAGAGCAGAATCGAATTATCATGTTTTCAACATAGGTATTTAAAAAATATATATATATAACTAGTTTGTAAAATTGAAAATTTACTGAACTCGAACTCAACCCGCCGCACGGGCACACTCACCCTACTTAGTACCAACACAAGATTCTTAAAATGTATCCATGAGCACGTTATCGCTTCCATTCATTGCTGAAATGATAGCAAATCATTTTTGCCTGAAAACTTAAAAATTTTGGAAAAAAAAAAATGTGGACTTCCTATACTAAATGCAATCAGATGTTCGAACGATTGTATGAAAAGTCGAAATGTTTTTTTGCGTGTTTCCTATAGGTTTCTCAGGGAAAGTTGTTCAGTATCATGGGTACAATCACCCCTTAAAGTAATGCAACTATTTCCCCTAACACCCTGCATACAGAGTGTTAATTTTAAAATACAAAATGAAGAGTAAACTGTCAACACCAAAAAGTGACGAAATATTTAAAAACAAGCATGAATCGACAACTTGCTTGCGACACGGTATTTTAATACCAGACTAGTGAGTCACAATTCTTAGTATTGTTGATAATGGACTAATCCGTAACTTGATATAATATGCGTGATACCGCAGAGTAGCACGGATCGTGAGGGATGTTATGTTTTTAGATGTGACTATACTCCATTCAAAATAGCAACGAAATTTTAAGGCCATTTTGCATTACAGAAACAGAGATTTGAAACACTTTCTCTCATCTCACTTATTCTTAGAACAGCTTTAGTAACGTCCAAGATATGTCGGATAGTATACAGGGTCCTTCTTAATATGCTGACACTTTTTTAAGGGGATGATCAGACCGTCAAACTGAACAACTTTCTATATGGGACCAACATTAAAATCGTGAAAAAAGAGTCGGCTCTCCCATACCTTTGGCTCGAGTAGGTTTGCAGTTCTGTATGGAAGAGCAGATTTTTTTTGGTGATTTCGATGTAGGTGCTATTGAGAAAGTTGTTCAATATGACGGTCTCATCATCCCCTTAAAAAAGCGTCAGCATATTAAGAAGAACCGTAAATGTATCCAATAAAATAATTACTTTTGGTAATCAGAATTGGCCAGAAAGCTAAATAGGAATCGGAAAATCTCGTCCTTATTTGGAATGAAGTATAAATCTTCTTACGAATGAGGGAGTTTCTGATAGCCAATTAACAAGGAAAACAGTTCCTGATGTCTCGATAGATGGCGTTGTGTCACATGGCTGTGCACAAGCACATGACATCAGGAGCCGAAGTTATCGAAGTTCTATTCTTATCCAATTTCAGTACTAATCACATTGCAATCCAATTACTATTCAACTGTGCTGAATTACGCATCGCGCTAAACTCTATGTAACTGACAGCCCTTAACGTCTGAGCGATCTGTCAAAACGGCTCTAACGGCTGACAAGAGCAGTACCGCGATTAGCATAGCATAAGCATATGCTCACGACTATATTCCCCGAGGGGGTAGTCAGAGATATTCTGAAACCACAGAATATCCAAGTTTCACTAGTACCGAAACTCTGTCCAGTGTGACGGGGAGTGAGTCCGTTGCCACTTGTAATAGACAATGGGTACAATACATGCCTCGAAATTGAAGCATGCAGGTTTCCTCACGATGTTTTCTTTTACCGATCGCTAGTGGTGTTACAAATCGTACATCAATTCCGAAAAACTCATTGGTACGAGTCGGCCTGGACGGGAATCGAACCATCGCCTCCTGCACGGCAGGCAAGGTTACTCGCCACTGGACCACCACGGCTTATACAAAATGCACTTTACGAGGATTGCATTTCCCGTCACAAAACCCACACATTGAAGCAATTTCCTTTCGGTGAATCAGAATCGATACAGCCATCTCTCGCAGGGCGCCCACTCGCTCGATCCAATAATAGCTATCTATTACACAGCTAGAATACTAACAAAATTGGCAACCCTTGCGTGGACACCCTTTATTAAACAGTACATCCACACAGCTTTTACTTTTATGATTTATAAATCGAGACAAATCTCACCCAATCGCACGTGGGGGAGAGAGGAAGTCTCGGCAAATATCACAGAATTTTTTTTCAGCAAGGTTCAGTGTAAAATTGCGAGTAAAGTGGATTTAATTAAGTAAAAAATGTTCCTCCACTGAGATATGGAAACATTTTAAAACACAATCAAGCACAAATTAGTGCATTTACACTCAAATTACGTATTTTTTAAAATATTACTTTAGATTATTGGGTCGAGCCAATTATTCTTTATCCATCATTTCCGAAATCTCATCAAGGTGGGTCAAAAGAAAAAGTCAAAATAATTTATTCAAAATAGGAGCTTGAAGCACACTTATTAAACGTCAATTCTTTTTTGAAGCTACCACCGAGTCGGAACGTGTTGTCGCTGTAGAGAAGAAGCGGCCAGAAACTCTACAACATAAAGACGACTTAATGACTATTCTAATATAAATTCTTAAGCTAGGGTTATGTATACAGTAATACATAGTCTATTTAATTCTTAGAATACTTATATGAGGACAAGTTACGCGTGTAATTCTACTAACAAACTTTTCTGCCACTTTTTGCGGGGGGCGAGGTAGCACGAGATACGCAACATTGAATTTTATTCCATTAGTTTAGATTCTAATTTTGAATGTTAAAAATCATGAAAAACAGTGTCGTGTGAACCCCAAACGTCATAAGTTCGAAATTATTGTTCCGCAATTATAGGCTGTCGCGTTCAGTGATAAGGTATTGAATTGTATGTAAATGCGTAAGATCTTTTTAACTTGCACGTTGGCAGAGGGGAAATGCTAAGGCGAGGCGGGTCCGTATATAATTCGTCTAAGATTTAATTAAATAATTCAATTTTTTTTTTTTGTTTAGTGGCATCCGATGCGTTATCACAATTCAGCCAATGTCTCGTTATGTGGATATTATATGAAGGAAAATGATCAGTGGTATTTATTAAGTCTAGAGTGGCAGTTTTGCCAATGTAAGTAGGTTATAATCTCAAGTGATTGTTTTAAGGTTAAAACACAAAAGAGTTCACAAAATGGTGGAGCCACGTGCAATCCCGACGCGTCGATACGCAAGCGTCCGTACTCCGCCAGAATTGCAACGCGACTCTTAATTAAATAAATATAAATAGATAGGTCGAAATATCACCTCAACTGCCCCCATTAACTGTCATTGCCACTAAGAGGAAGGATCTTCCTGCCTCTTAGCATTGCCAGCACAAAAAAAAAATTATTTAGAATAAAACTCTGCTCACTAGAAAGTAAAAAAATGTGAAATCAAAATAAGCCCAACACGCCAAAAAGGGTTCCGGTCTGGCTTTAATATCAATTTTGGATACGAAGGGGTACTCGCCCATAGACAGGGTGCACGGGAATTGAAATCTAACGTCGTTTATATTACGGGCTATAGTTGAGTGTAGATACAAAATAACAAGACTTATGATTTATTCACTTGTTTTTCTTGTATGTTTGACATGGAGTTGCAACTATTCGTTTGACACGACTGTCCGTTTTCATATTACCGTTGGCCCGCTCCATACAAACTAAGTCTGGTTATACAGGGTGTAAGGAAAAGTATCATTAACCTTTAAACCACATACTTTTACTATGGGAGCAACCTGTCAGAACAAAAAAAAAAAAAAAAATCTGCTATCGCATACTAAACTCATTGACTTTAATTGGTTAGCATTGAAAATATCACCAGACTTCGTTTACGCATTCGGAATAAACTTCTCTTAAATTCAGTTCTGGCTACGGCCCTGTTCTAGTTTCAGTTTAGAAGTTTTATAAACTGTCCTAAAAGTTTCATGTTACAAGTACCAAGCTATACTGGAGAGTCATACATAAGTCATATCAAAACCAGTGATCGGATGATCGGTCGCTTATTTACCTAACCTTCACTTATTTTCCCACGAAAACGAAATATGGACATGCCTTTCTGAATAAAAATTATAATATGAAAAACATAAAAGTATCTAATGGTCGAATAGACCGAAGACGTGACGTGATTACAATAATGCTACTAACGGATACACTGTTAGATGGAAGAAATTCTACGATAATTTGAATGACGGTAACATTTTTAGCTATCCCTGCCGGCCTTTGACTAATTACTATAAGGACTAGCCTTGCGGTAGCATTTCCCCTCTGCCACGGTATAAGCACAATTGATCTTGTGCATTTACTTTCAATTTTACACCTTATCACTAAACGAGACAGCCTATAATTGCGAAATAATAACTTCGAACTTAGAACGTTTGGGGTTCACACGAGACTACTTTTCATGATTTTTAACATTCAAAATTATAATCTAAAGTTATGGAGAATAAAATCCAAAGTTGCGGATTTCATGTTACCTCGCCCCCCGCAAAAAGTGGCAGAAATGTTTGTTAGTAGAATTACACGCGTAACCAGTCCACATATAAATAGTCAAAGCTGCCGGCGTATAGAGTGCTATAGCATCTTGGCTCTTTCTATTTGCGCGCGAACGAACGAGATAAAAGGCGTGATATATCACAGGCCGCAGGACCTCAAAACGATAACGGATTTTTATATGAAAAAAAAAGGACGTGTCCATATCTAAGGAAAAATTAAGTTTAGGTAAATAAGAGTCCGAATATCCAATCACTGATTATAACAGAAACGAAATGTAATTCATGTGACATAAATTAACGATTCAATTAACCAAACACGTAAATGATTCATAAACCAGAGATAAGCGATAATTTTTTGTCGGTTCACGCAAAATTAAATGGTTACAATTTTTTATGAAAAGACTAAAATTACAGCGCGGATTTTATGATATTTTGAAAGGATTCCGTTTTAATATTAATCCGGATTAAAAGATTCTGATTTTGCAATAGCGTTTTCGAGAATTTGATTCGAATGAATCATTAATTCTTCTTTCGCTACGAAATTTCCATACCAATACCACCATTTTAACACGTTGAGGAGATGAATTTCGATGAATTTATATTGTAATAGTTATTAAGTCGTGTTATGTTGTAGAGTTTCTGGCCGCATCTTCTCTACAGCGACAACACGTTCCGACGCGGTGGTAGCTTTAAAAAAGATTTGACGTTTGATAAGTGTGCTGTAAGCTCCTATATTGAATAAATTATATTGACTTTGACTTTGACTTTGATGTCAGTTGGGTTTATTACAGTTTATGAGATTTCGTCCCCGAGTCAGGGATTTTGCTTTTGAATTTTTGTAAACCGATGCCAACTTAATTTGCTGATAGTTTGTTAAAAGGATGATCAGACCATCAAACTGATCAACGTTCTCTACGGGACCAACATCCAATCGCGAAAAAAATATCAGCTGTCCCATACATTTCAGTCGAGTAGGATTGCAGTTTTATAATTGGAACAGCACATTGATTCAGATTTTTTTCGCGATTTCCACCTTGATCCCATAGAGAAACTTGTTCAGTTTGATGGTCTGATCGATAGGTAAATTGCTCAATGCTAAATGGACGCTGAAAGGATGCAAAATGCTCCGTATATCCTGGACTGAAAGCCGCACAAATGAGTCAATCCTCGATGAGTTGAATATCAAGACGGGGCTCTGTATGCAACGAGTCCTTAAATCTTTGGGCATACAGTCAGGAGATCAGATAGTTTGGAAAAACTCGTAATCACCGGCCGTATGGAGAGAAAGAGAGGTGGAGGACTGTAGTAGACTGTAGGACTAGAGAGGAGGAGGAGATGCCTACGAGATGGACAGATGCGGTAAAAGAAGTTACCGAGACATCACTACAGGCCAGCATACACCGGGACCAGGGTTGCCAGACGTACGAGGTTTCTCGTACAAATACGAGATTTGGGGTCTCTCGTACGAGGTACGAGGATGTTATCAGCCTCGTACAAATATGTACGTGGCCTACCGGTGTTTTATTCGGCTCCGCTGGAGAGGTTTTAGTGGACTGTAGTTTTACTGGTGGCAGGAGTGGTTCGATGTAAAGGAAAGTCTTGTTTGCAGCACTGGAGGTTTATTTTAGTGATTTTTACACCAGAGTTAGTTACACGCACAAGCACCGTATCAATATGGAAGGCGGAAACGGAAATACAACTTTGTTAATTACTACATTTTATGTTGGTTGCCAACACGAGGTTTTGGCTTTTAGGGAAATTATGGCATGCTTATCCATTTCAGGCGACGTTTTGTAGAATACATGAATATTTGAACCATCAAAGACTTTCATATGTTTATGTTTAGTTTGTAGCTTGCCGGGGAATCCACAAGAAACCGATCATTGCTTCCATTTGTACCTTGTGTTAGCTGCTCATACCTTTTTCTGTTTCAAACCACATTAACATTTTATTTAATACAAAATTATTTTTTTGCTATACGAAACGCCTAAAATTTACTTTTATTATATGCTTAATTCTTAGATTTTTCACACTTTTGATTAATGTACGAGGTTTAATAGCCAAAGTACGAATTTTTCTTGCCTTTTGTACGAGGAAAAATTTTCTAAGTCTGGCAACTCTGACCGGGATCAAGATCGAGGAGTTTGCTTGGCGCCATTGCTCTTGTTGTGTTTCGTGTTATTTGAAATTCGTAAAAAGTTGGTTTTAGTGATATTTGTGACATAATTTCGTGCGGATTGTGTACCAAACAGTTGCGTAAAGCGACCGACGTAACAGGAATCTTAAATAAATACGATAACAGAACATAAGTTTTGGTTCAAGTTAACTCGTACATGGTCATTTTGGCGGCAACGCGCGAGCTTACAAACCGACCATAGATTCATCGTCATCTATCATCCCATCATCAAAATAAAGAATATAAAGAAAAAAATAACGAATGGCTCAAAAGGACTAGTATCCAGAGCCGTTAAAGACATTATAAAAATCAAGATCGAGTGGCTTGGAGAGCTGTGGTGGCACAAGCGGCCCACGATGGTCACGTCCCTCAGCCATGACGTTACGACTAAGAAGAAGAATATGTGAATCAACGATTTCAATGGTAGTATTTTTACTGCAAACAGTTAGTTTTAGGTTTGTTTTTCTAGGAAATCCAATTTGCATAGAATATAATTATACCATTGCATTCCTTTGTTTCATCTCGCTTTAAAAAGATCTGTTTTCTTTATTTTCTCTTTTGATTTAGTTCGCTGCAAGTCCCAAAGCTGTTCTAGCTTCATTGTCTAAAGTTATTAACAATACAGGGTGTAGAATTAAATACGTTAAAATATTAAACAAGGTATTTGAAACCATCAAACTGAACGTCATTCAACATTAAGCCAAAATCGAAAAAAGCAAAAAAAATCAACATTTTTTGACAAACTCTACCCAAATGTATGGAACAGCAGATTTCGATATTGGTCCTATAAAAAAGTTGTTCAGTTTGATGAAGGATGATCATACCCTGAACAAACCATCAGCATATTAAGAAAGACCCTGTCTGTATGCATTTTTCGCAATTTTGATGTTGGTCCCATTTAGAAAGTTCTCAGTTTGATGATCTGATCATCCCCTGAAAAAACTGTCGGCATATTATAAAAGACCCTGTATACAAGGTGTACCAAAACACCCTAGTAATGTCATCCCATAGACAGACGGACGGACATGGCGAAACTATAAGCGTTCCCTTGTTGACTACGGCATAAGCATATGCTCACGACTATATTCCCCAGAGATATTCTGAAACCTCAGAATATCAACGTTTCACCAGTAGTACCGAAACTTATAATGGACACAATACAATGTACAGTGGGTATAATACATGCCTCGAAATTGAAGCATGCAGGTTTCCTCACGATGTTTTCCTTCACCGAAAAGCCAGTGGTGTTACAAATCGTACATACATTTCGAAAAACACATTGGCACGAGTCGGCTTGGACGGGGATCGAACTATCGCCTCCTGCACGCTGCGGCAGGCAAGGTTACTCGCCACTGGACCACCACGGCCCACTTATGACTACGGAACCCTAAAAATTTACGTGCATATACAGTCCACAGGCACAGTGACTACTAATTTCAGATATGATTTAGCCTGATCTTCTTATCTTGTGGGCAGCAAGCCCTGGTGTCAGAGTTTTTTTCAGACAGCCTTACGGCCTCTGACGTGGTTTTTATGTAACGACTACTACTACAAGAGATAGTAGCCGGGACCAGAGGCTTAACGTGCCATCCGAAGCACGGAATCATCTTTCTTTTCAGACAATCTGGTGATTCAGCCTGCAATGTCCTAACAGACTGGGGAAAAATGCACAATTGGACATATTATTTGTCCCCCGTGGGAATCGACGACCTCTGTGTCAAGAGCCCAATGCTCTTAACTATTAGACCACGGAGGCAGTTTGGCCTGATGATAATTAGATACAGGTGCACATGATTTTCAACTAAATAATAATAACAGTTACTTGGAAGCGGTTAAAACCGGGTTTACTTTTAAATTTCCTTTCGACGTCGGCTTCGAAGCTTAATTGAATTTTAAAACGCTTTTCCAATATTGCAACGTTGTGCTCAAAGAAATTAAAAATATTTCTATTTTATTTCTACTTTGAGTAGAAATCTCTAGAAAGATACACATTAATTTTGAACCTACTTTTGCTTATCAAGACGTAGTTTCTAAGTCATTTTATTAATTTTAAACTAACTAAATAATCGTATTTCATCAAATTGAAATAAAGAAAATAACGCCCAGTGGAATCTTTCCCCACTTACGTAAAAAATAAAATAAAATAAGCAATTCATGTAATTAAATTTGAATATCAAAAGGAAAAAAGGTAAAAAACGAAGTTACACACAAAATACGACTATGTAAATTAACATACTTTCCGTATACAAAATGAGAGGAAACGAAGAGCTGCGAAAAAAATTGCAGGGCACAGGGTACGGGCGTTAGTCCACCACCATGCGTGCACAATGCGGAATTGCTATATTGTTGAAAAAAATTACCTATGTTGAAACCATGATAATTCGATTCTGCTCTCGATTCAAACAAACTACTTTCTAATTTTGCGTTATTTCATTAACACGTTATATAAACAACGTGTTAATGAATTCAACTTAACTCAAAATATACACAAATTTCTTTGTAAAATTTAAAATTTACTGAACTCGATCTCAACCCCGGTGGGTTGGGCACTCTAACCCTACCAAAACAAGATAATTAAAATGTATCCATAAGCACGTTAGCGCTTTCATTCATTGCTGAAATGAAAACAAATAATTTTTGCCTTAAAACTTAAAATGCTAATATCTTTAAATATAACTAACAAAAATATAAATTATTGTTTCAATCTTATTATTTTATTATAATTTTTTTTCGGTGTTCAGGCAAGTAATCTAATTTATTACTTTTATAAAATTTTATTACAAGTATGTATAAAGCGTAATTTTTTTCTGTCGACATATCTACTGATATGTTATCGTTTCATTACCGTGCTGTCATCTTAGCTCCGCGCATGATTGTTGGTTGGGCTATTGCCAGTGTTGCCACCTTAGCCCTTTTGGGGCTACATCTACCCTACCATATCTTATCATCTATCATATCTTACTGTAGGTGAACTCGTTGCTTAATGATTTAACCCGGAAAACGCTATCTAGCCCTTTTCATTTTCTTAAAAATATTGCACCAAAATCTGAAATTTGCGCCATGCTAACATCGCGATAACATCGAACTTTCGCGATTTGTGTCATAGATATTTATTTATTTATATTTTTATGGTAGATACCATTTGTTCGATTATGGCAGCACACCGCATCTCTACGCCGTGCCGATTACTCAATAATATTTTAAATTTTGAAACCTATTAAATTGGTTAAATTTTTCTTCAAATTCTGTTAAATTTTGAAAAATATTATTGTGATTCAAACTAAAAAATAAAAACATACTTGCAATCATTAGTAAAGGTGCTTTTTTAGCGTTTTTTTTGCAGCAAGTCTTTTCTTGGTAATTTGTACTACATCTAGCCCGATCTAGCCCTTTTTAGCTCCTTCAACTGTCCCCATTACTAAAACTAAGGTGGCAACACTGGCTATTGCAAGCAAGGGTCGTTATGTAACACTGCGACCATCGCTGGTCCATTGTGTTCGCCCCAAGCTCACCCATATTATTCGCATACCTCCGACCTTATGGTATTTTCTTTTCATTCTCGGGTATACAGGTTTCCTCACGATGTTTTCCTTCACCGTCGATATAGTAAATTATAAATACAATCGTACATAAATTCCGAAGAACTTAGTGGTACAGGCCAGGAATCGAACCGCCGCGTCATGATCGAGTTGCTAGCTCTCTTCCGTTTGGACTATCATCGCGCATGAACGTTCTGACGATTCTCAAACCGACAAGCGACAAGATCAATGTACTAATAACGTTTTGTGTTTAGACGCAAAGCATAGTACTTAGTAATTTTTCCTGTCGACATATCTCTTGCTATGTTTTCGTTTCGCTACCGCGCTGTTATCTCAGCTCCGGGGCATGAACGTATTGACATTCCCAAAGCGACGCTCGACAAGATCAATGGACTAATAATTTTTTGTTCCGATAAATACTGTCTCAAATTGATTGATATTGAAAATATTTACATTTCACCGTTAACATTAATCAATCATAGTTCATTGTTTGTTACGTTAATCAATCAAAACTATTATTAAAATAAATAAAACTATAATTGGTCTCATATAAGAATGCACGCGTCACGCGTGGTGGACTAACGCCCGTACACCCTCCCTGAGGGTAGGCCTATACTCTGCACTGGGCCGCATATAGGCTGTGATTATGATGATATAAGAATGCATGAATGTACATGCATATGCTCACGACTATATTCCCCGAGGGGGTAGTCAGAGATATTCTGAAACCTCAGATCATTCACGTTTCACAAGTAGTACCCAAACTCTGTCCAGTGTGACGGGGAGTGAGCCCGTCGCCGCTCGTAATGAATAGTGGGTACAAATACATGCCTCGAAATTGAAGCATGCAGGTTTCCTCACAATGTTTTCCTTCACCGAAAAGCCAGTGGTGTTAGAAATCGTTAATAAATTCCGAAAAACTCATTGGTACGACGCGGCCTGGACGGGGATCGAACCTTTCGCCTCCTGCACGGCAGGCAAGGTTACTCGCCACTGGACCACGTAATTGTTGAAGTATAAAATCAGTAAACGCACAATAGACTACGCTCATTTATCATACTGCCTCTTCCATTAAATCTATACACGTAACAATTCTCTTCAAACACTATATCTTGTTGCAAAGTTAATTAACACCTTTTACTTTTGTAATAAAGCTTATAATTGAAAAATGTGATACTTTGTCCTAGCCTAGATAAGCAATAAGCATTCATCGTGTGACATTGGTTTGTTTAGTGACGTAATAAAGCTATTTGGAAAGGATCATGACCTTTATTTTTAAGGTGATACGTGTTAAATTTACATTTACTCGTACGAACATACCGTTTTGTGGTTTCCAGCAGTCCAAAATAGTTCACTGCTGAACATTTGACTTTTCATAAAGCGAGCAAGTAGTGCCACTGAGTCCGATCATCATCAATAACGCGCGGTTTATACAGAAGAGACGTGTGGTCTACCCCACAGAGAGAAAAGAACAGCTGGCTCCATAGGCAAAAAGGAGCGCAAAAAACGTGATGCTTGCTCAATGTCTCCCCATAGATTGTCCACTAGCGAAATTGTGTCAAAGCTTTCTATCTGTGGGGTATTCATATACTTACACAGTGTATTCTTTTTTTTAACTTTCATTACAAACGTTCGATCAGCTAATTACCATGATGCATTCTTATACTGCATTCGTGGTGGTGTAGTGGCAAATAACCTTGCCTGCTGTGCAGGAGGCGATGATTCGATCCCTGTCCAGGCCGACTGAGTTTTTCGGAATTTATGTACGATTTGTAAGCATTCGTGATGGTCCAGTGGCGAATAACTTTGCCTGCCGTGCAGGAGGCGATGGTTCGATCCCTGTCCAGGCCAACTTGAGTTTTTCGGAATTTATGTACGATTTGTAACACCACGGGCTTTTCGGTGAAAGAAAACATCGTTCTAATTCCACCCTGTATTATTGGGTCAATGCCCGATAAATACCAAATAGTGTCTCTTCTATTTCCACTAAGTCATCTGTAAACTATATGACGTCATATTATTGCCAAACGATGTTTGCTTTACGATGTAGAGGTAAAATGTTAATATTCTCAGTATGCGAGTAGCTTGTGTATAAACAAGGACTTCTCTTCAGTGCGCTATTAAGAGAAGTTTATTCCGAATGCGTAAATGCGCGCTGCATACGAACGAAGTCTGGTGATATTTTCAATACTAACCAATTAAAGTCAATGAAAATTTTCAGAAACTATCTTGAAACTAATCTCTATGCTTGTATGAAGTCAGATTTTCATTAATATATACAGTTTTAGTGCTAGTTTTAATTTAAGTTTTGGATGGAAATCTTTGAGGAACTGTAACATTAAAACTATATTTTAACGAAGATCTGACTTCATACAAGCATAGAGATTAGTTTACAAATTGTTTTTGAAAAATTTCATTGTCTTTAATTGGTTAGTATTGAAAATATCACCAGACTTCATTTGTATGGAGCGCGCTCCGAATTATATTCCCTTAACGGGACCACTAAGTTATGCCTAATTGTTTTACATTACTGTTTTGTGACCGAATACATTTGAAAGGACTGGAATGTCAGCGGCAATGTATGACAGCCGAGCATAACTGATGCATACAAAAGTGACATTAGAGACATGTGCCATCTTTTGGTTCTGTTATTGTATGACGTGGTGAGTCTTATGTATAGAATTTCATTGGTTTTGAAGAAAGAATGTTGACTTTATAAGTAGACTAGTTTTGTCCGTCATCGTAACGACATAATATATTACAGTTTTTAAGTCTAATCGTAAGCTTTTAAACGCAACAACAAAACAACAGAGGCTGTAGCATGATACACGTGATAAGGTTATATCAATACATTTATCTCGTTCGTAAGTGCGCAAATAGAAAGAGAGCGATGGCGCGATAGCGCCATATCAGCCTGCCATACTATGGTCGCTGATTATACATAAGGGAATATAATTCGGAGCGCACTCCATACAAACGAAGACTAGTGATATTTTCAATATTAACCAATTAAAGACAGTGACATTTTTCAGAAATAATCTAGAAACTAAACTCTATGCTCGTATGAAGTCAGATTTTCGTTAAAATGTATAGTTTAAAAGTTACAATGCCTCAAATATTTCCATACAAATCTTAAATTAATCCTAGCACTAAAACTGTATATTTTAACGAAAATCTGACTTCATACAAGCATAGAGATTAGATTAAACATAGTTTCTGAAAAATTTCATTGGTTTCAATTGGTTAGTATTGAAAATATCACCAGACTTCGTTTGTATGCAGCGCGCATTTACGCATTCGGAATAAATTTCTCTTGAAAACTGGTATAATCATTTTGCAATGGGAGCCGGTGCGAACGAAATCTAGAATCTAGATTTTTATAAAGTTTAACATTAAAACACCATTACAACTTGACTGATATTCTCCGACTGGTCGAGTGTAAATGACCTGTAAATACCTCTTCGCCAATAACCCGAAACATGAACTCTAAAAATACTATTCACAAAAATGTAAACCCACCAAATTAACACCGCTATCAAAACCCCCGTAAAATGTTACGGGAGTTTCGAATTCGGACGGGTTATATGGGTTATCAAATTGGTATTAACGTTTCTCACTAGAAACACGCTTTTTATTAAAAAGGAAAGGAAATTTAATTAGTGCCCGGAAAAACAAGAAATAATTTTCCTGTCTCTGCGGATACGAAAATAGACCTGAAATTAATTAGATCTGACTTTTCCTTCAGCCCCGGATGGTAAAATTTCATTGCAATTTTCGCAAAAATTTTATGTTTTTATTTACAGTTAAATATAGGGTCCTTCTTAATATGCTGACAGTTTATTAAGGGGATGATCAGACCATCAAACTGAACAAGTTTCCCTATGAGACCAACATCGAAATCGCGAAAAAAAAACAGCTGTTCAATACAAAACTGCAAACCTTTTCGAGCCGAATTTACGGGACGGCTGATTTATTTATCGCGATTTCGATAATGGTCAGATAGAAAAAGTTGTTCAGTTTGACAGTCTGATCATCCCCTTACAAAAGTGTCAGCATATTAAGAAGGACCCTGTATACTTTTACTATGGAGACAACTACGAAATCGCAAAACAAAAATCTGCTGTTCCATACATTTGAGTCGAGACGTAGGTGCAGTTTTATACTCTCAATTACGTTAAAAAAAGCCGTAGTGGTCCAGTGGCGAGTAAACTTGCCTACCATGCAAGAGGCGATGGTTCGATCCCCGTCCAGGCCGACTCGTAACAATGAGTTTTTCGAAATTTATGTGCGATTTGTAACACCACTGGCTTTTGGAAAAGAAAAACATCGTGAGGAAAACTGCATGCTTCAATTTCGAGGTATTGTACCCACTGTCCATTATAAGTGGCGACGGGCTCACCCCCCGTCACACTGGACAGTGTTTCGGTACTACTGGTGAAACGTGGATGTTCTGAGGTTCAGAATATACTCGTGAGCATATGCCATTACGTTAAAATTGGTGGGAAGTACTGTACGTAGGTGGTAGTCTACAAGGCGAAGTCCAGGGTGTCGCTGTTGACATCATCATCATCAGGTAGTATAGTACTTTCTTATACTGTGGTTAGGTTATAGTAGATACAGACAGTCTCGAGGTTCTGAATCCCCGTTACGTCCAACCCACGACGAGAGCCTATACTGCTCCTTGGATTGGATAATCTCTTCACCACTATATCATGTCTAACTAGATGATAATTGATAACTTGATAATGATAAGCCATCGAATCGACAGAAGAAGTTATAGAACCGATTACGATTGTTCAATAGTATTCTACAAATAAGTATAGAAAACAACAGAAACGGCCGGGGAGTTTGGTGTTTGGTGGTGAACGAATCTCGCAAGTGACATCCACACAAATAGTACCGCCAAAAACATTCGATAGCCAAAAACCGCGAGCTTGCTTAAAACAAAAGGTAACACGATCAAATAGAAAAGTACAGTACTCACGCTGCATGTGTATGTGCTGCTTGGGCATCTTGTAGTCGGGAGGGTAACATCTCTCATAGAATTCGAGATCGCTGACCTCGCAGACCTCTGGCGTTGGTATAATGAGCCCCGTGCCTGATATCGCCCTCTGGAGGTGGTGTTCCTGTAGACAATACATGAATTCTATTATTAAGGTGTTAAGGTTTAAATTCGATTTGTTTTGGTAAGGCAATAATGATTTTATTGGAATACAAATTCCGTTTATTGCCAAAAAACACTTAATTGTTAGGGTCAAATCAATTCTATAAATAAATTTGTAGATCAGATTTTGCCCACTCCAAAAAGGTTTATGATCGTGAGTTTATGCAGAATGCAGTATGCAGTTTTATTAGTGTATGCACCCCAATTTTTCATTATAAGAAAAAAATTAAACTTAACAACTTTCCCTAAGGACAAGGATACTTCCCATAGAAAATCGATCGGTTGATCCGCACTTTTGTATGGAAGGTCCAAAAATGTTTCTCGTTTTTCGACCCAGGGTTTGTTTAATTTCATTATCCGAATACACATATAAAATTTGTATAATAATTAATTTAAAAAATGGTATGTATGCAAGTAACCAATACAAGCAAGTTTTCGCCACAAGTACAAGTGATTTACCACAATAGTTCACGGTCGGGAATTGAACCTGTGACCTTGTCGTCACAGACTATTGCTGCCACTTATTGTCGTATAATGTAGCCGTAGGCAGGTTGCGCCAAATAACATAATTATAGGTATTAGGTATTATAAGGAGAATGATGACGAGGTTCCCGTCTAACGCCTCTCCTCTCCCCCGCGTGGAATGTAAACATCCCTTGTCGAAGGCGACGGAGCTTGGCCAGTGAGGGACTCTTGCGCGGGACCTTCAGGGCTAGTGACTCTTGCGTGTGTGTTCCTCTGTGTATTTGTTTGTGCATCGGTGCATTGATCATTTTAGACTTACCAAGTAGTTGTTAAGTCTTAGTGACGATTTAGTGAGTAGGCGGGTATCTACTTCACTTGTGAAGGACATTGTTATCATAAATAGGCATTATAGAAAGTGATGAGCCCATAACTGATTGTTGTTATTTCTTCATATCCATTAGTCACCTTATAATATCATAATCATCAAGGTATACAGGGTCCTTCTTTATACAGGATGTAACAAAACACCCTAGTAATAATTAAATGGAAACTGAACAACGTTCACTATGGAGACAAAAATGAATACGCAAAAAAAAATCTGCTGTTCCATACAAAACTGCAGTACCAACTCGATTCAAAGTTGGCTCCATAGTAAAAGTTGTTCAGTTTGACGGTCTGATCATCCCCTTAAAAAAGTGTCAGCATATTAAGAAGGACCCTATGCAACGTGTTAATGAATAAGCGCAAAGCCTTATACACACCAACTGATTTACGACAAAATAATTAGATTGAAACAATATTTCATTATTTTGATAGTTAAAATTTAAAGTTATTCGCATTTTAAGTTTTGAGGCAAAAATGATTTGTTATCATTTTAGCAATAAATGAAAACGCAAACGTGCTCATGGATACATTTTAAGAATCTTGTATTGTAGGTGGGTAGAGATCGAGTTCAGTTTAAATTTTACAAACAAGTTATTTATTATTTAAAAAAAAAAACCTGCGTTGAAACCATGTTAATTCGATTCTGATCTCGATTCTAAACAAACTACTTTCTAGTTTTGCGTTATTTCATTAACACGTTGTATATACCTTCAAAAGGAGATATAACCTAGAATACACAATATCCCGAAAAATTGTTCAACCCTTATCGAACTGCCCTGATATATAGGTACGATACCGATATCGACATCACATCTGAGTGACGTAACGTAATTCGTGAGATCTGTCGATAATATGACGTAATACAATGGAATATTTATAGCACGCATTGCGGAAAAATAACTGTTTGAGGACAAAATGGGGCTACGATATTATTCTAACGAAGTGTATTGTTTGGATAGAAATTTTATGATATTTTGGGAACTTTTTAGGGTTCCGTAACCAAAGGGTAAAAACAGGACCCTATTAGTACTAAGCCTACGTTTTGTCCGTCCTCCTATTTAGGGCTGTAACTTTTGAAAACAGTTGACATTTTCACAGAATATGCGTTATTACGGCGGATTTGTTAAAAATGTCAAAAATTATTAAGATAAACAAAAAACCCGACTGCATAAAAACCTATTAACTTAAAAGAGAAAAACTAGCTCTATAATCACTAATCAGCTATAACAGCTTTATTTGAGCGAATTTAATTTGAATGTTATTAGGTAGGTATCGCAAACGGGGATTAAAACGATTTTTGGTTGGTTATTGGTTTGGCCCTGCCTGCAAATAAAATTCGTAATTGGCTATTTGACGGTTTTCGGAAAGATATTTTAAATTATACGTAGGTTTATTTTATACCTCTTTCAATTTTCTTAAAAAAGCGTTATTTATTCAAAAAATTACATTATTTTTCATTCAGTAATTTGAGATTCGCGCGAAAACAGCCGATCACGTGACACTTGTCACTGTGACGTCATATTTCAATAGTAAAGCTAACTACGACGCTTCAACTCACATGACGTTTTATTGTTTGAAATGTGACGTCACACGATGCTCAGTCATGGCCGACCGCGTTTAAATTTTTGAAAGCCATAGATAAAAAACTCTCATTAAATTTTTGCAAAATAAAATATTTACAAGTTACTTTAATACAAAAAACATAAAGTATTATTATTGTGAACCAATAAGCTACTAAATCTAATATATTTAATATTTTACCGTTACAATTGTGAAATAGCCAAATCAGTTTATTCGCTTATAACTTGAGTCCGTCTGAAATACAAATAAACTAATACTGTATTTGTAGGTTTAATCTAAAATGTATTATTGAAACTTAATACGAGATATCAACTATATTTAAACCACATCCGTTCTTATTTCCCCAATACAGTATTATCCTGCAGGATTGATCGTTTCGGATAAACAGGGATAAAGTACTGTTCGCAAAATATGTATTTTAGTATTTGTAATATTATTTTGATAAGGATTATACATAATCCATATTAGGGTAGTCAGATGATTGGCTACCAACTATACATGGTGTATATTTACGGGGTGGTTAATAGTTGAGATGAGACCATCAATCTGTACAACTTTCAACAACGATATAAAATAAAATGGGCCAATCGGACTCGCCCACGATACCTCTAGGGTCTATCGGGGGCATTAGGAAGTAGCTATTGCCATAAGTAGAATAAGAAAAAAGTTGTAATGTCGATTATCTTACCTAAAAAAAAATTTGAACCTAACGATAGCGCGATTTAATTTCCGCCAACGCCATCTAGTTTGTATTCGAAAATATATTTGAAGTAAAAATGTAAGTTGCTGTTAATTAAGTATGTTAATAATATATGGAGCATGTTTGTGAATAAGAAAAATCATCACTGGAGCACGTGGCCCTCATGCTTGTTCTAAAGTGATGTAGTGTATTGTATATAAAAAAAAGGAATAAGAGAACAAATTCTTAATTAAAGGTAAGTTTAAGGACCAACCAAAAAGAAAAAGATATGTTAATATATTTTTAAGGGACTCCCACTCCAAAACGGAATTTTTTTGACCTCAATCTACTGAAACCAGACTACTTTTGTGGGAATTTAGCCCCTGATTCTCAAAACACTGACTATAATAACCTATCAAAAAAAAAAAGACTCTTATTGACTCTACTGAACCAAATCTACGCTGTCGACTGTACCTAAGGATGTTATATTCCAAGTAAACCGCCTATAAATTCCCCTACCAAACCCCATTACTCACTCAGTGCTATCTTGGGAATGATAGAGGATTAGGCTAGTGTATTACCATCATAATATATGTATTTCTGTCAGCTGTACTATGGTCTAGCTTTGGGAAAGAAAAGGTACAATTTTTATATGTTTTCTGTTTGGTTTTTGAGTACCGTCTTAAAATAGATCACCCCTGTTTTTCCCCTGAGTGTCGGCCGAGGCGATAATGGTTTCTTTTGCTGTGTTTTTGTGACAACAAAATGTTGATTCTGTTTTCTGTTATTACTATTATCAGCCCGCATGCCAAATTTTGTTGAATAGGTGCAAAAATGAGAGTAATTTGGTAAATCAAGTTATTGAAGTGAAACTTCTTAAGGTCTTTGAAAATCTGGGGCTTTGAAATTCTGATCCGCAACCTCTTATGACGGAAGTTCGAAATTTAAATCGGGAGAAGTTTCACATCATACAGACAGAGTGGACGAAAGTATAAGGGTTCTTTTTTGCCTACGGGTCTCTAAAATGTAGTGTAGTATAAAACAGAGCGAACATTATTAAGGCTGTAATAACCCATACATCAGAGCTCAATAGCTGTTGAAATATGAAGCTAAACGACATTGAGTTGTTCATTTCAAGGTAAACGGTGGCTGCGCGGCATATGTCGTTATTAACGTTAGAAATAGGTTACATAAGTTATAAATAAAGTCTAGAACCTATATGAAATCTCACGATCCACTCATGTGACTGTTAGGCTGACTGTCCACCAGAGATGTGCGATGTAGCTAAGAGGTGCGAGGAAAAACGTAACCAAATCAGATACTCCATTTTCATAAGTTACTTTAGCACAGTTCTGGTGGACGAGACGAACTCTCGTGTGACTTCTTTCTCGTGTGAAGGTAATCACACGTTGTCTTTCCAATACTTGGCCACCTCTATTCCTCGAGCGGAAGCCTCTAGTAGGTCCATCGTACAAATTTGTATGAGGTTTTGCCTTTTAGGGAAATTAAAGCATGACTTTCCATTGTAGCGACGTTTTTGGGATAAATGAATATCTAAACTATCAAAGACTATCAAATGTTTATGGTTAGTTTGTAGTTTGCCGGAAAATTCGCAAGTGACCGACGATAGCTTCGATTATTTCCTTGTATTATCTTTTTTTGTCTGTTTAGAACAACATAAACATTTTTTTATCACAAAATATTTCTTTTGCTGTATGAAAAGTTTAAAATTAAATTGTGTTATATGCCTAATTCGGTTTTTTTTTCTCACTTAAGATGAATGTACGAGTTTTAATAGCCAAAGAACGAGTTTTTTCTCGGTTTTGTACATCTGGCAACCCTGACGCGGGTACATTAGTTCCATAGCTTCGCTACGCATTTTCGCACAGCTTAGCATCGCACATCTCAGGTGGACAGTCAACCTTATACCGAGTTTTGTTATTCATATTATAAATAGGACTGACTTACTACGCCATCAATACTAGAAGTGTCATTATGATTCTTACACTTTCAGATTCGTATACGATATACGACTAATGCCACTGACTCCAGTTACATTTCCGTATACGAATTAGAATTTGTGAGATTCAAAAATATCACTTTTGGTCAATTTATCTTATTTATACAGGGTGTAAGGAAAAGTATAATTAACCTTTAAACCTTATACTCTACCCATCAAACTGATTAACTTTTACTATGGGAGCAAACCTGTCAGAACAAAAAAAATAACAGCTGATATTTTTTTGTTCCGACAGTTTTGCTCCCATAGTAAAAGTTGTTCAGTTTGATGGATAGAGTACGTGGTTTAAAGGTTAATGATACTTCTCCTACACCCTGTATACAGGGTCCTTCTTAATATGCTGACACCTTTTTAAGGGGATGATCAGACCATCAAACTGAACAACTTTTTCTAGGTTACCGAAATCGAAATCGCGATAAAAAATCAGCTGTCCCATACATTTGACAAAAGTTGGTTTGCAGTTTAGTATGGAACAGCAGAATTTTTTTCGTGCGGTTTTGATGTTGGTGCCATAGAGAAAGTTGTTCAGTTTGATAGTCTGATCATCCCCTAAAAAAAGTGTCAGCATATTAAGAAGGACCCTGTATGTGTAAAATTAAATACAACATATCTTAAACACAAAATCTGTTGTTCAATAGGAAACTTCAATGGCGACTCGACCCGAATTAGGAGCAGCTGTTTTTTTTAAAAATTAAATTGTATTTACCTCAATATTTCGTTGTTTGTCCATTTATAAAGTTGTTCGCGTAAAGTCTGAAGCACCCTTTGACTATTTATATGTGGACTGGTTACGCGTGTAATTCTACTAACAAACATTTCTGCGACTTTTTGCGGGGGGCGAGGTAACGTGAAATCCGCATCTTTGGATTTTATTCCCCATAACTTTAGATTCTAATTTTGAATGTTAAAAATCATGAAAAGTAGTCTCGTGTGAACCCCAAACGTTCTAAGTTTGAAGTTATTATTTCGCAATTATAGGCTGTCTCCTTTAGTGATAAGGTGTAAAATTGAATGTACAAGATCAATTGTGCTTATACCGTGGCAGAAGGGAAATGCTACCGCAAGGCGAGTCCTTATAATAATCAGTCAAAGGAAGCACCTCATAAAGTATGTAACAAATTTAAGATTACCTCCTGTTTTTACAGGGAACGAATGCACGAGAAAATCTTTTTAAACTTTCAGATATCTTAAGATCGAGATTAATATCATTTGCTTTGCAAAGAAGCTTCATTATGAAGTACGAGACAACTTAAATACTGATGCAACACTCGTAATCAGTATCGCGTCGTAAGCTACGTGGTACGTAAGCTGCGACGGGCTACGTATACGTAGCATTTTTTTCTCAGTGTGGTTGCATTAGCGATATCGAATCTTCGATATGCGATGCCACGTAGAGATATAATTCGGCAAGTACGCGCCTGCGGCGGACAGGCAAAATAAACTAGGTAGAAGGTGCAGACTGTGAGACCGTTGGCAACTAAGAGGTTGCAGCAAAAAGAGTAGAGTAGATACGAAATCTTGGCACTGTGGTTTCCATTTCTCTTGTCATCTTATCGCTTTAGTACTTAGCTTAGACGACGAACTATTTCTTCATTACAGTTGAATTTCCGAAACGGTGGTAGAGTCAAAAAAATAATGATTTGAATTTTATAAGAATTTCAATCTTTATAATTTACTTCATCACAGAACATTATGGGTAAGCTAATACAATGGGTGATGTTTGTTAGTATTCGCAAAATTGACAAAATTCTCAAGTTTTCGAACTAAGCAATTTCGTCATACCATTGTTAAGCAACGTTAAGTACTTCATAAATAACATGACACATCAATAAAACGCCATGTTCAACGATTTAAAACTTCCAAAGTCCGACATTTGATTTGAAATTGAGTTGGAATTACAAGGGCATAGTCAAATTCAAAGTCATTATAATTTATTCAATATAGGAGCTTGCAACACACTTATCAAACGTCAAATCTTTTTAAAGCTTCCACCGCGTCGGAACGTGTTGTCGCTGTACAGAAGATGCGGCCAGAAACTATACAACATAACACGACTTAATAACTATTACAATATAAATTCTTAAGCTAAAGTTATGTATACAATAATACATAGTCCATTGATACTATACAGTAAAGTAAATAAACTATAAGCTAGTGACCTCAGACCCATTTTGATCATTTAAATAATCATCCAGTTTATAATATGCTTTTTACAGAAATTTTTTTTGATTTGAGTCTTAAACATTTTTTCGCAAAGATTCAAAATGGTCTCGGGGATTTTATTATAACAACGTATACAGTGACCCATGAAAGACGTGCTGCATACTAAGCCGAAAGTGTGGAAATTCGATTAGTCAACTATGGAGCCTCAGGAAACGCGAAAAAAAAATCAGCAGTCTCGTACAAAACTGATGTACCGTACCCATCCGACTCAAATGTATGGGAATGGAACCGCTGTTATTAAGTTGGGTCCTTTATAATAATAATTTAAACTTATAACCAACCATTGCATAGTACTTTTTTTTTCTATCCAGTTGTATGAAGGTCCATTGACCTCTGTAATAAGGGTTCCGTCACGGTTGTACCCCTGACGGATTGGAGTCGAGATTTCATTACACCTGTTAAATTCAAACCACTCTACGATGACCGTGCCTTTACTATGAAATGATTTAATAGTATCAAGATTATTGCACCCTTAAAGGGTTTAGTCGACCAATGGCCAACAGTTAAAATAAGGACAAATTCGCCGAACGGCCAATTCATGAAAAGAGCAATTCTTTCTTCAAACGACCAATTCTTTAAATCGTCAATTCTTGAAACATCAAATCTTGAAATGGCTTGGTAGAGATAAGTACAGTAAGTACTACAAAATTCCCTTTTTTACCCGACTGCGCGACGCAAAGGAAGACTAATGTGTTTATCAGCCTATGTATGTATGTAAGTATGTACCTTTTTTCAGCGTGTAATTATGGTTAAGTTCACTTTCACTATGTTTAGAGTTTCTGGCTGGCCTTTCGCTCGTTTCAAACAATACAAAAACCCCTTTGCCTAGTTAAGCCTTACGACAGCCGTGTGGCAAAAAAGTATGTATTTTGGAATGCTATTATAATAATAATAAGATACCAGAGGATATTCTAAACTTGCCACACAAAAAGTTTAAGTCCCATGTTAAGCAAGTCCTCTGTAAAAAAGGCTACTATAAACTCGATGATTATATGAATGACCAAAATGTCTTGTCTTGACAATGTTATACTATGTAATTCAATATTGTATTTGTAAGTGTACTTTGTATATTTTGTTTTGTTTAAAAGAAGTGTGTTGTAAAGTTTCTGGCCGCATCTTCTCTACAACGGAACACCTTCCGACGCGGTTGTACAGCCAAAAATGACTTCAGAAAGCTATCCATGTTATATTATTTTTAATTAAAACATTTTGACGCCGTGGTGGTCCAGTAGCGAGTAACCTTGCGTGCCGTGCAGGAGGCGATGGTTCGATCCCCGTCCAGGCCGACTAGTACCAATGAATTTTTCGAAATTTATGTACGATTTGTAACACCACTGGCTTTTCGGTGAAGGAAAACATCGTGAGGAAACCTGCATGCTTCAATTTAGAGACATGTATTGTACCCACTGTCCATTATAAGTGGCGACGGGCTCACCCCCCGTCACACTGGACAGAGTTTCGGTACTCCTGGTGAAACGTGGATGTTCTGAGGTTTCAGAATATCTCCGACTACCCCCTGGGGAATATAGTCGTGAGCATATGCTATGCTATGCTATGCTATGCTAAAACGTTTTGAGTTTTGAGTTTTTTTTTTTTAAGTTTTGAACAGAAAAAAAAACGGATTAGTTTATTCCAGACCAAAAACAAAGGCAATTCATTAGTGTCTTGGGACCAGTGTTATCGTTTCCCTTTACTTGAGACTTTTTATAATGGTCTTACCGTAAAAACCTACCCCGTTAAGTAAAGACTTAGGTTATAAGCGGCCATTGCCCTACGACCTTTGTAAAGTACTTTAAAACTCTCCGAGAATTTGGTAAGCTTCGAGGGCTATTACTTGAAATTTTCTTTTTAGTTGAACCACGATTCAACTACTTGTGGGAATACTGAAGTGCCAGTAAATGGGATCCCACTAGAACATGAGTCATCTAGTCCCCTGTCTAGGTAATGATCAAAATGCTTGGGTCTGAGGTCACTAGCTTATAGTTTATTTACTTTACTGTATAGTATCAATTATTTTATTAAATAGACTATGTATTATTGTATACATAACTTTAGCTTAAGAATTTATATTGTAATAGTTATTAAGTCGTGTTATGTTGTAGAGTTTCTGGCCGCATCTTCTCTACAGCGACAACACGTTCCGACGCGGTGGTAGCTTTAAAAAAGATTTGACGTTTGATAAGTGTGCTGTAAGCTCCTATATTGAATAAATTATATTGACTTTGACTTTGGTATATGTGTAAAAAGTTTTAACATTGAACGGTTTAACTATACATTTTAACGAAAATCTGACTTCATAAAAACAGAGATTAGTTCCTAGATTGCTTCTGAAAAATTTCATTGTCTTCAATTGGTTGGTATTGAAAATATCACCAGACTTCGTTTGTATGGAGCGCGCTCCGAATTATATTATTAGGGGATGATCTAGCGGTCTGATCATGATCAACTGAATAACTTTCTGTATGAGACCAACATCGAAATATCGAAAAAAAAATCAGCTGTTCCATACAAAACTGCAAACTTTACTCGAGACAAATGTATCGTTCACTCGTTTCAGTTCAGTTCGTTTCGTTCTGTATGTGACGTTCAGTTTGATGGTCTGATCATCCTCTCGAAAAAGTGTCAGCATATTAAGAAGGACCCTGTATATTATGTGACCTACGTAACGTATATAATCTTGTAGTTCTATTTCAGCTATTTCATTTCCTACATTGTATGTTTTCGTGTGAAAGAAAATATAATAAAAGCTCTAACATTCAGAGTATAAGGGCCGTTGTACACTTAACCAGATATGTAAAAAGAGGAGAGGAGAGAAATTTCAGTGAACAAAACGGAGGGCTCTTATCCACTAAACCGGAGATGTAAACAGAGGAGATGAGAGTAATTTTAGTGAGCAAAACGGGGATTAAGGGTTACGAGATATTGATCGAAGCGATTGACGTTTTGTCCATAAAAAAAACACGATTAGTAAGGGACGCCGTACGCATCCTTTCGCATCGAGAGGTGGCAAACGGCATCCCATACTAATCGTGCTTTTTGTTTATCTGCTTGGATCCGGAGGGGAGTTAAATTTGGAAGTCAAGGTGTTTCAACCAATCTTCTGCTGCCGGGTTTAACCTATGGAGTTCTTCAACTCCACCGGGGTATCGGTGCAGAGTGCACTCATTAACCACATGAGTGAGAGTTTATTCAGGGCCCCACCAGATCTATTCCACTACCTCTGAGCAAAAGCTGAGAGTGATCAAAAATAATTTATTTTGTAGTTTTTTGTACTTTTGGTTCTGTTTGGTAGTTTTAAATAATAAATAAAATCTAATTTACTAAATACCTAAATAAAACGAATTAAACAGACCGCCCCGCATCATGTCCCGCCCAAAGGTGCCCATTATGCTGGCTGCGTTGCCTCGCTGGATGGCCAGTGATATCCTGTGAACGAGATATGACCCAGACCGGCGGTCAAGACGTCGACGTCAAGAAAATATTTTATTTTGGTCTCTGTCCCCCAAGTGCCAGCCGATTCCACTGCCACCAGCACAAATTGATACGCGGTCTTCAGGGCAGCATACTTAGTATGTTTCGCCCTGGCCGCTGACTCGGCAGCAGATCCCGCACGCCGCATTGATCCATAGAGATGCGAAGGCGCAAAGGTGCAGCAACACGTCGCTTCCCAGAGTAAGCATCGGCCCTTCTCCCAGGGAACTAAGGTAACCCCATCGGGATGCCTGCAGACACCAAAGCAATGCGAATGACGTCGTTGTAGTTGTTCACAGTATAATCTCCTCTCCGCTCTGGTGTATAACTGGCCTAAGGGCGGAGTCACGCTTCGCCTCCCTGCGTCCCGTTAGTTATTAGGGCCCGAGCTTCGCTACATCTGCCAAGTCCGACCCACAGTTCATTAAGAAACAGTAACGTCACTGTTATTGTTCTGATCTTGATGAAAAGGACTGTGTGATAAAACCATAGATTTCAGCTTAAGGGAATACAATTCGGAACGCGCTCTATGCAAACGAAGTTTGGCGATATTTTCAATACTAACTAATTAAACTCAAAGAAATTTTTCAGAAACAATCTGGAAACTAATCTCTACGATTGTATGAAGTCAGATTTTCGTTAAAATGTACAGTTTTAAAGTTACAGTGCTTCAAAGTGCATTAAAACTGTATATTTTAACGAAAATCTGACTTCATACAAGCATCGGGTCTATTATTTTGTGTGTCAATGTGCGTACCTGACTGCTTTTCTACAACGTGTAACCAAACACACTACTAATTTTAATTCGCTCTTTCATACAAAACTGTAGTACCGTCTCGCTCGACTCAAATCGACTCGGGACAGCAGATTTTTTTTATTTTTTCTTGACGTTGGCTCCATAGTGAATGTTGTTCAGTTTGATGGTCTGAAGCACCCCCTTAAGTGTTACTAGGGTGTTTTGTTACACCCTGTATAAAGATTAGCATTCGCCGTAGTCGAAATCGACAAGGAATCTCATCCCATCACTGTCATACAACTGTACTGTGTAACCGTGAACGACGAAGACAGAATAAGATTATGTGGAGAATCATTAGTTTTGATAAAACATCCGGTGTTCTGGATTCTATGAATATTACATTAACTACCTTCTCTACTTTATAGAGTTTATGCAGGGTCCAACTTAATATGCTGACTGTTTTTCAAGAGGATGATCAGACCATGAAACTGAACAACTTTCACTATGGGACTAACATCAAAATCACGACAAAAAATCGGATTCCCCATACAAAACTGCGATCCTACTCGACCAAAATGTATGGGCCAGCAGATTTTTTTTTCGTGATTTTGACCTTGGTCAAATAGAGAAAGTTGTTCAGTTTGATGGTCTGATTATCCTCTTAAAAAAGTGTCAGCATATTTAGAAGGACCCTGTATAACATAGTCTACCCTCTGCAGTCGAAGCTAAGAAAGCGTCGAAAAAAATGTCAACCAGTACTGGCCTCTAAACTCTATCTATATACACGCACACAAACATTATTTTGTATGACGCCTCACGCACACCAACCTAAGAAAGTTGGCCCGTTTTGTTTTATACGGTAGAAGCGTTAGGCTCATTCTAGACATGTACTTTTTCTAAATCTACCCTATTATTATTATTGTTGGCTGGGCTATTGCAAGCAAGGGTCGTTATCTTAGAGGAAGGATCTCTCTTTAAGACTAGAGTGAGCCATACCAATTGTAAAGTGCCCACTTTTTTTGACGTTTAGGTTCGAGTGTGTGGTGTCAAGTAGTATGGACAAAAGGCACCAAGTGACATATGGCCTTATGTTTACGGTCACTTTTCACACACACTAGCTCAAAAAAAAGTGGACAGCCGCATAAACAAATATCTATAGTTCCATCTCCTTCTACTATTAAAGGTACGTCATAAGACAAAAGAGACCAACTACAATCGCAAATTTATGCGGACTCTATGGAGATCCTTCCTCTTAGGTCGTTATGTAACACTGCGACCATCGCCGGTGTATTGAGTTCGCCCCAAGCTCACCCATATTTTACACATACATCTGAACTATTTTTTTTCCATTCTTGGGTATGCAGGTTTCCTCACGATGTTTTCCTTCACCGCCCAGCTAGTGAAAATGACAAATACAACCGTACATAAATTCCGTAGAACTTAGTGGTACAGGCCAGGAATCGAACCGCCGCCTCATGGTTCAGTCGCTAGCTCTCTTCCGTATGGACTATCATCGCTCCTTCTACCCTATACTGACATTATTAAAAGAAACATTTAAGAAGCGCACTGCATACAAACGAAGTTAAATCCTATTTTCAATACTAACCAATTAAGGCGCCGTTTATACAGAAGAGACGTGTGGCGGTGGCGGATAGTCAAAGTAACACAATTATAAACCTTATAGTACATAGTATCACGTCGTTTGGAGAACCACACCGCCACACGTCTCTTCTGTATAAACCGTGGCTTAAGTCAATGAATTTTTTTTTAAACACAGATACTAATATCTATGTCTGTGGTTTGTCAGATTTTCGTTAAAATCTTCAAAGTAACTTTGAAGACAAAATCTTCAAAGTTACAGTGGCTCAAAAATTTCCATACAAATATTAAATAAATCCTAGCATCCTACTAATATTATAAACGCGAAAGTTTGTAAGTATAGATGGATGTTTGTTACTGTTTCACGTAAAAACTACTGAATGGATTTTAATGAAATTTCGCACACAGATAGAATATGATCTGGATACACACACACACATAGGATACTTTTTTAAGGTCTACGCAGACGGAGTCGCAGGCAACAGCTAGTCCAAAATATAATTAAACGTTTCTATGGATCGAATTAGATATCCTCTTAAGATATTAACAAATTCATTATAAGATTGGCAATAAACCTAGCTATTGTATGAAAACAGGCGCTTTTTCATTTTAGGTTTTTTGATTGAGAAATTGAAGTTGTTTGAAGAGGACCTTGACTCGTAAATCCTATAACGTAATAAGTATAAATTTTGTTACCTCTACCAGTTCAATTAGAAACCTTTGACTTTGAAAAGATGGAGATTTTTAGTTATTTCATTCAGTACTTTTACAACGTTTCAATCGAATTGAAGAGGCTTCAATCGACATTCAAGAGTTGAACAAGGTCGAAATATTAATGGCGAAATAAGTCCCCACAGTGTAGGAACGCCGGAACAACTTTCGTTCGAAAACTATTTCAATTTCGTCAGTTTTCGAGCCATTTCTGGATTTAGCTACTGGTGCTAAGTAGTGGAAACTAATTTAGTTTTTAGAGCAAATGATTAAAATGTTACTTGTTTTTAGTTTAACTTATACAGGGTCCAACTTAATATGCTGACGGTATTGTCAAAAGACAACATTCTTTATTCGAAATAATATCACATAGATAACTTTCTGACGTCATGTTTTTGACTCTACCACCGCGTCGGAAGGTTTTCCGTTGTAGATGCGACCAGAAACTCTACACACTTCTTTTAAACAAAACAAAATATACAAAGTACAATTACAAAAATCCAATATTAAATTACTAAGTGTAACATTGTCAAGACCAGACATTTTGATCATTCAAATAATCATCGAGTTTATAGTAACCTTTTTGCCAGGGGACTAGTTTAACGATGATTGATGATCAGACCCTGAACAACTTTCTCTATAAGGCCTACAGCGAAATCTCAAAAAAAACAGCAGTTTCATACAAAACTGTAAACCTACTCGACCCAAACGAAACAAATATTAATGATACTAAATTAGGTTATCGCGTCGACATTTAATTAATTCGTAACGTGACGTATTCGAATACGTAAATAAATAATGCAACATCGTACGTAAACCGCATTTTAGCCAGGTATCGATTCCGGCCGTTTATCGATTAAATGATTACTTGACCGAAATGGTTTACCGCTATCACATGAGTAAATATACCACAGAGACAAAGCTTCCCACAATCGCGCTAGCACGCGCTAGTGTACACACGGCGACACATCAAGCTACCGACATAAAGCCAACCTAAGCTGGCCGCGTTATGCAACATCCGCGCGGCCAGCTTATTTTGGCCAGGTAGATTTGGAGTCAGGGATACCTAAAAGCCATATCGTAATCTCTTTCTTGTAAATTCTTCTGTTAAAGTTTTATAATAGTTTAGATACTATCTTGTTATGTATAAACTAACAATAAGCTAAGTGTGTTATTAACAACAGTGTGTTCCCAGTTGCTCGAAAATAAAGTTTTCGATTCTATTCTATTTAGCTATAGTAATTATGAAAAAAATGCTGCACTTTGTGATGGAAGCAAGCCGCTTTGAACAGTGATGTAAGGGACCAAAATAAGCGATTTGACCCGCAGCAGCAGCGCAACTTTCATCCCATAGGAACACAGATCTCACCACTTATTTAAAAAACTTCAAAAAATTCTAAAAGCCTAATGAGTTTACTGATTTCAGTAATTAATACGTCAATCGAAAGAACATTTATTTATTTAATATAAAATATAAATAATGGAATACATGATATAAGTTTATCAACATATTATATCAGATTAGGGCAGTGTGAGACTGACTCCTGAATCAAGTAGACCTTGTTATTCTTGATGCCAGGATAGCACCACCGCCATGGATTGTCCAGTAGCGCGATTGTTTTGAAGCTTTGTCTCTGTGGTGCATTTACTCTTGTACCTCTAGTCCGCTACCAACCAAGTAATATTGTAACTCGTAATTGCGCCGTATTACATTCTCATTGTTACACTTTTATAAAACTGTAAACACAACAAAAGTGTGTCTGTACATTGAAGATATTTCCAAAAAAAGTTACGATACGGTGTTTAGTTGTCCCTGTCATCATCACAGCCTATATCCGTACCACTGTAGGGTACAGGCCTACCCTCAGGGAGGGTATGCACGTTAGTTCACCACGCGTGTACAATGCGGATTGGTAGACTTCACATACGCCACGGAATTTCTTCTTCAGCGTATGCAGGTTTCCTCACGATATTTTCTCACCGTTTAAGAGCAGTCGGTATAACGTACATAAGTTACAAAAACACATAACAACAATCATTGGTATATGGCATGTCGTGCGTGCAGATTCGAACCTGGACCTCAACATTGAATTTCCATAGGTCTCCGCAACGCGCCACCGACGCTCTGTACAGTTTTATAAAACTGTAACAGAAGTGTACATTGAAGATATTTCAAAAAAAAAAAGGTTACGATACGGTGTTTTGTTGTCCCTGTGAGTGACTCCAATTCACAGACATTTGGATTTTTTTTAGTCTGTTTGTTTGTTTGAGCATTATGCTTTACTTTCAAAACTTTTCGACCGATTTTGAAGAAGCTTTTGATCAGATTTAAAAACGGATACATAATGTTTTACATCGCTATGGTAGTTTCATCAAATTCGGTCTAGTTTTTGCGAGATGCTCGAATAACAGACAGATAAAAAAATTACATAAATCTGTGATTTTGAACAGGACACCTAAATACCATATTGAAACCATTTTTTTGTAAATATTTTCCAATGTAGGTATGTACATGAGGTCCGTACCTCTCACCGATCCCCGCTACCCAATCCGCCGCGTAGCCCAAGAACGTTCTATGCCGAGGTCCGTAACCCTCTGGGTGCCCCTAGGTCGGTTGCTTAAGTTCATTCATTTGGCTCGGTAGACCCTTCGTGGTCCCTCCAATAGTCCGCAGTAAATAGCAGTAACTGCTCCCTGAGCAACGCTGTAATTGTCAAACCAAAAAAAAAAGTATTTACAAAACCACCTTCTGTTATAATTGTAACAGTGTAGATTGTAATAGTAAAATTTTACAACCAAACTAATTTTATAAATGCGAAAGTTTGTAATGTTTTATGGACTAACGTCGGGTCTACCTTGATATGATTTGAGTGTAGAAAAGGCCCTTTATATCAAATGAAAACAGATTCCATTTACGTAACGAAAGAGAGATTAATTAACAACTAACAAGAACAACAATTAGGACTCACTGCTTAATTATCTGGGCCTCAAAGTTCCACCGCTGAATTTAAATTAGGGTCAATAAATAAAAGGAAAAGAAGTTGTACAAAAGAAATGGAATGATTAGAAACTGTGATTTTATTCCGCGTTCGTTTGCACAAAAAGCCATGGTGGTCCGGTGGCGAGTAACCTGCTGTGCAGGAGGCGATGGTTCGATCCCCGTCCAGACCGACTCGTACCAATGAGTTTTTCGGAATGTATGTTCGATTTATAACACCACTCGCTTTTCGGTCGAGGAATCCACGGTGAGGAAACCTGCATGCTTCAATATCGAGGCATGTATTGTACCCACTGTCCATTTAAAGTGGCGACGGGCTCGCTCCCCGTCACACTGGACAGATGTTTCGGTACTAGTGAAACGTGGATAGTCTTGAGCATATGCTATGCTTCGTTTGCACACTCGTAAGTTCTGAGTGAACAGATTGCGATGAAATAAATGCTAAATGTTAATCCAAACTAAACCCTATGCTTATGAAAACCCCATCCAAAAGACACAATGCACGCGTGCAAACATTAAAAAAATCCTAAATTGGATTTAAGAGAAGTTTATTCCGATTGCGTAAATGCGCGCAGCATACAAACGAAGTCTGGTGATATTTTCAATACTAACGAATTAAAGTCTATGAAATTTTGCAGAAACAATCTAGAAACTAATCTCTATGTTAGTATGAAGTCACATTTTCATTAAAATATACAGTTTTAGCGCTAGGATTAATTTAAGATTTGTATGAAAATCTTTGAGGCACTGTAACTTTAAAACGTTAATTTTAACGAAAATATGACTTCATAAAAAGACTTCGTTTGTATGGAGCGCGCCAACAGTAATATACCCTTAATTAATTCTATTACGTATTCTTAGGGTTGTGAACCTCACTATGACGAGTCGATTATCGTAATTTTTCACGCTCTTTCCTTTCCTGTCGCAAAGGAGCGTCATTTGCAACACTGCCGGTGCTGCCGCGTGCTATCGTATTCCCTCCATCTTTCTCACTCTATCAAATGACGTTCTCTAACGACAGAAAAGGATGGAGCGTGAATAAATTCGATTCCGTGCTGCCAGACGAGGTTCAACCCTATTTCATTCAACACATTTCCTACTGGAATAGTAAAAGCATCTGACAAAAATAATCCAACAACGAATGGATGAAAGAAATGGACAAAATCCCTGTGGAACACAACCCTCTTATTTAGGTCCAGAGATTCCGACGGCGCGGCGATTCCAGGGGGCTTTGAGAGGTAACTTTGATTCAGGATAGAGTAAGCGTATAATATCACATCGGCACGCGACATGTAACCTGCAAATGCGAACTTTAAATCATTTTCAATACTATTTAAATGATCAAAATGCTTTGGTCTGAGTGTCACTAACTTATAGTTTACTGTATAGTATCATTAATTTATTTAAATAGACTATGTATTACTGTATACATAACCTTAGCTTAAGAATTTATATTGTAATTGTCATTAAGATGTGTTATGTTGTAGAGTTTCTGGCCGCATCTTCTGTACAGCGACACGTTCAGACGCTTAAAAAAAGAATTGACGTTGAATAAGTGTGCTTCAAGCTCCTATATTGAATAAATTATTTTTGACTTTGACTTTGATACAAGTCGGAATGATACGAGAGCAAGGCACGCTGCCGCGTGCTTTCAACTGTTTTAAAATAAAATCTACAACACACGATTTAAAGTTTACATTTGAATGCTTCATTTAGTAGTGAGACGATATGCGTAAGACAAACTCAAATAAGCCTAGACCCTAGGATTAATTGAGTTTAGACTTTTAATGTACGCGCGCTCAATTTCTGATAATCCTAGAATCAAGAATAGGGCAGTTGACTACATAAAATATATTTAAGTTTTAACTGTTCTGTTCCATTTTTAGTACAATATTTCATACAAAGCTCGCGTTTTTACGTTTGATAAAGAGTTGTTAATTTGACTATAGGTAGTAGGAAACTCGCGGATTATCAGAAATTGGGCATCCCATGAGCGTTTAATCAACTACACACAATTAAATTCCTTTTTCAAATGAAAGCCTTTTTTTAAGGGGATGATCAGACCATCAAAATGAGAAACTTTCTCTATTGGACCAACAATGAAATCGCTTAAGTAGATTTGCAGTTTTGTATGGAAGAGCAGTTTTTTTTTTGCGACTTCGATGTTGGTGCCATAGATAAAGTTGTTCAGTTTGATGGTCTGATCATCCCCTTAAAAAGTGTCAGCATATTAAGAAGGACCCTATATTCAGTTTACATTATCTCGAGTATCTTCATAAATAAAATACATTTTAATATCGACTGTATGCAAATGGACTGTTATGTTTGTGGAACGAGCGTCTGCATGTCAAATTTCAAAAGGAGCGCAGAAAAGGGTAATCAACGGCTGATAAGCTTGACTCTGAAGGTAAACTGCGGGTTCCGGCTTAAATACAAGGTGTTACAAAAGTAAAAATAAACATTGAAACTGTATATTTTAACGAAAATCTGACTCCATACAAGCATAGATATTTGTTTCAAGATTGTTTCAGCAAAATTTCATTGACTTTAATTGGTTATTATTGAAAATATCACCATAGTACGAATGTATGGAGCGCGCTCCGAATTATATCCCCTTATTGCTGTCCTTATCGACGTGACTCAATGTCACTTCATATAAATTGTATAAGATTCGCTATCTCATACGCGGTTACACTGTCATTCTGTCTACCAGTGTAAGCGAAAAAAAAATGTTGGTCAATGGTGACAAATGACCCGCCTATCACTTCAACCTTTCCCAGAATGTTCTCAGATACTTTTGGGAAGTAATCTTCTTATCGTGTGGGCAGCAAGCCCTAGTGTCAGAGTTTTTTCAGACCGCCTTACGGCCCCTGACCAGTGATAGTAGCCGGAACCAACGGCTTAACGCGCCATCCGAAGCACGGAATCATCTTTCTTTTTAGACAATCAGGTGATTCGGCCTGCACTGTCCTAACCGAGGAAAACCGCACAAAGTGACATATCACTAGGTGTCCCCCGTGGGAATCGAACCCCCGACCTCCGTGTCAAGAGCACAATGCTTTTAACCATTAGACCACGGAGGCAGTCTTTTTGGGAAATAATAATATTTGTTTAAACTATCTGTTTCACGAGATGATACTTTAGTCAGGAACATTAATTATCTTTCTTTCAAACATCTTCGAATCTCGGCTCAGCTCAGTCGATTTAATATTAGTTTGCTTGGACTATGTATTATTGTATACATAACTTTAGCTTAAGAATTTATATTGTAATAGTTATTAAGTCGTGTTATGTTGTAGAGTTTCTGGCCGCATCTTCTCTACAGCTACAACACGTTCCGACGCAGTGGTAGCTTTAAAAAAGATTTGACGTTTGATAAGTGTGCTTCAGGCTCCTATATTGAATATATTATATTGACTTTGACTTTGGGAGTACATTTTACCCTTTCTGTTTCAGTGCACATAAATCTATTCTAGAATAGAGTAGATTTATGTTAAAGAAACCATTTAGGTAGGGTGTGAGTTCTTTTAACAAGGGAACCCTAAAGTAAAAGCTCACAAAGCCAGCAATTTATACGTCCCATACAGGAGGGCTTTGTTGCGCTCCGGCCAGCATAAACCTGCTGTGCGAGAATTGGAATACCCATGTGAAGCAAGATTGATTTTGTAGATTGAAACAAATCAAACCAATTACCTTTCTAAAAGTGTAGTTGTCAAGTAGTTTCCTCTTTATCGTTAATGTTTTTAACATGGGATATTAAATTTAGGTGTAAAATGCATGCCCAAAAAAATATATTCTAAAAAAATTAATGACAATGAATGACTGAACAAGATTGTTCTATTAGTTATTAATAATAAGTTAAATTATTGTTATTGTTGGCTGGGCTATTGCAAGCAAGGGTCGTTATGTAACACTGCGACCATTGCTGGTCTATTGTGTTCGCCCCAAGCTCACCCATATTTTTTGCCATTCTATTTCCCAAAGGAGTAGTCAGAACTCAGATCGGAAGTAATCTAAGTATGGCTTGTGAGCATACATAAGCAAGTAGTGAGCCCTCTGGCAGTTTTAGGGTCAATTTACACCAGGAGAGCATCGAAGAACACTTGCTCGCAGCAGCAATCTTATCACTAGTGAATAAAGGTTTAATTTATTTTAAAGTGGCGCGGCGCCGCGCTGCCCGTATCGCTCCAAATTTTGTCTTTTATTCAATAGTGATAAAATTGCTGCTGCGAGCAAGTGCTCTTCGATGCTCTTCTGGTGTGAATTGACCATTAATGGATACAAAATTTATTTCGTGGGGTATATTGTCGAATAACAAAATTCGTAAGTATTCAACAACATTGTATCTACCTTTTTTATTCAAATTATTCATATTATGAAATTTTAGCAAAAGAACAGCACACTTTTGTAATGTAAATTAAAATTAGACAAAAGTCAAAGCAACAGCCAAAATATTATCAAAGGTACCGCAAAATCCAACATTATTTGCGAATGCAAATTGTTTGTTCCTTACGGGGCGGACACTGGGTCAGGGGTGTCACAAGATGTTTTAAATTTAATGGTAGAAAAAATAACGCTTGACATGGTACGTCCAATATTTAGGGTCCTTAAGAGGATGTACAGATCGTCAAGCTGAACAACTTTCTCTATGGCACCAACATCGAAATCGAGAAAAATAAATCAGTTGTTCCATACTGGAAACCTACTCGATGCAAATGTATGGGATAGCTGATTTCGCCCACAAAAACATCTTTTAGCATCAAAGTCAAAGTCAATATAATTTATTCAATATAGGAGCTTACAGCACACTTATCAAACGTCAAATCTTTTTTAAAGCTACCACCGCGTCGGAACGTGTTGTCGCTGTAGAGAAGATGCGGCCAGAAACTCTACAACATAACACGACTTAATAACTATTACAATATAAATTCTTAAGCTAAAGTTATGTATACAATAATACATAGTCTATTTAATAAAATAATTGATACTATACAGTAAAGTAAATAAACTATAAGCTAGTGACCTCAGACCCAAGCATTTTGATCATTTAAATAATCATTCAGTTTATAATATGCTTTTTTACAGAGGACTTTTTTGATTTGAGTTTTAAACATGTTTTCGGAAAGATTCAAAATGGTCTCGGGGATTTTATTATAACAACGTATACAGTGACCCATGAAAGACGTGTTGACCCTACTGAGCCGAAAGTGTGGAGATATCAGTTTATTTTTGTTTCGAGTGTTGTAATTATGGACATCACATTTTTTTGGAAATAACGACAAATTTTTTCTTACATATAAAATGTTTTCATAAATAAACTGTCCATAAACTGTTAAAATATTAATTTCTTTAAAAAGGTTGCGAAGCGAATCACGACAGCGCAGACCATATATAGCTCGAATTGCCCGTTTCTGTAGGATAAAGATTGTCTCAATGTTTGCAGCACGACCCCACAATAAAATACCATAGGACATGATACTATGAAAGTAACTGAAATATACGAGTCGGGCTGTTTCAATATCAGTTAGTTGTTTAATTTTTCTGACATCGGGGGTTAAACAGATTAAATAGAACAGCCGATGAGTTAAGTTACACAACATCATGATATCTGCTATTTTAAATGTTCCTGAATTTACGAAAATCTATTATTGGTTCTAATTAGCGAATAACAGTGTTAGAAATTATCCTGATAATTATATTCTTTGATAATTATGAGATAATTATCTAAGCTGATTCTTAGTTTTGAGAGAAATTTCTAACAAAAAGTTCTAAAAATTGATGTTTTTGCTTAAACACATTCTTATCCAGACCAAACAGCATCTAGTATTTGACATTATAGTTTCTCATCACAATGAATAACAAATAATTGAGAAAAACAACAGAAAACAGTGAGAAAAATGATTTCATGTTTGTGAGCTTCTTTTTGGTTCGCGACCATGATCGGAAATACATGACGTGACATTGCTAGCGCATGCTGTTTGTGTTTCCAATAAATTGTATAATTAGCATATGCATGCATGCATGCGTGCTCACGACTATATTCCCCGAGGGGATTGTCAGAGATATTCTGAAACCTCAGAACATCCACGTTTCACCAGTAGTACCTAAACTCTGTCCAGTGTGACGGGAGGTGAGCCCGTCGCCACTTATAATGGACAGTGGGTACAATACATGCCTCGAAATTGAAGCATGCAGGTTTCCTCACGATGTTTTCCTTCACCGAAAAGCCAGTGGTGTTACAAATCGTACATAAATTCCGAAAAACTCATTGGTACGAGTCGGCCTGGACGGGGATCGAACCATCGCCTCCTGCACGGCAGGCAAGGTTACTCGCCACTGGGCCACCACGGCTTTATTTATCAATGATAATTATCGCTTCGAACCCTGGCGAATAATTAATAAAAGTACCTAGATTTCTAAATATTATTTTTTCACAGCCCTACCAGGTTGTTTTAGCATAAAATACCTCCAGTTAATTATGTATAGCAAACAAAGAGGTGTTATTATAGCAGGTTATTTTAATGTTTTCATGCTTGTTTTAAAACGGTTAGTAATTTTAAGAGATACCCTTCTACAGATATGACTACAATTCTCTTAAAAGGCGTCTAACTGTCTGTAACTGCTATCGAGGAAAGTAAAAAGGTTCATATCACATGTAATATACTTATATCACAGGTCCGGCACTTCAAACAACGTATTAGATTTGATGATGACGTTCGCACTTTGCGCAAATTGTGCTTTTGTGATTCTGATTATCTGCGATTCTATGATTATCTATTCTGTGCTAATATTATAAATTCGATCGTTACGTTTTCACGGCTAAGCATTTGAACCGATTTTGATGAAATTTTGTGAAATGAAATGTCTTTATTTGGTATAGAGATAGCTTGAACCCTGAGGAAGGACATATGCTTATGAAATCCACGAATTATAGGAAATGCTGATTCGAACGAAGTTATTGTAATAATTATCACTAGCTGGACTTCCATGATTATTTAAGTGAAAATTTCAACTGTCTGGCTATTACGGTTCAAAAGTTACAGCCCTAAATAAGAAGGACAGACAGACAGACAGGACGGAAAACGTAGGCATAGACGTAGGTAGGTAATAGGGTCCCGCTTCCACCCTTTGGGTACGGAACACTAAAAACACCATAATTTGATTATCGTACTTAGCTTGAACAATAAAACATAACGCTATTAAAGTGGAAGTCTCAAAGCGTTAAAGTAATAATATAAAGAAGCCTTATTAAATATATTTCTCACAACATAGCGTCGTCTGGTCGAATCCTTAATTTTGGGAATTGCGTAATACGAGGTCGACGCCCTGAGGCCCGGCACGCCACTCGCCAACCGTTGGCGAAGTAAAGAATTTTATGGACGTAGCTTTTGCAAGATTTATCATAAATGTTTTAGTTCGAAATAACAACAGTTTTTGAGCTGACTATATCTATTATATCACAGTAATTTTTTTCCGCATAAAAATAATTTAGTTTTGGAGATAATTGTACCGAAAAACACACCATAGATTTTAAGAGAGTGTTAGCAACACCAACATAAAATGTAGGAATTAAAAAAGTTGTATTTACGTTTCCGTCTTCCATATTGGTACGGTGCTTGTGTTGTGTAACTAACTCTGGTGTAAAAATAACCTCCATTGCTGCAAACAAGACTTTCCTTTACATCTAACCACTCCTGCCACCAGAAAAACTACAGTCCACTAAAAACTCTCCATCGGAGCTGAATAAAACATCGGTAGGCCACGTTCCCTACAAAGAGGAGGGTACGGAAATTTGATATTTTAGTATTAAAAATAGCTGTTTTATAAATTGTTTTCACACAGATGTATAGATAAAGGTTTCATGTATCTGTAGGTATCAATAACTATTCATAAAACGATGCGGTTTCTTGTGAAAATGTACCGGCAAACAGGCAATTTTTGAATACTGCATACTTCTAAGAGTCTTTTTGTATGAGGCAGTTGCTTTACTGCTAGATAGAAGACTACTTAATACAAATTCGTGCAGGCAATTGTGATGACAAGTGTGAATTGTGAACTATAAAACTTGAGAGCTTACATCTGCCAACAACTATCATGCAGTTTGGCAGACTTAGGCCCTGTGTTTGGATAAGTTCTTGTCAGCTTATCCGACAGCTCATTTGACATATTTTGTATGAAGAAAATGTTTAATGAGCTGTCGGATAAGCTGACAAGAACTTATTCGGAAGTGGTGAAACAGGCCCTTTATGTAAAGAAGTAATTTTTTTGTTATTTGTCGCACACAGCTATTATACATGCTTCTGCGGAGCTTAGCATGATGAGCGCGATAATTTTGTCCCGCTCCTTTTATCTCTCTATCGGGAAAAATCACGATTTTTTTATGTCGCGCTAGCTGTTTTACTCGACATTTTCATGCTACATCCCGCGGCAAGCGCGATTTTCGTTCTCTGAAAAGCGCGGGATGAGGCAAGTATTTTCATTCAGCGAAGACGAGTCACGCGCGAGTAGAGAAACTATGCTACTAGAGCTGGTTAGATTGAAAGAATGTTATGCGTCATCGTCCGCAGTAAGCAACAGTATATCCTTTCTAAACAAAGCTCTAAATTCCATTCCAAAAAAGCTCAACAATCTGAAGTCTCATATTTCTGTTCTGAGAACTGAATCAATGAGTCCGGCAAGGCTTCGCACCTAATTAGGCTGGTGAGCTGTGCGAGGTAGGCAAAAAAATCCACAAAGAATTTACTCGCTCGATCGCGTCATAATAAGGAAATTGGAACTATTCTTTAGTAGACTGGTGACGAGCCGTACCTTACCATTTCTACGTCTTCCGAATGATATATTACAGTAAGGATCAAAGTTACATATCGTCACAAGGATTCCCGAAACATCAACTCAACCGCGCCATTAAAAAAACTTATTTTAGTCTTAATAAGCTCGGCAGACTGGTGAAAGGAATGTCCACACAAATCTAACGTCACCAGCTGACATTGGTTTGCACGTCTAGCACGTCAGATCGAATTTACAATTTTACACCATCAATACGAGACCTCCCCTCTACCTCCTCTTCCATGAAACTTTTGGCTCCCATAGACCCAAGATACATGCGGTTAGAGATCAAGTTACATTAGACGGTGTGCTTTTACAATCTGACCATGAAACTTGACTGTGTGAAAGTATTTTTAGACCACAGAGTGCTCTGATAGAAATAGGATCCTCCAAAAGTCGTTGGGAAGCCATTTGAAAAGGGCAATACTTTTCAAGAGCAGCCGCTATGCGAGGGCCACTTGAAATGCCAGATGAACAATGACACTTCAAAAATACAGTAACATTTTTGAAAAAGTACCTTGAAATAAAACACACCTCTTCAGTAGGGTTGTTTGTACGTCAATTTTAGCTTAACAAAATTCAATTTTCTACCGTTTTTAGGGGGCCGTACTCAAAAAGGAACCCTTATAGTTTCGCCATGTCCGTCCGTTGTCCGCGGCATAGCTCAGAGACGCTTAGTACGACACGTTGCGTTGTATAAAACGCAATAGGGTTTTTTACACAACTTAAGAAAACATTTAAAAATGCATGTTTATGAGAGATTTCGAAAAAAGTAAACGAGAAACCTCGATATTTATTCATAAAAATGCAGTGTAAATCTGTTTTAATCTGTTCTTCAAATGTTTAACACGCCATTCGCCATATTGGATTCCGACGTGACGTCACTCCGATAGTGACACTTCACAAATCATGTTACGTTGCTCTATCGCAGTCGTATTATTTACTGATGGAGTGACGTCACGAGCGGGACAGCATGGCGGCTAGCGATTCCGTGCGAAAATTCAAATTCATAAATAAAACATCGTTTTAAAGGCATTTTTCGGCTTTATATACAAATTTTACTGGTTCAGTAAAATCTCAGGATTACTTAAAAACAGTTTTCAAAAAAAGGTGTAATACCGTATTATAGCTATACTGATGTAGAGACCTACGATGCGTACCTACTTATTCATGAAGATACTCTCTTTCGGGTAATCAGAAACCACCAAACGCCTTTTACCATGCTATAATTGCAACTTGGTAGTTGTACCAATGGTTCTGACCACCCCGAAAGGTGTTACAGTCGTGAGTATATGTATGTATGTAATTGCAGGTTATATAATATATGCTATTTGAAACCTCTACTTAGATGGAATAAGGTTTTTCGCGATTTCGAAGTTGGCTCCATTATGAAAGTTGTTCAGTTTGGAGGTCTGAAGCACCACCTCAATGCGCGTTGCTGACCAAAACAACACCCTACATTAACGATTTAAAGTTGAAAAAACTGAAGTGTAAAATAAACAGTAAATTTAAAAATATCAAAAAACCCGTTTTATTCTTTTCAGTTTTTTTTTAATTTAAAGTTCACTTTTTACGCAGACGGGTTACTTGATTTTTACGTGTTGATTTTCGAAAAATCCTTTCCTATTGCACCCCTAAATGTTCTGTAGAATATGTATTCTAAATGTGGTTTAGGATGTGTTTTGTATCTATCAGTTAGTCAAGTTTTATAAGTATAGAAGATTCATAATTTCACGACAAATCGGATAAAATAGGATAGCGTAGAGTGCTTAAAACAACATTACCCCCTTTTTTTTATCTCTAAAGCAGAAAAAATACAATTAACTATAACGCAGGGGAAAAGGGTTAAGTATTAATCTCGAGTTATCCACGCGGCTTACTGGTATCTATCTCAGTGAAAGAGAGAGAGAGAGAACCGTGTTACGAGCGTAGGCGATTTAACGCTTCAAAAAACATTGTGATGTTTAAACGTTTAGGACTGGTGATAAAATAAAAGAAGGTATCGTTGCTCTATACAACGTGTTAATGAATAAGCGCAAAACCTCATACACCCCAACTGATTTATAACAAAATAATTAGATTGATACAATAATTTCATTATTTTGATAGTTAAAATTTAAAGTTATTCGCATTTTAAGTTTTCAGGCAAAAATGATTTGTTATCATTTTAACAATGAATGAAAGCACTAACGTGCTCATGGATACATTTTAAGAATCTTGTTTTGGTAGTAAGTAGGATGAGTGTGCCCGTTGAATGGGTTGAGATCGAGTTCAGTAAATTTAAAATTTTACTAACAAATTATTTAATATTTTGAAAAAAATTACCTATGTTGACACCATGATAATTCGATTCTGCTCTTGATTCTAAACAAACTACTTTCTAGTTTTGCGTTAATTCATTAACACGTTGTATATCTATAGAGTCCTTCTTAATATGCTGCCACTTTTTTAAGGGGATGATCGGACAGCCAAACTGAACATCTTTCTCTATGCGACCAACATCGAAATCGCGAAAAAAATCAGCTGTCCCATACAATTGGCTGCAGTAGATTTTTAGTTTAGTGTGGAATATCAGATTTTTTTTCGCGATTGCGATATTGGTCCCATAGTGAAAGTTGTTCAGTTTGATGGTTGTATTTTTGTAACATCTTGTATATTTCCTTAAATTAAAATAGGGATACTGACATAATTAAAGGCATTTTGAAATTGGCAGTCATTTCTTATGACGTCACAAAACCAAAACGCCTGCTCCGACAGATTGTGGCACGCGCCTACGGAACCCTAATCGTAAAATCTCTCCTCCCCGGTAGCAGTAAATAGCTTTTATGTACAATTTAGCATGTTTATTGCGACTAACTGAGACAGCTTCTGTTTTATAGGTTTACAAAGGATTTTGTTAATTATTTACAATGTTTTGTGGTTTAGATCTTAGGTGGTAACAGAAAGTCAGGAGACCTGGAGTTGTTGACATAGCTCTGGAAATAAGCAAGCTGAAGTGGTAATTTTTAGCTAAATGCTGCCGGCCCGATAATACAGTCGGTAGTGATCATGCCTGCTGTGCTGAGGGTCGCGGGTTTGAATCTCGTAAGGCCATAAGGGACACATATATAGGGACACAGGGTCCAACATAATAATTATGTTGACACTTTTTTAAGAGATGTTGGTCCCATGAATATCTTGGACATTGTCACACAAATTATCTAGTCATATTTAAAATACCAGAATCTAGCCTGGACTTGTGTTATGATGACTAGACAACGATATAGAATATATATACAGGGTCGTTCTTTATATGCTGACACTTTTTAAGGGGATGATCAGACCATCAAACTGAACAACTTTCTTTATGGGACCATAATTAAAATCGCGAAAATAAATCTGCTGTCCCATACATTTGGCTCAGGTAGGTTTGCACTTTTGTAAGGAACAGCTGATTTTTTTTTGCGATATCAAAGTTGGTGCCATAGAGAAATTTGTTTAGTTTGACCGTCTGATCATCCCCTTAAAAAAGTGTCAGTATATAAAGAACGACCCTGTATATATATTCTAGTCATCATAACACAAGTCCAGGCTAGATTCTGGTATTTTAAATATGACTAGATAATTTGTGTGACAATGTCCAAGATATTGATGGGACCAACTTAGAAATCGCGGAAAAAACTATTGCTATTTTGTTCATTTTGGTCCGTAGCTTTTGACAATTTCTATGAAACAGCAGATTTTTTTTTACGCGACTACCTATTTGGCTTCTCATCCTCAGTGAATGTTTTTCGGTTTGATGGTCTGAAGCACCCTGTTCGATATGTAACGCATTTAATTTTTCAGCCTGATTAGAGCCAACCAATGAGGATGAGGAGGCCGAGAATAGTTTTGTGAACAGTGAACACAATGCAGGATTCAAAATCCAAACTTATAGGTTTCATCACGATTTTCGAGTGGCAGTTTTTATATCATAGGAGCCGTTTATACAGAAGAGACGTGTGGCGGTGGCGGATAGTCAAAGTAACACAATTATAAACCTTATAGTACGTAGCATAGCGTCGTTTGGAGAATTATGCCCCGCGCCTCCAGGCGACCGACGTAACCTGGAGGCGCGGGCGCGATTCTCTATTACGACAAAAACGACGCTATGCGTACAATAAGGTTTATATTGTGTTACTTCTGTATAAACCGTGGCTTAGATAGAAATGAAGAACCAAAATCTTGCCAAGTGCGAAATGAAAGGGATAAAAACATCCCAGGGGGCAATATTCAAAATCCCTGACAAGGAAGGCACGAGAAAAGGGTAAAATGCCTATCGAATATTAATGTCTACAATTTTGTGGGTAACATTAGGTTCCATATAATTATCTACGAAGTTTAATAAGCATGCTCATGACTATGACGACCAGAGCCCAGTTTAATAAACGCGACAATAACAATTCAGAGTACATTACTGAGAATGCTAGGACACTGCAAGTTAAGCGTCATTAGTAACCAGCAATGTACTCTAAATTGTCAGTGTCAATTGTCACTTGTCGCGTTTATTTAACAGGGCCCAGTAGGCATCGCATGCCACCGCCGAGAAAACGATAAAAATCGAGATGTGACCCCATCATTATTACTTTACGTATGCCAGAAAGAGCGCGCATTACGTTTTTCTCGTTTAAACGCTTTGTCGTGGCTGGTATGCTAGCTGTGTAGATAGCAGTTGGTTGTGAACCTGCCTGCTGATTTGAGGGACGAGAGTTCGAATCTCGTAATGAGCAAATATATGTGTATGATGAATAATGAATACAGGGGTGATTGTACCCATGAAAACCTGTTTTCGACTTTCCATAAAAGTAGATTTTTTTTTGCGAATTTGCTATGTTTCTTGGAGAAAGTTGTTCAGTATCATGGGTAATTACCCATTAAAGTAATGCAACTGTTTCTCCTAACACCCTGTTTTTGTACTCATTTAGGTATATCGTTGTCAGGGTTGTAGACCTCGCGTATCAGGCTTGCCTCGTTCACAAAAATGTAGTACCAGATACTCATTCTTATAGGAACCGATATCGATTGAATCGGGTAATTTAACAATAAGGCCTCTGAATATTAGTCTTTAAAGTTTCATTCAAGGTAGCATTTGCTTCTGGGGTCGCTGAATACACCAGTTTGAAAACCGCTGGTCTAGACAGTCAAACCTACTTATCCGTCTATATTTTATATACGAAATAATCAGCTTATAAAGCCGGCTATTTCAATTCGTTTACCTACTCACTCTTAAAAACGTTAGTAAAGAGTAGATGAGATGCCGCATTACAGATATTTCGTGTGCCAAATTCAACTGAATGTGCTATGAGAAGATGAATTAATTAATTTCAAATCTTTTGGGAGCTGTGAGAACGGTTCGTTACGTAAAATTTAAATCTTTTAGAAATATAATCATCCCTCTTCTACTCGAGCAGACGAACCCGAAGATATTAAGGGAATATAATTCGGAGCGCGCTCCATACAAACGAAGTCTGGTGATATTTTCAATACTGACCAATTACAGTAAATGATTTTTTTCTGAAACAATCTAGAAACTAATCTCTATGTTTGTATGAAGTCAGATTTTCGTTAAAATTTATAGTTTTAAAGTTACAGTGCCTCAAAGATTTCCACACTAATCTGATGCTAACATAACCTTACCCAGTAAACATGTTTTCAAATAACCGAAAAGTTGGAATCGCGTAGTTTTGATTGCAAAATTGATGTTTATTCGAAACTCTAGTTTATCGTATACTAAGATATGACGCATTTTCGCATCCTGGATATGATAACGGATTGTAATTCACAATATAATTGACGGCTTAAAAATATAGATAAACAATGGTTTGATGCGATATACTCCAGTAACAATGCAATTTGTAAAGTCTAAAAATCTGATCTGAATCTGAAAGAAGACTTACGAATGAAATATACGAATCTAAGGTGAGCGGAAGTGTTGGGAGAGGCCGTCCGATGAAAACATACCATGATCAAATCAATGATCTTTTCCGAAAAGGACAAGTGCGTAGCACCCTCAATCGACAGAAGTGCATGAAAAGATGTATGAATGTGAATGAGGTTAAAGAGGTGTGTCAGAGTCGTAGCGTGTGGCGGTCCGTGGTCTCTGCCTACCCCCATGGGACAATGGCGTGAGCTTATGTATGTGTATGTAAAAATCTGATGTTCCATACATTTGGGTTTAATTGCCGTTGACGTTTTCTATGGAACAACGAATTTATATTTCGATTTGAACTCAATCAATTATACTTTATTTTACACCAAAAAACATAGTATTCAGTACGCCTTATAGTACGTAGCATAGCGTCGTTTGAAGAATTACGCCCGCGACATACAGACAGAAAATTTGCTTTCTATTAAAAAAACCGCATCGAAATCGGTCCACCCGTTTGGGAGCTACGATGCCACAGACAGACAGACCGACAGATAGACCAACATAGGCGTGAAACTTATAACACCCCTATTTTTGCGTCGGGAGTTAAAAACGTTTAACAAATTGAAAATAAAACGACATTAACTTTGTTTACAAATTACAAGCTTCCCCAGCCAGTGTGGGCGGCCCCGAATAGCGAACAATTTGGTTTTCCCGTTCCTTTCGCTGGCAACAAACTAGGGTAATATGGGATTTCCACTGCTTACATCAAACCTGCTGTATTCCATAAAGGCCCGTACAAAACTTGGCAGCTTGCTTTAGGATTTCGCTTGAAATCGCTCGTAAGTACTACAACCTTAGAACGAGTTGTTTAGAAGCTATTTCTGAAGCGTTATTGAAATGTTCCTGTTGAATGTTCCTGAATAGAGTTTTGATCATAATTTGTATTCTATTCAATATAAATGGAGAAATAAAACATATTCAAAATCGATTACATTGTTCAGTTCTATACAGGGTGTTAGGGTACTTTAAGGGGTGATTGTACCCATGATACTGAATAACTTTCCCAAAGAAACCTATCGGAAATTCGAAAAAATTTTTTTGGTCTTTTCATTCTAAATGCTATCAGCTGAACTTATGTACGAAAAGTCGTTTTTTTTAGCGAATTTCCTATATGTTTCTTAGGGAAATTTGTTCAGTATCATGGGTACAATCACCCCTTAAAGTAATGCAACTGTTTACCCTAACACACTGTATAGGATATCTATGATTACATTACATCTATACATATAAATTGTAAACTTGGCGTGAATGTACATTGAAGATATTTGCAAATATATTCAAAAGACACTTTTTCAAAATTCTTATCTGCTTATCTGTTTGTTTGCACGTATCACCTGAACAGATTTGGATGGTGTTTTCACAAAAGCATAGAAATTAGTTTGGATTAACATTTATGTTTTTTTTTCATTGCAATAGGTTCGCTCAATCAAAAGTTATGAGTATTTAAAGTCTGTGGTCTACGCGTAGAAATGGTCTCGAAAGAAATTACGAGCTGAAATTGTCGCCCCTGAACTCGGAGATACAGGGACTTTAACAAACTTTTCGAATTCCCCTGTCGTAAAACCACTTTTAGGGTAGACATTGTTGCGGTGAAATACTTAAAATGTTGAAACCTTTTATTACAATGTTGTTCGGTAATTATCGGCAAGCGGTCGGAAGTGACAGATGCTACTTAAAAACAATTTTGGGCAAAAGGATTTAATTTGTTTTTGGGAGTCGACAAAAAAAGGGACTTTAAACTACACCAAAGATAAGATATTACACCAAAAAAAGCAGATATGTTTCAAGCGCGTGCAAAGTGAAGACTCGAAAAAGTCCGCGTCAAGCAATGCTACGAGCGAGACAGCTGTGGGGCACAATATTACGCTTCATTTTCTATGAAGGTATCATATCTTGTGTTCTTTAAAACAATGACACATAACGCCCCCTCTGACTTCAGATCCCCCACCTCACCTCACACTTTCTGGGAAACTTGAGGGAAGCCGAGCAAGAGAAAGCAGTCGCGCGCACCCGTAGTATTTGACTACATAAAATTGAGTCTTTTCAGTGTATAAAAACGTTGAAAAATAACGCTAAATTAACATTTTCAGTATTTTTTTTAGCTCAAATACAATTTTTAATAACAGAACGAACAATAAAAAGTAACTAAATGTAGATGATTTTCATACGATGCGTGGTAAGTCAACCCTGCACATATGTCAAAGACAATTTGCACCAAGTGCGCATGTGCGAACGCCATTATGTCAAATCCAAAACGTTGTTTGAAGAGCCGGACCTGTGACAATGATTTAAACCATCATCATTTCGTCCCACTGCAGTTCACAGGCCTACCCTCTGGCCGGGGTTTATGTATGTTAGTCCACCACGCGTGCTCAATGCGGATTGGTGGACTACACATACTCATCAGAATGTCTTCTTCAGCGTATGCAGGTTTTAATCCTTGTGTAGTTACTCTTGGATTAAATAAAAGTTTGATCGAATCCGGCCTTAAGGGAATATAATTCGGAGCGCGCTCCATACAAACGAAGTCTGGTGATATTTTCATTACTAATGAATTAAAATCAATGAAATAAACTAATTTCTATGCTTGTATGAAGCCAGATTTTCGGTCAAAAGTATAGTTTTAAAGTTACAGAGCCTCAAAGATTTAAGATCTTAAATTAATCCTAGCACTAAAACTGTATATTTTAACGAAAATCTGACTTCATGCAATCTGATTCAATGCATAGAGATTAGTTTCTAGATTGTTTCTGAAAATTTTCATTGAATTAAATTGGTTAGTATTGAAAATATCACCAGACTTCGTTTGTATGCAGCGCGCATTTACGCATTCGGAATAGAAATCTCTTAATAAATTACCTTGATAACAGTAACCTTAACAGTTAGACTATATAGACTTATAATTCTTATTATTATTTAGGTCACCGCAGCCGGCGCCTTTCAAATACAAAATAAGGTCAAGACGTTCCCAACGGGCTTCGAACGTCTAAATAATGTTGAAATACCTACTTAATCTATGAGCTGTTGACAAACTATACCTATAGTCTATACGTACGTCTAGACAAGTTTTGACGTAGTACTAATATTTATTCTGTGGTTTTGCGATAGTAAATCAAGTTCGAATATTGTTTTTTTATTTTGTGTAAAAAATTAATAAGTTATAGACGAACCGCACTGCAGGATAAGCGCGTCTATCAAACACATGAATAAATATCCCTACAGAACGAAACCTTCATACAAGCGGCCGCCGTCGGTGCATTCACACAGCAAGCGTCAGCGCACATCTAGCGGAAAAATGCTCGAGCAGTTTTTATTGATAAATTAATAATGAACTCAATTACAGTTGAAACAATGTTAAGAATAGCGTGTAAGAGATGTTCCTGTGGAGTGTGTTCTTGCACGCTATTTTCAACTCTATTTACCCTTAGCCACGCTTTATACAGAAGAGACGTGTGGCGGTGGCGGATAATCTAATTAACACAATATAAACCTTATAGTTCGCAGCATAGCGACGTTTTTGTCGTAAAGGAGAATCGCGCCCGCGCCTCCAGGAGACGCGGGTGTAATTCTCCAAACGACGCTATGATACGTACTATAAGGTTTATAATTGTGTTATTACTTTAACTATCCGCAACAGGTGCGCACATACCCCGGCTGTGTGTGCACCTGTTCGTACATCCTCTAACGTGCGCTACGTGTGAGTGCGCCGACAGAGGGGCCGCTTGTCTTCTTCTTTTCTTATAGAATTGTAATGTGTCTTCTTCAGATCTTCCACTTGCAGTATCTTGCCACCTCAGTAGCACTGGCTGATGCGCTCATTAGTACCTCCTCTCCACATTGTGGTCCGCCGGTGCAGACTGTTAGATGCGGGGTGGTTTATTATAATCCGCATTGACATATTTTGCTGTTTTGGGGGATAATCCGCCGCTTGTATGAAGCTTTCGTTCTGTAGCGATATTTATTCGATGCAAAATGTATAGAGAATGTTTGTTTGTTCGAATACCAAGGGATTCCTGGCCTGTACCACTAAGTTCTTCGGAATTTATGTACGGTTGTATTTATCATTATCACTAGCTCGGCGGTGAAGGAAAACATCGTGAGAAAACCTGCATACCCGAGAATAATATAAAATCGATCGGATGTATGTGTAAAATATGGGTGAGCTTGGAGCGAACATATTAGACCAGCAATGGTCGCAGTGTTACATAACGACCCTTGCTTGCAATAGCCCAGTCAACAATAATAAGGGAAAACTACTTTGAGTTGAATAAGGTGTGGTGGAAACCGACCTTAGAACACAACAATCGTGTTTAATTTATTATTTTCTTTTCATTTTCCACAATCACGCCACGGTCTGTCACGCCCGTAGACTTAATATTCTTTCATTAGTGTTTATTGGTTTTTCAGCACGCATCTACTTGAAAACTGCGGCGTCATTTCGAAATACCTTTTCGTTGTGAAGTGGAGGAAATTGACATTTCTGCCTAATCTTAAGAGTTCTGTAGCAGTACGAATGCCACTTCAAATAGTTATTTATTTTGATTTATCACTTAAATAGTATCGAAGTATATGCTCAAGATTTTTCGTATCAGCATGAGTTATACAACGTGTTAATGAATAAACGAAAACTGGAAAGTAGTTTGTTTAAATCGAGAGCAGAATCGAATTATCATGTTTTCCACATAAGTAATTTTTTTCAAAATATTATAATTTGTTGGTAACATTTAAAATTTACTGAACGCGTTCTCAACCCACCGCATGGGCACACTCACCCTTACTTACTACCAAAACAAGATTCTTAAAATGTATCCACGAGCACGTTAGCGCTTTCATTAATTACTGAAATTATAACAAATCATTTTTGCCTGAAAACTTAAAATGCGAATAAATTTAAATTTCTACTATCAAAATAATGAAATTATTGTTTCAATCTAATTATTTTGTTATAAATCAGTTGGGGTGTATCAGGTTTTACTCTTGTTCATTAACACGTTGTAAACAATTGTACATTTCATTCAGAAAAAAATAGTTTTATAAACTACAACTACATTACCAATACAGTCAGGATCTATCAGTATTTTCACTTACCTGGAAACAAAAGAAATAATATTTTTATCACATGATATTTGATAAGAAGAAAGATTTACTTAATAATATTAGAAAAATCTAATCCCTCAAATTAAACAGGATATACAATTTAATGCGTTACATACTTAAGGGGTTGCTTCAGACCATCAAACTGAACAACTCTCACTATGGGACCAACTTTGGAATCAGAAAAAAAATCAGTTCAAAAAGTCATTTCCATAAAAATTACAATGTACTCGACCAAAGTGCAGCAAATGCAGTGATGGCAGCTGTTTTCTTTCCGCGGTTTTAAAGTTGGTTCCATTGTACGAGCTGTTCAGTTTGATGGTCTGAAGCACCCCTTAAAGTATGTAACGCACTCAAGTTTACACCCTGTATAGATCATGACAACCTCTTAACTGCAACCGACAAAGACCGACGGAAAAACGGTAACTATGTCTTCAAAATAAACTCTCATCGTCATTTCAGCCGATAGACGTCCACTACTGGACATAGGCCTTCCCCAAGGATCGCCAAAGCGACCGCTCTTGCGCTGCCCTCATCCAACGGGTTCCCACCGCCTTCACCAGGTCGTCAGTCCACTTTGGGCGTACCCACGCAGCGCTTTCCGGTACGCAGTCGCCGCTCGAGAACTCTTCGAAATTAAACTCGGCGGCTACCAAACTAAATTCCGAGAATGTCTTTTAATGTCTTTTGTAACAGAGGGTCTCGAGATGAAAACTGCCACTAAAACGGGCACTTATCTAAACGCTGACCGCTGCGTATTAAGGGCCTATAGGTTCAGACGAATATTTTCTCTGAGAAACGCGATTACCCAGCTATCCGAAAAGAGCGTGCGTGTGCCGTATTTTCGATTAAACAGAATTAACAAAAGTACTTTATACATATTTTATTAATGATTTCACTAGAGTGAGTGAGTATAAATACCAAAAATTTGAATCTATTTCATATGTTCTTCTAAAACGAGAAATATGTTTACAAATACATGAAAATACGTGATCTTTGTGAGCATTTTCTATCGAATGAAGCAATTCCATTCGTGTATTCAATTTATGATTTCACTAGATAAACTATCCAAGAATACTGAGGTATGAGTTTGGTTTCAGTAAATTGTATAAATCTAGTCGAAAAATAAAAGATGCCTCCAAGGTATTTCGTCCTACTATTGCGCCTTAACCTAATTTTCGTTTACGTCCAACGAGTGGCTCTAAGCGTCTCGCCTTATCATTATTTTGTCCCTTTTTATTACCCAGATAAGTATTTATTCTCACGGTCATTTTCTGAAATGCACAGGCCTACCAAGGAAGGTGTACGGGCGTTAATCCACCACGCGTGCACAATGTGGGTTGGTGGAGTACATTTTGCATCAGAAATGTTTTCTGCAGTGTCCTCACGATGTTTTCCTTCACCGTTTAAGAGCAGTTGGTATTACGTACCGTCAAACCATACAAGTACACTCCTATGGTGCAAGCACAGAACATTATAAGAGGGGTTAGAAGTGCAAAGTAGGCGTGGAACGTGTCGCCACAGGTTATGCAGTGATTTGCAACCCCATAAGGCGCGCGGCGTGGTGCAAGCGAGAGGGCATGAGTAATTGTAGCAGCGTGAGTGGGAAGACAAGTGGCGACAGCGGTCTCCGAAGCAAAAGCGCTACTTTGGCGCTACTTTGCATTTCTAACCCCTCTTATAATGTTCTGTGGGTGCAAGTATGGTCCAATTTTCTGTCACTACTCTGTTACCCAAATGCGAGACATAACGCCATATAAACAGTTTTTCTGTTTATCTTTGTGTACAACAGGAGCTTTAAAAATAGTTACATGGCGTTATGTGTAGCAATTTAGTACGGCAGGAAAACTGGACCAAACTTGCACCCCAGGAAAATCTGCTGTCCCATACAAAACTGCAAACCTACTCGAGCCAAATGTATGTTTTTTTTCCCGATTTCGATGTTGGTCCCATAGAGAAAGTTGTTCAGTTTGACGGTCTGATCATCTCCTTAAAAAAGTGTCAGCATAATGTAAGGTTTTGGACATTTTACCATAATCAATTTGTTTTGCCGGTTTTATTTTTAAATTAATTTTACATTTATGAACTGGCAACACAGGTTGACAAGGGGTGGAATGTTTATAAATACGGGTACACTTGGCCGCCAGAGTCAGTCTGTTGAGAATCGTTGTAAAGTGCAGTTGTGAAGTTAAGTTGTGAACCGTTGTGAAGTGAAAGTGTACAGTTAAATATACGTATCGTTTATTCAGTACGAGGTTTTATTTTATACTTCAGAAGCGGGAAACGTAAGTACACGCCCATATTACTGTTTTTTTTTCGAATCGTTATTTTGAAAATGAGGAAACCTGCATACGTTAAAGAAGAAATTCTGCTGCGTATGTGAAGTTTGCCAAACCATATTGTACATACATACACCCTCCTTGGGGGTACGCCTGTACCTTGCAGTGAGACGTATATAGGCTGATGATGATGATGATGATGATGATGATGATGATGATGATGATGATGAATTCAAAAAAAAAAGTTTTGAGTATTTACAAGGCATAATTTACGTCAAAGTATAAGCTTACGTAGTTACTTAACTACAATTCCTCATATACCTTATAATGGGAAGACTGTTTGTTCAATGGTTACCCCCGACTGCCAATCAAAGTTCCTGGGTTCGAATCTCGTCTCGGTCAAGGATGTTACTAAATAATTATGTCGTGTCATGATATGGTTTTCATTTAAAAAAAAAAACATAAGAAGTTTACGGTTGGGATCATAACGATTTATGTGCCTTTTAAAGTTATAGATTCAACTAATTTTATTACGTTAACTGCAACTCATAATAAATGGATGTTCAGGCACAGGTTTAAAAAGACAACAATATTAATTATTGTTCCTTATGATGTGTCATTAAAATACAAGTACAAATTTTATTATTTCGCTTAATGAATTTTAGGAATTTTTCACCACACTTACTTTTCGATGTCGATTCTCGATGTTTTATTAACATTTACCTTTTTTTTTCCCTTCAACGAGGCTCAGGTGATGGCGGACAAAGCTAGTCGAGGTTACAGTGAGGGTCAGAGACGCCGTCTGCGGACTCCGACTAGAAGTACTTCTCGCCACGTGCGTGAGAGCCTGCACCGCAGTCGTACTCGTAGCCGTAGCACACTGGGGGAGCGCAACCGTAGCTCCGGCCTCCAACGGAACGAGCTAGAGCTGGAGCGTTTGCGGGCGCTAGAGCGTGAGGTTCGCCAAGAGCGAGAGAGGCGAACAAATGCAAGTGGAAGCCGGTCCCGCTTCCACGGTACTGCTGCGGGAGGTGAGGAGAAGCAACACCGCCCGACCCGTTCACGCAGCCGCAGTATGAGGCAGCCGCGTCAACGGAAGCGCAGCCGTAGCAGAGTTTTGAGAGCCAACCAGACCGGCGTTCCCGAGCATCGTGATGACAGCCAACGGAAAAACTCCGCGTCCCGGAGTAAAAGGTCACGTGCACCCACTTTTTCGTCTAAAGATGTGATAGATATAATTAAATCTATAAAACATGGTTTTTCATCTCAGCCGCCGACAACTAGTACTATGGTATCTAAAACTATAGACAATAAAAACATTCTTCCAAATTTTGATCCATCAACTAAAAATCAACGTATGGATATTTGGCTCCGTAAAGTTAATGAATGTGCTACTGTCTACGGTTGGGATGACAAAACTACTGTGCATTTTGCTATGCAGAAACTGCAGGGCCTGGCCAAGGTTTGGTACGAAGGGTTAAATACAATTTTGTATTCATGGGTAGAATGGCAAGAAAAATTGATGTGTGCGTTTCCTTGCGAACAGAACTATGGCCAAGCCCTGGAGGACATGCTCAAAAGAAAGAGTAGGTTTGGTGAACCGATCGAATTATATTATTACGAGAAAATATCTTTGTTAAATCAGTGTGAGATTTCTGGAAAACGCGCCGTCGACTGTATAATACATGGTATTTCTGACAAAACTATGAAGTCGAGTGCGCTAGCGCTACGCTGTTCCCAACCTGATCAGCTCCTACAATTTTTAATGAGTAATAAAGAGTCTCAACCATTTGATCGTGGTAATGTGAAAAATAGAACCGATAACAACTCCGGTGGTCATATAGGCTCAAAAGGTTTCCAAAGCAGACCCAATCCATCTCAAGGTCTTATACTTTGCTTTAACTGCAAAGAACGTGGCCACGCTTATTTGCAGTGCCCCAAACCATTGATCAAATGTAATAAGTGCAGTAAAATCGGTCATAAAACGGAGAACTGTCAGGTAAAACCTGAAAATTTAGGAGGCAAGGGCGAACCTCCTAAAACGATGTGTATCTCAGACGGCGGTGCCAATTCTAAATTCATCAAGCAGGTTAAAGTAAATGATATTCAGGTAGACGCGTTTGTTGATTTCGGTAGTGAAGTCACCTTGGTCAGGAGATCTTTGGTATCAAGTCTAGGATTGAAGTATGATCAAGTCTCATCAACGATGAAAGGGTTCGGCAACAATTCCGTACAATCGATAGGGACAGTACTATTGAACCTTACAGTGGATGGGGTGGATGCTAAGGTCATGTGCAGGGTTGTAGATGACAACCTCTTGGATAAACCTATTCTTATAGGTCAGTCTTATACAGAACAGTCTCATATCATTGTCTACAAAGATTCAAAAACATTACAATTTCATGAAATTACAACAGAATTAACTGCACCTGATCTTGACAACCATACCCAACAATTAGGTGAAGTCAGGGTCACAGCTGATGCGGAACTCTACGGGCCAGCATCAATCAGGGCTCGCATAGATTCCGGATTCAGTGGATGCATAATGTTGAATAATAATATAGTTGGAAGTCCAAATCAGGAATTTATAATGTCTGGTGGCGTTTATCACGTTCAAAAAGGGTGTTTAGATATCCCAATATTTCCATGTATGCATCCCTGTAAGATACGGAAAAATTCGGTTATAAGTAGAGGCGAGAAAGTAGAGTTTGTCAGAAGAATAGTTATACAGGCACCAGGGGTCTCGGACTCTGCCGATGAGCAAGTCAAAAGTAATCGGGACATTGAAGATGAAGAGGTACGTTTTGGTGATGCGGGATCAAAGGACGATAGACAAAGGCTGATGGGTATAATAAAACAGTATAGTCACTGTTTCGCTTCCAATTTAAACGAATTAGGATGCACCGATGCGACTCAAATGAACATTGAACTAAACAACCCTCGTCCTATTGTATATCGCCCTTACCGCTTGTCACATCATGAACGTGATAAGGTGCAGTCTATGTTAGGTGAAATGTTGGATGCAGGAGTTGTGAGAGAATCGGTATCGGAATATGCAAGCCCTATTATTCTTGTAAGAAAAAAGGACGGTAGCTCTAGAATGTGCGTAGACTACAGAATGCTTAATTCGGTTACGATAAAAGAAAGATACCCAATGCCTATTATAGAAGACGAGATCGCGCGATTATCGGGACAGGCCTGCTTCATAACGCTAGATTTAACATCTGGTTATTATCAGGTGCCGATTGCTGAACATTGCAAACATTTAACGGCGTTTGTCACTCCGGATGGCTTATTCGAATTCAATCGTATGCCATTCGGACTGGCAAACGCGCCAGCAATTTTTCAGAGGATGATAAATAAGGTCTTAGGGTCAGCTCGGTTTACGAAAGCCACAGCATATATGGATGATGTGCTCATTTTTGGCAAGGATCCTGCTAAATGCTTGGATAGGCTTGAGGACGTCTTGAAGTTATTTGAAGGTGCAAACCTGACGCTTAATTTGTCGAAATGTGATTTTTTGCGAAGTAGCATTGATTATCTAGGTTACGAAATCAGCGCGTCAGGAGTGCGACCCGGTGAGAAAAAGATTCAATCTGTCTTAAATTTCCCGCGACCAGAGAATGTCCATGGTGTCCGGCAATTTTTAGGACTCTCTAGTTACTTTCGTAAATTTATTAAGGATTTCGCCCGGCTAGCTTCACCGTTAATGTGCCTGTTGAAAAAGGATGTGGCATGGACCTGGGATCAGGCACATGAAGATTCATTTCAGTTACTAAAGTCCATGTTAGTTGCAAGACCCATTTTAGCAATTTTCAATTATGAGGCGGAAACAGAGTTGCACACTGATGCCAGCAAGGATGGCGTCGGTGGAATGCTTCTTCAACGCTGTAAAGAGTCTGGTACTTTTCGACCAGTAGCTTATTGTAGCAGGAGAACCTCACCAGAAGAGAGGTATTACCACTCATATGAGTTAGAAACTTTGGCAGTAATTCGATCTCTGGAAAAATTCAGGGTCTATTTGTTAGGCAAACAGTTCAAAATAGTATCAGATTGTAGTGCTCTACGTTCTACTTTTATGAAGCGTGACCTTATACCGAGAATAGCGCGTTGGTGGCTTTTATTACAAGAGTTTAACTGTACGATAGAATATAGGCCTGGGGTCAAGATGTCACACGTAGATGCGTTGTCTCGTAATCCCGTTTCGGACGAAGATGATTTTTTCAGTTCGGATCATTCCCCACGAGTAATGATCATTAGTGACGATGATTGGCTTCTCACGCTCCAACTAGGAGATCCAGAATTAGGTCGGATAAGAAAAATTTTAGATACAGATTTAGATCCAAAGAGTCTCCAGTATATTAAGGAAAATTATCTAATCCGAGATAATAAGCTGTTTAGGTATGTAAACGGTGACAAAGATAACGTGCGATGGGTAGTTCCGAAGGGGGCAAGGTGGCAGATATGCAGGCTTAATCAAGACGAAATCGGGCATTTGGGGTTAGAGAAAACTTTGGAGAGAATAAAGAAAAATTATTGGTTTTCAAAAATGTCCCGGTTCGTAAAGAAATATGTGACCGCATGTATCGATTGCGCTTATGCTAAGAAAACTGCTAATAGTAAAGAAGGTTTGTTACATCCGATTAACAAGGTGGAAATACCATTCCATACTCTGCATATAGATCACCTTGGCCCTTTCGTCAAATCTAAAAGAGGTAACTCTTACCTATTAGTAGTGGTAGATGCCTTTACAAAATTTATTTTTATTAAACCGGTACGTAACACTAATACACAAAATGTTATCCGTGTTCTTGATGACATATTCTATACGTTTCGGGTACCTGACCGATTGATAAGTGACCGTGGCAGTTGCTACACATCTAACTCTTTCAAAAAATATTGTTACAGTAAAGGCATAAAGCATATTTTGAATGCTGTCTCGAGTCCAAAATCGAACGGTCAGGTAGAACGTTATAACAGAACGATTCTCAATTCCTTAAAGGCACAGAACTTGAAATATGACGAGAAGGACTGGGATAACCAACTAGGTAAAATACAGTGGGGTCTGAATAATACAGTCCAAAAGACAACTAGTAGAAGGCCTGCTGAAATCATGTTCGGAACATTTATGAATAGTGAGATTAATTCTAGCCTGAACGAGATTACAGAAGAGACTCGGGAGGATATTGACGTGTCCGTTATCCGTAGCCAGGTTAAGGAAAAAATAGATTCAGAACAGGTTAAACAAAAGCAACGTTACGACGAGAACAGGCGCCCTGCTAGGATCTATAATGAAGGTGATTTGGTAAAGATTACTAAAGTTTCCTTTAATAATGATGGTAAGAGTAAGAAACTTCTTCCATCGTACATTGGACCATTCCGTGTAGCCAAGGTTTTAGGACAAGATAGGTATAAGATTGCATCTATACCTGGATTTAATAGCACTACAAATAAACGTGTGACTACAATAGCAGCTGATAGAATGCTACCTTGGGTTCATGTAGCAGCATTACAATTAAATGACGATGACTCAGACTCTAGCAAATGCAGCGAAAATGATGATGATCTAAGTGATACATAAAACATTGTGGTGTAGACAGTATATACTATATACCTACATGTTTGTTCCAGACTGGGCGTATGGACTGATTAACTTACGTTTCGGTCAGAACTGAAGGGAGTGCAAGAATTGATTGGTTTGCTACCCTAAGTATTCTCGAATCGCAAGAATTGATTGGTTTGCGTTTCGAGACAGTGAGTACTACACATCACCACCAGGAGCAAGAATTGATTGGTTTGTTTTCCTGAGTGATCTGACTGATCGCGAAAATTGATTGGGTCGCGTATTAATGAAATGCTCTGATTAGGCGTGAGAATTGATTGGTTCATGACCTAATAGAGAAGTCACAAAATTTACAAATTTCATAATCAGTTGACAAGCTTGGTTGATTCTTAGAATTGCTCACCTATTATATTTCCAGAACTGTACCTACTTATGTATATTTTTTTTTGTTGACAATGTCAGATACTAGAGATCATTGTTAGTGTGTTTTAAATAATAGTCATCCTTTAACCGTGTGTTGATTTTTGAGACTGTTTTTATTTGTATGTCTGTATAATACATAACTGTATTTTTTTAATTATGTTTGTGATCTGTAGGCCAAGTGTAAGGTTGCCACCTGGCATGTGTATGGGGACATACACATTGTCAGGACGGTCGAGTGTAAGGTTTTGGACATTTTACCATAATCAATTTGTTTTGCCGGTTTTATTTTTAAATTAATTTTACATTTATGAACTGGCAACACAGGTTGACAAGGGGTGGAATGTTTATAAATACGGGTACACTTGGCCGCCAGAGTCAGTCTGTTGAGAATCGTTGTAAAGTGCAGTTGTGAAGTTAAGTTGTGAACCGTTGTGAAGTGAAAGTGTACAGTTAAATATACGTATCGTTTATTCAGTACGAGGTTTTATTTTATACTAATAAGAAGGACCCCGTAGTTGTATGGTATTAAAACTCATAACGTGGCATGTCGAAAAAAAAATGTGTTTACCCTTCATCTTATCTAGCTTATTTATGTATAAAATGAACTTGAATATACATTGTGCGTGTCAAGGTTAAAATATTAAGATCTTATATCAAAAAAGGTTTTGCTTCAAGTCTCTCGGGACGTCTCTTTTTACATGAATCTGGCGTTCCACCCTTGAGGCGTTATTTAACCTAACCTAAATCTTAACAAAAAAAAGTTCTCACTTTGTTCTCAGTTGGGGTTAAATTAGTGGAAAGTTAATCTTTTTCAACCGTTCTTTAGTGGTAACAAAATCGGATGATCGTACGTATAGAAGCCTGCTTTAGGCTATCACATTACCAGGGGTTTGACTTTAGCGTGATGAATAAGCCGATAGTGAAGTGTGATACGGGATCGGTGTAAGTTATGGGTATATTTTCTAAAACGCCATAGAGAAAGTTGTTCAGTATGATGGTCTGGTCATCCTCTTATAAAACTGTCAGCATATTAAGTTGTATACAACGTGTTAATGAATAAACGCAAAACTAGAAAGTAGTTTGTTTAAAATCGAGAGCAGAATCGAATTATCATGGTTTCAAGATAGGTTTTATTTTTCCAAAATATTATATAATTTGATTGTAAAATTTAAAATTTTCCGACCTCTATGTCAACCCACCGCACAGGTACACTCACCCTACTTACTTACAATCAAAACAAGATTCTTAAAATGTATCCATGAGCACATTAGCGCTTTCATTCATTGCTGAAATGATAACAAATCATTTTTTTCAGAAAACTTAAAATGCGAATAACTTCCAATTTTAACTATCAAAATAATGAAATTATTGTTTCAATCTAATTATAAATCAGTTGGGGTGTATGAGATTTTGCGCTTATTCATTATAACGTTGTATATACCGACTTAGAATAGACCACGCCATTTATATGCGTGGGTGTCGTATGAGGCGACTAAGGGACAGGGTTTGTTATGCATTGTTTTTGTGGATGATAGGCTAACCTCCTATTACCTTACACGTCACGTCAGGCCGGATAGTAAGTTAAGAGGTATCTTGGAACGAGCAGAACTACAATATTCAATAAATACTCGTAAATAAAAAATGTATGTTTCTTCTCTAATTTATCATGCTTACTAGCAGCTATTAGTGCCTAAAAGGGCTAGATTTCGGTTTGAATTAATTACAATATACTATAGTTTGATACTAACAGAGCCTTTCCAGTTTTCCAAACTTGATTCAATTAAGTAATTGGCTTAATGGACGACGTGTAACAAACGAAGCATGCTTTAATTTCGTTTAGACATGGTTTAGACAAGTAATATACAAGTCTAAAATAAAATTAAATGCGTTATATGTTTTAGGCGAGGCGACGGTTCGATCCCCGAATTTTTCGAAATTTATGTACGATTTGTAACACCACCAGCTTTTCGGTGAAGGAAAGCATCGTGAGGAAACCTGTATACTTACATTTCGAGGCATGTATTGTACCCACTATCCATTATAAGTAATGTGAGCATATTCTATGCTATGCTTAAGAAATGCAGTCGTGAGCTGAACGCTTTTAAAAACTGCGTAGCATGGCTATCTCATCAAAGAAGCAAATTTTACACATTATAAATAATATCGTAACTTTCTTCAGACTTAGTTATCAACCTTTTTAAAGTTTTAGACCACGGTCACGATCTTTGTCGACTTTTCTTATGTAAATTATTCACTAAACTAAGTTGCACCAACCCGCAAGAAATTAACATTTTATTTAGGATTTGGACACTTTGGAAATTAGCAAAAAAACCTGTTAAAATAAATATTGACACTTTGTGTGTGAATAAACACAATTAACTCACACCTGCCTCCTAGAGTTACCCAAACATTACATTTCACCTGTTAAATTCTGACACCTGTCTTCGGAAGACAGAAAGTAACAAAAATGGAGTCAATTTGCAGGTTCTGACACAAGCACTTATCTCGCGTTTTTGCCTGCCACGATCTCCGCAATCCGTTACCTCTTCTTGTTCTTGATCAAAATAAAATCCCTGAGATTGGGATAGATACTCTCACAAACTACTTGATTAAAATACGTAATAAGAATACAATTTTTATTTCAGGTGCAAACCCGATAATTTTTTTTTTTTGGAAATGACTAATACAGCGTTGCTCAGGGAGCAGTTACTGCTTTTTACTGCGGACTATTGGAGGGACCACCGAGCCAAATGAATGAACTTAAGCAACCGACCTAGGGGCATCCAGAGGGGTACGGATCTCGGCATAGGACGTTGCTGGGGCTACGCGGCGGATTGGGTAGCGGGGATCGGTGAGATATAGATATTTGTCAACCAGCATTGAAGCTTTCCGACTACCAAGGGAATCAACTACGATCGCTCTCATAATCGAAGAAATCAAATAACAGTCGAAAGACTAAGTTAATAGCCTAAACCAGAGCCACATTTATACGTAAAACGATGGGTTTCAGGGTATATTACTGTTGGCGCGCTCCATACAAACGAAGTCTGGTAATATTTTCAATACTAACCGATTAAACTCAATGAAATTTTGCAGAAGCAATCTAGAAATAAATGTCTATGCTTGTATCGTGTCAGATTTTCCTTAAAATGTACACTTTTAAAGTTACAGTGCCTCAAAGATTTCCACACAAATCTTAAATTAATCCTAGCATTGAAACTGTATATTTTAACGAAAGTCGGACACGATACAAGCATAGATTGTTCCTAGATTATTTCTGCAAAATGTCATTGAGTTTAATTGGTTAGTATTGAAAATATCACTAGACTTCGTTTGTATGCAGCGCGCATTTACGCATTCGGAATAAACTTCTCTTAATCAAACACATACGTTAGAGATTTACGTAACGTACCAGATAACATGTGGTTTCGGATGTACGACGTACCTTGTAGTGTTGCGTCCGCGATCCGCAATATTGTGTTGCAAGTCGATGCCCTATTTGTGCAATAGGTGGCTGCTTAGAGATATATTTTGTAACAGGGAGAAGAGATTAAAGTTAATTGAAAGAGTGGTTTAAAACGTTCACTAAGAAAAAAATGCTACGTATACGTAGCCCGTCGCAGCTTGCGTACCGCGTAGCTTACGACTCAATACTGATTACGAGTGTTGCATCAGTATTTAAGTTGTCTCGTACTTCACAATGAAGCTTCATTATGAAGTACGAGACAACACTCGTGATCAGTATCGCTTCGTAAGCGACGTAGTACGTAAGCTGCGACGGGCTACGTGTACATAATTTTTTTTTCTCAGTGTTGGCCAAACTGTTCCCAGTTCAAAACAGATCACTCCATCGTTTCCCGTGGTCCTTCGAGGTGACTACCACGACTTGACACGTATCTCAATCATTGTAACCGTTAATCGCCTTTACCAGATTATAGTAATTTCATTCGATCTACACAAGTTGTAACGAATCCAATCTCAACCGATATTTCGTCAAAATTAATACTTTTTACTGGCGAAAAAAAAAAGTTATTACGAAATTCTCTGATACTCAAATTTCATACCTACAATATATTTAAAGGTCAGGCCACACAGAGGCGGTAGCGGAGGCGGACTGGGGGCGGGATTTTTTGTAATGTACGAATTTATATGTACCCTGCCAAACAGAAATCCGGACCGAGAGCGGCGCGGCGCGGGCCGGGAGCGAGGCAGATGCGGCCGCGGCCGCTGTATTCCGTTGTAGTCAATGCAAGGAGCCACACAGAGCGGAGGCGGGCGCGTCGCGGTCCGGAGGCGGTATTTACCGCGCTTGCATTTTGTATTTTATACATGGCCGCTTTCGATGTCACATCGGCCGCCTCTGCGCCGTCACCGCGCCGCTTTTCCGCCGCGAATCCCGCACCGGGCCGTGTAGCACGCCCCGGAACGTATTCGCTTCCCACAGGTCCGTCGCCGCACCGCTTTCCCGCAATCCCGCCGCCGCACCGCTATCCCGCCTCTGTGTGTCCTGGGCTTTAATGTATCAAATAAAACTGATACGCAGAAATAACTTGAAACATGCGCAATATTGAACTGCGCAGTGTTTTTACCAAACATTCCGAGAACTGTACTTATATACGATAGGGATGTAAATCTTTAATTAATTTACTCGTCGTGACAAAAGTAAGGTTAGGTACCTATTATTATTGTTTTTCATTGCTATAGACTGCAAGCCGTGGTGGTCCAGTGGCGAGTAACCTTGCCTTCCGTGCAGGAGGCGATGGTTCGATCCCCGTCCAGGCCGACTAGTACCAATGAGTTTTTCGGAATTTATGTACGATTTGTAACACTGGCTTTTCGGTGAAGGAAAAAATCGTGAGGAAACCTGCATGCTTCAATTTCGAGGCATGTATTGTACCCACTGTCCATTATAAGTGGCGACGGGCTCACTCCCCATCACACTGGACAGAACTTCGGTACTACGGTGAAACGTGGATGTTCTGAATTTTCAGAATATCTCTGACTACCCCCTCGGGGAATATAGTCGTGTCTAATATAGTCTGTTGGGTCGCATGAATATGTTATTTTTAATTCAAAAACTTAGTCGTATTTGGTTTGGTTACTGTCAGTTACAAAAAAAACGGCCAAACATCGCATCGACTACTCACAAAATGGCGGCAAGTCTAATGAGATTTGACCAAGAAGTTTACACGGTATACCTAACCTATTGCCATTCACCACTAGGCGGGGATCGCCGTCAAGCGTACCTGAGCTGTGGAGTGAGACAGGCCCGGTCTGGTGTCTCCCAGAACAGTCCTCCGACCCCGTTTTTCTGTCGTCCTGTCTATGTCTATACAGGATAGACCTACAGTATTTACAGTGCGCCTAATCGAGTATGAACCGTGAGCACAGGTATGAACAACAAAGTGTCAATTTCTCGTTCAATTAGTACCAAAATAAAACGCGAATGTGTGTAAACGAGAATGTTCAACCATCTATATTTTCGCATAAACGGCTTGTCTATCATGGAAATTTATAAGAAATTTTAGACTAGCGGTATTAAAACGCTATGCAAATTTAGAAAATTTGCTCACGGTCGGTGTCAAAGGCCATAAATTACAGATACACGCGCTATATATAGGGTGTAAGGAAAAGTATCATTAACCTTAGAACCACATACTCTACCCATCAAACTGAACATCTTTTACTATGGCAGCAAACTTATCAGAACAAAAAAAAATCTACTGTTCCATACACTGCAGCGCCTACATGACTCAAATGTATGGGACAGCAGATTTTTTTTTGTTCTGATCGGTTTTCTCCTATAGTAAAAGTTGTTCAGTTTGATGGGTAGAGTATGTGGTTTAAAGGTTAATGATAGTTTTCCGTACACCCTCTATAGCGTGCTTATACATACTCTGGGTTTCTCAAACTTATAGCACTCCATATTCCCTATTAAATACTGCGTACCCCTTACGAAAAATAGAACTCGATGATTATATGAATGACCAAATAAATTGTCTGGTCTTGAAAATGTTACACTATGTAATTTAATATTGTACTTTGTATACAGGGTGTAACAAAACACCCTAGTAATACTTAAGAACATCAAACTGAACAACTTTCACTGTGGAGCCAAAATAAAAAATAAAAAAATATCAGCTGTCCCATACATTTTAGTCGAGTCGGTGGTACTGCAGTTTTGTATTTAACATCAGATTTTTTTTTTCTCGGCGTTGGCTCCATCGTGAAAGTTTCTCCGTTCGATGGTCTGTAGCACCTCTTAAGTATTACTAGGGTGTTTTGTTACACCCTGTATATATTTTTTTAATTACGTGTGTAGTAGAGTTTCATAATATTAATTTATTGTTACTACAATGTATTACATTGCTAACCTGACAATCACGCCTGATCATTGTTTTGTTTATAGCAATCATACGGCGACACAGAAAAGTGTATGACAATTGTATCTTATACCGAGGGAATAAGGATCAAAATTACTTGATTGGTAAGACTTTGTATGTGAATACGGCGACATAGAGAATCTGTCTGACATATATCTTATTACTACGGCGTAAGGTTGAAAATAACTTGATTCGCGAGACTTGTTACGTGGAACAAATTAACAAATAATTTGTCCTCGCGTCACAACACACGTGACGATAATAGGTGGATGTAACGTAGTTGATACTAGTCCCGATCATTATTAGTAAAATTAAACTTTTTAACGGGTAGAGAAAAGGGCAATGGGGATTCGAAGCCAAAGCTTTCTTTAGGGACCAAAATCAAACTCAAAATGTTTTATTCAAAATAATATCACATGGATTGCTTTCTGACGTCATTTTTGACTCTACCACCGCGTCGGAAGGTGTTCCGTTGTAGAGAAGATGCGCCCAGAAACTCTACAACACACATCTTTAAAAAAAACAAAATATACAAAAGTACACTTACAAATACATATAATATTGAATTATAGGTCCATAGTGTAACATTGTCAAGGTCATACATATATAGGTAATCATCGAGTTTATAGTAGCCTTTTTTACAGAGGACTTGCTTAATATGGGACTTAATGTCTGGCAAGTTTGGAATATCCTCTGGCATCTTATTATAATAGCGTATACAGTGCCTCATGAAAGATGTGTTGACTTTACTGATACTGCAAGGAGGAGATGGAAACTCCTCTGCACCTTCTATGTGACTGTGGGCCCCTGATGTACAAACGCAGTACTTATATAGGTAGACAGGTTTTGACACCAGATGAGATACAAACCGTCCCGATCAAAAACCTACTTCGATTTCTGGCCGCAGTAGGGATTAGTAAGGAATTTTAAAAGGGCGTTCACAAAGGACCAGCGGTGGACTAAGTGGCACAGGCGCAAGGCTGTCAAGGCCCCAAATCCCAAATAGTAATAATACTGAGTCGAAAACCTGTTCGGACCTTGGATGTCGTTTAAGAGATAAAGGTTGCTACCCCCGCTTTGGTTCTTCAAGTATCCAGAGCTGTGCAGCGGGGAAATGCCGCCAGTATAATAGCACCCTGATTAATATGTAACGCATTTAATTTTACACCCTGTATAATTTTTATTCTACAGGGGAACACACCCCTACAGCAATATAGGGCATGGAATTCTCAATTTCACCCCCGCTTTTACGGTCACGTTGAGGGGCGTGACTAATGGATAGAAAGTAGGTTCATGAAAACATATTTTATTTAAATTAAATATGTTATTCAAATAGAGTTGATGTGCTCTGCGGGGAATACCTCCTTAAATGATAGGTGCTATTAAAAATTTTGCTCTGTGTGGAATACCTCCTTAGATTTTAGGTGATTTTCAAAATTGGTGCTCTGCGGGGAATACCTCCTTAGATTTTAGGTGCTATTCAAAATTGGTGCTCTGCGGGGAATACCTCCTTAGATTTTAGGTGCTATTCAAAATTGGTGCTCTGCGGGGAATACCTCCTTAGATTTTAGGTGCTATTCAAAATTGGTGCTCTGCGTGGATTACCCCCTTAGATTTTAGGTGCTATTCAAAATTGGTGCTCTGCGGGGAATACCTGCTTAGATTTTAGGTGTTATTCAAAATTGGTGCTCTGCGTGGATTACCCCCTTAGATTTTAGGTGCTATTCAAAATTGGTGCTCTGCGTGGATTACCTCCTTAGATTTTAGGTGCTATTCAAAATTGGTGCTCTGCGGGGAATACCTGCTTAGATTTTAGGTGCTATTCAAAATTGGTGCTCTGCGTGGATTACCCCCTTAGATTTTAGGTGCTATTCAAAATTGGTGCTCTGCGTGGATTACCTCCTTAGATTTTAGGTGATATTCAAAATTGGTGCTCTGCGGGGAATACCTGCTTAGATTTTAGGTGATATTCAAAATTGGTGTTCTGCGGGGAATACCTCCTTAGATTTTAGGTGCTATTCAAAATTGGTGCTCTGCGTGGATTACCTCCTCTAGATTTTACGGTAAAACCATAACTATATCAAAGTAAAGAAGGCCAAGTACAGCCACGAACAGCGTCGAAAGCACGTCTAGTCTATAATGGTAACATTTTCCAATACGGCAAGCTATTAAAGGTCCAATGTTCAGCAACTGTTACCGTAGCGTTTCAAACTATTGGAGCACTTCCAGAACCGTTATTGGACTATTAAATGATAGTGAGCTCGCTTTTAGCAGACTATTCCGATCAGATTGGGGATTTTACTTTGTAAGGTTAATTATAGATAGATACACTAAGGCTAGATTCGGTGAAGGTGGCGGGAATCCGTTGGATAAGGGCAGCGCAGGATTGGTCGTAGGTGGGCGATCCTTGGGGAAGGCCTTTGTTCAGCAGTGGTCGTCTATCACTTCAGAACAGTTGAGAGCATACAGTATAAGTGACAAAGTTTCTAATTCACATGTACGTTAGTAGTACGTCCTTCCGTCCGTCAAACGCGTTTTTCTTGAGACCGTTACAAAGGAAACCTGTACGGTTCAATTTCGAGGCATGTCTTGTACCCAATGTCCATTACAAGTGGCGACGGGCTAACTCCTCGTCACGATGGACAGAGTTTCAGTACTAGAGTGAAACGTGGATGTTGTGAGTTTTCCGAATATCCACGGGACTATAGTCATACAGTTGTACCTTTATAAGTCTTACAGATTACAGTACCTGCGCATTAGATAAATTTTAATAGCAAAATTATACTGACCAATTAGGATGTGTCACCTTGAATCCCTTGCCGCTATTAGCTAATTGTTTTCGCGGCTTGTTTGCTGCTATCCTACTTTGCACTCTTTGACTACTATATGACTTCGGGTTTGACGGGGACTCGGGTCTGCTCGTTGCAAACGAACATTGACGAGCGGAATTATTTTCCTGATCGTACTGTAAGCATATACTATGCTAAGCGTACGTTATTATATTGAAAGTATGGCATACCAATGTACACACGGCGACAGATCAACTTATTCATAGTTGAAGTCTATGTTCATGGACACAGAGTTGAAATATGGGTAGGTTGATCTCACGCCGTGTGTACTTAATTTACAATCTTGTTGTATTGACGTGATCATTGACGTTCTTAGTAGCCTCGTTCGAGACACCCAATGGGTTGAGCGGAGGCGTATTAATTATGAAATATCTTTAATAAAACACTTTCTTGAAGTACAATCGACAAACAGACTTATTTCAAGGGGGTAAAAGTTAAACTCAAGTGATAATATTCACTGACGAAATGTTAAATGAAAAGGGTAGATTTGGCAGAAAAGGGAGGTGTTTATTGGACAATTCCGCACACTCGCGCTTTCGTTGACAAGATTGATGGCGCGTTGCGTCAGAAATGTTTGTTTGGGCATGCATATGGAAGTTTTAGATTGGTAAAAACAATGACATTCTATACCACGTCATACAAAAACAGAACCAAAAAGTGGCACATGTCTCTAAAATGTCACCTTTGTATGCATCAGTTATGCTCGGCTGTCATACATTGCCGCTGTCATTCCAGTCCTTTCAAATGTATTCGGTCACAAAATAGTAATGTAAAACAATTAGGCCGAATCACCTGATTGTCTGAAAATAAAGATGATTTCGTGCTTAGGATGGCACATTAAGCCGTTGGTCCCGGCTACTATATCTGGTCGTAGTAGTCGTTACATAAAAATCACGTCAGAGGCCGTAAGGCGGTCTGAAAAAACTCTGACACCAGGGCTTGCTCCCCACACGATAAGAAGTTGCGACATCACGCTTGTGTGAAAGTTCTCTAAGATAATGATGTGAGCAAATTTCTCCAGAGATATAAAAATTTGGTTTCTAAAACTACCATAGACACTAGACTAGATAGTATCGATAGCAAAAACCAAATCAAAACCGGTTAAGTAGTTTTAGAATAATAACAGACAAACGCCACTTTTTTGCTGGCACGTCAATGAACCTCGCTGAACAACTGTACACTCAAATATACATATATATAATAATATATATAATATATATAATATAACAGGGTGTAAGTGTAGCCAATTTCTTTACTTTAAAGAATTGGAAGAATATGCAAAGAGGAGATGGAAACTCCTCTGCATCTTCTTTGTGAATGCGGCCCATTGATGTACAAACGAAGTAGCCATCTAGGTAGACAAGTATTAGCGCCAGATGAGATACAAACCCAATGTAAGCCACGGTTTATACAGAAGAGACGTGTGCCGGTGGCGGTTAATCTAAGTAAAACAATATAAACCGTATAGTACGTAGCATAGCGTCGTTTTTGTCGTAAAGGAGAATCGCGTCCACGCCTCCAGGTGACGTCGCCTGGAGGCTCGGCGTGTGTGTTACTTTGACTACCCGCCACCGCCACACGTCTTTTCTGTATAAACCACGCCTTAGAAAACTGCTGCAGTTCCTGACTGCAGTGGGGATCAGTAGGGAAGTGTAAAAGGAGCGTTCACAAAAGACCAGCGATGGTCGCAGTGGCATAATCGCATGTCTGTTAAAGCGTATCCGCCCGGGAACACGACTCTCCATTCTAATCGATGTGAACGAGCGCGTGGCTCCGGTCAGAATTTAGCCGTTTTCTTTGAAAAATGAGATGAAGTTTGATGAATTTTCAAATTAAAGAAAACCAAATCATGTTAAGTTGTATTGTGAATTGTGTATTGGAAATTTTCATTTTCTTCCAATCATAGGGTAAGTCACCCCTTTTTTTTTTCCAAATTCCGTTTTCTTAAGTTTTATTAATTAAAATAGATTTCGAGAAAAACCAAATCACTTCTCATGTCCTGTAGAGTGTTCAGTTTTGTTTTCTGCTTAGAAAGTGTCATAGTTAATGCATAAAATGGTTATAAAGTTACCCAATTTTTCGCTAAAATCGGGCGGTAGGGCCTTAAGCCACCTTGACTCACAAATTCACAATATACTACATACAATAGGCTGATGATGCTGAATAATATTGTTTACGCGTTACAAAAATGACTTCGAATTCTTACAACTTAAATATTTGCTTCCATATTTCCAAGAATAAGTAGGTACACACACATTGATAGACAACTAACGGTCATTGAACTCCCACGTATTTTTCTCCAGTACCATCCATTGCCGTATCTCTACTGAAGCATTGAACAAAATGGGATAGTTGCCAAAAATTTCCATAACTTCTTTAACAATTAATTCATTCGTTCTGGCACTTAATTAATTTCTGATTTCAAAATGTCCTCTTTTTTTTAAAGCGAGAGATTTATTTTTATGCTTAACGACAGTGGGTATGCGTGGGATATAAGGCTTCAAATACACTTGCTAGTTACCACGCGGCGTTTTATCATCAGCCTATACGTCCCAATGCAGCGCACAGGCCTATCCTCAGGAGTGTATGGGCGTCAGTCCACCACGTGTGCACAATGCGGATTGGTAGACTTCACATACGCATTAGAATTTCATCTTCAGCGTATGCAGGTTTCCTTACGATGTTTTCCTTCACCGTTTGAGAGCAGTCGGTATTACGTACATAAGTTAGAAAAATGCATTGGCACGTGGCATGACGTCCGTGCGGATTTTAAACCATCGTGATTTGAGTGTCCAACTTCTCCACTACCGACGCTCAATCACACGGAGTTTTCACATTTATTATAACAGCCAAAAGGAGTTTTTTATCCTTGAGACCACAAGAACACGCGCTTTTTGTGCATACAGGGTCCTTCTTAATATGCTCACTCTTTTAAAGGAATGATCAGACCATCTAACTGAACCACTTTCTCTATGGGACCAACATCGCAATCGCGAAAAAGAAATCTGCCGTCCCATACATTTGGCTCGAGTAGGTTTGCAGTTTTGTATGGAAGAGTTGATTTTTTTCGCGATTTTGATGTTAGTGCCGTAGAGAAAGTTGTTCAGTTTGACGGTCTGATCATCCCCTTAAAAAAGTGTCAGCATATTAAGAAGGACCCTGTATAGTCCCAGATTCTTTTTGCGGATCACAAATTCGACCTCGAGCAGTCAGTCGTCTGTACTGGACATTACACTTACACTTGTTTCAAAATAATAATAGGTCTTATTAGGTCGTGATTCAGAGAAGTCTTTTGAGTGGGAGCTTAGTCTAAGTAGGGTAGAAAATGTATGGATTTTGACGTAAGGTAGTTCGTTCTTCGCGGACAGACCGTCGTCTGTACTAGGCTTTAGACTTGTCTCACACTGCAGTCACGTGTGTCCACAGCCTAAAGTCTATTGTAACTTGATTAACTTGTTTTCCCATCCCACTGTGAATTTTACGCAATTGCAAAGGCACTCTGTGAGTCACTCACGTAAATAGACAGGTACTCGGAATTGAGAATGAAAATCAAATAGTTAACAAGTACAACAAACACATTACAGTAGCCGTGTTTAATGGTGATACGGATAGCCTCATTGTTTCTCCAAAAAATCTGATGTCCCATACATTTGGCTGGAGTAAATCATAAATCAGAAAGTTTATTCATAGAAATGGGTACAAAATAAAGTCTCTCCAAATCTTGCCCGAAGGCGTACAAATATTAGAGTAATAATAGAGTAGATTTGCATTTATGTATGGAACATCAATTTTTTTCAAGATTTCGATGTTGGTGCGATACAGAAAGTTGTTCAGTTTGATGGTCTTAACCACCCCCTTAAATGTTGATTAAACATTAAAGAGGGTGGTTTAGACGATCAAACAGAACAACTTTCACTATGGGACCAATATCGAAATCGCGAAAAAAAATCTGATGTTCCATACTAAACTACAAATCTACTCGAGCTAAATGTATGGGACAGCTGATTTATTTTTTCGCGATTTTCATGTTGGTCCCATAGTGAAAGTTGTTCAGTTTGTTGGTCTAAACAACCACCTTAAAAGTTTTAAATATTTATTGCTACTTTTGTAACACCTCCTACTTAAAATGCTGACAGTTTTTTAAGGGGATGACCAGACCATCATACTGAATAACTTTTTCTATGGGACCAACATCGAAAGCGCGAAAAAAAATCTGCTGTCCCATACATTTGGCTCAAGTAGGTTTGCAGATTTATATAGAACATCTGATTTTTTTTCGCAATTTCACTGTTGGTGCCATAGAGAAAGTTGTTCAGTATGAGGGTCTGATCCTCCTTAAAAAGTGTCAGCATATTAAGGACCGGTATACCACGTGTTCATGAATAAGCGCAAAACCTCATACACCCCAACTGATTTATAAAAAAATAATTAGATTGAAACAATAATTTCATTATTTTGATAATTAAAATTTAAAGTTATTCGCATTTTAAGTTTCCAGGCAAAAATGATTTGTTATCATTTCAGCAATGAATGAAAGCGCTAGCGTGCTCGTGGATACATTTTAAGAATCCTGTTTGGTAGTAAGTAGGGTGAGTATGCCTGTGAGGTCGAGTTCCGAAAATTTTAAATTTTACGAACAAATTATTTAATATTTTGAAAAAATTTACTATGTCGAAAACATGATAATTCGATTCTGCTCTCGATTCTAAACAAACTACTGTCTAGTTTTGCGTTAATTTAGTAATACTTTGTATATTATAACAACAGTAACATTTACGCGTCAGGCAGTAGTAACATTTCAATGACGCATAGGGTGTAGACGCGTAATAATCATTCATACAAATTGATAAGAACAATGCTATCAGTTAAATGTTGCGTTATCGAGCAGTCATAATCGTAACTTAAGCTCACTGCTTTATAATGCGTTGGTAATGCTTATTTGGGTCATTTTCATTAAAAAAAAAAAACACTTTTTTTATACAGGGACTTTCTTAATATGCTGACACTTCTAAAAGGGGATGATCAGACCGTCAAACTGAACAACTTTCTCTATGGGACCAATGTCGAAATCGCAAATAAAAAAATCTGCTCTTCCATACAAAACTGCAGCAGCAGATTGAGCAGATTTTTTATTTGTATAACCGTAGCTCTTAGCCACGGTTTATACAGAAGAGACGTGTGGCGGTAGCGGATAATCTCAGTAACACAATTATAAACCTTATAGTACGTAGCATAGCGTCGTTTTTATCGTAAATAAGAATCGCGCCCGCGCCTCCAGGTGACATCGCCTGGAGGCGCGGGCGTGATTCTCCAAACGACGCTATGCTACGTACTATAAGGTTTATAATTGTGTTACTTAGATTATCCGCCACCGCCACACGTCTCTTCTGTATAAACCGCGCCTAAAATGTGATGATGATGAGAAAAGTAACAGCTGCCGTCGGTAACAAAAATTGTCAGAAGAAATAACGGCTACGGGTCCTTTACTTTTCATTTCAAAACTTAGGGAAGTATATGCGAAATTCCGAACGCATTATTTATGTCGGGGTTAAATTTGGTTTATGGCACAGAATAAACTTATATTACCGTACTAAGGTAAAAGAAAATATAAGAAGCTACCAGGTTTTATTTACACATACGCTACTGAAATGCATTCGTTCTATGAATAAACATATTACCTAGATGTATGGTAGCATAACGCAAGACGTCCCCTCAAGACGCAATAGATTGAAAATTTCGTTCTCTGGGTCTGGGTAGGTCGGTGGCGAAATTGGATAAGCGCACTTTCCCGGTTCGGAAGAGTGCGGGTTCAAGTCCCGCCCGGGAATTAATTTATCAATCTTTAATTTAACGATTTTTGTCGAGTAAGGTTGCAGTTTTGTATGGGCCATCAGATTTTTTTATCCGGTTTTACTGTTGGTCCCATCAATATGATAGTCTGATAATCCCCTTAAAAACCGTCAGCATATTAAGGACCCTGTACCAAATCAGTTGTAGTGTAATTTCTGAACATCCATGAGACCGAGGCCAAAGGGATATTAAGATCCATAATTGTAACACTCGAAATCTACACTAATATTATAAAGAGGAAAGATTTGTACCTATTTTTGTATGTTTGTAATGAATAGGCTCAAAAAGTACTGGGCCGATTTAAAAAATTCTTTCACCAATAGAATGCTACATTCTTCCAATTTGACATAGCCTACATTTCATTTTGAAAAAAATTAGGGATCCTTGGTAAAATTTGAACAATGTAACCGAAGGTGTAGAAAAATGAGTCTTAAAATTTATTTGTCTACCCCGTGCGAAGCCGGGACGGGCTGCTAGTAAAAAATAAAATGATATCTCCATACTTTCGGCTTATTAGGGTCAACACGTCTTTCATGGGTCATATACGTTGTTATAATAAAATCCCCGAAACCATTTTGAATCTTTCCGAAAACATGTCTTTAAAACTCAGATCAAAAAAGTCTATCATAAACTGGATGATTATTTAAATGCTCAAAATGCTTGGGTCTGAGTGTCACTAACTTATAGTACTGTATAGTATCAATTATTTCAGTAAATTGACTATGTATTATTATTATTGTATACATCGCTGGGTGAATACAACAGCGGCACAACTCAAAAATTGGCAGTTTTGAGTTAGCACCGTATTCTGGTTCTACATCGCATACTTTATCTTGTGCAATATAGACCTGACTTGATATTTCACTGAATCAAGAGATAGATGGTAGTTGTGCCACTACTACACTAAATAAAATTGTTATTTTGTGTTATGCAACAATGACACTTTTGAGTCAAAAAGTTGAATTAAAATTATTCCCGTCTGCAAAAACTACCCCTGTTATATTCTGTAAACCACAATGTGAAGGTTTGTGAAGTCAAAGTAGGTCCTGCCTACTTCCAACTCTTCAGGGAATCATGACATCTCTTCTCCTATAAAGTTTTGACTTATGATCATCTACCAATCTGCTTTTTGTACCATGGCTTTCTAGTATAGATAGAAGACTGATCTGTTGTATGAAGTCCCAGATCAGAAGATTAAAACAATGTGATAGTGTAATTTTATGGAAAAGAGCGTAGCTATGTAAGCGTGAGGCTCTATTACTGCTTTCGTATGGTTACTTCGTGAATATAATAGCTTTGGTAAATCTTCTGATTCCTGCATATTCAATATTACCTTTATGCTTTTAAAATTCAGTTTTCTTTTCCTCTTACCTCTTCTTGTCTTATCATTCATCTTTCATCCCAAATGACTGATGTCAGGATGTCTCCATTTATTTCGTCTAAGATAATTTGGGAAAACTTCAACAGATCTTTTCATTGGCTTTCCCCAGATGAAAATATCTGACGACGTATTCATCCAATTGCAAACGAAGGTATTCAACCTGAACATAGGGATCAAGGCAGACACATGAACAGTGACGATAGAACTAGTCCATCATTGTGAGCTATGGAAACAGCAACTGGTTGGTGTTTTTCTAAGAGATAACATCAGAAATGAAGTAGTAACGTCTGAGAACTAAAGCAAATAACGCAGCCCTGAAAATTAGCAAGCTTAGCAAGCAAGTGGCAATAGGCTTGCTTGTCTGCTGAAGAACTGGCAACTGATAAGGAGTATGTGCTCTAGAACAGAAGCTACAAACTAGCGTGGTTATTTTATAATTAAATAGTATGGGACGACCACCGGCCAACTGGCCTGACTACGTAAAATGGGTAGCTGGTAAGAAGACCGAAGATAGAGATTGATAATTGTCTTACACATCGTTCTTGATTTAAGCAGTACTAAAAGATCTATTGAGATCAACATGTGATTGGGCTCATGAGTAATTTCTTGGTCTGGCTCTTATCATCGAACTCGTTGTGTATCTGTCCCGAAACTCTGTCCGAGTTTCGGTACTACTGGTGAAACGTGGATGTTCTGAGACTATGTTCCCTCGGGGAATATAGTCGTGAGCATATGCTTATGCGTTGTGTATCTGAGCTGGTAAGAAGACCGAAGATAGAAATTGATAATTGTCTTACACATCGTTCTTGATTTAAGCAGTACTAAAAGATCTATTGAGATCAACATGTGATTGGGCTCATGAGTAATTTCTTGGTCTGGCTCTTATCATCGAACTCGTTGTGTATCTGTCCCGAAACTCTGTCCGAGTTTCGGTACTACTGGTGAAACGTGGATGTTCTGAGACTATGTTCCCTCGGGGAATATAGTCGTGAGCATATGCTTATACGTTGTGTATCTGATCTGATAGGATCTCATCAGACAACTTCCGCCAATTCAGTAACAGATCAAATTTCCATTTCCTCATTGCTTTGTAAATTCCCATTTCTTCCGTCTCTTCTCTAATGCCATAATTGTGTTTTATTTTGGGTACTAATTACTATCACATTTCTTCATGTTTTCTCAATAATTATCTGGCATAAATCTAAATCGTACCAAAAAGTTAATGCAAAACTGGCATAACTCGGAACCCCCATATTTATGGCCCTATAGATAAAAAAATTGAAGTATATAAATAAAATTCTCAACTCTTATAGATTACTGATATAACACAGATATACAAAAGGCAAACATCAATAATCTAACTCTTACTGTGTAGTAACTACAGACGAATTTGTTCGCGCGCACTCTTTCGCGCCAACTTTAATGTCATTTTTCTCAAAATCAACTTTTTTGACTTGTGCCGTTGTTGTATTCACCCAGCGACATAACCTTAGCTTAAGAATTTATATTGTAATAGTTATTAAGTCGGGTTATGTTGTAGAGTTTCTAACCGCATCTTCTCTACAGCGACAACACGTTCCGAGGCGGTTGGTAGCTTCAAAAAAAGATTTGAAATTTAATAAGTGTGCTTCAAGCTCATATATTGAATAAATTATGTTGACTTTGAATAAATGCTATTCGAATATACGCACATTACATAATTAACGTCTCCCAAACATCTTACAATCATATTTAAAGAAAAATTTTGTAAAATAAATTACAAAACACAATTTCCTAAACAGTGGACATAACCTTTATTGCAAAGTAAAATAAAAACTCAATTCCCGTGTACGTGCTCGTAGCATAATTTCGCAAGAGTTGCAGAGTTTCAGAGGGGGATACGCATAATACCTACTTATTGTCTGTACCCTGCAGCGTAACGACAAAGAGCAGCTTTAAAATAGACTGGTGATTGTTTGAACTCAAGATCCTAAAGAGGGGAATAAGGGGCGTCGAACGGGCGTTGGGATAGTTTCACCATCGTTCGTGATAAGATAGTTTTCTGAAAGATCGAAAAACTAAACTCTATTTAAACTAACTCCGCTGGCTCAGCGACCGAAAATGGGTCTGGGACTACGAAACAAGAGAACACCACTTTCCCCGATTCTGCGCGACTTCTCGCCATGGCTTGTCTGACTCCACAGCTCAGGTACGCTTGACGGCGATCCCCACGGAGTGGTGAATGGCAATAGGTTAGGTATACCGTGTAAACTTCTCTTACTCGTAATCTGTATCGCGTCGTAAGCTACGTGGTACGTAAGCTGCGACGGGCTACGTATACGTAGCATTTCTTTATAAGTGTAGTCTGAAGGAATCAGTCGTCTCTTATGAGACATGACTGGGATGGAGCTATTAGAAGCCGGACACGGCAAATTATACTTATAATGACGAAATAAAAATAAGTATGAGAACAAAATGTAGTATAAGTTACTTGTTAAAATCTCTCATAAATCCCAAATGAAACGACCAAGACTTTACAACGAACTAGAGTTAACCCGCGACTTCGTCCGCACAAATTATATACCTGATATTAAGACAGATCATAAGCTATCAAACAAAAAAAGTTTCATCTAAATCGGTTAAATAGTTATCGCGTGATGCTCGCACAAATAACCAGACAAACAGACAGACAAAAATTCTAAAAAGGTTGATTTGGAGTCAGGGACACTTAAAAACCATATCGTCATCTTTTTTTTGTAAATATCTTCAATGTACAGACACACTTCTGTTACAGTTTTATAACAGTTAAGATTAAAACAAACTATACCCCACATAGGTATAAAACGTAGGTACAAACGATAACCTCTGCGGCCGCATAGTCTATGACAAACGGAGCCACGCCACGTACCACGTGACGCTGAGTCACTGCCGGCATCCATTCAACGATAAAAGCAATGTCAGCTGTCTTTACCAACCGGCCATAGCTGGCTATAGTATAGCGAACGCTGATACCGGTTTATTTAACACAATTAAACTTATCAATTTGTTTTAGCGTGATTGTACCGTGTTGTGGTATCTTAAAACTACTTTTTACGTTAAATAAATAAATATCTTGGACATTGTCACACAAATTACCTAGTCACATTTAAAGTACCAGAATCTAACCTGGACTTGTATTATGATGACGAGACAACGATATAGAATACATAAATAGATAGAAACGTCCATAACTCGGGTACAAATATTCATATTAATCATACAAATATTTGTCCCTTACGGGATTCGAATCCGCGACCCTCGGCACAGCAGGCAGGTTCACTACCGACTGTGCTATCGGGCCGTCTAAACTACCTTTGGGTACGGTTCCGAACCTAAAGGGTAAATCGGCACCCTAATACTAAGCCTGCGTTGGCCGTCCGTCCGTCCTACCTATTTAGGGCTGTAACTTTTGAACCGTAATAGCTAGACAGTTGAAATTTTCACAGAATATGCGTTATTATGGCGGATATTAACATATCAAACATATAACAAATAATACAAATGTTAAAAAGTATATTTAACGGGAGTCCTCATAAAAGAAACTAGAGTTTATCAACGTTATTAATTGTTCTCACTCTATCGTAAAAACGGTAATACATACAAGCGTCAAACTTGGTGTAATTATAGAGCAAACTCTACAGTATACCAATAAATAATAAAAACCGGCCAAGTGTGAGTCGGTCTCGTATTAAAGGTCCAGGACAAAAAAAAATGTTTTTAGTTATAATTTTGTGTGGTGGTGTGGTACAGAACCTTCGGTGCGCGGGTGGCCCGACTCGCATTTGACCGGTTTTATTTAGAATACCCGTCAGGGATGAAAGTCACCCAAAGGGCAATGGAGCTAGGTTTCCCTGCGAGATCGAATCAGAAAATGAAGAGATTCGCAGAAGAACTAAAATAGCGACATAGCCCAAAGAATTGCTAAACTAGAGTGGCAATCGGCGGGGCACGGTGGTCGCAGAACTGATGGCCGAAGGGGCAGAAAATTTCTAGAGTGCTGACCGCGTAGCGTTGGAAAGCGCCCTAGTGGTATAATGCTAGGATTCGTTTAAGGGGATATAATTCGGAGCGCGCTCCATACAAACGTACTATGGTGATATTTTCAATACTAACCAATGAAAGTAAATGAAATTTAGCTGAAACAATCTTGAAACAAATATCTATGCTTGTATGGAGTCAGATTTTCGTTAAAATATACAGTTTCAATGCTAGGATTAATTTAAGATTTGTATGGAAATCTTTGAGGCACTGTAACTTTAAAACTATACATTTTAACGAAAATCTGACTCTATACAAGCATAGAATTTTGTTTTTAGATTGATTCTGAAAAATTTCATTGAGTTTAATTGGTCAGTATTGAAAATATCACCATAGTACGTTTGTATGGAGCGCGCTCCGAATTATATCCTCTTAAGATTTGTATGAAAATCTTACTAACTTTTGTCGTGATTCGTGATATTTTGTTACTAAATCTTTATTTTTCAGTTAACTTGAATGTCATAAAATATTAATCGTGTTGCTAGCACAAAAATAAAGATTTAGTAACAAAATATCACGAATCACGACATTCGGCCATCCGATCCTGTGCAACCTCCTGGTACAGAGCTATCCAACAGTCAGTTCTCATTACCATTTAGTAACAAAATATCACGAAACACGACACTTTGAAATTATATTTTAACGGCAATCTAACAAACATAATACAGACACAGAGATTTGTTTCTAGATCGTGTTTAAAATGTTTATTGAATTTAATCGGTTAATATTAAAACTAGGTCGAATGTCGAAGCTTCGTTTGTATGGAGCACACTGTAAGGACTATCCTCTTAAAAACTATACATTCTTCTTAGAAGAAAGCTGTATTTGGAAGCTGTGACGAAACAGGAATACTTGTATAAGCGAATAAAACTGTGACGAAACAAATCTCTGGCGATAACGGCATTTCAAGAAATCGCATTTCTAACGAAATACCTACTTTAAGGGAATATAATTCGGAGCGTGCTTCATAGAAACGAAGTCTGGGGATATTTTCAATACTAATCAATTAAAGCCGATGAATTTTTTCTGGAACAATCTAGAAACTAATCTCCATGCTTGTATGAAGTCAGATTTTCGTTAAAATTTATAGTTTTAAAATTACAGTGCCTCAAAGATTTCCATACAAATCTTACATTAATCCTATCATTAAAACTGTATATTTTAACAAAAATCTGACGTCATACAAGCATCGAGATTAGTTTCTAGATTGTTTCTGAAAAGTTTCGTTGACTTTAATTGGTTAGTATTGAATGCAGCACGCATTTACGCATTCGGAATAAACTTCTCTTAAGAGCGAACATAAATAACAAAGTATTTTCTTAGCCAAAGACATTATAAAATATTATAATGATGATGGTTTTCTTGTCGATATCGACTATGTCGACTGCTACATTTTAAGCAGTCAAGTACGCATGATATTTTAAAGTGCATAAGTGAACGCACTAAATAAAAAAAAAACAAGAAAAAGGTAAAATAGTTATTTTAATTTGAAAACATACCTAATTCGTTCAACAAAAAATACTGCAGTGTAACAATAATTCGCGTCATAAAATTGACTCGAAAAAAATGTACGCTTATATCGTTTAGCTGTAATAAGACCACATACCACACTGTTTCAAAGTCTCAAATCTACACTAACATTATAAAGAGGAAAGATTTGTACCTATTTTTGTATGTTTGTAATGAATAGGCTCAAAAAGTACTGGGCCGATTTAAAAAATTCTTTCACCAATAGAATGCTACATTCTTCCAATTTGACATAGGCTACATTTCATTTTGAAAAAAATTAGGGATCCTTGGTAAAATTTGAACAATGGAACCGAAGGTGTAGAAAAATGAGTCTTAAAATTTATTTGTCTACCCCGTGCGAAGCCGGGACGGGCTGCTAGTAACTTATAAATAGAGGAATAAAAATGTTAACGTTAGGAATAAAGTTGTTAGCTGTAGGCTGAAAAAAGAAAGATTAAGAAGGCAGTTTTATTATAATCCACAGTAAAAGGTCTATCAAGTCGTTTTTAGGGTTTTAGGTTTCTATTCACAAGTCTACGTTTTGGCCGTCCATCCGTCTTAGCTCTAACGGACTGCATCTTTTTAACCGTAATAGATAGAGAGCTGAAATTGTGACAGAATATTATTATTTTGGATTTGCTAACAAATAATAAAAGAAAAGATGAGAACCGTGGTGGTCCAGTGGCGAGTAACCTTGTCTGCCGTGCAGGAGTCGATGGTTCGATCCCCGTCCAGACCGACTCGTACCAATGAGTTTTTCGGAATTTATGTACGATTTGTACGACCCTTAAAAAGTGTCAGCATATTAAGAAGGTCCCTATATTTAACATTAAAATAATAATGAATCTACTTTTCACGTCTAGATAAACTGTTATCTCACGCTTATCGGTCAATTTTGCGCAAATTTTCCTTCATTTTTAGACGGCAGCCTTTAATTTTTAGAAATAATTTGCTGAGCCTCCTAAAAACCGGCCAAGTGCCGGTAGGCACGGAGGGTTCTGTAAATGAGTGTTTTCTTTTATTAGCATATGCTCACGACTATATTCCCCGAGGGGGTAGTCAGAGATATTCTGAAACCTCAGAACATCCACGTTTCACAAGTAGTACCGAAACTGTCCAGTGTGACAGGGAGTGAGCCCGTCGCCACTTGTAACGGACAGTGGGTACAATACATGCCTCGAAATTGAAGCATGCAGGTTTCCTCACGATGTTTTCCTTCACCGAAAAGCCAGTGGTGTTACAAATCGTACATAAATTCTGAAAAACTCATTGGTCACAAAGATGACGTATTTTCATGTAATTTTTAAACATTTTACTCGTTTTAATTAGTTTCAGATTTTTTGTATTTATACTTACATATTCACCATTAGTTTATCCAGTTTATAAAAAGTTTTTCGTTAATTCTTTTTAAGGGTATATTATTAATGTTGGTGCGCTCCATACAAACGAAGTCTGGTGATATTTTCAATATTAACCAATTAAACTTAATGAAATTTTGTAGAAACAATCTAGAAACAAATCTCTATGCTTGTATCGTATCAGATTTTCCTTAAAATGTACAGTTTTAAAGTTACAGTGCCTCAAAGATTTCCATACAAATCTTAAATAAATCCTAGCATTGTAACTGTATATTTTAACGAAAATCGGACACGATACAAGCATAGATATTTGTTCTTAGATTGTTTTTGCAAAATTTCATTGAGTTTAATTGGTTAGTATTGAAAATATCACTAGACTTCGTTTGTATGCAGCGCGCATTTACGCATTCGGAATAAACTTCTCTTAATCGAAAATACGGCACACGCACGCACTTTTCGGAGGGCTTCCCGTTTGTCATAGAAAATATTCATCTGAACTATAAGCCCCTTAAAAAGATTTCGACTTGTATGAAGAGATTTTTTTCAATTATGTATATAAAAAAAGTACTGCACAAAATAAAGTATAGGCTGTGCCAAACCGATTCCATTGCAGCAAGTACTTTTAAAATAACTGAAATACCTAGACTTGGCATCAGAATACACCGCTTCGATTTCCGCTCGGAAAAATATGCTTCAATATAAATCTTTTGCAAGTTACGTTTTTCAATTCGATGAAATATATTTAATACTTCATACTGATAGAAGTATGAATAAGTTTATATGTTTTATGATTGATGTGATGTTTGCTATTTAATAAAAACCATCAATCATGTATTTTTTTGATTAAAATCAGTAATTTAAATCAAACTTGTATTTTTTCCAATAAAAGTTCACTGATTAATTTGAAATCTAGGACTAGAAATGGAGGTTTATTTAAGTGAATAGTGTTTATTTTTACTTATGTTTTTACCCGACTGCGACAGAAGGAGGGTTATGTTTTTCGAGCGTATGTATGTATGTATGTATGTATGTTTGTATGTCTATTTCTTTGGCACGGCCTACAGCCTAAACGGCTTGATGGATTTTAACGTATGGGGTGTCATTGGATTCGTAAAAATCGTGAGAGTGACATAGGGTATATTATTTCAAGATGGCGTCTACAAATTAAAAAAAAGAGGGGGAATAAACATTTTTTTTTTGTTAAAAATTACAATATGGGTATCAAATGAAAGCTAGTGATCAGACGATTCCAAATATATAAATATTATAGTACTTTTATGTTACCGTTTCGACACAAGACTAAAAAGTATGAAATAAACTAAATTATTAAGATAAACAAAAAACCCGACTGCTTAAAAAACCTATTAACTGAAAAGAGAAAAACAAGCTCTAAAATCACTAATCAGCTATAACACCTGTATTTAAGCTAATATAATTTGAATGTTATTAGGTAGGTATTGCAGGCGGGGTCAAAAATAACCAACCAAAAATCTCCTTTGTCCCCGTTTGCGATATCTACCTAATAACATTCAAATTATATTAGCTTAAATACAGGTGTTATAGCTGATTAGTGATTTTAGAGCTTGTTTTTCTCTTTTCAGTTAATAGGTTTTTTAAGCAGTCGGGTTTTTTTTATATTTAGCTTATGATTTGACTTGAAATCTGGTGTATAATTTGTGCGGACAAATTTACGGGTAAACTCTAGTATTGAATAAATGGCAAACTCAAAATGTTTTATTCAAAGTAATATGACATGGATAGCTTTCTGACGTCATTTTTGACTCTCGTCTTTAAGAAAAGCTAAATATTAGACTACGCTGAGAAAAAAATGCTACGTATAGTACGTAGCCCGTCGCAGCTTACGTACCACGTAGCTTACGACGCGACACTGTTCACGAGTTTTGTCTCGTACTTCATAATGAAGCTTCATTATGAAGTACGAGACAGCATAAATACTGATGCAACACTCGTAATCAGTATCGCGTCGTACTGAGAAAAAAATGCTGCGTATACGTAGCCCGTCGCAGCTTACGTACCACGTAGCTTACGACGCGATACTGTTCACGAGTGTTGTCTCGTACTTCATAATGAAGTACGAGACAACTTAAATACTGATGCAACACTCGTAATCTGTATCGCGTCGTACTGAGAAAAAAATGCTGGGTATACGTAGTCCGTCGCAGCTTACGTACCACGTAGCTTACGACGCGATACTGTTCACGAGTGTTGTCTCGTACTTCATAATGAAGCTTCATTGTGAAGTACGAGACAACATAAATACTGATGCAACACTCGTAATCAGTATCGCGTCGTAAGCTACGTGGTACGTAAGCTGCAACGGGCTACGTATACGCAGCATTTTTTTCTCAGTGTACGCTTGTAGAGATTTCAAAACATAAATAATCTACATCAAAACACGAGGGTTTTGCTCAGAATCATTACTACAACTACCAAACAGTAAAGTAACAAGGTAAATTTTAAGAATTTTGAAATTTTGTGTTCAAAAACGAAAATTATTACAAACGCAAACAATACTATCGTTAAACTCCATTATAAACAAAAATTCAATTGAGTCAGTAACAGAAAAGGCAGTTAAAGCTTGTCTATGAAGTCTACCACTCGTAACAAGCTAACGCGACACGCAATCTATTTTCGATTTAATGGCGTGTTCCATAAATGTCATTTCTGAATAACGCAGCGAGGGGCTGCGAGTGAAATATTAATTTGTGATTTTCGAACGCGACGAGGGGTTTTAAACTTTTAAGAACCACGCAGCCTACACGATACCTAATGTTTTATACGTTGGCCCGATAAGTCAGTTGGTAGGGAACCTGCCTGCTGATCCGAGAGTCTCGGGTTCGAAGGCAATTATTGAATATTTGTACCCGAGTCATGGATATTTGTATCAATTCAGGGTGTCAAATTAAATGTGTTACATATAGGATCCTTCTTAATATGCTGAAACTTTTTTAAGAGAATGATCAGACCATCAAACTGAACAACTTTCTCTATGGCACCAATATCGAAATCGCGAAAAAAAACAGCTGTTCCATACAAAACTACAAACCTACTCGAGCTTTTTTCGCGATTTCGATTTGTGTCCCATAACATGCCTCCACCAACAAGAACTGGGCATGGTGGAGTATGGCCCACTCCCTCTCACCATTATTCGTGAGAGGCCTTTGCCCTGCAGTGGGATCCGACTAGCTATAACTTTTACTTTACTATATTATCTACCTCAACGAAAACCCAGGCCATAGCGCGGTTTAACTTTAACAAGCGCAAAAACAATACCAAACAGCAAAAAAAATACGAAACACAAAATGTTGGGAGTAGAATTTCAAACAGAAAAATAAAGTCCTTTTTTATTAGAGGAAAACAAAATACATTTTCGTTTCTTTTGAGCGTCGTGTAACTGTGATAAATTGACTTTGTTTGTTGGTCGTAAATAAGTTACTTGTACGACTTTTTGGGCGTGACGGTTTGAAAAAAAATGGGTAAAGTTCAATAAATAACAAATAAAGCATTCAGTCTATAAGTTACTTTGAGCTTTGCGAAGTCAACTTTAGATACCATCACACAAGCTATTTTTGAAATCAATTTCGTCATCAACGTGACCTGCAGCAGGGGGAAGATCTTCTACCGACTTCTTTAGACGTGATTTAGCTCAAAGGGTAATTTAAATATCGAAACAAACTCTTAAATACCTAGTCTGAAATCAAAATAAAACTTAACATCTTTTAGTCGCGTTGTAAGTCAGTTACTGGGTAGTCTCGTGTCGCGAACCTCCTTTCCAGCTTGCCACGAAGCTCCACCATTTTATATTCGCGCGAATGTGTTTTTGTACATAAAACAATCCCTGAGATTACGATACTCCCAAAACTGACGCACTCGACGATAGCCAAACGCTTATTATACATACATAAACTCACGACTATTATACCTTTCGGGGTGGTCGGAAACATTGCTACTGCCAACTTTATTGCAGACAGATCTAAAGGCTCATGATCATCAGCCCATCATCGTCCACTGCTGAACATAGGCCTTCCCAAGGCGCGCCACAAAACTCTGTCCTCGGCCTTCCTCATCCAATCGCACCCTTCTACTTTTTTAGGTTGTCTGTCCAGCGGGCAGCAGGGCGTCCCACACTACGCCTACCAGTTCGCGGTTAAAGGCGTTTGACAAATTAAATTAGCCATGTACCTAACTTATAAAATAAAAAATCTTTAAGTTCCCAACTGAAAACCTTTTTTCGTCAACGCATTGCCATGCACGATCCCGTTTTTGGTTTTTATCTAGCCCTAACACAATATCTTCCGAAGTAATCAAAGCAGAACGGTCTAGGGGAAGGGTGGAAACTTTATTTCCTTTATATTCCACCCCTAAACTATCAGGTTACCAAATCAAAAAACGTATGCGGGGAACATGTTCGACGATTTCATAGGAGAAAATATTTCTACATTTAGAAATAATACAATGTGTTAATGAATTAACGCAAAACTAGAAAATAGTTTGTTTAGAAACGAGAGCAGAATCGAATTATCAAAGTTTCAGCATACTTCAAAATATTAAATAATTTTTGCGTATAATTTAAAATTTACTGAACTCGATGCCAACCCACCGCACAGGTACGTTATGGTACGGTATGTTTTTTGGTGTAAAATAAAGTATAATTGATTGATTGATTGAGGTACACTCACCCTACTTACTACCAAAACAAGATTCTTAAAATATATCCATGATCACGTTTCATTCATTGCTGAAATGATAGCAAATCATATTTACATGAAAATTTATAATGCGAATAACTTTAAATGTTAACTATCAAAATAATGAAATTATTGTTTCAATCTAATTATTTTGTTATAAATCATTTTGGGTGTATGAGGTTTTGCGTTTATTTATTAACACGTTGCATACGTTCATTGATGTCAAATTGTTTCAGTAAGCAAAATGCGGGGCACATTTCTCAGATAGCCGATAAAACTGAAGAGTTCTCGAGTGGCGATTGCGTACTGGAAAGCGCAGCGTGGGTAGGGCCACAAGGTGGACTGTCGACCTGGTGAAGGCGGCGGGAACCCGTTGGATGAGGGCAGCGCAGGACCGGTCGTTGTGGCGATCCTTGGTGGAGGCTTATATCCGATAGAGAGAGTAATTGAGGAGCGTACAGACAAACAGAGAGTGGATTCCTTGTTTCACTACGGGACTCCGTAAGGCAAGTATGAAATGTTAAATAACAAATCAGACTTCTAATAATAACAGTGTCAAATAAATATAATAGTAACTTGTTAATAAAAATCAATGCTGACCTACTTTCAGGTGAACTGCCTAGAGCTGATTGATGAGAAACGTGCAATTGAAGGCGTACTATCATGACTAAAATCTATTTATCATTATAAACAATTTTTCTTTCCCTCTAATGTATCTATATAAATAAATCGTGGCTGCCGATTACACTCAACTCAAAATGTTTTATTCAAAATAATATCACATGGATAGCTTTCGAAGAAGAAGAGTTTCCGTTGTAGAGAAGATGCGGCAGAAACTCTACAACACAACTCGTTAAAAAAAAAAATTACTAAGTACACTTACAATATTGAATTACATAGTGTAACATTGTCAAGACAAGATATTTTGGTCATTAGCCTTTTTTACAGAGGACTTGCTTAGCATGGGACTTAAACTTTTTGTCTGTCAAGTTTAGAATATCATCTGGTATCTTATTATAATAGCGTATACAGTGCCCCATGAAAGATGTGTTGACTTTACCGAGTCGAAAATGTAGGAATAGTAATTTTTATTATTTATTTCTTGTATTTTTAATATTTGTCGGTTATAGCCACTGCATATAAGATATCGATTTAGTATATATAGCATGGCATCAGTATGGCACAAAGTTACAGAGGCTCAAAGATTTCCATACAAATTTTAAATTAATCCTAGCATAAATACTATAAATTTTAAAGGACATCTTACAAAATATGGACACAGATTAGTTTCTAGATCGTGTTTAAAAGATTTAATTTACTTTAATTGGAAAAATATTGAAAATAGGACGAAACTTCGTGTGTATGTGTATACAGCGCGCTCGGAGGCCCTCACAGTTATACAGGGTGAAATTGATGTCATTAGCATCCTATTAAACTAAGAGTCTACCCATCAAACTGAACAACTTTTACTATGGGAGCAAACCGATAAGAGCAAAAAAAAATCAACATTTGAGTCTTTTATTCTTTTATTTTTATGCATTTACTCCCATAATAGTTGTTCAGTTCGATGGGCAGACTCTTAGTTTAAAAGGATGCTAATGATATAAATTTCACCCTGTATACTCTTAGCAACATGATTATTAACGAGACAATCCAGTTGGTCTAATAAATTCAACAACACAAAGTCCAATAAAAACAACGTCCAATAAGTTTCGACTATTACTCATGCTTGGGATTTTCCTTACGCCTATATGCGTCCACGACACCAATTTTCCTCTAAATAATAAATGATACCGTCTGACCTTTTATGGAGAGCGTCATACTTACATTTAACTTTGTATCAAAAGTCAAATATTGGTTCTTTCACTACTATTTCATTTCAAATAAGGACGAACAGATATTCCGATTCTTATACAACGTGTTAATGAATTAACGCAAAACTAGAAAGTAGTTTGTTTAGAATCGAGAGCAGAATCGAATTATTAAAGTTTTAACAGAGGTTACATTAGTTCAAAATATTAAATAACTTGTTCGTATAATTTAAAATTTATTGATCTCGATGCTAACCCACCGCACAGGCACACTCACCCTACTTACTACCAAAACAAGATTCTTAAAATGTATCCATGAGCACGTTAGCGTTTTCATTCATTGCTGAAATAAAAACAAATCATTTTTGCATGAAAATTTTTAATCCGAATAACTTTAAATTTTAATTAATAAAATAATGAAATTACTGTTTCAATACAATTATTTCGTTATAAATCAGTTGGGGTGTATGAGGTTTTGCGCTTTTTTATTAACACGTTGTATAGGTATTATTCTTTGACTAATTATTATAAGGACTAGCCTTGCGGTAGCATTTCCCCTCTGCCACGGTATAAGCACAATTGATCTTGTGCATTTACATTCAATTTTACACCTTATCACTAAACGAGACAGCCTATAATTGCGAAATAATAACTTCGAACTTAGAACGTTTGGGGTTCACACGAGACTACTTTTCATGATTTTTAGCATTCAAAATTAGAATCTAAAGTTATGGGGAATAAAATCCAAAGTTGCGGATTTCATGTTACCTCGCCCCCCCGCAAAAAGTGGCAGAAATGTTTGTTAGTAGAATTACACGCGTAACCAGTCCACATATAAATAGTCAAAGGTATTATTATAACGAAGAGTTAGTTAAAATAAACTTTAGGTTCAATAATTGGGATAATATCCGAAAGGCCGTTGGATGTAGGTACGGGAAAGGATGTGCGTAAAATTAAGCTTGCTATAACCATTGTACCCTTTAACAGGGCTGGCACAATCGGATATTAGATTTATGTTTTGGGGTAAATTTTATATCACTGCGGATAACTTCAGAATGTATTCTACTCATCAAACTGAACAACTTTCACTATGGAGCCAACTTCAAAACACGAAAAAAAACGGATTTCCCATACAAAACAGCAGTACCTATTCGACTCAAATGTATGGGACAGAGGGGTTTTTTTTTCGCGATTTCGAAGTCGGCACCATAGTGAAAGTTGTTCAGTTTGATGAGTAGAATACATGCTGAAGTTATTCACAGTGATATAAAATTTTACCTGTATTTGTACCAGTTTCATATCATACCAATTCAGAATATCCACATTACACTATTTGTGTCCTAACTGATTATAATAATATTTTACATGGGTGTTAAATGCGTTATACTTTATTGGATGCTGCAGACCATCAAACTGAACAACTTTCACTAAATAGCCAACATCGACATCGCGAATAAAACATCTGCTGTTCCATACATTTGGAGCCGCTGATGTTTTCTATGGAACAGTTGCATAAAATAACCCCCAAGCCACGGTTTATACAGAAGAGACGTGTGGCGGTGGCGGATAATCTAAGTAACACAATATAAACCTTATAGTACGTTAGTCTTAGGAAATCAAATAACATTCCAATACGCCGCTTTTTAAACTAATTAGGTTGGTAAATAATCAATTTCAACATGCTTTGTTTTGAATATTATTTTGTCAAGTCTTTTTATTAGTAAATTAACGAAAGCTTGATTCAACGGACTTTGTAAAATAAATCGGATATTCGATACGAAGTCGATACGTGATCCATAGTTTCGACAACCCTGGCTTTAGGTGAGTCGGGGCGAATCCGAGTGGAATATAAATTGGAAAGCAGTTTTGTATTAAACATAATAGGTAGACAAGTAACCTAATACATTATTATGGATCCTAGACTAAACTCGAACATACTAGATTACGTAAAAACGTATTTATGAACAGTCGGTAAGCAGTTTTTCGTAGAAATAGATCTGTACTTCTTTTTAGGGTTCCGTACCCAGACCGTATTACTATAATGTCCGTCCTAACGGTTGTATCTTTCGAACCGTCATAGGTGGCCGGTTGAAATTTTCACACAATACATGTCATTATATTGTATTTAGCATAGCATAGCATGTGCTCACGGCTATATTCCCCAAGGGGGTAGTCAGAGATATTCTGAACCTCAGAACATCCACTTTTTACCAGTAGTACCGAAACTCTGTCCAGTGTGACGGGGAGTGAGCCCGTCGCCGCTTGTAATGAATAGTGGGTACAATACATGCCTCGAAATTGAAGGATGCCGGTTTCCTCACGATGTTTTCCTTCATCGAAAAGCCAGTGGTGTTACAAATCGTACATAAATTAAGAAAAACTCCTGCACGGCAGGCAAGGTAACTCGCCACTGGACCACCACGGCTTTTTTGTTGGATTTGACGACAAATAATAACAAAGTAAAACATTAAGGAGGGTTCCCATACAGGAAACGTGTTTATTCAAACGTTTTTTGTTCTTGCTCTATCTCAAAAACGGTAATACATACAAGCATTGAACTTGGTGTGATTATAGTGCAAACTTAACAAAAGACTACACTACAGTATAACAAAATATAATAAAAACAGGTCCAGTGTACGTCGGGATTGCGTTAAATGTCACTGATTTATTGTATTTTATCCCACTGCTGGGCAAAGGCCTCCCCCTTTATCCTCCATGCATCCCTGTCCTGAGCCAGTTCCATTAAGGGCTTTGGTAAGTAAAATATACAGGGTGTATTATGTTGAAGAGACGAAAGATGTGTGTCGATCTATTGTCTCTGCCTGCCCAGTGGGACATAGGCGTGAGCGAATGTATTTTATTTAGCAATAAAAAGTAAGCCAAATTGTGAAGGAAAAGACTTATATGGATGTTGAAGACACGAGAGTGTCAGAATCGTAGCATGTGGCGATCTGTTGTCTCTGCCTAGCCCAGTGTGACATAGGCGTGAACGAACAGTGGCGTGCACTCAGGGTAGACAAAAATACAGTTAAACCCTAATAATTTCTAAACTAAAAGCATTTTGTTTACTAAATGACTTTGATTTGTTTAAATACAGACTAATTAAACAATAAAAAATTAATTTAGTAAACAAAATACCTTTAGATTAAAAATTATTAGGGTTTAATTGTATTTGTGTATACCCAGAGAGCACGCCACTGTGAAAGAATATGTAGCAGTGATATGTCAGACAAATTTATAGCTACTGGCCGTATCTAAGTAGATAATCCGTCAAACGAAATACGCTGCATCATTCATTCGACCTCTCGCGTCGGTCGTATTCGACAAATGTAATACTGCAATTTATCATACTTAGGCACGGGTAATGTGCCCCAGATGAGTCTTGCTATGGGACAAATACGTAAGTGTTTTTGTTCCAATCATTAGTCGATTGGAATGCCAATGTAACGGTGTATACAACGTTTTAATGATAATGAATTAACGCAAAACTAGAAAGTAGTTTGTTTAGAATCGAATTATCATGTTTTCAACATACGTTTTTTTTTTAAATATTAAATAATTTACATCAATAAGCGGGTCCACACACAGCCTCGCGCGAGGCTCGCCGCGCGCGGCAAACACCCTGCCGCGCGGTCGGTGAGCGAGGACGTGCCACGCGCGCGGCAGGCGTATGCTCAGCCTCGGTCGAGCCACGAGGCTGCTCGCTTGGTGTGGACCCACCAATTTAGCTTCTATTTTACTACTATACCATACAAAGACTTATAACACTAAAAAGGTATCAAGCAAACCATTTTAGTAAACCCAAAATAGGTAAACAGGGCTCCAATTATCATGTTGATGTTGTAGTTTCCAAATTAGGTAGACTGTATCAATTGATCTAATCAAATTATGTTATTGAACCTGAATCTGTGATAATTATTGACTGTTATTATTATTGTTGGCTGGGCTATTGCAAGCAATTGTCGTTATGTAACACTGTGACCATTGCTGGTCTTTTGTGTTCGCCCCAAGCTCACCCATATTTTACACATACATCCGAACAAAAGTTTTTATTATTCTCGGGTATGCAGGTTTTCTCACGATGTTTTCCTTCACCGCCGAGCTAGTGATAATGATAAATACAACCGTACATTAATTCCGATGAACTTAATGGTACAGGCCAGGAATCGATCCGCCGCCTCGTGATCGAGTCGCTAGCTCTCTTCCGTATGGACTATCATCGCTCTAAATTGACTGTTAGGTAAGTACGACAATTATTGTAGGTATGTGCAGTCGCCATCAGATATATCGTAGCATACAAAGTGTTCAAATATTTCTGAGCAGTGCTAATTTTCAATAAATTATATTAGGCATATGTGTTTTTTTGCTTTCGATGTACCTAATACCGATTGCTCGCAAACAGTGAAAGAAAACATAGTGAGGAAACCTGCATACGCTGGAAGAAGAAATTCTGACGCATATGGGAAGTCTACTGGGTAGTGTTGGTCACGCGTGGTGGACGTAACGCCCGTACATCCTCCCTGGCCTATGCCCAGCAGTGGGACGTTTAGAGGCTGATGACATAGACCATAACTAGGGACTAGCCTTGCTGTAGCATTTCCCCACTGTCACGTTACAAGATCAATTGATCATGTGCATTTATTGTTGTCATATATTGTACGAGTGGCGTTCGGGGTTCACACGAGACTTTTTTCGAATTCGAATTTAAGGAATGGACAAAAATTTAAAGTTGCGTATTTCATGCCACCTCGCCCCCCGCAAAAAGTGTCAGAAAAGTTTGTTAGTAGAATTACACGCGTTACTCGTCCATAGTTATATTTTCTAAGGCTGATGATGATGAACAATATTTTAAGTATAGGTAGCCTACATAGTGACAAATGTTAATGACCTTTATAATACCTAATAAAAAATTATGAATCATGTAAAATAATCATTGTGGTATTTGATTAATGATAGAAAATTATAGGTAGGTAATTAAGAATCTTAATTAATAATAATGATTAGCAATCTATATTTTGAAACTGTGATAGGTAATATCAAGTTAATGAGGTTGATTAAAGTCGGGTTGTGAGCAGTGAGAAATGAATCAAAATGGTGTTTTATTTACACTTGAAACTCTCCTTTTTCCATTAGCATAGAGGTAAATAAGATTTCTCTAGTGGTAGTAGTTATAAAAACCGAAAAGCGGTAATAGTCCATACGGAAGAGAGCTAGCAACTCAATCACGAGGGAGCTGTTCGATTTCTGGCCTGTACCACTAAGTTCTACGGAATTTGTGTACTAGCTCGGCGGTGACGGAAAACATCGTGAAGAAACCTGCATACCCATAGCATATGCTCACGACTATATTCCCCGAGGGGGTAGTCAGAGATATTCTGAAACCTCAGAAGATCCACGTTTCACCAGTAGTACCGAAACTCTGTCCAAAACCTGCATACCCAAGAATGCAAAAAAAAAAAACAAGATAGTTCTGATATATTTGTAAAATATGGGTGAGCTTGGCGCAGACACCAGCGATGGTCACAAAGTGTTCAATAAACACCCTTGCTTGCAATAGCCCAGCCAACAATATTGCATAAAAACCACATCAGAGGCTGTAAGGCAGTCTGAAAAAACTCTGACACCAGGGCTTGCTGCCCACACGATAAGAAGATTAGCATAGAATAAATAGTACTGTGTACAGATATAGATGGTTTAGGGTCAAGACACATTACATGATGGTGACCGACTGTGGGCCCATACAAAACTGAGATTTAGTATAGGAAGCCGTCCACCATCGACGCCGTGACGACGGCTTACCAAACTAATTAAATTTATGATGTCATCTTTCTATGGGCCCTCCGTTGGTCACCGTTGGGAAATGCGACTCAACCCTTAGTTACATACAGACATTGAATGAGTGTAGACTTAATAGGGAGATTAATTAATCGAATGTGAGCGGACCAGTCAAGAGAGCGTCCGTGGAGAACTTACCACAACAACCAAATAAATGATCTTCTCCGATAAGGACAAGTGCATAGCACCCTGAACCGAGGGAAGTGCAAGAGATGTATGAGAGTGGATGAGGTGAGAGAAATATGTTAGACATAGTGTGTGGTAAAACTCGGACACCAGCTGCCCGCTCGATAAAAAGATTGTGTGTAGCGGGCCTTAGTCACAGAATAAATACTAGTACTACCCGTACAGAAGAATCACTTCGGAAACTGATTTAAATAAATAGCGACACTCTCTGCACTGCAACTTGCTATCGACTATCATACAATTCGCAAATAACCTACCAACCATCACAACAGCGCACGTGCCAACAAAAATGAACCGAGTCATTAGACATGAAAGCTTCCTTTACATAGTCTCCCTCTTTCATTCTTTCACCTGCTGGCAGCGTGACATCGCTAGGGTTTTCAAGTCTCGCATTGACTTTACATGGTTATACCTAACCTATTGCCATTCATCACTCGGTGGGGATCGGCCGTCAGGCGTACCCGAGCTGTGGAATGAGACAGGCCTGCCGTAGTCCCTGCCTAATCCCGTGGAATAATAGCGTGAGTATATGTACTATGAACAGGTTTCAGCATCATGATATAATCATAGAAGTTACTAAGGTTTATTAATTCATAAACTTGAGCATTTAGCTATTAAACATTCTCATGTTATTTCGGTGCTGCAGCAACCCTAAGACTGAAGATAGGGTTATCTACTACTCCAATGACATTCTATAAACAGGACCAACCACGTCATACAATAACAAAACCAAAAAATTACACATGTCTCTAATGTCACCTTTGTATGCATCAGTTATGCTCAGCTGTCATACATTGCCGCTGACATTCCAGTCCTTTCAAATCATTCAATTCAATTCAATTCAATTTTTGTTTAGTGGCATCCGATGTGTTATCACAATTCAGCCAATGTCTCGTTATGTGGAGAGTATACGAAGGAAAATGATCAGTAGTATTTATTAAGTCTAGAGTGGCAGTTTTGCCAATGTAAGTAGTTTATAATCTCAAGTGATTGTTTTAAGGTTAAAACACAAAAGAGTTCACAAAATGGTGGAGCCACGTGCAATCCCAACGCGCCGACACGCACGCGTCCGTACTCCGCCAGAATTGCAGCGCGACTCCTTTCAAATCATTCCAATGTATTAGGTCACAAAACAGTAATGTAAAACAATTTGCGGTCCCGTTAATAGCGCACTGATGCATAGAATCTCACTACACCAATAAAATTTTAAGAATGGGACAAAAGTTCGATCAGGAAACAAAATGTATATTTGATTGATGTTGTCAAAGAAAAATAACTAAGTTTACGAAAGTAATAAAGATAAAGATAAAGATGCATTTATTTGTATGACATGCATAGTTTTACAAGCAGGTGTTACAATAATTATTATGTCCTACATGTCTTACCTTATGGCTTACAATTAAGTATCAAAATTGAATTGAATGTTTTGAAGGTTCCATCTTTACTAAACTAAAAATAAATTGTTAATCCGTAGAGATTAAAATAGTTAAATATCATCGAAACTTATACTTCATTCCAAATAAGGACGACAAGATTTTCTGATTCCTATTTAGTTATCTGGCTAATTCTGATTCCCAAATGTTATTAATTTATTGGATACATGCATTGGAAAAGACGCGAAAAAAAAATCTGCTGTTTTATACAAAACTACAAACCTACTCGAGCCAAATGTATGGGATAGCTGATTTTATTTTGTGATTTAGATATTGGTCCCATAGAGAAAGTTGTTCAGTATGATGGTCTAATCATCCTCTTTAAAAAGTGTCATCATATAAAGAAGGATCCTGTATACTATCCGACATATCTTGGATGCTACTAAAGCTGTTCTAAGAATAATTGAGAGGAAGTGTTTCAAATCTCTGTTTGTGTAATGCAAAATAGACTTAAAAGTACGTTGCTATTTTGAATGGAGTATAAGTTGTATGTATATGCTCACGACTATATTCCCCGAGGGGGTAGTCAGAGATGTTCTGAAACCTTAGAGCATCCATGTTTCACCAGTAGTACTGTCCAGTGTGACGGGGGGCGAGCCCGTCGCCACTTATAATGGACAGTGGGTACAATACATGCCTCGAAATTGAAGCATGCAGGTTTCCTCACGATGTTTTCTTTCACCGAAAACCGAGTATAAATTAGTTTCAATTAATTGTTGAAGAGATTAAAACCTGTGTGAAACAGCTGATATGTTCAAAGTGTAAATGAATCGGTTATACTGGAAATGTAAATAACAGCAGCATCGGATAGTTATTATAAAATATAAGAGTACAAACTGCACTCACATAACAGTTCATAAATGTTTACGATCAAAGAAAAAAATAAAATAGAGTAATTCGCCGGTCAACGCGTACCGGCTACGCGTTGTTTGTAAACAAATGACATATGATCAAGTGACCGGCGTCATACCGTTTTATCTACCAATATTCCGCATTTATTCCCCTACAAAATACTGAAAACACAGCTCGATTGCTTCGCAAATAGACGAGAAAATCGAGTTTAAGTTAGCTATGGGACGCAGTGGCCTGATAAAAAACCCCATGTGGAAAATAGCGCCAAAATTTGACACATACATTTCGACACGTGTTATTTTGAAAGTATATTTTTGGATAGCACAACAATGCATTTTTCAGTAAAATAGTGTAATTAGCAGTCGAAATGAAATAAGAAAATTATTATTTTCTCAAAATCTTATTCCAGATAAATTATAACGCCTCTAGCGGTGGAAATACGAAACACAAAACACATAATGGCGGCTACAGTAGTTACGAGGACTGAATACCTAAATGCGCAAAATACTTACGCTTTCCTCCTCCTTTTCCATTCCAGAGGGCATCTGAGGTACTGCACGATTAATCGCCGAGTAGTCCGGTAAATCCGGGAGCTCCTCGGCGAGATATATGGGCATTGGTTTCGACGCATCCAGGGCCCTCGCCCTAAACGATAGCTTCGACATTTTGTTGACAGAACAAAACACGCTAGCGTCGACACGAAAATGCACTCATAAAACACTTTATAGCTCCTCTAGGAGGTCCCAAAGGACCGCAAACTGCACTTTGCACACTCTAGTTCGTTCCCATGGTTAATTTTTGCACGCACTCAGTCACAATTAATGAAAAACAATAACGAAAATTCACATATTGAGCGTACTTTGCAGAAAGCCATCATGGCGGCTTTCCGTTTGGCGGACGACCATGACCAACTTCCACCTCGGACGACGTGCGCGGGAAGGAAACACGCGGGAACTGCACCGATGTTTTGTGTACTTTTTTCACTATTTAATTTATTTATTATCATTATAACTCATCACTAATAAAATAAAAATGTTTTACTTATTTAAAATATATTATTTCTGACGTAAAAAGAATAAAACGTTTTATAAAAATATAAAATACTGAAATGACGTCGTACATTCGATGTCAAACCATAGACAAGCAATTTTTTTTTTACGTTTCGTTTCACGTAAAATTTTATGGCCTGGCACCATGTGAAATGAAAATACAAGACAATAATTTGATTGAATCATTGGGGGAAATATTATGTAGGTTCTCGTCTCGTATACTCATAAATAATAGGAAAGATAGACAAAATATTACATATCTCTACTTTTTATAATAATTATGCTAGTAGAAGTTTTCTTTTTTTTAAATTCAAATCGTGGACGAATGATGCTCTCCATAGTAATTTTATTAATTAATAATAAATATAAATAGATTTAAATTTTAACGCTGCTGCTGATTTGAAGGTGTGACTTTCAAAATCCAATTCCAGCTCAGCATCATATTTATCATCATCGACCACCCATTATGCGGCTGCGCAGACAAGGGGCATTTTTGCCCACAGGCACGCATCACATCTACACGATGAAAATTTACGGAGATATGCGTAAGTAAGGCACAACTGAAGAAAATCCCATACTGAGGCAGAGTGCCCATGGAATATAGGCCATGAGCATAACTATAACCGGCCAGCCTGCGACCGCCAGTAGCAAGACTCAAATTTGACGATTGCCACATCAGAAATGAATTATACTGTCGTTTAGTGGTACTCATAAAATTGTATGTAAATGCACGTAAATCTTGATGATTGATTTGAATTGATCAGTTGATCTTTGTACCTTGGCAGAGGAAGATGCTAACATGAAGCTGGTTCCTGGTTAAATGGTCTAAGCAGCGAACTACCAATACCGGACTAAGCTACAGATCAATGAAAATACCTTTATACAGGACCGCTTCACTTGAACCCACCTTTGTGTTTGTCATGCTTCATTTAAATAATTTGTGTGGCTATTTGCCTAATAGGAATAGAAAGGATATTATTTGCTTCATTCTCCTCTGTCAAGTCAATACGGCACGTCATTGACGATTTCCCAACCAGCGAGAGGCTTGCTGATTGCCCAACCTCGCTGCACGGACCTTCGTTACACGGGGAGACTCTCCTCTAAATTCGTCGAAGCCTTCGAATAATTAGAAAATATTTTATCTCAATTACTTACATTAATTGGTATTCTTTAACCTTAGATCATGAAGAATAAACAAACAGACTTTGTCAACCAAAATCGACTATTATAATCTAGCTAGCACAACATTTATTTCATAGTTTTTTGAGATGAAACCCTGATCCCTATTTGAATGCGATTTAACTTAATAAATCTCCAGATTTTCGTTATATTTTCCCAATCCATGATGATTTAGTCCATTATAGTTTCTCTTTCTAACTTCATGGCCTCAATTACTCTTCTGTTCTCTCTTGATTTTTTTATCAGTGGTAATAGGAGCGGTGATTGTTGTTATAAAACTACAGTCTCTATCAAAAGTTAGGCAAAATGTAATTAGGTACTAATTACCAACTGTAATTTCTAATTGCGATTATAAATGTTTGTGTTTTGAAAGTAAAGAATGATTGCATTAGCCATATTATGTAATATTATTTAAAATAAATTACAATTTGTGAAGTGAAACAGAGAAAAGGAAGATAAACAATTACAATTAGTAATTAATTACTTTTTGCCCAACACTGGTCTCTAGCATGGTTTCTAAAAGTGATTTTTAATGTTTCTTTAAGAGTGAAAAACTGTAAGTATTTCAGTGGATTTCAATATTGTAGGCCCAAGCATTTATAATCGAAACTCTTCTGAAAGAATAATAAGATCTTAGGCAAAACGAAACGTATTTCTATTCCGTTTTTTCCAAAAAGAACGTTCTTTTGTGTTTTTGTTTAATTTTATTGGCTCTGTGTTCTACTGTTTTGAGCCTTTTAAGCGGGTGCCGAACTTAGCCGCAAACCTGTGTTCATTAATGATCTATGAAGGTATCCCATTCTATCTTCATAGAGGAGGAAAGAGATAGCTACACTTTACAAAACTTCAGCGGCTATATCTGACGCTGGGGTTAAACTATAGAGTTAAAGGTATAAAAATAAAACTAACTTTTCTTTAAATAATGAGGCGTTTTCCGAGACTAGTAAATCGAAAAGTCAGCAGAAGGCAATATTAAAAGTTCTGAAAAACCTGTCACATTGTCAGTAAAAGTGCTGTTTGTCTATGGTTTGCATCATTCAAAATATCAGTGTAAAGGGGCCCATTCACTGCAGTCCACTGTGCAGGACTGTTTCATACATTTTGCTCGGTGTTACAGGAAGCCATGCAAGCCTGGGACAACATTCGCTATCCTTTATAAGCATCGGACTGCAAGACGGACTGCAGTGAATTGGCCCCTGATCGAGATTCTTTTCTTAGGGTCACGTTATGACACATTGATCGACGGTTTGTCCATACAAAAAGCACGATTAGTATGCGATGGACGGCGTTCGCCACGTCGTGTCCATGCTAAAGGATGCGTACGGCTCCCATACTAATCATGCTTTTTGTATGGACCAACCGTTAATCGCCTTAGACCGTTGATATTTTCACAAGATTTGACTTTAATTAACACACCTGCCGAAATTACACCTAATTACGGCTGTTACTTGAAAAAAGTGCATCGACTAAATGACTAGTGTCGCAGATGTATGAAAAAGCATTGCACGCGTTATTTCGACAGGTGTGTTAGTCCCTAGACAAATACATTGTTGACACTGTTTGTTTTTTTGTTAGACCGAGCGGCCTGGAGAACTGTGGTAGCACAAGCGGCCCACGATAGTCTCGTCCCTCAGCCATGAGGTTACGACTAAGAAGAAGAAAAGTTTGTCCCTAAAATATTCCTCCGTGGAGTACAGTCGGTCTTCCGCCCGAGCATTCGTCAGTGGCTTTGCTTACAAAATAGTTATAATAGTTGAACTAAAAAAAATGATTAGTAGCCGAAATTATGCGGTGTAATTTCGGTCGGTGTTCATTCACTGGTTGTAAAATTTGTAAGCATAGAGGCCATAATGTTGGCGTCCACGCAAAAAGTATCCAGTTCTTCTCCCTTTTTGCGTGTACTCCCCACATAATAAGAGCGTTTGTATTCATGATCTGGTTGTTAGTGTATTTATAAATTAAATAAATAGAATTTAATTGTCATGACCTTTATTGTATTATATTTTACAGTGTACAGTAGCAGATAATTTCAACGTTTAGTAAGATATAGTAGGCGCAAAACTTGGGAAAAAATGCAATTTTCGTGTTACAAATATTCTAGAATGAAAAACATAATTAATACAAGTGTGAAATAATACTTAAAAGTTACAAAAACTGGTTTGATAAAAATTATGGATTGAAATAAATAATGAAATAGTTTAGAATTTTAATAAAATCATAGGTACTAACATAAAGCCCATAATAAACTAGAGCTATAAATGTATAGAACAGTATCGTCCAACCTAGGATGTACTTTTCTAACGCACGCAAAATGACATAAGCTTGTCTCATTCCTGTGTGAAAGAAAGCTATTTAGCATCTTTATTCTTTAGTATCTTTAGTGCGTTAAAATAAGTACATCCTAGGCTGTACTAAACCGTACATTATATCACACCTGCCGAAATTACGTGCTTTTTCGTATACCAACGACCACTTCGCGCCATTTTTTTCAAGTAACCGCCGAAATTACGCGTAATTTCGGCAGATATGTTGCTATACTGAGATGAAAATTGTCAGTAACTTTGAATTTTGATTGAATACAAGTAAAAGCATCGACTAATGTTTAAATAAACTTTAATACAATTATACCGCGAGATTTTTAACTTAAAAAAAAAGGTTATAAATACAGTGTAGATTCTATAGTCTATGGCTAAAATTACGTTTAGGTGTTTTATAGTACAAATACATAATTTTTACGAATAACATCCACAAAATACACTATTTATTTAAGACAACGCAACAATCTTAAAACACATACAAAATACCGTACAAAAAACGTAACAAACACATCAATTTTAACATTTATTATAGTCATTTCCATAGCTTTGTTCGATTTAACACCGATTCATTCCATGCATTTTTATATACAGCAATCGAATTGTTTTAAAATAGTAAAAAAGTTGTTTAGGCAGGCCGAGAAAAAAATATCGCAGATCATTTTACAACTACATTCAGAAATATAAGAAATCATTAACGGGAATTTATTTAAATACTTTGAAATTTAAATTTCCTGGGATTTTATGGATCTATCAAACTTCATACAAAATTTCATTTTTCATACCAATCTCCATAATCATAGACAATTCCATAGACAAAATACAATACATAAATTGGACCGAAAAGTAAACCTATTGAGCAGTAAATAGCTTAGTAAACATTTGATTATTTCATAATTATTAGTTTTGGGAGTAAACTTTGTACCTTAATACTTTTGTGCGGGAAATGATAACAGATAAAATTCTATGGCGTAGCCGATAAATGTTTCAATTCATTAATATCTTTTTAAAAATCACGATGGGTGGCTAAATCCTAAACTAAATTTCATAATTCGACTACCAACCAGTGCTGCCACCTTAGCGCTTTCGGCGCTAGATCTAGCGCTTTTTTTGGTTTGTTTAGCCCCGTATATCAAAATTTAGCGTCTAACGGAGAATCTAGCGCTTTTTTAACGTTTAATAAAGCAACATTATTTGAGTTCAAATATGCTATTTATTGTGTTTTTTGATTGAAATATGATAATTATTGATAGCACATTGTGGTCAAAACATGTCCATAGAGTGTGCAGTGTTCGGGAGATTCAAATACGAACGCTTATCTATAGTGCTATCATAAATTTTACAAGAGATTCTACGAATTGACTGACTTAGGAATGGATTTCGGAAACACTGATAAGTCTATTTAGAGCACTTTGAAGGATTATTTATGTGATAAGAATTTAGCGCCGAATCTAGCGCTTGAGTAGAATATTTTCTGAAGAAACTGGTTTCTTGAACTTTTACTATGCAGGTTTATATTTCTTTACATATTTATTAGGCCTTTTTTATTCAGTTTGCTTGCTTATTTAGTACAAAAATTTACTCTCAATTTTCCAAAAAAAATCTGTTACGTACCTTACATTAGATGTTAAATCTAAAATTAAAATAATAATTATTTCAGCAAATATACATTTTACGCTAATTTCTAACAAGCGATTATTATCGAAAGTAGTTTTTCTTTCAATTTCTGGCAACACTTTTGTTGTTTTAAAAAAGTATTGCCACATTATTGGTGCAAAAATAGTAAGTGAAGTTTTTAAAGCGGGCAATACTATAAAAAATGTTACCAGCAATTCAAATACATTGCTACCAGAGTTTTAATAATTCGGTTATTTTTAACAGTGTATCCAATAGTTTTTGTAAATATAGATTATTTATTTATACCAAAATGAACACAGTATATTCATAAAGCTGAAATAATGTATAATAAATAACAGAAGATCATAATTAAAAGAAAATCATGCTGGAAATTTAGATTTCATTGAAGGAAAATAGGGAGAAAACAAATTCAACAGAAAAAAAGGAATGATCTACCATTGAACGATTATGCACGTACTAGAAGTGACATTGCACTTACACTATCCCATTCTAGTGCGGCGATGTCGCCACACCTCGCTCAGTAATTAAAGTCGGGCCAATTTAATAGGTCACATTTGACATCTGTCAGTTTTAGCTTCATAGTGAGGTGACCTGCTTAAAAACATCGATTTAAGTGAATGAATCGATACGGACTTCAAACATATACGAATTGAATTCAGTTATTATGAAAAGGTACTTATGTACCGTAATTTTATTTTAAAAATCATCAGTCGAATCCCTGGCCCCGGTCATATCACCTCTAGTACGTACCTCACAATAGCTCAATGTAATCTACAATGCATTTTCGAGTATCATAAATTACTTTTTTAATTCTTTGCCACCTTCATTATTGAAAGGTATTTGTCCAGCTTTGGGATCCAAGGCGATTTTTTGGGATTGCGACCTTCATAGTAAGAAAACTTTCCCGCATTTCAAGAGTGCTTTATCTAACACATGTAACAGTGAACTCGTTAGAAAGAGAGAATAGAATAGAAGTGTTTATCTATTTTGACACAAACTTTTAACCGTTTTGAAAAAAGTAGGACCAAATTTGAATGTCAAATTCCTTAGTATGAAGTGCATTACTTGAATATCCTTGGATTAATTTTTAAATCTAGTTTCATCAATGAACAACAGAATAAAAAATAAAAAAATCAGAAATTGACATCACAAAAACATAATTCACAAGAAATTTTCCGTCTTCCGTTTTTTTTTATTGGATCACAGAACCAATAAAAAAAAACGTAGTTATCACCAATTTTCGTCCCTAAAAAAGGGGGACAAACTTATCTTAGAAGCATAAAGGTCCTTCTTAATATGCTGACGGTTGTTTAAGAGGATGATCAGACCATCAAACTGAACAACTATCTTTATGGGACCAAAGTAAAATCGCGAAAAACTTCTCAAATGTATTATGTAGGGTCCTTCTTAATATGCTGACATTTTTTTAAAGGGATGATCTGACTATCAAACTGAACAACTTTCTCTATGGCACGAACATCGAAATGGCGGAAAAAAATCAGCTCTTCCATACATAATTGCAAACCTAGTCGAGCCAAATGCATGGGAGAGCAGATTTTTTTTTCGCGATTTCGATATTGGTCCCATAGAGAAAGTTATTCAGTTTGATGGTTTGATAATCCCTTTAAAAAAGTCAGCATATAAAGAAGGACCCTGTATAGGGCAGCAGATTTTTTTCGCGATTTCGATGTTGTTCCCGTCAAACTGAACAACTTTCTCTATGGGACCAAAGTCGAAATCGCGAAATAAAAATCTGTATTTCTATACAAAACTGCAATACTAACTCAAACTGTGACAGTAGATCATTTGACGCGATTTCTATGTTGGTCCCAAAGAGAAAGTTGTCCTGTTAGATTTTTTGAAAAAAATATATCAGCATATTAAGTTAGACCTTGTTTTTTTTGTGCTCTAAGTAAATTTTATAATAAATGTGCTGTTAAGTTAATTTTATATTCGTTTAATATATCGTAACGGAAAGCTATTATTTTAGTTAAAAGTTAACACGTTCACTGTTAAGATGCACTTCCGATGCCAGCGGCCGATGCGACTGATGCGCGCGTCTGACGCGTGGTTCTGTCATATGCCATATGCCTATCGCATCGACCGCGCGCGTCTGACGCACGCGTCAGTCGCTGGCATCGGAAGCGGCGCCATACGTTTTCATAGTAACTAGTATTGTCGCATCGGCCGTCGGCCGCGAGCCGCGCGCGTCAGTCGCATCGGCCGCTGGCATTGGAAGTGCACCTTTAAAGTTCATTATTTGTTCTAGTGATGAAACGATTCTCACTTAGCGATTACGATTACGATTTCGATTATTTCAAACCCATACTCAATACACCAGGTTCTTTCAAATAAAACATATTTTAAAGTTAAGAAATGATCTAGGTATGTGTTTCTATTCACAATTACCGAATATGATAGAAAACATTTATTATTTAATAATAAAAATTTAAGTATTGCAGATTGTTTTAAAACAAAATATTTGTAAGATTTCCGATCTCAGTCTATTACTTTTTGAGGTTTTTATAAAACTGGCAGTAGACGACCCCTTTGAGGCAAAGCAAGATGGTTTGAGGTGTTTATGAGGAGCGTTTGATTCTGTTTAGATTTCGGATTAATTTAAATTTAACTAATAGATAATCGTTAAATAATCGCTAAGACAATCGATGATTACGATTAATCGAAATCATAATCGTTTCATCACTAATTTGTTCAAAAGTTACCTCCATCCTATACAGGGTGTCAACTTAAATGCGTTACATACTTTAGGAGATGATTCAGACCATCAAGCAAAGCAGTAGAAAGATGCATATCTCCATAGTAATTTTGACATTTTCAACTGCTGAGTTCAACGAATGAGTTTCATAAATCGTACTCCTCGATACTCGACTCGGTCGTACGCATACGATCAAAAATCGCTAGTGATACGTCCCTATGTCGAAAAATAATTGAAGCGAAATGAGCGTGTGATAGCTTATATTACTGCCTGATGCGAGAGAAAGAGATGGGCGACGCAAGCGTAAAACAAACTTTATTTAATTGTGATTGTACTATTTATGTAAGTTCATTTCTGCTCTAATCAAACTTCATAAAATATCAATCACTTTTTTTTAAATCAAGTCTCTTGTTTCTATTATTCACCGTTTAGCAGTTCCAAGCGTTTATCGATAAAGACGGAGGCTACTTTGGCTTATTTTTCTATCGAGAAAATGTCTCTTAATCGTGTTTTGGCTCTAATCAAAACTTCAATTATATGTTCAATTTACACATATCCGCAAATGATACTCCTACTGTTAGTACTTCATGATATATAATGATTTGAAGAATCCTATTTTTTTCACATATCCTCTTAAAAAATCGTAAGACCCTGTATTGAAGAATGGATAATGAACGTGTAAACTTTAAACGGTGTAGAATATACAGGGTCCTTATGAATATGCTGACACTTTTTAAGGGCATGATCAGACCATAAAACTGTACATCTTTTTCTATGACACAAACATCGAAATCGCGAAAAAATTATCTGCTATTCCATGCAAACCTACTCAAGCGTATGGGACAGCTGATTTTTTTCGCGATTTCGATGTTGGTGCCATAAAGAAAGTTGTTCAGTTTGACAGTCTGATCATCCCCTTAAAAAAGTGTCAGCATATTAAGAAGGACCCTATATAGTAAAACCAGCAATTAGCTAAGATAAGTTTGTGTAGACAGATGTGTAATGAATCAGCTCTGGTCGATGGAGTCGTCGGAGTGCGTGGAACTCTTGCAGTCTCCTATCTTAGACGGCTTGGCTGATTTACCTACGAAGATCTCCACTTCCTGTCAAATAAATAAACATGACCGTCACAAGGTTAATTATACTTTTCCTTACACCCTATGCTGGATCGGACGGCGTCTTTGTTCACGCAGGGGTTCCGCCTAGCCGCCTAGGGGGTTAGCCGTGATGGTCCAGTGGCGAGTAACCCTGCCTGCCGTGCAGGAGGCGATGGTTCGATCCCCGTCCAGGCCGACTCGTACCAATGAGTTTTTCGGAATTTATGTACGATTTGTAACACCACTGGCTTTTCGGTGAAGGAAAACATCGTGAGGAAACCTGCATGCTTCAATTTCGAGGCATGTATTGTACCCACTGTCCATTCCAAGCGGCGACGGGCTCACCCCCCGTCTGGACAGAGTTTCGGTACTACTGGTGAAACGTGGATGTTCTGAGGTTTCAGAACATCTCTGACTACCCCTTCGGGGAATATAGTCGTGAGCATATGCTTATGCTATGCTATGACCGTCACAAGGTTAATGATACTTTTCCTTACACCCTGTATTTTACCTCAATACGAGGCGAGCCGGTGCAGATGAAGTCACGGGCTATTACTAAATGAACAAGATAGTATATTTACCTGGCTGCCTTCAATGCCCATGTCCTGATCTTCAACGCGGCTCGTGCCGGGCACCGACGCGCGCGCCGCCAACTGTCGCTCCCGAGCTACCCGCCTGCAACATTCACATCAACAAATAAATAATCTAATAAAGCCATGTCAAAAAACCAAATGAATTTAAAAAACCCCCAACGCCAAAAACAAAGAGCGCTCGGCCTGCGGCTCGCTTGGCGGCAGATTGACCCCGGAGACCAGGTCCACCAGGTTCCAGGGGCGCCGCTTCGGAGCTACGCTCCTACCCTTCGGCCTCGCAAAAATAGTAAAAAATAATTCGGTCAACTATTATTTTTGATGTAAGAAAATGTATGTTTTAATTCTTAACTCTCTTTAAGATATTTTAGGTCAATTAATGTGTCGGGGACCGCAAGTGGTTGTAAAAAAATCAATGGTTATTTCATAGCGGTTCCCTACGCATTAATTGACCTAAAATATCTTAAAGAGAGTTAAGAAGTAAAACATACATTTGCTCACATCAAAAATAATAGGTGACCGAATTTACTACTTTTAACATTTTTGTTTTTGGCGTTAAGGATTTTTAAATTTGGAATTTAATGTTATTTCATAATTTTTAAAGTTACATGAAAACTACTGAACCGATTTTCATGAAACAAAGCCAAGAACACTCTCGCAAAAATTAGCTTTCTATATAAAAAAAACCGCATCTTCTCGCGTTTTTTACTGTTAAAAATACTGCAAGCCTTGTCGCGAATCGTACCGGCTTGACAGCGATTTCGATTTACCTAATTAAAATTCTTATACAGAGTGAAATTGATATCATTAGCATCCTTTTACACTAAGAGTCTATCCATCAAATTGAACAACTTTTACTATGGGAGCAAACCGAACGGAGCAAAAAAAAATATCCGCTGTTGCATACATTTGCTCCCATTGTAAAAGTTGTTCAGTTTGATGGGTAGACTCTTAGTTTAAAAGGATGCTAATGATATCAATTTCACCCTGTAGATGCGAACGTATGTTATTTTTTGCTTATTTAGTTTTGAAGTCGGTTTTAATTAGAATTTGTCTGTTTGTGCACGCATCACTAAGAACTACTGAACTGGTTTGGATGGGGTTTTCATAGAAGCTTTCATGAGTAAACAGCCTAAACTAAGCCCAGTTTAGATTGACATTTAGGCTGTTTACTCATTCAATAGTTATGAGTATTTATAGTCTGTGGTCGGAGTCGCTGGCGCCTGGTAATAAACGAAAAAAAAAAAGGGAAAGTGGCTAGAGGCCACTCCCTGGGCACTTCATTCGACTGGAACATCCGTTTTTTTTCGCGATTTTGATTTTGGTCCCACAGTGAAAGTTGTTCAGTTTGATGGTCTAAACCACCCCTTTAAATGTTTATTTTTATTTTTGTAACACCTTGTATATTTAGGCTGTTCACTCATTCTAAAGTTATGAGTATTTATAGTCAGAGGTAATAAACAAAACCAAAAAAGGGGAGGTGGGAAGAAGCCACTCCCTGGACACTTCACTGGACTGGACACAAATAAGTGGGCTCGCACTGATAAGAGACCGAGTAACAGAGGACTACAACAATGCCAACTGTTGTCCACAGGTCTTCCACGAGGGTGTAAGGTAAAAATTGGTGGGGAGCAGATAGGTTTTGTCGTCTCACCTGCGATGTTCTAGCATGGCTTTCCTGTCTGACTCTCGCTTCTCAGCAGCTAGTCTCGCCTTCTCGTTCTGTACGGGCGTGGCGCGGGCGCGGCGCGGCGGGGATGCGGCGGGAACCGACGCCTTCTTTACCGGCGTCGTTATCTGACAATACAGTGACACAAGTTAGTTGGGTCATTATTTTATTCAAGGTACAATTTGGATAACATTTTCTTTTCTTTTATTGTATAAATTCAACAACGTGTTAATGAATTAACGCAAAACTAGAAAGTAGTTTGTTTAGAATCCAGAGCAGAATCGAATTATCATGGTTTTAACATAGGTAATTTTTTTCTAGCATTGCATAGCATAGCATGCACATGCTCACGACTATATTCCCCGAGGGGGTAGTCAGAGATATTCTGAAACCTCAGAACATCCACGTTTCACCAGTAGTACCGAAACTTTGTCCAGTGTGACGGGGGGTGAGCCCGTCGCCACCTATAATGGGCAGTTGGTACAATACATGCCTCGAAATTGAAGCATGCAGGATTCCTCACGATATTTTCCTTCACCGAAAAGCCAGTGTTGTTACAAATTTCATATTTTTCAAAATATTAAATAATTTATTTGTCAATTTCAAATTTACTGAACTCGATCGCAACCCACCGTTCGGGCACTCTCACCCTACTTACTACCAAAACAAGATTCTTAAAATGTATCCATGAGCACGTTAGCGCTTTCATTCATTGATGAAATGATAACAAATCATTTTTGTCTGTGACAAACTTAAAATGCGAATAACTTTAAATTTCAATCGTAAAAATTATGAAATTATTGTTTCAATCTAATTATTTTGTTATAAATCAGTTTGGGTGTATGAGGTTTTGCGCTTATTCATTAACACGTTGTATAAGTATTTTTCTACCGTTTTATGTCGATTTTCGTTCATGATTGTTTATAGTAATCACTAAAGACATTTGTAGCGATGTTTTCTTGCTACTTCTTACATTTCATCATCATCATTCTCTTGCCCATTTCCCATTATTTGAGATCGGCGCAATATGTCATCCTCTTCCATTCATCTCTCTTAGCCGTCATTTCAGCACTCACTCCTTTCTTACGTATATCATCTTTCACACAATCCATCCATCTTTTCTTCGGCCTTCCTCTCCTACCGCAGCCATCCACATTCATACTTAACACTCGTCTCGTAATATGACACTCGTCTCTCCGCATTACATGACCATACCACGATAATCTTATTACTCTGCAATTTTTCCGTCATAGGTGCTAGTTTCAAACTTTCTCTAATGTACTCATTCCTTGGATCCCTTCGGTGATCTTTGATTCTTCGGTAACATCGGTGATCGTTTCCAATACCGAAGCTCCACCACGCCAAAGAGCGCCACTTTAGTTTAACAATTTTTAATAAGTGAAGCAAGTCTGGGGACCTGGAGACAGACCTTGGCTCAGAACACGTGTATCTTCTTACAAACTGATGATAACTCACCTCTCGCCAGCCGTTGCTCTTCAAGGCAGCTATGTGTTCGTAGAGGGCGTCCACGTAGCGAACTTGAAGGCAGACCATGTCCCAGAACCCTTGTATCTTCTACTGTAAGATAGAAGCTGATAATGACTCACCTCTCGCCAGCCGTTACTCTTCAAGGCGGCTATGTGTTCGTAGAGGGCGTCCACGTTGCGAACTTGAAGGCAGACCATGTCCCAGAACCCTTGTATCTTCTACTGTAAGATAGAACCTGATAATGACTCACCTCTCGCCATCTGTTGCTCTTCAAGGCGGCTATGTGTTCGTAGAGGGCGTCCACGTTGCGAACTTGAAGGCAGACCATGTCCCAGAACCCTTGTATCTTCTACTGTAAGATAGACGCTGATAATGACTCACCTCTCGCCATCCGTTGCTCTTCAAGGCGGCTATGTGTTCGTAGAGGGCGTCCACGTTGCGAACTTGAAGGCAGACCATGTCCCAGAACCCTTGTATCTTCTACTGTAAGATAGACGCTGATAATGACTCACCTCTCGCCATCCGTTGCTCTTCAAGGCGGCTATGTGTTCGTAGAGGGCGTCCACGTTGCGAACTTGAAGGCAGACCATGTCCCAGAACCCTTGCAAGTCTTCAACCGTTGTTGGGAACGGTTCTTCTAGCCGTTGGTTTATGTTATTGTAGCAGAGACCTGGAAAATCGTAGTAAAGGCGAAATTAGACGGATCATTTTGGCGTTACAAATCTTTCACATCCAATGAAAGATGTCTGGCAGCTTCAAGATGCGAATTCCTGATTAACTCACGTGTGAAATTATGATCGGATATTGGATCTTAGTCAGTGACTACCTTAGATGCTGTCAATGATTTAACTAATACAACTTACGACATAAAGACATATTCGCTCTATCTACCATTTTGTATTGATTTGATTGCATGCAGTTGCATTCAGTTAGTGAAAAGGCACACCTTTTATTTAGTTTGTTCGCGCGCAAATAGGAGAGCTAAGACGCAATAGCGCTCTATCACGCTGCCATGCTACGACCGCAGGTATATACATGTCCATTAAAAGAAGAATGGCGGATGCGCCTGTTATTTCGGTCTCAATCTTACAGGGACAGGACATAAATGAAACTTAGCAATGCGTAGAGAACAATGGTGATCTGCAGAAGTTTATAATGGAAATTCATGTTCACAGTAAGGAATATGCAATTTGTTATGCATTTAAAGTCATCAAAGTCTTTGCAACATAGTTTTCATTATTATTTACGTCCTCATAACCGAAAAAGGCGAGGCCGGAGGTCGAGTTCTGCGTCGAACCTTTGTTATACTGCCTGGACACCTCCGTAACCACCCGTCACCCTACCTCAGTGTAGTTTTTGCGAGGTCGCAGGCCGAGCCGACTGCGGGGCCGAAGGCCGATCTCCGTGTAGGAGCGAAGCTCCGTAGCGTCCCCCCTGGAACTTGGTAGACCTGGTCCTGGGGTCAACTGCCCGCCACGATTTATGCTTTGATTAGTATGTCTGTAAATACCGACTACCTTTTTTTTCGTTAACCGTTTCCTCTACCGTAAGGTTGTCTGGAAAAAATAGCTTTTTAGCTATACGAACGCCTTATTTTCTACCTCTTGTTGTCTTCTCTGCTTATGTTTTGGTATAAGATTTTAATTTGAAATATAATTACCCTGAAACTGTTGCATTTTCTGGGTGGCCAGCAGCCTCGCCTTGCCCGCGGCGGAGCGCAGCAGACCTAATACCTCCTCGCTCACTTCTTGATCCTGGAACATGTACACATTTACTATTTAAGTACACACTTTGAACACTGTCAGCTGATAGCTGTCATTTCAAACAAATAGGCTGCCTCCGTTGGGCTTGCATACGATTATTCGAATAAAAATGCTGTTCGAATATGATAATAAGGTTAATCTTATTATGATAATTAAATATTCGATCAGCTGAGTCTGATTGATAAAAATGCTGTTCGAATATGATAATAAGGTATTAATCTTATTATGATAATTAAATATTTGCTCAGACTCAGAACTATGATGTTGTGCAACCACAATTTTTAAACTTCGCTCGCGATGTCCATTCAAGGTTACATTAGCCTCATCATCACATCATCACAGGTTATACGTCCCACTGCCGGGCACAGGGCTACCCTCTGGAAGGGTGTATAGGCGTTAGTCCACCACGCATCGGATCGCATGCATCGGAATTTCTTTTTCAGCGGATGTAGGTTTCCTCACGATGTTTTCCTTCACCGTTTGAGACCAGTCGGTATTACGTACTTAAGTTTGAAAAACTTATGGATTATCAATTCCTGGACATTTCAAAACGCTCAAGATTTTACTGCAATAATATGATGAGTTCACCTCAGTATCTAAAAACAAGAGCGAGCGAAGTAAGCTCGAGATTTTACTGCAATATTGAAGCCTTTGCACAAAGCGGTCTATATCCTGGAGTGAGCAAAGCAAACTTTAGATTTTACTGCAGTGTAAATAAGTTGTTGCAGTACAATCTAAAACAAGGAGCGAGCCAAGCGAACTCGAGAATTTACTGATAATTTCCACACTCATACCGAAATCGAAGCTTTTCAATTAAATGAAGCAAAGCAATATTCTGTCTGTATTCAAATGTATGTTCTGTTTTGGTGTGCAATAAAAGTATAATTGAATTGAAAGCCAACAGCGAGCAAAGAGAGCGCTATATTTGCCAGGATAACGACTTGGCTAGAACTCCTATTATTCGGGAATTCCGGGACATAAAAGAGTAATTACGGGACACGGGACCAGACGCAACTTTCACGGATTTCCCGGCCATCTGGCCCGCCGCGGTACCCCGCGGTTTTGAAGTTTTTCGAAATCACGCGAACGAAGTTACGGGAAAAAGCCGTCTATATGTCACTAAAATGCCCAGTTTTATACCAACAATGAATACCCAGGAACTAATTGAAACATCCTAAGATGGTGAAGGACGACTGATTGTTAAATTAGAATAAATCCTCACAATTAGAAACTGCATCGTATTTGGTTAAGACAAGGTATTTAACTAAATACAAGGATTTTTTACGCGTTAGCTATAGTATTATGTTTAGAAGGTCAGCTTTTATTGTTTCTATTAGAAGCAGGATGTATTTGTGCATACAAGGGGAAAATGTTGCATAGCACGGAAAAGATAACAAACTTATTTTTAATATGTGTAGTCAATTAGTGCCTAATAGATATGCAACTAATAAATTATTATGAAATAAATGCAACTACAATAACAGACCAGTGAGATCATTGACGTAGAATACTATGGACGCCGGCTCTAGCACAAAATTTTCGAAAAAAGTGTTAAGAGACTAAACTACACATCTACTCTACTTATCATCTATATCTCATCTACTTATCTGCAAATAAAGATTTTTATTATTATTATTATGTTGGTACTTGAAAGATGCACGGGTCCACTGGGACCCGGTCCTTTGGGAGGCATACATGGAGCCAAAGCAAACACGAAGAGGCCTTTTTGGTACAATTTATTCTAAATGTGAGATGGCATGCACCTATCGAGGCCTATCCCTAAATACACCATGGAGATGCACTAGAAGATAATTCCCGACAGATGCTGAACTATTGCCAGGAAGGGATAAATTTGTCTGGGCTATGGGGAAGGGATTCTGTGTACTGGATAACTGGGCTATGGAGTGAGATAACGGACGCCTGCTCTAGTTAAATATCTCACAAATTTAAAATCTAGCAGGCGGTGACTTGCCAACTCATTGAATGGGCCCCCCAAAAAGGCCGCTCGCAAGGAGCGACAAGGCGGCATCATGTACTGAGCGGCTAAGGTTGTAGAGAGGTGAGTCTGCGGGCGCCGGTTCCCGGTGCTAAGCGCACCAGTCAGCAGGTCCCGGCGTTGACATTTTATACTTCCAACCTGGAGCATAGGTTCCGCTCTTGCAACTCCACTCCTGATCGGCCGGTTAAGGCAAGACAGGAGGCGAGGGCCAAATCAATCCGGGCCCTCTGGAGAATCGGGTCCGTGGTGTCGCCACTCACCAACAGCTCGCCACAAGCTGCCCGGCGGGCTTATTATTATTATTATTACACAAACCGAAGTACGTGTAATATAAACCAAATAAAAACGTTGAAAATGCTGAAATTCTTTTCCATCCGCTGAGTGCAGCGCGTGCGCGTATTCGGGCGATCAAACGAAGACTGTCGCGTAATTGGTTCTCTTTTTACGTTTTGGTGCTCTTTTGGTTCGGACACTTTTTGAGCGCGGACCCTACGTCCAGTAGTTGGTAAATCAATGAGTGAGAAAGGACTTACCAACTACTGACGGACTGGTTTCTCGTAGGTAAGATAAACAGGTTAAAAACTTTTCTTCTTTTTCTACTCATACAATGGCTTTGGAACCCTATCATGGGCGAGTCCGACACGCTCATGACCGGTTTTTTTTCATTTTGAGGTACAGAACCCTAAAAAAAAAAAGAAACTCACCTGTAAATTCTCCAGCTCCTTCTCAGCGGTCATGGCCAAAGCGATCAGCCTTTTAGTCTCGATCTTCTCCAAATCCAAGAAATAGTGCGCGTCTTTCACAACCTCCTTAACACCGTTGTCTACACCGTTCACTGGCACCGTATCGTTTAAATCTATCACAGACACTCCGTTAGTAATCGTCACATCACTTGCCTTTTCTACAACTTCAGTCTTATCAATTGGAATGTCTTGGTCCACTTTCTGCGGAGACAATTCTGCTTTAACACTCTTCTTTGGTGATAATATTGTTAATTGTGCCCTAAATTCCGGTCTCAAATGCCTTAGGACTGGTAGGGTACTAGTATCCAAATCTCCGTTGGGACTAGAATATTCTACGCTGTCGTTTGATTTCCTACGTGTTGCGTACTCGTTTTGGTAGTTGAACGATTTCTCGGTTAGTACTTTTGGGTCTTCCTCGCTTAGGCTTTTCTTATGTCGTTTTTGCATTAGGAACCCTTGTGCTAAAGCTCCCGGACCGTATAACCTCTCAACTCGTTGTTGGATAAAGCTTTTCATCGGGCTTGGAAGCTGCTCTCCGTTCTCTTTAGTTATTTCGACCCGTTTAGAAACTCCGTTAGACGATATAGTGTACGATTCAGAACTAAATCTCGATTCTTTTCCATTGCTGGTGACGGTTTTTCTAAAATTCGTTTCGGAGTAACTCGACTTGAATTCCTTAGCGTTATCAACTTCGTCTTTTTGATGGAGCATTGAAGTGGCGAAATTCTTGCTTTCCGAGGAAATGTAGGGACGACTCGTGGTTGTCATACTCGGGCCTAAGAAATCGTTCTTTAGTTGCTTATTTTCCGCAGCCATAAAAACATGTAACGGTGATGTTGCTAGATAAGGATCCGTGTGCGCCTTTGAAGGCGCTTTTGCTGTCAAATCAGTCCGAGTATCATGAGGCCCGAACGTAGGGACCAACAGTTTGTTAGCGCTAACCGGAACGGGCACTAGAAGGCTATTATTTTCACTTTTATACTGATAAGTGTGTGTCAAAGGCCGTATCGGAGACGCTTCTCGGCTATTGTTGATATCCTGCCGTAACTTCGAATCGTAGGTCGTTAGATTAGTGTAACCGTTGACAGAGCACGCTAGGTGTAAGTAGCTGGGTTTTTTCTGTGGTTCGTCCCGTTTTCTCTGATGGCTTCTTGATCGATGACTTCCAGTATCTAAGTAGACTTTTGGGGGTGGTTTTAGCAGGTTATCAGATTTGCGAGCTTCTTCGGCACGTTTGATGAAGATTTCTTTCCTCGGTGTGGGTGTGGTCGCCTCCGGGGTCCTGATGGGTGTGACCGTGGGCGTGTTGTTATAGAAGGGCTGGGTGTTCGCCCGTTCCTGGATGCGGGACGTGAAGTCCCGGATGCGACTGGTTGTCGACGAAGGTGTCAGCAGATTTAGACTGCCCGATGTTGTATCTGTAAGTAATTTAACATAGTTTAGAACATACATACATAGAGACAATTGATGGCCATCTGGTACGGACACTCAATCATGAGGGACCGGGTTCGAATACATACGGACGACATGCCATGTTCCAATGAGTTTTTCTAACTTATGTACGTAATACCGATTGCCCTCAAATGGTGAAGGAAATGTGAGGAGACCTGCATACACTGGAGAAGAAATTCTGATGATGCATATGTGAAGTCTATCAATCCGCATTGTGCACGCGTGGTGGACTAACGCATATACACATACACACGCCCTGAGGGTAGGCCTATGCCCTGCAGTGTGACGTATACAAGGTGTTACAAAAGTAAAAATAAACATTTGAAACTTTTAAGGGGGTTGTTTAGACCATCAAACTGAATAACGTTCACTATAGGACCAACATCTAAAATTACGAAAAAAAAAACTGCTGTCACATACTTTTAGTTTGAGTAGATTTGTAGCTTAGTATGGAATATCCGAATTTTTTTTCGTGACTTTGATATTGGTCCCATAGTGAAAGTTGTTCAGTTTGATGGTCTAAACCACCCCCTTATATGTTTATTTGTACTTTTGTAACACCTTGTATAATGATGATGATGTTACATTTATAAACAAACAACCATATGAAAAAAGTTTAAATTTTCAAGCAAAAGACAAAGAAATATGATTCAAAATTGACTTTCAAAATAAAGGCTGGTAAAATTTCTGTTTCTTGGTATACAAGAATATCAAATTCATATTTTAAAGAACAGAATATAATTAACATAAGATCCTCAAAAATTGCAAAACAATATTAACCATTACTTTGAAATGCATACAATAATATGTTTGTCATTCCATTCCATTTCCATTCATACAGTTGTACATAAACACTGTTGTCATGTCACTCATATTCGTCTGTCATATGAATTAGTTTCAGCCTTGTACGAATAGTAACATTTATTTGAGTTCCTACCTTATGTTTATTAACAATAAAACTTGTTTCTCTTTGGTTCGTACATAATATAAAATTGTTTTTAAATAAATATCTTGGACAATGTATTTCTACATAAATTAATATTTGAAAAGGCTGTTTAGTGTATCCCAATAAAATGTCGTTAAATGTAAACAAGTAACTAACCTCAAATGATAAACAATAAACAAAAACTATATTTAAAAAACACATCGAAATCGGTCTAACAGTTTGGGCGCTACGATGCCACAGACAAACAAACAGAAAATCAAACTTATAACACCCTTCTTTTTGCGTCGGGGGTTAATCAGTGAGAACTAATATTGATATCACCCTTCAACTCACATTCAGTAACTGGCAAAATAGGGTATTTGCAAACCTAGTTAAATCAGCAACTCTGCGACGTCAAAACGTGCGCTTTGTACGAACAATAATATTTGTATTTAAATCAATAATATGACATATATTAATAGTTTATCCTGTCATTAAAAATAGTATTCAAGGTAAAAAAACTTAAAATATGAGTTTATAAGCGTTATTAATGATTAACTTTTTTAATGAAAAGATAAAAATTATATATTTGTCTTGTAGGCATTTAAACATTGTTAAAGAAAATCTATCATTTCCTATTAATTTGAAGGTTGAATAGGTATCATGTTTACATCTCAAGACATTCCTGTTAGAACAGAATATAGACAGAATTTTGAATGACTGAAGGCTACATTGTCTGTAAATAATAAATTACCAAGGTTTTGACCTCTAAATGTGTAAACATTTCTTTATGGTTTAACTCCCCTAGCATTGTCCTTGTGTTATATTTTTATTTACCTAAATATTTTATTACTGAGATGCTATCAATAATTGTTTTTAGGTCCTCAAAATAAAAGCTAAAACCTGCACGTCTAGTATGATTTCTCTACAAGCACGCGACGCGCCTTTGCTCCATAGAAGATAATCTGTTCCCGCGCTTTTCGAAGAGCGAAAGCCGCGCTTGCCGCGACAAGTAGCATGGAATAAAGCCGAGTCGCGCGCAAGAAGAGAAATCATGCTAGACATGCCGAAGTTTTCATCTAAAATCAATAACAGAACAACTATCGTCCGCACCGCGTCGGTTCTCGTCATCGTAGCGAGATAAAATAAAATTTATTAGCTTCCAAGTCTCTAATCATATGCTTTTAAACACAAAAAGTTTCATATAAAATCTGATTACCGACGGTGATGCTCAAACAAAGAAACAGAATTCAAAAAGGGGAGTTTTTGTTAAGGTGGTTGCAGAGTTGTCAATTTCATACAAAAGTTCGACGCGTAATATGCGTAGACGGTACAATTAAACGTAATATTTTATATATAGAAAAATAGTTTGGAAAATCTAGATGCCGCGTATCAAATAACATTTGCAATTTATAATATATTATATTATCTATGGATAAGTTCAAAGCTTTATATCTTCGTAATTATATTATAAAATGAAAATGTTATTTGATACGCGGCATTTGCATTTTCTAAACTATTTTTCCATAAATAAAATATTACTTTTAATTGTACCGTCAACGCGTATTACGCGTCGAACTTTTGTATGAAATTTACAACTCTGCCACCACCTTAATAGTGTAGATGTTAGGAGGATAGGAAGAATGTAATTTTACAGTTATGAAAATATTCCTGCGACAGGTAGAATGGTTGGTGATAAATGATAATAAATGTACATATACATACTCTAAACTCACGACCGTAATCCCATTCGGGGGTGGTCAGAAACCAAGTAGTTGTAGCAATTTCCTCACATTTATTTAAGTTGATGATCATAGTCATACAATGTCAATTCAATTTTTGTTTAGTGGCATCCGATGTGTTATCACAATTCAGCCAATGTCTCGTTATGTGGATAGTATATGAAGGAAAATGATCAGTAGTATTTATTAAGTCTAGCGTGGCAGTTTTGCCAATGTAAGTAGTTTATAATCTCAAGTGATTGTTTTAAGGTTAAAACACAAAAGAGTTCACAAAATGGTGGAGCCACGTGCAATCCCAACGCGCCGATACGCACGCGCGTCCGTACTCCGCCAGAATTGCAGCGCGACTGTCATACAATGTCTCAGATGACTCCAAAAATTATAATGATCATACAATGATATGTCCATGAATTTATGTGTATGTATCAATGACATTCTATACATGAGACTCACCACGTCATACAATAACAGAACCAAAAAATGGCACATGTCTCTAATGTAACCTTTGTATGCACCAGTTATGCTCGGCTGTCATACATTGCCGCTGACATTCCAGTCCTTTCAAATCTTTCAAATGTATTCGGTCACAAAACAGTAATGTAAAACAATTAGGCATAACTTAGTGATCCCGTTAATAGCGCACTGAAGCGAAGTCCTTGTGCATAGAATGTCATTGGTAGGTATGTAAAATGTTAAAACATATTTAAGAGACTACTCACATCCCGCAAACATGGCGAAATAATCACACATTTCAATTAATAATTATATAATATTAAAATAAACATGAATTAAACTAAAAATAAGGTTTTTCAACCTTACTATACATTCTAATAGTCCATTACGAGATTTGAGTAGATATCTTATCTAAATGCTCAGATTATGTTATTACGTAGTCAAGGATGTATTCAGTCATAGTATTACGGTTGTCATAATAAAGAAGTGTTACTCTAGCCGTGGTGGTCCAGTGGCGAGTAACCTTGCCTGCCGTGCAGGAGATGATGGTTCAATCCCCGTCCAGGCCGACTCATACCAATGAGTTTTTCGGAATTTATGTACGCTTTGTAACATCGGCTTTTCGGTGAAGGAAAACATCGTGAGGAAACCTGCGTGCTTCAATTTCGAGGCATGTATTGCACCCACAGGTACAAGTGGCGACGGGCTCACTCCCCGTCACAATGGACAGATTTTTCGGTACTAGTGAAACGTGGATGTTCTGAGTTTTCAGAATATCTCTGACTACCCCCTCGGGGAATATAGTCGTGAGCATATGCTATGCATGCCTTCGAATTTATTTTTTTCATGGGGATACGATATTAAGCTTCTGTATATTATGTATTTCTTCAAATGGAAATATGAAAGGTTCTAGAATGACATAATTTATACAACACAAGTTGTCTCGCAATGGCTTTAGAGCTAATCGCATGCAGGCGACGTGCATAGAGATAAAGAAACAAGCATGAAACAAGATTACGATTGTTTTGAAGTCAATGCAATTAATTAATCTAGAAATTTTAAATAAAATTAGTCATCTTCAGACTTTAGTCAGACTTCTAAATGTAGATTACTGATGATTAATAAGAAATATGAGAAGGGTAAAGGTCGAAACGCTACGGAAATGTAAAAGATTTCCGTAGAAATTGAGGAAATGCAAAAAAAGGGTAGAACAGCAAGGCAAAGTTTGAAACACGATTTTTGTAAAACTTAGCCGCTCTTAACTTAAGTTAACAACTTACCTATAAAGAAAATGACACAAAACACAATTTACACAACAATAATAAGAATTATTAAGAGTTTTAATATAATTTCTACACTTCGAAAAAAATTTTACACAAGATTTTATGACATCACTTGAAAGCAAACGTCAAACTTTTTATTTTTTTCCCCGATACGTCAACCGATGCGGTGTTTGCGGCCAGTCTGCCCGCACCGTTCCGTTTCACGGTCACTAGAGTTCAAACTTTACTACCAACTTCGTTTTTAATGGCGTTAAATATTATTCTGCTACGTAATATACAAGGAAATTGTATTATAGAGATGGTGTCGTGTACACTGAATCATGGATTTGACGACAATGACCGGCTTCTTCCAATAGAGGTGCGTAGGAGGAAACAAGGCCAATATACTGACTTGAGTCAGGCACGCATATTTTATAGTCCATTTTGTGACTTGCATTTTGCAACATGCATTGTTAGCGGTTTTATAGGCGGCCTAGTTAATAAATACGATGATATTTTAGACGCCGCTCTGTGTATAATGTCGTCTAAAGATATGGTAGCTTAAATATTTAGAATTTTGTTACCTACTCGGAATTTATATGTAGGTAGTTAGTGCGCGAAAGTCGTGAGTAATTTTATAAAAAATAAAATAAAATATAAAGTAGGTAGAGATCAAAGATGTCTACAATGATTAGGAAAGCGATCAACACGAAATAAAACAGGAGTGAAGAGAAACAGATGTTTGATTATTGGCGCGTGTTCATCGATCGAATTTGATAAAGATTACTATGACAACTCACAACGAATTCGCGCCAAAATAATATTTGTAAGCTGCTCAGATTTAGCCAATCAGAACGCGCGTTGGCCGCGTTGCCCTCGCGCAGGTACTATTGATAATCCTACTAGAAATAATATGATTCAGTGGCGTAGCGTGGGTTTGTGCCACCCGGGGCATAGACCGATTTTATCGAGACTCGAAATTTTTTTGCACATCTATTCTGTTGTGACATCTTTTGGTTTATCTATGCAAAAATAGAAACATAGGGCGAGCTCAACTTTTCTCCTCAGTACGAATCGGTTAGAGCAAGAGCTTTTTACGTACAAAACATGTGCAAAGTAAAAGTTATGATGGAGCGAAGGAAGCTCGAAATTTTGAGCACCACGTCTTTAGCTGTGGTCAGAACTCTTTAGGATTATGTGTAGGCATATAAACTAAAACAGAAACTTAGAGCTCGACTTTTCTCTGCTCTACGAATTAGTTATAGACAGAGCTCAATCAATCTATATTTTTCCTGAATTGGCTGCCCCTAGTAAAGTGCCGCCAGGGGCATTTGCCCCCTCCCCTTCGCTACGCTATGATTTTACTACAGAAGAAACCATATAAGTAGTCTAAGAGAAGAAAAGAAAAAAACATTTTAGCTTCCTTAAAATTACAAGATGAAACAGAGATGAAAGTAAATAAATTTTTAATCATTAAACAATAGCGAATAATATTAAGAATTAACAAAAAACATGAAAAGAGTGCATGATATAAGACTCACAAACAGACCAGTCATAGTAGGTAAGTAATTAAAAAATAAGAAATTAAAAAAGAAAACGCTTATGTAATGAAAATTATAAAAATACATTTTATTATGATATTGAAAAAGATAAATAAACGATAATAATGTAACATTTATAAATGAGAAAATGAGTTTATTTGAATTGGCAAAATTACAGTTATAGTCACTCAATAAAATGTGTAAAAAATTAAAATGTATGAAAATGTTTTTATTTTTAAATTAAATTCATTCAAATTCAGAAAAAAAAAAAACAATGAAATATATCGAGCTAATACACATGCTAAGAAATAGATACTTTACAATACACACATGAAATTATTTTTACCTGAAAAATCCGTGCTAGCATCCACATCTAAGGAGCAACTGCCGATCGAATCCACAGATTTATCCATCACTTTAACCGTCAATTCTTTGGCGCAGTTCTTCAACAAATCCGACTCCTTCACTTCGATCTCATAAGCTCCTATACTATCCAAATCATTTTCAAGAATCCTTACATCGTTAGATTTAGGAGATACTGTCGAACTCGGCAATTTAATATCAGTCTCATCAGTGTTAATAGTTAGTATAGAATCTGGTTTAACTATTTCTCCGGGAATGTTTTTCTCTAATATAAGCGTGCTTTGACTGGTAAAGTTGCTTCGAATGGGTTCTATGTATTCGACGTCATCGTCAATGAATAGGTGATTGGTATGTCCGCTCGGCCCTTGTATGAATGTTGCGTCTTTGGGGACAGCGTCGATAACTGTTCTTGTTTTTAGACTCTTATAGTAATGGCTCTCTAGCTTTTCTAATTGTCTTTTAGTGTCAGATTGTTTTTTTCTAACTGAATCTATAATGACTGGTAAGTTGAGGAGATCCGGGGTTTTTTCTCTTTGGCTTTGATCGCGACGGAATAGGGGTGATTCGTCGCATTCGAGCTCGAATCGTTTGTATTTAGATGAGCAATAATCGTCTACTGAAGATGTGTCAGATTTTTTGGAATCGAAGAAAGTGTCTAATGAGAAAAATGATTTTCGCTTCTTCTTCGGATGGCTGGCTTTTTCAAAATTTGGCGTTATGAACGGATCGCCAGATTTGAATTGCTGCACGCAAATATTACTGGTGTTCACGAGAGATTTAGGCCGAGTTTCTTTCGGTAAACTCAAAGGGACTCTATTCGTTTCTATCTTACGTGAATCTAAGCTGAGAGTTTTTCTGAATCTCTCGTTTAAATTCGCAAGCAAAAAGTGTCTTCTTTCTGTGGATTTCGGTGTCACATTGTACGAGTTTTGCTTGCTGCTGCCAGGCTGAGAACTTGGGATGTGCTCAGTATATTTAAATTCTATATCTTTTTCTGAATCATCTTTCTTCTCCGTTCTCTCGTATGGCTCTGAGGGGCATAAAGACGATTGCCTTTGCTCCGGACGATGGAAAGAAAAAGAGCCCCGATTAGAGTTATTCTTCCTCTTCTCGCATATGCAATTTCCAACACAGTTCAGTTTCAGACACTTTCTTTCATCAGGTTCTAATGACACCTCATGGCTGGAATTTGGAATGTACCTATCAGGCTTATGCTTGTGAACTAGAAGATCTTGTCGGATTTTTTCTAATCTTTCATCTCCGTGGAGACCTGGTCTTGTGTATTTTGACTTTGGTGGTCGAAAAAATCTTATTGAGCCTGATGTGTGAGGCTCTATGGATCTTCTTCTTATGAAGGAAGGTGAGTCGGATATCTTGTTGACTCCTAAGAGAAGAACTGGAGATTTCTTCTCATCTTCATCGGGTAGATCGCTGGAAAGAAGAGTAGGAGTCAGTGCTTGCTTTAAAAAGAGAAGTGAGAAAGCAAATCGTTGTGAATTTCTTTAAATTCGCAAAATTTTTAGCGTGTTCATATAATAACATCTGTTTAGTGACAGTTTTAGTAGTTAAGTTTAAACTTATAAATAAGCGAGAAAACAAAGCTTATTAAACAAAAACGAAAACAATACTCACGTACACACCAACAGAAAGGCAAACCAACATTATTTGTTATTAGAAAATCACACAGAAATAATATATATCTACAGAACAGCACAGAAGAAATAATGTAGGTTGGTAGGTAGGTATATGAAACAAAATGATATGGATTTTAATTCGTACTGGTTCTCATTCGCCAATGCAATGTAACTAATAAGCATTATTTTGACAAATTCCTTTATCTATTTATCAAAATCTAAAGGAATGCATCGAGTCTGACAGGTGGTGTTGCTAATGGATAAATTGTTCCCTACCAATAAATATGCAAGAACAACGAAAATTTTACTCTGTTATATGTAAAATGAACATTAATCGCACAAAAAGTAGATTAATTCAATGTATCAAAACTTCTTTCACATTATAACCTTGATAATCCTTTAATTAACGAATTAACAATTTGCTCCCTAAAATTAGGGAATCCATTTCGATTTCGATCTGACAGTTAAATTGGAACGATTGTAACGCCATCCTTCCAGTGCCTAAGAATTTTTTTTTATTGAAAGTGCCTTATTGGAATATAACAAAACATTATAAGAGTGTTCTTTGCATAAAACCAATGACACATTAACAACTTCCTGTCACGTTATTTGCAACATTTATTTGTAAACAAACGTCCATGTATTATTATAATATCGCGTGCTAACCAAAGGGAAAGAATGATGCAATGCCAATATCACTCTGACATAGAAAATATAACTCTGATGAAATAACTGTTTTAGGGAGTGCCATTTTGTACCAGCTACGCAAGTTGGTACTGTAAATAACCTTTTTAGGGCCCCGTGTTCACCCTTTGGGTACGGACTCTATTCATAAGCCTACGCTGTCGTCCTTCCGTCTTATCTTCAGAGGGCTGTATCTTCTGCACCGTAATCGGTAGCCAGTTGAAATTTTCACAGAATTTGTATTATTATATTGGATTTGATGACAAATAATTAAATTTTTCAAAAAGTAAAAAATTAAGGCTCCTATACAATAAACTAGTTTTTATCAACGATTTTTCTTCTCGTTCTATCGTAAAAACGGTAATGCACACAAGCGTAATAATATAGTGCACAGTCTACAATATAACAACAAATAATAAAAACTGGCCAAGTGTGAGTCGGTTTCACGCTAAGAGACCCGAAAAAAACAAAAATTGTTGATAAGTTAGTATACATTGTGTGGTGGACGGAACCCTCGACGAGTAGTCAGACTTGTTCTAGGCCCGTTTTTTGTTTTTATTTTGACAATTGTCAGTTGAAACAAAAAACGGCGAAAATTAAGTGAGTTTATAAAGTTCCGATTATTCTAATTTCTTTAACTTAATAGCGAAATGAGACGATATTTTTTAATTGACAATATTTCATTTTAAGAAAGGTACCAAAATAAGAAAACCATTTGGAGATTATGTGATTCAAAGATTATATCAAAATTATCCGATTTTTCTATCCATTATTTCTCGAGTTACTTGTAAAACACTGAAAAATATAATAGAGGTTGAATGAGATTTTATTCCTTTGCCTGCTTGGCTTTTCTATTGTATTTGACAGTTTTTATTTTTAATGTTATTGTGGCCAAGGTATCTTAGCCATAAATCCTGCGTTTTTCAGAAAATTCAATATCCCAATCAGAAAATTCCAATTCAATATCGATCAAAAATAAAATTGGAAAAATACGTATCTCTTATTTTTTAACCTATTTTATATTTTTTAAAACAGGTGGTTAAAAAAATCTCATGTTGTCAATTCGCTAAAATATTTCTAACAAACACTCGGTGTTTTGCGTGCACGGGTGTTTATATTGGATAAACTATGAATTTCTATAAATATTTTGTAATGGTCTACACGCATTACACTCATATTATGTCACATACAATACAATACGCTTAGAAAAAGTATATGTCTAGACTAGAATGAGCCTAACGATAACGCTTCTACCGTATAAAAAAACGGGCCAACTTTCTTAGGTTGGCGTGCGTGGGGCGTCATACAAATTATGTCTGTATGCGTGTATATGGATCTAAGAGGAAGGATCTCTCTTTAAGACTAGAGTGAGCCATACCAATTGTAAAGTGTCCACTTTTTTGACGTTTAGGTTTGAGTGTGTGGTGTCAAGTAGTATGGACAAAAGGCACCAAGTGACATATGGCCTTATGTTTACGGTCACTTTTCACACACACTAGCTCAAAAAAAAGTGGACAGCCGCATAAACAAATATCTATAGTTCCATCTCCTTCTACTATTAAAGGTACGTCATAAGACAAAAGAGACTAACTACAATCGTAAATTTATGCGGACTCTATGGAGATCCTTCCTCTTAGACAGGGTCCTTCTTAATACGCTGACACTTTTTAAGGGGATGATCAGACCATCAAACTGAACAACTTTCTCTATGGCACCAACATCGAAATCGCTAAAAAAAATCATGTCTTCCATACAAAACTGCAAACCGATTTGAGCCAAATGTATGGGACAGCAGTTTTTTTTTCGCGATTTCAATGTTGGTCCCATAGAGAAAGTTGTTCAGTTTGACGGTCTGATCATCCCCTTAAAAAAGTATCAGCATTTTAAGTTGGACCCTGTATAGATACGGTTTAGAGGCAAGTCTAAGAGGAATAGAGTCCGCATAAATTTACGATTGTTGTTGGTCTCTTTTGTCTTATGACATACCTTTAATAGTAGAAGGAGATATTTGTTTATGCGGCTGTCCACTTTTTTTTGAGCTAGTGTGTGTGAAAAGTGACCGTAAACATAAGGCCATATGTTACTTGGTGCCTTTTGTCCATACTACTTGACACCACACACTCAAACCTAAACATCAATAAAAGTTGACACTTTACAATTGGTATGGCTCACTCTAGTCTTAAAGAGAGATCCTTCCTCTTAGAGGCCAGTACTGAGTGCAATTTTTTTCGACGCTTTCTTAACTTCGACTGTCAATCTTGACATATAACCTCTCGGTAGAGAGTAGTAACCTTGCATATAACTTATTCAAGACAATACGATAAGTAGTAATTTTATCAATCAAAATCTTATCTCCTAATAAACTGTGAACATAAAAGTTGTTATAAAATAGTAGGTTAATCACTTTACTATTATGAACTCGATCATATACATAGTAACGTTATAAACATAATAAAAACTTCGTGTGAAATACGTAGTAGATTTTTACCGTTAATAACATAGCTTGGTTTAATGTTGATTTGTCATGGATTTGAAAATATTGAAAAACATTATACAGGGTGTAAAATTTAATGCGTTACATACGGGTGTGCTTTAGTTTTAGACTACCAAACTGAACATATTTAATAATGTATTTGACGGCCCGATAGCACAGTCTGTCCTGTCCTGCCTGCTGTGCCGAGGGTCGTGGGTTCGAATCCCGTAAGGGACAAATATTTGTATGATGAATATGAATATTTGTACCCGAGTCATGGATGTTTGTATCTATATATGTATTCTATATCGTTGTCTGGTCATCATAACACAAGTCCAGGCTAGATTCTGGTACTTTAAATGTGACTAGATAATTTGTGTGACAACGTCCAAGACATTAATTTATTTATTTATTTAAGGGCCTGTTTTACCACGTTTGGATAAGTTCTTGTTAGCTTATCCAAAAACTTAGCTTAGCTTGTTAGGAAAACATCGTGAGGAAACCTGCATGCTTCAGTTTCGAGGTATGTATTGTACCCACTGTCCATTATAAGTGGTGACGAGCTCACCCCCCGTCACATTGGACAGTTTCGGTACTACTGGTGAAACGTGGATGTTCTGAGGTTTCAGAATATCTCTGACTATCCCCTCGGGGAATATAGTCGTGAGCATATGCATGCATCTGACAGCTCTTTTGACATGTTTTGTAAGAGAAAATATGTCAAAAGATCTGTCAAATACTGTGTCAATGTCTGACACAACTTCGCACTTCTAAGGGTTAAGAATGACTTCTTTGAACCTGCCAACCCTAGAGTTGCGGCAGACTGAGAGGTGGCAACCCTAGTTTTACCAGTTCTTTACATCGGTATCCTTCAGATGGCACCTCATTCACTTCCCAAACAGAACAGTGGAAAAAATGGTACCATAAATCGTCATGGCAAAGGATCTTGGTATATAGCCTGTAAGATCCCAATGCAGGGCAAGGCACCTTAAGAGGATATAATTCGAAGCGCGCTCCATACAAACGTACTATGGTGATATTTTCAATACTAACCAATTAAACTCAATGAAATTTTTCAGAATCAATCTAAAAACAAATTTATATGCTTGTATAGAGTCCGATTTTCGTTAAAATGTTTAGTTTTAAAGTTACAGTGCCTCAAAGATGTCCATACAAATCTTAAATTAATCCTAGCATTGAAACTGTATATTTTAACAAAAATCGGACTCCATACAAGCATAGATATTTGTTTCAAGATTGTTTCAGCAAAATTTCATTGAGTTTAATTGGTTAGTATTGAAAATATCGCTATAGTACGTTTGTATGGAGCGCGCTCCGAATTATATCCCCTTAATATTCCTTACTAGCTTTAGATATTAGAATAATCGAAAAATCCTTTCTCAGTACACCCCTATCTCCTCATTGGTACACCCCTATTACAAATCAGAATCATTTATTGCAACCATGGGTTCAATCTTTTCATGTTTCTATCTTCGGCAGTTTAGGCTGTACGTCAGTCAGTCAATCCCGGAATTGTTTTATTAGTATAGATTTTCACGCAAAAAACACAAAAAATAAAAACACTTTTAAGGGAAAACTGTAAAATTCAGTAAAATTCTACCTGAGCGGATAAAACTGTGCGGCGGGCGTCTAGATAAATAATTACGGAATCCTACCGATACCTATCCGACTCGCACTTAGCCGTTTTTCGATGAATATTCTATAAGTAGTTTTTGTTTTCACGCTTTGACTATTTATATGTGGACTGGTTACGCGTGTAATTCTACTAACAAACATTTCTGCCACTTTTTGCGGGGGGCGAGGTAACATGAAATCCGCAACTTTGGATTTTATTCCCCATAACCTTAGATTCTAATTTTGAATGTTAAAAATCATGAAAAGTAGTCTAAGTTCGAAGTTATTATTTCGCAATTATAGGCTGTCTCGTTTAGCGATAAGGTGTAAAATTGAATGTAAATGCACAAGATCAATTGTGCTTATACCGTGGCAGAGGGGAAATACTACCGCAAGGCTAGTCCTTATAATAATTAGTCAAAGTTTTCACGACAGCCTCTAAAAATTATCATTAGTAAAAATTAATAGATTCACTGTCACTTTTTACAAAACTTTGTTCCGTTATCTTCTTTAAAAAACAAAAAGAAAAAAACTAAGAATAGTGCGGCGACAATTACTTAATTATTATGTCGATGTCAGCACAAAATACCATTTGTCATTGCTAATAATGAAATAACAGTTTCAAACTGTTCTATTCCATTGTGTGGTCATTCGTGGTAATCTACTTTTGCGTGAGATGGGGCAATTTGTCTGACCAACGGGAAGTAGTGTTGAGTTTATCGATATCGATAGATTTATACGTTTAAAATCTGTTTTGTGAATTGTGTCATGTGATCAATGACATTCTATACACAAGGACTACGCTTCAGTGTGCTATTAACGGGACCACTAAAATATGCCTAATTGTTTTACATTACTGTTTTGTGACCAAATACATTTGAAAGATTTGAAAGGACTGGAATGTCAGCGGCAATGTATGACAGCCGAGCATAACTGATGCATAAAAAGATTAGAGACATGTGCCATTTTTGATTCTGTTATTGTATGACGTGGTGAGTCTTATGTATAGAATGTCATTTGATGTGATACATATATTTATTTTGGACCGTTGGGATATTATTGTGATGATAGTCAGGAGACTTATGTGACTTGGTTTTTTAAAAGCATTCGTGTCCCCTGATGCATACAGACGTTTTGCGTACTGTACAGCGATACCAAGACTGCGTATTTATGGGTCCTACCATGTATGAACGCATCGCGAACGTACTAACCAGCACGTCTAGCATGATTTCTCTAGTTGCGTGCGACTCAGCTTTTTCTCATACTACAAGTCGCGGCAAGCGCGGCTTTAGCTCTCCGAAAAGCGAGGGAACAGGTTATTTTCTATGCAGCGAAGGCGCGTCGCGCGCGTGTCTAGAAATCATACTAGACGTGCAGAAGTACTAACCGGAACCAGAGGCCCGATTGCGTTAATTTAAAACATCGAAGTTCAATCCTTATTAAATTTCAGATCTAATCACATTGCTCAATGAATTGCACAAACTTCCAGACAACTATCGATAATTTGATACATTTTAGATACAGTTCGCCCCTCCCTATCTGTCGGCAAGTAATCTCATCGGTCCAAACTATACGCTTGATTGAGTTTACTGTTATTTGCGTCTACATCTACAAGCAACGGCCGTGGGGCCTGACGGGCCAGTAAGCCACACTCATGTTCAAATTAAAACAATTCTAATCTGATATCTTCGCATCAGTGGCTTGTTGCGGAGAGGTGTAGACAGATCATTCTGGAGTGCAATTCACTAATTCACAAAAACATCGATGAGCTCAAATGTAACATCCTTCTTGCATTTTTTTTTTTATTTAAGGCGTCCATCTTGATTTTAGATGATTAAGCCAATGTCTAGTTTTTGTAGCAAAAGTACTTGACGTTGTACTGTTATAAATGAATTTTGGTGTCTTCAAGGGTTGTTTTTAGAAAAGAACACTATCCTGACCCACCACTGGAGCCTCGCTGTAGGCCGGGGAGGGGCAACCGACGACCGACACGCGACGTGACCACCCAATAGCAGACCCACAACGCGACTCCTTGCATCCTTCCGATCGTCGAAGTTTTTATATCAGTTTGACACATGACATAACCATAGAGAATACCGAATTGACAGCTCGCCTATGTATCTACCTAAGAGGAAGGATCTCTCTTTAAGACTAGAGTGAGCCATACCAATTGTAAAGAGTCCACTTTTTTGAAGTTCAGGTTTGAGTGTGTGGTGTCAAGTAGTATGGACAAAAGGCACCCAGTGACATATGGCCTTATGTTTACGGTCACTTTTCATACACACTAGCTCAAAAAAAAGTGGACAGCCGCATAAACAAATATCTATAGTTCCATCTCCTTCTACTGTTAAAGGTACGTCATAAGACAAAAGAGACTAACTACAATCGTAAATTTATGCGGACTCTATGGAGATCCTTCCTCTGAGGTAGTGACCAAGGAATATACTACTCTCTGTAGTGACGATATTTGCGCTTAGAGAACTGCATTCCTGGGCCTATAGACAAAGTATCTTTCGATTAGCGTTAACGACAGTAGAAAAATAAAAATGTATGGACTCGACGTAGGGTGACGAAAGCAAACGTCAAAATGTTTCGATCGCTAATGTCAAATCCATACATTCCTACATTTTCTACTAGCGTCAACGCCAATAGACTGTCACTTTGTCTAGGGGGGCTGGTTCGAATCCGCACGGACGACATACCATGTACCAATGAGTTTTTACGGTTCCGTACCCAAAGAGTGAAAACGGGACCCTATTACTAAGCCTACGTTGTCCGTCCTGTCTGTCTGTCTGTCCTACCTATTTAGGGCTGTAACTTTTGAACCGTAATAGATAGACAGTTGAAATTTTCACACTGTCATATGCTTAAGACTATATTCCCCGAGGAGGTAGTCAAAGATATTTTGAAAACTCAGAATATCCACGTTTTACTAGTACCGAAACTCTGTCCAGTGTTTGAGCCCGTCGCCACTTGTAATGGACAGTGGGTACAATACATGCCTCGAAATTTAAGCATGCAGATTCCCTCACGATGTTTTCCTTCACCGAAAACCCAGTGGTGTTACAAAATAGTACATAAATTCCGAAAAACTCATTGGTACGATTCAGCCTGGACGGGGATCATACCATCGCCTCCTGCACGGCAGGCAAGGTTACTCGCCACTGGACCACCACGGCTATTATTTGAAATAAATTTTAAAAATAGACTAGAAAATTAAGCCCATAATAAAATCAAGGAAGAAGAGAAAGTGTAACAGTAATAATAATAAAAATTTAACGGTCAACTTAACAATCGATCGATTATGGACGGCCGACGAGGAATCGACTCTTTCATCGATTGCGCAAAGATAAGTGCTTCCTATTGCGCAAGTAGGTATGTATGGTAATTGTCTAATTTGAACAATGTTTGTAACGCTATGCGATGATCGAGAGCAACTATATGTATAGTATACATAATTTTATTATAGATCAGAGGGGAGGGAGGCTGCCTCCTTGGTCTAATGGTTAAGATCATTAGGCTCTTGACATGGAGGTCGTGGGTTCGATTCCGACACCTAGTGGATGAAATCTGACACTATAAATAAAAAAATACATTTTAGTACTAAAAACTAAAAATACGAAATTTAGTATGTATGTATGTATATGCTCACGACTATATTCCCCGAGGGGGTAGTCAGAGATGTTCTGAAATCTCAGAGCATCCACGTTTCACCAGTAGTACCGAAACTCTGTCCAGTGTGATGGGGGGTGAGCCCGTCGCCACTTATAATGGACAGTGGGTACAATACATGCCTCGAAATTGAAGCATGCAGGTTCCCTCACGAAATTTAGTTGGATTCGTTAATAAAGTATATTATTATCATTTGTATAAACCATCTAGCAAAAAAAAGGCTTATTACAAACTAGCTGTTGCCCGCGACTCCGTCTGCGTAGACCTTAAAAAAGTATCCTATGTGTTAATCCAGATCATATTCTATCTGTGTGCCAAATGTTTTTACGTGAAAGAGTAACAAACATCCATCCATACTTATAAACTTTCGCGTTTATTATAATAGTAGGATTATTTCCTTTCGACCTGCATTTTTACTGGGCTAGATAGGTAATAGATAGACAATTTTTTTTCACATAAAAAACGTAAAAAACATTTTTACTTCCAACTTTTTGTCCACTCATAATTTTATTTTCACGATTTCAATATTAGTCCCATAGTGAAAGTTGTTCGTTTTGATGGCCTGAAGATAAGACTCACCGCGTCATACAGTAACAGAACCAAAAATTGACACATTCTCTAATATCACCTTTGTACGCATCAGTTATGCTCGGCTGTCATACATTGCCGCTGACATTCCAGTCCTTTCAAATGTATTCGGTCACAAAACAGTAATGTAAAACAATTAGGCATAACTTAGTGGTCCCGTTCATATCGTACTCTAAGAGGAAAGATCTCCATAGAGTCCGCATAAATTTACGATTGTAGTTAGTCTCTTTTGTCTTATGATGTACCTTTAATAGTAGAAGGAGATGGAACTGTAGATATTTGTTTATGCGGCTGTCAACTTTTTTTTGAGCTAGCGTGTGTGAAAAGTGACCGTAAACATAAGGCCATATGTCACTTGGTGCCTTTTGTCCATACTACTTGACACCACACACTCAAACCTAAACGTCAAAAAAAGTGGACACTTTACAATTGGTATGGCTCACTCTAGACTTAAAGAGAGATCCTTCCTCTTAGAGCGTACTGAAGCGAAGTCCTTGTGTATAGACTTCGCTTCAGTGCACACACCCTAAAATATGTAACGCATTTTTACACCCTGTATAATCGTTGTATAGTCTGTTAAACAATCCGCGTGTCTGGCCATCTTGTTTTCTCAGGCAAGGCAAGGCAAGGCAAGGCAGTCATTACACCCAGTCATCTCATCACGTAAGTCGAATTACGCAAACTCAAAGTTCTTTGACCGTATTCACAGCTATGCGCTGTAATAATAGGTAGGAATCTAGCTAAGAGCGTCGGTGGCGCGTTGCGGGAAGTATGTACACTCAATCATGGAGTCCGGGTTCAAATGAGTTTTTCAAACTTATACGTGTTAATGACTTGACGCAAAACTAGAAAGTAGTTTGTTTAGAATCGAGAGCAGAATCGAATTATCATGGTTTCAACATAGGTAATTTTTTTCAAAATATTAAATAATTTGTTCGGATAATTTAAAATTTACTGGACTCGATCTCAACCCACCGGTCGGGCACTCTCACCCTACTTACAATCAAAAACAAGATTCTTAAAATGTATCCACGAGCACGTTAGCGCTTCCATTCATTGCTGAAATGATGATGAGAACAAATCAAATCATTTTTGCCTGAAAACTTAAAATGCGAATAGGTAACTTTAAATTTTAACTATCAAAATAATGAAATTATTGTTTCAATGAAATCATTTCGTTATCAGTTGGGGTGTATGAGGTTTTGCGCTTATTTATTAACACGTTGTATACTTTACATCAAAACAGCATTCTCTGTATTAATACAAATAAAAGATACAATACCGAAGAAAAACGTCCGTGATCTCTACAGTAATTTTCTGTTTCAATTTTAATCGACCGAAATGGCCACTAATTCAATTCCAGTCCAATTGGTCAGCGATTTGCCCAATTTAACGTAGTTGGGTAATGTTGTTAAAAGGGGAGATAGGGGAAAATTAATGCCTGATCATGTTTACAAAGTCCCCCTTCATTGTTATGTAGGTAATAAATCTCAATAAAGATCAAATAAATCAAAATTTTCGAGCAATACTCCGCTCAGATTTTAGTGGGTTTTTTCGAAAATCTCGCATCTTCCTATTACCTGTGATTTTGTAGGCCCAATTAGTAATAATAGCAAAAGTATAGAGAAGTTACATGACCATAAAGGTGGCTCCTCACACCAGATGCATCATAAAATGGGCTTAGAATCGTTTTTTCAATAGCAAATGTGGCTCCTCAGTCAATACGTACATGTCAAATCATGATGCAGAAAGATTCATCAGACAGGAATTTGCACTTTCTCCCCCACAATCTGTATCCAATTTGCTTGAATGTATGCAAATCGCTCTCGATTCTAAACAAAATATTTTCTTATTTTGCGTTAATTCATAAACATGTTGTATACAGGGTCCTTCTTAATATGCTATCACTTTTTAGGAGGATGATCAGACCATCAAACTGAACAACTTTCTTTATGGGACCAACAGCGAAATCACGAAAAAAAATCAACTGCTCCATACAAAACTGCAAACCTACTTTAGCCAATTGTATGCGAATTTTTTTTCGCGATTTCGATGTTGGTACTATGGTAAAAGTTGTTCAGTGTGATGGTCTGAACATCCCCTTAAGGGAATATAATTCTGAGCATGCTCTATACAAACGAATTATTAAAGTCAATGATTTTTTTCTGAAACAATCTAGAAACTAATCGCTACGGAGTCAGATTTTCGTTAAAATGTTTTAAAGATACAGTGCCTCAAAAATTTCCATACAAATCTTAAATTAATCCTAGCTTTAAAACTGTACATTTTAACGAAAATCTGACTTCATACAAGCATAGAGATTAGTTTCTAGATTGTTTCTGAAAAATTTAATTGACTTTTAATGGTTAGTATTGAAAATAGCACCCGACTTCGTTTGAATGCAGCGCGCATTAGGAATACATACATACATACATACATAAACTCACGCCTTTCTCAGAGGGGTAGGCAGAAACTATAGATCTCTACTTTGGGCGGTTCTGACACACCTCTCTTGCTTCCTCTAAGTCCATACATCTTTTCATACATTCCCTTCGATTTCGGCTACTTCGGCTACGGCATTAGGAATAAACTTCTCTTAAAAAAGTTTCAGCATATTAAGTTGTACCCTGTATGACAGATTTTTTTAAAACTTTAAATATACCTAAAGTCGGGACTATGTAATAAGCCAAATTTGACATCTGTCAGTTTAAGCTTCATAGTGAGGTGACCTGCTTAAAAACATCGATTAAAGCGAATGAATCGATACGGATTTCAAACATACGTGAATCGAATTATATGTGAATATCGCGATTTGTTGGAACTACGTTTTACATCGATTTTTTTGGGTTTAAAAAAGAAAAAGGGTTCACAGACGCAACATTGTAACGACGTTCAGTTCTTTGGAACAGAAATTGTTTATTATGTTTAGAATGGTTTATTAGTGAAAGTAAATCGTAAAATTACCTTCTTTGGTCATTATTACAATAAATATGTAATCGTAATAAAAAAAAGTAAAGCAATTGAACAGTTCTAACTTCGGATAAAATTATATTATTCTATGCCCGCCGTTACAAGGTTATGATTGATGAAGTATCAATAGATGTCAAATGTGGCTTTTTAAATTGTCCCGACTGTACAGACAAATTTCTATACCAGTACCTTTAATATTTTATGCGAGAATCCAGTATCTGACAAACCATAGACACAAAGATTATTGATTATCAAAAAATTAGGATCACATCAAACTTTGTATGCAGCGCGCTCGGCCGCTCTGCAATGACTATCCTCTTAATCAAAACGAATGAATTAAATTAACATTTAATGAAAATTTATGTTTATCGATCGACTTTCTACATTTTTAATTTATTTAATTATTTAAGAAAGTGTGGGTGGACAAGGAAACTGTATCAAACATTTTGTTCTCTGCTCACCCCATATTTATTCCGGGCTAAAGTAACTTGCATATAGGGTCCTTCTTAATATGCTGACGGTTTTGGAAGAGGATGATCAGACCACCAAACTTAAGAACTTACTCCATGGGACCAACATCGAAATCACGAAAAAAAATCTGCTCAACCATACAAAACTGAAAACCTACTTGAGCCAAATATATGATATGGGACAGTTAATTTTTTTTTCGCGATTTGATGTTGGTCCCATAGAGAAAGTTGTTCAGTTTTACGGTCTGATCATTCCCTTAAAAAGTGTCAGCATATTAAGAAGGACCATATACAAGGTGTTACAAAAGTGAACATAAAGATTTTAAACTTTTAAGGGGGTTGTTTAGACCCTCAAACTCGGGCTTTTCGAGATTTTCCGATTCCTATTTAGCTTTCTGGCCAATTCTGATTACCAAATATAATTCATTTATTGGATGCATATACTATCCGACATATCCTGGACGTTACTAAAGCTGTTCTAAGAATAAGTGAGAGGTTTCAAATCTCTGTTTCTGTAATGCAAAATAGCCTTAAAATTTCGTTGCTACTTTGAATGGAGTATAGATACTCTTTCTTATACACTGATAATATTAAGTATTATAATGCTGATAAATAAATAAATATCTTGGACATTGTCACACAAATTATCTAGTCACATTTAAAGTACCAGAATCTAGCCTGGACTTGTATTATGATGACTAGACAATGATATAGAATACATAAATAGATACAAACATCCATGACACGGGTACAAATATTCATATTCATCATACAAATATTTGTACCTTAAGGGATTCGAACCCGCAACCCTCGGCGCAGCAGGCAGGCTGATGATGATAATCAGCTAAAGTCTAGGATAAGACGCAATTGCCGCCATTTTGAAAAAAATAGAAACGTCATCTACCAAGAATGCTCACTACTTCACTACGCAAGAATTATAATATAGAACAATGCAAATTTTAAAATCAAACAATTTGTACAACACACTTAATGTTTGTTTTCTTTTTATTACGAAAGTTTAAAGCTAATCATAAGCGATGTATTAACATCGTTATGCAAAAGAAAAGAAAACTATTTTACAAGAACCGGCGAAGAGTGACCTAAACTTAGGCAGATGAGGTTCCGCACAAAATATTGTATCAGATTTAGAAAACGGAGTGAAAAGTAAAATTTTTGAAAATGGTAACACGAGCCCAGGGCTGCAATCGCAGTAAATATTCGGTGATTGAACCGTGATTGGACCGCTCCGTCGCAGTATATGATATTCTCAAAACATCATAATTATTAGAAGGACATACGTACGAACCAAAACTTTTGAGACATTTGGTATTGCGCTAATCGCGGTACTGCTCTTGACAGCCGTTAGAGCCGTTTTGACAGATCGAACACACAGTTGAATAGTAATTGGATTGCAATGAGATTAGAACTGAAATTGGATAAGAATAGAACTTCGATGTTTTAACTTAGCGCAATTGGGCTCCTGTTCTAGCTTAGAATGGACCACCCCAATTCTTCCCGTAGGTGTCGTACGAGGCGACTATAGGATTAAAGGTTTCTTATGCAGTGTTTATGTGGGTGAGAGGCTTGCCACCTCTCATCACTGGACACGTCATTCCATTCTGAAACTTAAATAGTTAAATATGCATGCATGTGATGCATGCGATGCTTTGACTATTTATATATGTGGACTGGTTACGCGTGTAATTCTACTAACAAACACTTCTGCTACTTTTTGCGGGGGGCGAGGTAACATGAAATCCGCAACTTTGGATTTTCTTCCCCATAACTTTAGATTCTAATTTTGAATGTTAAAAATCATGAAAAGTAGTCTCGTGTGAACCCCAAACGTTCTAAGTTCTAAGTTATTATTTCGCAATTATAGGCTGTCTCGTTTAGTGATAAGGTGTAAAATTGAATGTAAATGCACAAGATCAATTGTGCTTATACCGTGGCAGAGGGGAAATGCTACCGCAAGGCTAGTCCTTATAATAATTAGTCAAAGTGTGGGTGAGAGGCTAGCCACCTCTCATCACTTGACACGTCATTCCATTCTGAAACTTAAATAGCTAAATGTGCATGCATGTGATGTCTTCCTAAAAAACAAAAATAGTAACGGTACCCTAAAATGTAAAAATATACTTTCTCACGGATTCGTATGTGAGCTGGTTAACAAACAAATCATCGTAAAATAAAATTTACATACATAACTGTTTTATCTCTCAATCTTAAAGACATTTCTCAAAGCGGTAACCGGAATATCTACAGGGTGTTATAAAACACCCTAGTAATACTTAAGGGGGTGCTTCAGACCATCAAACTGAACAACTTTCACTATGGAGCCAAAATCGAGAAAAAAAAATCTGCTTTCCCATACACAAAACTGCAATACCGACTCGATGAAAATTTTTTGACAGCTGATTTTCTTATTTTTTCTCGAAATTGGCTCCATAGTAAAAGTTGTTCAGTTTGATTGGTAGATTATGTGGTTTAAAGGTTAATGATACTTTTCCTTACACCCTGTATAATGCATAGCAGTATAAATCAAACAAGTCCTCTGTAAAAAAGCATATTTTAAACTGGATGATTATTTAAATGATCAAAATGCTTGGGTCTGAGGTCACTAGCTTATAGTTTATTTACTTTACTGTATAGTATCAATTATTTTATTAAATAGACTATGTATTATTGTATACATAACTTTAGCTTAAGAATTTATATTGTAATAGTTATTAAGTCGTGTTATGTTGTAGAGTTTCTGGCCGCATCTTCTCTACAGCGACAACAAGTTCCGACGCGGTGGTAGCTTTAAGAGGATATAATTCGGAGCGCGCTCCATACAAACGTACTATGGTGATATTTTCAATACTAACCAATTAAACTCAATGTAATTTTTCAGAATCAATCTAGAAACAAATTTCTATGCTTGTATAGAGTCAGATTTTGGTTCAAATGTATAGTTTTGAAGTTACAGTGCCTCAAAGATTTCCATACAAATCTTAAATTAATCCTAGCATTGAAACTGTATATTTTAACGAAAATCTGACTCCATACAAGCATAGATATTTGTTACAAGATTGTTTTAGGAAAATTTCATTGACTTTCATTGGTTAGTATTGAAAATATCACCATAGTACGTTTTTATGGAGCGCGCTCCGAATTATATCCCCTTAAAAAAGATTTGACGTTTGATAAGTGTGCTGCAAGCTCCGAATAAATTATATTGACTTTGAGTATTGCAGTTCCATAGAACAACTAGGAGAAAAATATCAAACTAGTTCCATTTTAGAACTACGGTACTAGATGACAACAATAACGGAAAGTAAACAAGAAACAATGCAGTATACGATGAAAGAAAAACGACTGACACATACATCAACATCTTACACATTGAAGAAATTTCACTTCACATCCATTTGAATTCATTCGCAGGCCCCAATGAATCATTAATATAACTTTTACTTGAAACCAAACCTTATTCGTGTTACACTAAAGTTTAAGTCGTGTTGTTTTGCATCAAGATCAACCTACTTTTTTAAACTACAACTTATAGTCAGTTAGAAGTCGAAAACATTTATGTTTGCGCCTTGTTTTATAAATATAGATAATATACAGGGTCCTTCTTAATATGCTGACACTTTTTTAAGGGGATAATCGGACAATCAAACTGAACAACTTTCTCTATGGCACCAACATCGAAATCGCGAAAATACAAAACTGCAAACCTACTCGAGCCAAATGTTTTCGATGATTTCGATGTTGATCCCTTAGAGAAAGTTGTTCAGTTTGATGGTCTGGTCACCCCCTTATAAAACCGTCAGCATATTAAGAAGGACCCTGTATTTAGTTTTTTCTTTACCCTAGTGCTGGGAGAAACCTCCCTTCTCTTCTTCAAATAATCCAGGTGCAAAATTATTTTACATCAATCATTGGGGTGCTAAATAAGTGTAGCTAGGTACCTATACTTCATTCCAAAAAAGGACGAAAAGATTTTCCGATACCTGTATAGCATTCTGGCCAATTCAGATTAGCAAATATGATTAGGAAAATATACTAGCCGACATATCTTTGACGTTACTAAAGATGTTCTAAGAATAAGTGAGAGGAACTATTTCAAATCTCTGTTTCTGTAATTAAAAATAGCCTTAAAATTTCGTTGCTATTTGGAATGAAGTGTAGATAAGTTTAAAAAGTTACTTACACATTTCATTCATTGTAAAACTCTTGTCAAATCATAACTATATAAAAGTAGTTTGTAATAACTCTCTCATAGAATCGAAACAATCACAAAAACAGTGGGAATCAATTGAAAGTTCTTGGAAAACGTAGCACAATTTCACTTTTAATAAACCATTAAGAGTTCAATGACGCGCACTATTAAAAACTAAAAACATGAAGTTTAAAGAAAAAAAGGCCAAGATGATAACCTTGCGGGAACCACAAATTTTCTCTCGAGTTTCTAACTTTAAGTGCGCCGGCGCACGTCTACCTTCCCGTGGGCGTTGTGACCGTATGACGTGGACTTGAAATTAACTATCAAACAGCATTCTTACTTCACAGGCTACCGTTCCAACCGTGTCGTACGAAGTCCAACGCTTGCGTTGAATCCAAACTTAATTAAACTCACTTCGAAAAGTCAGCAATGGATTTCTTGTTAGAAGTTTATAGTTTTTATTGGGGTTATTGTCATGTTTTTGTGGTAGGGGTTGAAACAGGGGGACCAGACAGACTAGAACAGTTTATGTTAGCGGCACGTGCGAAGGGAAACGCTGACTGATGATTATCCTTACATATGTTTTGGACCTCTATTTTTAGATTGTTTTTGTTTAGTTTTAAAGGTAGGTAAGATAAGAGTCGTTGAGTTATAAAATGGTTAAGGTGTTGGAGATGGATGTGTTTTAGAAGTAAGGGACTACATTATTAATAAGTTTTTAGGTACGATTATTTTACGTGAGAAAAAGCATAAAATTATGACATAAATATTTTTTTTAAAACAAAGGTGTTTGCTTGATTAAAAAACAAGCATATTATTAGGGAATAATACCGCTATGTACAGGGTGTAAGAAATATAATTATCCTTTAAACCACATACTCTCAGAACAAAAAAAATATCAGCTGTCCCATACTAAGCTGCAATACCTACTCGATTGAAACGTATGTGACAGCTTTTTTGTTCTGACAGGTTTGCTCCCATAGTAAAAGTTGTTCAGTTCAGGCATAAATGATTTGTTATCATTTCAGCAATGAATGAAAGCGCTAGCGTGCTCGGAGGATATCTTTTAAGGATCTTGTTTTGGTAGTAAGTAGGGTGAATGTGCCCGTGCGGTTGAGACTGAGGTTGAGATAGAATTCAGTAAATTATAAATTTTACAAACAATTATTTAATATTTTGAATAAAATTACCTATGTTGAAAACATGATAATTCGATTCTGCTCTCGATTCTAAACAAACTACTTTCTAGTTTTGCGTTAATTCATTAACACGTTGAATAATTTTTAATGCTGTGCTTAATTGGTTTGCGACGCTAAATCGGTTTTGGGATGGTCGCGATTATTTTAGAAGTTTTCATGACGCTTTACTTCGGTAATTGTTCCTTATTGATGGAATTGGGGAAGCATACTTCGTTAATGAGCTTTTCAAGTTATGATGAAGATAAAAATAGAGAGTAAATATTAAAAAATTGCGTATAGAACTCTATTTTACAACCTTCCATCTTGAAAGTTTCTGGCCGCATCTTCTCTACAGAGACAACACGTTCCGACGTTCTCGAGCTTCAAAATAAAAACCGGTCATGTACGAGTCGGGCTACTCGCGCACTGAGGGTTCCGTACCACACCACCGCACAATATATTAACTTAGAAAAAAGTTTTGTTTTATCCGGGACCGCGCGAGACCGACTCACACTTAGCCGGTTTTTATTATTTGTTGTTATACTGTAGAGTTTGCTCTATTATCTCACCAAGTTTGTTTTGGCAAGAAAAACGTTGAGAAAAACTAGTTTCTTGTATGAGGACCCCCCTTAAATTTTATCTTTTTGACATTTTTATTATTTGTTAACAAATCCGCCGTAATAACGCATATTCAGTGAAAATTTCAACTGTCTAGCTATTACGGTTCAAAAGTTACAGCCCTAAATAGGTTGGACGGACGGACAACGTAGCCTTAGTAATAGGGTCCAGTTGCACCTTTCGGGTATGGAATCCTAAAAAAGATTTGACGTTTAATAATTGGGCTTCAAGCTCCTATATTTAATAAATTATGTTGACTTTGACTAATGCGAAGAGTTCATAAGTACGACAGAAAGCCAAGCCCTATGAGATATGAAGCATCTATTCCATTGAAAGAGATAAGCGAGCAAAGAAAAGCGAGCGATAACTCGCTCCGATAATGGTTTATTGTTTCTCAACCTATTGAATAAAGAATAAAATGTATCCGCAACGCGGGCTTCGTCAAACCAAAACTGTCTATAATATCCGCTACAAACTTCGTTAATATCAACACACAAGTTTGAAGATTATGCCATTAAGGGTATATTACTATTGGCGCGCTGCATACAAACGAAGTCTGGTGATATTTTAAATACTAACCGAATAAACTCAATGAAATTTTGCAGAAACTATTTAGAAACAAATCTCTATGCTTGTATGGAGTCAGATTTTCGTTCAAATGTATAGTTTTAAAGTTACAGTGCTCCAAAGATTCCCATACAAATTTTCAATTAATCCTAGCATTGAAACTGTAAATTTTAACGAAAATCTGACTCCATACAAGCATAGAGATCTGCTTCTAGATTGTTTCTGCAAAATTTCATTGACTTTAATTGGTTAGTATTGAAAATATCACCATAGTACGTTTGTATGGAGCGCGCTCCGAATTATATCCCCTTAAGGCGCAAAAGTAGGACGAAATATCTTGGAGTCATCTTTTATTTTTAATTTTTCGAATAAATTTATACAATTTACCGAAACCTCAGTATTCTTGGATAGTTTATCTAGTGAAATCAAAAATTGAATACACGATAGAAAATCGTCACAAAGATGACGCATTTTTAGATCTTAATATTGTCTACACAATGGTACACACCATAGTGTAGAGTAAAAGTGACTTCAATTTATACAGTAGATGCACATAATACAGATATTTAGGCTTTCCTTTGAACACAGGTTTCATATGTATATTATAGAAAAATAAGAAATATACTTCACAGCAAATAAAGCCGAGATGTTGAAGATCATTGCTATATTTTTCATTAAATTGTGTGTCTTCCAAATAACAACAAGATAGCTTCTAAAAACCAGCAAAATATGGCCAGGCTCTGCGTTTACCTAGCTACCTTGAATTTGAGGTTTAATTCCTGTGTAGACACCAGATGGCGTACTATACTTCATTCCAAATAAGGACGACGAGATTATCCGATTCCTATTTAGTTTTCTGGCTAATTCTGATTACCAAATGTAATTAATTTTTGGGTACATATACTATCCGACATATCTTGGACGTTACTAAAGCTGTTCTAAGAATAAGTGAGAGGAAGTGTTTCAAATCTCTGTTTCTGTAATGCAAAATAGCCTTAAAATTTCGTTGCTATTTTGAATGGAGTATAGATACTCTTTCTTATACTTTGGCACTGATTGATCGAGCAAGAAATTCGCTCACTATCGCTCGCGCTGTGCCAAGTCTTTACTATAGGCTTGTAAATAACTAATTGCAAACGTCATGAATGACCGGATGATACACAATAGACAATTATAGCATGACAGTCATTGTTTCAATGATGTCCTATACATAGGACAAATGTGTACTTTATGTGGGAATTGGATTATGGGTTCAGCGAGATGTTTTAGGTGATCTTTGTTACACCTTGAACACTTGGCTGTCACTTCAGACAAACGGGAAAAACCTAAGAGGAAGGATCTCTCTTTAAGACTAGAGTGGGCCATACCAATTGTAAAGTGTCCACTTTTTTTGACGTTTAGGTTTGAGTGTGTGGTGTATTAGTATGGACAAAAGGCACCAAGTGACATATGGCCTTATGTTTACGGTCACTTTACACACACACTAGCTCAAAAAAAAGTGGACAGTCGCATAAACAAATATCTATAGTTCCATCTCCTTCTACTATTAAAGGTATGTCATAAGACAAAAGAGACCAACTACAATCGTAAATTTATGCGGACTCTATGGAGATCCTTCCTCTTAGGGAAAAACTGACTAGAAGAGGTAAGCATGTGCCATCCAAGTGCCATCTGAGTGGTGCCAATGAATGCCGCAGAGCTATTTATCAAAAATATATTGGCTATGTGCACGACACTAGCGCCCCTAGCGGTGTCGGACCGCCGTGTATTATTTCAAGTAGCATGTTAGTTAAAAGTTTGTTATTTTATAATAAAATAATGTAAAAACTAAAGAAATTAGCAACATTATCGATATACAAATTTTAAAATACCTATTTGCTAGAATCCACGATATTTGCAGTGCCAATTTCCGTACAAACTTTTATCCCAGTTTCCACACCTTTGGAGATAACATTTCAAAAAACCCTTTTTAGTGAGCACCTAGATGCCAATAGAAACTTTCATGCCAAATTTTAAGTTTGTAGTCTGTACAATTTTGGAGATTTCGTGTTGAGTTAGCGTGTGGATTTGCATAGATTCAAGCATATTTTACACAGCTTGTCCTACAAAAGTAGACATTTCTGTCACCCTGGGCGCTGTGATCGATTTGTCAGTTCCCATCACCACTTCGCACATAGCCAATACGGAAAAAGGGATATTTTCGCGGAAATTGTCAAAAACCACAAAACCCGAACGTTTCCGAAGCTGGTACTGAAATAAACAGTACTACACCGTGGAAATGGGGTCGTTTTGAAGTCGGAACAGGGTGCTTCAGGCCATCAAACTGAACAACTGTCACTATGGAGCAAATATCGAAATCGCGAAAAAAAAATCTACTGTTCCGTAGAAAATGTCAATAGCTTCTCGACAATTTATAAAACAGCTGATTTCTTAATCGACATTTCTAAGTTGGCCCTTAGTAAAAGTTGTTCAGTTTGATGGTCTGAAACCCTGTTCCTGCTTCAAAACGACCACGATTCCAACGTGTATACTTAAATAAATATAATTATTGGACTTTGTCATACCGTATACGTATAAAAAAACCGTGGTGGTCCAGTGGCGAGTAACCTTGCGTGTCGTGCAGGAGGCGATGGTTCGATCCCCGTCCAGGCCGACTCGTACCAACGTACGACTCGTACACGGTTTTTCGGTGAAGGAAAACATCGCGTGGTAACCTACATGTTTCAATTTCGAGGCAGTTATTGTACCCACTGTCCATTACAAGTGGCGACGGGTTCACCGCCCGTCACACTGGACAGAGTTTCGGTACTACTAGTGAAACGTGGATGTTCTGAGGTTTCAGAATATCTCTGACTACCCCCTTCCTACGCATATGCGTTGTCATACTGATTTTCTAGCTACCAGAATCAAGCCCGGACTATGTACTTTCCACCCCGGTCGCGCTGCAAGTCTGGCGGAGTACGGACGCGTGCGTATCAGCGCGTTAGGCTTGCACGTGGCTCCGCCATTTTGTGAACTCTTTTGTGTTTTAACCTTAAAACAATCACTTGAGATTATAAACTACTTACATTGGCAAAACTACCACGCTAGACTTAATTAATACTACTGATCATTTTCCTTCGTATACTCTCCACATAACGAGACATTGGCTGAATTGTGATAACACATCGGATGCCACTAATAGTCTAGGGAAAATAAGGTTTGAGATTGCATTAAAGACACTTTAGTAAATTGTGTTTGAAATAATATTACTGTTAGTTTCTAACACTTTTGACGAGCTTTCGTGGTTATATAGGCTCAGGAACCTGAGAAATACCTTAAAATCGATATTAATGTACAAATGGCAAGCTTATTTCTAAAAATATTTCGACCAGCATACCAGCAATAGAGACTGTTAATTATCAAAAGGCAAATGTGTAAAAACAAACAGTAAATAATTTAGTTTTGAGGTTATAATTTTTGAAGACTTACAAAATATTAAATATCTACCCAAATTAACGATATTAACCGTGGATTATTATTGTTATAAGTAAAACGTATTGAACGAAGCCATCCTGTACAAAATCACCAGTTTTCCATTTTTTGTTCATACCTAAATTTAGTGTTTTGTAAATGTCTTAATTATTCAGTAATAATTAAGACATTTACAATTATCGGGGATTATTGAGAATTTATGTTCTTCAGGTGTGTATCTACTATAATCCAAATGTTCACCAAAAGTGCAATTAATGCAACCTACTCCATACAAAAATCCGTAGATTTCCCCGACTATAAACAAAAATTGAATTGAATTAATTTCCACCCCGTTACGCTTAGGAAGCCAGGGGCAAAACCGCGTAGATATCCATCAAGAACTGTGTCAAGCATACATACAATTCAACACATACAGAGCTTGACAATCTAACCGCATACTTTTCCCTATTTCCTAGACAAAAACATCAATTTAACGCCTCAATTCGCGAGGCAAGCGGTCGGAAAATAATAGTCTCTTCCAGTTAATTATTCAATTAATTTTTTTTCTATTATGTTTTACATGAATTTTCTTTTATCGGCATAATTGTTTGGAATGCTGTTTGTTGTTATATGTTTACTACGTGTATTGATTATGTATACGGCTTAATAAATACATGCACGAACACTAAACCCCTTTTGAGGTAATATTCACACTAATCCAGTAAATTTAAATTCCCGTAACCTATCAAGAGCTTTCAATTGATACCCCACCACAGGCCCGGCACTTCAAACGTTTTAGATTTGACATGATGACGTTCGCACATGCGCACTTGGTGTAAATTGTCTTTGAAATATGTGTAGGGTTGACTTACCACGCATCGTATGCAGATCGTATGAACTATGAACATCGTTTTGCATTTCGTTACTTTTAAAATCACATTTCTAAAGAATCACTGAAAATGAGAATTTAGCGTTATTTTCCAACGTTTATCTTTACTGGCTCCCCTTAAGTATCCCCAGAAACTGTGAGGTGAGGTGGGGTATCTGAAGTAAGAAGGGGAGTGGTTGTTCTGCATGTAGAACTCTATACTATTACCTATTCTGTGATCCCACACGACATTGCAGAAAAAAAAATTTTTTGTTTACCCTTTCTATCCCCCAAAATTGCCCCTTTCTATCCCCGAAAAAAAAAAGCTTTTTAGACTTCTTTTTGTGATATTTGGCTATACCTGTGTCAAGATTATAGGTATAGTAGTCTTTGAAAAACAAAAACCTGTGACAGACGGACGGACGGACAGACACCGAGGTGATTCCATACCTAAGTGTTCCGTTTTGCCAATTTTGGTACGGAAAACTAAAAAGCATAAAAATTACACGCTAAAACGGGTACCATAAAATCTTAAAAGACTACTTGAATTCAATCTACAGGGTGAAATTAATATCATTTTCATCCTTTTAAACTAAGAGTCTACCCATCAAACTGAACAACTTTAGGTACTATGGGATCAAACCGATCGGAGCAAAAAAAAAAGGCATTGCATTTTAGTATGGAACAGCTGATTTTTTTTGCTCCGATCAGTTTGCTCCCATAGTAAAAGTGGTTCAGTTTGATGGGAGACTCTTATTTAAAAAGGATGCAAATGATATCAATTTCACCCTGTATAAGGAAGTACGATAACATACGAATTTAAACAAAAATGTTGACCAATTTAAATAGTTTGATATAATGAATTAGTTATTGCTATATTGCCATTTTTATTGGCAATAAGTAGATTAATGCCAATCAATCCATAAATTCTTTAAAAGTTAAACGAGCGGTTTATGCAAATTCGTGGCTGTCTTTATAAAAACAGCTACGGAATCCGAGCTGATCTTGCGGAATTAGTGTTCTGTATCAAACAGCAAAGCAATTATTATGTTCTTTACGTTTATTTTATGTAAACTTAAGTAATTATCAACACATATGGTCGGAAACGATTCCTCTCAAGCGGTGAAGGAAAACATGTTGAGGAAACCTGCATACGCTGAAGAAGAAATTCTGATGCGTATGTGAAGTCATACGCCGAAGGATTGACGCTCATACGCCTTTTTTACGACATATTTAGGCTTATGATGAAGGTCGGATCTCTAGGAAATCTTGGATTTTGCCTATTTCAAGTTGGAAAAAAAACAGTAAACATTTTAAGAGGTATCCCGGACCGAACGACCTTGACCCTTTTAGAGCCGCCTCACCTCTACTAAACTACATAATTTTAGTAGATACCCATTTTTGACTGGTTTGTCCTTCATTATGTCACTGTGGTGCTTTCTAATCCAAGGAAATCAAATTCGAAAATCATAAGAATTTACACCAAATTATGAATTTATGTAATTAACTCATTAAAAAACTTACTTCATAGCATTTTTAGATCTTAATATTGTCTACACAATGGTGTGTGTCGCAAGTAAAAGTGACTTCAACTTATAAAGTAGATATAATACAGATTTTTTCCAATATTTAGGCTTTCGTTTAAACACAGGTTTCATATGTATTTTATAGAAAAATAAGAAATATACTTCATAGCAAATAAAGAAGATATGTTGAAGATCATTGCTATATTTTTCATTAAGGGGATATAATTCAGAGCGCGCTCCATACAAACGTACTATGGTGATATTTTCAATACTAATCAATTAAAGTCAATGAAATTTTGCTGAAACAATTTTGAAACCAATATCTATGCTTGTATGGAGTCAGATTTTCGTTAAAATATACAGTTTCAATGCTAGGATTAATTTAAGATTTGTATGGAAATCTTTGAGGCACTGTAACTTTAAAACTAAACATTTTAACGAAAATCGGACTCTATACAAGCATAGAAATTTGTTTTTAGATTGATTCTGAAAAATTTCATTGAGTTTAATTGGTTAGTATTGAAAATATCACCATACTTCGTTTGTTTGAAACGCAATCCGAATTATATTCCCTTAAACTTCGTATGTAAGGAGCGCGCTAAATGACATTATCCTATCATAGCTCTGATCTCATTAATTTCTCCAGTTTTATTTTACAGTTAACCTAATCTAATTATTCACAGCTGTTTCTTGTGTTTTCCAGGTTTCATTGTTATGAGAATGCAAACATTAATACCTTTTGAAGGCTGTGATGATAACTTCAAGGGAAAATTAGTTACCTCTTAACTTGTATGTCTTTCAAATAACGAGAAGATAGCTTCTAAAAACGAGAAAAATATGGCCCGGCCCTGCGTTTCCCTACGGGGAACGTCTTAAAAGACGCATGACTGGTCTTTGTGGTGATCCTAAGGCCTTTGCCCAGCATTGGACGTCTATCGGCTAAGATGATGATGATTTAAAAATATACCTAAACAGTTGTGGATGAATAGGAATCGAAATGACTCCATCCCGTTATACCAAACTTGGCAGGGAACTCAAAACATGGTCAAAGTAAACTGTCTCAAAACGAAATAGTTTATTACTTCAATCGTGAGACCACGCGTGGGCTAACCGGTACAGTAAAGTAGGTGAAATAACCCATGTTGCGAAACTTGACAAGTACCTACATTATTACATTTTTTTTTCTTCCCACGCAAGGATTACTGCAACAATACATTTTTAAAATTAAATGGCTTCGTAATCTGATGGCCAGTTTAAGCAAGCAATCTTTTTTGTCTATGGTATTTTATTTCTGTTTTTTTTCACACTATCTTGGGTACTTGTAGGCGTAGTGTAGTTAGAGTGTATTCGAAACGGTCACTGATATTAAGCAACTTCAGGTCCAGTCAATCTTTGGATGGGTGACCGCTTTATTGTATCTCGAGCGTCTTCATGCTTCGTAACGCATGTTAACCCCTCGTATGCGGCAATTCCAGACACAATAGAAAACACATTGTTCTTTGTGCAGATCTGCGCCACAGCACTCAACGGGTTAAGAAGTTGGTCCCCGATAGTTCCTTTAGATGGCGGTGTAATTATACTACCTTGCCTGCCGTGCAGAAGGCGATGGTTCGATCCCGGCCAGGCCGACTCGTACCAATGAGTTTTTCGGAATTTATGTACGATTTGTAACACCACTGGCTTTTCGGTGAAGGAAAACATCGTGAGGAAACCTGCGTGCTTTAATTTCGAGGCATGTATCGTACCCACTGTCCATTATAAGTGGCGACGGGCTCACCCCCCGTCACACTGGACAGAGTTTCGGTACTGCTGGTGAAACGTGGATGTTCTAAGGTTTCAGAATATCTCTGACTACCCCCTCGGGGAATATAGTCGTTAGCATACGCTTATGCTTATGTAATTATACTATCGATAACCCAAGTCAGAACTAACTTGCTTCCACCAACCCGCGGTGGAGTATGGCCCACTCCCTCTCACCATTATTCGTGGAGGCCTTTGCCCTGCAGTGGGATGCTACGGGCTATAAACTTTCTCCATTCTGAGTAAGCAAGGTTATCATTAAGGTGATATTGTATCGCACGATCTCATCCTTATTTGTGAGAAGGCTCTTTACCCTACTGCGCCAGAAGGTAGGTTATGTTTTTAACTGCAGATCGTGCTGATGATGATAAGAGAACACTTTACTCTAACGTAGTTGAAAGTAGCCAATTTTTAAACGGAATCATGACTTAAACGTAGAACGTTTTATTTTAAAAATTAAGAACGATTGTGATCTTGTTTGATATAAAAATTATTCACACCACACACAAAAACATGCTCAGTTTAATGTTAATAAACATTTTAGAACAACACAACATAAAATTCGGTTAATCAGAAGAAACACAAATTGTCTATGGTTAAAAGACACGTTTTTTCAAAGCTCAAATTACCTTCTTATCCAGCGAAAGAACCGGTTGCCCTTCCTTGCGTTATTTTTCTTCTTCTTCCCCATTTTCTTTTAATCCTAAACTAATCATACACTTCCTTTGTCTAAAAAAACACAAATCACTTGTCTATGTTCACAGTTGAATAGTTTAAAAATGGAACTTCACATAAAGTACACTTAACACTGGCCAGTTGTAATATCTTATATCAAGATACAGCACAAATTACTTTGTTCTTTGTTTGAACAACGATACGATTTCCGTAACTGACTGTCACTGGCCGATACAGGACTCTATGCTTGGGCTCTACTACAAATTAAAAAAAGAAAATACAAAAATTAAAAAAGGAAACATTAATGCTAGTTTTATCACACCTAAGACTAAATTATGACAAAAAAAGCAATCTCTGTAAACTGCGACACACTAAAAACGTTATTTACAATCCCCAAAAAAAGATATTTACCAAAAAGACCGCATAGCTGTCACAATGATTAAGAAAAAGGTTCGAATTTGAATTAGGAATTCTGAATGCTGAAGCGCACAAGGGTGCGCACGAGTTCAGACTGGCGCGTGGCCACGTTCAAAATTAGAAGCTTAAAAAAAAGAAAGAAAACATTCTGGCTGGCTGGATGCACATTGCAAGAAATGCATCACATATGTTTTGTTTATTTTCGTTCGGTGTCCAAGAGAGATACGAGATTAGATTCGAAATGTGTTTTAGAATAATAAGGGATATTAAATGGCTATTACGAAAAGGCAAGAAAGAGTCAGCGGAGGAGAAAAATAGCATAGTTTCTACATAAACAACTTCACAACATGGTTTAAAAATTCATTACAAATGTTGACAATGTTGTGAAATGTAACTAGGACTTTTCTACCATATACATTTTTGATCTGATATTCTATGTGATTTATTCGCAAATGAAAAAAAAAATTCAAATGAAAAAGAAGTTTGGCGGACGGCCATGTAATTTGAGGCCCAGACTTAGAAGTCCCGTACATTAATGAAACTTAGTAATACGTGTAGAGTGAAACAAAACTAAAAATAAAAGGAAATTGGTTGTAACCGTAGAAGTTGGCGGGAAAGTATTTCTCCTTATGATACCTTTTGTATCAAGTGTGTGAAACTCATAATCTTTCTTATTAGATAGTCCACTGGATCTTCTACGCATTAATTGTGTTTATTTAATGAAAATTCACGATAATCGTACAATATTATGATAATTGAAGAAAACGAAATCACACACACTATCAGTTCAACCAAGCCAAAATACCTCAGTGATAATATTAGATGAAAATTGCTGTCGTGGTTGCGTTTTGATACTGCTTTTTGGATGATTTAGCTTAAGAATTTATATTGTAATAGTTATTAAATCGTGTTATGTTGTAGAGTTTTTGGCCGCATCTTCTCTACAGCGACAACACGTTCCGACGCGGTGGTAGCTTTAAAAAAGATTTGACGTTTGATAAGTGTGCTGCAAGCTCCTATATTGAATAAATTATATTGACTTTGACTTTGATTTGTCTATTTTACTAGTAATTTCTACTTTTGAATCCGGACTTCTAGAAATGTGGAAGTTTTTTTAAAATGTGCCTTATTTTTTTATATTTATAATAATTATGACCGCCGTCCTGAACGGCTTTTAGTTTTCGTAAAAAATGTCTGGGTCCAAATTCGCCAGCCTTCTTTCTACGTGAAGAAGGTAGCCGGTTTAAATAAATGGCTGAAATTTTTATATAGGTAGTTAGGCTTACTTAACATAAGTTATGATAAAACGATTTGTAACACCACTGGCTTTTCGGTGATGGAAAACATCGTGAGGAAACCTGCATGTTTCAATTTTGAGGCTTGTATTGTACCTACTGTCCATTACAAGCGGCGACGGGCTCACTCCCCGTCACACTGGACAGTTTCGGTACTACTAGTGAAACGTGGATGTTCTGAGGTTTCAGAATATCTCTGACTACCCCATATATAGTCTCTGAATATAGTCGTGAGCATATTCTATGCTATTCTCTGTATTTTGTTGTATGAACCATAGTTCATACTTTTTTTAGCAGACAAGATACAAATGGCAATATCAAAGCTTTCTTTTTAGACATGAAATAAACGACTCAAGTTCAAAAAGGCTAGACAGATAGAATAAATCTAGACAAGATGGCGTGACTCAACGATCTATATCTGGATTAGAGTTGAGAGTGAAAATAGGAGTTGCGTGCGCGCAGATCGAATCTTGATCTTTTCATCATTTTGACTGAATCAAGAAATGAAATTGCACGATTTATTGTTTATTGACGAGGTAGGTAAGAGTCCTAACTAGAATGGGCATTGAAATGATAAAAAAACGCGGAAATGAGACAGGCTTATACGCTAATTGCAAAGAGTGAGCGAGATAAAATCTATGTTGTTTGTCCCTTTATATTTCTTTGACTAAGTTGAAATTGCTAACAAAATCTAGATAAAGGCATGATTTTTATATTTTTGTCATATCTCCATCTGGATAATATCCAGTCTATGTAAGAGAATGACGATGATGATGATGGTCGAGCTACTAGCGTTAGCATTTCATATATTATGTGACATTTTCCGAAAAGCTTTTGTTTATGGCGCTCGTAAAGAAAATCCAACAAATAATTTAATTCTGTGATATAGATAAATTTCAACAAATCCCCGGAAGAGGATTTAAGAATAAAATTCTTCTAAAATTTAAAAATAAAAGACCATAGACAAATTTATAAAAGTTGCAACGAAAAAAGATCTTGTTTAAAAACATAAACAAACAAACTTCATCTGTGATGTAACATCTTCTTGGGCAACTGCCAAAACTAGCCAGTCACCTGAACATAGATATGAAAGAATGAGGAAACCAAACTCAAATAAATTTGAAAAGCCGTATCTTAAGATATGACAAACTAGGTTATGATCTTAGATAAGATGTCATCTTAGCCCACCCACGGCTTAACAATTACCTAGCATTTAACACCTTGAAAATAAGGTTGAAAATTATATAAAATGCTGGACAGTGAGAAAGTGCAAATGGTTATAAATAGTCAAGAATGCATCCAAATCCTTTCGGTAAGACTGACCAGTTGAAAGACCTTCCCCTCCCCTCTCAAAACAACGTAACTAAGATCTAAACAGTACACATCATTGGTTCCACAGAGATCACATATCATTGGATTGGACACACTTTCGCGGGCTGACGAAAGCGAAATGACACGTTCCATTTACAAACATGCTTCCTGTTCCGTTTTCACAATTCGAAATTTGAACTAAGATACGATGCAACAGCTGCATTCTTCAATAAAAATTTACGAACGCACTTTTATTTTATTTTAAATATAAACAAATGGCGCGTAAAATCTACCATAGACACGGGATTAACCTAAAAATTTGGAAATTAAATTAATGTGACCTAAAAATTTAAGAGCTCGCGCCGTTGAGTCCTGTAACGGCGAGCGTCACTAACAAATATTCCGCGGCTACTGACTGAGAATGATTTCATGAAAATACAAGCTTTTCGGGAAGACACCATGTTTAATTATAGTACACGATGAAATGTTTGATGTAGTACACGCTAAATTTTCAGATAAATCACTAATGAACATTGTCAACATATTTCTCGTACTAGTAATCATTAATTGAATGTTACAAAATTGCGAAATAAAAGTCTATGGGAAGGTCTCAAGGAAAGCTTACTATTTATATCTTCTTTTTTGCATATACTATCCTATTGAGATTTTATCCCCGCTTCTTTCCGGACATTTGGCAATGAATGTATATGTTACAGTCAAAACTCAGAACCGGTCAAAACCACTTTTGACTGCAAATCAGTCAAAAGTGGTTTTGACCGGTTATGAGTTTTAGACCCCAGATCAAAATCAGTCGGTTAGGTTAGCGAGGAACAAAGCGACGACGCCGACGAGCATGTTAGGTTTCTTGCGACCACAGCGAATTGCTACTATTTACCTAGTCCCCTCGAAAATATAATTTTGACTAAGGGCATCGGTCAAAACCACTTTTGACTGATTTTTTAACCCACGACGCAAAAAGATGTTTTAAGTTTGACGCCTATGTCGGTTTGTCTGTCTGTGGCATCGTAGCTCCCAAATGGGTGGACCGATTTAGATGCGGTTTTTTTCAATAGAAAGCTAATTTTTCCGAGAGTGTTCTTAGCTTTGTTTCATGAAAATCGGTTCAGCAGTTTTCAAGTAACTTTGATTATAATAAAAGCAATAGGTGACCAAATTATTTTTCACTTTTAAATGTTTGTTTTTTTGCAGTCAAAAGTGGTTTTAACTGGTTATAAGTTTTGACTGTAACATTGGTATATTTATTTAGAGTCCGTACGACATTACTGTCTTAGTCATACTTAAAGCAAACGATTCTTGCTGTTTTTAAACGACTGCGTTGAAAGATTGTTCTCTTCTTTGATGTAAGTATGTAAATATTGGTTTGTGTTGTTGGTGTTGATTTTTCTGGACCAATTCTATTCTAATAACAGAAGATCAATTCTTTGACCGATTTAGACCACTTCATCTTTATCATAATTTCAAATATTATTTATTGTAAACATGTTGTATCCATGTTATCCTATTTTGAATCAAATTAAAGATTGAAAAACTAAGTCTCATGCGGGACCTGAACCCGTACTCTTCCAAACCGAGGAACTGCGTTATCCAATTTCGCCACCGAGCCCACTTCCCAGAGAACGAAATTTTCAATCTATTGCGTCTTTCACTTGCATGCTCTTTTCTCAGAGAAAAAATATTTTGCTATTGTGCCGCTCGTAAAAAAAAAAAAAAAAAAACCTCAGTAATTTATTTGCTCGTTTGCTAACTTCAACTGTATTGTAAATTTAATTTGTATTTATTATTTTAATCTTAACTGTATTCTGAGTTGTGTTGTAAACATATATATTAGTAATCCTCTGTTTTGGACCATCGTACTCCAGGCATTCCCTTGTCCCGTACAAGTAAACCGTATGTGTAAACCTTTGACTAATTATTATAAGGACTAGTCTTGCAGTAGCATTTCCCCTCTGCCACGGTATAAGCACAATTGATCTTGTGCATTTACATTCAATTTTACACCTTATCACTAAACGAGACAACCTATAATTGCGAAATAATAACTTCGAACTTAGAACGTTTGGGGTTCACACGAGACTACTTTTCATGAATTTTAACATTCAAAATTAGAATCTAAAGTTATGGGGAATAAAATCCAAAGTTGCGGATTTCATGTTACCTCGCCCCCCGCAAAAAGTGGCAGAAATGTTTGTTAGTAGAATTACACGCGTAACCAGTCCACATATAAATAGTCAAAGGTGTAAACTAATTTTAGTAAATAAATGATTTTGTATTTTTTTTTAAGGTGACGTGAGTGCCATCTACCTTTTTCCATCTTTAATTTGATCTTTGTCATAGTTCATAGAAGAGACTATCCTCGAGTCTATTTTAACTGTATGTGTGCCGGCAATACACATTATGTATCTGGGGCAAGCAGGTTTCCTTACGATGCAGTCGTCGGAGGGCACGGAAATTACAAGTATGCGCATAAATAATAAAACCTACATCCCAATACGATTGATTGGTCTTTTAAAATCGATGAATTGTGCAAAGATCGGTTACTGAAACGATTTCGATAATCGAAATAGTCGATTATCTTTGCGATTTTTTTTTGCTTTTAGTAAAATTTAATTTAAAATATAAATTTATCCGGATCCTAAAAAGGAATCAATTGAATGTAACGCAATTCATAAAAGAGTAAAAATTTATATCGCCTCAAACCATCATTCGTTCGCCTCAGATGGTTTGTTTTCTAATTCCGGTTTAATAAAAACCGAAAAAAAAGAAATATCTCTCTTTCTATTTGGGCGCGAACGAATGAGATACCAGGCGTGATATCGCGCGCATCACGCTACGGCCGCTGGTGTGATCCCAGCTTTAACCACCTATCTATTTCCGTCAAGCAGAAATATTCAACCTGTGGTTAGTTTTAGTCCCAATCATTTAACTGTCTCTTTACTACCCTCTCACTTAGTTGTAACTGTCATTCTAAAATATTAAACGAAATATGTGTGGACTGGCAGGTTTATTAACTTTTTGTTGCTTTATTTATGCATTTTTTTAACGAACAATCGTAGGGGGGTACAGGGTCCTTCTTAATATGCTGACAGTTTTTTAAGGGGTTGACTTGACTACCCTTTGACTATTTATATATGGACTGGTTACGCGTGTAATTCTACTCACAAACATTTCTGCCACTTTTTGCGGGGGGCGAGGTAACATGAAATCCGCAACTTTGGATTTTATTCCCCATAACTTTAGATTCTAATTTTGAATGTAAAAAATCATGAAAAGTAGTCTCGTGTGAACCCCAAACGTTCTAAATTCAAAGTTATTATTTCGCAATTATAGGCTGTCTCGTTTAGTGATAAGGTGTAAAATTGAATGTAAATGCACAAGATCAATTGTGCTTATACCGTGGCAGAGGGGAAATCCTACCGCAAGGCTAGTCCTTATAATCATTCGGAATAAAGCTCTCGACGCATAATGCCCTAAAACCAATAATTTCTTTAACGCATAAAACTTCTCTTAAGTTTGAACTCGGTTAGAACCAAAGTGATTATACCTAATAGAGTGAGCCATGCCAATTGTAAAGTGTCCACTTTTTTTGACGTTTAGGTTTGAGTGTGTGGTGTCAAGTAGTATGGACAAAAGGCACCAAGTGACATATGGCCTTATGTTTACGGTCACTTTTCACACACACTAGCTCAAAAGAAAGTGGACAGCCGCATAAACAAATATCCATAGTTCCATCTCCTTCTACTACTAAAGGTACGTCATAAGACAAAAGAGACTAACTACAATCGGAAATTTATGCGGACTCTATGGAGATCCTTCCTCTGAGGTTAGAACAAAGCACACAACACAATATCGAAGTAAGTAAATCTCAGTTCGTTTAAATAAATGTGTCTTTGAGTAAAGGTTAACTAAAACATTTAATTTATGACAGTTCCCTTTCTATGTATGTTGTATGCGCTAGACGCATGCAGTTTTTGCCAACTGGCTGGTACAGCTTTGGATCATAGCCAAATGGGAGCGACGACCGAAGGCTTTTTATTATTTATTTTATTAATCTTAGGCCGTCTGGGATAAAACACGCATAATACTCGATTGAAAATTGTTGCACAACGAATTTATCCATTCTCAGATCACCAAGCATAGAATTCGGTATGTCAAGTTTTTTTTGGTCTTCGTTTTATATTTTTTACCGATAGAAATTATTGCGATTCATCGTGTTTATCAATATAAATTTAATTTTTTATTTTTTTTATCTGTAATCCTAAGTGCAAAAATGGTGGAGAGAAAATAATTCGAACTCCATGTAGAAAAACTACTAAATTATTTAAAAAAAATAAAAATCACCTGCCTCCTCTTTCTAACTCTATGCTGGAAACAGAAACGGCAACATCAAATGTCAAATTCTGACATTGTGAATGCATTTTTTTTCTTAATGGCCAGTTACTTTAAGTTGATTTTAAGTTTAGAAAGGAGTTCACAGGGTTTCAAGTGACGACATTGGACGGACCAAAAAAAGGACGTTATTTTATTTAAAATATCCTTTCATTTTAAAATCTCTGACTTAGAAAATATTATTATTGAGACAATTATCTCGAAATGGTTTTCGATTCAGCCCTCGAAATAAAAAAAAAACTTGACACACCGAATTTCCATAACACAGCACTGGCCAAAAACACGTCATAGACAACAATTTGTGATTAAACTAAATAACACTTTAAAAATCGAATGCACGATTCGCGCGTACCGTTTCGCGCCATTAACTGCAACAAATATTGATGGAGGGAAATGATGGGACGATAAAAAAGGTAATGTAATAAATATGGTTTCTATTAGGATTCAAACTGTGTGCTCGTCCAAATCTGATGAGGTACTGTCGAAAGAATTTATTGAAGCCGCATCGGAAAGGGGTCAATGGATAAATAATTGAGCTGTCAATTCAATAGACGGTTTGAAACGACTATCATAATAGAAGGATGCTAGATTAGCTATTAATAGGTAGGTATAATGATCTAGGGTATAATCGAAATTGTTTTCAGAGAGTTAGGTAAATGTTTGAGATGTTCCAAGAATGAGTATTTTTTATTCTTTTTGTGTTAAATTAATTTCTCGAATAACTCAACAGATGGCATTGTTCATCACTCCATAGAAAACATGCAAAAGCGCGAGACGAGACCCTGTCAACATAATTTATGTTTGCATCTTTTTCTTTTAAGGAACAACTTTTTGAAAGTTCGATATACCTACAACGTGTTAATAAATTAATGCAAAACTAGAAAGTAGTTTGTTTAGAATCGAGAGCAGAATCGAATTAAATTAATTAATCATGGTTTTAACATAGGTAATTTTTTTCAAAATATTAAATACTTATTTGTTTGTAAAATTTAAAATTTACTGAACCCGATCTCAACCCACCGCTCGGGTACTCTCACCCTACTTACTACCAAAAAAAGATTCTTAAAATGTATCCACGAGAACGATAGCGCTTTCATTCATTGCTGAAATGATAACAAATCATTTTTTCCTGAAAACTTAAAATGTGTAAGTATAACTTTCAATTTTAACTAGGTGTCAAAATAATGAAATTATTGTTTCAATCTAATTATTTTGTTACAAATCAGTTGGGGTGTATGGTTTTGCGCTTATTCATTAACACGTTGTAGATTGATCCCTAGGAAATGGGAAAATTGCTGCAAAAATGCTCATTGGATCATTTCTGCCTGAAAAATTTCAGTTGTTCATTCAAAAGTGCACTCAAACCTAACATTCAAACTGATAAAGAAATAAAATAAAAATTATGATTATGAACACGTTATGAACTTAAATTAGAGAAAAAAAAAGAAATAATTTCTTTAATATGTATACAAATATCTAAAAAGATTATGATAATGAAAAAATATCTAAAATTATCAAGCAGACGATTAAATAGGTACTTAAAAATAGTTTCAGACGAATATTTTCTATGAGAAACGCGATTGCCCAGCCCTCCGAAAAGTGCGTGCGTGTCCCGTATTTTCGATTAAAAAGAATTAACAATAGTACTTTTTTATATTTTTTAATGATTTCACTAGATAAAGTAATGGTTAATATGTGAGTATAAATACCAAAAGTCGGAAACTATTTTAAGTTCTCCTAAAACGAGAAAAATGTTTAAAATTCATTAAAATACGTCATCTTTGTGACGATTTTCTATCGAGTGAAGTAATTCCAATCGTGTATTCAATTAATGATTTCACTAGATAAACTATCCAAGAATACTGAGGTATGACTTTGGTTTCGGTAAATTGTATAAATCTAGTCGAAAAATAAAAAATGCCTCCAAGGTATTTCGTCCTACTATTGCGCCTTAATTCAAATTACCTATTCAATGAAGCAAGTTCTGAATCATCTGATAAACTCGTAGGTACCTTAGACATATTGCATAGTGACAGTGATCTTCCAGTCCCCAGGAAATAATTCATTTAGCTCCTCGAGAGATGCTCATAAAAAAAACAAGGGCTATTTTCCAGTTCCAGGCATTAATTTAAGAAGCAATGTTAAAATGTTAACCTTTCGTTTATTTTGTACTAATGTTACTAAAAAAATACTATTTCCTTTATACAGGGTGTTAGGGTAAACAGTTGCATTACATTAAGGGGTAGTTGTACCCTTGATACTAAATGCAATCTGCTGATCGTTTTCTATTTTTTTCGCGATTTCGATGTTGGCCCCATAGTGAAAGTTATTCAGTTTGATGGTTTAAACAACCCTCTTAAAAGTTTTAAAAATTTATTTTTACTTTTGTAACACCTTGTATAATAGCTCAATAGCATCTCCTTAAATTTTTTGCAGTTGTTATGTTTAAAACAAACACCTTTTGTAATGTCGGCATAATAAGTAACAGGATATAGTATAAGAGATAAGAAAAATTTTGGTAACCATCAGCTGCAGGCAAATTCAGTATTCATAGGGTGTAGGTGTAGAGCATCTCTGTGATGGGGATGGTCCAGGTCTGTCTGCATAACTCCTGTCGGTTTAGGAGTTACAGCCGTTCAAAGGTCTGTATCAAATGAACAGTGTGCTACAAGGCTAATCACAGGATATTATTGTAATATGCACTGTAGCTCTGTGAAGAAACTGTCATGTTCTGTTAGTCGGTTTAGGAGATACAGCCATTCAAAGTTCCGACCTTTGAACAGCTGTATCTCCTAAACCGACTGATAGACCATATCAGTTTTTGAACTGTTCGCATAGCTACAAAGCATATTACAATAATACCTATTTATTCATGCATATTCATTTTTAGCAACCATACCAGACCTTTGAACGGCTGTAACTCCTAAACCAACTGGAGTTATGCAGGCAGACCTGGACCTTCCCCATCACAGAGATGCTCTACACTCTATGAATACTGAATCAGCCTTGCAGCTGATGGTTACCAAAATTCCTCTTATCTCTTATACTAATAAGTTGAATTAGCACTGACGCCATGCTTTTACCTTAAATGAAATGACCCTTCTGCTTAATATGGTAGTTCGGGCCTTGGACTGAAATTGTGGCGTTCAAATTCATGTTACATAGTGGCAATACCCTTTGACATTTTATTTTATTGAATAGGTAATAGTACGTTGGCAACACCAACATAAAATGTAGTAATTGAAAAAGTTGTATTTCCGTTTTCCGTCTTCCATATTGGTACGGTGCTTGTGCGTGTAACTAACTCTGATGTAAAAATCACTAAAATAAACCTCCAGTGCTGCAAACAAGACTTTCCTTTACATCGAACCACTCCTGCCACCAGAACAACTACAGTCCACTAAAACCTCTCCAGCGGAGCCGAATAAAACATCGGTAGGCCACGTTCCCTACAGATTTTCCGATTTCTACAGGGTCCTTCCTAATATGCTGACCCTTTTTAAGGGGATGATCAGACCGTCAAACTGAACAACTTTCTCTATGGGACCAACATCAAAATCGGGAAAAAAATATCTGCTGTCCTATACATTTGGCTTAAGTAGGTTTGCAGTTTTGTATGGAAGAGGTGATTTTTTTTCTCGCAATTTCGACGTTGGTGCCATACAGAAAGTTGTTCAGTTTCATGGTCTGATCATCCCCTTAAAAAAGTGTCAGCATATTAAGAAGGACCCTGTATAGTTCTACATACAGAACGGCCACTCCCCGCCCCCCTTTGACTTCAGATACCCCACCTCACCTCTCTCTTTCTGGGGAAACTTGAGGGGAGCCGAGTAAGGGAATGCAGTCAGGTGCGCGCTTTTCTATTTTAAGTGACCTTACACTTTTGGCCACTAGCGGCAGCTTTCAAAAACTGTTTCTCCATAAATACAAAATAGTACTTATGGACCAGTGTGGTAGAGTACGGCCTAGTATGTCCTACTCCCTCTCGTTCTTATTCATGAAAGGATTGCCGTACAATGGAATACTACAAGCTATAACCACAGGTCCGGCACTTCAAACAGTGTTTTAGATTTGACATGATGACGTTCGCACTTTGCGCAAATTGTACACAACATATGTGTAGGGTTGACTTACCATGCATCATATGAACATCATTATACATTTTGTTACTTTTAATAGTTCATTCTGTTATTAAAAATAGTTTTTAACCTAACAATCACTGAAAATTCCTCGCTAAATTCACTAGCGTTATTTCTCAACATTTATTTTTAATGAGTGGATTATAAAATAAAATATATTTTATTGTAGTTAAATCCAACGGGTGCCTGACTGCATTCCCTTGCTCGGCCCCCCTCAATTTTCCCCAGAAAGATTGAGGTGAGGTTGGGTATCAGAAGTCAGAGGGGGGCAGGGTGGTCATTCTGTATTTATAACTATATACTATTACCTATTCTGTGACAAAACATAAATAATTACCTAGATGCTTTACTAAAGAAATAATAAACTGGTTGAGTTCATACGACTGACAGGCTTTCAATAGGGAATATGTAGGTATAAATTCAAGGGAAGCTATATTATGTTATCTCCTCTCATCACAGTATAATCATGTTTTAATATGATGCAATTAATGCAAGTTACATTGAAAATTTAGGTCAAATTCCATTGCATTAGATGAATCCATTGTTGTCTGAGTGTTAAATTCTCAGTTATAATTTGCAATGATTATGAATTAATGTTTTCTTTGTAATAATTAAAACAAATTATGGATAAGTAACAAGTATTTTTTACCTGTGACATTTTCACGTACAGAAAAAAAAACGTAGTTTTTCACAAAGTTTGAATTAGGAAATCTATAGATTAGCAAGTATTTTTACTGAGAAAAAAAAAGAAATATAGGTACTAATAAAGACAAAACTACCTCAATATAAAATAGTTTTAAAGAGAGTAAAATTAAAAAAAATCATTTTAAAACGATTATAACATTTTAAATATCTACAGTAACTAATAACAACAATGCACTTACCTTCCTTTTCTTATTTCTCGTAAATAAAAGTCCTTGCATACAAATATATTTTCACACACCAATTCTATTCAGTTTTTCTTCGTATTGAACATAATTTTGAATCACACATTTTAAACACATACGAATAATAACAAAAACAACTTGTTTACGTACATTTCACAAAACACTTGTCGACTCGATTGATTATGATTTGATTGAATTCAAGGACGGTAGAAATTTGAATGACAACTGGCAACACTCTTCACATTTTCGTGATAATCTATTTTTCGGAGGACTTCAAGACATTTTTAAATATCAAAGCATTGTTTATATGAACAAAAAATTCTAAATGCGATAGATTCGAATCAATATTCCCGTGTGAAGACATGAAAATACTTTACAACGGTTATTTTAAGTTGATTATAGAGTTGTAATTTTACAAACCTGACAACCCTGTTTTTGTCTATGATTGAAGAAAACAAAAGGCGGGAAGTTTTGACTTTTTTTATGTATTTAATTTAAAGATAATGTACTTGTAACGTGTGAAATTAGTATTGTATTAGTATTGGGTCCCTAAAAAAGCAATACGGGACCATCGGAGAGCGAAAGCTGCGCTTATGCCTATAGCCGTAATTTGGAAAAATACAAAGTCGCGTATACAGTCCAGAAAAATTAAGTTTATAAAAACACTTGAAAAGAACGAGTATTTTAAGCCCAACTATACAAGCTTTCAATAGGCGAAACGCAGATCCCAAATTCATTACTGCTGGGGAGAACGTTTTTTTTTCTCTCTTTACAACATCTAAAAAGAAAACACCAGTACTTTACCCTACCTACGTTATCCAACTTTCGTAAAATCCGTAACGAAAAGCAAATCCAATCTTGCTGCATTACCTACAAGAGAAACTGCACGGCTATATTCCTTTCGTACTCACCGCCAAGTTCAGCACGTCTAGCATGATTTCTCTACTTGCGCGCGACTCGGCTTTTTCCCATACTATAAGTCGCGGCAAGCGCGGCTTTCGCTCTCCGAAACGCGTGGGAACCGGTTATTTTCTATGCAGCGAAGGTGCGTCGCGCGCGTGTAGAGAAATCATACGAGACGTGCAGGCCTCGTATGATATACACCATAGCCATGGGGTGGGAAAGAAATAAGATTGGGCCTAGGTACTTACAGTGAAAACAATAAAAGATCCAGCACTCGAAGCACTTCTGATATTTCGAGCAAGTGCAAGAAGGGGTGTGGTAACAGACTTGAAATGTTCTGTTATCTGCACATGCTGCTATGAGGACGCGTGTGAAAAAAACAGCGCAGAGATTTGTGTAGGCTCTGGAGAAGAAGACGACGACGCGACGATGCCGAGAATGAAGACCTGACCGTTGTGAAATTATTGGCAGACGAGCTTAAAGAATACTACGGAGACAGGGAAATAACAACATTAAGCCTGGACTATTTAGGGCATCGAAACATAAGAAAAGACGTCAGTAAATAACGAATCGAAGATTAGGTCTACGATACGGGTTCACGTAAAAAAACGCGTCTTTCACCCTAACTCATCATGAGCCGGAAATGAGTAAAAACCGGTAGTACGTAATAAGTATAACAGCCGGCAAACATCTTCAGCAAGATGCTGCGCAGTTACAAAAAGACATCATCAGATTTGGCCGAAAATGTGAAAGTGCCGGCCAAAAAAAATGTATGCGATATTCTGTTACGGCACCAAAACTGTAGGTCCATTGTCCTTGGTTTTATTTGGGTTATAACAATCTGCCTTTTCATACATTTTCGATGGAATTAGCTATATTCTGTTAGATCTTGTCCATCTCAGAAATTTTTAGTAGCATATATTCTGAAACCTCAGAACATCCACGTTTCACCAGTAGTACCGAAACTCTGTCCAGTGTGACGGGGGGTGAGCGCGTCGCCACTTATAATGGACAGTGGGTAGAATACATGCCTCGAAATTGAAGCATGCAGGTTTCCTCACGATGTTTTCCTTCTCCGAAAAGCTAGTGGTATTACAAATCGTACATAAATTCCGAAAAACTCATTGGTACGAGTCGGCATGGTCGGGGATCGAACCATCGCCTCCTGCACGGCAGGCAAGGTTACTCGCCACTGGACCACCACGGCACCACCATTTTTAGTATGGCACCAAATATGTAGGACCATTTTTCTGGTTTGAAAAATGTGCATTTTCATACATTTTTGATGTAATAAAACTTACAGCTAAGTTCTAACAGATTATAGCATTCGTTTTTGTTGGCCGGCACTTTCACATTTGGACCAAAAATGTATGAAAGGCCGATTGAAAATTGGTTTTCGGTACCATTTTTCGCCGCAAAAGATGGCAAACTTGGTATTTTAATGAGACCACCGGAGTTTGCTTGGCGCTATTGCTCTTGCTGTGTTTCGTGTTATTTGAAATTCGTAAAAAGTTGGTTTTAGTGATATTTGTGACATAATTTCGTGCGGATTGTGTACCAAACAGTTGCGTAAAGCGACCGACGAACAGGAATCTCAAATAAATACGATAACAGAACATACGTTTTGGTTCAAGTTAACTCGTACATGGTCATTTTGGCGGCAACGCGCGAGCTTACGAAATCGACCACAGATTCATCGTCATCTATCATCCCATCATCAAATAAAGAATATAAAGAAAAAAATAACGAATGGCTCAAAAGGACTAGTATCCAGAGCCGTTAAAGACACTAAAAAAATGATGTCACCAAACTGCACAAACCCACCAAATTAGAAATTTCCTTTACCTTTTGGAATGAAGTTCATGTCTTTATTGATTGGCCTATTCTGGCCAATTCTGATTTGCAAATATAATTTATTTATCAGAAAGTTAAACTATCCACCATATCTAAGACGTTACTAAAGCTGTTCTAAGAATAAGTGAGAGGATGTGTTTCGAACTTATTATATGTAGTCTGAGGTTTTAAATCTCTGTCCCAGTAATTAAAAAAAAAAGGAAATTGGTCTCTATTTGAAACGGAGTATAGAGGGAAGTGAATTGGATCGAATAAAACAATAGATTGTTCAATATTATATTAAATATCATTTATTTATTAATTCTATATTGCGATTCCGTAACTACCTTAGACAATTTTCATAGTAATTTGAACCTTATTTAATAAACTCAAGGATATCAATGGAAATAACAGAGTCTCCTAATACAGGGTCCTTCTTAATATGCTGACACTTTTTTAAGGGGATGATCAGACCGTCAAACTGAATAACTTTCTATATGGAACCAACATCGAAATCGCAAAAAAAAATCAGCTCTTCCATACAAAACTGCAAACCTACTAGAGCCAAACATATGGGACGTATCGTCTTGCTTAAAAGACGATGATATACATTGAAAATTTTGTCCTGGCCTGCGGGGCGCCGACAACTCTGTTGGAGTCTTCGACGAATTATATACGGACCCGCCTCGCCTTAGCATTTCCCCTCTGCCAACGTGCAAGATCAAAAGAACTCGACAGCCTGTAATTGCGGAACAATAATTTCGAACTTATGACGTTTGGGGTTCACACGCCACTGTTTTTCATGATTTTTAACATTCAAAATTAGAATCTAAACTAATGGAATAAAATTCAAAGTTGCGTATCTCGTGCTACCTCGCCCCCCGCAAAAAGTGGCAGAAAAGTTTGTTTGTAACTTCGTAACTTGTCCTCATATAAGTAGTCTAAGGTTGGAGTGGAGCATGCCCCGGATAGGAGGGTCGTGGGTTCGAATCAAGCTAACATGGCATACATGTAGAATCAATAAATTCGTTTGGGACAGCATTTTTTTTTTTTCGTGATATTGATGGTCCTATAGAGAAGGTTGTTCAGTTTGATGGTCTGATCATCCCCTTAAAAAGTGTCAGCATATTAAGAAGGACCCTGTATAGCCGCCAAATCTATTCTGGGATAAGTATAAAAACCGTTATGGGATATTTACACGAATGTATTCTAAATTTAATGTGTTTTACAAAAGCTGACTCAAATAATAATAGACCAGCTGCCAGTTGCACGAACGTTCATTAAAGTTAATCTTCCATTAAATCTCTTGCAGTCACTTTTTGTCTTGTTGACGTAGTAAAAGCAAGCAGATTTAATGGAGGATTAACTTTAAAGAACGTACGTGCAGGTAATGCAAATTTGGTGCTTTAAATAGAAATGAATAACTAAGTATATAATAAGCACATTATTATATGCTCACGATTATATTCCCTGAGGGGGTAGTCAGAGAAGTTCCGAAACCTTAGAACATCCACGTACCGAAACTCTGTCCAGTGTGACTGGGAGTGAGCCCGTCTCCACTTGTAATGGACAGTGGGTTTAGGTACTACTAGTGAAACGTGGATGTTCTGAGGTTTCAGAATATCTCAGTCTAACCCCTCGGGGAATATAGTCGTGAGCATATGCATGCATTACAAAATAACTTGGTTAGCTGGGGCAAGTTGGTCGACGGGTTGAGTCCGTCTACCTTTTTATTATTTTTGAAACTATTGACTATAGAAAGTAGCGGTTTGCTTTCAGACCAGAATAATGATGATTCTTGATACTCAAGACATAATTTTTTTATAGCACAGTGTGACCTAAAACGCACTTTACGCACGCTTTTCCGGGACCTAAGTTGTCTATTTCTGCACGGTGCGTAAATGAATCGACTACCTTCACATATGTAAAAAAAATGAAACAAAACCCTTTGAAATGTCGTTTGAAGCTTGGAAATGCACAGGAAACAAATGACAAGAAGGGGATAGGTTAGCGATTCTCCTACAAGAGCCTTCCTGTTGTAGAAAAGGTGACAGCGACGAAATCAAAGAAAAACGCTGACTTAGTTTCTGACTGGTTTCAATGTTTTTTTTCAATAAATCAATTCGAAATCAAAATCATTTCAATGTTTCTTTTAAAATAGCAATCTGATCCACGGCGCTTAGCACCCTCGCTGCGCTCGGGCGCTAACTTCACGCCATGCAATAATGGGCAACTTAGGTCACTCGTATCGTAATGTACTATTAAACACTTATGAGGGCCCCAAGTTTGCAGTGCCTTCGGTAAAAATTTTCGAGATATTGAAAGGTAGACAAAGTTACCCCGTGACGTAACGTAGACGAAGTTACCCCGTGATGTACCGTCGAACTTGCCCCGCCATAATAAATAAAAATAATTTATTTGAATTTTACACTAATAAACACTTATAATTTGTTTCATGGATAACAGGGTCATTCAACTTTATTGTAAAAGAGACGAGAATGGTCACGTAAATTCTTCATTTAAGAGATCCTTCGTCTTAGTATAATATCATCTTCCTTTGCATCGCGCAGTCGGGTAAAAAGATGATTGACCTCAAAAAATCGTATTCCTTACTGACTGACTGGTACCGGATATATATGGATATGGCGGAATAGATGTGGCATTTGACGATCTATTGTCTCTGCCTACCCCAGTGTTACATAGGCTTGAGAATTTGTAGGTTTGTAGATTCAAATTTCATGCAGTTTCTGGCCGCATCTTCTATACAATGGAACACCTTACGACACGGTTGTAGAGTCAACAAAATTAATTCAAAATACAGGGTCCTTCTTAATATGCTTACACTTCTTTTAAGACCATCAAACTAAACAACTTTCTCTAAGGGACCAACATCGAAATCGCGAAAAATAAATCAGCTGCCCCATACATTTGCCTCGAGTAGGTTTGCAGTTTTGTATGGAACAGCAGTTTTTTTTTCGCGAGATGTTGGTGCCATACAGAAAGTTGTTCAGTTTGACGGTCTGATCATCCCCTGAAAAAAGTGTCAGCATATTAAGAACAACCCTGTATGTGACACAATTTTGATATAACATTTTTGAATTTTCATATTTGGTTATGCTAACTATAATACTAACATCAGTTTGTAAGAAAATTTATGACATTAATAATTAACCGATATATTTTTTATATCTAAAAATAATTAAAGTATAATTTATACTGCTCATTTCATATAAGACAGTTCTATAATTGGTCATAATTGATCTTTTTGTATAATAACTAGACATCAGATAATCGGATGCATATTTACCTAAAGTTGAGGTGTTGACATCCCGCGATTTATTTTACCGAAGTTAATATATTTTTCTGTTTTAAATTAAATAGTTTTAATAAGTTGCTTCCATACTAAGCATCCGATTAGTTATGTACATGCATGCATGCATATGCTCACAACTATATTCCCCGAGGGGGTAGTCAGAAATATTCTGAAAACTCAGAACATCGACGTTTCACTAGTACCGAAACTCTGACCAGTGTGACGGGGGGTGAGCCCGTCGCCACTTATAATGGACAGTGGGTACAATACATGCCTCTAAATTGAAGCATGCAGGTTTCCTCGCGATGTTTTCCTTCACCGAAAAGCCAGTGGTGTCACAATGTGTGGTGTGATTAGTTATGTATTCCCGAATTTCCTAGCATGCCGGAAAATATTTAGAAATTTATCATTTTAAGAAGCCGCTTCCATAATGTCATAGCCAAAAATGAAGTTTATGTAAATATGCATCCGAATATCCGATCTCTAATAATAAAACAATGTTAATTAAGTGATATTTCATTCGCGTAAAGGAAAGAGATAGATTTAACAATTTTGATAATTGAAAATCTTGTATCAAAAAGCTTGCGGTACATGTTGGTTAAATAAAGCTGGCGCGATCACTGACACACACAAATGCGTTCCTGTCACTGCGTCCGTGCTTGATAGAGATAGAGAAACTTTTCATTATACGTGTAGTGAGACAAAGACATTGCGTAAATGTGTGGCAAGCGCCAGCTTTAGCCACGGTTTATACAGAAGAGACGTGTGGCGGTAGCGGATAATCTAAGTAACACAATATAAATCTTATAGTACGTAGCATAGCGTCGTTTTTGTCGTAAAGGAGAATCGCGCCCGCGCCTCCAGGTGAAGTCGCCTGGAGACGCGGGCGTAATTCTCCAAACGACGCTATGCTACGTACTATAAGGTTTATAATTGTGTTACTTTGACTATCCGCCACCGCCACACGTCTCTTCTCTAACTGCGCCTTAGTTAACCGACCTGGGCCTATAGACAAAGTATCTTTTGATTAGCGTTAACGACAGTAGAAAACATAAAATGTATGGACTTTACGTATGGTGACGAAAGCAAACGTCAAAATGTTTCAATCGCTAATGTCAAATCCATACATTCTGTCATTTTCTACTAGCGTCAACGCCAATAGAATGTCACTTTGTCTAGTAGTCTGTAGTGTGAATAACAGCCTCTGCTATAAGTTTAAAACTTGTCAGAAAACTCTACAGTTCAGGTGAAATTCGACAATGAAATAATCTGTCATGTCCAAACAATCACCAAAATGCAAACCAACAACACAGATCAAGATCTATAGATCAGCAAGCTAATAAGTCGTCGACTGCGCGCGCGCCGCACTCGCTGGCCCAGTATACGCCGCCACAGGCGCTGATCAATCCCCACACGTAGGGGGTAAAGAATTCCTCTGGTCTCTCTTCTTCTACGTATCGGAATTTTAGGTCGGGGAACTTCTGTGGAGGTAATAAACGATACATTTAGTAGGTATATAACATAATAGCCGTGGTGGTTCAGTGGCGAGTAACCTTGCCTGCAGGAGGCGATGGTTCGATCCCCGTCCAGGCCGACTCTTACCAAAGAGTTTTTCGGAATTTGTACGATTAGTAACACCACTGGCTTTTCGGTGAAGAAAAACATCGTGAGGAAACCTGCATGCTTCCATTTCGAGGCATGTATTGTACCCACTGTCCATTATAAGTGGCGACGGGCTCACCCCCCGTCACACTGGACAGAGTTTCGGTACTACTGGTGAAACGTGGATGTTCTGAGGTTTCCGAATATCTCTGACTACCCCTCGGGGAATATAGTCGTGAGCATATGCTATGCTAGTTAACATACATGAACTCACGGCCATAATACCATTGAAGGAGGTAGAAAGATTGCTACAACTACCAATTATACAGGGTTCTTCTTAATTTGCTGTCACTTTTTTAAGCGAACGATCAGACCGTCAAACTGAACAACTTTCTCTATGGGACCATCATCGATATCACGAAAAAAAAAACTATGGAGGATGATTTGACATTCAAAAATCGTACTCCTGGATTGTGATTTTTGAAAGTCAAATCAGCAGTAGAAAGATGCATATAGGGTCTTTCTTAATATGCTGACACTTTTTTAATGGGATGATCAGACCGTCAAACTGAACAACTTTCTCTATGGGACCATCATCAATATCATGAAAAAAAAAACTGCTGTCCTATACAAAACTGCAACTCGAGCCAAATGTATGGGAGAGAAGATTTTTTTTCGCGATTTTGATTTTTGTCCCATAGAGAAAGTTGTTCAGTTTGATGGTCTGGTCATCCCCTTAAAAAAGTGTCAGCATATTAAGTTGGACCCTGTATTTTGAACTAGCTTTTGCATGCGACTTCATCTGCATGGACTGTAGTCTTTAATTGTAAATAAAAACAGGTCAAGTGCGAGTCGGGCTACTCGCGCACTGAGGGTTCCGTATCACACCACAACACAACATACTAACTTAGAAAAATGTTTTGTTTTCTCCGGGAAAATTCTCTGACAGCAAGTTGACCACTAACTTGCGTCGACAAATACGCACTGGGCCCGCGTGGTGGAGTATGGCCCACTCCCTCTCACCCTTATTCGTGAGCGGAGGCCTTTGCCCTGCAGTGGGATTCTACAGGCTTTAACTTATGTACGTAATACCGTCTGCCCTCAAACGACGAAGGAAAACATCGTTAGAGAAGAAATACCGATGCATTATGAAGTCTACCAATCCGCATTGTGCACGCGTGGTGGACTAACGCCCATACACCTTCCCTGAGGGTACGTCTGTGCTCTGCAGTGGGACATTTATTTAAATATCTTGGACATTGTCACACAAATTATCTAGTCACATTTAAAGTACCAGAATCTAGCCTGGACTTGTATTACGATGACTAGACAACGATATAGGATACATATATAGATACAAACGTCCATGACTCGGGTACAAATATTCATATTCATCATACAAATATTTGTCCTTTACGGGATTCGAACCCGCGACCCTCGGCACAGCAGGCAGGTTCACTACCGACTGAGCTACCGGGCCGTCGCTTTATAGGCTGATGATGATGATGACATCAACTAAAACGATTATAATCCATACAAACCTTAAGCCTATCGCTGGACCACTGCTCGGCGCCCTTCTTAATAGTCTGCAGCACTTCGTTGACGCCCAGGTCGCCGCCGGCGCCCTCCTGGACGCGCTGCAGCCTCGTCGAGAAGTAACCTATCACCTGGAAAAATATTGAAAAATCACTACGGGACCTTTTTTTTGAAATAAGTAGAAATTACGACATACTCAATTTTAGTACAAACTTTACACCGTTTTTTTAATAGAAAACTAAGATTATTTTCGGTATGTATGAGATTGACATTTGGAAGTCAATTGGGCATTCCTTGGTGGCTTAAAAAAGTCAAAAGTCAAAATTGTTTATTCAAAATAATATCACATAGATAACTTTTTGAGGTCATGTTTTTGAATCTACCATCGCGTCGGAAGGTGTTCCGTTGTAGAGAAGATGCGGCCAGAAACTCTACAACACACTTCTTTTAAACAAAACAAAATATAAAAAGTACAATTACATAAATTCAATATTAAATTACATAGTGTAACATTGTCAAGACCAGACATTTTGGTCATTCAAATAATCATCGAGTTTATAGTAACCTTTTTACAGAGGACTTGTTTAACATGGGACTTAAACTTTTTGTCCGTCAAGTTAAGAATATTCTCTGGTATCTTATTGTAATAACGTATACAGTGCCCCATGAAAGTTGACCTTACTAAGTCGAAAATGTGCGAATACAAATTTATTTTTATTTCTTGTATTGTAATTATGAACGTCACGCTTGATTTGAGGGTATGGACATTCTATCATGAGAGTCTGGGTTAGAATCCGTATGCACGACATGCCATGTACCAATTACTTTTTCTTACTTACGAACGTAATAGCGACTGCTCTCAAATGGTGAAGGAAAACATCGTGAGGAAACCTGCATACGCTCAAGAAGAAATTCTAATGCGTATGTGAAATGTGCGTGTGGATTGAGAGATCTTTCTGAAAAACTCTTCCAATCCTAACCAAATTATAAGAGGATTTAGGAAATAAGTGTGAAAACTTCATGGTAAGGTATAAAATTTGTGAAACCGAAAAAAAGAAAGTTAGAACTCATTAACTGGATCTCTCAATCTGGAAAATCCACACCGCGTATCCAAGAATATACTGCCTATGTGTTTATAATTTGCATTTTAATTAATTGTGAAGGATTTGTGAAAGCTGCTAAACAAAATTTCGATTCGTTTCAAAGCCTCGTTTAAGATTTATAACGGTTTATATGGATCACTCGGAATGGATACGCTGATGAAGAAATTCCGATGCGTATGTGAAGTCTACCAATCCGCATTGTGCACGCGTGGTGGACTAACGTACATACCTGAGGGTAGTGTCTCTGCCCTGCAGTGGGCGTATGATAGGCTTATGATGATGACACTATTATCAGTTCTGCTTTAGAACCAACCGTGTTGATATTTTGCGTAATCTGGTGCTGGTGGAACAACTGCCGTTTGTATATTACGTACACTAAAGTACAGTAACACGCACCATGTCGATGTTCTGTGTGATCTGGTGGTGCTGGTGCTGCTGGAACAGCTGTCGCTTGTGCAGCAGCGCGTAAACGAGGTTCAGGTTGTGGGACAACTGGTGCGACAAGCACGAGTTTATTATCTCTAGCAGCATGCGCAGCACTTCGTCCAGCACGCTTATGTGGTCCATCTGGTAACAAAACAAAGACATGTGGTCAGGGCGACCTGCACGTTGCATGTATGGATACTGAGCATTGCAACACTGGAGGCCCAGAGAAACCACGCGTAGTAGAGGCCGCCCACCAGAAAGTGGGTCAATGATATTAGGACACGCGGGTTTCAACTGCGGGACGGCCCGATAGCACAGTACGTAGTGAACCTGCCTGCTGTGCCGAAGGTCGCGGGTTCGAATCCCGTAAGGGACAAATATTTGTATGATGAATATGAATATTTGTACCCGAGTCATGGATGTTTGTATCTATATATGTATTCTATATCGTTGTCTAGTCATCATAATACAAGTCCAGGCTAGATTCTGGTACTTTAAATGTGACTAGATAATTTGTGTGATAATGTCCAAGATATTTATTTATTTATTTATTTATTAACTGGATGCAGAGGGCGAGGGACAGAAAGTCATGGAGAAATATGGAGGATGCCTATGTCCGAAGACGGACTGATCAAGGGCTGTGATAGATGGAAATGAATATCACAATTTTTACAACAGACGATACGGTCAACAATATTGTTGTATACTTACAATTTCCTCTGTTTTCTCTTCGGCGTGATGTGGTAACTCTAAACTATTCATATCACCCCCTGTAACAATATAACCACGTAAAATTTTACTTGTTTCATCGCGAATAAACAGGCTATAAAATTAAATGCGTTACATACTTATGGGGGTGCTTCAGACCATTAAGCTGAACAACTTTCACTATAGGACAAACATTGAAAAAAACTGCTGTTTCAGAGAAAATATCAATCGCTGCTCGATCGAAATATACAGTGTCCTTCGTAATAGGCTGACACTTTAAGGAGATGATTAGACCATCAAACTGAATAACTTTCTCTATTGGACCAACATCGAAATCGCGAAGAAAAATCTGCTGTCCCATACATTTAGCTCCAGTATGGAAAAGCAGTTTTTTTTTGTGATTTCGATGTTGGTTCCATACAGAAAGTTGTTCAGTATGAGGGTCTGATCATCCCCTTAATAAAGTGTCAGCATATTAAGAAAGACCCTAAATAGGACAGCTGATTTTTTTTTGCCATTTCTGTGTTGGTTCAATAAGGAAAGTTGTTCTTGGTGATAGTCTGAATCACCCTGTTTCATATTAAACGTATTGAATTTTACACCCTGTATTGTATGAAATTTCTTCTCCAACTACGTTTAGGTTTTGACTAATGTAATCAATCAAAAATTAGATCAATACGTACCAACACCGTATGTTTGATAACTTCGCAAGTCTTCTGAATTAGTGAGCCGATTGCAAAGAAAGTAAAAACTACATATTACTTCAAACCATAAAGTTATTATACCATACGGAATCTTTGACTAATTATTATAAGGACTAGCCTTGCGGTAGCATTTCTCCTCTGCCACGGTATAAGCACAATTGATCTTGTGCATTCACATTCAATTTTACACCTTATCACTAAACGAGACAGCCTATAATTGCGAAATAATAACTTCGAACTTAGAACGTTTAAGGTTCACACGAGACCACTTTTCATGATTTTTAACATTCAAAATTATAATCTAAAGTATGGGGAATAAAATCCAAAGTTGCGGATTTCATGTTACCTCGCCCCCCGCAAAAAGTGGCAGAAATGTTTGTTAGTAGAATTACACGCGTAACCAGTCCACATATAAATAGTCAAAGTACGGAATAGAGTAACTGACATGAGTTGTCAAATGAAACCGTTTTATTTTTGGGAATTTATCATCCCTATCAGCCCATTAAAAATTCGAGTTCTGTGTATAATTGTGAATCTAACGTGAAATCGTGGATAATTTAATGTAATAGTGTTAGTATATTTCACAAAATAATCTAGGATTTCACTTTAGATTCACAAATTATTCACAGAGCTTGAATATTTACCCTGTCGATTAGTTATCCACTTAGTTAAATAATTTGGTTGTAAAATTTAATATTTACTGAACTCGATCTCAACCCACCGCACGGGCGCGCTCACCCTACTTACTACCAAAACTAGATTCTTAAAATGTATCCATGAGCAAGATAGCGCTTTCATTCATTGCTGAAATGATAACGAATTAGTTTTGCCTCAAAACTTAAAATGCGAATTACTTTAAATTTGATTTATCAAAATAATGAAATTGTGGTTTCAATCAAATCATTTTGTTATAAATCAGTTCGGGTGTATGAAGTTTTGCGCTTATTCATTAACACGTTGTATAGGGACCAGCCCTGCAGTAGCATTTCCCCTCTGCCACGTTACAAGATCAATTAATCATGTGCTCATCGTACAAATGTATACCTTATCACTAAACGAGACAGCCTATTATTGCGGAACAAAAACTTCGAATTTATCACGTTTGGGGTTACGAGACTACTTTTCATTATTTTAAACAATCAAAATGCCCTGGTCTCTGCCTACCCCAGTGGGAAAGAGGCGTGACGTTATAGATAGATAGATAGTCTTACAATATGTAAATATGATCAAAGACGGATTACTCTCAAATACCAAGTACCTACCAAGTTAACTTCTGCTGGTTGCTTCGTACTCTTTCTTGAACTGTTTAAGGAATAAGGTAGGAAGTATAATAACGTTCTTACCTTCAATCTCACTGCATAGCCTAGCTCTTCTCTTCGTTAACGTCTCGAACAGAGACAGCAACCTCTGCGCGACGTACGGATGCAGATTACGGAATTCACCTGAAATATAAAGTTCAAATGTAAGTATGTTGTATACAAGAGACAATAAAATGAAGGTATTTAAAAATCCCGTGTAAAATATAAAGGATCTTAAAAACCCCGTGTAAAATAAAAAGGAACTAAAAACCCAGTGCAAGATAAAAATAGCCTTGGAAAAGCCCGTGTATGTACATCTTAAAAACCTCGTGCAATATAAACACGATCTTCAAAAAGCACGCCTAGAAATGTTTTTTATAAAGCCAGTGTAACATAAACATGATCTAAACCCCCGTATAACATAAGAATGGTCTTAAAAACCCGTGTAACATAGAAACTTAGACAAGCCCGTGTCATAAAATTATATTTAAAAACCCCGTATGACATACTCGTATAAGTGTCAAAACCCAGTGTTATGTAAATTGTAACAGTAAAGGGCTTGGGGAGTCCGTTGCAAGTTCTGACACGAGCACTTGTCTCGCGTGGTGTTCGCGCGTCGCGTTTTTGCCTACCTCTTCATGTTCTTGATCAAAACCAATCCCCGAGATTGGGATAGTGGGATAGATATAATAATAATAGTTAATCATGATTGCAATACCATGTGATTTTTGAATGTTGTGTATACCTTTAATTGGCCTATGTAATAGCGACTAGATTTTTATGTAAATATTATTTGAAATGCAAATTCGTTATGCTGTTGGTGTACCTATTAAATTAGATACTCCCACAAACTACTTGACGACGCACAAGCAAGAGTCCATAAATTATAAATAAATAAAAAAGGGAAGGGCTTCAAACAGTAGTGTATGTCACTCACAGCTCATGTTGGCGATGGCGGCGAGGCAGTTGGTGTGTAGATACTTGTCGCGCACTCGCGCCATGTTGTACTGCAGCGCGCGGACCACCACCAGCACCGTCAGACCGCCTAATGATATGGAGGAGATAGACCGCTCTGTGTACCACGGCAAGCTCTTTAACATCTGCAATTAATACGATGGTCAATAATTATTGTTGTTATAATGTCTTTAACGGCTCTGGATACTAGTCCTTTTGAGCCATTCGTAATTTTTTTCTTTATATTCTTTATTTTAATGATGGGGTGATAGATGACGATGAATACGTGGTCGATTTCGTAAGCTCGCGCGTTGCCGCCAAAATGACCATGGACGAGTTAACTTGAACCAAAACTTATGTTCTGTTATCGTATTTATTTGAGATTCCTGTTACGTCGGTCGCTTTACGCAACAGTTTGGTACACAATCCGCACGAAATTATGTCACAAATATCACTAAAACCATTTTTTTACGAATTTCAAATAACACGAAACACAGCAAGAGCAATGGCGCCAAGCAAACTCGATGGTCTATAATGGTACAACAAGGTATTGCCATGCATGAAATAAGCAGGGTGTAACAAAGCACCCTCGTAATATTTAAAGGGGTGGTTAACACTCAGTTGCAGAAACGCTCATTAAAGTTAATCCTCCATTTAATCTCTTGCTGTCACTTTTTGTCTTATTGACGTTGTAAAAGCTAGCAAGAGATTTAATGGGGAGTCGCGCTGCAATTATGGCGGAGTACGGACGCGTGCGTATCGGCGCGTTAGGATTGCACGTGGCTCCACCATTTTGTGAATTCTTTTGTGTTTTAACCTTAAAACAATTACTTGAGATTATAACCTACTTACATTGGCAAAACTGCCACTCTAGACTTAATAAATACTACTGATCATTTTCCTTCATATACTATCCACATAACGAGACATTGGCTGAATTGTGATAACACATCGGATGCCACTAAACAAAAATTGAATTGAATTGAGATTTAATGAGCGTTTCTGCAACTGGGTGTTAGACCATTAACTTGAACAACTTACACTATGGAGATGAAGTCAGCATAAAGATGGCCTTATAAACCCGTGTAATATGAAAATTATCTTAAAAACCCGTGTAACATACCATTAAAATCTTTTAAAAAATCGTGTAGCCTAAAATGGTATTTAAAAACCCTGTGTAACAGATAAGTGTCCTCCTGTCGCGTCCAGTTAAGTGGTCCAGTGGCGAGTAACCTTGCCTGCCGTGCAGGAGGCGATGGTTCGATCCCCGTCCAGGCCGACTCGTACCAATGAGTTTTTCGGAATTTATGTACGATTTGTAACACCACTGGCTTTTCGATGAAGGAAAACATCGTGAGGCAACCTGCATGCTTCAATTTCGAGGCATGTATTGTACACACTGTTCATTACAAGTGGCGACGTGCTCACCCCCTCTCACACTGGACAGAGTTTCGGTACTACTGGTGAAACGTGGATGTTCTGAGGTTTCAGAATATCGCTGACTACCCATGCTAGGCATATGCTATGCGATTATATGCTATGCATGCTGAATTCTATCTGTAAGTAGATATACAACGTGTCAATGAATAAGCGCAAAACCTCATACCTCAACCTCACTGATTTATAACGAAATAATTAGATTGAAACAATAATTTCATTAATTTGATAGTTAAAATTTCAAGTTATTCGTATTTTAAGTTTTGAGGCGAAAATGATTTGTTATCATTTCAGCAATGAATGAAAGCGCTAAAGTGCTCGTGGATACATTTTAAGAATCTTGTTTTGGTAGTAAGTAGGGTGAGAATGCCCGAGCGGTGGGCTGAGGTAGAGTTCAGTAAATTTTACAAATTATTTAATATTTTGAAATAAAAAAATACCTATGTCGAAACCATGATAATTCGATTCTGCTCTCGATTCTAAACGAACTTTCTAGTTTTGCGTTAATTTATTAACACGTTGCATATTTTGCATCCTCTTTCAGTACATATAAGGTCTAACAAAAATAGCTGAAACTATTTTAAGGGGATGTTCAGACCATGATTGCAGTTTTGTATGGGACAGCAGATTTTTTTCGCGATTTCGATATTGGTCCCATAGAGAAAGTTGTTCAGTTTGATGGTCTGATCATCCCCTTAAAATAGTTTCAGCTAATTTTGTTAGACCTTATACAACGTGTTACATAATTTGTAACACCCTGTATGGTGTTAGATAGAAACTTACGATCTGATGAACGTTTTTGATCAGCGCGTCGTCTTCTGTCAATATTAGTAGAACGATCAGAGACATGTATATATGATGGGAATTGCTGTCCGGCGCGTTGTAAACCACCTGAAGAATTGGCACCATCTACGAAAAAAAGAGTTATTGTTAGCCTCTGTCACAGGTCCGGCACTTCAAACCACGTTTTAGATTTAACATGATGACGTTCGAAATCACTTCGCGCAAATTGTGCATGACATATGTGTAGGTTTACCACGCATCGTATGTATTTTAATACCACGTATCGTATTTTTATCCTCTCAGTAAAAATAAACGGTGGAAAATAAACCTAAATTAACATTTTCAGTGATTCTTTAACTTAACTACTATTTGTAATAACAGAATGAACTATTTAAGGGAACGAAATGTATAATGATGTTCATACGATGCGTGGTCAACCCTACACATAAATCATGCACAATTTGCGCAAAGTGCGCATGTGCGAATGTCATCATGTCAAATCTAAAACGTTTTTTGAAGTGTAGGCTTAGTAATAGGGTCCCGTTGACACCCTCTGGGTACGGTACCCTAAAAAGAGGAATTAACGTGTACTCACTAAATCTTCGATGTGTGCGACGTTGCTCACATGTCTTTTATACGCTCTACATGAGTGTAGCATTAAGTATAACAGTAGAGTGGAGTGTTCACATCCTGCCGTCGCGCAGAGGGCTTTGTGTAACTGAAAATATAACAAAAATCATTGTAGACATTGTCACAGATCATCAACTAGATGCTTGTTTGTAGTCAGCCAGATAGCGCTATAATTGAACCACAGTCAACGTCAAAAGTCAAAGTCAACATCATTTATTCAATATAGGAGCTTGAAGCTGTCTCATACATTTGGCTCTAGTAGGTTCGCAATTTTGTATGGAAGAGCCTCAGAGGAAGGATCTCCATAGAGTCCGCATAAATTTACGATTGTAGTTGGTCTCTTTTGCCTTATGACGTACCTTTAATAGTAGAAGGAGATGGAACTATAGATATTTGTTTATGTGGCTGTTCACTTTTTTTTGAGCTAGTGTGTGTGAAAAGTGACCGTAAACATAAGGCCATATGTCACTTGGTGACTTTTGTCCATACTACTTGACACCACACACTCAAATCTAAACGTCAAAAAAAGTCGACACTTTACAATTGGTATGGCTCACTCTATTAGGTATAATATCTTTGGGAAGAGCTGATTTTATTTCGCGATTGCGGTGTTGGCTCCATAGTGAAAGTTGTTTAGTTTGATGGTCTGAAGCACCCTAAAGGTGGAGCCCGACCGAACATGGTTTTTTTTACACCCTGTATGAATGAATCACTCACCGCCGTCATGTCTATCCGCGGTGGAGTGACTTGCATTCCTGTACTGTTCGAATCCCTCTGTGGCGTGGTTGACGATGTCTCTGTAAGCGACGACGTTTCATTTTAGAAAAGGTACCAAAATTAGAAAATAATTTGGAGGAGACCTTTACCCAGCATTGGGATGAAATAGGCTAAGGAAAAAACTTTGAAGATCCACCGCATACAAATCTCGAAATTAAAAATTAGTTAAAAATATAATTCGCCGACCATCCAAAGACTGACCGATCCTGACGTCCCTTAACTTCGGTGATCGTTTCCAATATCAAAGCTCCAAAACGGCGGCTCCATAATCATCATCAGCCTACACAGGGTGTAAGAGACAGCCTAGCAAATACCTCAAACGGTGAACTCAGACCATCGAACTGAATAACTTTCACTATGGAGCCTACCTCAGGAAACACGAAAAAAAATCAGCTGTCCCATACAAAACTGTTGCACCTACCCGGCACAAATGTATGGGACAGCAGATTTTTTTCGCGTTTCTTGAGGAAGGCTCCATAGTGAAAGTTATTCAGTTTGATGGTCTGAGTTCACCGTTTCAGTATTTGCTAGGCTGTTATCGTATTTATTTGAGATTCCTGTTACGTTGGTCGCTTTACGCAACTGTTTGGTACACAATCCGCACGAAATTATGTCACAAATATGACTAAAACCAATTTTTTACGAATTTCAAATACGACGAAACACAGAAATAGCAATGGTGCCAAGCAAACTCCCTCGCAAGCTCCCCACACGCTCTTACAGTGTTGCCAACTTAGTGGATTATCAACTAAATCATGATTTTGAAAGTGTGAGATTTAAAAATAGCACTCCAATTAGTAGAAAGACTTAGCCACTAAGCCGATATACTGATTATTTACTTAGAAATTTAATATTTTTGTTACACAATATGCAATAATAAAGGTTCCAAATTACCAAGTTTTCTTGTTTAGCCGAAAATGTAGTGATTATGAGACACATTCTGTTAGCGGATTTCTGGTGGTTTTAGAAGTTTAATCTGGTGGAGAGCTAATTGAACTGAACACGGAGGTCGTGGGTTCGATTCCCACGTAGGACACCTAGTGATATGTCACTTTGTGCGTTTTTCCCCAGTTGGTTAGGACATTGCAGGCCGAATCACCGGATTGTCTGGAAAGAAAGATGATCCGTGCTTCGGATGGCACGTTAAGCTGTTGGTCCCGGCTACTATCTCTCGTGGCAGTAGTCGTTACATAAAAACCACGTCAGACGCCGTAAGGCGGTATGAAAAAACTCTGTACGATAACTCGATAAGAAGAATTGAACTGTTGGCAACACTGCATTCTTGTCGTTGAAGTATTCACCAATCTAGTCTCTTCTACGCTAGTGTCTTGAGTTCTTGATACGATACGACATCATCCTTTTCTATAACCTGTGCTGGATTAGGTCTTCATCTGCCTTTCTTCCCCTCTATTTACCCTAAAGAATAAACAGTGCATATAACGCAGAACGGTCACTCACCTATATTACTATCCTCGCAGCACAGCAACGCGTTCCTATACAAGTTGTCCTGATTCATGCAATGGTTGGCTAATGCTAGGAGTAGCAAGCAGGACTGGTTGGCTAGCGGGTGGTCAGTCTTCAGCCGGTCTAGTAGCTCGTGCCTGTCCAGTGGGGGGTTGGTGTAGATCGTCGGTCGGGTGGTGGGGGTGAATGTGAGCATGTTCCATAGGCCGGCTGTGGATAAACACATTTTTACTCAGAATTATAAATAATTCTTACTCGATTTTTTTTGAGTTTGATTCGTGAGGAAACCTGCATGCTTCAATTTCGAGGCATGTATTGTACCCACTGTCCACTATAAGTGGCGACGGCCTCACCCCCCATCACACTGGACAGAGTTTCGGTACTACTGGTGAAACGTGGATGTTCTGAGGATTCAGAATATCTCTGACTACCCCCTCGGGGAATATAGTCGTGAGCATATGCAGATGCAGATTTTTTTTTGAGCGGTGATAGCCTATACGGATGTGAACTAGAAACTCAATCACGAGGTGGCGGTTCGATTCCTGGCCTGTTCAACGAAATTTATGTACGGTTGTATTTGTCACAAGAGTTTACCCACGACTTCGTCCGCACAAATTATATACCAGATTTTAAGTCAGATCATAAGCTTTCTAACAAAGAAAGTTTCATCAAAATCGGTTCAGTTGTTACCTAAAAAACATATCGTAATCTTTTTCTTGTAAATATCTTCAATGTACAGACACACTTCTGTTACAGTTTTATAATAGTTTAGATTATGGACTCGATGGTGAAGGAAAACATCGTAAGGAAACCTGCATACCCGAGAATGAAAAGAAAATTCCAAATATCGAAGGTCTGCGTAAAATATGGGTGAGCTTGGGGTGAACACAATAGACCAGCAATGGTCGCAGTGTTACATAAAGACCCTTGCTTGCAATAGCCCAGCCAACAATAATAATAATAATAGCATAGCATTTGCTCACGACTATATTCCCCAAGGGGGTAGTCAGAGGTATTCTGAAACCTCAGAACATCCACGTTTCACCAGTAGTACGAAACTCTGTCCAGTGTGACAGGCGGTGAGCCCGTCGCCACATAATGGATGGTTCGATCCCCGTCCAGGTCGACTCGTACCAATGAGTTTTTAGGAATTTATGTACGATTTGTAACACCACTGGCTTTTCGGTGAAGGAAAACATCGTGAGGAAACCTGCATGCTTCAATTTCGAGGCATGTATTGTACCCACTGTCCATTACAAGTGGCGACGGGCTCACCCCCCGTCACACTGGACAGAGTTTCGGTACTACTGGTGAATCTTGGATGTTCTGAGGTTTTCGGAATATCTCTGACTACCCCCTCGGGGAATATAGTCGTGAGCATATGCATGCAATAATAATAATATGCGTACCTAATCTCTGAAAACACAGTTCTAAGCATAAAACACGCATTAAATATCGATATTTAAATTTTTTTTTTTTTAATTTTAATAATGGAGCGATATATTTAAATTAGGGTTCCCCAGAGGTTACAATCCCCAAAAGGCATCTAATACTTACAGGCGAGGTTGATCAGTACACTTCCTCCTCCAGGACTAGTACCAAACATGTGTGGGGGCGCCGGTACCATCAGCACGAGATTGCTGAGTAGCGTCTTGACCAGCAGCGGCGCGTGCATAGTGTACCGCCCTTGAAATAACGTCCTGCAATAAATGATTAGTTTTATAGTGGCTATAGCATGCTCTCTTTCGCTTTACGAGAGTAAAGGCGTAGGATATCGTTGTCATATGTCTATTCTGGATACCTTTTTAGTTAGTTGTACACAATAGAGAAGATTCGAGTGAAAGGAGAAACCTTCGACTTTGAAGTGAATCAATCGGCCAAGAGCGTGTCGGACTCGCCCATGTTAGGGTTCCGTAGTCATTATTATGATTTACAGTATTTAAAAAGATAGAGGGGGAGGGAACGCTCTGTGTCTCTACACGGAGCGGGACATACAGACACCGAGAATGGACGAAAGTATAAGGGTTCTTGGTTTGACTACGGAACTGCATGCTTCAATTTCGAGGCATGTATTGTACCCACTGTCCATTAAAAGTGGCGACGGGCTCACCCCCGTCACACTGGACAGAATTTCGGTACTACTGGTGAAACGTGGATGTTCTGAGGTTTCAGAATATCTCTGACTACCGCCTCGGGGAATATAGTCGTGAGCATATACATACATACATACTACGGAACCCTAAAATGGCCTGGCCGTGCACCCCGGCGAACATATACACTGACATCAGTATCAGCAGTGTGTTTATACACTCAATAGTTAAGTGACTGTACACTCACCTATAAATAAGCGAGGTCTCAATAACCCTCGCCTGGCCGTGCACCCCGGCGAACATGTACACTGACATCAGGACCAGGAGTGTGTTTATACACTCAAGATGTAAGAAGTATGTGTTGTCTCTGTAAAAAACAATACTTTTAAAATAAACTAGATCTTGCCCGCGACTTCATCCACACTGGCTTTCGTCATCGTAGAGAAATTTACACCAGTTTTAAGTCCACGCATAAGCTTTTGAACAGAAAAATTTCATCAAAATCGGTACAATAGTTTTTGCGTGAATCTCGAATACATAACAGAAAAAAATTCAGTGATTTAGAGTTGGGGACACATAAACACAATATCGTAACCTTTTTTTGTAAATATCTTCAATGTATTGTCAACGGTATTGTCTGTCTGTACAGACACATCTGTTAGTTTTTTCTTTACAGAAAAGCTAAGGGACCGAGCCCATACAGCCATGTCAGATGTACTTCGAAATTTTTAAAGAAATGGGGTTGTCTAAGCTGGAATGACAATTTTACATTCTATAAAAGAAAATCAAACAACAACAAATGGAGGCCTATACCCAACAGTAGATTCAGGCCGTGGATACATCATCGTCACCATCAGCCTATACAGGGTGTTACAAAAGTAAAAAATAAACATTTAAAACTTTTAAGGGGGTTGTTTAGACCATCAAACTGAACAACTTCCACTATGAGACCAATATCGAAATCGCGAAAAAAATATATTTATTTGTATTTTTGTAGCATCTTGTATACATCCCACTGCAGGGCACAGACAATACCCTCAGGGAGGATGTATGTACGTTAGTCCACCACGCGTGCACAATGCGGATTAGTAGATAGCTGTAGAATCTGCAGGGCAAAGGCCTCCCTCGGGCCTCCTGGGCCCCCGTGGTGGAGTATGGCCCACTCCCTCTCACCATTATTCGTGAGAGGAGACTTCACATACGCATCAGAATTTCTTCTGGAGCGTATGCAACATGCATATTTCCTTGTGTGGAGAATGAATGAATAAATCAAAATTCGACGGCCCGATAGCACAGTCGGTAGTGAACCTGCCTGCTGTGCCAAGGGTCGCGGGTTCTAATCCCGTAAGGGACAAATATTTTTATGATGAATATGAATATTTGTACCCGAGTCATGGTTGTTTGTATCTATATATGTATTATATATCGTTGTCTAGTCATCATAACACAAGTCCAGGCTAGATTCTGGTACTTTAAATGTGACTAGATAATTTGTGTGACAATGTCCAAGATATTTATTTATTTAATCAAACTTACGTAACAGGTACGTCAATGATAAGACTGATGAGAGCATCAACCAACATCTCTATCCTGCTCTCACATCCCATTATTTTCGGGGAGGGGGTCGTTTGTGGGGTATCGTCCTGCGGCTGGTCTGGCGTCGCTGGGGTGGATGGCTGGAAAACATAATGTCACTATTATAGTCTTTCTTAATATGCTGATGGTTTTTTAAGGGATGATCAGACGAACAAACTGAACAACTTTCTCAATGGGACCAACGTCAAAATCGCGATAAAAGAATTTCTACCCTTGCTGTATTAAATGTTGTGTGACATAATGCAACAATGCATAAATTACCCATACAATGCAATATTGTATAAATCGGTAACAATGATACAAGTCTTGCTTCCACCCTTCGCATCAGCACAGAATAGGTAAAAGTATATAGTTCTACATACAGAACGGCCACTCCACGTCCCCCTCTGACTTCAGATCCCCCACCTCACTACACACTTTCTGGGAAACTTGCGGGAAGCCGAGCAAGCAAGCAAATAAAAAGTAACGAAATGTAGATGATGTTCATACGATGCGTGGTAAGCTTTGACTAATTATTATAAAGACTAGCCTTGCGGTAGCATTTCCCCTCTGCCACGGTATAAGCACAATTGATCTTGTGCATTTACATTCAATTTTACACCTTATCACTAAACGAGACAGCCTATAATTGCGAAATAATAACTTCGAACTTAGAACGTTTGGGGTTCACCCGAGACTACTTTTCATGATTTTTAACATTCAAAATTAGAATCTAAAGTTATGGGGAATAAAATCCAAAGTTGCGGATTTCATGTTACCTCGCCCCCCGCAAAAAGTGACAGAAATGTTTGTTAGTAGAATTAAACGCGTAACCAGTCCACATATAAATACTCAAAGGTGGTAAGTCAACCCAACACATATGTCAAAGACAATTTGCACCAAGTGCGCATGTGCGAACGCCATCATGTCAAATCCTTCCACTTTTCCACTTGCTTTCAATAGCGGTCAACAATAAAAATGTGACCGTTGTACATAGCTATTAGTACTCTTTCTTATACTGTTACTAAAGTGTACTTACGGTTCCCTGTACGGTTTCCACGGGTCCATTAACCCGCCTCTCCGCCTGAACATCCAAATGTCGACACAGCTCGTATTCAGGCACCATTTCTACCAAATATTTCGATACAGCCCGTATCACGAATAACGCGTTGAATGTCTGCCATGCTAACATTACACTGGAATAGAAAATATTTTAGTTTAAAATGTGTTTTTTGTAGGCATATGCATATGCTCACGACTATATTCCCCGAGGGGGTAGTCGGAGATATTCTGAAACCTCAGAACATCCACGTTTCACCAGTAGTACCGAAACTCTGTCCAGTGTGACGGGGGGTGAGCCCGTCGCCACATAATGGACAGTGGGTACAATACATGCCTCGAAATTGAAGCTTGCAGGTTTCCTCACGATGTTTTCCTTCACCGAAAAGCCAGTGGTTACAAACCGTACATAAATTCCGAAAAACTCATTGGTACGAGTCGGCTTGGACGGGGATCGAACCATCGACTCCTGCACGGCAGACAAGGTTACTCGCCACTGGACCACCACGGTTTTTTTTTTAAACGTGTGTTTTTTGTAAACAAAGTAAAATTGTGATGTGCCGATGCAGAGCTCGCTACCAGTCACACTGGACCACAGATTACTGATAGCTACAGCTATGCAAATCCACACACTAACTCAACACGAAATCTCCAAAACTGTAAAGACCTAAAATTTGGCATGGAAGTTTCTATTGGCATCTATACTTCATTTCAAATAAGGACGACGAGATTTTCCGAATCCTATTTAGCTTTCTGACCAATTCTGATTACCAAATGTAATTAATGTATTGGATACATATACTATCCGACATATCTTGGACGTTACTAAAGCTGTTCTAAGAATAAGTGAGAGGAAGTGATTCAAATCTCTGTTTCTGTAATGCAAAATGGCCTTAAAATTTCGTTGCTATTTTGAATGGTGCTCACTAAAAACGGGTTTTTGAAATGTTATCTCCAAAGGAGTGAAAACTGGGATTAAAGTTTATACGGAAATTGGCACTGCAAATATCGTGGATTCTAGCAAAAAAAATTTTTTAAATTTTGTATATCGATAATGTTGCTAATTTCTTTAGTTTTTACATTATTTTATTATAAAAATAACAAACTTTTAACTAACATGTTACTTGAAATAATTCACGGCGGTCCGACACCGTTAGGGGCGCTAGTGTCGTGCACATAGTCAATACTACTTGACATTGGCAGAATTGCCGCGCTAGACAAACGCAACAGGCCATTAAGAGGATATAATTCGGAGCGCGCTCCATACAAACGTACTATGGTGATATTTTCAATACTAACCAATTAAAGTCAATAAACTTTTGCCGAAACAATCTAGAAACAAATCTCTATGCTCGTATGGAGTCAGATTTTCGTTAAAATTTATAGTTTTAAAGTTACAGTGCCTCAAAGATTTCCATACAAATTTTTAATTAATCCTAGCATTGATACTGTAAATTTTAACGAAAATCTGACTCCATACAAGCAATGAGATCTGTTTCTAGATTATTTCTGAAAAATTTCATTGACTTTAATTGGTTAGTATTGAAAATATCACCATAGTACGTTTGTATGGAGCGCGCTCCGAATTATATCCCCTTAATTAAGAATAATAAAAAACCGGCCAAGAGCGTGTCGGACTCGCCCATGATAGGGTTCCGTATCCATCGCATAAGTAGAATAAGAAAATTAGTAATATCGATTCTCTTACCTAGAAGAAAATTTGGAACCTAACGATACCGCGATTTAATTTCCTGCAACGCCATCTAGTTTGTATTAGAAAATATACAGGATCCTTCTTAATATGCTGACTCTTTTTATGGATATGATAAGACCGTCAAACTGAACAACTTTCTCTATGGCACCAACATCGAAATCGCGAAAAAAAATCAGCTCTTCCATACAAAACTGCAAACCTACTTGAGCCAAATTAACAGCAGATTTATTTTTTGCGATTTCGATGTTGGTCCGATAGCGAAAGTTGTTCAGTTTGATGGTCTGATCATCACCTTAAAAAAGTGCCAGCATATTAAGTTGGACCCTATATTTATGTTACAGGTTTTTTCAGAAATCGGTGTATGGGAGGGGTCGAAAAAAATGTTTTTCTTCGTAACTATCACATTTCTGTTTTTGGGTTACTGTTATCTGTCTTCATGCCAAATTTCGATTCAATTGGTGCAAAAATGATTGAGTTATTGAGGCGGGGCATACGACAGAATAGACGAAAGTATAAGGGTTCCTTCTTTGACTACGGAACCCTAAAAGAGGCAGGAAAAGGTATAAAAATTCCAACCGAATGAAAAAACTGTCAAAAACATACTTATCACTATTAGGGGCTGCCAGCAGCTCCGTGGCCCTCGTGATGAAGACCTGCACCAGGGAGCCGAGGTTCCCCGTCTGGGTGTTGTTCTGTAGGAACTTCTGCAGCAATGTTTCCGTGCTAGAGTCAAACATTAGCTGCTCTTCTCTGTGGGCAGAATTAACACGTTTTTATTAATTAGTACAATGACATTCTATACACAAGGACTTTAGTCTAGGAAAAATAAGGTTTGAGATTGCATTAAAGACACTTTAGTAAATTGTGTTTGAAATAATATTACTGTAAGTTTATAACACTTTTGTCGAGTTTTCGTGGTTATATAGGCTTAGGAACCTGAGAAATACCTTAACGATGATTAATGTACAAATGGCAAGTCTATTTCTAAAAATATTTCGACCAGCATACCAGCAATAGAGACAGTTAATTATCAAAAGGAAAATTTAATGTGTAAAAACAAACAGTAAATAATTTAGTTTTGAGGTTATAATTTTTGAAGACTTACAAAATATTAAATATCTACCCAAATTAACGATATTAACCGTGGATTATTATTGTTATAAGTAAAATGTATTGAACGAATCCCATCCCGTACAAAATCACCAGTTTTCCATTTTTTGTTCATACCTAAATTTAATGTTTTGTAAATGTCTTAATTATTCAATAATACAACATAAAAAATCGGGGATTATTGAGAATTTATGTTTTTCAGGTATGTATCTACTATATTCCAAATTTTCACCAAAAGTGCAATTAATGCAACCTACTCCATACAAAAATCCGTAGATTTCCCCGACTACTTCGCTTCAGTGCGCTATTAACGGGATCACTAAGTTATGCCTAATTGTTTTACATTACTGTTTTGTGACCGAATACATTTGAAAGATTTGAAAGGACTGGAATGTCAGCGGCAATGTATGACAGCCGAGCATAACTGATGCATACAAAAGTGACATTACAGACATGTGCCATTTTTTAACCAAAATTGGCAAAAGGAACACTTATGGAATCACCTCGGTGTCTGTTCGTCCGTCCGTCTGTCACAGGCATTTTTCTCGGAGTCCGTAAGGCACAGGAAGCTAAAACTTGGTACAGTTATAGCATTTGACGGTCCAATGACAAAAAAATTCATGTTTATATTGAGGGGCAGTTTTGTGGGGCAGAAAGAGATAAAAAACAAAAAAAATTTTTCTACAATATCGTGTGGGATATCAAATGAAAGCTTATAAAAATACGAATCTAAAAATATATTTTTTGTTTCTCTTTGAAACTCTGTTAAACAAAATTTTTCAATAAACACAGAAAAACTGCTGTCCCCACCAATATTTCAAAAACCAGAGTTAAGTAAAATTTGGAAAAATCATGAGCATTAGAAATAAGTTGTAAATGGCGGGAAAATTATCAGGCTGGCACTGACTTGGATTGTTTTTTTTCTGTACCCAAAAAACAACCACCAGTGTAAAATGATCTTCAGTTACTATGTGACCACATACCGAATAAAGAATAACGAAATTTAGATGATGTGCATACTATGCGTGGTAAGTCAACCCTACACAAATGTCAAAGACAATTTGCACCAAGTGCGCATGTGCGAACGCCATCATGTCAAATCCAAAACGTTGTTTGAAGTGACCTGTGTCCATAGTGAAAATTGCTCAGTTTGATGGTCTGAGTTCTTGTTGTTGAGGGCTGTCCCTTACACACTGTATAGGGTCCTTCTTAATATTCTGATAGTTTTAAAATTGTTTTGAAATTGAATTTCATCTTGGGCAAGTATCACAATAGGGCTGAAGGCCTTTTAAAAACTTTGACTATATTTATATGTGGACTGGTTACGCGTGTAATTCTACTAACAAACATTTCTGACACTTTTTGCGGGGGGCGAGGTAACATGAAATCCGCAACTTTGGATTTTATTCCCCATAACTTTAGATTCTAATTTTGAATGTTAAAAATCATGAAAAGTAGTCTCGTGTGAACCCCAAACGTTCTAAGTTCGAAGTTATTATTTCGCAATTAGAGGCTGTCTCGTTTAGTGATAAGGTGTAAAATTGAATGTAAATGCACAAGATCAATTGTGCTCATACCGTGGCAGAGGGGAAATGCTACCGCAAGGCTAGTCCTTATAATAATTAGTCAAAGTTTAAAAAGCATATGGGTGTTACGAGGTTATAACTATTACTATATGTGATGATAGAAACAATTTTGATAATAACTTACCCAGAGCTGGGAGGGTTAATATTAAAAGCAAGCAGTTGGTTCCAGAACGGATCATTGGGGCATATCACCTCCGTTGAACAGAACCTTGTGAGGAGCTCGTTGGACGAGAGCTCCGTGTAACGACTGATCGCTACACCCATTGTTATGCTGAAAATATGAATAAATTAGAATGAACACTTTACTAAATGTTTAGACAGTCTCAAATCAAACAATTAATGGACCTAAAATATCTTAAAGAGAGCTAATAAGTAAAATATACATCTGCTTACATCAAAAATAATAGGTTTTTAAAAGTAATTTAAAGTTATTTCATAAATTTTAATAGTTACATGAAAACTACTGAACCGATTTTCATGAAACAAAGCTAAGAACATTCTTGCATAAATTAGCTTTCAATTTTAAAATACCGCCTCGAAATCGGTCCACCCGTTTCGGAGCTACGATGCCACAGTCAGACAGACACACAGACATTGGCGTCAAACTTATAACACCTCAATTGACAACATTTTTTAACCAACTGTTTTTAATAATAACCGACTTCAAAAAAGAAAATTTCTGTTTGTCATACAAAGGTTTGACGCATAATATGCGTAGACGGTACAATTAAAAGTAATATTTTATACATGGAAAAACTGTTTAGATAATCTAGATGCGTATCAAACAACATTTGCAATTTATAATGTAATTATGAGGATATAACTATGCTTTGAATTTATCCATAGATAATTTCAAAGCTTTATATACCATCATACCACTTGTCATTAATACCGTCTATGTGTATTATGCGTCAAACTTTAGTATGAAATTGACTACTCTGCAACCACCTTAAAACATGTAATTTTTTTCTATTTCATTTATAGTAAATACATCTTTGATATGCTTATAAATATTCTAACTTTCTATGATGTAACTTTTCCACTATTTTATAACAATATTTAAGGGCTACACTCACACACAAACATACATAATTAAAAGCAACAAATTCCACTTATAAAATATTGTTATCAACTTGAAACTGCGCAAGTACGTTGCCGGATATTTTTAACACCTTCTGTAGTAATGCAGATGCAAATTATACAGTGGAAACAACCAATAAGAATGAATTAGGTACCATAGCAATGTTTTCACAGTTGCTATAGAAACAATCTATTTATTTAGCAATTTTATCATTTTTCGAGCCTAACTCAGCCTTAGCATGTATGCGGTATGCTAAAGATCGTGATAAGATCTAGGAAAACAATAAAACTATAAAGTTATTACTGTAAATATACGAATTTATTGTGACCAACTTTTGGTGAGTTTTTTGATTTGTTACGCTGGAGTTTATTAATGAATGTTGCTTACCTTTGTTTTTTGGTGTTAATAGAAGAATTTTATCACAAAATTAATAGTATTAAATGCAAATTTACGTTTTTTTCATCTAAATACGCTTCGCCACGAAATCATTGCCGATTTGTCACTTCACTTGTCATGTCAATTTGACTTTTTGTGGATTCGTTCGTTTTTTTTTTTTTTTTTTGTTCAATTCAAGGCAAAGGGTTATTTATCCCATACAGCCGATGTCTTTAATAAAATTCTCTTATTTATAGCAATTAAAACGTTGGTGTTCGACGTTTTGACGCTTCTTGGGAGTTTTTGGAGACACCCGAAAGACGAAGGAAACGCAGAGAAGTCCACAGGAAAGAGGTGAACCGATCGCTTTGCCGCGCTACAAATGACGGAACACTTTTCCTGTTTACGACCCATACACCATCATATTTCACAGAACTGTAAATTGTTCACTTGCACGACACTTTGTTACGCAAAACAACACCAATTTTACGAACCAAAACTCACTATAAACAATAAAATTCGATGAAATATGAGGACTCCAAACGTATCTGACAAATTCCCGCCAAAAACTCTGTGGATTCGTTCGTTTCATCTTTTGGTTAAGGGTCATTCAAACGAATGTTCTAGCAGATTGAAAATTTTATCGGTTTTTACTATTTTCAAAGATTTCTGTCAGCTGGCGCTTTGGCGCTTGGCTCTGTCAATAAACATTAAATTAGTGCTTTAGTTCGAATGTAAAATTTTGTACCTGTAGGTATTGTATACCTGTATTATATTGAACGGTACGTAGAACACAAATTTAAAGTGTAACGAGAGCTCATTAGTTTGTATAAATCTGTCATGTAGGCTCAGAAGTAAGTACACTTAAAATTAATTTAAAAAAAAGTTAAACCGATTTTTATTTCTTAAATGCATTTTTCTATTATTACAGGTTTTTAATCTTTGGACAAAGAATGAATGACGAAAAAAATACAGATTTCCCGTACCGGTTCCTTTCACTCTTTTCATTCGATCTGTCAGTTCATTTTCAAAATGCCGAAGTTTTAGTTTTTCGTGAAGTAATTTCTGCAAATATTGCAGATAGTCATATCTATACATTTTTAAAACAATAACCATTTCGTCCATCACGATGGGCCCCGATTGCTACAAAATCGAGATCCTCCATTACCTCAATCCCCATCTTATATGGGTCGAAGTAATATCGCCTGGCACGAAACCGGACGAGTTCGTGTTCGAACAAATTGGAATTTATGGATTACTGCCTTTGGAAACAACTTTAGATGAAGCTGACGAGAGTTTCAAAGTGAAGAGATGTGAAACTTGGCTGCCGGCGGCCACGGCTGCCATGACAGAAGCTCTAGCACAGGCAGCTGAAATATTCTTCTCGCCTGTCCATATAGATCGAAGGTAGGTCTTTTACAATATCTACAAGGTGTTACAAAATACAAATAAACATTTGAGGGGATGGTTAAGACCATCAAACTGAACAACTTTCACTGTGGGACCAATATCGAAATCGCGAAAAAAAAATCCTATGTTCCATACTAAACTACAAATCTACTCGAGGTAAATGTATGGTTCGGTTCCTTAGTGAAAGTTGTTCAGTTTGATGGTCTAAGCAACCCCCTTAAAAGTTTATTTTTTCTTTTGTACCTTGTACACTTCATTCCAAATAAGGACGAAAAGATTTTCCGACTCCTGTACAGCTTTCTGGTCAAATTTGTTTAGCAAATATGATTTATTTATGAGAAAGATATACTATCCGACATATCTTGGAACCTACTAAAGCTGTTCTAAGAATAAGGTGAGAGTATTTCAAATCTCTGTTTCTGTAATTCAAAATAGCCTTAAAATTTCGTTGCTATTTGGAATTGAGTATAGGAATATAGTAAATGTATAGATTTTTGAATTATCCCAGTTTTCATTAGAAACTGTGCAGTACTACACATACTATCCGTCACAAACACAAAGGACGGTTTAAATTGCATTCACTTGTGCTCCTCACCTCGCTCACCTTAACCTTACATCTATGTGAGTGACCCACAGGGTGAGCCATTTTGATCGTTTCACCGTTACGACTGTGCGCACAACCTACAACGGGGGTCAACTTTAGCACTACATACATACATACATAAGCTCACGCCATTGTCCCATGGGGGTAGGCAGAGACCACGGACCGCCACACGCTACGACTATGACACACCTCTTTAGCCTCATTCACATTCATACATCTTTTCATGCACTTCCGTCGATTGAGGAGACCGCCTTTTTTGTACCTACTTTTAATTCTTTATCTGTATTCAAATGTATGTTCTGTTTTGGTGTGCAATAAAGTATAATTGAATTGAATTGAATTGAGGGTGCTACGCACTTGTTCTTTTCGGAAAAGATCATTGATTTGATTTGATCATCCTCGGACGGCGCGAGGATAATGATTTTGAGCTTAGCAGCAAAAGTGTTAAAGCCAGAATTATTGTAAATTTTATTTAATGTGTAAATGGCTATCATAGATTGAATTTGTTATTACAACTCTTGACATAATTAATTTAGATTGTAAGACTTTGTGTAAATGCCTACAAAGGTAGGCTTCAGTGAGACTAATCACTGCAAAACTTCTGCTAAAGCTTGTACCTGAATCCATACACAATAAATTTCATTTCATTTCATTTCATTTCATTAGTCAGGTTAACCTACCATGTCCCAACCACCCAAATATGCTGCCACCTATTGTTTATCTATCATATTTTGCTGGGATTTGAGAGTTTAAAATAGAGTCGCGCTGCAAGTCTGGCGGAGTACGGACACGTGCGTATCGGCGCGTTGGGCTTGCACGTGGCTCCACCATTTTGTGAACTCTTTTGTGTTTTAACCTTAAACAATCACTTGAGATTATAAATTACTTACATTGGCAAAACTGCCACGCTAGACTTAATTAATACTACTGATCATTTTCCTTCGTTTACTCTCCACATAACGTGACATTGGCTGAATTGTGATAACACATCGGATGCCACTAAACAAAAATTGAATTGTATTGAGTTTAAAATAGGTCATTGGGCCTTACAAGGTTAAAAACTAAAAACACTTGTTGCAGAACCACAATATTTGACGACAACATTCACAAATACGGTGAAATAATAATCGTGAGGCCGTGCGGTAAAAAGAAACTCCTCTCAAAAGCCTTAGAAAAGTCCGGCTTCGCATTCAAAGACGAATGTCTATTCCACACCGAATTACACTCCGGCAATTTAAAAACAAGACTAAGCAGCCCAAAAGTAAAAGAAATTATAAAAAACTTGGAACAGTTTTACTCAACGAAACAACGTCCAAAGAACCAATGGGAGAAATCGGTAAAAAAACAAACCAGCATTTTCCATAAAGCACAACATCTGGAGACTACATTGACCATGAAGAATCTCGAAGTCCACAATACCAAACAGAGTAAGGAAAGCAGAAGTTTGAGCGTTGAGATGTTAATGCAGAAGAAGATTAAGGACTTTGATAAATGCAAAGGTGTGGACGAGGAATCTGTTGGTAGGGCTTCCGTTAAAGCCGAAAAACTAGACAAAAAATCATTAGATACCTCATTGCTTAACAAGAAATTACAATTGTTCAAAGACGCTAAGAAAGACGTAGTTTCCGATCCACTGTCCATGTTTTTTGCTACGAAACAATATTTGGATATAAACGCTGTTCGAAAGGATCAAGAAATTGAAGATGAGAAAGGAATTGAATCAGACAATGAACCGAAAGTGATTGAAATTGAAAGAAATGCTGAAGTTGCCGGAACTAAAAACCAGAGTTTAAATTTTGATGAGGACGACAATGAGTATCCGAGGACGAAATTAAAGAAACGTGAGTGCTTTTTTTAATCAATTATAATAGGATACAGGTTTAACATTAACACTTTCACTGCTAACGACTTACGTCGTAGGTTGGCGACAAATGGGCCGCAGTGCTGAAGATCCCACGTAACGAGCCAGTTCAATTGCATTTCGCCTGTGCTCATGACCTACCGCGCGAGTCACCGATTACATTACGCATGCGCGGGTGAACCACGATGCGAGCCACATTTATCGTTTCAACGTTACGACTGTGCGCACGACCTACACCATGACGACACGACATACGCATGAGTCACCTTAACCTCACGCCTATGCGGGTTCCAGGCGTATGGTTTTCGGTACTCGCGCGGTCGCTGCGGTCATGAGCACAGGCGAAATGTAATTGAACCGTCACGTTACTTGGGTTCTTCAGCACTGCGGCCCATTTGTCGCCGACCTACGACGTAGGCCGTCAGCAGCATTAGCAGCTGCATCCTTGTATTTTACTTTTGTGGCTCGGTGCCGAGTCGCGCCCCTCTTGAGAAAGGCTGCTTGGGCTAGCGCATGCATGCTGAGTGAGGAGAGAGTAATACACCACTGCTTACTGTCGTCCAACTACTCTTAGGGGGTGTCCATACTATACTTAGATATTATGTACTCATATAATATGGATATGTTAGGGTACAGGCTTTTAGGGCTTTTTTTGGGCTTCTCTCGACGACCGCGACCGAGTCCTGTGGAATCCAGTAGTCATTTCGGCTTGCCTCAATAGCCCAGGCCAACAATACATGCAAGTCCTTGGTTTGGCATCTGAAAAAGATGTGAGCATTATTTATGGAATAATCTTTTTATTTACAGCTAAAAAATACAGCAAATCAACTTCGAAAATTCCCGAATATGATATTAGAACTCAAAAACGGGTCGCTTACGGGCCGCCAGGGACGGAAAAACAAAAGCTCCATCTCAAAATTGTCCCAAAAGACACCTTCGTTGAAACATATACAGAAATAGAAAAATTAGACGAAAAAAATCCAAAAAAAGATAACTTTTTTGGTGATGTTGATTCAGATGTCGAAATAGAAGATATGAACATTTTAAGAGAGAAATCAAACAAACACCCGAACATAATTGCTGAAGAAAGAAACCCAATTCAAAAAGATCCCGAACCTGTGCCAAGCTTAGATGTTTCAAGCGAACAAGAAAATAGTTCCATCAAAAATTCTTTACTGCGTAAGAAAATGCAGATACACCGAGAAGTTACGTCAAAGAAACATGAAAGCTCCCTTTCATCTATATCTGATACTAGTAATAAAGACTCTTCGACAAGCATCGAAGATATAAAACAGAAGAAATCTGCGAAAAAACCTAATTTAGACTCTGATGACGATAGCATTTCTGACGTAATCGAGAAACTTAACATTGATTATCCTATAGCTTCAAAACCTATTAAAAACGAACAGCTAAATGTCGTCCAATCTCATACCAATCACGTGAATCCATTTAAAAACGTTGACCCAAACATGTCAGTTCTCATTGACAAACTAGTGACTCCAATATTAATGGTCCATTCAAAATTGAACAAGAGATTTCAACCATCATTTGAACTCAGAGATATTCCGTTTACAACAAATATTCAGGTTACCCTCAAAAATATGAATGTGGATAGACCTATGATGATTCAAACCGTATCTTGGTTTTCAATCTTGCGTGGCTATAGCATTTTCATGATAAGTCCGAAAGGTAGTGGAAAAACTATGGGCTACTTACCAGCCGTTTGCCGTTTGGTGATAGATTCAGAAAATTCGATAGACAACTCTGGGCCGGTTGCTATAATCGTTTGCGCTACAGCGTTTTCTGTGTCTGAAGTTGAAAAGATATCTAAAATATTTTTAGGTAGTAAAAAGGTTTTGGCTTTCTACACTGGGATGAATGAACTGGATATGACAACATTGTTACTCAATGGTTGTGACGTATTGATCTGTACTCCATCGATCTTAGTTCGATTAATGCAAGCAACCGATTACGGTGTAGATTTGAGACGCCTAACAAGTTTCGTTCTCGACGATTGTGAACGATTATCAGAAGTCTATGGGAATGAGATCAAATATTTCCAGATCAAAATAAAGGAGATGCTCAAAACTCGCGCTGAAAAGGAGCTAAAAGTCCAATACATACTTGCTTCAAGAGTCTGGTGTGATTTCATGGAACCGCTCGCTAAAAAAGCGCCTGATACTGTCATATGTATCAGTGCGTTCCAAGAATGCATCTTGTACTCAAAAGCAAGCACAACAGCTTCTTTTGTTTCAAAAGAGAATAAGCTCAACTCGGTCCTCGACTTCTTGAAACTCATAGACAAGTCAAAGAAGACTGTCATCGTTTGCAGATCAGACGACGAAGTTGAAATGCTCGAAAAGGCTCTGGTTTCTTCCAGACACGTAGTTTTTGCCTGCAACAACACAATGACGGTCCATGACTTGTATAATTTGAGCCTGGCACTCGCAGATTACCAAGATCAGGTTCTTGGGCCTGTTTTAGTGTGCTGCGATTCGAATTTGACCCATTTGAACATCACCGACGCTCACTATTTGGTACATTTTTCGCTACCGCAATTGTTTTCGATGTTCTGTAAACGGTTTTCGGTTTTGAATGACAATTACGCTTCGATATTCAATAAAGCGAACGGAGATGTTAAAATAAAGATTCTACTTGAAGATGACAATGTGGAACAATTGCCGAAAATTCTGAATTTCATCAAAAGATGCACAAACGAAGTGCCCAAAGTATTTGATGATGTCAGCGATAAAGTGTTAGCCGAGAAAGACGTTATGAAAGCCAAAAAACTAGTGCCGATATGTGCCAGCTTGCTAGCACTGGGTGAGTGTCCAGATTTCTGGAATTGCCAGGAACGCCATGCAATCCTCAAAGAATTTGATGAACCCAAAAAATGGATGCCGACGAACGGAGTAGTTACCTTCAAAATCCTCCATTACCACAACCCAGTTCTATACTCTGCAAGATTACTGACCAATATTGTTAATGGACAAATGACCAAATATCCACAGGCTTACAATAAGCTATCAATGAAAATTGCAATGTATTACGCTAAAGAATCGAACAGAAAACTTCATGGAGTGCCAGAAGTCGGCGACGTATGCGCAGTGTCTATAAAACAAAACTTCTTCGTCCGCTGTCAAGTTCTCAAGATCCTCAGCCACTATCCAAAAGGAAATCCTAACTATGTCCTTATAAAACTGATCGACGAAGAAAAACTTGAGCGAAGCCGAGACATCAACCTCTACTATTTGCCAGATGAAATGAAAGCAACAGAGACTTATGTCGCTCAAATACTACTCGGAAATATACAGCCTAAGGACAAAGACATCACATACTCAGATCTTGCTAGACAGCATTTACAAAAAATCACGGATAAAGACGAAGATCTTTACTTACGAGGCCGAATTTCTGTTTCAATTGGAAACTGTATTATAGTCGATACTCTTGAAACTTGCCGCGACTTGACTTCCATGAACAAATCCGTCGTAAGACACGATTTCAAGCAAGAACTATTAGAATCTCATGCTATATGCAACCCCGATCATATACCTAAGCTGGTACAGCTTTGCCAAGATATTGTACCTAGCAAAAAAGAAGAGATAGAACCAGAAATCGTGAAACCAGTAAAAGACCTGCCTAAACCTCGTTGGGCACATTTACCAACCGACCTAACTCCGGTCTATTGCGCCGCGGCCGAAAATCCTGGAACTTTCTTCATACGTCTCGTCAAATTTAACGATTGCATTAACAGTCTAATAAAAGATATACAAAAATATGTATCTGGTACTACAGACAAGATCACAGATGTTAACAAAGGTGATGTTGTCATCGCAAAATTCCCAGATGACAATTTGTATGAAAGAGCTAGAATAGACGAAGTTTATGATGAAAATAAAGTTAGCTGTTTCTTCGTTGATCAAGGAGATTGGAGAGACGTGTCAACCAAACATTTGGTTCCAATAACGGATAAAATTATGAATACAATACCGTTCCAAGCTGTGGAATGCAAACTGATTGGCATAAAACCTCCAGGAGAAAATTGGACAGAATTTAGTACCAATTGGTTCACAAACTGTTTTGACGACAACGTCGATCAATTGAAACAATTGTACGTCAAATATTTCACAAAAGAAAATGCGGAATATACTGGTGGGCACAAATATGGTGTTGCTTTAATAGATACGAATTCAGATAAGGATGTTATCATTAACCAATTGATGATTGACTTAAATTTGGCTCAGGAAATTGATGGCGAGATCGAATATCTCGACCAACTTGATTATAAAAAAGATGAAACAAAATCCGGTGATGAAGAAGAATGGGAGAAAGTATCCGAAGTTACGCAAGATACTAAGGATATTGGCGCAAGAAAAACACCGTTGGAACAAATATTCTTAAAGAAACCTATTAGATCAGTACCACTTGTAGCATCCGACGAAGAAAGCGAAGGATCCGAAGAAAAATGGAATTGCAATATAACCGATGATTTCATGGCACTATTCAAACCAATGGGCCCAAAACTGAAGCCGAACATACCTGCTATGAAAGATGTAGACAACGCATCAATTAAAAGCATTGAAACGAAATCTGTAATCGCCACAGATTCTCAAAGTGATTCAGATTTCAGTATAATTAAAAATCCTATATCCGATGATCAAAATCTAATAACAAAGGTCAAAGTTTTAGACTCTGACGACTTAACGTCCCCTGAAACGACTTTACTGTCACAAAACAAACCAGTAAAACTCGATCTAATAGAAAATATACAAGATCAGCTACGAAAACCGAAACTATGTTGGCGACAAAACAAATCTACCGTCACAATAAAAATCCAGTTAATTGGCGTCGAGTATTACAACTTAGAAATAAAAGAACGACATCTCAAATTCGATGCTGTGGCCAACGAAACCAAATACGGTTTCGATTTTGATCTATACGGTATTATAGATAAGAAACTATCATCGCATTCCGATAAAGGGCAATACATTCTTGTTCATTTAACGAAGATTTTAAACAAAAATTGGTCGACGCTGACTAAAGATGGGGGTATTCGGAAATGGATAGTATATGACGTAGATTCCATCGATACTTCGTCAGACGAAGACGATATTCCCGATGACACGTTAGAGAAAATTGTTAGGAGTATACACAATGCTCAATCAGAGAGCGAAGATGATGAATTGATGGACGATATTGATTTTACATATAAGAAGTAATCACCCACACCATACATGAAATGTATTAACATTTAACAGAATCAATAATCATTACTTCTTATCTCCTTTTCCCCAACACTTATTACCTACCTATCTTCCTGGCCACTTGGCTGTATTATACAGGGTCCTTTTTAATATGCTGACACTTTTAAGCGGAAGATCAGACCATCAAACTGAACAACTTTCTCTATGGGACCAACATCGAAATCGTGAAAAAAAATCTGCTGTCCTATACGTTCGGCTTGAGTAGGATTGCACTTTTGTATGGAAGAGCTGTTTTTTTTTGCGATTTTGATTTTAGTGCTATGCAGAAAGTCGTTCAGTTTGACGGTCTGATCATCCCCTTAAAAAAGTGTCAGAATATTAAGAAGGACCCTTTGTATTTGGTATTAATTTTGGCCTCACTAAAGCATGTGAATGGAAGTCTAGCTACCTTATGTTAAGAGCCCCTTTACTGTTCAGAGGCGACCTCGTCACAATATTTAAGATTTCTCAATCAAGAATTAGCCTAAATTTAAAAAGTGCTACTTCAATTTACTACAAAAGCTTTAAAGCTAATTTTATACAACTTTTATGAAGAACAAAAAATAGTTACTGCTCTTATATACAAAATAAAGGTTATATAATAACCTATTATATGCAATTTTAGTATAAGAGGCCAAGCCTTATCTGGCAGAAGAGCCTTGCATCCATGTCCACTGAGAATCGCCCATAATTCTGAATTTATGGGAATTGCGATCTTATTTTAGTGTGACTTTCTGGATATATCGAAACATATAGCCTAATTAGCCGTGGTGGTCCAGTGGCGAGTAACCTTGCCTGCCGTGCAGTAGGCTTTGTTTCGATCCCCGTCCCGGCCGCCTCGTACCAATAAGTTTTTCGGAATTTATGTACGATTTGTAACACCACTGGCTTTTCGGTGAAGGAAAACATCGTGAGGAAACCTGCATGCTTTAATTTCGAGGCACGTATTGTACCCACTGTCCATTATAAGTGGCGACGGGCTCACCCCCCGTCACACTGGAAAGTGTTTCGGTACAACTGGTGAAACGTGGATGTTCTGAGGTTTCAGAATATCTCTGACTATCGGGGATTCTGATTAGGCAATTAACTTTTGCTCTATTCAGGGTATTTAAATGAGGAATTACACATTATCTTTTTGACGTTATGTTATATGAGTCGCCCGCCAATTTCAAGGCAGAAACCTCACTTTTTCTTGGAGATCTCGAATCATTGAGTCAACACTGCAACCCGATGGAATTTGAGTCGCCATCTAACACCTCCTTTCTATGATTGTTAATTACATGGGATGCTTCTGAATCACTGGACGCCTCAGATAGTGGATAATTGTTTGTAATGCAAACGACAATGTTTGCGGTTGCCAACAGAGTTATGTTCTTTAGATTCTCATGAGACTCCTGGATCCATTTAGTTTGTAAATGGACCCGTCTATGTATTCGATGTCATCAAGACAATTTGAAGTCCCAAAATCAGGTAGCGGTTTTCTCTTTAAGTTCAGTTCAATTCGATCCCCGTCCAGAACGACTCGTACCAATTAGTTTTTCGGAATTTATGTACGATTTGTGCACGGAATATCTAAGAGTACAACAGAAGGTTCACTATTTAAGAACGGTCGCTCCAAGCCAGACTGACATTCACACATTGACTCTATGTGCGTGTTTGTGCAAGGGATGTCAGTAGTGCGGTGCGAAAGAATGTTGAGCTCGACCCAGGAAGAAATCGTGGTAAATCCGACCGACGCGACGACGATCGGGGGCCGGGGGTCGTTGGCCAGCGGCCGGCACAAGACTCCGGCCGTGCCGGCGGGCGGTAGTTACCAGACGTCTTCGCCGCCTCCGGCATGGAAGAAAGAGTCTAGTCGTGCAAAAGAACACGACCTATGCTACACTGAACTAAACACATTTTGGTTTATGTTAGTCATCAGAATAATTCCTATAAATGAAAAATATGTAAAATCCGGGCCAATCAACCGAAAGCGATGCAATATTTATTAGCAATCTTTCTATTATTAATATTACGATATTACTTTATATATCCGATGACGTATGGGATACTTATTTAATTTTCGAAAGGAAATAATACAATGAGCGCGAGACGCTCGACTGAATTAAGTCTCAACGTCGAGGCCCGACCGCGTAGGTACATTTTTATACCTAATGTGCGGAGTGAGACAGGCCTGACACCACAGGCTTTTCAGTGAAGGAAATATTCGTGAGGAAACCTGCACGCTTCAATTTCGAGGCATGTATTTTACCCACTGTCCATTACAAGTGGCGACGGGCTCGCTCACCGTCACACTGGACAGTTTCGGTACTACTAGTGAAACGTGGATGTTCTGAGGTTTCAGAATATCTCAGACTACCCTCTCGGGGAATAAAGTCGTGAGCATATGCTACTCTATATGTGTTTTAGTTGTTAATTATACTTTCCTTACACACTGTATAATTAATAAAACAATATTATATTTTATGAAATATGAGTGATTTTATTATGCGTAAAAAATTAGGAATGTGCTATACAGGGTGTGACAAAACATTTAAAGGGGTGCTTTAGATCAACGTATACCGAGAAAACAAAAAAATCTGCTGTTTCATACAAAACTGCACTACCTGCTCAAATCAAAATGTATGGGACAGGTGATATATTTTAATTTTTCGACCTTTATAGTGTTGTTCAGTTTTATGGTCTAAGGCCGAGATTCAGAGACGATTTTTTTAGTCTTAGCTCGAGCTAAGCAGGACTAAAATGTATGGATTTTGACATACGGGAATTCGAACTATGACTTAAAAATCGTCTCTGAATCTCGGCCTGAGTAACCCCTTCAAATATTACTACTAGTCATTTACTAGGGTGTTTCGTCACACCTTGTATAAATAATCGAGATTTTACTAAAAATTGTGAAAAATAAAAAAAAATCCAGCAAAATCTCGCCCAGTATAATTTTTCATACAAAGAGATATATGATAAAATGTTGTTCTGTTATCGTTTCTGTTGGTTAGTCAGCATAGAATTCTGGTCATAGCTTGGCTAATGATATTCAAACTTAGACTACTTATATGAGGACAAGTTACGCGTGTAATTCTACTAACGAACTTTTCTGCCACTTTTTGCGGGGGGCGAGGTAGCACGAAATACGCAACTTTGAATTTTATTCCATTAGTTTAGATTCTAATTTTGAATGTTAAAAATCATGAAAAACAGTGTCATGTGAACCCCAAACGTCATAAGTTCGGAATTATTGTTCCGCAATTATAGGCTGTCGCGTTTAGTGATAAGGTATAAAATTGTATGTAAATGCGTGAGATCTTTTGATCTTGCACGTTGGCAGAGGGGAAATGCTAAGGCGAGGTGGGTCCGTATATAATTCGTCTAAGTATTCAAAGAATGTTTGATCTGTTCGATTTTAATGTTTTTGTTCTAACTCGCTCACAATTTGTTATCTTTTTGAATAGTAGTTATTTTTAGCTCTTAAGTTATCTCTCTAACCGTAATGATGTTAAACTCACGGTATTATTATGACACTCCTTAGGGTCAAGACACATTTATTGACGGCGGGCCCATACAAAAAGTTTGTATGGGACGCCATCAGCATCCTCCGACGCGGCGAACAGCTACTAATCGTGGTTTTTAGGGTACCGTAGTTAAAAAGGAACCCTTATAGTTTCACCATGTCCGTCCGTCTGTCACGCGGCTTAGCTCAGAGACGCTGTGTACTAGAAAGCTGTAATTTGGCATGAGTATACATATTTATCACGCCGACAAAGTGATAAATATGTTTTTAGGGTATCTCCCCTACACGAAAAGTGGGAATGCTATTTTTTTCTCGTCTATACCATGGTTTGGGATATCGTTGGATAGGTCTTTTAAAAATATTGTGGGTGTGGGAAAACCATTTTTCGATTTAGGTATCCGTTAGCGAAATATTAAGCTTTAAAGTGACAATGTTTGTTATAGTCAAGTGTACCCAGGGAGTGTCGAAGTTATCATTCGAGTTTTCTTTTTTAATTGTTATTCGAGTTTACTTTTTAAATTGTTATAATTATTAGTTAATAAGATTTTAGTCGTAAGTTAAGTCTACGAAGCTTGTGGACTTCGTTAACGATAGTAGATAACATAAAAATGTATGGACTTGACGTATGGTGACGAAAGCAAACGTCAAAATGTTTCGATCGCTAATGTCAAATCCATACATTCTGTCATTTTCTACTAGCGTCAACGCCAATAGAATGTCACTTTGTCTAGGGGGGCTGGTTACAATGCGCTAGCGCATCTGGGGGCGTGGTAGAGCAACCGCCAAGACAAGCTAAACGAGCGGGGTATTTTTATCAGAGATCCTATGGTTGTCTGGAAGAAATCGTTGTTAGTTATAAGACTACTACTTCCATTTGTACCCTTTTCGTTCAATTCGTTATTTTTGTATGTTTTCGATGTGCAAATAAATAATATTGCATTATAAAGTCATTGTTTCATTAGATAAACGTTTAAACGTGGCTACTAAGTGGAGATTGAGATATGAAGCTCGACCAGAAAAATAAAAAAACCCACCATCTTGCGGAAATTCATTGGAACAAATTTTGTATTTGCAATATTGTCATTAACGGTTATAGTCGATTGCAGCGCTCCCAAAACATCATTTTTCTTTTTCTGCTCTGGCTTTATAATAAAGCTCTATTTATTTCCGTATTTCCAAAAAGGTACATTTCAAATGTTTTTTTTTTTAATAGTTTACTTATTTTATGTTAGTATTGTTAGTTAGGTATTTTTGTTTCTATTATTTCTAATACGGATCCCTTTCTTTGGGTAAAAGCCTCCTCCATCTCGTTCCATGTTACTCTGTTTTGTGCCTTCTTTCTCCAATCACCTCTACTACTTCTACGATGTGATCTGACCATCTTTTCTTGGGCCTTCCTACCTTTCTCCTTCCTACCGGTCCTTGCCACTGAGTAACCCGGAGCGTCCACCTCTTGTCCTTTAGTCGAGCAATATGTCCAGCCCATCTCCACTTTAATGTGAGTGAGTGCTGTAGAGCGTCTGTAACCTTTGTTTTGTTTCTGATTTCTGTGCTTTTAACTTTGTGTATTTTACGCAGCTTCAGGACACTTCTTTCGATACCCCTTTGGTTGTTCTGGCTTTACTTACCTAATTTTGTTGGTAACTATTTATATCAAGTTTCATCGAACCTGATTCAGTCATTTTAGCATAATCGTTCCAATCCATGTGTGTGTGCGAGTGTGTGTGTCTATGTGGTCTATTACCCTTTGACTATTTATACCTATGTGGACTGGTTACGCGTGTAATTCTACTAACAAACATTTCTGCCACTTTTTGCGGGGGGCGAGGTAACATGAAATCCGCAACTTTGGATTTTATTCCCCATAACTTTAGATTCTAATTTTGAATGTTAAAAATCATGAAAAGTGGTCTTGTGTGAACCCTAAACGTTCTAAGTTCGAAGTTATTATTTCGCAATTATAGGCTGTCTCGTTTAGTGATAAGGTGTAAAATTGAATGTAAATGCACAAGATCAATTGTGCTTATACCGTGGCAGAGGGGAAATGCTACCGCAAGGCTAGTCCTTGTAATAAATAGTCAAAGCTAAACACACATGAATTGATCTCCAATCAGAACACAAGCTTTTTACAAGCGCGCGCAACTGCAGTTGTCATCTATTGTTATAAGCAGTAGCGTAGTGAGGGGGGGGGGGGGGGGGGGGATTTTGACCACAGCTAAGACGTGGTGCTCAAAATTTCGAGCTTGCCTCGCTCCATCCATAGCTTTTACTTTGGTTACTTTGCACATGTTTGTACCCCGGGTGGCAGAAACCCACGCTACGCTACTGGCTATAAGGATCAAAATTGCGTATATACGGGTCTAGCGGCGCTGCGAGATTTACTCCGGCGCGATGTCCTGCTTGTATGAAGCTCGTTTTCTGTGCAGCTTCGCCGAGATATCTATTTTTGTGAGTATTACGACTTATTTATATGTATCTATGAGAGATCGGGAAATCCGGTGTGTCATGTTTTTTTTGGAGGGCTGAATCAAAAACCATTTCGAAATAATTGTCTCAATAACAATATTTTCTATGTCAGAGATTTTAAAATGAAAGGATTACAGATATTTTTAATCAAATAACGTCGTTTTTTGGTCCGTCCAGTGACGTCACTGGAAAACCTGTGGACTCCTTGGTAAACTTAAAATAACTGGCCATTAAGAATGTTGCTGTTTCTGTTTCCAGCATAGAGTCTGAAAGAGAAGGCAGGAAAGAATTTATTTTTTAATAAAGCAGTAGTTTTTCTCCATGGAGTTCGAATTATTTTCTCTCCACCATTTTTGAATTTAGAGATTACAGATAAAAGTAATTTGAAAATTTAATTTTTATTGATAAACTCGATAAATCGCAATAAAAATTAAATTGGTTTCTTAAAATTATGTCTTCAATACTTAAAAAATGAAACCATTCTATCAAAAAAAAACTTGACATACCGAATTCATATACAAGTGAATCGCTTATGATGTAACAAAGTGTAAGTACGTAGGTACTTATTTCGGTTCCGAGGCCTGACCATGCCATGAAATAAAGATGATTGTAATAGAAACAACGAATTCAAACAATTAATATTTTATTGGATTAAATACTCTTAGCATTTCATCTAGTTTACAATAAATGCTTATAAGGATATTTGATTATGTAATTGTAATAAAATAACATCACATAAACAATAACAATTATAATTTTACATTAAAATTTTTCGTTCATAATATCAGTGCATACGTGTACAATAATGCTAATAAAGAAATGTAGGTAAATGTAGGCTTCCAATGAGAACCCTTTGCAATTATAATAGGTCAAGATAAGACAATTCCATGTTCAACTGAATGAGGGATTGATTTGCTTGAAATTGCTCGATAGATGGCGTTGATGCAACAGGGATGAGCGACCTTGCAGATAATAAATACGAACAAAATAGTAAAAATGTGTATTTTTAAGTAAGCAGAAAAATTTGAACTTATACTTCGTTTTGCTAAATTTTTAGCATAAATTTCCGTCTCGGCTCCCTCTAGTGTCAACGCCATCTATCGCCGTTTGTTGGAACTACGATTTACTAGCTGTCAGAAAACTCCTCATTGGCTCTCCCTCAGGTTTTCAATACAATACAGGAAGCTCAGGCCTATGACAGCTTTAGTTCCCATATAGCCGTTGTGGCGCTGAAGTTACATTTTCCCTCATGAAACGTCATCATTGGACAATGAAAGGACGCCATATGGAACTTACAGCAACAGCAGCGTTATGCCGTGTTGTTGCGTCAAAAGCTTATATCTTGTATTTTCGTTTGAGTTGAGAATCCTTGAGAAGCCCTAATTCTTCTCCGTTGTATGACTTAATAATATCGTTGATTACTTTGTTCCTTGGTCAAATATCCCTGTTTTTGCATTTTGGAATAACTGTATACATAACGATAAATACAAGTTCAATACAAATTAGCTTGACGACAGCAGCGCCACAACAGGTTGGAACTAAAGTCCGGCCGCTGAAAGATTGCGTTTGACAGTTACCATAAAAATTGTAAAAAACTGAATGAAAATATTGTTTACCTGTGCTCACTCTAGTGCACAGGGCACTAGCTGCCCTTTTAAGTTCAAAAAGCTACTAAATAATGATCGGCATTTATAGTTTTCATTCAGTTTTTTACAATTTTATGGTAACTGTCAAACGCAATCTTTCAGCGGCCGGACTTTAAGTGCAAATTTCACTGTCGCATCTGTAGCTTGCTACATATCAGTAATCTTAATCTGTGAGGAAGCTGGAAATAGGTATTGTCTGTACCTGAAGTACAGACTGCCTTACAAGCGGTGAAACATGAAAATACTCCTAGGCGGTCGGTAATGTTCAACCTTCTTTCGTACGTTTTCATCGTCTTTGTTGGTTTGTCCATTTCTAATCCAATGACGATAATTAAAAAAAGAGTTTTTATTTAACTTTGTTCGGACAGAAAGGGACTAACCTTAGACGATTTATATACGGACCCGCCTCGCCTTAGCATTTCCCCTCTGCCAACGTACAAGATCGAAAAATCTTACGAATTTACATACAATTTTATACCTTATCACTAAACGCGACGGCCTATAATTGCGGAACAATAATTTCGAACTTATGACGTTTGGGGTTCACACGACACTGTTTTTCATGATTTTTAACATTCAAAATTAGAATCTAAACTAATGGAATAAAATTCAAAGTTTGCGAGGTAGCAAGTACCTCGCCCCCCGCAAAAAGTGTCAGAAAAGTTTGTTAGTAGAATTACACGCGTAACTTGACCTCATAAAAATAGTCTAAAGGACTAAACTAAAGTTTGAAACATTGTACGAAAGAAGGTTGAACATTACCGATCGCCATGACTAATTTTCGTGTTTCTATGTTTTTAAGAAGGATTGGTATATACAATTTTTGTTGTTGCTCCTTATTTACCTAACGTTTTTATGTAAGCTTGTGTTTTTACGAACAACATTAATTCTACTTAACGGTAACAAATAACAATAACATAATTTAGAATGTCCTAAATACTGATAGATTTTTAAATAGATAGAAATTAAAAGTAACGTTCATATTGTAATTTTTTGTGGTAGCTGCGACATATCGACCATATCAGTAGTACTTCTACAGGGTATTAGGGTAAACAGTTGCATTACTTTAAGGTCTGATTGTACCCATGATACTGATCAACTTTCCAAAAAGAAACCTATAGGAAATTCTCAAAAAAAAATTGTGCACTTTCCATAATAAATGCTAGATCGAACATTCGTATGAAAAGTCGATTTTTTTTTGCGAATTTCCAATTGGCTATTTGCACGACACTAGCGCCCCTAGCGGTGTCGGAGCGCCGTGAATTATTTCAAGTAGCATGTTAGTTAAAAGTTTGTTATTTTTATAATAAAATAATGTAAATACTAAAGAAATTAGCAACATTATCGATATTAAAAATTTTAAAATACCTATTTGCTGGAATTCACGGTATTTGCAGTGCCAATTTCCGTACAAACTTTTATCCCGGTTTTCACACCTTTTTAGATAACATTTCAAAAAACCCTTTTTTGTGAGCACCTATGATGCCAATAGAAACTTCCATGCCATATTTTAAGTTTGCAGTCTATACAGTTTTGGAGATTTCGTGTTGAGTTAGTGTGTGGATTTGCATAGATTCAAGCATATTTTACACAGCTTGTCCGACAAAAGTACACATTTCTGCCACCCCCGGCGCTGCGATCGATTTGACAGTTCCCATCACCACTTCGCACATACGCAATATATTTCTCAGTGAAAGTTGATCAATATCATGGGTACAATCACCCCTTAAAGGAATGCAACTGTTACCCTAACAACCTGTATTATGGCGAAGCCGAGTTTTCTGCGGCGCAGACTTCATAAAATATTTTTCTTTTATTCTCATTTTGAAACAAAATCTAACCAAAACAACATAAGTCCTAAACTAAACCGTCTTTAGACGTTGAACCTGGTCTCGGATCCGTCCGCCAGCATGAGTGTGACGGTGCGCGAGTTGGTCCACACGAGGCGAGCCAAGCGAGCCGGGTTGAGCCGCGCCACGTCCGCCATCGGCGCCGTGCTGTAGCATTTGACGCATCGGGTCTGAGCTGCGCCGAGACCGAACATACCTGCAGAGAAATTATTGTTAACTCCATTCAAAATAGCAACGAAATTGTAAGGCTATTTTGCATTACAGAAACAGAGATTTGAAACACTTCCTCTAACTTATTCTTAGAACAGCTTTAGTAACGTCCAAGATATGTCGGATAGTATATGTATCCAATAAATTAATTACATTTGGTAATCAGAATTGGCCAGAAAGCTAAATAGGAATCGGAAAATCTCGTCGTCTTTATTTGGATTGAAGTATAGGTTGATTTTAAATCATCACAAACTGTATCCTATTTCAATTCCTAAAATTTACAAGTTTTGCTGAACAGTTACGCTGTTTATATAGGGTCCAACTTAATATGCTGACACTTTTTTTGATGATCAGACCATCAAACTGAACAACTTTCTCTGTGGGATCAACATCGAAATCGCGAAAAAAAAAAATCTGCTGTCCCATGCAATTGGCTAAAGTAGGTTTGCAGTTTTGTATGGAAGAGCAGATTTTTTTTTCGCGATTTCGATGTTGGTCCCATAGAGAAACTTGCTCAGTTTGACGGTCTAATCATCCCCTTAAAAAAGTATCAGCATATTAAGAAGGACCCTGTATGTGGAATTTGAAAGACTGTTTTAGAACTGTAAGTTTCATGGTTTTTCCATTTAAGGAAGGCATTAACGATAAGGGATTCATTTAATAAAATCATAGATTATTTGATGTTAAATCTTGTGGTGAAAGGAAATATTCAAATTCAGATACCTAAGACAAGTTTCCAGGGCCCCTAGACAAAGTATCTTTCGATTAGCGTTAACGACAGTAGAAAACATTCAAATGTATGGACTTGACGTATGGTGACGAAAGCAAACGTCAAAATGTTTCGATCGCTAATGTCAAATCCTTTCTGTCATTTTCTACCAGCGTCAACGCCAATAGAATGTCACTTTGTCTAGCGGTGTGTTTTGCCGATGCCGATTCATAAAAACAGTGCTGTGATCGATTACAGCGCTAAAACCCGTTTCATTTGCGTTAGCGCGCCGACAGCGCTGATAGCGTTCTACCAATTCGGAACGCTAGATATCGCGCTCACACCGTTCACACCACAACATTCAAATATTCACATTATTTTCTTCATCACTAATCGTTATTAAACTTTTATTCGTCTTTTTTAGGACATAATCAAACCCAGTACTACTAAAGAAACCTAAATCGAGACCTAAACAAACCAAAAATATAGGACAGCAAAACTGTCAAGCGCCACTTTTGAAAATTCGCTCAAAAATTTACTAGAACAAAACTATCAAACGTCACTTTTGACAACTCGCTCACAGTGCTAACGCCACGAACCGTGAGCACTGTTATTGCAAGATGGCGTCGGTAGTGACGTCATGAATGACGTCACGTTTTCGATTGTGGACGCGCTCACGTCAAATCGGAACGAGATTTATCGCGCTCACAGCGCTGTCGGCGTAATTCGGGACGCAGCGTAGGAGGGCAGGGAGAAAAAATGCACACGCTATTTATTCTACAAACGTCAACGCCGCAGCGTCATCGACGATAGAAAAGAGTGAACGATTGAGTGAACTGAACGCTAATCGTAGAGCAGATTTAACTTTTTTTCTCTAATAAGCGATCGTCAATAATTTGTGACATTGTCTAGCATTCTGTCCATTTTCTATCGTCGATAACGCTGCGGCGTTGACGTTTGTAGAATAAGAAGCGTGATCGTCTCTTCAGAGATAAGCTCGCCCTTTGTACATGTCTTCTCAACTTTGTATATTATTATGTCTTTGTGTACAATACAATAAAGTGTTATAATAATAAGCGTGTGCATTTTGTCTAGGCTGATTACAAATATATTGTGATTCAGCGTTTTCTCGATTATCACGTCGATGCGATGCATATTGTAGATCTCTGGCTGTAAATTAATGTCGATGATGTACTTTGTTAGGTGATTACTGACAGTTGTTTGCATTCTTGTTCCGTTGTGTGTATTCTCGCGGAATGTGAATCTTGGTTTTCATACAACGTGTTAATGAATTAACGCAAAACTAGAAAGTAATTGGTTTAGAATCGAGAGCAGAATCGAATTATCATGTTTTCAACATAGGTAATTTTTTTTCAAAATATTAAATAATTTGTTTGTAAAATTTAAAATTTACTGAACTCGATCTCAACCCACCGCTCGGGCATTCTCACCCTGCTTACTACCAAAACAAGATTCTTAAAATGTATCTATGAACACGTTAGCGCTTTCTTTAATTGCTGACATGATAACAAATCATTTTTGCCTCAAAACTTAAAATGCGAATAACTTTAAATTTTAAGTATCAAAATAATGAAATTATTGTTACAATCCAAATATTTTGTTGTAAATCAGTTGGGGTGTATGAGGTTTTGCGCTTATTCATTAACACGTTGTATACCGATTGACCGATTTTGATGATTCTTTTTCTGTGCTGTGTGTTATTAGTGGGGTTATGAGTCAATCTTAAAAACAGTACTTACCGGCGGTACTCTGCCAGAAGGAGAGCCTATTATCGGCCGTGGCGTAAGAGACGAGGTATCTGCCGTCGGGACTGAACGCGCAGGCTGTTACGGGCCCGTTGTGCGCCGCTAGCGACTGGCAGCGGCCGGCACGGAGCTCATACATGGCTAGCTGACCTGTGTGGCTGCCGACTGCGAGACGAACATTCATTTATTAGGGGTATTAAGGAGACGAGACCACAGATTAATAGTTATATCGTAACAGATATTTTATGATTTTTATTTTCGTAACGTATATTTCGAGGCATGTATTGGACCCACTGTCCACTATAAGTGGCGACGGGCTCACCCCCCGTCACACTGGAAAGAGTTTCGGTACTACTGGTGAAACGTGGATGTTCTGAGGATTCAGAATATCTCTGACTACCCCCTCGGGGAATATAGTCGTGAGCATATGCTATGCTATGCTATTTTATTTAAAAAAAAAATTTATCAATGGCAATCATCAAGTTAAACGCAAATACAATTTTATGTTACAGTGGTACACAGTAGGTGTATATACTAAATGCTAACTTAAATATAGGCTGCCACGTATAAGTCCAATAAGTCCTTGATAGCTTATCTGACACATGGTTTTACATATCTATCATACAAAATATAATTATTAGACGCTCTGTTTTTAACTTTGAGTGCATATTTCTGACGGCCCGATAGCACAGTCGGTAGTGAACCTGCCTGCTGTGCCAAGGGTCGCGGGTTCGAATCCCGTAAGAGACAAATATTTGTATGATGAATATGAATATTTGTACCCGAGTCATGGTTGTTTGTATCTATATATGTATTATATATCGTTGTCTAGTCATCATAATACAAGTCCAGGCTCGATTCTGGTACTTTAAATGTGACTAGATAATTTGTGTGACAATGTCCAAGATATTTATTATTTCTCGTTGTATACGGTCGAAAAAAAAATGTGTTTCTTCTTTATTACCATATTTCTGTTTCTGCGTTACTGTTATCTGTCATACTAAATTTAAATTCATTAGGTGCAAAAATCAACGAGGAATCGAAACGAGGTATACAGACAGACAGAATGGACGAAAGTAAAAGGGTTCCTTGTTTGACTACGTAACCCTAAAGAGAGCTTAGAATATTCTAAACTTACCAGACAAAAAGTTTAAGTCCCATGTTAAACAAGTCCTTTGTAAAAAAGGTTACTATAAACTCGATGATTATTTGAATGATCAAAATGTCTGGTCTCGACAATGTTACACTATGTAATTTAATACTGAATTTATGTAATTGTACTTTGTATATTTTGTTTAGTTTAAAAGAAGTGTGTTGTAGAGTTTCTGGCCGCATCTTCTCTACAACGGAACACCTTCCGACGCGGTGGTAGATTCAAAAACATGACGTCAGAAAGTTATCTATGTGATATTACTTTGAGTAAACAATTTTGATTTTGAATTTGACTTTGAGAGCGGACGTGTCAACTTACCAGCAATCCTCCTGGTGGCGGGGCAGTGAGAGACCTGATTGTATCTGCATATAGCCGGGAACACCTCGTTCAGACCCTTACTCTTCAAGTGTGACTGGTCCACGCAGTGCAGGATAATGTCCATAACCTGCCGATTTAATATTTGTGAATCAGATTAAAATTTTGATGATTTCACGCCTCGGTGCCGGAAAGAAACTTATTTTAATACCAAAATATTTGGTTGTTCTCAAGTATTTAATTTGGTTGTACCCAAGTGGTTAATTTGATTGTACCCAAGTGTTTAATTTGAATGTAATTAATTGTCGAATTTCAAAGTACCTTTATTGATGACTTAGTTGTCCCGTCAGCAAGATGCTGATTTGGCAATACTATCGTTGCTAAGTTGGGTGTACGTTGCTAATTCACCATTGTAACCAAATTGATAATTATACTGTAACCATGTTGCTTGTGTAATTTAAATGTAACAATTTTGTTAATTTGGCTGTAACCATGATTGTAATTTGTATGTGGTGCAGCTGAATTTGCAACGTGGTTACAGTTCAGAATTTGCAACTGTAACCACGTTGTATATTCAGCTGCACCAAATGTTGCTAAAGTTATTGTAACCACATATCTAATTGCTTTGTAACTTGTAAACACATTGTTAATTTGCCTATATCCAATACTCATGCTGTTATCGCGCATCGCAGCGGACGGATTTCTTGCTTTGTATGGATTTCTATGCAAGTGCGTCCATTGCACTTGCATTATCCGTCTATGCGGCACCCGCAAAATCCGTATTTCTGACCACGCCCCCGCTGCGTCCGCTGGGATGCGGCTCCGGTACGTGTAGACACCACATTGCTAATATGGATGTAAATAGTTGTCTACTTGTCTGAAAGTTACATGTGAACCCACCTCGACAAGTAACTCTACCACTTCATTATGCATCCTATCAATAAGCAGCTCAATTCCTATCAGCATTTCAGCGCGTCCCTTCTGCAGCGCGTGGTAGGGGGCGCTATATCACCGTTACTAAGACTGTGCTAATGTTGCTATTTTGACTGTAACCCCGTTGCTAAAGCTATAACCACGGTGCTAAATTGCCTGTAACCACTTTGCTAATTTGGCTGTAACCACTTTGTTAATTTGGATGTAACCATGATGACAGTTTGGTTGTAACCACGTTGGTAATCCAGCATTACCAACTTTGCTAATTCAGCTGTATCAAACGCTGCTTATTTACTGTAACCACGTAGCTAATTTGGCTGTTACCATTTAGCTATCCATGAAATACGTTGCTAAATTAGGCAACACGTTACTAATTTGTCTAAAAGTTATATGTCCCACCCTTTGACTAATTATTATAAGGACTAGCCTTGCGGTAGTATTTCCCCTCTGCCACGGTATAAGCACAATTGATCTTGTGCATTTACATTAAATTTTACACCTTATCACTAAACGAGACAGCCTATAATTGCGAAATAATAACTTCGAACTTCGAACGTTTGGGTTCACACGAGACTACTTTTTATGATTTTTAACATTCAAAATTAGAATCTAAAGTTATGGGGAATAAAATCCAAAGTTGCGGATTTCATGTTACCTCGACCCCCGCAAAAAGTGGCAGAAATGTTTGTTAGTAGAATTACACGCGTAACCAGTCCACATAAATAAATAGTCAAAGGTCCCACCTCAACTAATAGCTCTGCCACTTCATTATGCATCCTGTCAATAAGCAGCTCGATTCCTCGCAGGACTTCCGCACGTCCCTTCTGCAGCGCGTGGTAGGCGGCTGAGGGTTGGCCGCCTTGTTGCGCCGCCGCACAGCGCGCCACCTCGCGGGCCATTGTCGTTATGAACGCTGCTGGCCTGGAGGACGAATATATCGCTGGGTTAACATCTACCACACCTTGGAGACTTTGCTATCATTTCATACAAATGGGAGGAACTGAGAAGAGTTAGGCGATACTGAGTGTGAGTGAGATAAGACTATACTGTCGAAGAAAGATATAGGGTTATTCCTCATATGCTGACGGTTCTTTAAAGAGATGAGCAGACCACCAAACCGGACCACTTTCTCTATACCAATATCGAAATCGCGAAAAACTAAATCAGCTGTTCCATACAAAAGCAATCCTTTTCGACCCTAATATGTGGGACAGCTGTTTTTGTTTTCGCGATTTCGATGTTGGTCCCATAGAGAAAGCTGTCAAGTTTGATGGTCTGATCATCCTCTTAAAAACCGAGTACAATTTTAGTACATTTGTTTGAAGATTAGATAGTTTCAATTAAACTTCTTGGAAGGATGCTTCCCAGCCGCGCCACAAACATTGCTTATTTTCTCATGAACCGATGAGTAAGTACATTTTGTTTTATGGTAGTACAAAAAGGAGTACAAATGAAGTACAATTTTTTGGAGTTAACTGAAATCAGATTTTGCGTCTGTGGCGCGGCCCGGAAGTATCACACTATTTACCTGGCAGTAGCGATGAGGGTGAGGGCATGACGTGCAGTGCGGCACGAGTCAGCCTGCGGTGACAGCGGTAACCCATACGTCATCGACGGCACCAGCTTGTCTGCGTCCGAGCACATCTCCAACAGACCTGGAAGTAGGAAATTTATTAGCTGGTTTTTTTTAAATATTATTTTAAAGGTATATTTGTTTCAACTATTATACTTAATATGATTTATTAGATTTATACTTTGACTAATTATTATAAGGACTAGCCTTGCGGTAGTATTTCCCCTCTGCCACGGTATAAGCACAATTGATCTTGTGCATTTACATTCCATTTTACACCTTATCACTAAACGAGACAGCCTATAATTGCGAAATAATAACTTCGAACTTAGAACGTTTGGGGTTCACACGAGACTACTTTTCATGATTTTTAACATTTAATATTAGAATCTAAAGTTATGGGGAACAAAATCAAATGTTGCGGATTTCATGTTACCTCGCCCCCCGCAAAATAATAATATATCCATCTCCTACAAAACATGGCTGAATTCCAAGCAGGATTTACATTCACCCAACTAAACATGGCTGACGACCAAGTAGGGTTTACACTCACTCAATGACTTTCTATACACAAGGACTTCGCATCAGTGCTGTTAACGGGACGGCAAAAGTGTTCTTGATCGTTTTATATTACTGCTTAGTGACCGAGGATATTTGAAAATACTGAACTGTCAGCGGCAATGTATGGCAGCAGAACACAATTGAAGCATACATTAAAGACGTAGTGAGGCAATGTGTATAGAATAATGTCATTGCACTCAGCTCAACAACAAAAAACTGACGTCCAAGTAGAGTTCACTCTCACCCAACAAAACATGGCTGACGTCCAAGTAGAGTTCACACTCACCCAACAAAACATGGCTGACGTCCAAGTAGAGTTCACACTCACCCAACAAAACATGGCTGACGTCCAAGTAGAGTTCACACTCACCCAACAAAACATGGCTGACGTCCAGGTAAGGTTCCCAGACGGTGAATCCTCGGCCGAGCAGGTCGACGGCGGCGCGGCGCAGCGGCGTGTGGGCGGGCAGCCGCGCGCAGGGCGGCGACAGCAGCAGGTGCGTGAGCGCGAGCGCGGTGAGGCGCGCCAGGTTGTTCGACGCGCTCAGGGTGAAGCCTGGGGGCAAGATGGTCACTTCGATTCAATGGATCTTCTATGATTGAAATTTTCTATGGATAAGTTCAAAGCTTTTTATCTTTATAATTATACAGCGTCCTTCTTAACATGCTGACACTTTTTTAATGGGTCAGACCGTCAAACTGAACAACTTTCTCTATGGGGCCAAAATTGAAATCGCGAAAAAGAATCTGCTCTTCCATACAAAGCTGCAAACCTACTTGAGCCAAATGTATGGGACAGCAGATTTTTTTTCGTGATTTTGATGTTGGTCCCGTAGAGAAAGTTGTTCAGTTTCATGGTCTGATCAACCCCTTAAAAAAGTGTCAGCATATTAAGAAGGACTCTGTATTATAAATTGCAAATGTTATTTGATACGCGGCATCTAGATTTTTGCGTATTAATAAGGACCCTGTATAAATCAGTAAAATGCGCTGAAACCTGCAAAAATACAAAATGTGGATTTTCGTATAATTTGGTTTGTATTTATGATGTCCTGGCTATTAAAATTAAAACATCGTAAGTAACAATCCGCGAGTTTCCAACTAGTCAAATTAACAACTCTTTATCAAACGTCATAACGCGTGCTTTGTATGAAATATTGTACTAAAAATTTAATAGTGACGTCATTGTTTTTCGTCATCGTCTTGATACTTTTTATACATTATCCAGTTAATAAAAATAGTATTCAAGCAACAGCATTACTGAAAATGTGAGTTTAGCGTTATTTTCAAACGGTTTATTTACTGAGCAGTTAAAACTAAAATATATTTAATGTAGTCAACTCCCCTTGTCGTAACATATACCTATTTTGGGTTTTCATAAAATAATATTGCCATTACTTAATGTTAGACATGGCCAAAATAAAACCAAAAATAGTCTGCAATCTTCATTCTAATAAACAAATATTAATTTAAATAAGCGCCGAAAACAGCAAACGAATCTAAAATCTAACACAAAACTAATAAAGTTCAAAATGGACAAAGCCTCAACAAAACGTTACCTTCCACGACGGAGCTCTTCCTGCTATCTCCGTCCTTACGTCTCTTGTTGCTAGCAGCACCTGTAGAACGAGCAAGCTATATGGTAGCCAGCAAATTATACGACAAGCATTCTTATATTAAAACAAACGTGTTATTACGGAGTTATATTAAAGAATATTGTTAAAAAATTAAAATGCATCCATGTTGGTCAAAAATGTGAAAATGTCAGTCAAAAAAAAATACAAATCTTCTATCATTTTTGTGTTCAATAAATGACATTCAGATTGGTTAAAAACAAAAAAATAATAACATACTTGGCTGAATGGGCGATGTACCCTTTGCCTTTCCGTAAGGAAAAATGAATCAACAACAACAACAAAAAAGTACAATGCTGATATTATGTTAGAATTAGAACTTGTCCGTATAAGCATTTATTATTATACATAGCATAGGCTCACGACTATGTTCCCCGAGGGGTAGTCAGAGATATTCTGAAACCTCAGAACATCCATGTTTCACCAGTAGTACCGAAACTCTGTCCAGTGTGACGGGGGGTGAGCCCGTCGCCACTTGTAATGGACAGTGGGTATAATACATGCCTCGAAATTGAAGCATGCAGGTTTCCTCACGATGTTTTCCTTCACCGAAAAGCCAGTGGTGTTACAAATCGTACATAAATTCCGAAAAACTCATTGGTACGAGTCGGTCTGCACGGGGATCGATCCATCGCCTCCTGCACGGCAGGCAAGGTTACTCGCCACTGGACTACCACGGCTCATTTATTATTATGGCACCAATTTATTGTCATTGGTTTTAAGTTTGAAAAATCTGCCTTTTCATACATTTTTGATGTAAACTTACACCTACAGCTTTCATGATATAATAATACATGCTTAGACGGACACGTTCTAACAGGATATAGCATTAGTTTTTGTTGCATTTGGACAAAAATGTAGAAAACGTGGATAATGTCCTTTATTATTAAAATACGAAATATTGTTTTTCAAAATGTTATAAATCAGCGAATGAAAATAAAATATGCTTTTGGCAGTTATTGGTAATTAATTCAACATTAAAAGCGGGCAAAAGCTTCAATGTTTATATCGACTGTGAATATTATTTGAGTCGGTGTCAAGCCAAGCCCAAAAACTTACTCCAAGCTGAGCCGTGAATTATACCGGCGTGACACCGACTCCATAAAACAAATGAATTGATCTATAGTTGCGAATTAATTATATGAAATGTTTGATTTATTGTTGCCTATAATAAACAAATACAAAATATTATTTTCTACTGTTTAGTTTAGAAGTTGGTTGACTTTTTTTCAACACAGTTGCTAGTAAAGTGGCTCTTATATTGCACTGTTTTTAGGCTCATAATGCAACTTATAAAACACGCGTGCTTTTTACTTTACATTACCGCAAGTGCGGTAACATCTGCGCGCGCAGTACTAATCCGAAAAAAAAAAGAAATACGCCCGCTATTTTTCTAATTCCATGTAATTTTATTTTTTTGCTCGCAAGTGTGTTGAAAAACGTCTCATGAAACGCGTTAGTGTTGGTCATTATAGTCTCGGTTGTTTACCGCTCTCGCCTTTGGCTCGAGCTTGCAAACTTGCTCACTTGTATTATAATGTACTACTGTTTTTTAGTTTGATAGTCTTTAACTAGTGATGTGCCATACCCTCGCTAGTGATGTCCTGTCCAAACTCGGCCCCGATGACACCGAGCAGCACGACAGATGTCGTCTGTTTGCGCTTCAGTTCCGCCAGGGAAGACGGCTTGCGGACTATCTCTTCTTCTTCTTCCTCGAACTCTTCTTCTTGCTGTTAGATAGATAAAGGCATGTGAGTTTGTTTTACATGAGGACCTCAAGCTTTTGCCCACGACATCGTCTATCGAAAAATCTATAGTAACGTGCCGCTGTGCTGCCAGAATTTGTAAAAATTACGCAAGCAAATTGATTTTTTTTTTCAAAAATTTCTTCTTTATTGGTTTATTTATATTACGGTACAGTAAGTTTAAGTAAGGTTAAGTTAATAACAGTACCTACCTACTTACGTTTACGTAAGTTGAGTGCACTTTTTTCGAGAATTTTGTATGAGACCCGGCGTCCATTAGTTTGTAATTCAATGACCATCACGCAAAAACTAGTGGACCGATTTTGATTTAACTTTTCGTGTTCAAAAATTATGATTAGATAAAGCATAAGCATATGCTCACGACTATGATTCCCGAGGGGGTAGTCAGAGATATTCTGAAACCTCAGAACATCCACGTTTCACCTATAGTACCGAAACTCTGTCCAGTGTGACAGGGGGTGAGCCCGTCGCCACATAATGGACAGTGGGTACAATACATGCCTCGAAATTGAAGCATGCAGGTTTCCTCACGATGTTGTCCTTCACCGAAAAGCCAGTGGTGTAACAAATCGTACATAAATTCCGAAAAACTCATTGGTACGAGTCGGTCTGGACGGGGATCGAACCATCGCCTCCTGCACGGCAGGCAAGGTTACTCGCCACTGGACCACCACGGCTTATGATTAGATACTAACATAAATTTAAGGGTGTATTCATACAATGAAACTAAACAACTTTTCCTAAGGAACATGAGTCGTAAAACGAAAAATTGTTTGGAGCTCTCATAGAAAATCGATCGGCTATTCCGCACTTTTGTATGGAAGGTCTAAAAAAAAAGTCTCGTCTTACGACCGATGTTCCTCAGGGAAAGTTGTTTAGTTTCATTACAACCTTAAAATTTGTATGGTAATTAAAAACTACATACATACATAAACTTACGACCGTAATCCCTTCGGGGTGGGCAGAAACATTGTTACAACTACCAACTCTCTGTTTAAGGCGCAATTAGGATGAAATACCTTGGAGGCATGTTTTACTTTTCATTTTTCGACTAGACAATTTACCGAAACCAAAGTCATACCTCTGTATTCTTGGATAGTTTATCTAGTGAAATCATAAATTGAATACACTCCAATACAATGGAATTACTTCACTCCATAGACAATCGTCACATAGATGACGTATTTTCATGTATTTTAAACATTTTTCTCGTTTTAGAAGAACTTAAGATAGTTTCCGATTTTAGGTATTTACACTCACATATTTTTAATTTCTTATTAAATAAAATAAAGTTCAAAGTTCATATTCACCATTAGTTTATCTAGTGAAATCATTAAAAATCTATAAAAGTACTTTTGTTATTTCTTTTACGGCACACGCTTGCACTTTTCGGAGTGCTGGGCAATCGCGTTACTCATAGAAAATATTCGTCTGAACCTATGGCCCCTTAAGAAATAGTTGTAGCACTGCTTATATTTAGCAATTAAAATAGCATAGCATACGCATATGCTCACGACTATATTCTCCGAGGTGGTAGTCAGAGATATTCTGAAACCTCAGAACATCCACGTTTCACCAGTAGTACTGAAACTCTGTCCAGTGTGACGGGGAGTGAGCCCGTCGCCACTTGTAATGGACAGTGGGTACAATACATGCCTCGAAATTGAAGCATGTAGGTTTCCTCACAATGTTTTCCTTCACCAAAAAGCCAGTGGTGTTACAAATCGTACATAAATTCCGAAAAACTCATTGGTACGAGTCGGCCTGGACGGGGATCGAACCATCGCCTCCTGCACGGCAGGCAAGGTTACTCGCCACTGGACCACCACGGCTTTTTTAAGTAGCAAATAAAATAGGGGTGAATAAAACAGCCCTAGGGTCAGCGTAGCGACTTACAGCTCTAGTGACCTTTTCGACAGGCTCCTTGGGGGCGGCGTGGGGGTTTATGCTCTCCGTGTGCGTGTAGAGAGGGAGGTACTGTGCCCAGTTATCCACCAGCGCCTTGCGACCTTTGGGGCCCAGTCTGCAATGTGAAACATTATTATACAGTGTCCTTCTTGTTGATGTTGGTTCCATAGAGAATGTGGTTCAGTTTGACGGTCTGATCATCTCCTTAAAATAGTGTCAGCATATTAAGAAGGACCATATAAAGGGTGTAAGTGACAGCCTAGCAAATACTGAAACGGTGAACTCAGACAATCAAACTGAACAACTTTCACTATGGAGCCTAACTCAGGAAACGCGAAAAATAATCAGCTGTTTTACTTTTTAACTATCTTTAAGATATTTAAGGTCAATTAATGCGTAGGGGGCCACTATAAAATGGTCATTGATTTTTTATTCGACTCCCTACTTGCGGTCCCCGACACATTAATTGACATCAAAAATAATAAGTGACCGAATTATTTTTCACTTTTTCAATGACAAAGCGCTGGCGTGTCTCTTTCCTCGCCCGCCTGTCTTCTTTATCGCACAAGCAATTATTGAACGTACGCGACGTGGCAAATACAGATGGCAGATATTTCAAACACAGGCGTTGACTGAGCCTTATCGCCGTGATTCCGCCGCGACACGAATAGATTTCAGAAAAAGATATCGTTCGTTACCATCAACGCTTACGCTCAAAAATAGCTTTTGTTATATGGTCCCGGATGTTATGGTAAAGGAAATGAGGTGACTATTGCACATTGAACCAAAGTCAATAACAATGTAATCGTACCTGCCCAACTCGGCGAGTAGCAAAGCTTGCGAAGCGTCGCGCACTTCGAGACAGTGATGCTGCCAGCGACGCGCCAGCATCTCCACTTGGGGACGCTTGAAGCTTTTTGCACCTGCAAACATAGTCTTTTGAGAATACATCACATTTTATAGGCCATCAACTTCGTGCGCGGCACGCCCTAGGGGTACAGACGTAGCCGGGGGCGAGGTAATTGTTTTACATTACAGTTTTGTGACCAAATACATTTGAAAGATTTGAAAGGACTGGAATGTCAGCGGCAATGTATGACAGCCGAGCATAACTGATGCATACAAAGGTGACATTAGAGACATGTGGCATTTTTGGTTCTGTTATTGTATGACGTGGTGAGTCTTATGTATAGAATGTCATTGGCAGAAATAAATGTTGGACTGCATTGTGAGATGTTTTAAAGATTCATTAGACTGTATTGTATCGTAACAAATGTTACATGGGTTGTAAGTAAAGCGAGATAATTAAGATTGGCCATCTTTCCGACCTAGCCAAATTTTTAGAGTCTATAGCTTTAGAGTCTAAAGCTTTGGATCGGTCTAAAGTTTAGAGTAATAATAAAATTTTTGAATAAATTCAATCAGTATAGGTAAATTTATAAACAATAGATTCTATTTATAATGTAGAATCATTAAATAATATAAAACAGACTCGCATTGGATTTAAGACGTTCGAATTTCAAGAAAAGAATATTGTATCTCAAGGCTTTATTCTAGGTCTCCATTAATTATTCCTATACATACATATCACATCACTGGCTTTATTTCATCTAGCTAGATATTTCAAGCGGCGTCCATTGGGATTGGACACCGACGTTCGTTGCTGTACAAGCCAATTCGGGATATCTATATCTAGTTGTGAACAAATACTATAGAAAGGGCCGGATATCAAATTATAATTTTTTTTTAAATGAAAGTACTTCGTTGCTCAGGGAGCAGTTACTGCTTTTTACTGTGGACTAGCGGAGGGACCACGAAGGGTCTACCGAGCCAAATGAATGAACTTCCTCCTCGGCATAGGACGTTGCTGGGGCTACGCGGCAAATTGGGTAGCGGGGATCGGTAAGTGGATATCAAATGAAGATCATAAGATACATACCAGCAGCGACGACCTTATCCGGTAACAGTACGCAGTGCAGCGTGGCTAGCAGCGACCAGCCCTGTTTGATGTGGGCTTGTTGAGCCGCCAGTTGTTCCTCACGCTGCTCGTCCCCGGCCCACGATGTTGTGCTTCGGGTTGAGGGTCTGGGACAACGAAATGTTTCAGTCACAGGTGGAAATGAGAACTAATGTTGTGGAGAAGCTAGATGGAAAGCTCCCTCACACATATACTTTCAAATCCTCACATGCTTAGTCTTACACGCACACTCACGCACGCGCACACATTCACACACTCACATAGTTTCATACAATCACACATACACCCACTCACATTGGGCACTGCTAGTGAAATGTGTATATAAGGTCAGGTAAAAATCTGCTGCTCCATACAAACCTACTCGACCTAAATGTATGGGACCCCAGATTTTTTTTTCCCGATTTCGATATTGGTCCCATAGAGAAAGTTGTTCAGTTTGATGGTCTGATCATCCCCTTAAAATAGTATCACCTAATTTTGTTAGACCTTATATTTCGGAATTTGTAGGATTATTATTTAGAAAATCTATGACAGGTGGTAAACCCGTGTACTTTCTTTTACCTAAAGGGGATTCTGATAAACTGATGAGGTTCACAGGGATCCCCTGGGGGATTTCTTACTTAGGCTTTTAAATCTTTCTTCACGCCAAAATGTGGCCAGTCTGACTCTGGTGGGATCTAGTTACCTGTGAAGCCTCCTGGCGACCTCCTGTTCTGGCACGAAGCTGGCGTTGCTCATAGACATCAGGGTGTTTGCTAGAGCCACGATGGACAGCAGGTGGTTGGTTGTGAGGGTCGTGCTGAGCTCCCAGTGGAGTTTAGAAGAGAACAATCTGAAAATAATACAGATCTAATAAATATCTCAGATCTGATAAATAATTTAATATTTTGAAAAATTTCCTTTTTTGAAAACATGATAATTTGATTCTGCTCTCGATTCTAAACAAACTACTTTCGAGTTTTGCGTTAATTCATTACAACGTAGGTTGTGATGATGATGATATGAAGAGCAAACCCATTCGGCTTACAAATCAGCCTATGAATAACCATTGAAGCCAAATATATTATCGCTTTCAACTCTCCGAATAAATCTGCCTCAACAGTTCGGGAGGTATGGAGGACTCGAAGAGGAGCAGATCATACAGCTTACAAATTGACCGTCGGATAAATATTGAAGTAAACAGTACCACAGCTTTAAGCTCTGCGAATTAATCAAACTAATTTCTTCAGTGTCACAGACCTGGTAAGTTTCTTCTACCTCAACAGTTCTGGACGTAAGGAGGACTCGAGGAGGAGGGAGTCGTCGGGCGCAGCGGCTCAGCCCAGCCACCGACTCGAGTCGGCAGCTGCACTGCCGTGTGACTGCGATTAATCCAACTGTCAACAGTGTCACAGACCTGGTAAGTTTCTCCTGCCTCAACAGCTCGGGAGGTAAGGAGGACTCGAGGAGGAGAGGGTCGTCGGGCGCAGCGGCGCAAGCCTCTGCCCAGCCTCCGAGTCGAGTCGGTAGTTGTACCGCCATATGACCATGACGGGATACCACGCCGAAACAGACCGGCACCTGGTGGTGGAAAAGATAGAGATAGGGATGTTTGAGTGTGTGGGGGTGTGAGTGTATTGTGTTGTGTGTGTGAACGTGTTGTGTGTGTTTTTACCCCATTATAATCTGTCTCCACTCATGTCACAACTAGATAAAGATTTGAACTGTCTGTCTATGCTTCCGGGAAGCAAGTGGCAACACTGGGCCAAACCGTACGTCGCCGCGCCCCTGCGTTCGGACCTGGCTGTTCGCCTGCCATCTTTCACGTGACAACAAAAGTGCAATTTCTCTATTTAATAAAGACCAGTATAGCATTCAATTAGAGTCCTCTTTTCATTGAAGGAAACCCCAAAAATTATCTCCAGTGAAATTCCACCAAGATCACAGGCCTCCAAAAGTTTCAACGTCCAACCAAGTTGGGACCCTCAGTTTTCCCAAATCGACACTCAGTTACTCAGAAGACCTTACTTATCTCAGAATCCAGTTTCCATTTATGAAGGAGCAAACTGAGGATCTAAGTTATCTTCAAGATGAGAGATTTGACTGGGATCATTTTGGTATCAAATTCTGAGTAAGGTGTCCCGGGATAAGTGCAACTATGAGGTAATTTCACTTTCACTTTTATTTATTTATTTACTTGTACTTATTTTAAGTCTGTGAGGAATTTTGAAAACGGGGCATTTTGTTAAAGGGGCATTTTGATAAAGGGACGTTTTGCGAAAGGGACATTTTGCGATTGGGGGACATTTTGCGAAAGGAACATTCTGCGACTGAACGTCACAATCGTTTCTTCTATTTATGGCTTCTAGAATCTAGATGACTAGATATGATGTGTATATTGAGAGAAGAACTGCATCTTGATTTTTATAACTACAATTGCTCCAAGTTCTAACTACGCCGGAAGACCTAATCCTACTTTCCCATATTGCCTATATGATCTTACCATTGGTCTTAGAAGTCCAAGCTTAGACTCGCAGACTCTGTCCAAGTCAGGATCCAGTCCCCAAGCATGGAGCAGCGAGATGAGAATCTGTGCGATCTCCATGGTGTGGGGTTCAGCCAGGGCGACATCTTTGGGTCTCTGTCGCTTGCTGGCCTGGTTCGAGTCATCTGGAACAAGGAAAAACTTGGATTAGTATTGATAGCAAGCTGGTAGCTCTATGCGTTAGTCAGTGATGATGATGATGATGCTAAGCTCGATCCATCACTCTAGGTTTATATTTTTATTTTACCTACATTTATAAATCAAAAGATAACCACTGACCACAACTCGAATAGTAGTGCTAAAAAATTTTGAGTTCGCTCCGCTCGCTCCGTAATTTTTGCGTAGGTCTTGTTATAAAGATAAGGGGGTTGGCAGAAACCCACGCAACGCACTGAGCTTCCTAATTGCTGCGTAAAACCATTTAAAAATTGCATAATCAGTTCATGACGAGTTAAATTTAACTCTAACAGTAACTATAAACATGAAGCAGCTATTTTCACGAGTGTAAAATATAATTATACGGACTTTAATTACTCTATAAAGTTAACAAACCATGAATTAATTATATGAAATTAAAAGTTTTACAGTGTTAGTGTTTATCGCCTAGTTATTAAGTAACTATATGCGACTTCCATCGAAAACGCGAAAAAAACAGCTGTCCCATACATTAAGGTCGAGTATGTGTACAGTTTTATATGAAACAGCGTATACAGGGCGAAAAAAAACCATCAAACTGAATAACTTTTACTACAGAGCCAACATCGAACTGACAGCAGACTTTAAATGATCAAAATGCTTGGGTCTGAGGTCACTAGCTTATAGTTTATTTACTTTACTGTATAGTATCAATTATTTTATTAAATAGACTATGTATTATTGTATACATAACTTTAGCTTAAGAATTTATATTGTAATAGTTATTAAGTCTTGTTATGTTGTAGAGTTTCTGGCCGCATCTTCTCTACAGCGACAACACGTTCCGACGCGGTGGTAGCTTTAAAAAAGATTTGACGTTTGATAAGTGTGCTGCAAGCTCCTATATTTAATAAATTATATTGACTTTGACAGCTGAGAGAGCGAGATGTACCTAGCGGCACCAATGTTTAAGGGTATATTACTGTTGGCGCGCTCCATACAAACGAAGTCTGGTGATATTTTTAATACTAACCAATTAAACTCAATGAAATTTTGCGGAAACATTCTAGAAACAAATCTCTATGCTTGTATCTTGTCAGATTTTCCTTATTGTATATAGTTTTAAGTTACAGTGCCTCAAAGATTTCCATACAAATCTTAAATTAATTCTAGCATTTAAACTGTATATTTTAACGAAAATTGGACACGATCCAAGAGATTTGTTTCTAGATTGTTTCTGCAAAATGTCATTGAGTTTAATTGATTAGTATTGAAAACATCACCAGACTTCGTTTGTATGCAGCGCGCATTTACGCATTCGGGTTAAACTTCTCTTAAGAGGATAGGCGGGCTGAAATGTTAATTTGGAGAACAGGTCACTTTTCCGACTGTATACATATTTGTCTGATCTGCCCCACCCATACACCCCACCGACTTGAGAGCGAAAGAGTTTCTATTATATAGGGTCCTTCATAATATGCTGACACTTTTTAAGGGGATGATCAGACCGTCCAACTGAACAACTTTCGGTATGGCACCAACATAGAAATCCCAAAAAAAGAATCAGCTCTTCCTTACAAAACTGCAAACCTACTCGAGCCAAATGTATGGGACAGCAGATTTTATTTTCGTGATTTCTACGTTGGTCCCATAGAGAAAGTTGTTCAGTTTGATGGTCTGATCATCCACTTAAGAAAGACCCTGTATGTATAGATAGATAAACCATTTTTGACTTAACTTTGACTTGATTTGGACACTGTAGATACTGAACATTCGACGCATACAAAAGTGACTAAACACACTAATTATTAAAGTGCGCATGAGTGTGTATGAATTAAACGCACAAGGTCGGACATGTGAAAGAATTGCGTTGCTCTACTGCCATTGACCTTGCTTACAATAAGTAGGTTGTTAGTATTCATGTTTGTTTTAATTAAGTTTTTGCCGTGTGTTCATGGACTTAGATATGGTATAGCCCAGTTATTTTACGGTTTGACCCGGGACAAATTAAGAATTGTTTTTTTTTTGTACCTTTTTCATTTAAGATCCAATTTGAGCCTAGACACATACCAAAATTTAAAAAAATGACAGCAAAATCCACAAATTTAAAATTTAGCATTTATCTCGTACTAAAAAACCTGAACGGTTATATACATTTTATCACCTTTTTAAGGCTTTACGGAGTAAATGTTTACGTCTACTTAGAAAGCTTTGAAAAATACATTAGTATTTTCTAATGAATAACTCATTTTTTAAATTCCAATGGCTATTTTATTGCTCAAAAGTCATTAATATTGTTGAATATAATTAAAATGAGTGCATTGGTATTAATATTATTCAGTTAAATGTCTTCTGGGAGATACAGTTTTGATTTCAATGTTGCTTAGCGTTTTTTAAATATTTTTACAGATAGTCTTTTGTCACTAAATAGTGCCGGTTACAGATTAAAAGTCCCATTCATAATTACTCCCCACTCCTCCTAACAAAACTCCGTAAAATGACTGGGCTAGTATGGGACTTACATGAGGAATTTATTTACTCTCCTCTTGTCCACTTTGAATGACATTTGACCTACATACTCAGGATCTTATTATCTTTCGTGATTGTTTAGATTGCAGTAACAATATCCACTATCAGGCAACATGCTCATGGGTGTACCGTATACCCAGCTTTTGGGGGGGGGGGGGGGGACAACTCGGGAATTTCCTGTATTTATTTTCTTCGATGGTGAGGTCAATTACAGGAGGTTGACAGTCAGCTCTCCATATCAATGCCTATCTCTCGCAAAACGAAATAGCTCTTAGACGAATTTTATGAAATGCATGCGTATTTCCAAATGCTGCGCCCCTAGACAAAATTGGCCGTCACCATAAATGCAGCTTGCCGGCTGGCAGGTCCATAGCCAAGATGCCAGCGAAGGTTCTACGCTTCTGCCAGATATTTCCAAAGTTGCAGATAGTAGGTCCCGCTCGTCCTGCGGCTCGCTTGGCGGCAGATTGACCCCGGAGACCAGATCCACCAGGTTCCAGGGGGGCCGCTTCCGCCTTCGACCTCGCGCTCGTCTCGGTCTGATTTCCACAGCGGTAGTTGTAAACTATGGAACAGCTGCGGAAGGGTAGCCACAGTGTGACACTCCGCATATAATTCCATAGTTTACAACTACTGCCGGCCCGCAGCCGTTCCGCAGCCGCACTCTATGTGGCCCAGCCTTAAGGTCAATCTCTCGAGATCCCTCCAATCGAACAGGCAGGAAGGGTCAGTTGCCACATTGACGTATTGGTCAAACTTTCTGTGCATTGTTTCGCATCAAGCTGTCATCGCACGCTTCACAATTGTAAATCTGATAAAATAATGAATTTAATTAAAACACAACGGTCAGAACAGCGGGGAGCCCACAATCTCTAAGATAAACTCATTCATGTGATTGCTATTGCAAAATGGCTGACATTGGCGCCATTTTCGGCTTACGAGCGAAACAAAATGGCGGATCGAATCGATTTCACGGAGCTATTGTATTATTTTAGGCGAGAATGTAAACATTATTTATTTTTATCCAAATGACTCAATGTTTAATCGAAAATAGAGAGCCAGCCTGATTCGAAAATTATAGCCTATAGGATCCCACTGCAGGGCAAAGGCCTCCTCTCAAGAATAATGGAGAGAGGGAGTGGGCCATACTCCACAGTGCGGATTGGTGGAGGCAAGTTAGTGGTCAACTTGCTGTTAGAAAATTATCTAGCCGCCTTAAGGCTCTACCGCCCGATTTTACCGTAAAATTTGGTAACTTTGTAACCATTTTATACATGAGCTACGGCACTTTTTAAGCAGAAAACAAAACTGAACAATCTACAGGACATGAGAAGTGATTTGGTTTTTCTCGAAATCTATTTTAATTAATAAAACTGAAGAAAAAGGAATCTAAAGTCACCCCTTTTTTCCAGTTGTAACCATTTTACTCTTACATTGTTGATCGGAAGAAAAAAAAAATGTACAATATACTTCACAATTCAACGTAGAATGATTTAGTTCTCTTATTTTTTGAAAATTCATTTCATTGTTCAAAGAAAACGGCTACATTTTTACCGGAGCCACGCGCTCGTTCACATCGATTAGTATGGAGAGTCGTGTACCGGGCGGATACGCCTTAATAGGTCTCTGACCTGGCTTAACGAATAGGTAGACCGCCTCCTGACGGAACTCTGCGGGACTAACTGCTTAAGAGAAGTGTATTCCGAGTGCGTAAATGCGCGCTGCATACAAACGAAGTCTGGTGATATTTTTAATACTAACCAATTGAAGTCAATGAAATTTTGCAAAAAACAATCTTGAAACAAAACTCTATGCTTATATCTTGTCCGATTTTTTTAAAATATACAGTTGCTAAAATATGCTAGGATTAATTAAATTAAATTTGAATGGAAATCTTTGAGGCACTGTAACTTTAAAACTATACATTTTAACGAAAATCTGACATGATAATATAAGCATAGAGATTAGTTTCTAGATTGTTTCTGAAAAATTTCACTGACTTTAATTGGTTATTACTAAAAATATAACGAGACTTCTTTTGAATGGAGCGAGCAACAGTAATATACCCGTAACGTGCCTTACGAAGCACGGAGAAACTTGAAAGAAAACGTGGGAATATTCTGCACTATCAAGTCTCCAAAGTTAGTTACACCTTGATCTCTACCTCAACGAATAAAGTTACGCAAATTATTTTAATCACGATAAAGCAATAATGTTCATGCTTTTTGAATTTTTGAACAATTTTTTATCAATAATCTTTATAACTCTGATGTATTACTAACGTACTAATTAAGTAGTTATTAAATTAAAAAATACCACATTTTTAGTCACGATTATCATAAAATAGTGTTTCCTCTTCCTTTTAGAAGATATTAGATGTTCAAACTTAAACTATACCAATAATGATAACTAACTATATTGTGTTTTGTGGAAATAAATAACAAAACAATTTTAAGGGGATATAATTCGGAGCGCGCTCCATACAAACGTACTATGGTGATATTTTCAATACTAACCAATTACAGTCAATGAAATTCTGCTGAAACAAGCTTGAAACAAATATCTATGCTTGTATGGAGTCAGATTTTCGTTAAAATATACAGTTTCAATGCTAGAATTAATTTAAGATTTGTATGGAAATCTTTGAGGCACTGTAACTTTATAACTATACATTTTAACGAAAATCTGACTCTATACAAGCATAGAAATTTGTTTTTAGATTGATTCTGAAAAATTTCATTGAGTTTGATTGGTTAGTATTGAAAATATCACCATAGTACGTTTGTATGGAGCGCGCTCCGAATTATATCCTCTTAATACAGCTAAATTGGTTCAGCTAAGGCATCGCACAAATTTCAGAGCTAAAAAAGCAAAAACGGAACGCATCCTATCGTACCCCCTGCGCGTCCCCGCGCCCCGCGCCCGAACTGACATTCTTTTTAGAGCAATTTCTATTCAATTTCACAAAATTCTGAATAATTTTCATTGATACATCAAGCAATCCGGGTATTGGGGGTGTTATAAATCCCTTCGGATGTAACGACTCATATAATTATGGTCAAACTTTACACAGGTAAGTTTGTTTAACCATCAATTATACAGAGTGAAACCTTCTAGGGAGTGCTTCCAGGCGCGGATCCACCGTTGTGGGCACGGAGGGCATGCCCACAACCCTAATTGATTTCGATAGGCTTGCAAGCTGTAAATTTTCATCGAAATTGGTTCAGTAGTTTAGAGTTGAGATGTGATTTTGTGATGTGCAAACAAATACACATTTACTTTTGTAATTTTCCTGAGCAAACAGATTAGCGTATTACAGATTTATTAATTTATTAGTGTTCGGCATGCGGCTTTGCCCGCGGGGACACTGTATAAGGTCTTGGCCGGGGTGTCATACATTTTGTAAATGTTTCCTTTGTAGGAATGCAGTGAATAGCCACGCACTCGCCAATAACATCGCACTTAGCCAATTGTCAGGTGACCGTGCCCACAACCATTTTTGAGGGTTGGATCCGCCCCTGAGTGCTTCAGCTTCAAACCATCTAACTGAGCAATTTTCACTGTTGAGCTAAAGTCGAAATCGCGAAAAATGGACAACCCACCCAAATGGAACAGCAGATGTTTCTTCCACAATGACGTTGTTGGCTCCCTAGTGAAATTTGTTCAATTTGTAACGCATTTTTAGGTACACCCTTTATAAGTTCTAACGTTGCGAATGACTACAAAATTTGTATTATCAATATTGTTTGAAGATCATGCGAAAACTACTAAAGAGATTTTGATGCGAATTAGAAAGCTTCTGCTACAACTTGTTAACTGCAATACTTTTATTGTGAAACTATCCATACTTTATACAGAAGTATCCATCGATTCAACGCTTGACAAAATGACGGAAAAAAGATTGTTGTTATTATTCACACACACACACACACACACACAAACGCGCACTCACACCAACACGTTATTCTTCTCTTCATAAGTAGTAGGTAAATTTTTGTATATTCTTTAGACATAGATATAACTGGATATGGAAGAGCGGATCCTTCTGGCACAGGTATTTTTCGGATACTTACCAGAAGAACCCAATCACTGATATGTTTATGTAACAAAGTTTAAGAAATATACATTTTTCATTTTCATTTCCATTTTTCATTATGAGTTTTTTCGTAATTTATGTACAATTTGTAACACCACTGGCTTTTCGGTGAAGGAAAACATCGTGAGGAAACCTGCATGCTTCAATTTCGAGGCATGTACCCACTGTCCATTATGTGGCGACGGGCTCACCCCCCGTCACACTGGACAGAGTTTCGGTACTACTGGTGAAACGTGGATGTTCTGAGGTTTCAGAATATCTCTGACTACCCCCTTGGGGAATATAGTCGTGAGTATATGCTATGCTATGCTATGTTATTATAACTGCTGTCAACCCTGTATCATGAGAAAATGTATTAACTTTGTGTCTACAAAACACAGAGTGATCTTGACCTGAAAATTTCGCACACATTTTATGACTTTTATTCAAAAGGAAGCAACGTTTAATACAAAGGACCATAAACACTGTCTATACATCTAATATCGTATTGTATTAGCCACTAAAACTCATTAAGAGGTCAGGAATAGGTTATTCTGCATTTAATATATGGGGCTATAGTCAAAAGTCAAAGTCAATATAATTTATTCAACATAGGAGCTTGCAGCACACTTATCAAACGTCAAATCTTTTTTAAAGCTACCACCGCGTCGGAACGTGTTGTTGCTGTAGAGAAGATGCGGCCAGAAACTCTACAACATAACACGACTTAATAACTATTACAATATAAATTCTTAAGCTAAAGTTCTGTATACAATAATACATAGTCTATAGGTTCAGACGAACATTTTCTATGATAAATGCTCAGCCCTCCGTAAAGTGCGTGCGTGGGTCGTATATTCGATTAAAAAGAATTAACAATAGTTATTTGTTATACAAGAGTGCAAAGTTGCTTTTTAACCGCGTGCTCAATTTTGATGACCGAGCAAGCGAAGGATTCTCAAATTAGAATCCTGAGCGTTAGCGAGGGAATCAAAAGAGCACGAGGTGATAAATCTTTGCACTCGAGTGTAATACGTAACTTTTCATCCCACCTCAGCGAGGAAATGACTACAAATGCAAAAAAAAAAGCTTGTATGATAAATTCGGCACCATGGAGTTTGAATTCACAAACTTAGTGCACACGATGTTCTAAATTCAATTTACTTTATCCTCTAGCGGATAAAAACGGCTTTTGCACTCAGATATCGAAGAGCAAAAATACTCTTTCGGATTTTCGCGATTTCCCTGTTGGTGCCATAGAGAACGTTGTTCAGTTTGATGGTCTGATCATCCCCTTAAAAAGTGTCGGCATATTAACAAGGACCCTGTATACAATTATACATACAGTCTATTTAATTATTATAAAGCGGCAACCCTAGAGTCGTTACAGATGCGTTTAAGGGGAGTTTGCTTGGCGCCATTGCTCTTGTTGTGTTTCGTGTTATTTGAAATTCGTAAAAAATTGGTTTTAGTGATATTTGTGACATAATTTCGTGCGGATTGTGTACCAAACAGTTGCGTAAAGCGACCGACGTAACAGGAATCTCAAATAAATACGATAACAGAAAATAAGTTTTGGTTCAAGTTAACTCGTACATGGTCATTTTGGCGGCAACGCGCGAGCTTACGAAATCGACCATAGATTCATCGTCATCTATCATCCCCTCATCAAAAAATAAAGAATATAAAGGAAAAAAATAACGAATGGCTCAAAAGGACTAGTATCCAGAGCCGTTAAAGAAATTAAAAAAAAAAAAGATGCGTTTTAACTATTATTTTAAGTATACTTAGATTATTTCCGGCATCGCATCGCAGTTTGCAGCTAGTTATCATATAGGTAAAACAATTGTCTATTATGTCGCAATAGAGCACGAATGCAGTAGCAATGACAGACGGACAGACAGACGTTGCTACATCGAGGAATCACGCGGCACCGGCTCTATTGTGACATACGCACAGTTGTGAGAGGTTACACTTATAAGTTATTGTATTGCTACCTATTGTTATATTACACTGGCGAGGATCTAAAATCATCATCATCATCAGCTTATACAAGGTGTTACAAAAGTAAAAATGAAAAGTAGATTTTTTTTGCGTATTTCCCTTATGTTTCTTTGGGAAATTTGTTCAGTATCATGAGTACAATCACCCATTAAAGTGATACAACTGTCTACCCTAACACCCTGTATATAAATGTCTAGTCAGCATAATACAAGTCTAGACTAGTTTATTACTACTTTAAAAGAGACTAGATAATCTGTGTGACAAACTAAATGACCTAAGCTAAAGTGACAAACAAAATCCATGATATTTATTTACTATTTCACTATTTATCCCTTCTTCTTATCGTGTGGGCAGCAAGCCCTGGTGTCAGAGTTTTTTCAGACCGCCTTACGGCCTCTGACGTGGTTTTTATGTAACGACTACTGCCACGAGAGATAGTAGACGGGACCAACGGTTTAACGTGCCATCCGAAGCACGGAATCATCTTTCTTTGCAGACAATCAGGTGATTCGGCCTGCAATGTCCTAACCAACTGGGGAAAAACGCACAAAGTGATATATCACTAGGTGTCCCCCTTGGGAATCGAACCCACTACCTCCGCGTCAAGAGCCCAATGCTCTTAACCAAGAAACTTTAAATTAGACCACGGAGGGTTTATTCCGAGTGCATATTTTCAATACTAACCAATTAAAGTCAATTAAATTTTTCAGAAACAATCTAGAAACTAATAAACAATCTAGAAAGAAAAAAATAGTGTTTCCTCTTCCTTTTAGAAGATATTAGATGTTCAAACTTAAACTATACCAATAATGATAACTATCTTGTGTTTTGTGGAAATAAATTACAAAACAATTTTAAGGGGATATAATTCGGAGCGCGCTCCATACAAACATACTACGATGATATTTTCAATATTAACCAATGGAAGTCAATGAAATTTTGCTGAAACAAGCTTGAAACAAATCTCTATGCTTGTATGAAGTCAGACTTTCGTTAAAATATACAGTTTTATTGCTAGGATTAATTTAATATTTGTATAGAAATCTTTGAGGCACTGTAACTTTAGAACATACATTTTAACGAAAATCTGACTTCATACAAACTTAAAGTTTCTAGAGAGTTTCTGAAAAATTGTATTGACTTTAATTGGTTAGTATTGAAAATATAACAAGACTTTGTTGGAGCGCGCTCCGAGTTATACTACCTTAACTCCAAACAACCAACAAATCAAGAATCAGGAAAACATAATATTTAGTAACAAACAGGGCGCGGCACAGTCTAGATTATATCTAGCCTTGGAACATAAGACCTAGATCATTGTAAATCTATAAGTATTTATAGCAAAGTTATGAAATTGTACGTAAATTATTATGTGCTATTGCCCAAGGCGTTGTGTTATGTTTCAAATTGTTTGAGTCGATTGATCTTTGACTATTTATATGTGGACTGGTTACGCGTGTAATTCTACTAACAAACATTTCTGCCACTTTTTGCGGGGGGCGAGGTAACATGAAATCCGCAACTTTGGATTTTATTCCCCATAACTTTAGATTCTAATTTTGAATGTCAAAAATCATGAAAAGTAGTCTCGTGTGAACCCCAAACGTTCTAAGTTCGAAGTTATTATTTCGCAATTATAGGCTGTCTCGTTTAGTGATAAGGTGTAAAATTTAATGTAAATGCACAAGATCAATTGTGCTTATACCATGGCAGAGGGGAAATGCTACCGCAAGGCTAGTCCTTATAATAATTAGTCAGAGATTGATGGATGGAGAATTATTGTACTTAGGCAGTAATGTAGTGAGTAGAAGGGCTCGTTGGCGTAGTGGAGCTTCAGTATTGGAAACGATCACCGTAATTAAGCAACGTCAGGTCCGGTCAGTCTTTGGATGGGTGACCGTTTAGTGGTATTTCATCTCGAGCGTTTCCGTACTTCAGAAGGCATGTTAAGCAATTGGTCTCGGATAGTTTCGTCAGATGGCGTTGTAACTATTCGTTAAGGCAGGTCAGAGGCCTCTGAGGTTTCTGACAGCAAGTTGACCTCTAACTTGCCTCCACCAATAAGCACTGGGCCCGCCTGGTGGAGTATGGCCCACTCCCTATCACCCTTATTCGTGAGAGGAGGCCTTTGCACTGCAGTGGGATTCTACAGGCTTTAAATTAACTTATTGTAGTGACCACTTTCATATGACCTACGACCTCCCAAAGAAAATCGATCGGCTGATCACATAAAAAAGGAAGTTGATAGTTATAATCAAGTTCTGTCCACCCTAAAAGGTTAAACAATCGTGAGTATGTAAATATAATCATATAGACTACCTATAATGTAAAACAATGACCATCTCATTGTAATAAGACCTTTCCAAAGCCTTAAAAGTATAAAATATCGTTTAAAAAACCTACATAACGTCAGTTCAGTTTTTTCCCACAAAATGGAAAAAAAGCTTTATTCAGTCAGTTCCCTTTAAAAACCTTGACATTTGAGAGCAGCAGCTGTTCCTTATGCATCTGGAGCTTATGTTACAACTGTTTTTATCCGTGGTTTTCCCCGCGATCAGTTACTATTTCTGGCTTCGTATTTGTGCATGCCCCTTTGACTATTTATATGTTGACTGGTTACGCGTGTAATTCTACTAACAAACATTTCTGCCACTTTTTGCGGGGGGCGAGGTAACATGAAATCCGCAACTTTGGATTTTATTCCCCGTAACTTTAAATTCTAATTTTGAATGTTAAAAATCATGAAAAGTAGTCTCGTGTGAACCCCAAACGTTCTAAGTTCGAAGTTATTATTTCGCAATTATAGGCTGTCTCGTTTAGTGATAAGGTGTAAAATTGAATGTAAATGCATGAGATCAATTGTGCTTATACCGTGGCAGAGGGGAAATGCTACCGCAAGGCTAGTCCTTATAATAATTAGTCAAAGATACAGAACGATGAAATAGAAAATTATGACTAAAAATTTAAAGATTTCTTGTAAATGGAGTAAATTGTAGAGTTTCTGGCCGCATCTTCTCTACAGCGACAACACGTTCCGACGCGGTGGTAGCTTTAAAAAAGATTTGACGTTTGATAAGTGTGCTGTAAGCTCCTATATTGAATAAATGATATTGACTTTGACTTTGAGTGCCTTTGCTGCAGCCGACGTAGGTGCAGCCAAGGCTCAATTACAACGCCCGATATTAAGGGACGGCAAGCCGTCAAACACCTGTCTCCTGAGGGGCTCGCCCCGCACACACTCCATCAGTACATGGAAGACGTCTTCAACTACACCACAGTCTTCACAATTGGGGGATGCGGTAATCCCCATCAGGTGCGTGAAGTTTTTGGATGGAATGTGGTTGGAGCGAAGCCTTAGCGCTGTAACCATATCAGGTCTGGCCATTGGGCAGTTACTATTTGTGCATGTCCACATTCGTTTTGTTCGGGTTTAGAATGGATGGATCATTTCTTCCCGAGGGTGTTGTTTCAAGGCGATAAAGGTTTTATTGGCAGTGTTTCGTTTTATAGGCGATAAATTTGCAACCTATCACCATTTGACGCGTCATTCCGTCTTCATACTGTAGGTACAGATCAGAGGAAGGATCTCCATATAGTCCGCATAAATTTACGATTGTAGTTGGTCTCTTTTGTCTTATGACGTACCTTTAATAGTAGGAGATGGAACTATAGATATTTGTTTATGCGGCTGTCCACTTTTTTTTTGAGCTAGTGTGTGTGAAAAGTGACCGTAAACATAAGGCCATATGTCACTTGGTGCCTTTTGTCCATACTACTTGACACCACACACTCAAACCTAAACGTCAATAAAAGTGGACACTTTACGATTGGTATGGCTCACTCTATTAGGTATAATCTCTTTGAGGCACAGATTATCATTGTCTTAGCGCGCCGAGAAACTGTGAAGGTAACCCTGATTAAATACAGCCACAGTATAAGAAATAGTATGGCACTACATAGAGGGTCTATAGAGGGTCCTTCTTAATATGCTGACATTTTTTTAAGGAGATGATCAGACCGTCAAACTGAACAACTTTCTCTATGGGACCAACATCGAAATAGCAAAATAGAAATCAGCTGCAAAACTGTAAACCTACTCGAGCTAAATATATGGGACGGCTGATTTTTTTCGTCGATTTCGATGTGTTGGTCAATTCATATGTGTCAGTGGGCAAGCATGGCGCCTCGATAATCGTTTTATCGCGCCTGCTCTCTCGTTCGAAAGAGTGCTAGGACGCGATAGCGCTATATCGCGCCGCCGCCATGCCGCGGGCGCAGGATGTGCCACGACTTCCGATCCTTCACGATTCCTTTTGTAGCAAAGTTTTATTTACCTACTGTATTTTATGTACGGTCGACATTAAAAGTTAACATTTCTTACTTTTATTTCTAAGATCGTTGAGAGCGTCGGTGGCGCGTTCCGGAGAGCTATGGAAACTCAATCTTGAGGTCCAGGTTCCAATTCAGTTTTTTTAACTAAGTACGTAATAAGGACTGCTCTCAAACGGTGAAGGAAAACATCGTGAGGAAACCTGCATACGCTGAAGAAATTCTGATGCGTATGTGAAGTCTACCAATCCGAATTGTGCACGCGTGGTGGACTGACGCCCATACATGCTCCTTGAGGGTAGGCCTGTGCTCTGCAGTGGGACGCATATAGGCTGCTGATGATGATTTATAAGATAGGTTCAGACGTTTTCATTACCCTTCGATGCAAATTGTACATCACAGTCATAACATAAACTATACTTCATTTCAAATAAGGACGAAAAAAAATTCCGATTCCAAATATAATTTATTAATCAGAAAGATATCCGACATATCTTGGACGTTACTAAAGCTGTTCTAAGAATAAGTGAGACGAAGGTTTTCAAATCTGTTTCTGTAATTCAAAATAGCCTTAAAATTTCGTTCCTATTTGGAATGTAGCAGAAGTATTTATTAGGAGCGGTCTTCTTATCGTGTGGGCAGCAAGCCCTGGTGTCAAGAGTTTTTTTCAAATCGCCTTACGGCCTCTGACGTGGTTATAACGACTAATACCACCAGAGATAGTAGCCGGGACCAACAGCTTAACGTGTCATCCGAAGCACGGAATCATCTTCCTCAAATTTCGTTGCTATTTGAAATGGAGTTTAGCATATGCTCACGACTATATTCCCCGAGGGGGTAGTCAGAGATATTCTGAAACCTCAGAACATCCACGTTTCACCAGTAGTACCGAAACTCTGTCCAGTGTGACGGGGGGTGAGCCCGTCGCCACTTATTATGGACAGTGGGTACAACACATGCCTCGAAATTGAAGCATGCAGGTTTCCTCACGATGTTTTCCTTCACCGAAAAGCCAGCGGTGTTACAAATCGTACATAAATTCCGGAAAACTCATTGGTACGAGTCGGCATGGTCGGGGATCGAACCATCGCCTCCTGCACGGCAGGCAAGGTTACTCGCCACTGGACCACCACGGCTATCAAAATTGAGTTTAGGTTTATGATAATTTATTAACACCTCTCTACAAGGTGCTTACTAGTTTAGTGCGTCATATCCCTGCGTCAAGAGATTGTAAGGAAGTAAAACAGGGCGTGGTGCCATACAGACAAATGTAACATTTAATGCATGCGTATGCGCATGAATCATGTTATAAATAATGCGACATAGTTGGTGCAAGCACAGATCCAGTTGAGGCACGGAATAAATACTAGTACTACCCGTACAGAAGAATCACTTCGAAAACAGATTTAAATAAATAGCGACTCTCTCTGCACGGCAATAAGGTGCAAAGATATTCGCACCCGTTGTATAGTACAATTCGCGAATAACCTAAATGAACCGAGTCATTAGACATGAAAGCTTCCTTTATATAGTCTCCCCCTTTCATTCTTTCACGTACTGGCAGCGTGACATCGCTAGGGTTTTCAAGTCTCGCATTGATTACTCACAAAATGGCGGCAAGTCTTAAGAGATTTGACCAAGAAGTTTACACGGTATACCTAACCTATTGCCATCACCCCTCGGTGGGGATAGCTGGACATAGGCCATCCATTCCCTAAGGATCCTCATCCAACTGGTTCCCGCCGCCTTCACCAGGTCGTCGGTCCACTTTGTGGGGGACCTACCCACGCTTTCCGGGACGCGGTCGCCACTCGAGGTTATACAGGGTGTAAAGGACAGCCCTCCGCATCCTCAGACTGAAGCGGTGAACTCAGATCATCAAACTAAACAACTTTTACTATGGAGAATACCACAGGAAACGCGAAAAAAAACAGCTGTTCCATACATTTGAGTCTGGTAGGTACAGCAATTTTGTATGAAACAGCAGTTTTTTTTTCGCGTTTTCTGAGTTAGGCTCCATAGTGAAAGATGTTCAGTTTGTTGATCTGAGTTCATCGTTTCAGTGTAACCCACAGAACATTATAAGAGGGGTTAGAAGTGCAAAGTAGGCATGGAACGTGTCGCCACACCATAAGGCGCGCGGCGTGGTGCGAGCGAGAGGGCATGAGTAATTGTAGCAGCGTGAGCGGGAAGACAAGTGGCGACAGCCGTCTCCGAAGCAAAAGAGCTACTTTGCATTTCTAACCCCTCTTATAATGTTCTGTGGTGTAACCCTTGCGGGATTCTAATTCTCCTTTTTTCATGTCAGCTTAATACCAACTGGGCTATTAATCAACCCGGCTACGTTTTATCCTACTAAACTTACGTACTATATTCTTGCAATGATTCGACTAGTACCTAGGTATATTTAGTGATGTATGAACAATCCGGGTCGATGAACCGGTATGGAGCCGGCGAGGTTTGCTCGTGGGCAACTTTCCTAAAGTCCAAGGTCTGCACTATAGTTAGGGACGGGAGAAGCGAGAAGGACTGTTTTATCGATAGTTTAAGTCATTACCGGCCGTATTTAAAAAAGATTGGATTTGTACACGTTTAGCGTATAAAAAGGTTAAAAAGCAGGCTGTCGTAGCAAGGGTCACCTTAGGATATTGAAAGTTTCAAGATGGAATGACGAGTAAAGCAGTGACAGGTGACGAGCTAGCTAGCACTGCATATGAAACCCTTATCCCTTAGTCTCATCTAAGAAATGGGGTAGTCCATTCTAAGCCGGAACCACACCACACAGCAAAAAGCGTAGCGTTAAAAAATGTTAATAATGTGTAAAGTTGTAGGCTAACTTTTCGTTTACAAAAATACTGATTAAGAGAGTTTATCTCTTAGTAGCCTCTTGCGATACTCACGGGGAGAAATGGGGTGGTCCATTCCATCCATTCTATTTGCATCCAAGATAGCTCCGTGATTGTGACAGGCGGTTTTAGAGATATTACTTTACTTTTTAAAGCTGTTTGAGCCGTCAAAACCTTATAATACACTAAAAATATACAAGATTAATTAGCATTTAACATAAAATAAAAGGTTTTACGGCTCAAACATTTCCAGACTGTAAAATAATCGGTCTAAATCGATCTGTCAAAATCACAGAGCTATCGTGGACGCACTATAAAATAAAATTATCGATAAAGTGTCCCATCACTAACTATTCCACTTGCACTGGTTGAGTACAGTTGACAAGTCATTTCACTTGTAAATATCAGTTATTTACCTTGTCCTATACTTGTATCGTATGTACCTTATACCTAATGTCATTACCTACTGGTTTTACCGAAGTTGGTTAATTATGTGTAGATGAGGAACGGAACGGGTGACTGTATGATGTAAAGCTCGATTACCCCTTAACTATAGACCAGATATTATACAGGGTGTAAGGAAAATTATCATTAACCTTTAAACGACATACTCTACCCATCAAACTGAACAACTTTTACTATGACCTTTTACCCATACTAAACTGCAATACCTACTCGATTGAAATGTATGGGATAGCTGATATTTTTTTGTTCTGACAGATTTGCTTCCATAGTAAAAGTTGTTCAGTTTGATGGGTAGAGTATGTGGGTTGAAGGTTAATTATACTTTTCTTTACACCCTGTATAGACCAGATATTATACAGAGTGTAAGTGACGCCTAGCAAATACTGAAACGGTGAACTCAGACCATCAAACTGAACAACTTTCACTATGGAGCCTGCCACAGGAAACGCGAAAAAAATCTGCTGTCCCATACATTTGACTCGGGTAGGTACAGCAGTTTTGTATGGGTCAGCTAATACTTATACAAGGTCCTTCTTAATATGCTGACACTTTTATCAGGGGATGATCAGACCGCCAAACTGAACAACTTTCTTTATGGGATCAACATTGGAATCGCGAAAATAAAATCGGCTATCCCATACATTTGGCTTGAGTAGGTTTACACATTTGTATGGAACAGATGATTTTTTTTCGCGATTTCGATGTTGGTGCCATAGAGTAAGTTATTCAGTTAGACGGTCTGATTACCCCCTTAAAAAGTGTTAACATATTAAGAAGGGCCCTATAGTATACTGATAACTTCGTTTGTATGCAGCCTTAGACTACTTACATGCGGACCCGCCTCGCCTTAGCATTTCCCCTCTGCCAACGTGCAAGATCAAAAGATATTACGCATTTACATTCAATTTTATACCTTATCACTAAACGCGACGCGGGCGACGGGCTTACCCCCCGTCACACTGGACAGAGTTTCGGTACTACTGGTGAAGCGTGGATGTTCTGAGGATTCAGAACATCTCTGACTACCCCCTCGGGGAATATAGTCGTGAGCATATACATACATACATACATACATGCACTAAACGCGACAGCCTATAATTGCGGAACAATAATTTCGAACTTATCACGTTTGGGGTTCACACGACACTGTTTTTCATGATTTTTAACATTCAAAATTAGAATCTAAACTAATAGAATAAAATTCAAATTTGCGTATCTCGTGCTACCTCGCCCCCCGCAAAAAGTGGCAGAAAAGTTTGTTAGTAGAATTACACGCGTAACTTGTCCTCATATAAATAGTCTTCGTTTCCGTAGTTTATCTATACCTATATCTTTTTGAAAGGGATCGGAAGTTCTTTAAGATATTTTCAAATCTTAAAATCATATCGCAATGTAACAATAATGTTTTTAAAATGTATGTAATCGAAAACTAAAGGTTATCTCGACTCAATGTCAGAATTAAAGATTCGATCCAAGATAATGGCGTGATTGTTTGAGAACGCACAGACGGACAGCCGGACAAGGTTCATCTATAAGCGGAGAATAGGGATGACAGATGATTGACCCAGTTATGGATTTTTTCACGTTACGGACCACACGTGCACAATGTGGATTGGTATTTGCGTTTACTGATCATTTTTGTTTAACAAAGTAACAAAGATTTTTTTTTTTTTTTAGATATTATTATAAGCTTTCATTTGATGAAACGATATAGTCGGGACGGACGGACGGACAGACACAGAGGTGATTCCATAAGTGACCCTATATGCTGACACTTTTTAAGGGAAATGATTAGACCGTCAAACTGAACAACTTTTTCTATGGTATCAACATTGAAATCGCGACAAAAAAAATCTACTGTTCCATACTAAACTGAAATCTTACTCGATCCAATTGTATGGGACAGCTGATTTTTTTTTCGTCATTTCGACATTGGGCACATAGAGAAAGTTGTTCAGTTTGATGGTCTGATCATCCCCTTAAAAAAGTGTCAGCATAATAAGAAGGATCCTGTATACGTCCCACTGCTGGGCACCGGCCTACCCTCCATACACCCTGTATGGGCATCAGTCCACCACGTGTGCACAACGCGGATTGGTAGACTTCACATACGCATCAGAATTTCTTCTTCAGCGTATGCAGGTTTCCTCACGATGTTTCCTTCACCTTTAATCACCTATAGTGTAGGAAAAATAAGGTTTGAGATTGCATTAAAGACACTTTAGTAAATTGTGTTTGAAATAATATTACTGTTAGTTTCCAACACTTTTGTCGTGATTTCGTGGTTATATAGGCTCAGGAACCTGAGAAATACCTCATAATCGATATTAATGTACAAATGGCAAGCTTATTTCTAAAAATATTTCGACTAGCCTACCAGTAATAGAGACAGTTAATTATCAAAAGGCAAATTTAATGTGTAAAAATAAACAGTAAATAATTTAGGTTTGAGGTTATAATTTTTAAAGAATTACAAAATATTAAATATTCACCCAAATTAACGATATTAACCGTGGATTATTATTGTTATAAGTAAAACGTATTGAACGAAGCCATCCTGTACAAAATCACCAGTTTTCCATTTTTTGTTCATACCTAAATTTAATGTTTTGTAAATGTCTTAATTACCTATTCAATAATACAACATAAAAAATCGGGGATTATTAAGAATTTATGTTTTTCAGGTATGTATCTACTATATTCCAAATTTTCACCGAAAGTGCAATTAATGCAACCTACTCCATACAAAAATCCGTAGATTTCCCCGACTACTATACTAAATCTCTAGAAACCTTGAAATAATACAAAACTTTTCTAAAGACACACAAGAGCGTTTCATTACCCAACTGCGATCCAAATAAAGAAGTTAATGCTCTCAACTCTTTGCTAATAGGGTAGATTATATCTCTAATGTTACCGTTAAATAGCCTCCTTAACTATAATAGGTGTTTTGACGGTTATAATAACTACGTTTATGTTGATAACTAGCTTTTGCGACTTCTTTTTTGGGACTTCGTCCGCGTGAAATGAGAATATCGAAAAATCCTTTCTTTAGTGTACCCCTAAGAGGAAGGATCTCTCTTTAAGACTAGAGTGAGCCATACCAATTGTAAAGTGTCCACTTTTTTTGACGTTTAGGTTTGAGTGTGTGGTGTCAAGTAGTATGGACAAAAGGCACCAAGTGACATATGGCCTTATGTTTACGGTCACTTTTCACACACACTAGCTCAAAAAAAAGTGGACAGCCGCATAAACAAATATCTATAGTTCCATCTCCTTCTACTATTAAAGGTACGTCGTAAGACAAAAGAGACCAACTACAATCGTAAATTTATGCGGACTCTATGGAGATCCTTCCTCTTAGGTGTACCCGTACATCATCCGTAGAATATACAGGGTGAAATTGATATAATTAGCATCTTTTTAAACTAAGATCAAACTGAACAACTTTTACTATGGGAACAAACAGATGGGAGCAAAAAAAATCAGCTGTGCCGTACTAAACTGCAATATATTCGACTCAAATGTAAGCAACAGCAGATTTTTTTTTGCTCCCATTGGTTTGCTCCCATAGTAAAAGTTATTCAGTTTCATATGTAGACTCTTAGTTTAAAAAGGATGCTAATGATATAAATTTCACCCTGTAGATTCTACGGATGATGTAGGGGTACACTTGCCCCCTGTAGGCTGAGAGCCTGCAGAGGGGCGTATACAGGGTCCTTCTTAATATGCTGACAATTTTTAAGGGGATGATTAGACCGTCAAACTGAACAACTTTCTCTATGGCACCAACATTGAAATCACAAAAAAAAATCTGCTGTTCCATACAAAACTGCAAACCTACATGAGCCAAATGTATGCGACAGCTGTTTTTTTTCGCGATTTCGATGTTGACCCATAGAGTTGTTCAGTTTGATGGTCTGATCATCCCCTTAAAAAGTGTCAGCATATTAAGAAGGACCCTGTACAGGCTGATGATGATGACCGTCTTGGAGATAAATGCTAGTCCTAGAGCAGTGGTAACGTAGAAAAGTTGATGATATTAAGATGACTACAAAACATCCATATCAACTTAAGAGTGAACAAAAACCGGTGTTACAAGAACACGCACTCTTGCGCAACTCGAACTTGCACTTGAGACGTTACGCAATTTAACACTTAAGTAAGTGTAACAATGAATGTTACTGTATTTGTTTTATACGATTTTTGGTTTAATATCGTGAGATTTTAGAATCTGGAACATCGCATCTTTGATGTCAGGGTCAATAATTCTAAGCCACGGTTTATACAGAAGAGACGTGTGGCGGTGGCGGATAATCTCAGTAACACAATATAAACCTTATAGTACGTAGCATAGCGTCGTTTTTGTCGTAAAGGAGAATCGCGCCCGCGCCTCCAGGTGACGTCGCCTGGAGGCGCGGGCGTAATTCTCCGCACGACGCTATCCTACGTACTATAAGGTTTATAATTGTGTTACTTTGACTATCCGCCACCGCCACACGTCTCTTCTGTAGAAACCGCGCCGAATCAAAATTTGGCATGAAGACAGATTATAGTTATTCAAAAACAGAAATGTGGTAGCTATGAAATTCATTTGTTGTCGACCGTAGCACAGCACATGCTCACGACTATATTCCCCGAGGTAGTAGTTAGAGATATTCTGAAACCTTAGAGCATCCATGTTTCACCAGTACCGAAACTCTGTCCAGTGTGACGAGGAGAGAGCCCGTCGCCACTTATAATGGACAGTGGGTACAATACATGCCTCGAAATTGAAGCATGCAGGTTTCCTCACGATGTTTTCCTTCACCAAAAGAACAAAACATCCATATAAATTAGTTTTTATTTAATAACATATCTTTAAGGGTGAATTCAAACCACGAATCCTAACAACTTTCCCTAACGAACATGGATCGAAAAACGAGAATTTTTTTTGGACCTCCCATAGAAAATTGATCGGCCTATCCGCACTTTTATTTATTTATTTATTTAACTCATTTAAAATACGTACACGGAAATATATATGAAAACAAAATAATAGACAATTACAAAGGGCGAGCTTATCTCTAAAAAGATTTCTTCCAGCAAACCCGTGACAGAGAGAGAGTATACAAAGTGAGGCAGGCATAGTGTGCACTTCTGTATGGAAGGTCCAAACAATTTTCTTGTTTTTCTACCCATGTTCCTTTGAGAAAGTTGTTTAGATTCATGGTCTGAACTCTGAATACACCCTTAAATAAAATAATAATAAATAAATATCTTGGACATTGTCACACAAATTATCTAGTCACATTTAAAGTACCAGAATCAAGCCTGGACTTGTATTATGATGACTAGACAACGATATATAATACATATACAACGTGTTAATGAATTAACGCAAAACTAGAAAGTAGTTTGTTTGGAATCGAGAGCAGAATAGAATTATCATGGTTTCAACACAGGTATTTTTTTTCAAAATTATAAATAATTTGTTTATAAAATTAAAATTTACTGAACTCGATCTCAACCCACCGCACAGGTAAACTCACCCTACTTACTCCCAAAACAAGATTCTTAAAATGTATCCACGAGCACGCTAGTGCTTTCTTTCATTGCTGAAATGATAACAAATCATTTTTGCCTCAAAACTTAAAATGCGAAAATCTTTAAATTGTAACTGTCAAAATAATGAAATTATTGTTTCAATCTAGTTATTTTGTTATAAATCAGTTGGGGTGTATGAGGTTTTGCGCTTATTCATTAACACGTTGTATAGATACAAACAACCCTGACTCGGGTACAAATATTCATATTCATCATACAATTATTTGTCTCTTACGGGATTCGAACCCGCGACCCTTGGCACAGCAGGCAGGTTCGCTACCGACTGTGCTATCAGGCCGTCGTAATTTATGTTAGCAATTAAAAACTAAAGGTATGTACATCAAGACATCGTAAGTTTTGAATATTTACCAATTTTACCCCCTTATTTAATATGTTGTCTACGACATTTCCGTTAAAGACCGACAAATTGCTCAAATATTCATAAATAAACACTATAATTATCATAGTCAAACAAACACACTTACATTCCAAACAATTGCAACAATCTATCTAGGTCAGTTTTAACAACACAATGTTTAAAAATAAGTTATTTTAAAGTTAGTTTTACTGTATAATATCTTGGGCATTGTCATAGACATTATCTCTTACCTACTTATAGTCTGATCAAAGAGATTATACCTAATAGAGTGAGCCATACCAATTGTAAAGTGTCCACTTTTATTGACGTTTAAGTTTGAGTGTGTGGTGTCAAGTAGTATGGACAAAAGGCACCAAGTGACATATGGCCTTATGTTTACGGTCACTTTTCACACACACTAGCTCAAAAAAAAGTGGACAGCCGCATAAACAAATATCTATAGTTCCATCTCCTTCTACTATTAAAGGTACGTCATAAGACAAAAGAGACCAACTACAATCGTAAATTTATGCGGACTCAATTCAATTAAATTTTTTGTTTAGTGGCATCCGATGTGTTATCACAATTCAGCCAATGTCTCGTTATGTGGAGAGTATACGAAGGAAAATGATCAGTAGTATTAATTAAGTCTAGCGTGGCAGTTTTGCCAATGTAAGTGGTTTATAATCTCAAGTGATTGTTTTAAGGTTAAAACACAAAAGAGTTCACAAAATGGTGGAGCCACGTGCAAGCCCAACGCGCCGATACGCACGCGTCCGTACTCCGCCAGACTTGCAGCGCGACTCATGCGGACTCTACGGAGATCCTTCCTCTGAGAGTCTGATGATATACTGACTATAGTCAACATCTCTTCAGAGCTCACCGTGTGGCTGCCGGTTATAGTCACTGGTAGGGTAGCGAATTTTAAAATCAAATATAGTATTTTCGAGCCCAGTTCCCAAAAATATAGTAGATCAGTGAAAAATAAGAAATATACAGTGTGTAAGGAAAAGTATCATTTACCTTTAAACCCCACACTCTATATCTTTTTACTATGGGAGCAAACCTGTCAGAACCAAAAAAAATCAGATGTCCCATACTAAAACTTTAACACGTAGCTTTCGACGCGATACTGCATCAGTATTTAAGTTGTCTCGTACTTCACAAGCTTCATTATGAATTTAAGTTGTCTCGTACTTCACAGTGAAGCTTCATTATGAAGTACGAGACAACTTAAATACTGATGCAACACTCGTAATCAGTATCGCGTCGTAAGCTACGTGGTACGTAAGCTGCGACGGGCTACGTATACGTAGCATTTTTTCTCAGTGCAGCGACTTATGCTTTTACAGAGTGCATAATTTTATTTTCTATGCCAAAAATACGAAATGGCGAGATAAATGCAATAGCGCCGGTACTTATTTGTTAAAACTTAGCAGAGATATCAGTATTTTGTGTATTTTGAGAGTGCAAAAAATGCAACGAACTATGATGCTTTCCTTAAGAATAAAACTATGGTACGTAGGTATACAAACCTAAAAGTACCAGAAAATGTTCGCTGAATAATAAAATAAATTCGAAATATAGTATACAGGGTGTAAGGAAAAGTATCATTAACCTTTAAGCCACATACTCTACCCATCAACATAAATAACTTTTACTATGGGAGCAAACCTGTAAGCGCAAAAATATATCAGCTGTTCCTTACTAAACTGCAATGCCTACGTATTACTACGCTTTGACTAATTATTATAAGGACTAGCCTTGCGGTAGCATTTCCCCTCTGCCACGGTATAAGCACAATTGATCTTGTGCATTTACATTCAATTTTACACCTTATCACTAAACGAGACAGCCTATAATTGCGAAATAATAACATCGAACTTAGAACGTTTGGGGTTCACACGAGACCACTTTTCATAATTTTTAACATTCAAAATTAGAATCTAAAGTTATGGGGAATAAAATCCAAAGTTGCGGATTTCATGTTACCTCGCCCCCGCAAAAAGTGGCAGAAATGTTTGTTAGTAGAATTACACGCGTAACCAGTCCACATATAAATAGTCAAAGGTACAGACAGCAGATTGTTTTTTGCGCTGACAGGTTTGCTCCGATGGTAAAAGTTATTTAGTTTGATGGGTAGAATATGTGGTTAAAAGGTTAATGATACTTTTCCTTACACCCTCGTCCAATTGCAGGGATCAGGCCAGGGAGGGTGATTCAATTTTACACCCTGTATTTTAGACCTCGGTGGTTGGTCACATCTACAAGCTATGCGGTTCACAAACAAACTGATAATAAAACCCGCGACCTTTAAATAAGAAGTACCTATCAATCACATTTTATTGTAACTTTATAATTACACGACCTATTACTAACTCTGCAAATATTTCGTCCTTTACCATAACGTGTTTGGTAAAGGACAGGCCGGACGGACACCGGATCTTGGAATAACCTACAATAATTTATAATGTCGAATTCTCAGTCGATTTTTGATCACAGCGACTGCTTGTTTATATGTAAAGGCAGGTTTATACGATGACAATTAATTAATTGATTAATTTTACTGTCCGAATCCTGCGGCGTCTAAAATAAGCACCGTATAGACACATTTTGCACGAATTTTTCACAGCATGCGAGAAGTTTATTCCGAAAGCGCTAATGTGCGCTGCATACAAACGAAGTTGCTGGTGATATTTTCAATACTAACCAATTAAAGTCAATGAAATTATTCAGAAAAAAGAAACTAATCTCTATGCTTGTATGAAGTCAGATTTCCGTTACAATATACAGTGATAATGCTAGCATCTCAGAGGAAGGATCTCCATAGAGTCCGCATAAATTTACGATTGTAGTTAGTCTCTTTTGTCTTATGACGTACCTTTAATAGTAGAAGGAGATGGAACTATAGATATTTGTTTATGCGACTGTCCACTTTTTTTTGAGCTAGTGTGTGTGAAAAGTGACCGTAAACATAAGGCCATATGTCACTTGGTGCCTTTTGTCCATACTACTTGACACCACACACTCAAACCTAAACGTCAAAAAAAGTGGACAGTTTACAATTTGTATGGCTCACTCTATTAGGTATAATCTTTTTGGCTAGCATTAATTTAAGATTTGTTATTATTTGTTTGTAAGATTAAGTTAAGATTAAGATGGAAATCTTTGAGGCACTGTAACTTTAAAAATATACTTTTTAACGAAAATCGGACTTCATAAAAGCATAGAGATTAGTTTCTAGATTGTTTCTGAAAACTTTCATTGACTTTAACTGGTTAGTATTGAAAATATCACCAGACTTCGTTTGTATGGAGCGCGCTCCGAATTATATTCCCTTAAACACCCGTCTAGGATGGTGCTATTCTAAAACCGACACAACATCGAAGTGCTACTACGTTATCCGAGTGTAACTTAAATACTCTATGGGGTGTTTCAGACCATAAAACTGAACTTTCAATATGTGATCAAAAAATCTGCTATTCCATATAAAGCCAAAAATATTCCATATAAAGCTTAAAAAATCCAGCTATTTCAATTTTGGTTTCATATTGAAAGTTCAGTTTGACTGTCTGATGCACCTCTAAGTTTACACCCTGTATAAGTAGTCAAAGTTGACGCAGTGTAAAACTATTCCTAACAGAAAAACCAATTCATATTTACTTACAACCAAAAACTAAACCAAACCGCCTCGTTCTTATGTATTAAGCTTTAAAGCTCATTTTATAATAAATTTTCTCTATAGCATATAAGAGTTGTATAAAAGTCAGTGTCCCTGCCGAGGTCGAATTATATAAAACTTATATCATTGTCCGGCAGTTGGCCATGATTGAAGGAATGCAGAGAGAAAGGTTAGCGCTTGTTCATAGGCGGACGCGATAGCGGGAAGAAAAATTTAAGGGAACATAAATGTCACTGGTCATTGCGCATTGATTTAAAAACAACAGAAGGGAATAGAATATAGAGAAAAGACGAAATAGAAGAAATTAGAGAAGATGGAAGCTCTCTGTTCACAAGGCAAGTCCCACTCAACGAACGCTCAGATCTGAAAGTTTTAACTAATTTCATTAGCCACATTCACACCCATACATCTTTTTGTGTACTTTCGTCGTGGTCGAGGTTCGAGTGTGATCTTATAAGATAATGCAAGCTTTCTGATGAGAAGAGAAACAAAATTAGTTTTTGAAAAGCGAAAAAGGCGTCAGGAGCGTTGCTGGTGACGATCAATCGTCTCTACCTATCCCAATGGGACACAGGCGTGAGTATATGTAGGTAAGTAGTTTTAGAACTGCCTCCGTGGTCTAATGGTTAAGAGCATTGCGCTCTTGACACGGAGATCGTGGGTTCGATTCCCATGGGGGACACCCAGTGATATGTCACTTTGTGCGTTTTCCCCAGTTGGTTAGGACATTGCAGGCCGAATCACCTGATTGTCTGAAAAGAAAGATGATGGCACGTTAAGCCGTTGGTCCCGACTACTATCTCTGGTGGTAGTCGGAGAACCACGTCAGAGGCCGTAAGGCGGTCTGAATAAACTCTGACACCAGGGCTTGCTGCCCACACTATAAGAAGAGAAGAAGTAGTTTTAGAGTGTAAGTAAAAAAAAATTGGCACAAAAAAGCTGCCTAGTCTGTTAATGTGTAATTTGATGCAGGCACATTTGAGGCTAGAGGCAATAGATGTGGTAAACTACTCGTAGATGTAGCGACAACTTTGATGACGTGGGTTTTATAATTATGCATGTAAAAGGAAAAACCAATATCCGCTACCACCCACACTCAAGCAGTACCCATTATTACAATTGTAGAGTGAATGGCGCGGCGCAGTGACGCTATCCGCTGCATGACTGTTGCCCTGTGCCCAATGTACCTAACTAGATCTTATATTTTAACTTTACCTAGTCTAGGTATACGTCGAACGTAGATACAAAACGTAGGGGACAGCATTGTTTGCAAGTGGCGCTGGGTAGACACGTAGCTAGGCGAAGTGATGGCAGGTTGAGTAAAACCTGGTGGCCTAAACGAGCCTCTACACTTTATGCATATTTTAGTAAGTGTGTTTAGAACGGTGGGTTGTCTAAGACATTTCGGAGGGTTTGAACCCCTGCATAAGGCCTCGTCACCACATGCTGAGAAGACCATGATACAACCCCTGCTTTTTCAACAAGATGTTAACATGTCAATAAATTATATGCGCTGTTGAAATTCGGCAAAATTTCCACTACTTATATCTGCGTTAATAGTGAGCTATGTTCGGTGTCTCTCTGAGAGATCACATCAGGAAAGGTGACACGTCAGAGAACTAAAGTGGTTGACACAGCTCTGAAAATTAGCAAGCTGAAGTGGCAATAGGCTGGTCATATATGCCGAAAAACTGACAACCGATGAGGTGTCAGAGTTCTAGAGAGGAGACCACGAACTAGCAGGCGTAGTGTGGGACGCCCTGCTGCTTGCTGGAAAGACGACTGAACATAGGTAGCGGGTAGCTACTGGATGAGGAAGGCCGAGGATAGTTTTGTGGCTCGCCTTAGGAGATACCTATGTTCAGCAGTGGGTCCACGTCAGAGGGCATGACACCAGGGCTTGCTGCCCACATGATAAGAAGAAGAAGCAGTGGGTGATGATAAGCTGATGATGATGATGATAATGATGTCAAGATACCTAAACAAAAGTCTCTATCAAGGCATTCAAGAACATATAATACTTGACCCGAACCGCTTAAGACCTGACCTTAAAACAAAAAGGTTAAACAAATCAAGTTGTAACCTAGCTGCTAATTCCTAAGCTTTTCCATACCTAACCCAACCGACGCGAGTATTTGCAAAAACAGCACGAAACAATAATTACAATCCTGTACAATAATCATAGGTTAGAATGAGCTCTATTACGTTACAATAGTGGTGCTCAAACTTACAAAGTGCCTTAAACATCCTGGCTACCGTTAGGCCAAACTTTTCTGTTGTGAGAAAAGACGGACGGATAAAGATCCCTATGATTTTGATCCCAGTGAAATCAAATCAGAAAAAAGAGATTCGAAGAAGAACCAGATTAGCCGATATAGCCCAAAGAATTGCTAAACTAAAATGGCAACAAACATTGCTCGCAGAACCCATGGTCGATGGGGCCGAAAAGTTCTCGAGTGAAAACTGGTGACCGCGTATCACAGAACGCAGCATGGGTAGGCTGTGAGTCCACAAGGTGGACCGACGACGACCTGGTGAAAGGTGGTGGGAACCCGTTGGATGAGGGCAGCGCAGGACCGGTCGTTATGGCGTCGCAGCAGTGGACGTCTATCGGCTGATGTGATGATGATCTATGATTGTGTCTCGGATGGATTGTCCATACATAAAATAAATATGTCCATACATTGTCCGATCCGAATTAGCTGTCCCACAGTCCCATATATTTGGGCTTGCAGTCTTGTAGGGAATAGCTGATATTATTTTTTTGCTACATCGATTTTAATCCCGTATGGACAGTTTGATGGTCTGATCATCCCCATAAAAAACTGTTAGCATCCGGACCCTGTATAGTGTAGGCTCCAGCTGGGTACAATCCGGGTTCCTTCAAGAGCAGAGCAAATAAGCATTTTGTTCTGCGGTGGGATTTTATAGGCAATTTAATTTATTGACAGTTTCAGCACCACAGCAGAGGTACTGTATCTAATATGTAGTTAAAAGGTCACTTCGGTCGGCCGTGGTGATCGCCCACTTTACCCAGACCCCCGCGCTTTCGCAAGGGTCTGATATTTTGCATCCTGCTTCGCTTCCTCAAGCCCTACATGGTAGGGAGAGAATTTGTCTGTAAAAGGCGGGTAGAGATTTATAATTCATTACATTGTTCGACTGGTAAAGTTTTTAAATCCATAGATTATCGATGTAAACCAGACCAGATGTTGCTTAACATCGGTGATCGTTTTCAATATCGATGCTTCACTCCAAAGAGCGTGTAAAAGTATCTACATGATCAGTATCATCATCATCGTCTTATTTAAGAGCAACGCTCTTGTCAGCGGAGTATTCACCAATCCTGTGTCTTTCCCGGCTGGCTCTTGATTTCTTGTTCTGGATAGTGAAGTCAAGTCAAGTCAAAATTGTTTATTCAAAATAATATCACATAGATAACTTTTTGACGTCATGTTTTTGAATCTACCACCGCGTCGGAAGGTGTTCCGTTGTAGAGAAGATGCGGCCAGAAACTCTACAACACACTTCTTTTAAACAAAACAAAATAAACAAAGTACAATTACATAAATTACGATACGACACGACGTCAACCTTTTCCTCTTTTTTTGCCTAGATAACTCTGTCTAGGTCTTCGTTTGCCTCTCTTCCCCTCTATCTTCCCTTCCAATACAGTTTTCAAGAAATTGTCGTTTCGCATCAAGTGTATCATCATTTTTCCTCTCTAGTTTTCTATTGTTGTAAGAATATTTCTTTTCTCCTCTTCATTTGTCATTCCTTCTGTCCTATTTATCCCTTAGGCGCGGTTTATACAGAAGAGACGTGTGGCGGTGGCGGATAGTCAAAGTAAAACAATTATAAACCTTATAGTACGTAGCATAGTGTCGTTTGGAGAATTACGCCCGCGCCTCCAGATGACGTCGCCTGGGCGCGATTCTCCTATACGACAAAAACGACGCTATGCTACGTACCATAAGGTTTATATTGTGTTACTTAGATTATCCGCCACCGCTACACGTCTATTCTGTATAAACCGTGGCTTATATTCCAACACATCTCAAAATCATCAGTGTATTGACAATTTATGTTCTCATGCACTAAAACATCATTTCGACCATCTATCAAGGAGTTCGCAGTAATTATAATAAATTCTGCTCGTGATGAAACCGTTTTCACACGATCCGTTCGAACTTTGTCATACATATTATCATATACAACGGTCTGAGAACACGAGAATAATGGATCTTCACGCTTGTTATGGAGAAGGCTGTTAAACCTTAGATATAACCAAAGAGAGGTAATTATACAACGTGTTAATGAATTAGCGCAAAACCTCATAAACCCCAACAGATTTATAACAAAATAATTAGTTTAGAACCAAAATTTCATTATTTTGATATTTAAAATTTAAAGTTATTTGCATTTCAAGTTTGAAGCAAAAATGATTTGGTATCATTTCAGCAATGAATGAAAGCGCTAATGTGCTCATGGATATATTTAAAAAATCTTGTTTTGGTAGTAAGTAGGGTGAGAGTGCCCGAATGGTGGGTTGAGATCGAGTTCAGTAAATTTTTAAATTTTACAATCAAATTATTTAATATTTAAAAAAAAACATCCCATGTTGAAACCATGATAATTCGATTCTGCTCTCGATTCTAAACAAACTACTTTCTAGTTTTGCGTTAATTCATTAACACGTTGTAGAAATAGAAATACTATACGTAAACTAACTAACGACAAACCTTTAAACCACGTACGTTTAGACCATCAAATTGAACAACTTTCACTATGGGGCCAATATCAAAATCGCGAAAAAAATATCGGATGTTCCATACTAAACTACAAATCTACTCGAGCTAAATGTATGGGATTTGATGCTGATTTTTTTTTCGCGATTTCGATGTTGGTCCCATCGTGAAAGTTGTTCAGTTTGATGGTCTAAGCAAACCCCTTAAAAGTTTTAAATGTTTATTTTTACTTTTGTATCGCCTTGAATATTTTTTTAAATCAGCAACATGCTTTGTCAAACAATGAAATACAGACAGAGATCTGCAACACGCTTCGTCAACATAGAAGCCCGAACATGGAAGGGTTTTTATTAATTTCGTACCTTACAACCATTTCTAAACTGCAATCGGTAATCTTTTTGGTATTTAAAAAGTCCAGGGGCTACAGTACTATGATACGTTACGAGACAGCTGCTTCTTCTTTTGTTGGTTTAGTCTATGGCAGAAACTATTGTTTTAGATATTTGGGTGCCATTGGAACATTTTGATGCATTTTTTCTACCTGCATGCATAAATTCACGGTAGAAGCGAAGGGTAAATATTTTCAGTATGGCGTAAGAACACAGTCGGTTTTTAAGGGGAAAGTTGCAAAATCAATCTGAAAACATTTCTCTACACGGTGAAATTGATATCATTAACCCCCGACGCAAAAAGATATAAGGGCTGTTATAAGTTTAAAGCCTATGTCGGTCTGTCTGTCTGTCTGTGGCATCGTAGCTCCCAAACGAGTAGACCGATTTCGATGCGGTATTTTTTAATGGAAAGCTATTTTTTGCGAGAGTATTCTTAGCTTTGTTTTATGAAAATTGGTTCAGCAGTTTTTAAGTTACATTTAAAATAATGAAATAACATCAAATTACAAATTTAAAAGTCTGTTTTTAGCGTTGTAATAAACTAAGAGTCTAACCATTAACCAGTCTACGCATAAAACCGAACAACTATTAGGATGGGAGCAAATCGAACATAGAAAAAAAAATCTGCTGTTCCATACTAAACTGCAATTTTAGTAGTAAGTATTAAGGACAAGCCTTTGATTAATTATTATAAGGACTAGCCTTGCGGTAGCATTTCCCCTCTGCCACGGTATAAGCACAATTGATCTTGTGCATTTACATTAAATTTTACACCTTCACTAAACGAGACAGCCTATAATTGCGAAATAATAACTTCGAACTTAGAACGTTTGGTGTTCACACGAGATTACTTTTCATGATTTTTATCATTCAAAATTAGAATCTAAAGTTACGGGGAATAAAATGCAAATTTGCGGATTTCATGTTACCTCGCCCCCCGCAAAAAGTGGCAGAAATGTTTGTTAGTAGAATTACACGCGTAACCAGTCCACATATAAATAGTCAAAGTTCTAGACATATACTTTTTCTAAGCATTACATATACAGTACTATGGTGTAAATCCTGGCCTATTAAACTAAGAATATCGAAATACTCGTGACACAAAAACAGACAGACATTTATATATATAACGTCTCACGCTTTACTGGTCATGCAGGATTGTACTCAAATGACCTAATAACTTTTATAAAAAGTCTCCTCACACCAACCTTATTACTAAACAATAAGAAAGAAAATGCATTGATTTGGGAGTCTTGTAAAGTGAAACTTGAATGACCTAATCCGATAGCTTATTGTGTTTGATATTTTAAACCTTATGGTCTATGTAACATTGACGATTTTAGTTTGGGTTTTAAATCATGTAATAGGATACCTATTGAAGTGTTTTAGACAGTTTATTGAGGGCTTTATTTAAAAAAAAATTGTTAGAATGAATAGAAGTTAGATTTCCTCAGTACATAAACTTTGTTATGCGATTTGTAACACCACAGGCTTTTCGGTGAAGGAAAACATCGTGAGGAAACCTGCATGCTTCAATTTCGAGGCATGTATTGTACCCACTGTCCATTACAAGTGGCGACGGACTCACCCCCCGTCACACTGGACAGAGTTTCGGTACTACTGGTGAAACGTGGATGTTCTGAGGTTTCAGAATATCTCTGACTACCCCCTCGGGGAATATAGTCGTGAGCATATGCTTATGCTAAGTATGTAAGTTAAAAAAACTCATTGGTACATGGCATGTCGTCTACGCGGATTCGAACCAGGACCGTCATGATTGAGCTATCCAAAACGCGTCACCGATGACACTCCACTTTTTTATGACACTCATTGATCCAATCCAATTGCTCTTTATACAACGTGTTAATGAATACGCGCAAAACCTCATACACCCCAACTGATTTACAACAAAATAATTAGATGGAAACAATAATTTCATTATTTTGATAGTTAAACTTTAAATCTATTCGCATTTTAAGTTTTCAGGCAAAAATGATTTGTTATCATTTCAGCAATGAATGAAAGCGCTAGTATGCTAATTGATACAATTTAAGAATCTTGTTTTGGTAGTAAGTAGGGTAAGTGTGCCCGTTGGGTGGGTTGAGATCGAATTCAGTAAATATCAAATTTTACAAACAAATTATTAAATATTTTGAAAAAAATTACCTATGTTGAAAACATTATAATTCGATTCTGCTCTCGATTCTTAACAAACTACTTTCTAGTTTTGCGTTAATTCATTAACACGTTGTATACTAAACTATTCATTAAAGATCTATATCATAGTTAAACTTTAAGTGTAGATCTTAATTATTGAGCAAGTGAACTTTAAAACATTGTTAAGTCTTTTATAAGTGTAGGCAATTAGGATTATAAGCACTAAGGTCGAATTGCGTTAGACGCTTTTATCTCCGGCTTCTTACAACTTAGTTCGTTTAGTATACAATTAGGTTACTATACTTCATTCCAAATAAGGACGAAATGATTTTGTTGGCAACACCAACATAAAATGTAGTAATTGAGTTTGCTTGGCGCCATTGCTCTTGCTGTGTTTCGTGTTATTTGAAATTCGTAAAAAAATTGGTTTTAGTGATATTTGTGACATAATTTCGTGCGGATTGTGTACCAAACAGTTGCGTAAAGCGACCGACGTAACAGGAATCTCAAATAAATACGATAACAGAACATAAGTTTTGGTTCAAGTTAACTCGTACATGGTCATTTTGGCGACAACGCGCGAGCTTACAAATCGACCATAGATTCATCGTCATCTATCATACCATCATCAAAATAAAGAAGGGGATAAAAGGACTGGTATCCAGAGCCGTTAAAGACAATAAAAAAATGTAGTAATTAAAAAAAGTGGTATTTCTGTTTCCGCCTTCCATATTGGTACGGTAACTAACTCTGGTGTAAAAATCACTAAAATAAACCTCCAGTGTTGCAAACAAGACTTTCCATTACATGGAACCACTCCTGCCACCAGAACAACTATAGTCCACTAAAACCTCTCCAGCGGAGCCGAATTAAACACCGGTAGGCCACGTTCCCTACAGATTTTCCGATGGGGATGATCAGACCGTGAAACTGAACATCTTTCTCTATGGGACTAACGTCGAAATCGTGAAAAAAAATCTGCTGTCCCATACATTTAACTCGAGTAGGTTCGATGTTTTGTATGGAACAGATGATTTTTTTTTCGCGATTTAAATGTTAGTGCCATAGAGATAGTTTTTCAGTTTGACGGTCTGATCATCTGCTTAAAAAAGTGTCAGCATATTAAGAAGGACCCTATATAGCTTTCTGGCAAATTCTGATTAGCAAATATAATTTATTTGTCAGAAAGATATACTATTTGACATATCTTGCAGGGCGCCCTCGTAGGACGTATTCTGATCAAATCGGTTGCGTCCTAAAAAAAGGTGAGGTGCGGAGTACTCGAAACCGACGGGCATGTATGAAGATATGTATGGATGTGAATGAGGCAAAAGAGGTATGTAAGGATCGTAGTATATGGCGCGCTCTGGTCTCTGCCTACCCCACTGGGAAAGAGGCGTGACGTTATAGATAGATAGATGGAAATTACTGAAGCTGTTCTAAGAATAAGTGAGAGGAAGTGTTTCAAATCTCTGTTCCCTCCTCCCTATCCCTAAATCTCATAATTTTGTAACACGCCAACAACAGTAAGAAAATAGGTATATTGTGGTCTTTTCTAAACTAGAATTACTAATAATTAAAATTAAGTTAACTTTAACTTTATTTCAAACCAGCAGCCCGTCCCGGCTTCGCACGGGGTTACATTGTTCAAATTTTACCAAGGATCCCTAATTTTTTTCAAAATGAAATGTAGCCTATGTCAAATTGGAAGAATGTAGCATTCTATTGGTGAAAGAATTTTTTAAATCGGCCCAGTACTTTTTGAGCCTATTCATTACAAATATACAAACATACAAAAATAGGTACAAATCTTTCCTCTTTATAATATTAGTGTAGATTAAATCTCCTATTTTTATACTGTTCAAGTTTGTTGAATTTTGATTAATTCAAATGTTTTCTAAATCAAGGCAAAGGCTTTATATCCACAAAACCTTCTGCCAGTATGAATATTTAGAGTTTAAAATAAAATACTAGTTTTGAAAGATCTATGTCATAGAATGCCTAAATTAATACTTAAGTAACTAAATACCAATATTGCAGGCATCAATAACTATCTAGGCTTTAATTTCAATGTAAATTTATACTTTGAACAAGTAAATTATACTTTTATACGAATGTATACTTATTTCACATTCATTTTATACTCTATTCATGGTTTTACTAACTTTAGAACAGACATGTAATATTAAAACGTTAAATAGTAAGAAAAATTTAAGTGGGCCGTAAAAAGAACTTAGAGAAAAAAAAAAATTTTAACATTGACAGCGCGGCAAGCGGAATACGCCCCGAGGCGAAACTTCAAAATTGGAACAGCTATCTGTCAAAATTGCCGCGCTTCCTGCCACCCTTCCCGCCCTTGAGTCAGACCACTTACTTTTTTCACGCGCGTTCCGTTTCGCACAACGCTCTGTGCTAGTATAAAAACCGCCAGCGACGAAATGAGAGCATTCAGTAGCCTTCGAGCAGTCTACCACAGAAGTGCACGATGAGATTTCTGGTTAGTTTAAAAAATTATTTAAACGAACAGTGTTGTGAAGTGTTGTGTTTATCGACTTCAAAATAGTGATGTGACTCGATTGGATTTTATAGTGAAACGTGTTTGATTACAGATTGTCGCCGCCGCCGTCCTCGCTTGCGCCGCAGCAGCGCCCTCTGGCGCCCTGCTGGCTGGACCCTACGGCCATGGGCTAGTAGGCCACGCCGCCCCCCTGGCGTACGCCCACGGTCCAGTAGCTGTAGCCCACGCCGCCCCCCTGGCCGTCGCCGCCCCCACCATCTCCCCCGGTGACATCCAAGGCGCCGCTATCGAGGCCCACGTCGACGCCGCCGACCATGTCCGCGCCGCGTCCGACGCCGCCCGCGAATACCACGACCAGGCTTCCGAACTCCAGGGACAGGCCATCAACGCCGCTGAGGACCACTCGTGGCAGGCCGTTGACGCCGTGAAGACCCGTGAGGCTCAGCTCGACGGTGCCGCCGCCGGTGCCGCGCCCATCCTGGCTAAGCAGTTGGCCGGCCATGTGGCTTACGCCCCCGCTGTCGCGTCATACGCCGCCCCTGCGGCTTACGCTCACGCTCCGGTCGCAGCTTACGCTCACGCCCCGGTCGCGGCTTACGCCCATGGCCCAGTCGCCGCATATGCCGCCCCAGTCGCCGCCAGCAAGACCGTTGTGTCCCAGTCTCTTTCCCAGTCCCACCCCGCTCCCGTAGTCCACGCCGCGTCCTACGTCCATGCCGCCCCTCTGGCGTACGGCGCCCACGCCGCCCCCTTAGCTTACGGCGCCCACGCCGCCCCCCTAGCTTACGGCGCCCACGGTCTTGCTCACGGATGGTAAATTGTGATATAAATTATTAGCTAACCAAATTAAATACTCAATTGTTTGGAATGTAAATTATGTACAAAAAATGCAATAGAAGCGAGGATGTGTGAATAAATGACAAATAGTTATTTAAAACCTTTTTTTTATTTTCTATCCTAGTCTATCGATTTAACACAAATCATTGCACCATAAAGCACCTAATTTAAAAACAAAGAATTTGTAAGCTCATAAAAATGCACAGAGGAAACTAAAACACTACGGTCTCTGTCTTTCAACAGGTTTTATGATTATGAAATAGAGGAAATGATAATTAATTTCTGTTAACAAGTTCTTTGTTCTGCATTAAAACCAAAAGTAGGTAAATGTCGCAGTCAAGAACATTGAACTACAAAAATTATTACGAAATTCCAATGTTACATTTTCGACCTCAAATTAAAAACATCAAGCTTTTCAATGTCAAGTACCTATTACATACGAAAATAATTAATTTAGCACGGTATCAAAAGCGGAAGTCTGAATTATAGGCATTAGAGGCCTTGAACATGAATTCCTTTGGCTATCGACTAGTAAAAAAAACAACAACACGGAATTAGAGTGGACTCTATGAAAAACCTTCATGTGCTTGTAAAATTAAAAACATGTACTGGTCGTAAAGGAAGTGCTACCTTTGCCATTTTGTATCGATATTTTTTTAATTACATACGTAAATGAATTTGATTATGTTTTGTAATGTTATTTGATTGGAACATTAAATTATATGGTAAAACTTAATTGGGTAGTGAATAAGGTAAATCATACAATAATAAAGCTTGAATAGAATTTTCCAGATTATTAAAAGGCAAAAAGCTTTGGATAAAGCATTTTTTTTAAAGTTTAACAATCTGGGTGCGCGCACACTTTTTTTTATAAACAAAGCAACTTTAGTTACTCATGTTTGCGCGGGAACCGTAAGAAAAGGACGGGCTTAGTTTCTTAATTTTCTAAATAAGTTTTTCTTGGCTATTATTGTGTTAATGTGGTGAAATTAGTTTAACAATGTGCCACTAATGAAGGGTAATATAGTAAAAGTACGAAATAAAGATAGGCGCTCTCGTTTGATTCGGATTGATCCCCACGTAAAACTCCCTACAACATTGGAATTTGGGAACCATCCTCGCATTTCAAGAGATAGGTATAGGTTAGGTTCAAAGAAAAATATTACTAAAGACATCGGCTGTAAGGGCTAGTTCCCATTGCCTTTTGGAAAGAATAAATTTATAAAATTATGTTACTCAAATTTAAATTAGGTAAAAATTAATATAAACAATTCTACGTTTTACTAATCACTAAGTAGGTATTTTCTGAAATTATACCCAGGACTTAACTTACACAGGGTGGCCCATTATTAATGGTCTAGTAGTGCAGTACCAACTCGACTCAAATTTATGGGACAGATATGTTATTTTTTTCGCGATTTCGAAGTTGGCTCCATAGTGAAAGTTGTTCAGTTTGATGGTCTGAAGCAACCCCTAGAGGCTCCGACAGTGTTTTTTTACACCCTGTATAAGTAAATACAATTTAAACATATAGTTTAAATACAACGCCCTCTAGTAATCTGAGACAGAACTTCAAACTGAAATGGTTTAAAAAGATTGTGGTCAGTTGTGATTCCAACTTTTCGTAGATGGCGTAGATATTGCTTTTACCACTTGTTAAGATTAAGATAATATAATTCCGCGACTGACTAACTGTCCGATAGACATCCCTTTAGGGATAATGGTCGTGAGTTTATGTAAGTAATGTTATCCAGGGTGTTAGGGTAAACAGTTGCTTTACTTCAAGGGGTGATTATTTTCCCTAAGAAATATACAGAGTGAAACTGATATCATTAGCATCCTTTTAAACAAGAGTCTACCAAACGCCTACAAACTGCTCAGCAGTTTGGCGATATTAAAAATTCTAAACTTAGATGTAAGATTCTGAAATAGATTAAAGAAAAAACAAAACCAAACTGAACAACTTTTACTGTGAGAGCAAACCGATCGGAGCAAAAAAAAATCAGCTGTTTCGCATTTGAGTTTGGTCTGGAACAGCAGATTGCTTCGTTCGTTTTGCTCCCACGGTTGTTCAGTTTGATGTATCCATCAAACTCCTAGTTTAAAAAGATACTAATGATATCAATTTCACCCTGAATAAGAAATTAGAAAACAAAATTGGACTTTCCATACTAAATCCAATCTGCTGATCGAGCGTTTGTATGTAAAGTTAAAATTAGTTTTTGCGAATTTCCCCTATGTCCTTTGGGAAAGTTTACATTACATTAAAGTAATGCAACTGTCTACACTTAACACCATGTATTGTACAGAATAAAAACCGGCCGAGCAACGTAATTAAGTTAAGATTTACTTTCAGTTGAACTTGAACTCTACAGATGCGCGGGCGCCGACACCGCGACCGCGAGATCAATCTCACTTGATGAGTTACTTTTTTTTTACTTTTGAGCGATGATTATGATCTACATATCTTTTTTTTTCCAGTAATTTAGCATAGCATATGCTCACGACTATATTCCCCGAGGGGGTAGTCAGAGATATTCTGAAACCTCAGAACATCCACGTTTCACCATTAGTACCGAATCTCTGTCCAGTGTGACGGGGGGTGAGCCAATCGCCACTTATAATGTACAGTGGGTACAACACATGCCTCGAAATTGAAGCATGCAGGTTTCCTCACGATGTTTTCCTTCACCGAAAAGCCAGTGGTGTTACAAATCGTACATAAATTCAGTTTTTCGGAATTTACGATTTATTGGTACGAGTCGGTCTGGACGGGGATCGAACCATCGCCTCCTGCACGGCAGGCAAGGTTACTCGCCACTGGACCACCACGGCTTCCAGTAATTTTATGTGATTTTATAACTGCTATGCAGTTTTAGTCTATGTTTTGTAAGTTTCGCTTTCAACACCTATTTTTGCACCTCATGGGGTTGCCATCGCAACTGCATCCCCACTTTTCGTGTAGGGGAGATACCCTAAAAAATATTTTTCAAGATTTTATTTTACCACTTTGTCGGCGTGATTAATATATATACCCATGTCAAATTACAGCTTTCTAGTACTAAGCGTCTCTAAGCTAAGACGCGGACAGACAGACGGACAGTGCGAATCTATAAGGGTTCCTTGTTGACTACGGAACCCTAAAAAGAAGGACATAAATAAAACCTGCGAAGAGCACGTCGGAATCGCCCATGATAGGGTTCCGTATAGTCGCCAACCAACCAGATACTCAACCTAAATTAATTAAAAGTAGCTTGAAAAGAAATGATAGAGCCATTAAAAATTGTTTTCAATTTTTTATGTTTAGTGTGTAATTTAGGTCAAATTTTTTTTAAATTTTTTATTTAACAAAACAGATACAAGAATATAATCTAGATATAGACAGCGAACGAAAACCGCATACGACTTATCTGCCGCCGCTTATTCGCAATAACATAATATACTCCATTCGAAACAGCAACGAAATTTTAAGGCTATTTTGAATTACAGAATTTTCGGATTTGAAACAATACTCTCGCTTATTCCCAGCTCCAGTAATGTCCATGATTTATGTCAGATAATATCTTTAGCGTTCGAAAAAATTGATTAACCAGACCTATCTTACTCAATCGCCTTTATCTCCAGGATATATCCGACAATGGATGCGTATACCAAGTTTACCATTTATATAGGATCCTATAAACATCTTCTGGTCACTTTGTAGACCACATACCGTAAATGGCGGATGCTTGAACCCGTTTAACGTCCCTCTCATGCTAATGCGTAGTTGCATCTTTGCATCTCCCTCTCCCTTCTGGCGTACTCTTTAAATGTCAGTGCAATCTATAGCTTTAAATACCATCTGCTTACAGGTGTGGATTCAGGGATAATATTGCCCATCGATCCCAGATAAAATAGCGAAATGCGTAATTTACTAATTTCATCTTGTTATGGAGCAACGAGGTTAGGTTAGGGTAGGTTAGGTCACATCTAGTCTAAAGAGCCATTTTTTAAAATTACAGATGGGTTTGCTCTTGACCTCAATCCAGTCCTCAGGACAAAGATGGAGCTGAAGATGAGCTTACCCAGAAGAAGCCTATTCACTCGTACTTTGAAAGAATTCGGGTTGTAAGTGTTCGGAAAATACTGACGCAGGCAGGGTATTCCAATCCTTGGCTGTGCGCTTTATAAAAGATGCTGAAAGGTCCTTAGTACCGTGCTTTGGATAGGGTCGAAACACTTCAAGAAGTGTTTCATGCACAGCCTGAATCCACCCACTGTAGGGTATAGGCCTCCATTTGTTTATGCCACCTTCCTCCTGAGCATCTGGCATCCACGTACAGCTCCCGCGACTTTCTTTATATCATCGACACATCGTGCTTCCGGACGACCCACGCATCCCTTCCTTCAGCCACCACTCGGATATTGCTTTGCTCTATCTGCCGTCACCTCGCTTTGCCATATGTCCTGCCCCTTTCCATTTGAGCTCCATGACTCTCTTACCGACATCTTGGACCTTAGTACGCGACTTTTGATGCTTTGCAGCATCCTCGTACATACATCGTACAACATACTCGTACATCTGATACCGTGTGTCAACTTTCAGTTTGGCTCTTTCTCTTGGGCTTGCGACGGCCCTGTCTACGTCTGGTGGTGCAATTCCAGCCAGTGGAAACTGCATCTGCGCCGATGCAGACATCGATGACCCGGCAAGTTTCATTAATACTTTGAATGCGTTTTTTTTTAGGATAAGTCCATAAGTTCCTTATGAATAGTTTAACCTTAGGTTTGATATTTTGAAGTCGTCCGATTTTTTTGGTGATATCTCATTTTGCACTTCCGAAGCATTTCGAATCCGAATCCATCCCTGTTCATCATAAAATTTAATGAAAATATTGCATGCACGTAAAATGCATCTTGAACGTCAATCATAAATCATCTTTAGTCAGTTGCGATAAAGTATTAAATCGATCTATGATATTAACAATATTTCCACATTTACGACCCTATTGGTTTGATTGGATACCGCGACATAATGCTGAACTAAAGGTCCTGGGTTCGAATTCCGGTTCGGTCAAAGACGTCAGGTCACCGAATCATTGTCGTGTGGCTTCCAGGTAAAATTAATATACAATTTCTTTCTATGACAGTCAAATAAAGCGATCAAGGGATATGGTTTATATGGACGAAAGGTTAGGTTAGATTATTATCACGTTAGTTATTATCACGACATGACATGATAGTTTCTAGCCATCCTAAAAACGAGAAATCCCAAATCTATGTCTCAATAAAATAATAGATTAAACGATTTTATTTGAGGTTATGTTAAAAGCTTTACCATTCCCGCGCGAATTCCTGTCAATCCTAAAAAAGGCAAAGATCAAGCGGGCATTCTACCAGCTTCTTGCATGTTTCAAAATGGTGCACAAATTAATTAAGTAGACGTTGCTGACATTTTCAAAACTATAACAATCGTAAAAACCAAGTAAAAACTTGCATGTTGACATTTAAAGCTCACGCACGGCATGACCAACAGTGAGAACATTATGGATGTCTACGAAAAAGAAAAGATTTAAGTACCTACAATAGGGATGGAAACCCGCGAATGTATCACGATGCACGATTCAAGACTATCGATATCGTTGAGTCATGTGAGAATGCATTTTGGAGATTTAATGTGAGTCGCGTTGTAGATCACCGACTCGTACCAATTAGTTTTTCGGAATTTATGTACGATTTGTAACACCACTGGCCTTTCGGTGAAAGAAAACATCGCGAGGAAACCTGCATGCTTCAATTTCGAGGCATGTATTGTACCCACTGTCCATTATAAGTGGCGACGGGCTCACCCCCCGTCACACTGGACAGAGTTTCGGTACTACTGGTTTAACATGGATTTTTTGAGGTTACAGAATATCTCTGACTGCCCCCTCGGGGAATATATTCGTGAGCATATGCTTATGCGTTGTAGGTCTGCTATTGGGTAGTCACGTCGCTCGTCGATTGTTGGCTGCCCACTCCCGGGCCTACAACGAAGCTCCAGTGGTGGCATAGTGTTCTTTTCGAAAAACAATTTTTGTAGTTACCGAAATACATAAACTACCGTACAGCGTCAAGCACCCTTGCCTGGAAATTGGCAAAGTCATCACATAACAAGATGACAGCCATTTAAAAAAAAATAGAATAGAATAGAAGATTTAGGGAGAGCCAAGCCAGAAGCGGCCGGGTTTATAATTCCTACCGATGTACCTGCGCAGTTGATAAATCAATCACTAATAATTAAATATGACGAGTAAATTTGACTTTATTGCACATTACACAATTTAATTGCACACATTATAATGATTTTGGGGGGGTCATGTCCCCTGTGACATGAAGTATTATGCTCACGACTATTCCCCGAACGGGTCAGTCAGAAAGCGGAAACATATTAAATAGGTATAGAATATCAACATTTCTCTAACAGTGACCAAATTCTGTCACAGTTGGGGGAAATTACACACACATATTATCACGCTTGTCTCCCACCGAGGTAGGCAGAGACAACGGAACGGTGCTACCGTGCACACAGACATAATCCGTGAGTTTCCAACTAGTCAAATTAACAACTCTTTATTGAACGTCAAAACGCGTGCTTTGTATGAAATATTGTACTAAAAATTTCATTGTGACGTCATTGTTTTTCGTAGTCGTTTTGATACTTTTTATAGTTTATCCAGTTATTAAAAATAGTATTCAAGCAACAGCATTACTGAAAATGTGAGTTTAGCGTTATTTTCCAAAGGTTTATTTACTGAGCAGTTAAAACTAAAATGTATTTTATGTAGTCAACTCCCCTATTAATATGACCTAAGAAAGTTGGCCCGTTTTGTTTTATACGGTAGAAGCGTTAGGCTCATTCTGGACATATACTTTTTCTAAGCTCGTACTACCATTTTCAAAATCGCCGCGATAGCAACCCTATTCCAATTGCAATGCCCTTTATTGCAAATTTTATTTTATTTGCGAATATTAATCAGTTTACTTGCAAATATTGATGTAAAAACACTTTACAAAAGTTCTGCTTTTTTGGTCGTCAAAACTAGATTATTTTGAAAAGACAAATAACATAATTCAAGGTACAATAAAATAACTAATTTGTAACAGAAACAAAACCAAAGAGCAATGGCAATATACCTATTAAAAAGGCGCCATAATGATGCAACGAAAATTACCATCTGTACCCAACATGGCGCCCATCACCATACGTCAAAAAGCGCGCGCTTCCTGCATTCTTCCCGCCTTCGGGCGCTGACTTTTTACTTTTTTTTTCAAGGCAACGGTCATCAACTGGACATCCAGTTTGTTCTATATCCATTATGGATGACGATGGTATATAAAAACGGATTGTAGCAAGATAATGTCGATCAGTAGCCATCAGCCATCTTGCAAGATGAGAGTTCTGGTTAGTTCAACTGTTCCTTTGTCTTTTGTGAAGTTTTTGAAAAGTTGTTTTAGTGAATTTCTTTGTGTTGAGTTTTAACGTTCGGATTTTTGTGCGGCTTTCAACGACAGATTCGTTTATGGTCTAGAATAGGTTTTAATGAGGATCTAGTATTTGTGTTTTAATTATAGTTTTGTAGCCCCGGGACTTTTTAATTGCCAAAAAGATTACCGACCTATTTCTAATCAAATTAAATAGGTAAACTGCAAAACATAGAAATAGGAACAACAAAAGAGTATGGAAATAGATCTTAAAGATAAAAAGGTCGTCAGGTGCATCTCCGCATCTTGTAAATGTTGCAAATAAAATTGATTCTTTAGAGTTCAAAATAAATTAGAGATTGAAATATTAAGTCTCAGGCGGGACTTGAACCCGCAATCTTCTAAACCGGGCAATTGCTTTTTCCAAGTTAGCTACTGAGCCACTACGCCACTACTACTGGAGTTTTTACAAACTAACCAACTCGTATCTATTTCTAATTTAGACTCAAAATTGCTTTTTTCAAATGTGACTACACCTTTTAGACGCAAATTTTCGCTCTGCCACCATTCCAAAAGAAAGATACAATCAAAAATTACAATTACAAAGACGAAATGTCGCTAATGTGTAGAACAGATGCCAAATAATCATCTTAAACCGTTTTATAAATTAGAGAGTTTCAATCAAAGACAAGATTTCTTTTCCAGACATAATCTGTAATCTCTAAATGCAAAATTGGCGGAGAGAAAATAATTTGAACTCTCCTCCTCTTAAAGGAGTATGCTATATTTAGAATATCTCTGGCTATCTTCTCGGGGCGTATGGTTGGGAGCATATACTATGCTGTGCAAATAAAGTATGATCGTGAAAGACAAATAGTATGGTTATAACAATTTATGAGAAGTTTAATTGGGAACAAGTAGTAATTCAAGTCTTATTGGCCTTCATAGATCATTAGATTCAGTGAACACTTGCATAACATTAATACTTACATAATGTTTTAAATCGATTAAACAAAAGATTAATTCTATAAACGCAATAACAGGGTGTTAGGGTGAACAGTTGCATTACTTTGATTGTACTCATGATACTGATCAACTTTCTCTGAGTTTTATATAGATATCTCTACCTCCTGGGGTATATATTCGTGAGGATACGCCATTAGCCAGTTATCGTTGGTTGACAAAAAAAAAAAGTTAAATAATGCTTAATATCCCCGTAAACGGTCGGCGGCGTCCAGGTCGACCCAGGAAGAGGTGGCGGGACGACCTGCATATTGACGACCATTGGCCAGAGATTTCCCAAATCTTTTAAAAACTAGGAAACAATCAAAATCTTCCACTAACACAAAAAACCACAAGGACGTAATCCTTTGCTAAATATTAACAAAAACCCTATTTGTCCATAGATTATCGCCACCATCTTGGCCTTCGCCCGCGCAGCCCCATCGGGCCTCATCGCACCCCTAACAGCCGTAGTACCAGCAGCCACAATAGACCCTGGTGACATCGAAGCCGCAGCCATCAACGCTAAGGTCTTCGCCGATGACCAAGCCATAGCAGCCATCGACAAAGCCAGAGAACTAAAAGACCTCGCCATTGAAAACCACAACGAAAAGGTCGAGGAAGTCAACGATTTGGTCAAAGAGAAGAACGAGGAACTCTTCTGGTCTGTAGAAGACAAGAAATGGCAGGCGTTGGACGCTGTGAAAACCGCTGAAGCTCAAATCGATGGGTCAGTGGCCAACAACGCTGAAGCTTTAGCCAGATCTGCGTACGGAGGCATCATTGTACCAACATACTTGACATCGGTACCACAAGTGATTTCTCCTCTTGTATACACAGCGCCAGGACTCGTAGCGCCTGCTAAAGAGGAGGTGAAAGAAGAAACAAAAGACGAGAAGCTAGTCAAAACTGCTGAACCGGAGAAGGAGGAAATTAAGACTGAGAAAGTTGAAGAGGCTAAGCCAGAAGAGGAGAAGAAGGTAGATTTGCCGGCAGCCCCAGCGTTTACGCCCTTGGCATTGGCCCCAGCTGGTGTATACCCCGCTATCAAGCTGACGGAGCCCTGGGCAGCGCCGGCAGCGTATATCCCGCAGCCATACGTCGTACACACCCCGCTCTTGGCTCCAGCACCTCTGCCACTTATTAAACAATGGTAAATAGTGCTCAGAAATAAATTGTGATTTTATAACATTTAGCGTTGTGTATTTTTTTAGTGAATTATTTTAGAGGGAGAGATAGAGGGCAGAGGAAGCATAATATGCTGATGGTTTTTTAAGTGATCAGACCATCAAACTGAACAACTTTCTCTATGAGCCAAAATCGAAATCGCGATAAAAACATCGGCCTACTCGACCCGAATATATGGGACGGATGATTTTTTTTCGAGATTTTATTATTTGTCCAAAAGAGAAAGTTGTTCAGTTTGATGGTCTAAACATCCTTTTAAAAAACCGTCAGCATATTAAGTTGGACCCTGTATAGCTTTTCGGAGATAAAGGGAGTGAGAATGAGATTGTTAGTAAGAACTACATATTAAATCAGCATTTTAGAGACCTTCCTCCCGGGAGCAATTGAATAAATATCCCTACAGAAAGCAAGCTATTCAGGTTAGGAATAAAACCGAGATATTCTTCTAATATTCTTTTATTTGCACAATAAGAAAACGCCATACATTCACAGTGAACAAGGACGAAGGAAGTGACCGATAGCGACACCTACCGGTGACAAAATTAAGTACTACACAAGGGACAAAGAATCTGCCCATACAGCCACATCTTAGGGTGTTTTTAAATTTAACTCAACACTCCCACTAAATTTCAAATACATTAGATCAGATTCTTTATCCACAACTATTACTTACAGTTTACATAAGAATTACAAAATACTAGTTATCTGTTCCCTTAGAAATACAAATCTTTGAGTAGGCAATGGTTTTGTAAGAATGTCTGCTAACTGGAAATTACTCGGAACATATTTAATTTCAATTAAACCATGCTCTACTTTTTCTCGTATATAATTGTATTTCACATCAATATGTTTAGTGCGTTTGTGGTAAACAGGGTTGTGAATCAGTTTAATAGCACTCTGATTATCAACACATAACGTCACACAGTTATGGAATTCTCCCAAATCACATAAAAATTGTTTCAGCCAGAGAGCTTCTTTCGCAGCTTCACAGGCAGCTACAAATTCTGCTTCAGTAGTAGAGAGAGCAATAGTCTTTTGCTTCTGACTTGACCATGTTACAGGACCTCCATTCATTAAGTAAATGTAACCGGTAGTCGACTTCCTTGTATCAATATCACCAGCAAAATCGGAATCAGAATAGCCGATCAAACTATTGCTGTCTCCATATCTTATACACAAATCCTTACTATTACTTATGTACCTTATCACTCTTTTAAGAGCATTAACATGTTGCATACTTGGGTTATTTATATATCTACTTAACACATTTACAGTAAATGATATGTCTGGCCTTGAGACTGAACACAAAAACAATAATGAACCTATTGCTTCTCTAAAAGGAAAGTTTACAACCTCATCATCATCATTCTTTGTAATAATAACATTTACATCTGCGGGAGTACTTGCAGGGTTGGCATCACACATATTAAACCTTTTTATAATTTGTTCAATATACTTTTTCTGATGTATACAAATACAGTTCTCAATTTTACTTATTTCCATGCCCACAAAATATGATAATTCTATCACTTTTATTTGGAATTCCTGTCTCAAATAATCAATAATGTTTGTTATCAGTTGGTCACTTGGTGACAGAATAAGTGCATCATCTACATAAATTATTAGAATAGCTTTTACATTGTTAAAACTTCCAATATAAACACAGTTGTCAGCCTGAGATTGAATAAAATCATATTTCTTTAAAAATTCAGTAAATTTTTTATTCCAGCATCTGGATGCTTGCTTTAACCCATACAACGACTTGTTCAATCTCAAAACTTTATCCCTAGCTACAGTCACACCATCAGGAATTTCTAGATAAATTTCCTCATTGAGGTCCCCGTTTAGAAAGGCAGTCTTAACATCAAACTGTTTAACTTTTAAATTGTACTTAGCAGCAAGACTAAGAAGTATTCTGATAGAATCATACCGAGTAGTCGGTGAAAATGTTTCCTGATAGTCTAACCCTTTTACCTGAGTGAATCCTCGGGCACATAAACGAGCCTTGTAACGTGTGATTCTCCCGTCAACATCACTTTTTACTGCAAACACCCATCTAGATGTTATAGTCCTTTGATCTATTCGTTTAACAGGACTCCAGGTCTGATTTTCTTCATGGGCAGCCAGTTCTTCTTCTATAGCCTTGGACCATTCATTTCTCTCTGGAGAATTTACTGCCTCTTCATAACATGTTGGTAATATCATCTCAACAATGTTTGCTTCCAAATTTCTATTTCTTCGGGGTCTCAAGTTAATATTGTTACGTACAACATCTTCTAACTCCTGTGACGGTTCATATGTAGTATCATCACTACCGCAGCTAATCAAACTATCCTCATTTGATGAACCTTCTGGTGATGTACTTTCTTCATTCTGAGGAATTACAATGTTTTCTTCTTCATTTCGATCTTCGTTTATACATATTCTTGCAATATTCTTTCTAATGTCTGGAATTTTATTTTCATCAAAATTTACATTTCTTGATATTTTTATTTGTTTTGTTATCGGATCAAACATTCTGTAGTTACTATTATCATAACCTACTAATATCATCTTCTCACTTTTCTTTTCGAGTTTAGTTCTCAACTGATCAGGAATATGGACATAACCTTCACATCCAAACACCTTTATGTGTTCCAAATTTGGTTTTACACCATTCCAATTTTCAAACGGAGTTTTATTGACCGTCTGACTAGAGGAAGTTCTGTTCAATAAATATACTGCACAGTTGATGGCTTCCGCCCATAAACTCAATGGAGTATCTCGTGCATACAACATTGATCTAGCGCTTTCAACTATGGTTCGCATTTCCCTCTCAGCACGTCCATTCTGCTCCGGGGTGTATGGAGCAGTACATTCATGGATTATACCCTCCTTATCCATAAACTCTTTAAAGGCATTATTTACATATTCTCTGCCATTATCAGTATGTAATATCCTCACATTATGTTGAAACTTATTGTTTATAATAGCATTATACCTCGTAAAGTATTCCAAAGCCTCACTCTTGTTCTTCATGAAATATACATGCCGATAACTAGTTGCTGCGTCTTTAAATAATATAAAGTATCTCATACCTCGGATCGATGTGTGACTCATGGGTCCGCATACGTCGCTGTATACTAAGTCACCTGGCTGTAGTTCTCCTCGAACAGACTTCTTAAACGGTAAACGGCTTTGTTTTCCATATGCACACGCTTCACATGTAAAGTCTATATTCTTGTCGTTGATTTTTAGTCCATCAACTACACTGTTAGCACTCATATTTTTAATTTCCTTGAGATTTACATGTCCTAGTCTCTCATGCCACACTTTCAGATCACTTTGAACCAAGTTACACATCTCAGGAATCACTGTCTTTATGTTTAGTTCATACAAGTTATTATTTTTCAATGTTGCACTCATGACCATTACATTGTCTTTGTAAATAGTAGCACTGGTGTTCTTCTTAACAATTGTGAAACCTTTACGCATCACTATGCCCTCCGAAAACAAATTTCTTCGTAAATTAGGCACATACAGTACTTCATCTAGTATACTGTTCTCCCACTGACCATTGACATATCGTTTAATCAAAACATTTCCTTTTCCTAATACTTGTAGGGTCTGTTTGTTTCCCAGGCTCAACGACTTTTCACATTCTTCAAATTCTTGAAATATTTCTCGTCTAAAGGTCATATGAGCCGATGCACCGCTATCCATTATCCAAGTATTTTCTTCTGTAGCACTGTTGCCATTATCTTCAACATTGAATGCTAGCATTGTACCTTCTTCATCAAGAGGTTTTCTAAAATTCTTCTTAGGAGCACGGCATTCATTTGCAAAATGCCCCCTCTTTCCACAGTTGTAGCATTCAAAGCGATGACGTGAGAATTTGTTTTGATTTTGATTGTTGCTTCTTTCACTACTAACGGAATCCATCGGGTTTTGTTTATTCTGTTTTCCTTTTTGATTGACAACTACAAGAGCAGTTTCATTTTCTTCTTCACATGTGATACTAGCCTCTTCATCCAAGAGACGGGCTGTCAGATTGATTATAGTCTGTTTTGTCGCATCCATCGACATCCAAGCCTGCCGAAAAGATCTATATTTTTGGGGTAATGTTCCCAAAATCTTCGTAATGATGGCTGTATCACTGAGGCTTTCACCGCACTCTTTTAGTTGTTTTGCCATGTTCTCAATTTTCGAGATGTGTTGAGCAATGCCATCACTAGGCGCCATTTTGTACTGGTAAAATCTCTCATGAATCATCATTTTCTGTAATTCGCTTTTCTGTTCATACACCGACTCCAACTTATTCATAATTTCAAGGGCAGTATCACAATTTTCCACCAGAGTTATCTGGTTTAGATCCATGGACGAAGTGATGATGAACATCGCCATCCCGTCACTTTTTAGCCATTCACTTGAGTTTAAAACTGGTTTAACAGTAGTAATATCTATACCTTTTGCCTTCAAACAACATCTTATTTGAAACTTCCACTGTTTGAAATTGTTTCCATTAAATTTATCCACATTCATTGACCTCGCCGCTTCCATTTTGAGGTTATGATGACAAAACGTGTCTTAAAAAAATCTTCTTAGAACTTGTGAAGTATCTTCTTTACTGTCTTCTGAGCTTCCTGGGCCCATAACCTATTCAGGTTAGGAATAAAACCGAGATATTCTTCTAATATTCTTTTATTTGCACAATAAGAAAACGCCATACATTCACAGTGAACAAGGACGAAGGAAGTGACCGATAGCGACACCTACCGGTGACAAAATTAAGTACTACACAAGGGACAAAGAATCTGCCCATACAGCCACATCTTAGGGTGTTTTTAAATTTAACTCAACACAAGCTTCAAACAAATAAGCGGCCGCTGTCGGTGCACTCCCACATAACGGGCGTTGGACGACGTACGAACAGGTGCGCGCATACCCGGCCGAGTGTGTGCATCTATTCGTACGTCATCGAACGCGGGGCGCACCGACAGCAGCCACGTGTTTTCTATAGGGATATTTATTCATGTGCCAGAAGGGAGTAATATTTTTATGTTCATATGCCAGTTTCATAGAGACCTATTTCACACACACTGACACTCTCTTCTGCCTATCTCTCACCCTATCGCTAGTCATCATTCTCCTTTCTTACTCTGCTCTCTTTCTAAAGAGGAGTTTCAAGTGTACAGTGAGAGAAATATGTCACAAAACAAAACTAAAATAAACTTTAACACAAATCAACACAGCCTACAATCGCGTACACAACCAGCTAAGCAAAGATAGCAAACAGTTAAATATATTGCTAAAACCTACACAATAAATCAAGCAGGTACTGCATTGGTTAATGTCAAGTGATATACAAAGTAAGTAATGAATGAGTCATGGTACTTTTGACAGGGCTGCACAGCCAAGGCCCGCTTTATCAGTGCCACTGTCATTATTAGCCTATTATACGTCCCACTGGGCTGCGTTCAGAACCTACGGGTGCGGTTGTTTGGTTGTTTTTCAATCGAAGGTGCGGAACGAACAGTTGTTTTTCAGCTCGCCAAAAGGTACGGAACGATCCCGGTTGTTTTATAACCTCAAATTTTGACATTGACAGTAATATGGGTTTCCATCATTTCCAAATACAATAAAAACTCATCTTCCATGCTAAAGAATCAAAGAGTGAATAAATATAAATTGAAAAAAACTAACTTTTATTCAAAATGAGCAAAAAGTCAAGTAACCACAGATAATCAAAACGTCAGAGTGTTTTTTAACCATCTAATTTGATGGTTAAAAGTTGCAACCCGTCAGAGGTACGGAACGGATGAGTTGTGACAACCGAGTTGCAAAGGGCGTTTTTTCACCGAGGCTCTGAACGGCGTTAGTGCGAAAAGTTGCACCCAGAGTGCACTCTGGGCGTAGGTTCTGAACGCGCCCCTGCAGGGCAGAGACACTACCCTCAGGGATGTATGTACGTTAGTCCACCACGCGTGCACAATGCGGATTGGTAGACTTCACATACGCATCAGAATTTCTTCTTCAGCGTAATATGCAGGTTTCCTTCACCGTTTGAGAGCAGCTACAAATTGAACAACTTAATCTTTGGGACTAACATCGAAATCGAGAAGAAAAATCTGCTGAACTCAGACACATTTTTACCCGACTGCTCCAGAGAGAGGGTTATGTTTTTCGAGCGTATGTCTGTATATTTGTATGTCTATTTCTCTGGCACGCCCTACAGCCTAAACGGCTTGATGGATTTTATCGTATGAGGTGTCATTAGATTCGTGAAAATTGTGAGAGTGACATAGGCTATATAACTTTGGCTGGCGTCTGCGAATGAAAAAAGAGAGGGGGAATGAACAATTATTGTTTCTTAAAAATTACAATATGGGTATCAAATGAAAGCTAGTAAACAGACGATTCCAAATATGTATATATTTTAGAACCTTTATGTTACCGTTTTTCGATTCCGATTTTAATGCAAAAGAGAAAGTTGTTTAGTTTGATGACCTGATCATCTTCTTAAAAAACAGTCAGTATTTTAGAAGGACCCTGTTTATCTCGGTGACATTGAAATGAGTCGACATTTAGAGGTGGTTCATCAAACTGAACAACTTTTCCTATGGGAGCAAACCTGACATTGCAAAATAAAAAATCTGCTGTTCATACATTTGAGACAAGTAGGCTTTATTTTTTTGGTGTGATTTCAGGTTTGTTCCCTTAGAAAAAGTTGTTCAGTTTGATGGTCTGAACCACCCCTGAAAATTTGTCGCCTCATTTCAATTACACCTTGTTAATGTGTAAAATACCCTGGATACCTTCGTCGAAAGGTGGATGGTGCTGGCTTAGGACAGGGATGGATGGAGGATAAAGAGGAAGGCATTTGCCCAGCAGTGGGATGAAATAGGTAAACAAAAAAGAAAGATGCGTAAAAACTGTCTCGCAATTGGCCCGCAAATCGTAAAAGTTGACCAGCTCTAAAATACATATTTATAATCAGAATGCATAATATGCATTCCAGTTTTCAATGTCAAATTGCAGTTTGCATACGCCTTCTTTCTCCCTTATTGTTTGTTCTCGAATCTATCGAGTTTTTGTTAAGAACTAAGGTAAGAGAAGAACACATCATCATCATCATGTCAGCCGATAGACGTCCACTTCTGGACACTAAAATAAAAGAAGAACGCATCGTCTCAGCCGATCTTTGACAATTTATATGTGGACTGGTTACGCGTGTAATTCTACTAACAAACATTTCTGCCACTTTTTGCGGGGGGTGAGGTAACATGAAATCCGCAACTTTGGATTTTATTCCCCATAACTTTAGATTCTAATTTTGAATGTTAAAAATCATGAAAAGTAGTCTCGTGTGAACCCCAAACGTTCTAAGTTCGAAGTTATTATTTCGCAATTATAGACTGTCTCGTTTAGTGATAAGGTGTTAATTGAATGTAAATGCACAAGATCAATTGTGCTTACACCGTGGCAGAGGGGAAATGCTACCGCAAGGCTAGTCCTTATAATAATTAGTCAAAGCAGCCGATAGACGTCCACTGCTGAACATAGGCGTCTCTCGCAGATCGCCACAACGACCGGTCCTGCGTTGTCCTCATCCAACGGGTTCCCGCCGCCTTCACCAGGTCGACGGTCCACCTTGTGGAGGGCCTACCCACGCTGCGCTTTCCAGTACGGGGTCGCCACTCGATAACTTTTCGGCCCCATCGGTTATCGGTTACGATTATCGGTATTTTCTTATTCTACATGAATGAATGAATGAATGAAATATACTTTATTTACACCAAAAGCAAAATACAAAACACAATGTATATGTATATGCAAACGACTATATTCCCCGAGGGGGTAGTCAGAGATGTTCTGAAATCTCAGAGCATCCACGTTTCACCAGTAGTACCGAAACTCTGTCCCGACAATACACACAATGGGAAACAAAACTGATGATGGTACAAATAAGGCGGCCTTATCGCTAATAAGCGATTATAAGCTAAGAAGCGAACATGATCAAATCCAGTTTTCCATAAGTCAAGTTCTAAAGTTGATGACAATGAACGTCGGTGGTGGGTTGCAGAGAGATATGGACACTCAATCATGATTTCCCTGGTTCGAATCCGCACAGACGATATGCCATATACAACGTGTTAATGAATAAGCGCAAAACCTCATTGATAACAAACAACTGATTTATAACAAAATAATTAGATTGAAACAATAATTTCATTATTTTGATTAAAGTTCGCATTTTAAGTTTTGAGGCAAAAATGTTTTGTTATCATTTCAGCAATGAATGAAAGCGTTCACGTGCTCATGGATACATTTTAAGAATCTTGTTTTGGTAGTAAGTAGGGTGAGAGTGCCCGAGCGGTGGGTTGAGATCGAGTTCAGTAAATTTTTTTCTAAATTATTTAAAACTAGCTGTTACCCGCGACTTCGTCTGCGTAGAACTACTACTTCGTGTAAATTTGTTTGGACTGAATAGGCTCTGAAACTATAATGAAACGATTCTAATGAAGCCGGCACATTGAATTATTGAGATTAACATAGGTAGACTTTTCCTGACCCTGATCCCTGACTTAACTTAGTTTAATACGTTTTTGTATACGACATTTTTTGTTTTTCCTTCTTTGGTCAAAACATGTAGGTTTTGTGGACTCGATACTCGTGAGCACGCCACATACAGTTGCCCATGGGAGAAACAGTTTTTTTCTAAATGAACACCAGCTACTTTGAGTGTCTGTCCTTGAGCTTTGTTTATCGTCATAGCGAATGCTGCTTTCAGGGGAAATTGTACTCTTTTGAATTGGAATGGAAAATCGGTAGGGATTATTGGAATACGGGGAATTAACACTTCTTCTCCCTTTGCTGTTCCTGTCATAATTATTGCTCTCACAATATTGCGTCCCAGGTGTGTAATTTGTAGACGTGTGCCATTACACATTCTTGGTGCGTCAAGATTTCGCATCAACAGGACCGGGACACCTACTTTTAGCCTCAACTTATGGGAAGGCACCCCCGATAATTCTAAGGAGTTAAGAAATTCTACAGGGAACGATGTCACTTGCTCAGTGTCCATGACATTGTCTACGGACAGATACTCAACAAAATCACCTTCCACATCTGACATGATTTGTTCGTTGATCTGCCCCACTACTTCGTTTGTCGGTGCTAAAATTGCCCTTTCGCACAGCCATTGTCTGTTCTTCATATTGGTTGCAAGATCGGGATAGACGTTGTTCTTTAAGTCATCCATGTTACAGACAACATTACAAAATTCACGATTCAATGTAATCATTCCGTCACTATTTGTTTCCATACGGTCTTCTCCGATTTTCAGAAGAGCATCCGCATATTGCACCAATTGTGTATCACTGTGCAGTTGTACTCGCATATTTGTAGTCAGACAAAAATTTTTTACATGCACCCATAATGGAGACGCTTTTAAACATGCATTTATTTCATCTGCCGGCGTGCCTCTAGTAATTACCGGCAGAGTCTGTCTAAAATCGCCAGCTAAAAGTACCACCATACCACCCATGATACTTTGGTTACTCTTAATATCTTTTATGGTCCGATCTAGTGCTTCTATCGCTCTTTTGTGGGACATGGTACATTCATCCCAAACCAACAGCGTACATTGCTGTAACATTCGTCCACGGTCACTATTTTTAGTAATGTTACAAACTGGCATTTCCTCATGAGCTAAGTTCAATGGCAGTTTAAGTACTGAATGTGCCGTTCGGCCACCATTAAGTAACGTAGCTGCTATTCCAGAAGAAGCTACAGCAACAGCAACTCCTTTATCTTTACGAATTTGGGCTAAAAGTAAATTTAAAAGAAATGTTTTACCCGTGCCTCCTGGCGCATCCAAAAAGAATAAACCACCTTCGCCACTTTCGATTTTTTGCACAACATTCTCAAAAACTAATCTTTGTTCTGGGTTTAGACGCGGAACAGACTCAGTTATTTGTTGTTGTAAAGAAGCAGCATCGTAACTCAATTCTCTTATTATATCACTGCAAACTTCCCCAGTACCAAAATTCATCAAAATCGGTTCAGCGGTTTAGGCGTGAAAACGAAACAGACAGACTGTCTATGTCTTTCCCCAAGGTTCCATCTATCTCTATACCAAAATTCATTTAGTAGGCATATACGATACATAACTGCTCCCTGCGTTATCTATCACTCGCATAATTACGGGATCGGGATCGGGATCGGGATAAAAGGTTGCCTTTGTCCTTTTCCAAGGTTCCATCTATCTCTATACCAAAATTCATTTAGTAAGGATATACGATACACAACTGCACTCTGCGTTTCCACCCGTATAATTCCGGGATCGGGATCGGGATCTGGATAAAAAGTACCCTATGTCCTTTCCCAAGGTTCCATCTATCTCTATACCAAAATTCATCAAAATCGGTTCAGCGGTTTAGGCGTGAAAAGGTAACAGACAGACAGAGTTACTTTCGCATTTATAATATTATAAGTAGGGAAGTAGGGATAGGGATAGGGATTTTGAAAAAAATTACCTACGTTGAAACCGTGATAATTCGATTCTGCTCTCGATTCTAAACAAACTACTTTCTAGTTTTGCGTTAATTCATTAACACGTTGTATACCAATGAGTTTTTCTAACTTATGTACGTAATAGCGACTGCTCTCAAACGGTGAAGGAAAACATCGTGAGGAAACCTGCATACGCTGAAGAAGAAATTCTGATGCGTATGTGAAGTCTACCAATCCGCATTGTGCACACGTGGTGGACTAACGTACATACACCCTCCCTGATACGATCAGAAAGGTCAGATGCAGTGACTACAGGGTGTTTGGGTAAACATTTGCATTACTTTAAGGGCTGATTGTACCCATGATAAACAACTTTGACGGCCCGATTGCACAGTCGGTAGTGAACCGCCTGCTGTGTCGAGGGTCGCGGGTTCGAATCCCGTAAGGGACACATATTTGTATCATGAATATTTGTACCCGAGTCATGGACGTTTGTATCTATATATGTATTCTATATCGTTGTCTAGTTATCATAATACAAGAACAGGCTAGATTCTGGTACTTTAAATGTGACAATAGATAATTTGTGTGACAATGTCCAAGGTTTTTTTTTCCTAAAAATCCAATACCAAATTCGCAAATAAACATTTGGACTTTCCATACCAAAATGCAATCAGCAGATCAAACGTTCGTTCGACATCAAAAACAAATTTATCAATCAAATATTCTTTATTTCCACCAAAAACAGAAGCAGCAAGAAATACCTAAAGAGAGAAGAACAAGAGGCACAAAATAAGGCGGTCTTATAGCTAAGAAGCGATTTATTCTAAGAAACCTTTGTCAAAACATTGACGATGCAAGACAAAAAATTAAAACCGACTACAAAACTAAAAAAAGTAAAACATAACCCTCCTTCTGGTGCAGTCGGGTAAAAATATACGCGTCGAATTGAGAACCTCCTACGTTTTTTTTTCCGTCGGTTATAAACCTGACACCCACTCAAATAACAAACTACTTAAAAATCAAAAAGATATCAAGCGTAAACAGTCATTAATTAACGTTTTGACGAAAACAACGTTAAAAATACAAAATTAGGTATAAATATGCAATACGGTGTAATCTCCAATTAATTTGCGCTGTCCTTTCTGCGTTACATTAGTCATTCTATGCCCTAGTTAATTTTGGTGGGTTCCACTTGGGGCGGTTAAATGCATCTTCTGAACCGAACAGAACAATAATTTTATTGAAATCTACATACATTAAGGGAATATAATTCGGACCGCGCTCCATATAAACGAATTCTGGTGATATTTTCAATACTAACCAATTAAAGTTAATGACATTTTTCAAGAATAATCCAGAAACGAATCTCTATGTTTGTATGAAGTTTGTCCAAGATTTTCGTAAAAATGTATCGTTTTAAAGTTACAGTGCCTCAAAGATTTCTATACAAATCTTAAATAAATCCTAGCACTAAAACTGTATATTTTAACGAAAAACTGACTTCACACAAACATAGAGATTAGATTCTAGATTTTTTCTGAAAAATTTCACTGACTTTAATTGGTTCGCATTGAAAATATCACAAGACTTCGTTTGTATGCAGCGCACATTTACGCATTCGATATAAACTTCTCTTAATAGCTCTACTTGCTGTCAGAGTCCATCATCCATCCATCACAGCCCTTGATCAGTCCGTCCTCGGACATAGGCCTCCTCCATATTTCTTCGTGACGTTCTGTCCCTCGCCAGTTGGGGCCCACGTGTCTCCTAAAATCACTGACCCATCTTTCTGGTGGACGGCCTCTACCACGCGTGGTTTCTCTAGGCCTCCACTCCAGTGTTTTTCTGGTCCAACGCTCAGTATCCATACATGCAACGTGGCCTGTCCATCTCCACTTCCGGCGTTCTATAGTGGCTACCACATCCGCGACCTTTATATTTCGCCGAATCCACTCATTGCGCTTACGGTCTAGCAGCGCGATGCCGAGCATTGATCTCTCCATTGCTCGTTGCGCGACTGAGTTTTTCGGCGGACTTCTCTGTCAGTGTAGTGGTCTCCATGCCGTAGGTCAGTACCGGGAGGATACAATGGCTGTACACTCTCGTCTTGAGGTATTGTGGTATGTTTGGAGCCTAGTATACAACGTGTTAATGAATAAGCGCAAAACCTCATACACCCCAACTGATTTATAACAAAATAATTAGATTGAAACAATAATTTTATTATTTTGATAGTTAAAATTTAAAGTTATTCGCATTTTAAGTTTTCAGGCAAAAATGATTTGTTGTCATTTCAGCAATGAATGAAAGTGCTAACGTGCTCATGGATACATTTTAAGATACTTGTTTTCGTAGTAAGTAAGGTGAGTGTGCCTGAGCGGTGGGTTGAGATCGCGTTCAGTAAATTTTAAATTTTTCAAACAAATTATTTACCATTTTGAAAAAAATTACATGTGTTGAAACCATGATATTTCGATTCTGCTCTCGATTCTAAACAAATTACTTTCTAGTTTTGCGTTAATTCATTAACACGTTGTATGTTTATTTGCCCCATATGCTGTCAGAGTAAACAAATTGATTGATTCATTCATTGATAATTTGTGTGACAATGTCCAAGATAATTCATTGAGTATTTTCAAACTGCCTCCATACGCCTCAAACCTGTCCGAGGAATAGGTGCACTGCCATCTGAATGAGCGTCCTACATCATCTACAGGGTCTACAGGGTAGTTTAAGCCTAAGTGTAATGCAACTGTTTACCCTAACACCTTTAAGTTTAAGGGGTGATTGTACCCATGATACTCAACAACTTTCCCCAAGAAACTGATAGGAAGTTAGCAAAAAAGCGGGCTTATGTGGGGACACGGCGTCTCATACGCATCCCTTTGCGTTAACTCCGCGACGTTATACACTCTCGGACACATTCGACGGTGCTCGGCCGCGCATGCGTGCCCCGAACGCATCGGCTCACGAATTAACGAAAAGGGGTACGTAGAGTGTATGAGACGCCGTGTCCCCACATGATGAAGCTAGACTAAGTCACAATTGTTACTAACTCCAATGGATCAATGTTGGAAAGAATAATTTTTTTTTAGCCGTTATGTCGGGTTAAAAGAACAGTGCATAGTAGAAACGGTCGCAGTTAGTTAATGCTCCAGCGGCCGTCGTTTGCACTGCACCAAAATTACTTCATCGCAAAGATTATAATCTAAACAAAGGACTTGCTTGTGATAGCCGTGTATGGGAGTATGAGACTCTGTTTAAAAACAATAGTAACTTAACATACCTTGGGTCATCGGGATAAGAAATAAACGACATTATCGACGTTTAATAAATTTTTGGTCCAAATGTGAAAGTGCCATCAAAAACGAATGCAATACAGGGTCCAACTTAATATGCTGACAGTTTTTTTAGAGGATGATCCGACCATCAAATTGAACAACTTTCTCTGTGGCACCAAAATCGAAATCGCGAAAAATAAAACAAAAAATCTGTTATTTGCAATGAATATGTCATGTCCGAAAATATAAATTGATATCATTAGCATCCTTTTAAACTAAGAGTTTCCCCATCAAACTGAACAACTTTTACTATGGGAGCAAACCGATCGATCGGAGCAAAAATAAAAACCGGTCAAGTGCGAGTCGGGCTACTCGCGCACCGATGGTTCCGTACCATATACATACGTAACGCAACATATTCACTAAAATTAGTTAAATTAAATTACATTTTTTAATTTTTTTTAAATTTTCTTCGGGTCCTTATACAAGACCGACTCACACTTGGCCGGTTTTTATTATGTTTTTTATTATACTGTAGAGTTTGCTCTATAATCACAACAAGTTTGACGCTTGTATGTATTACCGTTTTAACGATAGATCGAGAAGAAAAAACGTTGATAAAAACTAGTTTGGATGGATGGAACTAAACTGGATGAGGACCCCCCTTAAATTTTAACGTTTTGACATTTCTATTATTTGTTAACAAATCCGTCGTAATAAAACGTATTCTGTGAAAATTTCAACTGTCTTGCTATTACGGTTCAAAAGTTACAGCCCTAAATAGGTTGGACGGACGGACGGACAACGTAGGCTTAGTAATAGGCATAGGGTCCCGTTTTCACCCTTTGGGTACGGAACCCTAAAAATCAGGTCTTGCATATATTCGTGTCGAGTCGGTACTGCAGTTTTGTATGAGACAGCTAATTTTCGATTAGTTTTTCTCTATGTTGGCTCCATAGTAAAATTTGTTCAGTTTGATGGGTAGACTCATAGTTTGAAAAGATGCTAATGGTATCAATTTCACCCTGTATTCTAGATATAGAAGACCAGCGGCCGTAGTATGACAGCGGGATATCGCGCTATCAAAAAGGTTACTATAAACTCGATGATTATTTGAATGACCAAAATGTCTGGTCTTGACAATGTTACACTATGTAATTTAATATTGGATTTATGTAATTGTACTTTGTATATTTTGTTTCGTTTAAAAGAAGTGTGTTGTAGAGTTTCTGGCCGCATCTTCTCTACAACGGAACACCTTCCGACGCGGTGGTAGATTCAAAAACATGACGTCAAAAAGTTATCTATGTGATATTATTTTGAATAAACAATTTTGACTTTCGCGTCTTTTGCGCGCGAATGACCGAGATAAAAGGCGTGAAATTTATCGCGCGCGAGCATCATACTACGGCCGCCAGAGTTCCAACATAACCCAAACACGTCCATTTCACTTTTTATAGCAATGAAAACGAAATCGTTTCCACTGACATCTTTCTATTCTCATCACGCTCTCAAATAACGGGGTGAGCAGGACGTATGTCAACAAACTGTTTGGTAACACATGACGTGGGTTTGTACCTTAACCTAGTTTATCCAACTGTGACAAAAGGAAGGTAATGTGTATATTGCTGCTCCAGTTTAGATAATCTTTTTTAAGTTTTAAAACATTTTAGGCCTTCGATGTACGTGATGGCGTGATAATAGTCTGAATTGACCACAAGGTTGAGTGGGAGTGGTAAAGATACGAGGTGACAAAGTAAGGGTTAAAAGAGCACGACTATGTTCCCCGAGGGGGTAGTCAGAGATATTCTGAAACCTCAGAACATCCACATTTCACCAGTGGTACCGAAACTCTGTCCAGTGTGACGGGGGGTGAGCCCGTCGCCACATAATGGACAGTGGGTACAATACATGCCTCGAAATTGAAGCATGCAGGTTTCCTCACGATATTTTCCTTCACCGAAAAGCCAGTGGTGTTACAAATTGTACATAAATTCCGAAAAACTCATTGGTCCAGGCCGGACGGGGAAAATACCAATTTTCAAAACTCTACAAATAACTGGACTATACTCCTAGCCAATAAGTTAAAATAACTCGTTTCCATTTTCAGGCTCGAGTATTTGCTAACTGCTAGAAGCCAGGAGTTAGTGTAATATTTCATTGACCTGTAACTAAAGATCGGCAATATCAAACATCAAATATCAAAACCTTTGACTAATTATTATAAGGACTAGCCTTGCGGTAGCATTTCCCCTCTGCCACGGTATAAGCCTAATTGATCTTGTGTATTTACATTCAATTTAACACCTTATCACTAAACGAGACAGCCTATAATTGCGATATAATAACTTCGAACTTAGAACGTTTGGGGTTCACACGAGACTACTTTTCATGATTTTTAACAATCAAAATTAGAATCTAAAGTTATGGGGAATAAAATCCAAAGTTGCGGATTTCATGTTACCTCGCCCCCCGCAAAAAGTGGCAGAAATGTTTGTTAGTAGAATTACACGCGTAACCAGTCCACATATAAATAGTCAAAGATCAAAACAAATGTCACCCCTTTTTAGTGTTCCGTACCAAAATTTAAAAAAATACGGATCAGTAATGGAATCATCTCGATTCTCGGTGTTTGTCCGTCCGTCTGTCACAGGCATTTTTCTCAAAGAACCTAAGACATAGGAAGCTGAAACTTGACACGGATGTGGCAATTAATGGTCCAATGTCATAAATGAAGTCAAAAACTCATAATTTATGTATTAGGTGGCAATTTCGGGAGGTTGAACGGGTTGAAGGGAAACTGAATAAATGAGTCTAGCATATCGTGTATCAATTGAAAGCTTATCGTCGTTGATACTTCAATAGGGTATTTGCATATAAAATAAAGGATCTATTGATGGCATCCGTATTGAATATGAATTTTGAAAAAAGTACTGGATATTGTAAGAGAAAATCGACAAAGAAAGTATTTTTTTTGTCTACTTTAGTCACGTGATCGTAAACGACTGTAATTGGCCGAATGTTTGATGACGTCAACTGCTTGTAAACAGTTGCGTGTAGAGTGTGAGTGTCGTACAAAGTTAACGTCATCGTGACGTCACCTGCTTGTAGCCACGTATATTGTCAGGAAAAGCGTTTTCGCGGGATATTTAAATTTTTTTTTTTTTTTTATTTATTGTTCAATTCACACATTTTTCACAAATAATTACATATTTTATTCCATAGCAGGAAACCGTGCAGCGGTTTATGTGCTAGGAATGAATCGTTACACTTGATCGCTTGTTGCTAGGTTAGTGTAGGTAAGTAGGTATCTTATGCATACGTAACATTTTTTGTTATCGTTTTTTCTTGTAAAATATACATTTTCTATCGAGTCCTTAGATATCAGTGATTAACGTAGAACAGTTTTTAAAAACCTGTCAAATACCCTATCTGTCACATGTCGGACGGGGAAAATTATTCAGGAAGAAGGTAAAACGATGTATCCACAGCTTTGACTAATTATTATAAGGACTAGCCTTGCGGTAGCATTTCCCCTCTGCCACGGTATAAGCACAATTGATCTTGTGCATTTACATTCAATTTTACACCTTATCACTAAACGAGACAGCCTATAATTGCGAAATAATAACTTCGAACTTAGAACGTTTGGGGTTCACACGAGACTAATTTTCATGATTTTTAACATTCAAAATTAGAATCTAAAGTTATGGGGAATAAAATCCAAAGTTGCGGATTTCATGTTACCTCGACCCCCGCAAAAAGTGGCAGAAATGTTTGTTAGTAGAACTACACGCGTGAACAGTCCACATATAAATGTTATGAAAATGCGAGTTGAAAAATATCTTTCATTACTTTGTTCAATTTTATTTTTCACTAAACCCAGAAACACTGATATCCCTACATCTTTATAAATTAACAGGTCTTTTCAGTTAATAGGTTTTTTATGCAGTCGGGTTTTTTGTTTATCTTAATAATTTAGTTTATATCATACTTTTTAGTCCTGTGTCGAAACGGTAACACAAAAGTAGTATAATATTTATATATTTGGAATCGTCTGATTACTAGCTTTCATTTGATACCCATATTGTAATTTTTAACAAAAAAAAAATTGTTTATTTCCTCTGTCTTTTTTAATTCATAGACGCCATCTTAAAATAATATACCCTATGTCACTCTCACGATTTTTACGAATCCAATGACACCTCATACGTTAAAATCCATCAAGCCGTTTAGGCTGTAGGTCGTGCCAAAGAAATAGAAATACAAACATACATACATACATACATACATACATACATACATACATACATACGCTCGAAAAACATAACCCTCCTTCTGTCGCAGTCGGGTAAATAGTCATGTAAAGTCTGAAAAAAATTATTAACATCTGAAATAAGGTGTAGATGGCGGGAAAATCAGGCTGGCACTAACTTGCATAGTTAACCCCCGACGCAAAAAGAGGGGTGTTATTTTATTTCTGTATCCAAAAAACGAGTACCAGTGTAAAATGATCTTTGGTTACTTCGTGACTACATTATACTCAGTAAGTATCAGTTTATAGTGGTTGTCAGCAAACGAACCATGTTAAACAACGAAACACTAGTTGCTGGAGTCCCGAATCGCAGCGCAGAAGTGCTGCAAAAAGCATCGATTGAGTCGCGATGCAGCATCGATGCAAACGCGATACAGCCATGCAAAACTTTCGTAATATTTGATCAGTTATTCGTCGACAGCCTTTGCCACAATGCACACGCGCGTGTGCATCGCTACAATCATGCGTTTGAATCGTTACAAACTAGTGTAGCGATAAAGTCACGCGATAGACAAACGCGCGTTTTTAGCGCTGCAAAAAGTCGCCTATTTTGACTAGACCGATGACAGTTTGACACTATCATATGAAAATCTCTATTTTATACTTTTTCTATGCCATGAGATTCTGGCCGTCCGGATAAGGGTAGCAAGATAAGATAAGATAAATATTCTTTATTTGCACACCAAGAATAGAACAATTTAAAACAAGAATGAGAAGGGTACAAAGGGCGGTCTAATCACTAAGAGCGATTTCTTCCTGACAACCATTGGATGGAAGAACTATTTACAGAGACAAATGCTACGGCGGTGCACTATTAGGTACCTATGTACCTGTCTACATATATAGAGTAATTATAATTTATACATACATACATACAAATACATATACAGGTGTCTCAAAAGAAATTTTATATTTAGTGGATCGATTAAAAAAAAAGTAAGCCGTATATAGAAAAAATGTTTATTAATTATTGAAATACACTTTTTGGGGATTTATTTCTTAAAAATGATATCGTCTAAATGTAGACCCTCGCGTTCTCGGCACTCATTTAATCGAACAGTAAAATTACTTATGACGGCTCGGCAGGTGGATTCAGGGATGGCTGCCATTTCGTGACGGATATTTTCTTTCAAATGGGCCAGTGAAGTCGGTTTATCGGGTTTCTGATGTTTGCGTTTTGGATTCGTGTTTGCGTTTTGGATTCGTTGCACTCCAGTAGCGGCAGTTCTGCTTATTTACGTGGCCATTAAGATGAAAATGAGCTTCATCCGAAAACAAAATGTTGGTAAACGTTGAAAATCGCTCAATCACCTGATTTACGAAATGAAGCCTCTGACTGCACCAATTGAATTTTGTAGGGGTGCAGCTTTAGGTCTTTGTGCATGATGCGATGTAATGATGATCTATGCACATTTAAAGCACTTGCGCGCTTCCGAATTGAAAGGTTCGGGTCGTCACGAATAGACTGATTAACATTCTCCACGTTTTCTACCGTTCTTGATGACCTAGGTCGCCCGGATTTTGATTTATCTAGCGTTTTACCGGTCTCTTCAAACTTTTTAACCCAATGTCGAATGAGAGGAATGCTTGGCGCATCATTTAAGTGGCGAAAACCTCGAATACTGCAGAATTTTCTACGCGCTACAGTCGCCGAATCACCGTTTTTGTAAAACTCTCGCACGCACAACGCGCGGTCTGCTCCCGAGAAACGCTCCATAGCGACTGAATTCCCAAGAGCCAGGCTACCGATTGACATAACCCCCGTGCCCCTCGGATACGTTGCGCTCACGCAGTAAGCTAAATAAATATAAAATTTCTTTTGAGACACCCTGTATAATTATGATGTTAAATAAAAAATTAAAATATAATATCGCCTATTTTGACTAGACCGATGACAGTTTGACACTACCAAATGAAAATCGCTATTTTATACTTTTTTTATACCATTAGATTCTGGTAGTCTGGATAAGGGTAGCAAGCCATATAAACACTTGCTTACAAGCTCACATCCGCATTAAAAACATAACGATGTTGACAGCTACTTAAACTACATAATTAAATCGATTAACCACCAAAAAAAGAGCAAGTCTAATAATGTAATATCAATCCGGAATGCAGGGCGTACCGAGGTCTGGCCAGAAGGCCGTTCAATGAAAGCTGACGAAATATCTCGCGAACATTGCGGGATGTGGGCGATTTGCTATTTGGCTTTCACCGGGTAGTCTTTACTCACAATGGCCGGTAATGACATATGCCTGGAACGAATTCTTTAGACCAAGAGGTTCGGTATCAAGCAACAAAATTGGTCTTAAGACGATATTCCTGCTAGCCCGCTCGATAACGCTGCATACAAACGATGTTAGATCCTATTTTCAATAATAATCTCTGTTGCGAAAAAAAATCGGTTGTTTCATACATTTGGTTTTTCTATGGAACGACAACATTTTTTTTTGTTTGAATTTTTGCCAAACGCGAAAGTTGTTCAGTTTGATGGTCTGATTATCCCCTTAAAAAACCATCAGCATATTAATTTGGACCCTGTATTTTGGTAATAATTGTATACTTTAATTTAATTGGAAATACTTTACTACATGTATATGCTCACGACTATATTCCCCGAGGGGGTAGTCAGAGATATTCTGAAACCACAGAACATCCACGTTTAACTAGTACCGAAACTCTGTCCAGTGTGACGGGAGGAGAGCCCGTCGCCACATAATGGACAGTGGGTACATACATGCCTCGAAATTGAAGCATGCAGGTTTCCTCACGATGTTACTTTACTACTATTCTTGTAAAACCAAAGCTAAAAATAGAAGAACATTTGATAAATGGAGGTAAAACAGGCTATAATATAAAATGAAAGAAATCACAGTAAAATTAAATCGACGGCTATAAAAGGAAAAGATCATAATAACCTACCTTGCTAAAGAGTAAATATTACCTTGTTATAACTGCGATATGATTAAAGAATCGGTTACATTGAAACAAAGTGTCTGTCTGCCCCGATAGGGTATAAGGTTATGAATTTATGTATTTCGTTGGCTAAAGTGTCAAACCTCGTAAATCCATTTTATTTTTCAAATGACATTTTATACAATTTTATTACTAATTTCTGAATGCATCCATGGCACAACTCTTAAATCCTTTTAAAAAGCCGTTACAATTTAAAATGATAAATATAAAACCATATAACTCTGGGCTGCCATTTTTCGTGGTGAAGTTTTTTGAGCCTCCTGTAAAATTTGATCTAATGGAGTTACGAGGTCTGACACTTTAGTAGACGATTTAGTAAATCGTCTACTCAAACGCGCCACTGAATTCGTGAATATGCTCATGACTACCAATATATTCCCCAAAAGAGGGTAGTCAGAGATATTCGGAAAACTCAGAACATCCACGTTTCACTAGTAGTACCGAAATTCTGTCTAGAGTGACGTTCCATACAAACTTACTATGGTGATACTAACCAATTAAAGTCAATTTTGCTGAAACAAATGTTGAAACAAATATCTATGCTTGTATGGAGTCCGATTTTCGTTAAAATATACAGTTTCAATGCTAGGATTAATTTAAGATTTGTATGGAGTCTTTGAGGCACTGTAACTTTAAAACTATACATTTCAACGAAAATCTGACTCTATACAAGCATAGAAATTTGTTTTTAGATTGATTCTGAAAAATTTCATTGACCTTAATCAGTTAGTATTGAAGATATCACCAGACTTCGTTTGTATGGAGCTCGCCAACAGTAATATACCCTTAAATATCATAAAGAGAGTACTCGAGACGACTCTTTTTAAAATATTTAAGGTCAATTAATGCGTAGGGGACCGCTATGAAAAGACCATTAATTTTTTTATTGGACAATCGCTTGCGGTCCCCGACATATAAATTTACCTTAAATATCTTAAAGAGAGTTAAAAAGTAAAACAAACATTTGCTTACATCAAAAATAATAGATGACCGAATTATTTTTCACATTTGAAATGTCTGTTTTTAGCGTTGGGAGTATTTTAAATTTGTAATTTGATGTTATTTCGTAATTTTTAATGTAACTTGCAAACTGCTGAACCGATTTTCATGAAACAGAGCTAAGAACACTCTCGCAAATATTAAATTTCTATTTTTAAAAAAACGCATCGAAATCGATCCACTCGTTTGCGAGCTACGATGCCACAGACAGACAGACGGATAGACAGATAGACCGACATAGGCGTCAAACTTATAACATCTCTCTTTTTGCGTCGGGGGTTAAAAAGAAAATTCTTAAAGCATTCCATCACTTCTGCAACAGTCGTTTTGTTTACAAATATTTTCTATTGTACAGACAGACACGCTAGATTAAAAGTTTTATCTATAAATAGAAGATCTGAAACCTCCGAGATATGACAATGTCCTTTATAATAATTATTGTTATCAGTTCATATAAAAATTCCGAATATTACACCGTAGCGTAACTTTCCGTTCGTCCGTTTCGATCGAACCAAATTTTAGATGTTCTGAATCTTAGGCATATTCTATGGGCAAAGCATTTAGGCATATTAACTTTTTTTTAAATTTGAAAAAAAAAAAATTGTTGGTCCAGTGGCGAGTAACCTTGCCTGCCGTGCAGGAGGCGATGGTTCGATCCACGTCCAGGCCGACTCGTACCAATGAGTTTTTCGGAATTTATGTACGATTTGTAACACCACTGGCTTTTCGGTAAAGGAAAACATCGTGAGGAAACCTGCATGCTTCAATTTCGAGGCATGTATTGTACCCACTGTCCATAATAAGTGGCAACGGGCTCACCCCCCGTCACACTGGACAGAGTTTCAGTACTACTGGTGAAATGTAGATGTTCTGAGGTTTCAGAATATCTCTGACTACCCCCTCGGGGAATATAGTCGTGAGCATATGCTTATGCATGAAAATTTGAATATTAGTCTTATTTCCGGTATCCACCAAAACGGAGATAAGCGGAGAGGAGAAATGTGTTAGGCTTTTGTTATTTACCAATCTCCTCTCCGATTATCTTCAGTGGATAAGGTTCCGGATTTAAGAAAGCTGGTTTTAGAGATGCGGTTACATCCGCGTGGGCGCTGAATTGAGTTTCCATACCTCTCTGCAACGCGCCGCCGACGACTAATAACTTAATAGCAAAAAAATATAAATAAATAATGAGTAATAATACAATATTATTTAAAATTTAATTAAATAATAAGTAAAAATTAAATAATAAGTATAAGTAATAAGTAAATGTCCTTCTGGTAAGGAATCTGTTGCGAAATTTGATCATAGTGCTCTTTTTGGCCTAACGCGACTTATACCTTCTAAACTTTTTTCTTTGGTCTTTAGAACAAATACTTCTGCGGAATCAGTAAAAATAATCTGAATAACTAGAAAAGCCGTGGTGGTCCAGTGACGAGTAACCTTGCCTGCTGTGCAGGAGGCGATGGTTCGATCCCCGTCCAGGCCGACTCGTACCAATGAGTTTTTCGGAATTTATGTACGATTTGTAACACCACTGGCTTTTCGGTGAAAGAAAACATCGTGAGGAAACCTGCATGCTTCAATTTCGAGGCATGTATTGTACCCACTGTCCATTATAAGTGGCGACGGGCTCACCCCCCATCACACTGGACAGAGTTTCGGTACTACTGGTGAAACGTGGATGTTCTTAGGTTTCAGAATATCTCTGACTACCCCCTCGGGGAACATAGTCGTGAGCATATGCTATGCTATAACTAGAAAACTTGAACGTTTTCGAATCTTAAACATAAATGAACAAGTACGCACGGTGTAAAAGCGGCCAATAATAAATACCAGCTCGACGATCTATTCGACGACGCGGGCGCCTTAAATGTCATGGAATACATTGTGACAGTTTTTTATTTCGCGCAAAAGCCTTCCTGCTCCACCCAACCGATCTCCGTGTTAAAATAGACCTGATCATTTGTAGACATGACATGGTATTATTCAAATTATATTTTATACAACGTGTTAATGAATAAGCGCAAAACCTCATACACCCCAACTGATTTACAACAAAATAATTAGATTGAAACAATAATTTCATTATTTTGATAGTTGAAATTTAAAGTAATTCGCATTTTAAGTTTTGAGGCAAAAATGATTTGTCATCATTTCAGCATGAATGAAAGCGCTAGCGTGCTCTTGGATACATTTTAAGAATCTTGTTTTGCTAGTAAGTAGGTGAGTGTGCTCGTGCGTTGGGTTGAGATCGAGTTCCATAAATTTTTAATTTTACGGACTAATTATTTAATATTTTGAAACAAATAACCTATGTTGAAAACCTGATAATTTGATTCTGCTCTCGATTCTAAACAAACTACTTTCTAGTTTTGCGTTAATTCATTAACACGTTGTATAGTGTCCTTCTTAATATGCTGACACTTTTTTAAGAGGATGATCAGACCATCATACTGAACAACTTTCTCTATAGGACCTATGTCGAAATCGACTGGATGAGGAAGGCCGAGGACCGAGTTTTGTGGCGCGCCTTGGGAGAGGCCTATGTTCAGCAGTGGATGATGATAGGCTGATGATGATGATGATCAAATAATATTTATGTTATATCGCATGAATAGATAATAATAGTACACTATAGAAACGAAACTCCCGCATTAAATACCAATCTCGTGTTAGTTTGATTAACCATATTATATAGTTAACCATAACCATAGTTTCGCTTCTATAGTGTACTATTGTTATCTATTCATAAGGTCATGTTAAGTATGACAGAATCGTAGCGTATGGCGGGCGGTAGTCTTTGCCTACCCCTGGAGAGTAATGGCGTGAGTATATGTATGTATGATTTCTCACAGTGGCTGTATGGTTCCGGTTTAGAATGAACCAACCATTTTCTTCTTACAAGTGTCGTACGAGGCGACTAAGGGATAAGGGTTTATGACAAAAGCCTATTAAGCCATTTTGAATCTTTCCGAAAACATGTTTAAAACTCAAATCAAAGAAGTCCTCTGTAAAAAAGCATATTATAAACTGGATGATTATTTAAATGATCAAAATGTTTGGGTCTGGGGTCACTAGCTTATAGTTTATTTACTTTACTGTATAGTATCCATTATTTTATTGAATAGACTATGTATTATGGTATACATAACTTTAGCTTATGAATTTATATTGTAATAGTTATTAAGTCGTGTTATGCTGTAGAGTTTCTGGCCGCATCTTCTCTACAGCGACAACACGTTCCGACGCGGTGGTAGCTTTAAAAAAAGATTTGACGTTTGATAAGTGTGCTGCAAGCTCCTCTATTGAATAAATTATATGGACTTTGACTTTGATTATGTAGTGTATTTGTGGACAAAAGTCTAGCCACCAACAACAACATTACACGTTATTTCATTTTGAAACCGTCAATATGCTTGAGCTTTGCCAAAACTGTATGCAAGACAGCTGGTGGTTGTAGCATTTTTTCTGACCACGGCGAAAGGGATTACGGTCGTGAGTGTAAGGAACTGTAATCTAAACTATTTTGACAGTATAATTTTGGCAGTAAAACAGTTCCTGCTCCACCTAGCAATATAAACAGCTTTGTAGACTTTGTTCTGAATTATAATCATAGAACTTCTAACTTCTAGATATGCCGTTTAGTACCACAGAATAGGTAATAGGAGACGAATGACTGGTAGAAGATGGACTTCCAGGGTTAAGAACCTGTGTGAATGCTTTGATATGAACACCAACTCACTGTTCAGGGCTGCAGCCTTCAGGGTCCGAATAACCCTAATGATAATCAACCTCCGATAGATGTCACCAAACCATCAGCTTATTAAGAAAGATCCTATATAAAATTAGGAGCTTGGGAAGAAACTATGGAACTTATCTTTGTGACTGCGATGTCTTGGCGTTTAGTGCCTACTGTGAAATGGTTATCCAAAACCGGGGGATAACAGGTTTCTTCCCCTGAACGGTATTGCCTCCCTCATTTACCACGTTTTTGAAGCGTGAAGAAATAAATTTGTAGGGGTTAACACAAAAGATTCCATTGAGTCGAAGTGTAGCTGGCTTGCCAGCGCCCATAATAAGAGAAGATAAGATAGGAGCTTTAAAATGGGATAGATCTTGGCCCCGACAAACTATAAGTTGCTGGCTTGCCAGCCCCCATCTTCTTTTTATCGTGTGGGCAGCTAGCCCTCGTGTTTTTTCAGACCGCCTTAGGGACTCTGACGTGGTTTTTATGTAACGACTACTACCACCAGAGATAGTAGCCGGGACCAACAGCTTAGCGTGCCAGTCATCCTAAGCACGGAATCATGTTTCTTTTCAGACAATCAGGTGATTCGGCCTGCAATGTCCTAACCAACTGGGGAAAAACGCACAACATGACATATCACTAGGTGTCCCCCGTGGGAATCGAACCCACGACCTCCGTGTTAAGAGCCCAATGCCTCTGTTATTATGACTGCCTCTGTGGTCGAATGGTTCTTAACCATAATAAGCCAGCCTCCATAATAAGAAAAGATAAGATAGGAGCTTAAAAATGGGATAGATCTTGACCCCGAAAACCATAATCATTTCTCCTCATGTCACACATGTTGCAAACATATTAAAGGAAAATATGCGACGTTTAAAGTTATGCATAACGACGTACGAACAAAAAAAAAGTTCTGTTGTTATTCAAATTGTTATAAAACTGTAAGGTTTACTTAGAAGTCGTTGAAATACATGAATAGTTTAAATATTTTTTGGAATATCGGGTATGGTCAAACAGAAAAGAAAATGACTGGTCACAATGGACAATATCTCATTTTATGAAAATTCGAAAATTATTTGGAGATTATGGGATTATGGGAAAAAGCTACTCTGTGTCCATTTTCGGTGAAATTACGGCGACATGTCATTCTGTAATTTAATTTTGTATTGAACAACCCTATTTTTTAATTACTAGAAAAAAATAGATGTTCAGATAATGAAACTAAATAACTTTCCCTACGGAATATAAGTAAAAATTGTTGGACGTCCCATAGAAAATCGATCGGCTGATCCGCACTTTTGTATGGAATGTCCAAAAAATTCTCCTTTTTCGACCCATGTTTCTTAGGGAAAGTTGTTTATTTTCGGTATCTATTTTTTTCTTGTAATTCTAGATAGTGTATACAGGGTCCAACTTAATATGCTGACACTTTTTTCAGGGGATTAGGAGACCGTCAAACTGAACAACTTTCTCTATGGCACCAACATCGAAATTGTTCGCGATTTCGATGTTGGTCCCATAGAGAAAGTTGTTCAGTTTGATGGTCTGATCATCCCCTTAAGAAGGACCCTGTAGTAATAAAAAATAAATAAATTGCAAGTTACCTATCGTAATAAATATTAATACCTCAACAATTCAAAAACCGTAAACCTTGCTAAACAGATGTTATTGATAACTAACACTTACAGATAAGGCGAACATTAGCAATTAAAAATAATTATCATTTTAAAATGTAAGGAATTTATAAACAGCCTCTTCCTGATTCAGCAATAACAACCTTAAAGACAACAGTCTCCATACATAATGCGACCTCTATAGCTTCTTACGTCTGCGCGAAACAGGGTACTTTATAGTATCAATGATTGCTGGGCACTTTCAATACACATGTAGTGTACTATAAAAGACCCAGCGGCCGACCAAATAGTATTCAGTAGCTATCTAGCAGTCTAACTAAGAAGTGCAAGATGAGATTTCTGGTAATACCTTTGTCTTATCAGTAATTAAAAAGATAATTATTAAAAAGTTATTGGTGACGGAAAACAACCTAATTTTTTATTAAAAACAAAAAAGAACCGCGAAGTGTTTGCCGCGCTTTTCTAAAGTGACATCTTACTTTTTAAATTGTACCGGGAAAGTGGACAGTCTACAAAATAATTGTCTTCCGTTATCGATAAAATATTTCGGATGGAATCTTGTCATTCTTTGAAGAACAACATTGATGACAATCAAATTCGATCTAGTAAAAAGTGACAAGGTTGCATGTGAATTTTTTTCTAAAAAAATGTTTACAAACATTTTCGGTGATTGTGTTTGTTAAAACTGAGCCTTATTATGAGCGTGATAAAATCTAACATTGCTATTTAAAATGCCTTGATATTTTTATATTATTATTCAATCGATTTGAATAAGCCAAGTTGACCTGTCAATCACTTCTTGAATAATTTGCTCTAATTTGAATTGACAGCTTTTTTTGTACCTTTATTTGTTTGCATCATATTTTATGTTAAAATTGGATTGTGTAATTAGGACTAATAAAAATCACACAAAAACGAGTTTCAATAACGGAAATAAATAAAAAACGTAATTAAAAAAACTAATCAACATCGTTATAACAAAAACATCCCTAAATTAGCGCGTAATTAGCAACTGTCAACTGCTTGACTAAAACCAATTTATTTTCTGTATAATTCACAATCAAAAATTAACCCTATTACTTGATGTTAACTGTTATAATAAATGCAAATGTAACGTGGTATTTGAAGGTCGTTCGTATATGGTTTAACGGGTACAGACACCATTTGAATACAAAGTACAGGTCAAGGACGTATTGTAAAAAGAAACGTGACGAGATGGCAGAATATCGATGTCAAAAGAGGCGGAAAAATCGATTTTGCTATGGGAACGGATATCATATTTGTTTTAGGGTTCATTAACATTTATGAAGTAACTCATTTGTTAATGTTTTGTCTTGTGTCTAAATGTTTAAACGAATATATCAATCGATAATTTGATACCTAATAATACTTTTTCTATACATAAGTGGCAATGACTCTATTATACAGCTATTTATAAAAATGTAAATGGGACTAATATAATCTTTATTTTTCAAGTCTTGAAGACAGCTTTAACTGTCATGTAAATATTATCCAGAATAAAACATGCCAAAAACATTCATAAATGTTTCTGAACTAAACAGTAAAACTTAAATTTCGAAAACAAAATGTTAAGATTTTACCTATGATAAAACACAAGGTGTTTACCAAATTTTTAGGTCACTCACTGTTTACAAAAAACGTTTAGTTTTAATTAGAGTACATTACGAAAATATATGGATAAAATTAGGAGGCCATCCTTGTATACTTAGTTAGGTACTGACATATCACAGTATTATACTTTTACTATTCTCATAATTTGTGGTCTGCGCAATATCATCTTCCATTCATCTCTCTTTGCCGTTATTTCAGCACTCACTCGTTTCTTACACTTATTATCTTTCAACTTTCATACAATCCATCCATCTTTGATTTTCATCTCAATATGTAACCATCCATCTTCATAAAACATTTCTTGTACTTAAATGACACTTATCCCTCTAAATTGAATGTTATCAAGAATTTGATTCAACCCGCAGCTTTGTCACGGTAACTAGAAAATTAAAACTAAATTTAGATAACAGAATTCCATAATAGTTAATTGTATGTATATGCAAGATGTAAAATATTCCTATATTAGCATATTATAATCACAACTATATTCCTAGACCCTAACAGCCAGACATATTTTAAATGTAGCACATACATAATATTCATATTTATCTGCCCACTCCCGTATACTTGGCATAATCTTGAATCAAAACATTGCATCATGTCTACAAGGATTACGGTAATGCGAAGCCGTAAATAATACTTAATCTAATTGGAACAAACAGCCACCAATTTACTGTTTCACAAACGCATAATAAAATCGAAGTTACAACAAAAAATAGTAACACAGTCAACGCCGAAATTAGCATCGAATTTAGTACACATTACATTCTACGGTTTAAAAAATAACGATAAAATAACAGTTATTTTCTTCTATTACCTAATAACATCCATAGATTATAATAACGATTATAAATTTTTGTCATCTCTAATAAAACATATTATTTCGAACGGCAAACCAAAATAAAAGTAGAATAGAATTTATTAACTCACTCTTAAAAGCATATTTTTACATTATCAATCAATAGATCAAATTAAAGTTAAATACAATTAAGCCTTTGCGTAACAAATTATTTCCGTTTCCTTGTCACCAAAACAAACATGGCCGGCGCGGCGTAATGAATTCACGCCCGCTGCCATAAATTTAGTATCCAACAAAAACAAATCTGTTATAATTGCGATGCGTACTAAAAAACTCATAACGAATTTAACGTTCGAGTGAGCGAAAGGAAAACAATGCAACATTACTTTGTGCATATGTTAATTTTAATTAGTAAGGAAGGCATAGGATGTGTGTAGAATAAATTAGATTACATTTTTACGCGGTAAATTAAAGCGATTTGTTGATAAAATGTTTGTGCTGTTTCATAATCTTTTAAATTGGTCGGTTAATCTTGGTTCTATTTCTAAAAACAATCATAGAGCATCAAAATATAATTCGCTAAATTCAATTGTAGTAAATTAATTCACTGAATAACATCCGAAATTAATGATTAGGTATTCTAACTTTTGACAGCATCGTCCACGTTGGTTCAATCCTACTATCCAGTATTAATTTAGGTCTCTAACTTAACACACATCCATACTGAATGTAATTTAAAATATTGTACGTAGCACGACAATTTATACGAAACTTTGTAGCGTTCTGTAATGTGATTATATCATCCAATGTACCGTAGCAGTTCGAATTAATAATGTATTATTTTGTTTGACACGAACGATTGCATTCTCTGGACCGAAACATTAACCGTATGGGCATAGTATGTGACTACATTACATTTCTGTTTCAAAACCATAAGGGATATTTATTTTAAGTCGGACAGTGAGCAAATACTAATAGAAAGGAGTATCTACTAAGTTTAATCACATGTCACTACTCCGCTACTTTACGATACTTTGTCAGATTAGATATTCAAACTCGATATCTGCCTATCTGGGGCATGCATTAATTCCAAACCACCTTCTTTATAGATCTTAGGTAGGTATACACACATCTACATTTCCTAGTGAGCAAAACCCTTTCCTGACGTATCACAAATATTTCCGCAAAAATCCAGATTGCATCAACATCTACATTGAGAATTTGAGACTCAACGATTCCCTTTTCCACCAGATCGTTTTCACCGCCGTCCTCGGCTACGCCGCCGCCAGCGCCATCCTCGGCATCAACCCTGGTGATGCCCAAGCTGCCGCCATCGACGCGACAGTTGCCGCAGTCGACCACGCCCGCGCCTTCGGTGAAGCCAACGCTCGTGCCAACGAAGCCGCTGTCCAATACAACACCGAAGCCGTCCGTCAGGTCGCTGAGACCAACCGTGACCTCCACGAGAACGCTTACTGGAACGGTGTTGCCGCGTCGCAGAACTATGTTGCCGCTGCCCAGTCCCAGGCTGCTGCTCTGAGCGGCGCTGCTGCTGCCGTGAGGGCCGCCCATGTTGCTGCCCCCCTCGGTTACGCCGGTTACGCTGCCCCTCTGGCTTACGCTGCCCCCGGTCTCGGCTACGGCGCTCACCTCGGCGCTTACGGTCTCGGCGTCCACGGATGGTAAATCCCGTTTTTTGAACGCGATTTTAATCGTTATTTTTAGTGAGTCGTTTTATTAGAAATAACGGTTGAAAATAACGCGTTTTAAATTGGTGGGAGCGGAAACGTTACGTTTTCGGGTGTCGGTTGTTTCTGGTGACACTGGGGATGTTTTTTTAAAACGTTCTTCAGTGTTGCCGGGTAACGGTTGGCGCGTAGTGTTGCCATAAACGCAGTCAAAAAGGAACATCCCTCTTGCTCAATGAAAAAAAAACAAAGGTCTCATACAGTAACTCTCTTTGTAAATAAAATGAATCTCAATACATCACTGCCAAAGTGTAAATAAACACAATTAAAAAAAATTACTTTGTTCTTTTCTTTTCTTCCTTCCATAACATAAGTTAGTGACAGTTTTGGGGTGTTCAAGTTTTATTAAACAGCATACGCATATGCTCACGACTATATTCCCTGAGGGGGTAGTCAGAGATATTCTGAAATCTCAGAACATCCGCATTTCACCAGTAGTACCGAAAGTCTGTCCAGTGTGATGGGGGGTGAGCCTGTCGCCACTTATAATGGACAGTGGGTACAATGCATGCCTCGAAATTGAAGCATGCATGTTTCTTCACGATGTTCCTTCACCGAAAAGCCAGTGGTCTAACAATTTATTAAATAGGATCAAACTTAATATGCTGACGGTTTTTTAAGAGGATGCTCAGACCATAAAACTGATCAACTTTCTCCATGGGAGCAAAAGAGAAATCGCGAAAAAAATCTGCTATTCCAAACAAAACTGCAAACCTACTCGAGCTAGATAAATGGGTCAGCGGATTTTTTTGCGATTTCGTTGTTGCTCCCATAGAGAAAGGTGTTCAGTTTGATAGTCTAATCAGTTTCATACCATTAAAAAGCCCTTCAGCATATTAAGAAGGATCCTGTATAATAATAAAAACACGAAAATTAAAATACATAATTTGAAATTTCATGTTGTTTAATTGTACAGTCTGCCTCAAATATTATATCTGAACAACAAGACTAGGTAACAATATACAACGTGTTAATGAATTAACGCAAAACCTCATACACCCCAACTGATTTATAGCAAAGTAGTTAGATTGAAACAATAATTTCATTATTTTGATAGTTAAAATTTAAAGTTATTCGCATTTTAAGTATTCAGGCAAAAATGATTTGTTATCATTTCAGCAATGAATAAAAGCGCTAGCGTCCTCGTGGATACATTTGAAGAATCTTGTCTTGGTAGGAAGTAGAGTTCAATAAATTTTAAATTTGACGACCAAATTATTTAATATTTTGAAAAAATTACCTATGTTTAAAACATGATAATTCGATTCTGCTCTCGATTCTAAACGAACTACTTTCTAGTTTTGCGTTAATTCATTAACACGTTGTATAGGGTCCTTCTAAATATGACACTTTTTTAAGCTTTCTCAAAGGCACCAACATCGAAATGGCGAAAATAATAAAACCCGAAGTTAGCCATCTTCGAATCTACTTTATTTCGTCTCTTTTACTCTTAAGCAATAACACATTCATACCGTCCCTTTCACACCTGTTATCCTTTACTTTTTAATCCATTCACTACGTTCCGAATCATGTATCTCCTCTTACCTAGTAAGCACTCTCTTTTACGTCTACGATCCAATTTACATACCTTAAAGTAGCAGGTGGTGTTCCGTTGTCTCTGCCTACCCCAGTGGGAGACAGGCGTGAGAATATGTATATATGTATTTAAAGAGAAATCTTAGACCATTAGAGAAATATTGAAATCTTATCTATAGTTTTGGAAAAATACGTGGACAAACTATATTTACGAATTGATGGTAATCATTCAAAATCCCACAAAGGTTTCGGATCTATACAGGGTCCTACTGAAACTTTTTTAAGGGGATGATCAGACCGTCAAATTGAACAACTTTCTCTATCATGAAATAAAAATCAGCTCTTCCAAACAAAACTGCAAACCTCAAGTCAAATGTATAGGACATCTGATATTTTTTTCGCGATTTCAATGTTGGTCCCATTGAGAAAGTTGTTCAGTTTGACGGTCTGAACATCCTCTTGAAAAAGTCTCAGCAAATTAACCCTATATATCGCTGTTTAGTCACCATAATACAAGTTCACCTCCAGACTAGATTCTGGTACTTTAAATGTGACTAGATAATTTGTGTGACAATGTCCAAGATATTTATTATTATTTATAAACTTTGACTAATTATTATAAGGACTAGCCTTGCGGTAGTATTTCCCCTCTGCCACGGTATAAGCACAATTGATCTTGTACATTTACATTCAATTTTACACCTTATCCTAAACGAGACAGCCTATAATTGCGAAATAATAACTTCGAACTTAGAACGTTTGGGGTTCACACGAGACTACTTTTCATGATTTTTAACATTCAAAATTAGAATCTAAAGTTATGGGGAATAAAATCCAAAGTTGCGGATTTCATGTTACCTCGCCCCCCGCAAAAAGTGGCAGAAATGTTTGCTAGTAGAATTACACGCGTAACCAGTCCACATATAAATAGTCAAAGTTTATAAAGTCTATAAAGTTGACTGTACATAATTATACCTTGACTAACTGTACATTAATATAATGGCCGTTGTTAACAATAATTACAAACAACTAGATCAAACGCGGAATGTCATTAATTTGTGTCCACTTCCAAGATTGCAATTAACAGGAATACTGTGTTAGAGATATAAGTATAATAGATTTATGACCACTATACTTATTACTAGTGGGGCGTGGGGCATCGTTCGTGCAGAACACAGAAATATATGGTCAGAAAAAAAATCTGCTGTCCCATACAAAACGGCTGTACCTACCCGACTCAAATGTTTGGGACAGCTGATTTCTTTTCGCGTTTCCTGTGGTAGGCTCCATAGAAAGTTGTTCAGTTTGATGGTCTGAGTTCACCGTTGCAGTGTTTGCTAGGTTGTCACTTACACCCTGTATACAGACGGTTATTTAAGGGGCCATGGGTTCAGGCGAATATTTTCTATGAGAAACGCGATTGTCCAGCCCTCCGAAAAGTGCGTGTGTGTGCCGTATTTTCGATTAAAAAGAATTAATAAAAGTAAAAAAACCGTGGTGGTCCAGTGGCGAGTAACCGTGCCTGCCGCGCAGGAGGCAATGGTTCGATCCCCATCCAGACTAACTCGTACCAGTGAGTTTTTCGGAATTTATGTACGATTTGTAACACCACTGGCTTTTCGGTGAAGGAAAACATCGTGAGGAAACTTGCATCAATTTCAAGGCATGTATTGTACCCACTGTCTATTACACGTGGCGACACGGGCTCACTCCGCGTCACACTGGACAGAGTTTCGGTACTGCTAGTGAAAGGTGGATGTTCTGAGTTTTCAGAATATGATTCCCCCTTTTATGATTTCACTAGATAAACTAATGGTGAATAAGTGAGTAAAATTCCAGTAATTATAAACGGTTGCAAAGTTATTCTAATTTGAGAAAAAAAATGTGTTATTTTCTTAACTTTTCGAAAAGACAAACGGTCGTGTGAAGTAATTTCAATCGTGTATTCAATTTATGATTTCACTAGATAAACTATCCAAGAATACTTTGTTTTTCCTTCGTTTCTGTAATTTGTATAAATCTTGTAGAAAATCGAAAAATAAGACACCTTCCCAGGTAATTCCGGGACGTGTGGCCCCTTAAGAGATGTTTATTCCGACTGCGTAAATGCGCGCTGCATACAAACGAAGTCTAGCGATATTTTCAATACTAACCAATTAAAGTCCCAAAAATTTTTTCATAAACAATCTAGAAACTAATATCTACGCTTGTATGAAGTCAGATTTTCGATAAAATATACAGTTTTAATTTTAGGATTAATTTAAGATTTGTAAGGAAATCTTTGAGGCACTGTAACATTAAAACTATACAATTTAACGAAAATCTGACTTCATGCAAGCATAGAGATTAGTTTCTAGATTGTTTCTGAAAAACTTCATTGACTCTAATTGGTTGGTATTGAAAATATCGCCAGACTTCGTTTGTATGGAGCGCGCTCCGAATAATATTCCCTTGAGAAGATGATCAGATGAGAGAGTATGATAATACTGAACAACTTTCTCTATGGGACCTAGGCATCGCGAAAAAAAATCGTCGACCAAAATGAATGGATAGCAGATTTTGTTTTCACGGTTTCGATGTTGGTCCCATAGAGAAAGTTGTTCAGTTTGATGGTCTGAACTGAAGCGCCCTATTTAATATGTAAAGCATTGAATTTTAAACCCTGTATACCACGTGTTAATGAATATTAAATAAATTGTTTGTAAAATTTATAATTAACTGAACTCGATCTCAACCCACCGCTCGGGCATTCTCACCCTAATTACTACCAAAACAAGATTCTTAAAATGTATCCATGAGCACGTTAGCTTTCTTTCATTGCTGAAATGATATCAAATAATTTTTGCCTCAAAACTTAAAATGCGAATAACTTTAAATTTTAACTATCAAAATAATGAAATTATTGTTTCAATCTAATTATTTTGTTATAAATCAGTTGGGGTGTATGAGGTTTTGCGCTTATTCATTAACACGTTGTATAATGGTTAAAATTTCGATTATTACCCGACAGTCAGTTTTGGTCAATCAGGTATAATCAGCCAGCCGCTTTCAATACTCTATAATTCTCGAAATAAATTGAACAAAGGAAACGAGTACCTAACCATTCCAGAAATGTTGAAACCGGTCCCTGCAAGGTAATATGACCTTTAGTAAAAGGTAATAAGAGTTAATAATTGGATCGTTTACATTAAACCTAGACTGCCTTGACGAGGGCGTAGGCTTTGTAAACATACGGTCGGGAATTTAGTCGAACAAAAGCTTTGGGTTTAGGTTTTTTATAAGTTAAGAGCGTATACACGCGATTTCGTCCGCACAAATTATATACCAAATTTTAAGTTAGATCATAAGCTATCAAATAAAAAAGTTTCATCAAAATCGGTTCAGTTGTTTTTGCTTGATGCTCGAAGATACAAACAGACGGACAAAAGACATACAGCGGTCGCTTGTATGTGAAGCTTTCGATCTGTTGGTATATTTAATCATGTGCTTTTACCATATTTAAGGTTTCTGGATGGCATGACAATCATAAAATCAAATGGTAACTCAGCCAGCCTTTTGTCCAGAAAACACTGCATAAGAAACCCTTATCCTCCCAGAGGCCATGATCTTACCGGCGGATGAAGTAGCCTTAAATTTTTTAGGAGTTGGAAATGACGGTCTATTCCAAGTCATGGACTGCTGTTTCGTTTCCGGGTGATAATGATGAAGCCATGTTTCATCCATGGTTATGAATCGAGACAAAAATCGATCAGGATCTTGCTGCAACAAATCCAAACAGCTTCGTGAAATCCTTAGTCTGGTTTGAATCTGCTCGTCAAGCATTCTGGGCACACAGCACGCGGACACATTTTCCATGCCCAGGTGGTCGTGCATAATATTATAGACACTCCCCTATCGAAATCTCGTGTGAAAAGTCGTGGTGGTCCAGTGGCGAGTAACCTTGCCTGCCGTGCAGGAGGCGATGGTTCGACCCCCGTCCAGACCGACTCGTACCAATGAGTTTTTCGGAATTTATGTACGATTTGTAACACCACTAGCTTTTCGGTGAAAGAAAACATCGTAAGGAAACTTGCATGCTTCAATTTCGCGGCATGTATTGTACCCACTGTCCATTATAAGTAGCGACGGTCTCACCCCCCGTCACACTGGAAGGAGTTTCGGTACTACTGGTGAAACGTGGATGGGTCTGAGGTCACTAGCTTATAGTTTATTTACTTTACTTTATAGTATCAATTATTTTATTAAATAGACTATTTATTATTGTATACATAACTTTAGCTTAAGAATTTATATTGTAATAGTTATTAAGTCGTGTTATGTTGTAGAGTTTCTGGCCGCATCTTCTCTACAGCGACAACAAGTTCCGACGCGGTGGTAGCTTTAAAAAAGATTTGACGTTTGATAAGTGTGCTGCAAGCTCCTATATTGAATAAATTATATTGACTTTGACTTTGATGTTCTGAGGTTTCAGAATATCTCTCGACTACCCACTCGGGGAATATAGTCGTGAGCATATGCTAATGCCTATCAAAATCTTCATTTCTTCAGCTGTAAAACGAATGAATGAATGAAATATACTTTATTTACACCAAAAGCAAAATACAATATACAATAGGAAACAAAACTGATGATGGTACAAATAAGGCACCCGCCAAAACAATTTCGACGCTCGACGTAAATCGATCTCGTAAAAACTCGTAAAGTTGGACAAATAATTTACGAATGTAGATCGCCTTGGGGCGAACTAAATGAATAATACATACTCTAATTACGCGCTTATTGTATTAAGTATATAGTTTTATATATTATACAGTATCTTATAATGTTGTTATTGTATCGGCAGTTTCACTTCCGCGGTATGTTAAGGTATTTGGACGTCATATTTCGACGGTTATAGCCGTGGTGGTCCAGTGGCGAGTAACCTTGCCCGCCGTGCAGGAGGCGATGTTTCGATTCCCGTCCAGGCCGACTCGTATATGAGATTTGTAACACCACTGGGTCACTTATTATTAATCTGTGCCACTGGCTTTTCAGTGAAGGAAAACATCGCATGCTTCAATTTCGAAGCATGTATTGTACCCACTGTCCATTACAGTGGCGACGGGCTCACCCCCGTCACACTGGACAGAGTTTCGGTACTACTAGTGAAGGTTTCAGAATATCGCTGACTACGCCGTCGAGGAAAATAGTCGTGAGCATATGCTAAAACATTTATTCCATCATATCTAAGTCAGAATAGATAAATTCCGATATGCTATACTTCATTTCAAATGAGGACGACGAGATTTTCCGATTCCTATTTAGCTTTCTGGCTAATTCTGATTACCAAATGTAAATAATTTATTGGATACATATACTATCCGACATATCTTGGGCGTTACTCAAGCTGTTCTAAGAATAAGTGAGAGGAAGTGTTTCAAATCTCTGTTTCTGTAATGCAAAATAGCCTTAAAATTTCGTTGCTATTTTGAATGGAGTATAGGTGAAATGTTGCCAGCTGCCGGCTGATTCTCTTTCAGTCGGAATTGATCCATAATATCAATGTAGAAGAAGACATGGGTAAGTTAAAACATCGAAGTTCTATTCTTATCCAATTTCAGTTCTAATCACATTGCAATCCAATTACTATTCAACTGTGCTGAATTCTGCATCGCACTTAACTCTATGTAACTGACAGCCCTTAACATCTGCGCGATCTGTCAAAAGGCGGTCAAGAGCAGTACCACGATTAGCGCAATACCAAATGTGTCAAAAGTTATGGTTCGTACGTAGTCCAATCATGATTCAATCACCGAATATTTACCGCGATTGCAGCCCAGCTAGTCTATTATAAACGAATGGTTAATCAATTAGATTCGTTTCTTAAGGTGGTTGCAGAGTTGACAATTTCATACAAAAGTTTGACGCATAATACGCGAAGACGGTGCAATTAAAAGTCATATTTTATATATGGAAAAATAGTTTTGAAAATCTAGATGCCGCGTATCAAATAACATTTGCAACTTATAATATAATTATGAAGATATAAAGCTTTGAACTTATCCATAGAAAATTTCAAACCTTTATATCTTTGTAACTATATTATAAATTACAAATGTTATTTGATACGCGGCATCTAGATTTTTTAAACTATTTTTCCATATATAAAATATTACTGTTATTAATACCGTCTACGCGTATTATAAAAAAAGCCGTGGTGGTCCAGTGGCGAGTATCCTTGCCTGCCGTGCAGGAGGCGATGGTTCGATCCCCGTCCAGACCGACTCGTGCCAATGAGTTTTTCGGAATTTATGTACGATTTGTAACACCACTGGCTTTTCGGTGAAGGAAAACATCGTGAGGAAACCTGCATGCTTCAAATTCGAAGCCCCACCCCACCCACTGTCCATTATGTGGCGACGAGCTCACTCCCCGTCACACTGGACAGAGTTTCGGTACTACTGTTACGTGGACGTTCTGAGGTTTCAGAATATCTCTGACTACCCCCTCGAGGAATATAGCCGTGAGCATATACATACATACATACGCGTATTATGCATCAAACTTTTGTATGAAATTGACAACTCTGCAACCACCTTAAGAGGCTATGTGAAAAAAATAGGATTCTTCAAAGCATCATATATCATGAAGTATAACAGTAGGAGTATGATTTACGGATATGTGTAAATTGAACATATAATTGAAGTTTTGATTAGAGCCAAAACACGATTAAGACACATTTTCTCGATAGAAAAACAAGCCAAAGTAGCCTCCGTCTTTATCGATAAACGCTTGGAAGTACTAAACGGTGAATATTAGAAACAAAAGGCTTGATTTAAAAAAAGAAATTGATTTTTATAAATTTTGATTAGAGCAGAATTGAGCTTACATAAATAGTACAATTACAATTAAATAAAGTTTGTTTTATGCTTGCGTCATTTCAGGCGCGCGCGCCGCCCTGTCTCTTTCTCTCGCATCAGGCAGTAATATAAGCTATCACACGCCCATTTCGCTTCAATTATTTTTCGACATAGGCCCTTAACACAAATTCGTTGCAACAGTCATCTTAGGTTCTCGAACAGAAACGCAAAATTGAACAGCTGACGAAATCACGAGTACAAAAGCTAGGTACCTAAATCTAGATTTGCAGTTAACCTAGTACGTAGGCGATAACACAGGGCGCGGTCGGTCGCTGTTGTTACTAGGTATTGTGAACAACCGGTCTTAAATGTAGAGAGATTTGCGAATAGCTGATAGACTTATGTTTTAAGTTTCATAAGAATGAATTCAGAAAATTGTGATGGGAGTCACGTTGCAAGTTTGGCTACGAGCGGTTGTGTCGTTAGCGCGGTGTTCATGCGGTTCGCGTGTGGGCTTGCCACGAGGCTCATCTTTTTTTCAGCTGTGTTTTTGCTCAAAAAACAATTCTTGGGATTAGGATATACACTCCAACAAATTACTTGACATTGGCAGAAATGCAGTATTAGACACAAGAAAAAATAAACAAATAAAAATAGGCTATGTTATACGTAAAAATTTATTTTCTAAATATAGGGTTTCTTAATGTGCAGAAATTTTTAAGGGGATGATCAGACCGTCAAACTGAACAACTTTCTCTATGACACAAACATCGAAATCGCGAAAATAAATTCTGCTGTTCCATACAAAAGTGCAAGCTCACTCGAGCCAAATGTATGGGACAGCTGATTCCTGGTCCCACAGAGAAAGTTGTTCGGATTGATGGTCTGATCATCCTCTTAAAAACCTGTCAGCGTATTAAGTCGGGCCCTGTATACAGGGTGTTACAAAAATTACCCTTAAGAAAAAAAACGTGTTAAAGGGTCTCTTGTAAAGAGTCTATTGACAATGTATGACAACCGTAGTATAATATTATAATTTACCGAAAAAAAAAATTATCTATTAAAATAATTAAATCGTAACATCGTTGAAGCGGAGTACTATTTTACGGACTGCCGGTAGTCCAAAGACTAAACGGCGGTAGATACGTCGTAAGGTCACCGCGATGTCACTACCTATCTTGTAAGTACTTAATTTATAAGATGATTCTTCTCTAAGTTATCTTTATTACTAAAGCTAAAATGAATATTAAGACCTATTTATTGCAAAAAAAACACAATAATTAACAGATTGAGAAAAAAATCAAATTATTGGTACAAAAATAAAAAATAAAATTTAATTTCAATAAAGTTTTCATATTTGTCATCATCTAAGATAATTGAAGCATCTTTCAATTCGTTTTTTTCGACAAAGAAAGCCTCTTCGTCTCTTACTGAAAAAATAGTCTATGTTTCAAATGTCACACTGGAGTTGGGATGATTGATTTGGTTTCGATGACGGATTTTATTTTTTTTGGTTAATTATGTAACACGTTGTATACAACGTGTTAATGAATTAGCGCAAAACTAGAAAGTAGTTTGTTTGGAATCAAGAGCAGAATAGAATTACCATATTTCAACATAGGTAATTTTTAACAAAAAATTAAATAATTTGTTTGTAAAATTTAAAATTTACTGAATTCGATCTCAACCCACCGAAAGGGCACACTCACCCTACTTACTACCAAAACAAGATTCTTAAAATGTATCTACGAGCACGCTAGCGCTTTCATTGATTGCTGAAATGATAACAAATTATTTTTGTCTCAAAACTTAAAAAGTTTATAACTTTAAATTTTAACTATCAAAATAATGAAATTATTGTTTTAATCTAATTATTTTGTTATAAATCAGTTGGGGTGTATGAGGTTTTGCGTTTATTCATTAACACGTTGTATAATCGAAAAACTGTTAACATTTTACGACTTGTGAAAACTTATTAACCGTATCGAATTTTATGCTTTAATATACGATCTTTTTTAATATGCTAATAGTGTTTAAGATGACCATAAAAAAACATTCTTTATAACATCGAAATTGCGAAAAAAATCTATTGTCGCGTACATTTGGGTCGAGTGGGATTGTAATTTTTTTCGCGTTTTCGATGTTATAGAAAGTTAGATTGTTTGATTATCCCCTTAAAAACCGTCGGCATATTAAAAGGAACGATATACTACAGGGTGTTAGGGTAAACAGTTGCATTACTTTAAGGGGTGATTGTACCCATGATACTGCACAACTTTCCCTAAGAAACATATAGGAAATTCGCAAAAAAAATCGACTTTTCATGCAAACGTTCAATCAGCTGATTGCATGTAGAATACAAAAAAAATGTGAATTTCCTATAAAAGTTTCAGAGGGAAAGTTGTTCAGTATCATGGGTAAATCACCCCTTAAAGTAATGCAACTGTTTACCCTAACACCAACCACCACTAATTGCGAGAATGAAATAAATAATAATATTAAAAACACATATATTTTCGCCATATAGGTCACACCAATTCTGACTTTACAAGGTAATTTAAACTCTAAGCACTTACCTTTAGGTTCAAGATGGCTCTTCAGTTGTTCGGCTTTAGCGTGCAGTTTTGTCTGCATGTTTTCAGCGCCCTCCTTCATTTTAGCCAGGATACCTGTTTTAGGGGAAATTTATTTTATTTGTCGTCATTTGTGTTAAATATCATCATCAGCCTAGCCTATACAGGTCTTAGGGTAAACAGTTGCACTACTTTAAGGCATTATTGTACCCATGATACTGAACAACTTACCATCTTTTGTATACCTGTTTCAAGGCAAATAAATGATATTTCTATTTCTATTTGATATTTCTATTTCTTTCATACTACCATTCGCAGTGCGACTGAAATGAGCTGGAAAGGGAAATTTTCACCTCGCGCGCGAGTAGAGACCTCATACTAGCCCTACTGGTATTAAAAACCGTCAGCATACAATTTAGTATAACGTAGTGAATACAAACCATGTTTGTCCTTTTCTTTCAATATGCGCTCCATATCGCCTGCCTTGTCTTTTACGCGTCCAAAGAAATCTATCCATTTTGAGTAAGCGTGTGATAAAAAAAACATATATTTGTAATTTTTATCATATTTTATTAAACTTATGTATTTTATAAATTTGTAATTTTTATCATATTAGAACAAAATTGGGGCTCGAGCCAGGCCTATCTCACTCCACAGCTCAGGTACGCTTGTCGGCCGATCCCCACCGAGGGGTGAATGGCTATAGGTTAGATATACCATGTAAACTTCTTTTGATTGTCCTCCCCCTCCAGGACAATCCCCTTTTCGTCCCTGTTGATGAGTAAATGTATAGCATATCTTACTAACCGGATATCCGCTTGGTAGCATCGGGGCTGGCGGAGCGCGTCAGAGAAGCTAAAGTCATGTACTCGCTTGTGATAAGACCAGCGGCCTGGTGGCAAATAAAATTACATTTTATTTATTTATAAAAATATTTTGATCGACCAGAGGAACGAGATACGTTAAATCACGGAGTACTATAATTAGGGGTAGTCAGAGATATTCTGAAACCTCAGAACATCCACATTTCACCAGTAGTACCGATACTCTGTCCAGTGTGACGGGGAGTGAGCCCGTCGCCATACAATAGACAGTGGGTACAATACATGCCTCAAAATTGAAGCATGCAGGTTTCCTCACGATGTTTTCCTTCACCGAAAAGCCAGTGGTGTTACAAATCGTACATAAATTCCGAAAAACTCATTGGTACGATTCGGTCTGGACGGGGATCGAACCATCGCCTCCTGCACGGCAGGCAAGGTTATTCGCCACTGGACCACCACGGCTTTTACTATAATTACAACCGTAGTAAAATCCTGGAACCAGTACAAAACGAGGCCAGCTGGAGAGGGTCCGGAAAAAATTGGATGTCACTGTAAGTTACCAGAGTAGTTGCGGCGCCAATGGGGAACTTGCACCAAAGGTTAACCTCTTTGTATGGGAGGCTGGCATATTTTTTGTGATGACCATATTTTTTTGGGAATTTCGATAGAGGATCTATAGACGAACAAAAAATTTCAGATAACATATAGTCCTAAAGTGCAACGTTTTCGAGATAATCCAAGTTAAGGATCTTGTATAGGAATCCTAACACATTTTCCTCCAATTAAACATCTACAAGGTGTAATATACAATGTTTTTGGTAGAAACCAGTTCTATAACACCTTTCTGTTACACCCAGTATAAGAAAAAATACAGAGGTAGGTACTTCATCATCATCATCAGCCCGGTAAACCAGAACGATCTCACACCAGTCTCATCCACTGGTTTCCGGCAGGTGCATAAGCATAAGCATAAGCATATGCTCACGATGTTTTCCTTCACCGAAAAGCCAGTGGTGTTACAAATCGTACATAAATTCCGAAAAACTCATTGGTACGAGTCGGCTTGGACGGGGATCGAACCATCGCCTCCTGCACGGCAGGCAAGGTTACTCGCCACTGGACCACCATGGTTTCCGGCAGGTGGTAGGTACTTATTGATTAACCAGTACAAAACGAGGCCAGCTGGAGAGGGTCCGGAAAAAATTCGATGTCACTGTACGTTAGAACAGTAGTTGCGCCACACCCAAATTATAATGAGAAATTATAATAACATGGGGACCATAGAGCCGGGGTTGCGTGGGGCTGGACCTTTGAGTGGGCCTTAGTCTTTATGTTGACGAAGCGTGTTGCAGATTTAGAATGTATAGGGTTTAGATTTTGACGAAGCGTGTAGCATATTTAAAATGTATTAAGAGAAGTGCATACAAACGAAGTCTGGTGATATTTTCAATACTAACCAATTAAACTCAGTGACATTTTGCAGAAAAAATCTAGGAACAAATCTCTATGCTTGTATCGTGTCCGATTTTCGTTAAAATATACAGTTTCAATGCTAGGATTAATTTAAGGTTTGTGTGGAAATCTTTGAGGCACTGTAACTTTAAAACTGTATTTAAGGAAAATCTGACAAGATACAAGCATAGAGATTGGTTTCTAGATTGTTTCTGCAAAATTTCATTGAGTTTAATCGGTTAGTATTGAAAATATCACCAGACTTCTTTTGTATGGAGCGTGCCAACAGTAATATACCCTTAAGATTTTGACGAAGCGTGTTGCTCACTGGGATACTGTTTTCATATTTATCTTAGACGAAGCATGTTGCAGATAGAGCCATTTTGCCATTTTGACGAAGCATGTTGCGGATTTGAAGTTTGTTCTTTCTCATGCATTTAATTAATAAATAATTCACTAATAATAGTTGTTCTGAAATCTCAGAGCATCCACGTCACATCACCGACTACCCCCTCGGGGAATATAGTTCTGAGCATATACATACATACATAATAGTGGTGAATAGAACATTACTGAAAGAATATTTTCAAAAGTTATTATTTTTACGAAATATTTCAAGTATACGATTTTTAAGTTAAGTGGATCGGAACGTAATTTCAAACACCAATCAGCACAAAGTGACGAAGCGATTAGCAAATTGCAACAATAACGTTTGTCTAGCTAAGTTACAGCCCTAAATAGGTAGGACGGACGGACGAACGGACAACGTAGGTTTAGTATTAGGGTCCCGTTTTCACCATTCGGGTAAAAATAGAAAAAATTAAGATACCTCTAGACTGGCCGGACTCATGGCGGAGTACTCCTCACTGAGCAGTTCCACGATCAGACCTTCTATGTCGAAGAACAGGATGTGACTCTCTGGATCTGTGTAACAATGATATTTATTTAGAACTAGCTTTTGCTTGCATAGTTTCTTCCGCATTCGTGTCGTCTTTGATTACAACTATACTTTATTCCAAATAAGGACGACGAGATTTTCCGATTCCTACTTAGCTTTCTGGCAAATTCTGATTACCAAATGTAATTAATTTATTGGATACATATACTATCCGACATATCTTGGACGTTACTAAAGCTGTTCTAAGAATAAGTGAGAGGAAGTGTTTCAATTCTCTGTTTCTATAATGCAAAATAGCCTTAAAATTTCGTTGCTATTTTGAATGGAGTATAGATTACAACAGTCTTCGATTGTAAATATAATAGCATAAGATAAGCATATGCTCACGACTATATTCCCCGAGGGAGTAGTCAGAGATATTCTGAAACCACAGAAAATCCACTATTCTCTAGTACCGAAACTTTGTCCAGTGTGACGGGGAGTGAGCCCGTCGCCACTTATACTGGACAGTGGGTACAATACATGCCTCGAAATTGAAGCATGTAGGTTTCCTCACGATGTTTTCCTTCACAGAAAAGCCAGTGGTGTTACACAAAACGTACATAAATTCCGAAAAACCATCACCTCCTGCACGGCAGGCAAGGTTACTCGCCTTGACTTTTAAATATAATAATATAGTTTTCTTGTTATACAAGGTGTTACAAAAGTAAAAATAAACATTTAAAACTTTTAAGGGGGTTGATTGGACCATCAAACTGAACAACTTTCACTATGGGACCAACATCGAAATCGCGAAAATTTTTATCAACCGTCCCATACATTTAGCTCGAGTAGTTTTGGAGTTTAGTATGGAACATCCGATTTTATTTTCGCGTTTTCGATATTGGTCTCATAGTGAAAGTTGTTCAGTTTGATGGTCTTAACCACTTCCTTAAATGTTTATTTGTATATTTGTAACACCTTATATAGAGTTAACCCGCAACTTCGTCCGCACAAATTATATACCAGATTTTAAGTCAGATCATAAGCTATCAAATAAAGTTAGTTTCATCAAAATCGGTTCAGTACTTTTCGCGTGATGCTCGCACCGTATATTCAAATATGTATCGTGGGTGTATTCAAATAATGTAACTAAAGATAAAGATGTATTTAATTGTATGACAGGCGTAGTTTTACAAGCAGGTGTTACAATAATTATTATGTCCTACATGTCTTACCTTACGGCTTACAAATTATTATTATGATAATGTAAATGATAATGAGATGCTAATTCCAGTATTAAATTAACTCATTACAATATCCTACACTACTTAATTATAAATCCTAAACGACTTTTCCTAAAGAACATGGGTCAAAAAACGCGATTTTTTTTAGAACCTCCTATAGAAAATCGATCGACTGATCCGCACTCAAAAAGTTAAAAGTCAAAATTGTTTATTCAAAATAATATTACATAGATAACTTTTTGACTTCTGTATGGAAGGGCCCACGGGGCGCAGTAGATACATTACCGGCGGCGTTGGACCTGAAGCCCTGCACGGTGAGGCAGGCGCGGCGGCGCACGGGCTCCGCGAGGGGCCCCGCGCTGCCGCCGGGCCCCACGGGCTGGAGCGCCGCGAGGCCTCGCTGTGTGGCCGCCCGCATCGCATTCAGGTTCCGGTGACGGAGTCCTCTGTTGGTTCGTTTCGTTTACATTAAAACATGAAACGCTCGTTGGCGTAGTGAAGTTTCAATTTCAAATATTATTGATTATAAACCTTTGACTATTTATATGTGGACTGGTTACGCGTGTAGTTCTACTAACAAACATTTCTGCCACTTTTTGCGGGGGGCGACGTAACATGAAATCCGCAACTTTGGATTTTATTCCCCATAACTTTAGATTCTAATTTTGAATGTCAAAAATCATGAAAAGTAGTCTCGTGTGAACCCCAAACGTTCTAAGTTCGAAGTTATTATTTCTCAATTATAGGCTGTCTCGTTTAGTGATAAGGTGTAAAATTGAATGTAAATGCACAAGATCAATTGTGCTTATACCGTGGCAGAGGGGAAATGCTACCGCAAGGCTAGTCCTTATAATAATTAGTCAAAGTTATAAACATGTTACAGCCATGTTGTGCTATTTCAAATAAAATTTAAGAGAAGTTTATTCCGAATGCGTAAATGCGCGCTGCATACAAACGAAGTCTGGTGATATTTTCAATACTAACCAATTAAACTCAATGAAATTTTGCTGGAACATTCTTGAAACAAATATCTATGCTTGTATCGTGTCCGATTTTCGTTAAAATATACAGTTTCAATGCTAGGATTAATTTAAGATTTGTATGGAAATCTTTGAGGCACTGTAACTTTAAAACATTTGAACGAAAATCTGACTCTATACAAGCATAGAAATTTGTTTTTAGATTGATTCTGAAAAATTTCATTGAGGTTAATTGGTTAGTATTGAAAATATCACCATAGTACGTTTGTATGGAGCGCGCTCCGAATTATATCCTCTTAAGATTGAAAAATTAAGTCTCGGGCGGGACCCGCACTCTTCCAAGACTTAATTTTTCAATCATTAGTTTGATGTGATGTTTCAATTTTAGAATTGAGTTAGCATAGCATAGCATATGCTCACGACTATATATTCCCCGTGTAGTCAGAGATATTCTGAAACCTTAGAACATCCACCACCACTGGCTTTTCGGTGAAGGAAAACATCGTGAGGAAACGTGCAATCTTCAACTTCGAGGCATGTATTGTACCCACTGTCCATTATAAGGGGCGACGGGCTCACTCCCCGTCACACTGGACAGAGTTTCGGTAATACTGGTGAAACGTGGATGTTCTGAGAATTGAGTTTACATGGAGAAAACAATGAGGATGCTGGTAGGAAGATGTACATCAAACGGAGAAAAAATATATTTGACAATACAGGGAAAAAATATATTTCCTTGTGTCCAAGCTACGGCAAGCTATGTATGTGTACCTGAAGAAGTGCACGGCAGGATTGGCTAGCCCCTGCAAATCTCCACCCCCCGCCGATAATGAGCCCCCGAGGTCATCAGCCACCGTCTCATCACACGCCGCCAGCACCTCCTCAGCTATCATACCTGTGAGAACATTGTTATTAATTAAGCTTTCTTGCAAAACGAGCGAACGAGGAAATATTAACTTGATACGAATTGATTCTTGTTTGAATTACATATATACAAGGTGTAACAAAAGTAAAAATAAACATTTAAAACTTTTAAGGGGGTTGCTTAGACCATCTAACTGAACAACTTTCACTATGGGACCAACATCGAAATCACAACAAAAAAAATCTGCTGGCCCATACATTTAGCTCGAGTAGATTTGTAGTTTAGTATGGAAGATCAGAATTTTTTTTCGCGATTTCGATATTGGTCCAATAGTGAAAGTTGATCAGTTTGATGGTCTAAACCACCCCCTTAAATGTTTATTGTACAAATAAACAGCGCAGTGTTCGCTCGGTTCGGGTTTGAGCTTGCCACGAGGCTCATCTCTTTTTTCAGCCGTGTTTTTGCTCAAAAAAAGAATTACATAGGGTCCTTCTTAATATGCTGACACTTTTCTAAGGGGATGATCAGACCGCGTAACTGAACAACTTTCTCTATGATACCAACATCATAATCGCGAAAAAAATATCTGCAATTCCATACAAAACTGCAAACCTACCCGACCTAAAAAATACATTTGGCTCGGGTAGGTTTGACGAGCAGATTTTGTTGTTGTGATTTCGTTGTTGTTCCCATAGAGAAAGTTGTTCAGTTTGATGGTCTGATCATTCCCTTAGAAAAGTGTCAGCATATTAAGAAGGACCCTGTATATGTTTGTTCCTTTGGGAGTTGAGACCCTGGGACCATGGGGGCCCGATTCAAAACAGCTTGTAAAGGAGATATCGGCACGCCTTACAGATACCAGTGGTGATAAGAGGGCTGGCAGTTACCTACGTCAGCGCATAAGCTTGGCGATTCAGAGGGGGAATGCTGCCAGCGTTCATCACGTAAAAAAGTGGTCGAGTTCCAAATTGGTCACATTACAAAGCATTCACAACAAAGTGGTCACATTTTAAAATGGTCACTTAACAAAGTTGACACATTTTTCTTCTTAACGTGTGGGCGGCAATTTTTTTTTTGCGCATTTCCCTTATGTTTCTTTGGGAAATTTGTTCAGTATCATGAGTACAATCACCCATTAAAGTGATACAACTGTCTACCCTAACACCCTGTATATCAATGTCTAGTCATCATAATACAAGTCTAGACTAGATTCTGGTACTTTAAAAGAGACTAGATAATCTGTATGACAAACTAAATGACCTAAGCTAAAGTGACAAACAAAATCCAAGATATTTATTTACTATTTCACTATTTATCCCTTCTTCTTATCGTGTGGGCAGCAAGCCCTGGTGTCAGAGTTTTTTCAGACGGCCTCTGACGTGGTTTTTATGTAACGACTACTACCATCAGAGATAGTAGCCAGGATCGACGGAATCATCTTGACACATTACAAAGCAGTAACATACAGAGTGTTACATTACAAAGTGATAATTATACAAAGTAGTCTCTTTACAAAGTGAGCACTTTACAAAGTGAGCCCTTTACAAAGTGAGCACTTTACAAAGTGAGCACTTTACAAAGTGGATACACTCACCATGCAGCACTCTGTCCAAGTGCCCAGTCTCCATCTGCCACACGTAGACAGTACCGTCACTGCACCCCACCACCATGAAGTCATCCAGAGGTCGCCATTTTATGGTCACCACCGGAAATAGGTGGCGGGAAGCGAGTGTCACACATTTTCTTTCTGATAGACCTGGAAATTACAGTAGATTTAATACTAGAATTTAAAATTATAAAAGGTAGAAAATACTTTGACTAATTATTATAAGGACTAGCCTTGCGGTAGCATTTCCCCTCTGCCACGGTATAAGCACAATTGATCTTGTGCATTTACATTCAATTTTACACCTTATCACTAAACGAGACAGCCTATAATTGCGAAATAATAACTTCGAACTTAGAACGTTTGGGGTTCACACGAGACTACTTTTCATGATTTTTAACATTCAAAATTAGAATCTAAAGTTATGGGGAATAAAATCCAAAGTTGCGGATTTCATGTTACCTCGCCCCCGCAAAAAGTGGCAGAAATGTTTGTTAGTAGAATTACACGCGTAACCAGTCAACATATAAATAGTCAAAGAGAAAATATTATCCTACTAATATTATAAACGCGAAAGTTTGTAAGTATGGATGGATGTTTGTTACTCTTTCACGTAAAAACTACTGAATGGATTTTAATGAAATTTGGCACACAGATAGAATATGATCTGGATTAACACATAGGATATTTTTAAGGTCTACGCAGACGGAGTCACGGGCAACAGCTAGTTAATAATTAACCTTCGAACAAAAAAATAACTAGATATACAATTAATGCACCAAGAAATGGCAGATTAAACTCAAACTAATATCTGAGCACACTTTTGTCTTACTATTTCTCCATATAAGTGACAATAAACCTGCCGCTTCACTGCCAGTTGCACGTACGTTCATTAAAGTTAATCCTCCATTAAATCTCTTGCTAGCTTTTACTATGTCACCAAGACAAAAAGTGACAGCAAGAGATTTAATTGAGGATTAACTTTAATGAACGTACGTGCAACTGGCTGTCAGACAAATATTTTACCTGAGAATGAGCATTTAGTTCTTTTATGTTCAATACAAATAAGCTACCGAAAATCCTATACCAGCTACCCTCCGTGTCGCTGAATATCATATTCGTAAAATATAACGTTCTCAAAACATCACATTCGCAAAATATCATGTTCACAAAATATAAAGGTTTTAAAAGAATACGTAATTCCCGAAACTTGTTATTAAACCCAGTTAAGGTGGTTGCAAAGTTGTCAATTTCATACAAAAGTTTGACGCATAATACTCGTAGACGGTATTAATTACAGTAATATTTTATATATGGAAAAATAGTTTAGAAAATCTTGATGCCGCGTATCAAATAACAATTGCAATTTATAATATAATTACGAAGATTAAACCTTTGAAATTTTCTATGGATAAGTTCAAAGCTTTATATCTTTATAATTATATTATAAATTGCAAATGTTATTTGATACGCGGCATATAGATTTTCTGAACTATTTTTCCATATACAGGGTCCTTCTTAATATGCTGACACTTTTTTAAGGGGATGTTCAGACCATCAAACTGAACAACTTTCTCTATGGGACCAATATCGAAATCGCGAAAAAAAGAACAGCTGTCCCATACATTTGGCTCAAGTAGGTTTGCAGTTTTGTATGGGACAGCAGATTTTTTTTAGCGATTTCGATGTTGGCGCCATAGAGAAAGATGTTCAGTTTGACGGTCTGATCATCCCCTTAAAAATGTGTCAGCTTATTAAGTAGGACCCTATATAACATATTATTTTTAATTGTACCGTCTCGCGTATTATGCGTCAAACTTTTGTATGAAATTGACAACTCTGTAACCACCTTAAGTGCAGCCTGTGGGTAAAGAATTATATTCATTTTAACAGAACATGATTTTTGGTTAGCTCAGTTGAATCCAGGTTGATAACTGTCTCTAGAATATCGCTTGCTCGCTCGGTACCCGGCTAAACGAGCCGGCGGTTACCAAGAAACAAATGTATCCGGCCTGATTTCGTGATTGCCGATACTAAAACATAAAATAAAATTAGGTTTTTCGATAAATACTTACTCAGCAACGTCACGCTGTGATCTGAAGCTACTGAGCATATGCATTTCTGGATGCGTGTCTGTAAACAAAATAAAACTTTATCACACTGCAACATCGTCCCGATATCGTACAGCATAGAGTCTAAAATATATAATCTTGCTACAATAGGCTATTTGACAATCGTAACGGTAAAATATATAATATATTAGATTTAGTAGCTTATAGGTTCACAATAATAATACAATATGTTTTTTGCATTAAAGTAACTTGTAAATATTTTATTTTTCAAAAATAAATTATGAGTTTTTGATCTGGGGATTTAAAAACTGAATCGCGGGCGGCCATGATTGAATATTGTGTGACGTCACATTTCAAACACTAAAACGTCATGTGTGTTGAAGCGTCGTAGTTAGCTTTACTTGGTTTATTGAAATATGACGTCACAGTGTTAAGTGTCACGTGATCGGCTATTTTCGCGAGAATCTCAAATTACTGAATGACAAATATTATTTTGTTCGAAAAAATAACGAAATAATTAATATTAATATAAATTTTTTTAAGAAAAAGATAAATGAAAGAGGTATAAAATAAACCTACGTAAAATATCAAACATCTTTCCGGAAACTGGCAATTAGCTAATTATGAGCTGGGTTATTTCACCGGCTTGCACACAGAAGCGATGGAGTAGCTATATACTAAACACAATGCAAAATCGACCGTATCTCATACAGTAGAGTCTAAAATATCTAGTCACGCTACAATAGGGTATTTGACAGCATGTAAAATATAGGATCTATTGATGGCATGCGTATTGAATATGAATTTTGGAAACCAACTATTTAGTCAGTTAAGAATAATTATTTTAAGGGAATAATCGACAAAGAAAATAATTTTGTTGTCTACTTTAGTCACGTGATCGTAAACGACTGTGATTGGCCGAATGGATGATGACGTCAACTGCTTGTAAACAGTTGTGTATAGAGTGTGAGTGTCGTACAAAGTTTACGTCATCGTGACGTCACCTGCTTGTTGCCACGTATATTGTCAGGAAAAGCGTTTTCGCTGCATATTCAAATAATATTTTACGTTTTCGTTTTTTCTCGCACTATATGTAATGGAACGTAAAATATACTTTTTCTATAGAGTCCTTAGACATCAGTGATTAACGTAGAACAGTTTTTAAAAACCTGTAAAATATCCTACTATGAGGCGGCACTATAAGCTGTGTTATTTCACCGGCGTGCACGCAGAAGCGATGGATTAGCTATACAACGTGTTAATGAATAAGCGCAAAACCTCATACACCCCAACTGATTTATAAGAAAATAATTAGATCGAAACAATAATTTCATTATTCTGATAGTTAAAATGTAAAGTTATTCGCATTTTAAGTTTTGAGGCAAAAATGATTTGTTATCATTTCAGCAATGAATGAAAGCGCTAACGTGCTTATGGATACATTTTAAGAATCTTGTTTTGGTAGTAAAGAGGGTGAGAGTGTCCGAGCGGTGGGTTGAGATCGGGTTCAGCAAATCTTAAATTTTACATACAAATTATTTAATAATTTGAAAAAAATTACCTATGTTGAAACCATGATAATTCGATTCTTCTCTCCATTCTAAACAAACTACTTTCTAGTTTTGCGTTAATTCATTAACACGTTGTATATCTTAAACACAATGCAATATAGACCGAATCTCATACAGCATAGAGTCTAAAATATATACTCTTGCTACAATTATGAGGCGGAACTATGAGCTGGGTTATTTCTCTGGCGTGCACGCAGAAAGGTATGGAGTAGCTATATCCTAAACACAATGCAATATCGACAGTATCTCATAAAGGAGAGAGTCTAAAATAGATACTCACGCTACAATTATGAGGTGGCACTATAAGCTGTGTTATTTCACCGGCGTGCACGCAGAAGCGATGGAGTAGAACTCCGCTGAATAGATCCCAGAGGCATACTGCGAAGTCTATACCGCCTGAGACGAGGTGGGCTTTGTCGTATCTGTAGACACACATAATGAAAATAATTACAGGGTGTTCCTAACCTGCTGACGGTTTTTTGAGACCATCAAACTAAATAACTATGCAAACATTTAATCGAGTAGGTTTGTATGGGACCACAGATTTTTTTTTCGCAATTTTGATACTGGTCCCACAGAGAAAGTTGTTCATTTTGATGGTCTGATCATCCCCTTAAAATAGTTTCACCTAATTTTGTTAGACCTTATACAACGTGTTAATGAATTAACGCAAAACTAGAAAGTAGTTTATTTAGAATCGAGAGCAGAATCGAAATGTCTCAAAAGAAATTTTATATTTATTTAGCTTACAGCGTGAGCGCAACGTATCCGAGGGGCGCGGGGGTTATGTCAATCGGTAGCCTGGCTCTTGGGAATTCAGTCGCTATGGAGCGTTTCTCGGGAGCAGACCGCGCGTTGTGCGTGCGAGAGTTTTACAAAAACGGTGATTCGGCGACTGTAGCGCGTAGAAAATTCCACTTAAATGATGCGCCAAGCATTCCTCTCATTCGACATTGGGTTAAAAAGTTTGAAGAGACCGGTACAACGCTAGATAAATCAAAATCCGGGCGACCTAGGTCATCAAGAACGGTAGAAAACGTGGAGAATGTTAATCAGTCTGTTCGTGACGACCCGAACCTTTCAATTCGGAAGCGCGCAAGTGCTTTAAATGTGCATAGATCATCATTACATCGCATCATGCACAAAGACCTAAAGCTGCACCCCTACAAAATTCAATTGGTGCAAGAATTAAAGCCCCAAGATGCCAGTCAGAGGCTTCATTTCGTAAATCAGGTGATTGAGCGATTTTCAACGTTTACCAACATTTTGTTTTCGGATGAAGCTCATTTTCATCTTAATGGCCACGTAAATAAGCAGAACTGCCGCTACTGGAGTGCAACGAATCCAAAACGCAAACATCAGAAACCCGATAAACCGACTTCACTGGCCCATTTGAAAGAAAATATCCGTCACGAAATGGCAGCCATCCCTGAATCCACCTGCCGAGCCGTCATAAGTAATTTTACTGTTCGATTAAATGAGTGCCGAGAACGCGAGGGTCTACATTTAGACGATATCATTTTTAAGAAATAAATCCCCAAAAAGTGTATTTCAATAATTAATAAACATTTTTTCTATATACGGCTTACTTTTTTTTTAATCGATCCACTAAATATAAAATTTCTTTTGAGACACCCTGTATCATGGTTTCAACATAGGTATTTTTTTTCAAATTATTAAATTATTTGTTTGTAAAATTTAAAATTTACTGATCTCGATTTCAACCCAACGCAATGGCACACTCACCCTACTTACTACCAAAACAAGATTATTAAAATGTATGCATGAACACGCTAGCGCTTTCATTCATTGCTGAAATGATAACAAATCATTTTTGCCTCAAAACTTAAAATGTGAATAACTTTAAATTTTAAGTATCAAAATAATGAAATTATTGTTTCAATCTAATTATTTTGTTGTAAATCAGTTAGGGTGTATGAGGTTTTGCGCTTATTCATTAACACGTTGTATACAGTCGGAAAGTGACCTATTCTCCAAATTAGCATTTCAGCCCGCCTATCCTCTTAAGAACGAACCTGGGGTGAACATGGTTGGGGTACAATAAACAGTTGACCCTGCCATTGTGTCCCAGTAGTAGTTGATGTGGTGGCCAGTCTGCAACAAGAGTAGAAAGTAAGTTAGTTTTAGGATATACAACGTGTTAATGAATAAACACAAAACTAGAAAGTAGTTTGTTTAGAATCCTGAGGAGGATCGAATTATCATGGTTTCAACATAGATATTACTTACTACCAAAACATGATTCTTAAAATGTATCCATGAGCATATTAGCGCTTTCAATCATTGCTGAAATGATAACAAATCATTTTTGACTGAAAACTTAAAATGCGAATAACTTAAAATTTTAACTTTAAAAATAATGAAATTATTGTTTCAATCGAATTCTTTTGTCAAAAATCAGTTGGGGTGTATGAGGTTTTGCGCTTATTCATTAACACGTTATATATACCCTTTAGCGGGCTCCATCAAAGATGCCAATCCTCCTTACAAGCAAGGAAACACTAAAATTGGTCTTGGCGCTAGAGGGAAAAGACGATGAAAACGATGCCAACGAAAATTTGAAACTGTTTATTTTTTGAAATAACTGTATATTTTTAAATTTTGCGTTCACTATCACTATGGAGCAATTGTACCCTGCGACTTTCATTCACTATCACTATGTAACAATTACAACTGCCTCGGGTAGAATTTATTAATTAATGTAATGTTAGTGTTTAAAGTCCGGCCGCTGAAAGATTGCGTTTGACAGTTACCATAAAATTGTAAAAACTGAATGAAAATATTGTTTACCTGTGCTCACTCTAGTACACAGGGCACTAGCTGCCCTTTTAAGTTCAAAAAGCTACTAAATAATGATCGGCATTTATAGTTTGCATTCAGTTTTTTACAATTTTATGGTAACTGTCAAACGCAATCTTTCAGCGGCCGGACTTTAGTAAGCTCACCGTCACGCTGCTGGTGTGTGCCGTGTAACAACTGCAGTTGTACCGTGTGGGTTGCGTTCACTATCACTATAAACCAGTTGTACTGCATGACTTACGTTCACTATCACTATGTAACAATTCCACTAGGCCTCGGGTAGAATGAATTAAATAATGTAAACTTAGTGTTTAGTAAGCTCACCGTCACGCTGCTGGTGTGTGCCGTGTAACAACTGCAGTTGTACCGTGTGGGTTGCGTTCACTATCACTATAGACCAGTTGTACTGCATGACTTACGTTCACTGTCACTATGTAACAATTCCACTAGGCCTCGGGTAGACTGAATTAAATAATGTAAACTTAGTGTTTAGTAAGCTCACCGTCAAGCTGCTGATGAGTGCCGTGCAACAGCTGCAGTTGTACCGTGTGGATTGCGTTCACGATCACTATAGACCAGTTGTACCGTGTAACTTGCGTTCACAATCACTATGATGCAGTGCCATTACATCTCAGGTAGAATTTAATCTTACTGTTTAGTTAGCTCACCATCAAGCTGCTGATGAGTGCCGTGCAACAGCTGCAGTTGTACCGTGTGGGTTGCGTTCACTATCACTATGGAGCCATCTTCACGACCTACTACTAGCCGGTTCGCGGCCAGGAGGTATATTGATGCTGTCAGTTTTATATCTGTAACAATTAATATAATATTAATAAATTTAGTATACTTATGATAAAACACCCGCGAGCCTGTCTTTTTTGGTTGGTCCTTTGATACAGGGTGTCAGAAAAGTAATGGTCAACTCTATAAACAGTAAATGAACTTGCGTGTCTCACGGTTTTCAAAACATTTGGACTTTAAATATTTTTCTTTAATTTCCCCCCAAAAAGAAGAGATTTTTGTAGCACCATAATTATCTATTCTTCATTTCAAATAAGGACGACAAGATTCCTATAAAGCTTTCTGGCCAGTTCAGTTTTGCAAATATAATTTATTTATCAGAAAGATATACTATCCGACATATCTTGGACGTTACTAAAGCTGTTCTAAGAATAAGTGAGAGGTAGTGTTTCAAATATCTGTTTCTATAATTCATAACAGCCTTAAAATTAGTTGCCATTTCAAATGGATGGCTGCTCATCTTTTTCTGTAGACTGAAGATTATAGTCCTAAACATGGGAGGTGGTGTTCATATAGAACACACAGATTTTTAAGCCAGGAAGCAATTTCGAGGCATGTGTTGTACCCACTGTCCATTATAAGTGGCGACGGGCTCACTCCCCGTCACACTGGACAGAGTTTCGGTACTAGTGAAACGTGGATGTTCTGAGGTTTCAGAATATCTCAGAACATCCACGTCGGGGAATATAGTCGTGAGCATATGCTATGTTAAGCTATTCATCTTCTGTAGGGCCTCCTAGGTGCTAGTTCTGTCTGCCCATGATATCTTTAACATCGTCCTGATAAATATGCTTCTGATAGCAGCCTGTAAATGGTTGTCCATTACTTACCGAATACCTATGCTGTACATTATGTGCTGTCAGATAGTAAAGTAAACATACCACTGCCGATCTCCTCGGAGAAGTGCAGCTGGTCCAGAATGCCCACCGGGCTGGGATTCATCTCAGCCCACGCCATGTCCAAACTTGTCATCACTATTGGGGCGTGCGCTGTGGACAATACGGTCTATTTTATAGATCAGGGTTTCTCAAAGTGGAGTCCACGTACTCAAGGGTACGTCATTAACCCCCGACGCAAAAAGAGGGGTGTTATAAGTTTGACGCCTATGTCGGTCTGTCTGTCTGTGGCATCGTAGCTACCAAACGGGATGACCGATTACGATGCGGTTTTTTTAAAATAGAAAGCTAATTTTTGCGAGTGTTCTTAGCTTTGTTTCATGAAAATCATTTCAGTAGTTTTCATATAACTTTAGAAATTATGAAATAACATGAAGTAACAAATTTAAAAAACCCCCGACGCCAAAAACAAACATTTTTAAGGAAAAAATAATTCGGTCACCTATTATTTTTGATGTAAGCAAATGTATGTTTTAGTTCTTAACTCCCTTTAAGATATTTTAGGTCAATTTTACAGGGTGAAATTGATATCATTAGCATCCTTTTAAACTAAGAGTCTACCCAACAAACTGAACAACTTTTACTATGGGAGCAAACCAATCGGAGCAAAAAAATCTGCTGTTGCATATATTTAAGTCGCTGTTGTCGTGCAAGTCGAGTAGGCATTGCAGTTTAGTATGGAACAGCAGTTTTTTTGCCCCGATCGGTTTGCTCCCATAGTAAACGTTGCTCAGTTTGACGGGTAGACTCTTAGTTTAAAAGGGTGCTAAAGATATCAATTTCACCCTGTACAGGTAACGTCTGCAATATATTATTCTGGGAAATTTATTAGGTTTCAAAAAATATTGTCACGGATGTTGTCTGACGTCAGAAGGCATTCAAAAATTCAGGCGATTTGTTAACAACCTTCGTGGCTCAGCGGTCAAGGAACGGATTGTAGTTGACACTTAAGTCGAGAAGTCCTGGGTTCAAGACCCTCACCCCGGTGAAAATAGTTTTTAGATTTTAATGTTGTTTAGGAATGTTCTAGAAGAGAGAGGGAGAAGGAATATTTAGAAAATAACAAAAAGACAGTCGTGTTCAGGAATGTTCGGGAAGGGAAGTAGAAGCGTTTGGAAGGGAACAAAGTAATAACGAAAAGACGATCGAAATTCAATTGTCTAGAACATTCTAAGGGGTATATAAACCGGCGAGTTTGCGGCCACAGGGCAGTATTGAGTTTAAAGTGAAAAAGGGGACAGTGTAGTACAGTTTTAGTAGTGACATAGTGAACAGTGAACAGTGGTGTAAGGGTAATCCCTGCGCGGATAACCGTAAGTAAGAGATACCTAAATAAACTCTGTAAATTTGGACTTGGCGTTTCACTCCAATCCCGGAACCCGTCGCTCGTAACAATATATATATTGTTATCTATCTAAGGTTTAAATCATCACACTTACTTGACATAGAGGTGGCAGGTACGACAGCGTCGTCAACGTTCCACACGGAGACGACACCGGCTGAGTCACCGCGTAGCAGCAGACGCCGTTGTTTGCCTCCGACTGACGTTATAACGAAGCGCATTGAAGGCGGACAGGAGAGGAGCTGTTGAAATAAAAATCCTTTCAGGGTTGTCAGAAACATAGATACATTCAAAAAAAAGTCTATGTTGATATTGCTGGGTGGGTCACTACTGTGGAGGAACTACTGTGGAAGGTTCCTCCGGTGAAAGGGGAAGATCTTCCGCCAGGCTAGGTGTGAAGCCTGGGGACCGGCCGTGGTCCCACAGATCTTAGTTGGACCTTGTATACGACTTGTTAATGAATAAGCGCATAACCTCATACACCCGAACTGATTTACAACAAAATAATTAGATTGAAACAATAATTTCATTATTTTGATAGTTAAAATTTAAAGTAATTCGCATTTTATGTTTTGAGGCCAAAATGGTTTGTTATCATTTCAGCAATGAATGAAAGCGCTAACGTGCTCATGGATACATTTAAAGAACCTTGTTTTGGTAGTAAGTAGGGTGAGTGTGCCCATGCGGTGGGTTGACATCGGGTTCAATAAATTTTAAATTTTACAAACAAATTATTTAATATTTTGAGAAAAATTACCTATATTGAAACCATGATAATTCGATTCTCCTCTCGATTCTAAACAAACTACTTTCTAGTTTTGCGTTAATTCATTAACACGTTGTATATCGAATCTCTGTGATTATTTCTCTCGCGCGATTCATGTCTTGTATACGATTGTGAACCTTATGTGAAGCGGCTGACGGGTTACCAATGTGACGTCGCAAGTTGTCTTACGTACACATTTGCGAGTGCGACCTTAGCGCCATCTGTTAGCTTCGTTGCTATAACTTGTGGGTGTTGACATCTGTCTGTGACAAGTCCCCACAGAACTATTTTAGTCTTACTGCCAGTTGCACGTACGTTCATTAAAGTTAATCCTCCATTAATTCTCTTGCTGTCACTTTTTGTCTTGTTGACGTAGCAAAATTAAGCCAGCGAATGACACATGAAGCAATAAAATATTGTGACTATGACAAGATATTTAATGGAGGATTAATTTTAATGAACGTACGTGCAACTGACCGTATGTGATATTATTTGGAACCATAAAGTGACTATACCTTACAGGAGTAGAGGAACTGACATCAGTTGTCAAATGAAACCGTTTTTGGGAACTTATCGGCAGGGTAAAAATTCGAGCTCTGTGTATAATTGTAAATCCAACGTGAAATCGTTGATAAATTTATGAAATAGTGTTAGTACATTTCACAAAATTAGTTACGATTTCATTTTAGATTCACAACTAGTCACAGAGCTCGAATATTTACCCTGCCAATAAGATCCCAGAAACAGTTCTATTGCCTCGCGTCACTTATCTCTTTCTGTTATACAGTGGTGCCGTGATACATCTCGCTTTCTCAGCTGTCAGTCTCTCTATTCCTGCGCCCGCGGCGTGGCGCTTCGATAAATGTTTTATCGCGCCTGCTAACTCGTTCGTTCGCGCGCAAAAAGAAAGAGAGATAGGGCGCGATAGCGCTTTATCGCGCCGCCATGCCGCGGGCGCTGGTAAAATAACTTTATGTTTTGAACACAACTTTTGAAATTTGCAAATTTTAATGTTGAATATAAGGTGTTACAAAAATACAAATAAACATTTAACATAGGGGTGGTTTAGACCATCAAACTGAACAACTTTGACTATGGTACCAATATCGAAATCGCAAAAAAAACTGATGTTCCATACTAAACTACAAATGTACTCGAGCTAAATGTATGGAACAGTTGTTTTTTTTTTCGCGATTTCGATATTGGTCCCATAGTGAAAGTTATTCAGTTTGATGGTCTAAACTCCTTAAAAGTTGTAAATGTTTATTTTTACTTTTGTAACACCTTGTATATTAATGTTACTTTTGAAGATTCTAATTTTTTGGGTTGGACACTAAATACGGGGACAACTTACCTTGTTATCAGGGTGTGCCAAAATGCTGAATAGCACAGGACTGTCATGGGCCACAGTCGGACCGTGGAAACCTTTGTGATCGGGCACTGAGCTGTGAATGATAATTATTGTGACTAAACCATTGTGATTGTATTCCACTTCTCAATGTATTATTAAACAATACAAAAATTGTAAAAATAAGATTTTTTTATTAACAAATACATTTTTTTTTTGTATTATTAAAAAATATAACTGTTCTACAAATATTTATAAATAATGATTTGTTGTCTATTTAAAATATGTAATTCAATGTAGTGTTATTTGTATATAGGATCCTTCTTAATATGCTAACACTTTTTTGATGATCAGATCATCAAGCTGAACAACTTTTTCTATGGCACCAAAGTCGAAATCGCGAAAAAAATAATGCAAAAAAAAACATACAAAACTGTAGGTAAACCTACTTGAGCCAAATGTATGGGACAGCTGATTTTTATTCGCGATTTCGATGTTGGTCCCATAGAGAAAGTTGTTCAGTTTGATGGTCTGCCATCCCCTTAAAAATGTCGGCATATTAAGAAGGACCCTGTATATTTTATTCCATTTGAAATTGTATAGTATGTAAATAAACATAGTCAAAATTTGGATACATTTTTCTTATTTTTTGTATAAAAGAAATCAATACAACTAGTAATAACACAACAAATTGACATTTTATTGGTTATTGTATGATTTCTAATCAAATAAGATTAGATTCATGTCTATTTTGTGAATAAAACAAAAATTTACAACATTTCAAATCGAATATAATACATTCTGTGTAAAAACTACACGATACGCATAAAATACAATTATTGTATACTTTTGTATTACTACATCAAAAATAAAAAGGGATGAAGTAATGATAGTGCGTTAGGCAAATTAAATATACATCTATGAAAACGCTTTCAATCTAAAAAATAAACAAATACATCTAAAATCACACTAAAATAGAAATCCCAAAGTAAAAATAGTGCACCCCTGAAATATTTAACGCATTTAACAAATCGCGGGGGCACAATCTGTGGAATAAGGCATTAACCACATAGTACTGTAGCCCTGGGACTTTTTAATTGCCAAAAAGATTACCGATTGCCGTTTAGATATTGTTGTAAGGTACGAAATTACTTATATAAAAACCTAAGTCTTACAAATCACGAATCGCCGTAAGAAAAAAAAAATTGTCAGAAATTTTTAATTTTCCAGGTTACCGTTTTTTAGGGTTCCGTAGTCAACAAGGAACCCTTATAGTTTCGCCATGTTCGTCCGTCTGTCCGTCTGTACCAGAAACTGTAATTTGGCATGGGTATACATATTTATCACGCCGACAAAGTGGTAAAATAAAATCTTGAAAAATTTGTTATTTTAGGGTACCTCCCGAAAAGTGGGGATGCAATTTTTTTTCTAGCCTATCACATGGTGTGGGGTATCGTTGGATAGGTCTTTTAAAACATAGTGGGTGTGGGAATACCATTTATCGATTTAGGAATCCTTTAGCGAAATATTAAGCTTTAGAGGTAATTTTTTTAAGGTAAGTGTTTTATTTTTCTATACTGTCATGTTCTTCACCTTAGTTCACAGTTCACAGTTGAGATACAAAGCTATAAGACCAGATGAAAAAGTAAATGTTGATCGGTCTTATAGCTTTGTATGGCAACTTTAGACAATCTTACTATTACGTATGGGTATTGAACTAAGGTGAAGAATATGACAGTACAGAAAAAAATCGGTAGATTTGAAAATTTCAGACAATTCTTTTTCTTTTTTTTTTCTTACGGCGGGTTGTGATCTGTAAGACTTAGGTTTTTATATTAATAATTTCGTACCTTACAACAATATCTAAACGGCAATCGGTAATCTTTTTGGTAATTAAAAAGTCCCGGGGCTACAGTACTAACACCTAAAATAAATTGTATCCTCCAACGGAAATAAAAAAAGCTACCGGTGCAAGCAAAGGATAATAATACAAAAAATACAAGATACGTAAATAAAATACAATTGTGCTGACCTACTCAGTCTCCGGCCCCGTAGTTTGCTATGAACAGAAATGTATATTTAGCAACTGGCAACCCTATTACTAGTTTTATAGCAGGGTTTTCAACGGGGTTAGGTAGCGGCTCATTAGAAATGAATATTTTGTTAATTTATTGGTTATGTCCACAAAATGATGAATGATTTTTGACGATATAAGAAAACAATAGTTGTAACCGCTGTAGAGCGTATTATACCGTGCCGAATATTATTGTTATGATTTATGATAAATTTTTTATCAAAAGCTACACCTAAACAAGTTTTAAGTAAAACTTGACAATGCAATAATCAACCCTACGTACCTATACATGGTGTAAGGGAAATCCCTCTGCAGACAGAAACGGTAAACTCAGACAATCAAATAGAACAACTTTCACTATGGAACCTACCTCAGGAAACGCGAAAAAAAATCAGCTGTCTCATACAAAACTGGTGTACCCTACTCAAATGTATGGGACAGCTGATTTTTTTCGCGTTTCCAGAGGTACTGAGTTCACCGTTTCAGTCTGCGTGTGGCTGTCACTTAGACCCTGAACGTACGTAAGCTCACGCCATCGTTTCATGGGGGTAGACCCAGACCACAGACTTCCACACGCTACTATTCTGACACTCCTCTTTAGTCTCGTTCACATTCATACATCTTTTCATGCATTTCCGTCGATCAATCAATCTAGTCGGCGGCAAATTCGGGAAAAACATTGATTGATTGAGCTATAATCTATAATCAATTCGTAGAGCCGAGAAAAGTCGAGCTCGCTTCGCTCGCTAAGACGTGGTGCTAAAACATTTCGAGCTTGCTTCTCTCGATCCATAGCTTTTACTTAGGCTACTTTGCACATGTTTTGTACGTAAAAAGCTCTAGCTCTAACCGATTCGTATTGAGGAGAAAACTCGAGCTCGCTTCGTTCGCTCTAAGTTTTTATTTTTGCATGGATAAACCAAAAGTTGTCCGACCACAACCCGAACCGATGTACAAAAAAATTTTGAGCTTGCTTCGCTCGCTCCGTTATATTTTTTGTAGGTAAGATTCCAGCGAAATCGGTTTGATTTTTTTTAATGTTGTATAAAGTTTGCTCAGGGAGCAGTTACTGCTTGTTACTGCGGACTATTGGGGGGACGGCTAAGCACCCTGGTTGGTCTACCGAACTAGAATCGATCTGTGCCCCGGGCGGCAGAAACCCACGTTACGCTACTGCTGGCCACCCCCTCGGGGAATATAGTCTTGAGCATATACTATGCTATAATATCTATTGTTTTCTTATATCGGTAACGTTTTTTAAGATAAAATGAACCTTGACTTCAAACATCTTTTGTCTCTTGTGCGTTTTACTACCTATTATAGATATATTTTGGTCATTGTCACACACAAGATTAAATATTTAGATATTATAGCTATAATAGGGTATTTGACAGGTTTTTAAAAACTGTTCTACGTTAATCACTGATGTCTAAGGACTCTATAGAAAAAGTATATTTTACGTTCCATTACATACATATAGGAAGTGCAAGAAAAAACGATAACAAATATTATTATTTAAATGTCCCGCGAAAACGCTTTTCCTGACAATATACGTGGTGACATCACGATGACGTAAACTTTGTACAACACTCACACTCTACACGCAACTGTTTAGAATCAGTTGACGTCATCAACCATTCGGCCAATCACAGTCGTCTACGATCACGTGACTAAAGTAGAAAAAAAAAAAATTCTTTGTCTATTATCTCTTAAAATATCCAATATTTTTCTTAACTGACTAAATAGTTCGTTTCCAAAATTCAATTCAATTCAATTTTTGTTTAGTGGCATCCGATGTGTTATCACAATTCAGCCAATGTCTCGTTATGTGGAGAGTATACGAAGGAAAATGATCAGTAGTATTAATTAAGTCTAGCGGGGCAGTTTTGCCAATGTAAGTAGTTTAAAATCTCAAGTGATTCTTTTAAGGTTAAAACACAAAAGAGTTCACAAAATGTTGGAGCCACGTGCAAGCCCAACGCGCCGATACTCACGCGTCCGTACTCCGCCAGACTTGCAGCGCGACTCTTTCCAAAATTCATATTCAATACGGATGCCATCAATAGATCCTATATTTTACATGCTGTCAAATACCCTATTTTTTATTACGTTCACATCTATGAAATTATAAGTTTGTGGCCATTTTAATGGTAAATTTTATCTTAAACCATATTAAGTAAGTTTTTATTAAGTATGACACTCAAATGTATGTACATAAATAAAAAATTCTCTTTGAGACATTTTTGAGTGTCACACAAAGGCTCTGCACACGACAGATTTTAAGTCCGATTGTCGGACCGACTTTGTTTTTGTCGATACTGAGAGTCAAAGTCGGTTCGACGATCGGACCTAATCGGTCGAGTGCAGAGGTTCTATGAGAAATTTTCAAAAAATCGCTAACACAGAGGCATTTGTGCTCTGATGATAAATCTAATGAAAAAAAAAAAGTAATCTTTGAAAATTTTGTCTCTGTTAGTGTTATGTATATACATGCCTGTTTTTAGTCACAACGTTAATATACAGGGTGAAAACTTAAATTCTTTGTACTAAGTATATAAGGTCTAACATAATTAGGTGAAACTATTTTAAGGGGGTGATCAAACCATCAAACTGAACAACTTTCTCTATGGGACCAATATCGATATCGCGAAAAAAAAAAACTGCGGTCCCATACATTTAGGTTGAGTAGGTTTGTATGGAGCAGCTGATTTTTTTTTTGATTTCGATATTGGCCCCATAGAGAATGTTGTTCAGTTTGATGGTCTGATCATCCCCTTAAAATAGTTTAAGCTAATTTTTCTAGACCTAATATGGAAATGGCGAAAAAAAATTCGCGATATCAATGTTAGTTAGATTTCAACTATATCCTGGATATTAACCAAAAGAAAAGCATTGACATTTTTTAAACACGCTCTATACTTCATTTCAAATAAGGACGAAAAGATTTTCCGATTCATATACAGAATGTAAGGAAAAGTGTCATTAACCTTTAAACCACATACTGTACCCATCAAACAACTTTTACTATGGGAGTAAACCTGTCGGAACAAAAAAAATATCAGCTGTCCCCTTTGACTAATTATTATAAGGACTAGCCTTGCGGTAGCATTTCCCCTCTGCCACGGTATAAGCACAATTGATCTTGTGCATTTACATTCAATTTTACACCTTATCACTAAACGAGACAGCCTATAATTGCGAAATAATAACTTCGAACTTAGAACGTTTGGGGTTCACATGAGACTACTTTTCATGATTTTTAAAATTAATCTAAAGTTATGGGGAATAAAATCCAAAGTTGCGGATTTCATGTTACCTCGCCCCCCGCAAAAAGTGGCAGAAATGTTTGTTAGTAGAATTACACGTGTAACCAGTCCACATATAAATAGTCAAAGGCTGTCCCATACTAAACTGTAATACCTACTCGATCCAAGCGTATGGGATAGCAGATATTTTTTTGTTCTGACAGGTTTACTCCCATAGTAAAAGTTGTTCAGTTTGATGGGTAGAGTGTGTGGTTTAAAGGTTAATGATACTTTTCCTTACTGTATAGCTTTCTGGCCAATTCTGATTAGCAAATATAATTTATTTATCAGAAAGATATACTATCCGACATATCTTGGACCTTACCAAAGCTGTTCTAAGAGTAAGTGAGAGGAAGTGTTTCAAATCTCTGTTTCTGTAATTCAAAATAGCCTTAAAATTTCGTTGCTATTTGAAAAGGTATACAGAGTCCAACTTAATATGCTGACACTTTTTTAAGGGGATGTACAGACCATCAAACTGAACCACTTTCTCTGGGACCGACATTCAAATCGCGAAAAAAGATACCGCTTTCTCATACATTCGGGTCGATTTAGGTTGACAGTTTTGTATGGGACAACGGATTTTTTTTTTCGCGATTTCGATGTTGGTCCCATAGAGAAAGTTTTTCAGTTAAACGGTCTGATCATACCCTAAAAAAAGTGTCGACATATTAAGAAGGACCCTATACAAGGTGTTAATGAATAAGCGCAAAACCTCATACACCCCAACTGATTTATAACAAAATAATTAGATTCATATAATAATTTTATTATTTTGATAGTTAAAATTTAAAGTTATTTGCATTTTAAGTTTTTAGGCAAAAATGATTTGTTATCATTTCAGCACTGAATGAAAGCGTTTTGGTAGTAAGTAGGGTGAGTGTGCTGGTGCGGTGGGTTTAGATCGAGTTCAGTAAATTTTAAATTTTAGAAACAAATTAATTAATATTTTGAAAAAAAATACCTATGTTGAAAACATGATAATTCGATTCTGCTCTCGATTCTAAACAAACTACTTTCTAGTTTTGCGTTAATTCATTAACACGTATATCCACCTTACTAACCACAGGCGACCTTACAAGACACAGAGATTTCCGTTAAATATACAGTTTCAATGCTAGGATTAATTTAAGATTTGCATGGAAATTTTGAACTGTTACTTTGAAACTATGATACTTTTTTTAAAAATCTGACAAAAGACAGGCACAGAGATTTTTCTAGATCGTGTTTAAAAAATTCATTGACTTTAATTATTTAGTACTGAAAATAGGATCTAACTTCGTTTATATGCAGCACGCTCGGGCGCTCTGCAAAGACTATCCTTTTAAAATAAATCATCCATTTTAATCCAAAATGTGAATGTGCCGGTCAAAAAAAAAAATTCAAGTTTCTTTTAGAATGTGACCTTCTAACCATTTATTATTTGGCACCAAAGCTGTAGGGCCATTTTCCTTGGTTTAATTAAAGTTCGAAAAAATATTTTCATACATTTTTGATGTAATAAAACTGCTACAGCTGTCATGCCATAATAATAAATGCTTAAACGGACAAATTCTAACAGAATATATCATTAGTTTTTGATGGCCGGCACTTTCAAATTTGGACCAAAAATGTATGAAAGGCCGATGTCTTTTTCCCATTTGTATGAAATGACAACTAACTATCCAAGGTGTGGTTATACTGTGGTACAGCGGCCGTAGCATGGCAGTGTGATTTATCGATATCGCGCCTCAGCTCTTTCTATTTTCATTAGTTTTTGATGACTTTGCACATTTGTACGAAAAAGGTATGAATGTCCTTTACACCCTTCCCAAACATACCCAATCTTTAAACGGATTCGTAAAGCATCCAATGTATTTATTTACAGTTTCACGTGTGTATCGGATCACTTACTTAGCAGGCAGTTTGTACATATATCCCTTGCCCTCAGTAGACCAGACCAGCACCCTGTCCGGGGCCAGAAAGTCGCCGGACATCCAACGCTCTCCCGTTGGCGCTTGAATCGAGCAGAGGACCGAGAAATCGCCTGAAAGTATAATCATCATCATCATCATCTCAGCCAATCTTTGACTAATTATTATAAGGACTAGTCTTGCGGTAGCATTTCCCCTCTGCCACGGTATAAGCACAATTGATGTTGTGCATTTACATTCAATTTTACACCTTTTCACTAAACGAGAAAGCCTATGATTGCGAAATAATAACTTCGAACTTAGAACGTTTGGGGTTCACACGAGACTACTTTTCATGATTTTTGACATTCAAAATTAGAATCTAAAGTTATGGGGTATAAAATCCAAAGTTGCGGATTTCATGTTACCTCGCCCCCCGCAAAAAGTGGCAGAAATGTTTGTTAGTAGAATTACACGCGTAACCAGTCCACATATAAATAGTCAAAGCAGCCAATAGACGTCTACTGCTGGACATAGGCCTCCCCCAAGGATCGCCACAACAACCAGTCCTGCCCTGCCCTCATCCAACGGTTTCCCGCTGCCTTCACCAGGTCGTCGGACAACTTGTTGGGGGCCTACCCACGCTGCGCTTTCCGGTACGCGGTCGCCATTCGAGAACTTTCTGGCCCCATCGGCCATCGGTTCTGCGAGCAATGTGCCCCGCCCACTGCAACTTTAGTTTAGCAATTCTTTGGGCTATGTCATAGCGTGAAATATTTGTAGGGTTTCGTACCCTAAAAGTGTCTATGGGACCCTATTATTAAACGTACGCAGTCCGTCCGTCAGTCCAAGCTCTAAAGGGTCCTCTTCTGAAACCAAATCTTTTGAACCGTAATAGGTAGCAGGGTGACATTTTCACAAAATATGTGTTATTACTTTAGGGGGAGGAAGGGGGACGAATATTATATACACTATACTATACTTGCAGTATATCTGGCAATATTAAGCGCATAAAATGAGCACAGTGCGCTGGTTGTGAGCGCAGCAGTTTATACAACGGATCAGCCCAGACTCCTTCTAGAAGTGCATTACCTGCGTCGCATATCTGGCAGTATTTAGCGCAGACAGTAAGCACTGTGCACTGGATGTGAGCGCAGCAGTTCAGATAACGTATCTACCCGGAGTCCTTCTAGTAGTACATTACCTGCGTCGCATATCTGGCAGTATTTAGCGCAGACAATAAGCACTGTGCACTGGATGTGAGCGCAGCAGTTCAGATAACGTATCTACCCGGAGTCCTTCTAGTAGTACATTACCTGCGTCGTATATCTGGCAGTATTTAGCGCATATAATGAGCACAGTGCGCTGGTATTGAGCGCAGCAGTTCAGACAACAGATCTACCCTGAGTCCTTCCAGTAGTACATAGCCTGCGTCGTATATCTGGCACTATTAAGCACAGACGGTAAACACAGTGCGCTGGTTTCGAGCGCAGCAGTTCAGAGACAGCGCGTTCAGACAACGTATCAGCCCGGAGTCCTTCTGGTAGTACATTACCTGCATCGTATATCTGGCAGTATTTAGCGCAGACAATAAGCACAGTGCGCTGGTTGTGAGCGCAGCAGTTCAGGGACAGGGCGTTCAAACAACGGATCTGTTTTGATTCGTTCTCGTATATCGGTTCGGATTGCTTGTTTTCGTGTCCTAGGAGAGACCAGACCTGAAATAAATTAAAGTTTCAATAATCTATACAGGGTGTATTTTAGCGGGTCGAAAATCGGACCGACAAACTGAAAAACATTCACTATGGAGTCGACATTGAATCCCAAAAAATTATCAGCAAGAGCTGATAAGAAGCTTTAGGAGAGCTGAGCTTTTACGAAGACCTAAAATTTGGTTTCAGTACCTATTGACGTTTTCAATGGATTAAACATTTTTCCGCAATTTTGGCACAGTATTTAATCACAGCAAAAGGTCATCTACACTATTATAAAGCTGTAACGGAAGCATTTCTGTACATTGAAGATATTTACAAAAAAAGGTTGCAATATAGAGTTTAGTTGTACCCGACTCCACCTGACTGATCTCTTTGTTCGAGAATCATGCAAAAACTACTGGACCGATTTTGATGAAACTTTTTGTGTTCAAACGCTTCTGATCTTATTAGACTTAAAAACATGGTACACACGGCGACACATCAAGCTATACAGAACCAAAATAAGGAGGCCGCGCGTTGTTCGTGTAACGTATAACGCCGCGTGGCCGGCTTATGTTGGTTTTGTATCGCTTGATGTGTCGCCGTGTGTACCTACATATTTTATCTCGCTACGATGACGGGAGCCGGTGCGGACGAGGTCGCGGGCAAAATCCAGTTAATTGACAAAAAGATAGAAATTATAATACTAAAGTCCGGCCGCTGAAAGATTGCGTTTGACAGTTACCATAAAATTGTAAAAAACGGAATAAAAATATTGTTTACCTGTGCTCACTCTAGTACACAGGGCACTAGCTGCCCTTTTAAGTTCAAAAAGCGACTAAATAATATGTATGTATGTATGTATATGCTCACGACTATATTCCCCGAGGGGGTAGTCAGAGATGTTCTGAAACCTCAGAGCATCCACGTTTCACCAGTAGTACCGAAACTCTGTCCAGTGTGACGGGGGGTGAGCCCGTAGCCGTGACTAAATAATGATCGGCATTTATAGTTTTCATTCAGTTTTTTACAATTTTATGGTAACTGTCAAACGCAATCTTTCAGCGGCCGGACTTTAGTAGAAACAAAATTAGTGAAAACTTTACCACATATTATTCAATAGACTATACTTACTTTCACAGTGCCGGTAATTGAAATAGCAAGCACGACATCATCCTTCCTTGAAGATGGACGTAAAACCTGAAAAATTTAAGAAAAACAATATTCAGATATCAGCCTTGAAACTATTCTTGCCTGCATCACGAGATTCTGTCAACCAAACGCTCAGCTACTATTGATAATCTCATAATATGATTTTACTTATTGTGGCTAGTAAAATTACAATATTACGTCCGTAATATTGAAGAACTTGACAAAATTGTTTCAAATATTATTGATTAACATATCACAGCTATGTTGTGCTACTTTAAATCAAAATAAGCATATGTTCACGACTATATTCTCCGAGGGGGTAGTCAGAGATATTCTGAAACCTCAGAACATCCACGTTTCACTAGTAGTACCGAAACAGTCCAGTGTGACGGGGAGTGAGTCCGTCGCCACTTATAATGGACAGTACTAAATCAAAATAAAGATTGAAAAATTGGACTCGCACAAGACTTGAACCCGTTACCAGCCAAACCTGTTCTTTCGTCCAATTAAGCTACTGAGCTATTACATCAAAAACCCAAATTTTTGAACACTATCGTCTGTATGGGACGTAGCACCATCTACAGGGATTAAAAACTACCAACATAATTATGTTAAGTCTATAATTTTACGATTTTGGAAACATTTGTGCTACATATTCAAACAACCGATTTTGAAGATAAACAATCCATCATCCAGCATCGCTCCAAAGAAAAGCTAACCGTTATGAACCTTTTCATTTTATAAAATCTATTGCAACTTACGTGCAAAGCAGAAATCCAGTCGGGGTTCATCTTGGAGCTGAGAGAAAAGAGTATCTCAAGTGAGAACGGGTCCATGATCAGTATCTCGGCGTAGTAGCCGTTGCAGAACAGTCGCAGATCCTCACTGTTACACATGTGGTATGCCTGCGGAGATGATAGTTTGTTAAAGACATGTTTTGAATGTTTTCTGACAGCTGAACAAAAAAATGAAAATGAAAATAGTTCCTAATATATCTATAGATGGCGTTGACGAGAAATGGCAGTGCAAACAAATACGGCAAATTAGAAAAAAAACATTTTTTTTTATTATGTTGTAACAATATGCTATCGGTCTGAGGACCATAAGCAGTTATTTTGCATGTATCGATGGTTGCAGGCATGCCTTCCCATTGTCAGGCCGCCTTCATTTAGTTACTACAGGTCATAAGTTATCCCAAATGTGTCGTCGTTTTAGCCGTCTTATGCTGAGAGGTTCACTTAGCGGCAAAGCCAGCCTAGAGTCACGTTGCAGGTTCTGACCCGAGAACTTGTCTCGCGTGTTGTCCGCGCGTCGCGTCGCGTCTTTGCCTGCCACGAGGCTCCGCATTCCTTAATCTCTTCTTGTTCTTTATCAAAAACAATCCCTGAGATTGGGATAGATACTCCCACAAACTACTTGACATTGGGGGAAATGCAGTGCTAACGCACAAGCAAAAAGTCCATTAATTATAAATAAAAAAAACCTGCCTATTTACATGGTGAGTGATCCTATCTCTATAGGTCTTGGTATAGCAGTTCACTTCGTCTTTCACAGTGGGGATACTTAGATACTCATCAATTGAAAAATTTTTGATTTGAAAAAATAAAAAATAAATATTTTAGTATACTTTCTTATGATTTAAATATAGGTACGCAGTGTACATTCACTTTAGGACCTACATTAAAATCGCGAAAAAAAATCTGCTGTTTCATAAATTTTGGGTCGAGTCGCTTCTCACGTTTTCTATGGAACAGCAAACTTTTTCGCGATTTCAGTATTGGTTCAATACTAAAAGTACCCCTTCAGTATGTAACGCATTTACGTTTACATCCTATATATCTTGGACATTATCACAGAGATTATCTAGTCCCATTCACACTCAGTTGCAGAAACGCTCATAAAAGTTAATCCTCCATTAAATCTCTTGCTGTCACTTTTTGTCTTGTTGATGTAGTAAAAGCTAGCAAGAGATTTAATGGAGGATTAACTTTAATGAGCGTTTCTGCAACTGAGTGTTAAAGTATCAAAATCTAGCCTACATTTATAAAATTGACTATATTCAGTGTGGAGGCAAATATGGTCATCATTATCTCAGCTGATGCTGGCTGGACACAGGCCTCCCCCGCAGATCGCCACAACAACCGGTCCTGTAGTTCCCTCATCCAACGTGGTACCGCCGCCTTCACCAGGTCGCCGGTCCACCGTGTGGGGGCCTACCAACGCTGCGCTTTCCGGTACGCGGTCGCCACTCGAGAACTTTTCGACCCCATCGGTAAAAAATGTGGTAAAATCAATGTCAAATATGGTAAAATCAATATACCTGTATGTTGGTGTGCACTTGAGCCAGTTTGACACTCTCCCTACACTTGCCGTCCACAAGATCCCACGTGCACATCTCACCAGCCTCCGACGAGCTCACTATGAAGTTGTTGTCCTGAAATGTTATTAAATTTACTCATGAGAACCACTGAAACATGAAATATATACTATAAGTGACACAAATTATTGAAAATGCTGGGAAACAGAAATTATTTTGTAATTAGTAAAGACTTCGCTCGACTGAATCGGTTTTTAGCGATAAGACTGCCTATTTTTGTACCTTCTGTATTTCTTTTTAGTTTACTCTCTGTATACTATGTTTTTTGGTGTAAAATAAAGTATAATTGATTGATTGATTGACTTTTTCTTAACGTTGGGACACATTTGGAACACTGTCAGCTGATAGCTTATACAAATAGGAAAAATTGAAAAGAAGAGTTAAGAAGAGGAACCACGATTCAACCAGAGGGGTGAGGTAAAAAGACGGTGGGAGGCATGGAGCGACGTCCATACTGTATGTAGTACTAGATACTCTTTCTTACACTGTGGTAGGGGTTTCCTTGTATATTTTGTTTTGTTAAAAGAAGTGTGTTGTAGAGTTTCTGGCCGCATCTTCTCTACAACGGAACACCTTCCGACGCTGTGGTAGATTCAAAAACATGACGTCAAAAAGTTATCTATGTGATATTATTTTGGATAAACAATTTGACTTTGACTATTGTCTAGCATTTTAATATACAAGGTGTTTTAAAAGCGTCACTTATTAGAGGGGGTGCTTCAGACCATCAAACTATTTAAAAAGCATTCAATTTTACAACTTACAACTACAAAAATTGAAATGTTTTATAGAGACCCGACGACCTAATTTAAGCATATAAACTAAATAATAAATGTATTTTATAGTACTATAATTATACAATACTTTGATTGGTTGCTGCGAATATTGAAAAAATGACAATACCTTTACTCATACTCATTTAAGGTTTTATAGAGACCCGATGACCTATTTTAAGCACATAAACTTAATAATAAATGTATTTTTATAGTACTATAATTATACAATACTTTGATTAGTGGCCGCGAATGTTGAAAAAATGACAATTGCTTTCTTTACTCATACCCATTTAAGGCTTTAATGAGACCCGATGACCTATTTTAAGCAAATAAACTTAATAATAAATGTATTTTATAGTACTATAATTATACAATACTTTGATTGGTTGATGCGAATGTTGAAAAAATGACAATATCTTTCTTTACTCATACCCATTTAGTGTAAGCCTTACGAGGTTTGTTCAGTGAAAGAGTTAAAGCTTCAAATTACTAACCTGTATAATCGAGGCTCTGGACAAGCACGTAACAGGCGCCGTATGTCCAACTAACAAACACCTAGGCGTCATCTTCAATGACTCCGCATCGACTTGCCAAATACATATCTGACCATCATAGCAACCCGTAACCAGGGTCTTCTGATCCCTAGACAGGTACACCGAAGACACGCAGTGTGTAGGAGCGTGTTTACCCCACAGGACCACGGGAACTATAAGATTTGTCCCGGGCATTGTGATATCTAGAAAAATAATAACAAGACAACTTTATATGAAAATTTTAATGTATTTCGTTGTGATATGTGTTGTAGGACGTTAATATAAGTGTCAGTTATCGAATAATGAAGCTAGATAATCATTTAATGTAGCGTGAAGTAACTTGTTTGCATTATAATAAGATAAAATAGGACTATAGGTTTGTTGGTATTGGAAATTACAAGGACAGAGTGATTTGTTACGTACCTCGGGTTTGTAGAGATCGGGAATCTAGTTAGATTAGCACGCAGGCTAATTAACACCCATTTAGAATGATCAGATAAGTTTGAATTGGATCGTAATAATTTTTAATTGTATAAAAACTGAACCACAGAAATCCTTCAGCAAAACAGCTGTTTGACAGCTGACATTGTCATGTTGGTAGCACTGCCAATCGTTATTCGTCAACTGCGCAATGGATGCGTTTGCAATTTTTTTCGGAATTTACCGGTTTTTACACCAATTGGTTTACTTTAATTGCTAATAGGATTGATCCAAAGACTACAGTTTTTTGATCCAAGAAGGTGGCATAGGTATGTTTGATCTTTTAATCACAGAGTACTTTTTATACCTGAAACTTTTAATTTCGAATATCGAAGTTGATGACAGTTTTTATTTTATGTATTTATTGTTAAAAATCGACGATAATGGATAACAAGAAAAATCTATCAGGCGCAAAAGTGCGATCCAAGCCAAACTTGAAAGAAAATAAGCTAGCTGAGTTAGCGGGAAAAATCGAAGAAACTGACGAAATGAAACTGAAGATGCTTGCAGCATTGGATACGCCCCAAGAGGATGATGTTCTGTATCCGCCAGAGTTGAATGCTCATTTGATTGAACAACTCAAGGTTTTCTTTTAATACCTTTTCATGGGAATGAAGCTCTGAGATTATATTATTCCGTTGCATGTTACCCGTGATACAGCTATATCACGCCTTTTATCCTAAGATTTTTTATATATCGCGATCCAAAATGGCAATTAAAAAGCATGGTAATTGCCTACCTTTCACACAGTCACGAGCCGTCTAGTGCACGGGCTACACGTCATTATGCCATTTGAAAGTGCAGTGATGATAGCGTATGGCGCGTCTATTAGTAGAACGTCATTGCTTATATCTCGTTCGTTTGCGCGCAAATAGAAAGAGAGCTAAGGTGCGATAGCGCTATTTCACCGCCCGCTGGACAGATGACCTTAAAAAGGTAGCGGGAAGCGACCGGATCAAGAAGACCGAGGACAGAGTCTTATGACGCGTCTTGGGAGAGGCCTATGTTCAGCAGTGGACGATGATAGGATGATGATGATGATACTAAAATACGATGGTTGTTTTAATTTAATCGATAAAATCAGACCACATCTACCAACTGTTAGGCATAGGCACAGTGACTAAATATCTTGGGAATATTCACACAAATTTTCACCTCATCCCCTCGTGGCAGAAAACTGTAGGCAATGCTATATTCCTCTCTCTCTCGCACTGACTAAGTATCGGACATGCTTACCTCTTCTTGTCAATGTTTCACATTTGGATTAAAGTGAAAGCGAAGTGTACAAGGTGAGGCATAGGCCTTCTTTCCCCAGTCTTGTGCTAGTCCAATGTGAACCCGTAAACATATTCGCCAACGTGAATACCATATCATCTGAGATCGGCTACCTTTCTGTAACACGGATGCTGTAGCAGATGTCATAGCAATCGCTGTCACATACCTACTACCGTGCACTGAGGATGTAATATGACCGAGCTGCTAAAGCAGTCGACTGCCATAGCAATAATTGTCACATTCTAACGTGAACTGATGATGTAATATGGCGGAGGCTGTTATACATAGTACATTTAAAATTGTCATACCCTCAGCCTGCTTTATAGACAAATTGCTTTGCTATTATGTTTGCTATTTTCCAGTTCCTATTTACTCTGTTGCAAAGTTGTTTAGTACTATTATACCTTTTCTTTGGTTAATAACAGGTATTTCTTCAAATTCTAGGTAATGACATGCGAAGGCAATGAACTAAGAAAATTACTCTTCACCAAAGATATAGAAATAAAGGAACTAAATAAAACAGTTACCGAATTAAACCAAAGAATTCGTGACATTATAACTGGCACAGGCCCAGCCATATCATCGAAATCAGCTGGTATTATCAGTGCAAAAATAACAGAACTCTGCAAACAAAACCGACATTTAGTCGCAGAAGTTGAAGGTTACAAAACTAGAAACGCTGCTTTAGAAAGAAAAATCATGCAACTTGACCTTATAAATAGGGAACATGAAAAACTTGATATATGTTTATGTAAAGACGATCCAGTTGTAGAAGCTACCCCAGACGAACTTAAAGAGCTAAACAGCAAACTGACTGCAGTAAACAAAAAATTGTACGAAAGCAAAAATCGAAATTTGGAGTTGAAAAACGAAATTCTGATTGCTACTAAAATACTGCAGCAAGAACTTGGTGATAAATTCACTAGTATAAAAGAGTTGCAGAATGATATAGCTGGTTGGAAAGGCAGGGCTGAGAAAATTGTTTTATTACAAGCAAAAATAGTCGAGTTGGAAGAAAAATTATATGGGAAGCCGAAGGAAAGGGAACAGCTTGACCCTAAAAGAAAGGATCAGAATCAGGTATCTTGGTTTTTCTGACGTTGTGTAGAATTTAGTGACCGGATTCCTAACAGACATTAAGTCCGTGATAATGATTTCAGATTATAAAAGATTTAGAAATAAAAAGAAAGAAAGAAATAGATGAGGCAATGAAGCAATTTCAAATAGCTAAAGAAGAGAACGCAGATCTGAAGAAAAAATTAGACGGAGCAAGATGTAGGATCAGAAATCTAGAATGCGATGCTACGACCATCAGACATAAGATGCAGACATTTTTTGAGAAGAGCAGCCATGACGACATGCTGATAAATGAACAAAGGGTAAGATTAGCTATGTCCCGAAATTTTTGCTGTAAATGAACAATGGGTAATTATTAACCATGTCCCGAAATTTTTGTTAAAAATGAACAAAGGGTCCAATGTCCCAAAATGTTTGCTACCTAACTTTTATTATTAGGAAACTAAAAAAAAATATATGTAAAACTTACGAAATTATTTTCCTATTACCTACAGGCACAAATTAAAAAGCTAGAGTTGTATTATCAAGAAATCCTAAACGAAAACACAGTTAAAATGAAAAAAATGCGCTCTGAAATTGTAGAGTATCAGAAGTTAAACCAAAACACCGACGCCAAAATAGATGCTCTTCGAAAACAGGCTACCGAAAAAGCAACTAAAATAGAAGAATTGAGAGCACAGCTTTTGCGGTATGAGGAATGTTCTCTTCAAAGCGTGTTCTTTACACCAATGAAAACAGCGACTGATAACGAAATAAAGCAACTTTCCGACTTAGTTGTAAAATTAAATGAAAGACTGGACACTGAAAGACAAAAATGGGAGGATCTCGATCACTCTCACAGGAAATTAAAGGAAAAAAAGCGACGTCTTGAGCGTAGACTCTCTGTGATAGAAGAAGAAAGGAGAACCTCTAATGAGGTTATGAGAAGAGGCTCGAAAATGTCTAAAACGTCTTTGCCTAAAGATAATCAATACGAGTTTGGTTTAGGTCAAAGTTCTACAACAAAGTTGTTAAAAAAGAAAATATCTTCAGTTACTGCGGAAAGGCCCAGCGAAACTACTTCGTCGGAATCCCAGCCAGAACAATACGACGTATTAGATAAAGACGACTTAAAGTATAAATTAGAGCTGACAGATGAAAAATTAAAAATAATGGGGGATAAACTGAAAATGATCGAGGAGGAAAAATCGGAGGATTATAATCATTTGACTGAAATGATTTTAACGTCTAAACAATTATTCAATGAAGCTTTAGCGGTATTGCAAAAGGAGAAGTGTCTGTGTTCGTAATATTTTAATACTAATTTACTTATATTTTTCTTCAATAAATTTATTACAGTTGTTGAAACGCGTAGTCGCTTACGCTTACTTCTCCTTCTCCCTCTACGGTTCTTAGCCCCACTTGCGCCAACCTGCATAGGTAGCATGGCACCGTGATATAGCGCATCACTTTACACCTTCGCTCTCTTTCTATTTGCGTACGAACGAACGATGATACAGCCGTATCACGTGTAACATGCTACCTGCATGCTACGCAGGCTGGGTTAGAAAATAACTCCAGGTTAAGTTTGTAGTCTATGATTTTTTAGTATAGCATAAAATCCGAGTTAGCTATTTCACTCAGAGTTAATTGCTAACATGTTGGCAAGTGGAGCTTAGTTTATTACAAAGAGATTTATTATTTTGACAACATAAACTAATACTAGTAATTTGGGAGAAATAGATATTTTGGTAGAAATAGACTAGGTATTTAGTAGAAATACTGCTGTATTTTATAACACGGCAGCACTGGGTCACCGCCGCCATTTGTCATTTTTTGGCATGCGCGTTCGGAGATGCTACGAAAATTGTGCCCGTGAGTGTTTATCTGAAAAGTTAATCCCAAACTTTGTTTGTGAAGTGAAAACTTGTGTTGCTCTACGAAAGACAAGTGCAAAAGTTTATTCACAGTGCTTTTTGTGTTAGAAAACCGTCACGATGAATAAAACTTGTGCGAGATGTGAGAAAACAGTATATCCAACGGAGGAACTGAAATGTTTGGACAAGGTAATTTTCACTCGCATTCCTAACTAAAACCATCTTTACGTCAATCATTTTTGCTTGAAAAACTTCAAACAGAAATGACTTTCGAAATTTCTCTAACGTGAACAAAATTGGTTACGATAAAAAACCTAAATGAAACTTTTTTTTTGTAAGTTTAGTGAGGCCGGCACAGGCACACCAATTCATTCAACCGGACGGACAGTGACTCATAATAAATTTATTAAATTGGCGCTGATATCATTGTGGCCATAATGCCTGCATCTGTATTTCTCGACCTTTTACCTAATTAGAGTTGTCTTAAGCAATATACCTACATGACCTTGTATCGCATTTTGTATCGATTGTATTTAAATACGTGCTGATCTCACGATTCATGGCTGAATATGATTGTGCCTTTACCTTAAAAAGTTTTTGCAAGACACAGAAAAATTGTATTTGCATATGCCGTTGAATGAGTATTTTATAGATTTGATGAGCGCATATACTGTAAAAGGATTGAGATATGACAAAAATGTATGAAAAATCGTGCCTTTGTTTGACTGAGTTGCAAGATTTTTGAAATTTCAACTAAGTCAAACAAAAATATTGCATACGCAGAAAGGGACAAACAACATAGATTTTCTCTTGCTCATTCTGTGTTACTAGCGTATAAGCCTGTCTCGTTTTCGTGACAATTATTATTTTAATACCTGTTCTAGTTATTCTCCTTCTACAGCATATGCTCACGACTATATTCCTAATCAGAGACATTCTGATACCACAGAACATCCATATTTCACGAATACCGAAACTCTGCCAAGTGTGATGGGGAGTGAGCCCGTCGCCACTTGTAATGGTCTGTCCATTTTTACTTGTTTATAGTTACAATACATGACTCAAAATTGAAGCATGCCAGTTTCCTCACAATGTTTTTCCTTCACCGAAAAGCCAGTGGTGTTACAAACCGTACGAATTCCGAAAAAGTCATTGGTAAGAGTCGGCCTGGACGAGGATCGAACCATCGCCTCCTGCACGTCAGGCAAGGTTACTCGCCACTGGACCACGACAACCACCACCTTGCAAAATACAACCTTAATTTACAATAGCGCCAACTTATAAAACCTAAATGCTAAACTTTTTAATTAAGAACACTGATATCAATATCTTTTATCTAATCAACGATAATTTCACAGTTCACAAAACATATAATCAATTTTTCCTTTCGCTATCAGCAACATGGTTGTTTGCTCAAGATCATAAATACATTGTGATAACTCTTGGTTACATGAACTGATAAGAAATTTACGTACACAGCTTTGATATATGATTAATATAGCTCATGGCTGCCCAACTGCGATGGGATTTGAAACTGAGAACAGCCAATCTTGGGTGGTCCTTTCATTCAATCAGGTAATAAAACCACAGAATAACTCTGTACGGTAATAAGGTGCAAAGTTATTTGCACCCGTCCTATCTTACAATTCGCGAATAACCTACCAACCGTCACAACGGCGCGCGTGCAAACAAAAATGAACCGAGTCATTAGACATGAAAGCTTCCTTTTGATAGTCTCCCTCTTTCATTCTTTCACGTGCTTGCAGCGTGACATCGCTAGGGTTTTCAAGTCTCGCATTGGCTATTGACAAAATGGCGGCAAGTCTAATGAGATTTGACCAAGAAGTTTACACGGTATACCTAACCTATTGCCATTCACCACACGGTGGGGATCGCCGTCAAGCGTACTTGAGCTGTGGAGTGAGACAGGCCTGCTAAAAGATACTAATCTAAAAATGTTGGCTCCATTGTAGTGTTGATGATTTTGCCAATACCTAGTTTAAATAGCAAAGTGCAGTAGTAAATTACTTAGTGCAGTAATAAATATTTAGTCCTAAGGCGCGGTTTATACAGAAGAAACGTGTGGTGGTGGCGGATAGTCAAAGTAACACAATTATAAACCTTTTAGTACGTAGCATAGCGTCGTTTGGAGAATTACGCCAGCGCCTCCAGGCGACGTCACCTGGAGCCGCGGGCGCGATTCTCCTTTACGACAAAAACGATGTTATGCTACGTGCTATAAGGTTTATTGTGTTACTTAGATTATCCGCCATCGCCACACGTCTCTTCTGTATAAACAGTGGCTAAAGGACTTGCTTTATTTTTCAAACTACTTTTTAACTTCTGATCTGACATATTATCAAAGTTTATCAACAAAACAATGATAAGAACTCAATTATCGTGTTATTTAAAGCGTAAAAGAGTAGATTATTTACATCTTGATAATGAATGAAATGAGGTAACACAAATACTTCTATTTGCTTTTAGACACTATTTGGGCTACATACATTTTGCTTTGGCACTTGAGATGAAGAACAGAAGTTCTGAATATAGGGAACTGAGCTATAAAAATTGCTAAATACATTCAAAAGACAACTCCAAAGAATGAAAAGAAATGGACAACATTTCATATTTTTAAACACAGATAATAAATTACAAATGGATTTAAAAATAAACGATACTTATACGGGGTGTCCAGTAAGTAATGGATAACCCTGTACCTGCTGATAGAGCACCTCAAACCCGTTCAGAAAATGGACTTTTATTATATACAGAAATGTCAAAAAATGATTAGATTTTGACTCAGGCAAAGGAAATGCATCCCATTCTGCCGTGGAATTAATTTTTAAGTAAGTATTTTTCATATAACTAGAGAAATAATATATAGGGTCCAACACAATATGCTGACAGTTTTTTAAGAAGATGATCAGACCATCAAACTGAACAACTTTCTCTCGCGAAAATAAAACAACTGTTGCATACAAAACTGCAAACCTACTCACGAGCTGTTTTTTTTCGCGATTTCGATGTTGGTGCCATAGCAAGTTGTTCAGTTCGATGTTTGTCTGAAGCACTCCCTTAAGGGGATATAATTCGAAGCGCACTCCATACAAACGTACTATATAACGTGATATTTTAAATACTAACCAATTAAAGTCAATGAAATTTTGCTGAAACAATCTTGAAACAAATGTCTATGCTTGTATGGAGTCAGATTTTCGTTAATATATACAGTTTCAATGCTAGGATTAATTTAAGATTTGTATGGAAATCTTTGAGGCACTGTAACTTTAAAACTATACATTTCAACGAAAATCGGACTCTATACAAGCATAGAAATTTGTTTTTAGATTGATTCTGAAAAATTTCATTGAGTTTAATTGGTCAGTATTGAAAATATCACCAGACTTCGTTTGTATGGAGCGCGCCAACAGTAATATACCCTTAAGTATTACTAGGATGTTTTGTTACACCCTGTATAGAAAAATCTGTTTTAATCCTTATAAGCTTTTTAGGACATAATCTCGAATTATCTTTCCTAAAATGAAAAGTTTTCTATTCCAGCTTAATACTTTATTGACACCAAACTGGACAATAAGTGTTGAATATTGTTAATTATTTAATTTGATATCTTATTCATACACTCAACTAAGTTTGACATCATAGTATGACATCATTATAAAGTCGAGTGAAGTAATTTTATATATGTTTCCTTAAAGGTTTTAACCTATTTTAGTATGAATTGGGCTGATTCGAAAACCATTTCCAGGTAATTTTCTATGTTAGAGATTTTAAAATGAAAGGTAAACAGATATTTTTCATAAAATAACGTGGTTTTTCGGTTCGTCCAGTCAAAGGCCCGTCCAGTGACATCACTGGAAAACCTGTGAACTCCTTGGTAAACTTAAAATAACTGGCCATAAAGAAACAAAATATATTCACAATGTCAGAATTTAATATTTGATGTTGCCGTTTCTGTTTCCAGCATTTCCAGCATAGAATAGAATAATAGCCATGTTGTGATTTCGAATCAAATTAAAGATTGAAAAATTAAGTCATGGGCGGGACTTGAACCCGCATTCTTCCAAACCGGGGAATTGCGTTATCCAATTTCGCCACCGAGCCCACTACCCAGAGAACGAAATAGATGACAGCCTGTCCTGTGTACGTGCCCTTAAGCCGCGGTTTATACAGAAGAGACGTGTGGCGGTGGCGGATAATTTAAGTAACACAATATTAACCTTATAGTACGTAGCATAGCGTCGTTTTTGTCGTAAAGGAGAATCGCGCGAGGTGACGTCGCCTGGAGGCGCGGGCTTAATTCTCCAAACGACGCTATGCTACATACTATAAGGTTTATAATTGTGTTACTTTGACTATCCGCCACCGCCACACGTCTCTTCCGTATAAACCGCACCAGAGACGCAATAGATTCAAAATTTCGTTCTCTGGGTAGTGGACTCGGTGGCGAAAGTGGATAACGCAATTCCCCAGTTTGGAAGAGTGCGGGTTTACGTCCAGCCCGAGACTAAATTTTTTAATCTTTAATTTGATCAAAAAATTATGTAAATTCAATGCTAATGCCAGTTCTTAGAACTAGATCTCAGAATGACATAACATGACTGTTACCTAACTCTCGTCAAACCACTTTATGTTTCTTGTTTATGGTAATTTTTGATCCAAATAGACAAGATTCAAGCATTCTTTGACTTTGACTATTTATATGTGGACTGGTTACGCGTGTAATTCTACTAACAAACATTTCTGCCACTTTTTGCGGGGGGTGAGGTAACATGAAATCCGCAACTTTGGATTTTATTCCCCATAACTTTAGATTCTAATTTTGAATGTTAAAAATCATGAAAAGTAGTCTCGTGTGAACCCCAAACGTTCTAAGTTCGAAGTTATTATTTCGCAATTATAGGCTGTCTCGTTTAGTGATAAGGTGTAAAATTGAATGTAAATGCACAAGATCAATTGTGCTTATATCGTGGCAGAGGGGAAATGCTACCGCAAGGCTAGTCCTTATAATAATTAGTCAAAGTTCTTTAATAATTTAGACTGGCTTAGACCATTTGGTTTCATTCAGTTAAACGATTCATAATTTCATACATTACCAACATTTTTGCGTACTGGAAGAAATCTCTAAAGATATAAGGTCGCCCAGTATACAAAACCACATACAGGGTCCTTAATTGGCTGACACTTATTTGAGATTATGATGAGACCATCAAACTAAACAACTTTCTCTACGGCACCAACATCAAAATCGCGAAAAAAAATCTGCTGTTCCATACAAACTTGCAAACCTACTCGAGCTAAATGTATGGGACAGCAGATTTTTTTTTCGCGATTTCGATGTTGGTCCTATACAGAAAGTTGATCAGTTTGAGGGTGTGGTTATGCCCATAAAAAACTGTCAGCATATTAAGAAGGACCAAACTTATTTATACAGATAAATAATCTTTTTTTTTGTTGAAATATTTAATACAGCGTTGCTCAGAAAGCAGTTGTCGGCCCGATAGCAACAGTCTGTAGTGAACCTGCCTGTTGTGCCGAGGCTCGCGGGTTCGAATCCCGTAAGGGACAAATATTTGTATGATGAATATGAATATTTGTACCCAAGTCATGGATGTTTGTATCTATTTATGTATGCTATATCGTTGTCTAGTCATCATAATACAAGTCCAGGCTAGATTCTAATACTTTAAATGTGACTAGATAATTTGTGTGACAATGTCCAAGATATTTATTTACTGTCAGGCCGCGCGTTTGAGGTGAAATGGTCAGTGAAGAGTCACGAGCACACCACGTGTTCTATCTACCTAACGTAGACATTTTAGGAGTAGACGTTTCGGGAAGTAGACATTTTGAGAAGTGGACATTCTGGACTGAGACCACAGATTACCAGTTACTTCCTACCTTCATAACAGATACATCAATTCTCACTGTTTAATTACCTACTGCCAGACGGAAGGTACGCGCAAAAATGTGCCTTGTGAAGTAAGTCAATATAATTTATTCAATATAGGAGCGTGAAGCACACTTATCAAACGTCAAATCTTTTTTTAAGCTACCACCGCGTTGGAACGTGTTGTCGCTGTAGAGAAGATGCGGCCAGAAACTCTACAACATAACACGACTTAATAACTATTACAATATAAATTCTTAAGCTAAAGTTATGGATACAATAACACATAGTCTATTTAATAAAATAATTGATACTATACAGTACAGTAAATAAACTATAAGCTAGTGACCTCAGACCCAAGCATTTTGATCATTTCAATAATCATCCAGTTTATAATATGCTTTTTTACAGAGTACTTTTTTGATTTGAGTTTTAAACATGTTTTCGGAAAGATTCAAAATGGTCTCGGGGATTGTTTTTACTTCGTACAGCGCGCGACGTATGCGACACGTTGACGTCTGCAGCGGTTGGCAGAAATCAAGCAAGCGCATCGCTCACGATGCGACAAAGTGTAGGTACTTATATCGGTCGGCCAAGTGACAGAGGCCGTCGAGACGGTCGAATTTGACTATAAAAATTCATTCATTCAAAGTCGAGCAAAAAATTGCGGTTTATTACAATAACGGTCTTAAACATCGTTGTTTTTAACAAACATTGTACAAGATCATTAACATTGTAAATATTGCATGATCTAAAATTCGTGGGCAAATAACTTTTTTACAACATTCTAGTGGCCTAGGAAAATAGAGTAATTAGTTATAGTAATTACCTGGCTAACTTTTCTGTTTTTAAGTGGTTACCTTTTACTTTTTTTTAATTCGTAACATTGAAAAAATAAATACCTAATTATAAAAAGTAAATTCCTGAACTAAATAACAAAATAAAAACCAATCAAGAATATTTATTTGAATTTTTAAGAAGTACCTACCTATCTTGTTTTTGGGCTAGATTTGTTTTGAGCTATTTTACTAACTTGTTTTACCTTTATTTTAATTTTAATGCAAAATAAAAACTGCATTAAAATAATAAAAATGTAGACCTATAATTATGGCGAGTAACCTTGCCTGCCGTGCAGGAGGCGATGATTCGATCCCCGTCCAGGTCGACTCGTACCAAAGAGTTTTTCAGAATTTATGTACTATTTGTAACACCACTGGCTTTTCGGTGAAGGAAAACATCGTGAGGAAACCTGCATGCTTCAATTTCGAGGCATGTATTGTACCCACTGTCCATTATAAGTGGCGACGGGCTCATCCCCCGTCACACTGGACGGAGTTTCGGTACTACTGGTGAAACGTGGATGTTCTGAGGTTTCAGAATTTCTCTGACTACCCCCTCGGGGAATATAGTCGTGAGCATGTGTGTGTGTGTGTGTGTGTATACATATTAATAAATAAATAGATTTGTAACCTAATCAAAAATGAAATTACAACTACTGGTTTACGAAATACGAATTCATCGTCCCAAAATTTATCGAACCTCAAATTATTAAAACGATCATGATTTACTTTATCTACAAAAAGTAGGTACATCAACAATCATCTCAAAAAAAAATAAAAAAAAACTAAAAGATATGATTCCGGCCAGGATCGAACTGGCGACCTTCTGCGTGTAAAGCAGATGTGATAACCACTACACCACGGAACCCGTTGAGCGAGTGCTCTAAAATTACGGTCGCATTCGCCGCGCATGTCTGTGAACGAGTGACGTCATCGGCACACTTTCATTGATTTGTTGGCGAGGCCCGAGATCTAGAAAGACGGTAATGTATTTTACCAACTTCGGAAAAGGAGATAATGTGTGTATTTTCGTGACGATCCCGTATGAAACGACTAAGTGGAGTCTCAGACCAAGTAGAGAATTCAATACCCCCCTTAATTTTTAACTTTTAGATATTTTTATTATTAACGCATATTCTGTGAAAATTTGAACTGTCCAGCTATTACGGTTCAAAAGTTACAGCCCTAAATATGTAGGACGGACGGACGGACAGACAACGTAGTAATACGGTCCCGTTTTCACCCGTTGAGTACGGAACCCTCAAAACATACGAAGATATGTATGCTAGAGTGAGTGACGGAATTCACACGTTAAGAAACGAACCCTAATTAACGTTTTATCAGTAACAGATACTTTCACAGTTCATTAGTACGTAACTATTAATTACGGTACGGTAACTGTTATAATAGCGTTACTTAACTAATCGGTAGATAGTTTTTTAACGGCTTTGGTGGTATTGTACGGCGACGGCCCGATAGCACAGTATGTAGAGAACCTGCCTGCTGTGCCGAAGGACGCGGGTTCGAATCCCGTAAGGGACAAATTTTTACCCGAGCCATAGACGTTTGTATCTACAACCTGTTAATGAATTAACGCAAAACTAGAAAGTAGTTTGTTTAGAATCGAGAGCAGAATCTAATTATCATGGTTTCAACATAAGTAATTTTTTTCAAAATATTAAATAATTTTTTTGTACTATTTAAATTTTACTGAACTCGATCTCAACCCACCGCTCGGGCACTCTCAACCTACTTACTACCAAAACATGATTCATAAAATAAGTATCCATGAGCACGTTAGCGCTTTCATTCATTGCTGAAATGATAACAAATCAGTTTTGCATGAAAACTTAAAATGTGAATAACTTTAAATTTGAACTATCAAAATAATGAAATTATTTTCTTATAAATCAGTTGGGGTGTATGAGGTATTGCGCTTATTCATTAACACGTTATATATATGTATTTTATATCGTTGTCTAGTCATCATAACACAAGTCCAGGCTAGATTCTGGTACTTTAAATGTGACTAGATTATTTGTGTGTAAATGTCCAAGATATTTATATTTATATTCGGTTTTTTTCGAAAGATTTTACCGGCTAAGTAACACCTATACTCCATTCCAAATAGTAATGAAATTTTAAGGCTATTTTTAATTACAGAAACAGATTTGAGACACTTCCTCTCACTTTTTCTTAGAACAGCTTTCGTAACGTCCAAGATATGTCGGATAGTATATCTTTCTGATAAATAAATTGTATTTACTAATCAGAATTGGCCAGATAGCTATACAAGGTGTTACAAAAGTAAAATTAAACATTTAAAACATTTAAGGGGGTTGTTTAGACCGTCAAACTGAACAACTTTCCCTATGGGACCAAAACCGAAATCGCGAAAAAAAATCTGCTGTCCCCTACATTCGACTCCAGTAGGATTGCAGTTTTGTATGGAAGATCGATTTTTTTTTTCGCGTTTCAATACAAAACTGCAAACCTACTCGAGCCAAATGTATGGGACAGCTGATTTTTTTTCGCGATTTCTATATAGGTTCCATAGAGCAAGTTGTTCGGTTTGACGGTCTGATCATTCCCTTCAAAAAGTGTCAGCATATTAAGAAGGACCCTGTATAGCATGCATGCATGCATAGCATTAGCATATGCTCACGACTATATTCCCCGAGGGGGTAGTCAGAGATATTCTGAAACCTCAGAACATCCACGTTTCACCAGTAGTACCGAAACTATCCAGTGTGACGGGGGGTGAGCCCGTCGCAGGCTTTCTGGCCAATTCATATTTGCAAATATAATTTATTTATCAGAAAGATTTACTACCCGAAATATCTTGGACGTTACTAAAGATGCTCTAGAATTCTGAATAAGTGAGAGGAAGTGTTTCAAATCTCTGTTTCTGTAATCAAAAATAGCCTTATAATTTCGTTGCTATTTGAAATGGAGTATAGATCCTAATTATAGTTAAGAACTTATACCATCATATTGTGAGCGGCGACAACAAGGTCCATTTTCCCATATAACTTAACACAGCTATTCTATTATGACCAATAAGTAACTGCGGATAATGATAAAAGCGAATCTGAACCGTAACGGTGAACGTACGGTTGCAGTAACGGCGGTTAACTAAGGTTTAATTGAGTTTAAGTTTAACTGTTAGATGTCGTTATAACCCGGTTTGCATGGGACTTCATCAATCATAATCTCAGCTGATAGATGTCCACTGCTGGACATCGGCACAACGCAACAACTAAAAATGTAGTGATTACTTGTGAGAAATTGTGTGATTAGAGATCGATGTCAATTGAAAGAAGATGTTGTGACAAGAATAGAGAAGGGTATGCTTCGTTGGTTTGGTCATGTGGAGAGGATGAGTGATAGCAGATGTACGAAAGAGATATATGGAGCTAAGGTGAGTGGAAGTGTCGGCAGAGGGCGCCGTCGTAGGACGTATTCTGATCAAATCGGTTGCGTCCTAAAAAAAGGGGAGGTGCGGAGTACTCGAAACCGACGGGCATGTATGAAGAGATGTATGGATGTGAATGAGGCAAAAGCGGTATGTAAGGATCGTAGTAGATGGCGCGCTCTGGTCTCTGCCTACCCCACTGGGAAAAAGGCGTGACGTTATAGATAGATAGATACTTGTTCAGTGGCCAAACTCAAACTAATATCACATGAATAGCTTTCTGACGTCATTTTTGACTCTACCACCGCGTCGGAAGGTGTTCCTTTGTAGAGAAGATGCGGCCAGAAACTCTACAACACACTTCTTTTAAAAAAGAACAAAAAGGTCCTGGAGCTATCCTCATCCAACATTTATTTATTTAATATAGACACGTTGTGGTCCAGTAGCGAGTATTCATGCCTGCCGTGCAGGAGGGGATGGTTCGATCCCCGTCCAGACCGACTCGTACCAATGAGTTTTTTCGGAATTTATGTACAATTTGAAACACTACTGGCTTTTCGGTGAAGGAAAACATCGCGAGGAAACCTGCATGCTTCAATTTCGAGGCATGTATTGTATTGTACCAGCTTTCTTCAAGTTGCGAAAGACTCACTTCCTGTCACGTAAAGTCCCGTCAAGTAAAGCGTGGATGTTCTGAGTTTTCACAAAATCTTTGACTACCCTTTCGGGGAATATAGTCGTGAGTCTATGCATGCATACATGTAATAGGTACGTACATATTACATGTTTGTATAGCATAGCGTATGCTCCCCGAGAGGTTAGTCAGAGAAACAAATTGGTAAGAGTCGGTTTGGAATTTGCGTATGGATTGAGGAGCCACCTTTGCTATTGAAAAAAGGATTTTGTAGGCCCAATCTGGTATTTGTAGCAAAAGTACAAAGAAGTCAATCTTTTTGAAAATTTTGTAGGATTTTGTAGGAGTTGATAAAAGATCATACAAAAAAAATCAGCTCTGTACGACTAAAACTGAAAAAGCTACAACTGCACGCTGCGCTAGTAAGAAAGTCGGTAAGTTGCTTAGTGTAGAAATGTTTTTCAAACGAGATTACATAAGGACAAGAGTTTCGTTTGTACCTATATGTATGTAAACGTAAATAACATGCAAAAACATGCAATAACAGCTGGATGAAAAATGTGTCTCATGGTTTGACGTATTAGTGGACACCCTACTGAACCGTTTTGTATGGAGCCACATTTTTGTTCATGTAACTTCTTTTTACTTTTGCTACAAATTCCAGAATTGGGCCTACAAAATCTACAAATTTCCTGAAAAATGGGAATAGAATCCTTTTTTCAATAGCAAATGTGGCTCCTCAATCCATACGCACATGGCTCGGAAGGGGATCGAACCATCATCGCCTCCTGCACTGCAGGCAAGGCTACTCGTCACTGGACCACCACGGCTTTAAATACGTACTTTACTTCAACATGCATTAAGAGAAGTTTATTCCGAATGCGTAAATGCGCGCTGCATACAAACGAAGTCTGGTGATATTTTCAATACTAACCAATTAAACTCAATGAAATTTTGCAGAAACAATCTAGGAACAAATCTCTATGCTTGTATCGTGTCCGATTTTCGTTAAAATATACAGATTTTGTGCTAGGATTAATTTAAGATATGGATGGAAATCTTTGAGGCACTTTAACTTTAAAACTATACATTTTAACGAAAATCTGACTCAAAGTCAAAGTCAATATAATTTATTCAATATAGGAGCTTACAGCACACTTATCAAACGTCAAATCTTTTTTAAAGCTACCACCGCGTCGGAACGTGTTGTCGCTGTAGAGAAGATGCGGCCAGAAACTCTACAACATAACACGACTTAATAACTATTACAATATAAATTCTTAAGCTAAAGTTATGTATACAATAATACATAGTCTATTTAATAAAATAATTGATACTATACAGTAAAGTAAATAAACTATAAGCTAGTGACTTCATACAAACATAGAGATTAGTTTCAAAATTGTTTCTGAAAAATTGCATTGACTTAATGGGTTAGTATTGAAAATATCACCAGACTTCGTTGCATGGAGTAGTACCCTTCTCATTCTTGTTATAAATTGTATTTTCCTATTCTTGGTGTGCAAATAAAGAATATTTATCTTATCTAATCTTAATACGTACTTAACTTCAATATGCATTAAAGTAAAGTTCTTCGAAACAACTGGCCCTTAGACCTTGCGGCGCCATCTGCTTAATCAGGTCATGCTGCAGTTATGCGCTTGCTTTCTAGTTCCCATTGCTTTACCATTGCGGTTATTTATTATTTATTTATTTAAGAATACTTTTATTGTTAACTAGCGGCCCGCCCCGGCTTCGCACGGGTTAAGTATTCATTACACATATCGAGTTTTCATTGTTTTTAAGATGTATTCTGCTATTCGGGACGGAAACAAATCCAACAAATCAAAAACCATGGCAATCGGTCCAGGCGTTCTCGAGTTATAAGTGTTGTAACAAACACGACTTTCTTTTATATATATAGATTTAGTGGCGAGTAACCATGCCTGCCGTGCAGGAGGCGATGGTTCGATCCCCGTCCAAGCCGACTCGTACAATGAGTTTTTCAGGAATTTATGTACGACTAGCTGTTGCCCGCGACTCCGTCTGCGTTGACCTTTAAAAAGTATCCAATGTGTAAATCCAGATCATATTCTATCTGTGTGCCAAACTTCATTAAAATCCAATCAGTAGTTTTTACGTGATAGAGTAACAACATCCATCCATGCTTAAAAACTTTCGCGTTTATAATATTAGTAGGATGCTTTTATTTTTATTTTAGATCCGTCGTGGTCCAGTGGCGAGTAACCTTGCCTGCCGTGCAAGGCGATGGTTCGATCCCCGTCCAGGCCGACTCGTACCAATGAGTTTTTCTGAATTTATGTACGATTTGTAACACCACAGGCTTTTCGGTGAAGGAAAACATCGTGAGGAAACCTGCATGCTTCAATTTCGAGGCATGTATTGTACCCACTGTCCATTATAAGTGTATCCCGGACTCCAAATCAAAACTTTTTAGAATGTTTGTATGTATGTCTGTTTGTTTGTTTGTATGTGTGTAACAGCATCACGCAAAAACGAATGAACCGATTTTGATGAAACTTTTTTTGTTTGATAGCCTATGATCTGACTTAAAATCTTGTAATAAATTTGTGCGGACTAAGTCGCGGGTAAACTCTAGTTTTTTTATATTTCTTTAATTATTTATCTTCTCATTGACAACCCTATCCGTACAATAGTTTATAGGTAAAGGTTTGTCAGTACTGTTACTTGCTATTGTTACTTGGTACCTAGTATTTTATTCAATTTATTATCCATGAAGTTACGATTGACTGCGCAGAACCGAAAAGAGGCACTGCGCATTTAGTAGTATACGATCAATAAAGTTCTGATTTTTATCATTAGAAACCTATACAACGTGTAAATTAATAAACGCAAAACTAGAAAGTAGTTTGTTTAGAATCGAGAGCAGAATCGAATTATAGTTTCAAAAAAGGTAATATTTAGTATTTATACTCACATTATCTAGTGAAATCATAAAAAATCTATAAAAGTACTTTTGTTAATTCTTTTTAATAGAAAATACGGCAAACGCACGCACTTTTCGGAGGACTGGGCAATCGCGTTTCTCATAGAAAATATTCGTCTGAACCTACAGCCCCTTAAGAACACAAATAAAAAACTACGAAGAGAAATAAAAAGGTAAAGTACCTTGGCGATAAGCATAAGCATATGCTCACGACTATATTCCCCGAGGGGGTAGTCAGAGATATTCTGAAACCTCAGAACATCAACGTTTCATCAGTAGTACCGAAACTCTGTCCAGCGTGACGGGGGGTGAGCCCGTCGCCACTTATAATGGACACCGAAAAGCCATTGGTGTTAATCATACATAAATTCCGAAAAACTCATTGCTACGAGTCAGCCGGGACGGGGATCAAACCATCTCCTCCTGCACGGCAGGCAAGGTTACTCGCCACTGGACCACCACGGCCATAAGTTACAATACGGAAACGGGAAACGGATTGCATATGCCTTTGTTAGTATATTTACCATAATACTTACAGACGAAACTAGATCATGCTAAAAACTAGGTTAATTTATCAAACTGGGTCGTGCCCTGTGAGTCAACATCACAAATAGACTCCTGCGCACTCTGTGTTATATTTCATTGAACTACAACTCTTATAAAGCAGAAAAATCTCTTATAAAAAGCCGTGGTGGTCCAGTGGCGAGTAACCTTGCCTGCCGTGCAGGAGGCGATGGTTCGATCCCCGTTCAGACCGACTCGTACCAATGAGTTTTTGGGAATTTATGTATGATTAACACCACTGGCTTTTCAGTGAAGGAAAACATCGTGAGGAAACCTGCGTGCTTCAATTTCGAGGCATGTATTGTACCCACTGTACATTATGTGGCGACGGGCTCACCCCCCGTCACACTGGACAGAGTTTCGGTGCTACTGGTGAAACGTGGATGTTCTGAGGTTTCAGAATATCTCTGACTACCCACTCGGGGAATATAGTCATGAGCATATGCTATGCTATTATAATAAATTCATATTTTTCTCTATCTATTGTCACTATACCTGAATGCTAACTTATAACTATGAAGTAACAGAGGCGCATTCCAAAGCGATTAGCTCTTAGAATGCGCGCGCGCACGTTATGTCACCGATGTGAAATTTTATTACATTTTGACTGGCGACAACTTGCTTAGTGCAATGTTGCAAGATCGATTATAAGCAGAGGTCGGATTCTGCAGGGCCGCATTTAAATGCTAATATGGACCCTTATACACCCCAACTGATTTATAACAAAATAATTAGATTGAAACAATAATTTCATTATTTTGAATAGTTTAATTTAAAGTTATTCGCATTTTAAGTTTTGGGACAAAAATGATTTGTTATCATTTCAGCAATGAATGAAAGCGCTAGCGTGTTCATGGATACATTTAAAGAATCTTGTTTTGGTAGTAGGTGGGTTGAGACCGAGTTTTAAATTTAACAAACAAATTATTTAATATTTGGATTTTGCACTCGATTCTAAACAAACTACTTTCTAGTTTTGCGTTAAATCATTAACACATATAATTTATGAGAGATTTATGACTTATGGTAAAGAAATATTATGTCCGATTTACATCATCATTTACGGCAATTCATTTCCAACATTGCTTTAATTATGTTTAGGCAAGCCCCTTCATTTAGACCGGCAGCAATTAAAAAATGACTTCAGGACTACCCAGAGCTCTAATATGACAATGTTACTCTAACATCCATTTCATAATTTTCTCATTCACATTTTTTTAAAATAGGATCTATATTACATAACAATGCGGCCCTGTAATGACCGGCAGAATCCGTCCTCTGATTATAAGGCATTATTCAGACATACGTAAGATCACGACTGTATCCCCGTTTCGGGGGCGATCAGAGACCCTGCTACAACTACCAACTAGCTAAGATTTAAAGAAGCTTGGCAAGGTAAAGAAGAATGGCGAAAACCTTAAACAATATAGCTATGGATGATACGCGTGTCATTCAACTAACAAACTTTTCTGCCATTTTTTGCGGGGGACGAGGTAGCATGAAATACGCAACTTTGGATGTTATTCCATTACTTTTGATTCTAATTTTGATTGTTAAAAATAGTCTCTTGTGAACCCCGAACGTGACTAGTTTGAAGTTATAAAATTGTATGTAAATGCACATGATCAATTGATATTGTAACGTGGCAGAGGGGAAATGCTACTGCAAGGCTGCTCCCTAGTTATATTGTCTAAGGTGAAAAATTCGAAGAATTAAAAAAAAATTATCGTAAGGAAAAATACCTATCCTTCGTCTTTGTTAGTTTTATTTTACTCCACACAGTGAATGCAGTTGAAATGCGCTCCTTACGAAGTATGTGGGGTATTACTTTGGTTGATCGAATCAAGAACAGTGTGATAAGGGATTGGTTTAAGTTGAAGGATGATATAGTAACAAGGATTGAGAGGGGTATGCTTAGATGGTTCGGTCACGTAGAGAGAATGAATGAAAGAAGACTTACGAATGAAATATATCAAGCAAAGGTGAGCGGAAGTGTTGGGGGAGGCCGTCCGAGGAAAACATACCATGATCAAATCAATGATCTTTTTCGAAAAGGACAAGTGCGTAGCACCCTCAATCGACGGAAGTGCATGAAAAGATGTATGAATGTGAATGAGGCTAAAGAGGTGTGCCAGAGTCGTAGCGTGTGGCGGTCCGTGGTCTCTGCCTACCCCCATGGGACAGTGGCGTGAGCTTATGTATGTATGTATGTACATATTATTGCTATGTTTTATTTATGTACGTTATCTCTTAAGTCTGGGGCCGAAATAATAAGACCTTACGCCACTCTTCTTTTAGTAACTATTTCACCGCCATAATATAATTTCCGGATAATTAACCTCCTTTCAGCAGTCGGGTAAACATTATTTTAAGTTGTATCATTTCATTTAAGTAATTCTTAGATTCTTTATACCATCAAACTGATCAACTATCTCTATAGGACTACCATCGAAATCGTGAAAAAAAAAATCTGCAGTCCCATACATTTGCCTCGAGTATGTTTGCAGTTTTGTATGGAACAGCAGATTTTTTTTTCACGATTTCGATATTGGTCCCTTTAGTGAAAGTTGTTCAATTTGACAGCCTCATCATCCCCGTAAAAAAGTGTCTATATGTGTGCCGAATTTCATCCAAAACCATTTAGCCGCTTACGCGTGATTAACACTCAGTTGCAGAAACGTTCATTAAAGTTAATCCTCCATTCAATCTCCTGCTGTCACTTGTCTTGTTGACGTAGTAAAAGCCAGCAAGATATTTAATGGAGGATTAACTTTAATGAACGTACGTGCAACTGACCGTAAGTATAAAACAAATTAGCTAAGTAGGTATTTCTGTTTTTTTTTTCTTAATAAAATTAACTCGACGGCCCGATAGCACAGTCGGTAGTGAACCTGCTTGCTGTGCCGAGGGTCGCGGGTTCGAATCCCGTAAGGGACAAATATTTGTATGATGAACATGAATATTTGTACCCGAGTCATGGACGTTTGTATCTATATATGTATTCTGTCTCGTTGTCTAGTCATCATAATACAAGTCCAGGCTAGATTCTGGTACTTTAAATGTGACTAGATAATTTGTGTGACAATGTCCAAGATATTTATTTATTATTATTTATTTATTTATAACTTGTTTTTTCTTTTTTGGTACAGGTGTGGCACAAGGGCTGCTTCAAGTGCCAGGAGTGCGGCATGACCCTCAACATGAGGACCTACAAGGGTTATGGCAAGCTGCCTTACTGCGAATCGTGAGTATCTCATACACAACATTACACTAGGCTTAGGCTGGCGCTGGGAAGAACGATGATAGTCCATACGGAAGAGAGCTAGCGACTCAATCACGAGGCGGCGTTTCAATTCCTGGCCTGTACCACAAAGTTCTTCGGAATTAATGTACGGTTGTATTTATCATTATCACTAGCTCGGCGGTGAAGGAAAACATCGTGAGGAAACCTGCATACCCGAGAATAATAACAAAATAGGTCGGATGTATGTGTAAAATATGGGTGTGCTTGGGGCGAACACAGAAGACCAGCAATGGTCGCAGTGTTACATAACGACCCTTGCTTGCAATAGCCCAGTCAACAATAATAATAGGCTGGCTGTCCCAAAGATGTGCTATGTAGCCACAGAAGTAACATTTTCGCCTTAGTAAGGTCAAAACATCTTTCATGGGGCACTGTATACGCGTAATAAGATACCAGAGAATATTCTAAACTTAACAGACAAAAAGTTTAAGTCCCATGTTAAACAAGTCCTCTGTAAAAAAGGTTAATATAAAACTCGATGATTATATGAATGACCAAAATGTCTTTTGGGGTGGCCAGATAACATTTCTACGAATACTACATATTTTGAAACGCGCATAGGTTCATGCCAGTCGCAACAGGGCTCACTTTTAAAGGTTTCAGGATGGAATGTTGTCTTAGACTATTTTTATGAGGACAAGTTACGCGTTTAATTCTACTAACAAACTTTTCTGCCACTTTTTGCGGGGGGCGAGGTAGCGTGAAATCCACAGCTTTAGACTTTATTCCATTACTTTAGATTCTAATTTTGAATATTAAAAATCATAAAAAACAGTGTCGTGTGAACACCAAACGTTATAAGTTCGAAATTATTGTTCCGCAATTATAGGCTGTCGTGTTTAGTGATAAGGTAAAAAATTGTATGTAAATGCTTAAGGTTTTTTTGATCTTGCACGTTGGCAGATGAGAAATGCTAAGGCAAGACGGGTTCCTATATAAATCGTCTAAGGATTTGACCAATGAAATAATGATGACATACGACAAGTAACACAAAACAGGACAAACAAACAGCTGTCGATCAGTCATCCTACCTTTTATAGGTATATTTGATTGACTAACAGTATGACTATGTTATAATGAAGTCATGGCATATTTACTACCTTTTATGTCATTCATGGTATTATTTATTACTCATAATAAATGATTTTACTACCTAGACCTAGTTATACATTACTATACAACGTGTAAATGAATAATCGCGAAAATAGAAAGTAGTTTGTTTAGAATCGAGAGCTGAATCGAATTATCAGTAGGTAATATTTTTCAAAATATTAAATAATTTGTTTGTAAATTTTAAAATTTACTGAACTCGATGCCAACCCACAGCTCGGGCACTCTCACCCTACTTACTACCAAAACAAGATTCTTAAAATGTATACATGTGCGCTTGAATGATAACAAATAATTTTTTGCGTCAAAACTTAAAATGTAAATAACTTTAAATTTTAACTAATCAAAATAATGAAATTATTATTTCAATCGTTTTATTTTGTAATAAATCAGTTGGGGTGTATGAGGTTTGCGCTTTTTCATTAACACGTTGTATAGAGGGTCTTTCTTAATATGCTGACACTTTTTAAGGGGATGATCAAACCGTCAAACTGAACAACTTTTACTATAGGAGCAAACTGAACGAAGCAAAAAAAATCTACTGGTGCATACATTTGAGTCGAGTAGGCATTGCAGTTTAGTATGGAAAACCAGAATTTTTTTTGCTCCGATCCTTTTGCTCCCATACTGAAAGTTGTTCAGTTTGATGGGTAGACTCTTAGTTTAAAAGGATGTTAAAGATAACAATTTCACCCTGTAGAAACAGAAAGCCTCGTATTTCGCGATTTCGATATTTATCCCATGAAGATATGAGGTTTTGAACTTATCCATAGAAAATTTCAAAGCTTTATATCTTCGTAATTATATTATAAATTGCAAATTTTATTTGATACGCGGCAGCTAGATTTTCCAAAAAAAAATTCCGTATATAAAATATTTCTATTATTAATACCGTCTACGCGTATTATGCCTCAAACTTTTGTATGAAATTGACGACTCTGCAACCATCTTAACGAATATTTACAACCCGAGACCAACTGCTCAACGTGCCTTTCGAAGCACGGAAACGCTTTAAAACGCTGATAAAAAGATCCAAACTAAAACAAATTTTATTCAAATGTTTATCCAAGTTAAAATTATCGTAAAATTAGAAGACAAATATTTACAAAACACAAAAGTATACGTGCTAACCACATACCCACTTGTGAACATTACAATAAAAACGAAAGTATCTGACCATTATAAAAAATTGCATAACTCCATGTCCGCTTCATAAACAAATATATCTTTCGTAACCTGCCATTGTAATTTCTACCTTAACTCTATAACAAAGCGATCGAACCGACTGAATTGTCAACTTTGATATTATAAAAGACAGTTTTTATTTGTCAAACGATTATCGTCTTTGTGGTGTGTAAATAAAGGTTACTTAACACACAATGTACGGTTATTTGGTATGCTTGGCGCATTGTTAAGGTAGATTCACAATGGTCGCTAAAGTGACGTCACACGACACAGTTTGGGTAAAAAAATGACCCTTTGTGGCTACCGAACTTGGAATCAAAGTCAATGTAGATCGTGAGAACCGCGCCTCCTTCCTTCTCGCTATTAGCTTTAACCAGCGCCCGTGGCATGATGGCGCGATAAAACGCTATCGCGCCCTAGCTCCCTTTCTTTTTGCGCGCGAGCGAACGAGTTAGCAGGCGCGATAAAATGTTTATCGAAGCACCATGCCGCGGGCGCTGGGTTGATATTATTTAAATCGCGATTAAAGTCGAGTGATTTTTAAATAAATCAATGATTTAAATCAATACTTTTTTACTGCGACCAAATCAACTAAAATGTGTCAAGGGACTTCCCCCCACATAAACTACGGCGCGCACACACGTGTCCAATGATTTTTACATACACCATGGAACAGATCTGTTTAAAAAATTCACTATTTGTTAAAACAACATGTTTTTTTTTGTTAATTTTATTAATAATTGACAACATTACATTTTTTAACCACCTGCATTTAATAAAAAATATAAAATAGGTTAAAAAATTCGCGTTTCCGGTAGGTTCCATAGTGAAAGTTGTTCAGTTTGATAGTCCGAGTTCACCGTTTCAGTTTGCGGAGGGCTGTCCCTTACACCTTGTATATGGCGTTGAGTAAAAAAACCGGCGTTGGGGGTTATTTAAATATGTAATTTAATGTTATTTCGTAATTTTTAAAGTTATTTGAACACTACTGAACCGATTTTCATGAAGCATAGCTAAGAACACTCTCGCAAAAATTAGCTTTCTATTAAAAAAAAACGCATCGAAATCTGCAAAAGATGCCACAGACAGACCGACATAGGCGTCAAACTTATAACACCCCTCTTTTTGCGTCGGGGGTTAAAGATCGTAGAATAGTTAAAAACTCTATCCTAGACAGTTATTACTTGACTTCCTCAGTAAAAGTGATCGGAGACAACTTTCATTTGTCACTGCCGTTACTAGTTTACTAAACAGGCATGAAGATTGGCTAGCAATGTGTCATACATAAGAGGTCCCGAGAAAATCCATGTCCCGGCCGTCCATGCCCCCTCCATCCCAAACTGCACTTTCATATACAACGTGTTAATGAATTAACGCAAAACTAGAAAGTAGTTTGTTTAGAATCGAGAGCAGAATCGAATTATCATGTTTTCAACATAAGTAATTTTTTTCAAAATTTTATATAATTTGTTTGTATAATTTAAAATTTACTGAACTCGATCTCAACATTCTCAACCCACCGTACGGGCACACTCACCCTACTTACTACCAAAACAAGAACCTTAAAATGTATCCATGAGCACGTTAGCGCTTTTATTCATTGCTGAAATGATAACAAATCATTTTTGTCTCAAAACTTAGTATGCGAATAACTTTACATTTTAACTATCAAAATAATGAAATTATTGTTTTAATCTAATTATTTTGTCATAAATCAGTTGGGGTGTATGAGGTTTTGCGCTTATTCATTAACACGTTGTATCGCCACGGTTTATACAGAAGAGAAGTGTGGTGGTGGCGGATAATCTAAGTAACACAATATGTACTAAATAGAAATTTTCACAGAATATACGTTATTACGGCGGATTTGTTAACACATAATAAAAATAGCAATAACCTTCCTTCTGGTGCAGTCGGGTAAAAAGTTAAAATTTGAGGGGGTCCTCATACAAGAAACTACATTTTATCAACGTTTTTTCTTCTCGCTTTATCGTAAAACGGTACTACATACAAGCGTCAAACTTGGTGTGATTATAGAGCAAACTCTACAGTATAACAACAAATAACAGAAAGCGGCCAAGTGTGAGTCGGTCTCGACCTATAATTTTTTGTAAGTTAATATGTTGTGTTGTGGTATGGAACCCTCGAGTAGCCCGACTCGCACTTGACCGGTTTTATTATTGAAGTTGAGTCCCTCAAAATGAAATCCTTAGCTTCTTGGCAAAATTTAAGCATGCAGGCATGTTTCCCCACTAAAATTCCTTCACCGAACCATCCATTCACCACCGAAAAATCCAGTGTTGAAAAGGTACCTAATGTCCGGCCGCTGAAAGATTGCGTTTGACAGTTACCATAAAATTGTAAAAAACTGAATGAAAATATTGTTTACCTGTGCTCACTCTAGTACACAGGGCACTAGCTGCCCTTTTAAGTTCAAAAAGCTACTAAATAATGATCGGCATTTATAGTTTTCATTCAGTTTTTTACCATTTTATGGTAACTGTCAAACGCAATATTTCAGCGGCCGGACTTTAGTAACCTATAATTATGAGCGTTCGATTTCTAGTAATTAGAAACCGATTTAGGTTTTCCTAGAAATTTAGAAGGAAGGATAACAAGACCGATATAGGGAAACCACTTTAGCTTAAGTAACTATTATAGCCAATCGCAAACGTTTACGTTTCCGCTACGAATTACTCTATCCGTAACTACTATGTCAGCGGGTTTGATCACGGACACTGCTCCGTAACTGCCTCCGTGGGCTAATGGTTAAGAGCATTCGCCTCTTGTCACGGAGGTCGTAGTTTCGATTCCCACGGGGGATACCTATACTCCATTCAAAATAACAACGAAATTTTAAGGCCTTTTTGCATTACAGAAACCGAGATTTGAAACACTTCCTCTCACTTATCCTTAGAACAGATTAAGTAACGTCCAAGACATGTCGGATAGTATATGTATCCAATAAATTAATAACATTTGGTAATCAGAATTGGCCAGAAAGCTAAGTAGGAATCGGAAAATCTCGTCGTCCTAATTTGAAATGAAGTATAGTGATATATTACTTTGTGCGTTTTTTCCCCAGTTGGCTAGGACATTGCAGGCTGAATCACCTGATTGTCTGAAAAGATAGATAGATACCGTGCTTCGAAGGCACGTTAAGCCGTTGGACCTGGCTACTATTTCTGGTGGTAGTAGTCGTTACATAAAACACACGCCAGAGGCAGTAAGGCGGTCTGAAAAAACTGACACCAGGGCTTGCCCACACGACAAGAAGATCACATATAAAATACATACAATACATAAACCTACGACCGTTACTTTCGGGGTAGTCAGAAACATTGCTACAACTACCATCTTTCTGTTTAAGAATATAGTTGTAGTTGAAATTAAAGTAAAGATGAAATGACGTTTTAATTGGTGAGAAGTGGTTAGCCTTTCGCCCGCGTAAACATTGCATACGAAACCTTTATCGCTTAATCGCCTCGTACGACACCCACGAGAAGAATCGGGGTAGTTCATTCGAAAATACTTATTTCGGAAAACGGCTTGTCATTATGTGGATGGGAACGATGGGTACCATGCCAGTAGGTTGGCGATGGCGTCCCTGATGCGTGGAAGCTGTTATGGTCTCCTGAAGGCTTTGTCGGAAAGAGTTGATGGTCAAGAGCTGAGACGCTGGGCCAGGACACGATGTATTAGTGTGTGGTTAGTTTTGGGACTCGCGAAAACGCGTTTTTATTAAAAATTTTCCATAGAATATGAAATAATTTGAATTAAAACATCAATAACAGATACAGTTGGGGATATTTTCCAGTTATGAAGGTTATTCAGTACACAATATATAAGCTTGATAAAAAAAACGAAATTTTGACACTGGTAGAAAACCGGACAAGGTGATTTTGTAATCAGTTTTCAAATTTTCAGAGATAGGCAGACCATCAACCCCTGCCCTTACCTACTAACAAAAGGTCCAAAAAATCTAGCTAAAACTATTTTCAAAGGGATGATCAGACCTGTCACACTATCAAACTGAACAACTTTTTCTATAGGACAAACATCGAAATCGCGAAAAAAACACTTTGTGGTAGAAGTGACATGGCCCATACTACTGTTGTAATTTTTCCCGTAAAAACGTTCCCATTAAAATTTTTTAACGAATGTTACTGTAAAATTTGCAGACACGTACCGAAAGCGAAGCATACGACGATGGCGGAAACACCAGAGTTAAAACGAATAGCCGAAAACACGAAGATTCAGAGCAACGTCAAGTATCACGCCGACTTCGAAAAAAGCAAGGGGAAATTTACTCAGGTCTGTTCTAACTAATAATTCTGATCATCATCCAGGAGGTCGTGGCGGTAGAGGAAAGCTTCCTTTACATAGTGTCCCTCTTTCAATATTTCACGTGCTGGCAGCGTGACATTGCTAGGGTTTTCAAGTCTCGCATTGGCTACTCACAAAATGGCACGTCTAATGAGATTTGACCAAGAAGTTTACACGGTATACCTAACCTATTGCTATTCACCCCTCGGTGGGGATCGGTCGTCAAACGTAACTGAGCTGGCTAGCTTTGAACGGCTGTAACTCCTAAACCGACTGGAGTCATGCAGGCAGACCTGGTCCATCCCCATCACAGAAATGCTCTACACCCTATGAATACTGAATCAGCCTTGCAGCTGATGGTTACCCAATTTCCTCTTAACTCTTAAACTACACGAAGGTCCTGCGAGCGAGGGATGACTCTAATCTTTCCAATCTAACTTTGCAGGTCGCCGACGATCCAGAAACCCTAAGAATCAAAGCGAACACGAAGATTATAAGCAACGTGGCCTACCACGGCGATTTGGAGAAGAAAGCTCAGATGGAGAAGCAGCGGCAGATCAACGATAATGGAGAACTTGTCGGTGGGTCTCTGCGATATTGTTGTGGTGGATGGTACGATGTTATGTGGTGGTCTGCTTTTGTGTCTGTTACTTCGATCAGAAATAAAAACTCCACAATCTTCTGTAAGATTTAGGGCTTCATTACTTCTGGATAGGTTCTTAAGGGAATATAATTCGGAGCGCGCTCCATACAAACGTACTATGGTGATTTTTTCAATACTAACCAATTAAAGTCAATGAAATTTTGCTGAAACAATCTTGAAAACAAATATCCATGCTTGTATGGAGTCAGATTTTCGTTAAAATATACAGTTTCAATGCTAGGATTAATTTCAGATTTGTATCGAAATCTTTGAGACACTTTAACTTGTACAGTGCTAGCCTCTTCTTGTCAGTGCGAGGCTATTTGTATGAAGTGTCCACGGTGTGGTGACAGTCATAGTACACTCAGGTGTTAATTGAAGCGTACTTTTGGTTCTGCTATTTTCGGAGCGTTGATTGTGTTTAGTATTTTATTTGTGATCGAAGGTAGCTAATGAAATTTATTGAGCTAACCCCCCCGCGCACCTGTAACGCCGCAGGCGAGTACTGATTTATCCGGTCATCTTGTAGTTGCCTGTTAGAAATGTCTTGGACTATTGAATCTATTGACTTTGAATACAAAGACAGTTAAAAAAGGAAAATCTGCTTTTGAAATTTTTTGAGTTTGTGGTCTAGCGCTTAATTTAACTTGTGGCTCCATCGTAGTGTTAATCCTCCATTAAATCTCTTGCTAACTTTTACGACGTCGACAAGACAAAAAGTGATAGCAAAAGATTTAATGGAGGATTAACTTTGTACAACTAACCGTTAGACCGAGATACATCTTTTCAGGGTGAAATTATGGATTTTGAGTAGGGTCGAAAATGTATGGATTTTGGCATACGGCAGTTCGAACTCAAACTAAACTTTTGTTTCTGAATCTGTCAACATTGTTATTTGCAATTTTCTCGTCTTGCATTAGAGGTCTATAGATTTGGTAGTCTGCGACTAATCTTTTAAAAATTCGCACGGCACGGTGAAACAATACCACAACTTGCTCAATAAATTTTATTAGTTAATCGTCTTTTGAAGGTTGCTTGGTTACCCCACTCAGCATTTTGATTGGCGAATTGCACACCCGACATTAAAAATTTATGTTTTAACTAAAACTCGTTCGTAATTCGTTCTACATATTTTATTAACTGTTTTTAATTTTAACTAAAAGCTGGAGAACAATACATGAATATTTTTAAAGTAGAACCTAAAATAAATGTCTCTCACGATTATTTGTAAGAGCAAGCCTGCACCCTGCAGTGTCCTTCTATATACACTGACACTTTTTAAGGGGATGATTAGACCGTCAAACTGAACAACTTCCTCTATGGCACCAACATCGAAATCACGAAAAATCTGCTGTTCCATATTATAAAACTACAAACCTGCTTGAGCCAAATGGGACAGCTGATTTTTTTCGCCTTTTCATTGTTGGTCGCATAGAGAAAGTTGTTCAGTTTGATGGTCTGATCATCCCCTTAAAAAGTGTCAGCATACTAAGAAGGACCATGGATAGGCTGATCATGATTGCTATAAAATAAAAATAAAATGTATGGCTAAAATCCTAAAATCAGTACAATAAAAATAAAATCGCCATTGTTCGAAATTTGATGAATTCAATAAAAAAACAAAAGTAAAATGGTTGTGACAAAATTATAAGGGCACCATTCTTTGACATTTTACTACGGAATCCTAATTCAAAATATTTTGTAAACACCGATTTTTAAAAGCCGTGGTGGTCTAGTGGCGAGTTACCTTGCCTGCCGTGCAGTAGGCGATGGTTCAATCCTCGTCCAGACCGACTCATACCAATGAGTTTTTCGGAATTTATGTACGATTTGTAACACCACCGGCTTTTCGGTGAAGGAAAACATCGTGAGGAAACCTGCATGCTTCAATTTCGAGGCATGTATTGTACCCACTGTCCATTATAAGTGGCGACGGGCTCACCCCCCGTCACACTGGACAGAGTTTCGGTGCTACTGGTGAAACGTGGATGTTCTGAGGTTTCAGAATATCTCTGAGTACCCCCTCGGGGAATATAGTCGTGAGCATATGCTATGCATGCATGATTTTTAAAAACCTTGTACAACTAGTTTTACAACAAGGCCTTTGCAGTGATGCAAAAAAAAACAGTTAATAAAATGTTTCAGTAATTGACGAAATATGTTGTAATTCTCAAAATTAATTGTCTCTTCACAAAACCTTGTATTCGTTGATGAATAACAATTGTGAAGTGTGAGAATTTTACCGAATGATACATATTGCCAAAAAGTCTGTGTGCGAATCATTTTGTTCCCATTTTTAATGTTTAAAATTGTCGTAACTCTCATTATGATGTGTTAAATAATAGCGCAAGATCTGGAAACTATTTGTGATGTAAAATGTTGATAACATTTGACGCGTCATGAATTCCATCCTATAACCTTAAAAATTCTCAAAGTGAACCATGCTATAGCTTGTAGCAATGTTTCTGACCACCCCGAAGGAAGAATGGTCGTGAGTATAATGTACAAAGAGCCTTGCTGTAAGCATATAGTAAGCCATATACAGGGTCCAACTTAATATGCTGACAGTTTTTTAAGAGGATGATCGGACTGTCAACTTGAACAACTTTCTCTATGGCACCAACATCGAAATCACGAAAAAAAATCTGCTGTTCCATACAAAACTGCAAACCTACTCGACCCAAATGTATGGGACAACAGATTTTTTCTTCGCGATTTCGATGTTGGTCCCATAGAGTAAGTCGTTCAGTTTGACGATCTGATCAGTGCCCTGTGTAGGGTCCATTTTAATATACTGATAATTTTTTAAGGGGCTGACCAGCATATAAAACTGAACAACTTCCTCTATGGGACCAACATCGAAATCGCGAAAGAAAATCAGCTGTCCTATACATTTGGCTCGAGTACATTTGCAGTTCTGTATGGAACAGCTGATTTTTTTTTCGCGATTTCGACGTTGGTCCTATAGAGAAAGTTTTTCAGTTTGACGGTCTGATCAGACCCTTAAAAAAGTGTCAGGATATTAATAAGGACCCTATATAATGTATGGTAATTTTAGCAAAGTTACATATCTTGCGTCAATTTTTAAATATATTATGAAGTTATGTACAATGTTTTGTTTACATTTTATGCCAGTTTTTATGGTGTCTAGTGTAATTGTCAATCACTGGATTTGAAACCCATTTTTGCTAACCTTACATTTCAAAGCCTGTTTAGAAAGTAAATTTTGGATTATGAGTCGAAGAAGACAGTCTTATAGCAGTAACGTAAGAGCAAAAGAGATGACAATACAATTTTTACACGCTGGATTACAAGGTGTTACAAAAATACAAATAAACATTTAAGGGGGTGGTTTAGACCATCAAACTGAACAACTTTCACTACGGGACCAATATCGAAATCGCGAATAAATATTCTGATGTTCCATACTAAACTACAAATCTACTCGAGCTAAATGTATGGAACAGCAGTTTTTTTTTTCGGGATTTCGATGTTGGTTCTGTAGTGAAAGTTGTTCAGTTTGATGGTCTAAACAACCTCCATAAAAGTTTTAAATGTGTATTTTCACTTTTGCAACACCTTGTATAGCGAGACTATATTCTAAGACCAATACTTTCTATCCATGCTATATCATTAAATGTTTCACTAATATATGTCTGTTTGTCCCACCTATGTGCTGGCACTATATATGTATATAAATACATAGAAGTCTTGAACGACAATTACCATCAACAAATCGACAACTACGCGACTGAGATGCTAAATCCAAACATGCCGCCACCAAATCTACCGCCCAAAAACCACTACCAAACCCCAGTCCAGTACCAACAGCCACGGCAACAAAGCTACAAAGCAGAACAACAGAACTACAAAGTGGAACAACAGCAAAACTACAAAGTAGAACAACAAAATTACAAAGCGGAACAACAGTATCGACAAGAACAATACAAAATGGAACAATACAAAGCGGAACAACAGTATAAGCTAGAACAGCAGCATAAACTGGAACAACAACATAAACTTGAACAACAGCATAAACTTGAACAACAGCATAAACTTGAACAACAGCATAAACTAGAACAGCAACAACAACAACAGCAATACACGCCAGAACAATACCAACAGCAAAAATACGATGAATACTACAATCAGTATCCTAAATACGAGGAATACCAAAATCAGTATGCTTATGGGCAATACCAGCAGCAGAATTACGGGGTTGGTAGTCAGCAGAAAATTGGGAGGATCCAGGATTATGACCCCCTCTCAGACGGGCCAAGAGCCCCCCCTAATACCCAGAGGGCGTCGGCCACGTTAATTTATAATAGTACCAGTGATAAACGAGGTTTGTTTGCATTTTGATTTTATTGGCCCTCTTATTGACTCTCTTCTCTCTACCCCTTAGGGGTCTTAGAAAGAACTCCTCTCATGCATTAAGATGAGGCCTTAGCCAGTGTTTTCCTATAGGTTATAAAAACAGCCCAGCGCCCGCGGCATGGTGCCTCGATAAACGTTTTATCGCGCCTGCTAACTCGTTCGTTCGCGCGCAAAAAGAAAGGGAGCGAGGGCGTGATAGAGCTTTATCGCGCCATCATGCCGCGGACGCTGGAACTATACAACGAGCTCACTATGCTTGAATAGTACTGCGATATAAACAAGATGGCGTCGGCACACACGCTGTCACGTTCGCACACGCACGCCTGTTGTATGTGCTTCTCGCTCGGCTCTCTTAAAGTCACCCTCGAAGTGCGGGGTGAGGTGCGGTATCTGAAGCCAGGGAGAGGCAGGAGTGGCTGTTCTGTATGTAGTAGAGGGTCCTTATTAATATGCTGACGGTTTTTAAGAGGATGATCGGACCATCAAACTGAACAACTTTCTTTATTGGACCAACATCGAAATCGCGAAAAAAATCTGCTATTCCATACTAAACTGCAAATTTACTCGATCCAAATGTACGAAATGTAGCTGTTTTTCGCGATTTGAATGTTGGTCCCATAGAGAAAGTTGTTTAGTTTGATGGTCTGATCGTCTTCTTAAAAAAATCGTCAGCATATTTAACCTTTAATATTGGTGTATTTGAAACCGGGAACTATATGGGGTGTAAAAAAACCCTGTTGGAGCCTTTAGGGGTTGCTTCAGACTATAAAACTGAACAACTTTCACTATGTAGTCAACATCAAAATCTCAAAAAAAAAACACCAGTTTCATATAAAACTGCAGTACCAACTCGACTCAAACGGATGGGACAGCAGAATTTTTTTCGCGATTTCAAATTTGTCTCCATAGTGAAAGTTGTTCAGTTTGATAGTCTGAAGCACCCTTAAGACTCCAACAGGGTTTTTTTACACCCTGTGTCTAAAAACAATTATGTATATTGCAGGAGCTCACCAATCCCAGCAGCAGCCGAGCCGGCAGATCGGTCGAGTGGCAGACCTTGATCCCCTGGCCAGCGAGCCCCCGAGACCGGCTTCCAATCACCAACAGAACCAGGTGGGTTTTAGTCACGGTTTATACAGAAGAGACGTGTGGCGGTGGCAGATAATCGAAGTAACACAACATAAACCTTATAGTACGTAGCATAGCGTCGTTTTTGTCGTAAAAGAGAATCGCGCTCGCTCCTCCAGGTGACGTCGCCTGGAGGACTTTTGGTTTCCATTTTATATGTTTTACGGATAGAAGTCATAATTTTAAGACATCTATTTAATTTTTATTGAGATTCATAGAGTTTATCAATATAAATTTAATGTTTAAATTATTTTGATCTGTAATCTCTAATTGCAAAAATGGTGTAGAGAAAATAATTCGAACTCCATGGAGAAAAACTGCTTTATAAAAAAAAAATCACCGGCCTCCTCTTTGCACCCTTTGACTACTAAACTTTGACTATTTATATGTGGACTGGTTACGCGTGTAATTCTACTATCAAACATTTCTGCCACTTTTTGCGGGGGGCGAGGTAACATGAAATCCGCAACTTTGGATTTTATTCCCCATAACTTTAGATTCTAATTTTGAATGTTAAAAATCATGAAAAGTAGTCTCGTGTGAACCCCAAACGTTATAAGTTTGAAATTATTATTTCGCAATTATAGGCTGTCTCGTTTAGTGATTAGGTGTAAAATTTAAAGTAAATGCACAAGATCAATTGTGCTTATACCGTGGCAGAGGGGAAATGCTACCGCAAGGCTAGTCCTTATAATAATTAGTCAAAGCTACTAAAAGACTTCGGGTTTTGTCCGGCGTACCTGACCTGTGGAGTGAGACAGGCCTGACGGAATTCTGGCCTGGGGTTTTTTAACAAAACTTCGTAAATACTATAAAATGCGTGCAAAAATTCAAGTGTTCTCCCTCTCAACTCCCGTAATGATGCCAAAATCCATTCCTTTATTATGTGTAATAATTATAATATTTTTCTTATCTGTTACAGCGGGTCTACGTCGCAATGTATGACTACGAGGCGAACGACAGCGATGAAGTAAGCAAATTATTGCTATTTAACACAATTAGCTCTTACTTGTGGATTGCTAGATGGCGCCACAGAACTGTGCCAATATATATGGAACTATTAAAATGTTGTTCCTTAAAATAGAAAGAGGAAAAAGATAATAAAAAAGATGCGAAGATGTCATTTAATGTAATACTATTTTATACTATCACCTATTCTGTGGTAATACTTAAGTAGAAAATGCTCAAAAATATAGCTTCATTTTGTCTTCCGCCATCTTGTTTTAAAACAAAATTGTGTAGGGACCCTATACCGTCAGCATATCTTAGGCCGTGATTCAGAGACGATTTTTTTAGTCTTATCTCGAGCTAAGCAAGGCAAAAATGTATGGATTTTGACATATGGGAGTTCGAACTATGAATCGTCTCTAAATCTCGGCCTTAGTATGCTGTTGGTTTTTTAAGAGGATGATTAGACCATCAAACTGAACAACTTTCTCTTTGAGACGAACATCGGAATCGCGAAAAAAAATCAGCTGTTTCATTCTAAACTGCAATACTACTCGACCCAAATGGGACACCAGATTTTTTTTTGCGATTTCGTTGTTGGTCCCATAGAGAAAGTTGTTCTGTTTCATGGTCTGATCATCCTCTAAAAAACCGTAAGCATATTAAGTTGGACTCTTTACAGGCTTTGACTATTTATATGTGGACTGGTTACGCGTGTAATTCTACTAACAAACATTTCTGCCACTTTTTGCGGTGGGCGAGGTAACATGAAATCCGCAACTTTGGATTTTATTCCCCATAAATTTAGATTCTAATTTTGAATGTTAAAAATCATGAAAAGTAGTCTCGTGTGAACCCCAAACGTTCTAAGTTCGAAGTTATTATTTCGCAATTATAGGCTGTCTCGTTTAGTGATAAGGTGTAAAATTGAATGTAAATGCACACGATCAATTGTGCTTATACCGTGGCAGAGGGGAAATGCTACCGCAAGGCTAGTCCTTATAATAATTAGTCAAAGTTTATAGGGCGACGCCATTTTGTTTCATGTTCTTGTGTTTTTTTTAAAACAAGCGCAGGAGACATGCCTTAACTAAAACTTGTGTTTACAGGTGTCATTCCGTGAGGGGGACCTCATATCCAATGTGACTTGCATCGACGAGGGCTGGATGACGGGTCAGGTCATGCGCACTGGCCGCACCGGTATGCTCCCGGCGAACTACGTCGAACTAGCGACCACGCCGCATCACTAGCGGCCACGCGCCATCACTAGCGGCCACGCGCCATCACCAGCGGCCACGCGCCATCACTAGCGGCCACGCGCCATCACGAGCGGCCACGCGCCATCACTAGCGGCCACGCCCTATCACTAGCGGCCCAGCAATGTCGCTAAGTGGCTACGTGTTTACAGTAAACTTGAAAACTGCTTGTAATGACAACTAACTCTTTTTTTTAATTATTGAACAAAATAATACCTTATACGGGATGTAAGTGCAGAAAGTTTCATTAATTTAAAGGGTGTTTGTACTCATGATATTGAACTTTTCCAAGAACCAAAAATTTAGTTCTTTAAAAAAACTTTTCAATCAGACTCTTGATCAGATTCCCTTAGAAAGAAAGAAAAAGAGAAAAATAATTTATTTGGATCTCCGACACATTACTTTAGGTTTCTTGGGAAAAGTCATTCAATATTTTCAGTACACACGGCGACACATCAAGCTACGTAAAACCAAATAAGATGGCCGAGCATAAGTAGAGTAATGTATAACGTAGCCCGTCCAGCTTATGTTGGTTTTGCATAGCTTGATAGTTCATCGTGTGTACAGTAACTATCTAAACTTTAAATTAATGCAGATATCTGTATTAATCCTTGACTAATTATTATAGGGACTAGCCTTGCGGTAGCAGTTCCCCTCTGCCACGGTATAAGCACAATTGATCTTGTACATTTACATTAAATTTTACACCTTATCACTAAACGAGACAGCCTATAATTGCGAAATAATAACTTCGAACTTAGAACGTTTGGGGTTCACACGAGACTACTTTTCATGATTTTTAACATTCAAAATTAGAATCTAAAGTTATGGGGAATAAAATCCAAAGTTGCGGATTTCATGTTACCTCGCCCCCCGCAAAAACTGGCAGAAATGTTTGTTAGTAGAATTACACGCGTAACCAGTCCACATATAAATAGTCAAAGGTATTAATACTCTGTATTATAAATTTAAAGTTATATCAAATTTTGCTAAAATTATAAACGGTTTTCAGGTTTAAACCTTCATTCGGTGATCCTTGTATAAGCTTCCCAACAAATTCTGACGTTTCCATTTATTTTTGTTAAATCAAATGAATCCTGCTTACGATAGCTTTATTATACAACAAGGTTTGTATTTAATTATATAAATTAAAGTATTATATTTATACACGGTCCTTCTTAATATGCTGACACTTTTATAAGGGGATGATCAGACCGCCAAACTGAACAACTTTTTCTATGGGATCAACATTAAATCGCGAAAATAAAATCAGCTGTTGAGTAGGTTTGCAATTTTGTATATATTTTTTCTTTTTTTTTATCTTGGACATTGTCACACAAATCATCTACCTATAGTCACATTTAAAGTATCAGAATCTAGCCTGGACTTGTATTATGATGACTAGACAACGATATAGAATAAATATATAGATACAAACATCCATGACTCGGGTACAAATATTCATATTCATCATACAAATATTTGTCCCTTACGGGATTCGAACCCGCGACCCTCGGCACAGCAGGCAGGTTCACTACCGACTGTGCTATCGGGTCGTCAAATAACAGATAATTTTGTTACGCGATTTCGATGCTGGTGCCATAGAGAAAGTTGTTCAGTTAGACGGTCTGATTACCCCCTTAAAAAAGTTCTGCATATTAAAAAGGACCTTGTATATATTTTAATTAATATTTAGTAGGATTAGGTATATTGATGATACAATATTTTTTTATTGGTGAACAAGTTTTGGTGTATTTTTGAATTCTGTTTTCATGTATTTAATACTTAATTCTGACATTCCTTTTAAGCTTCGTTTTTATTACTACGAATCCGATTTATTGGCATTCAAATACAAAAACCAATTTCAAATTATTTCGGACCAATAAAAGGCATTTACAGTCAATTGTCAACCTTATGCCGTCGACATACGCTGTTGATCGGCTATAACTATACAACGTGTTAATGAATAAGCGCAAAACTTCATACACTGATTTACAACAAAATAATGAAATTGAAACAATAATTTCATTATTTTGATACTTAAAATTTAAAGTTATTCGCATTTTAAGTTTTGAGACAAAAATGATTTGTTATCATTTCAGCCATGAATGAAAGCGCTAGCATGCTCGTGGATACGTTTTAAAATTTTGTTTTAGTAGTAAGTAGGGTGAGTGTGCCCGTGCGGTGGGTTGAGATCGAGTTCAGTAAATTTTAGATTTTACATACAAATAATTTAATATTTGGAAAAAAATTACCTACGTTGAAACCATGATAATCCGATTCTGCTCTCGATTCTACTTTCTACAAACTACTTTCTAGTTTTGCGTTAATTCATTAACACGTTGTATAAGGTCTAACAAAATTAGGTGAAACTATTTTAAGGGGATGATCAAACCATCAAACTGAACAACTTTCTCTATGGGACCAATATCGAAATCGCGAAATAAAATATCTTCTGTCCCATACGTTTATCTCGAGTAGATTTGTAGTTTAGTATAAAACATTAGATTTTTTTTTCTCGATTTCGATATTGGTCCCATACTTAAAGTTGTTCAGTTTGATGGTCTGAACCACCCCCTTAAATGTTTATTTATATTTTTGTAACACCTTGTAGATCAAGCCTTATACAGGTGTAAGGAAAAGTATCATTAACCTTTAAACCACATACTCTACCCATCAAACTGAACAACTTTTACTATGGGAGCAAACCTGTCAAAACAAAAAAATATCAGCTGTCCCATACTTTTGAATCGAGTAGGTATTGCAGTTTAGTATGGGACAGCAGATATTTTTTTGTTTTGTTTGCTCCCTTGGTAAAAGTTGTTCAGTTTGATGGGTAGAGTAGGTGGTTTAAAGGTTAATGATACTTTTCCTTACACTCTGTATAACCAACACTTCATTCCATTTTCTATAATTTATAAACAATTAAAAAAATATGATCAAAAATATCAAATTGTACTTTTGAACGACAGTACTTGAGATTCAGTGAAAATTTGACTGTAATATAATTTAAGTAGATATTCTTGTTATAAATAAAAAACTTGTTATATGAAATGTGTTACACGAAAAGGTACCTTATCGCGATGATTGCTAAGTCTGAATTAGTAAGCACTTCGGCAATAAGGTTTAGATCAGATTTTGCACGGTATTAGATTTTCCCTAGCTCTATTCCTTTCTGTCATTCAGAAATGTCTTTCGCTAGAGCGAGAAACAATGACAATAGGGTATTTGACAGCATGTAAAATAAAGGATCTATTGATGGCATTCGTATTGAATACGAATTTTGGAAACCAACTATTTAGTCAGTTAAGAAAAATACTGGATATTTGAAGAGAAAATCGACAAAGAAAATTTATTTTTTGTCTACTTTAGTCACGTGATCGTAAACGACTGTGATTGGCCGAATGGTTGATGACGTCAACTGCTTGTAAACAGTTGCGTGTAGAGTGTGAGTGTCGTACAAAGTTTGCGTCATCGTGACGTCACCACGTATATTGTCAGGAAAAGCGTTTTCGCGGTACATTTAAAAAATAATTTTTGTTTTCGTTTTTTCTTGCAATGAATATACATTTTCTATAGAGTCCTTAGACATCATTGATTAACGTAGAACAGTTTTTAAAAACCTGTCTAATACCCTATTTGAGATACATTACTGACAATGTTAGCACACATGTTGTTTAACGCAATAGGTAACCAGCAATGTAGGAAAATGTAGGGTACATTTGCCGGGCATTGCATTGATTTGTCATTGTTTATGGTTGGTTTAACCCTTTAAGAGGGCAACCAAAGAGATTATACCTAATAGAGTGAGCAATACCAATTGTAAAGTGTCCACTTTTTTTGACGTTTAGGTTTGAGTGGGTGGTGTCAAGGACAAAAGAGGATCAAGTGACATATGGCCTTATGTTTACGGTCACTTTTCACACACACTAGCTCAAAAAAAGTGGACAGCCGCATAAACAAATATCTATAGTTCCATCTCCTTCTACTATTAAAGGTACATCATAAGACAAAAGACACTACAATCGTAAATTTATGCGGACTCTATGGAGATCCTTCCTCTGAGGGGGCAACCAAACCTCCAGTGCTGCCCTATATGAGCATTTTTCTTTTGGGTTTCTAGGGGATCTACAGGGTGTAACAAAACACCCTAGTAATACTTAAGAAGGTGCTTCAGACCATCAAATTGAACAACTTTCACTATGGAGCCAACATCGAAATCGCAAAAAAATCCGCGCTTTCTTAACTTCTTTTACGCTCGTGGCGCCACCTAGATTGAAACTTCGTTTGTATGGAGCACGCTAACCGGTATATCCTCTTAAATTTTAAGCAACAAACTCCATTAGGTACCTTTTCGTGTTAACACGAATAACATTTTAGTACCTGTGCAGAACAGGTGTATTGATAACCTTTGTAAATAATTTATACTTAAGTATAAGTTACATTTATACATAAATTCATATTTTTATATGAACCGTTTTGTATAATATATATTTTATATTTAAATAGAAATATTTTTAACTTTCGATTTTCGAGTACTTCAACTAACTATTCCAAAAGCATTTTTAGTATTGCATAATAAACAAAGTTAATATGTAATTGGGGATTGGGTTTATTATATCATCACTAGATGGCACCACTAAGTGATCTTTCAAAATAAATATAAACTACAAAACAGATGAACCACAGAATAGGTATATAGTTCTACATACAGAACGGACACTCCCCGCCCCTCTCAGACTTCAGATACCCCACCACACCTCACAGTTTCTGGGGACACTTTAGGGAAGCCGAGCAAGGGAATGCAGTCAGGCGCGCGCACCCGTAGTATTTGACGACATCAAATATATTTTATTTATATCAAAATAACGCTAAATTCTCATGTTCAATAATTCTTTAGTTTAAATACTAGTAGAATGAACTATAAAAAGTAACGAAATGGAAATGATGTTCATACGATGCGTGGTAAGTCAACCCTACACATATGTAAAGGACAATTTGCACCAAGTGCGCATGTGCAGACGCCATTTGTGAAATTGATATCATTAGCATCCATTTAAACTAAGAGTCCCATCAAACTGAACAACTTTTACTATGGGAACTAACCGACCAGAGAAAAAAAAATCTGTTGTTGCACACAGTTGAGTCGAGTAGGCGTTGCAGTTAGTATGGAACGCCTGTTAAAAGGATGCTCATCACAGAATATTATAAGAGTGGTTAGAAAAGCAAAGTAGCGCTTTTGCTTCGGAGACGACTGTAGCCACTTGTCTTCCCGCTCATGTTGCTACAACTGCTCATGCCCTCACTCGTACCACGCCGCGCGCCTTATGGTGTTATGCAAATCATTGCATAACCTGTGGCACACGTTCCACGCCTACTTTGCACTTCTAACCCCTCTTATAATGTTCTGTGATGCTAATCATATCAAATTCACCCTGTAGTTGGATCTTGAACTATAACAAAAGTGTGGTGCCATCTGTTGACGGAAAATCCTCAACTATTTCCGTGATTCAATAGAATTACATTCCGGTAAAAACTACGATATTTTATATGTAATTATTAATTTAAAAAACCTAATTTTTAATTTGCCAATTAGCTTATTTCTATGCTTTTTAAACTAGGACCAAGCATGTTTTAGGGTAGATTTTATTTATTCTTTTTTAACCAGACTGCTCCAGAAGGAGGGTAATGTTTTTTTATGCCGTAAATGGATAGGGACATTTATAGCGGAAAAGTGAATTGGATTTCTGCCGTGGATTTTCGTCCGATTGTTGCAACTTACTTTGAAAAATTTAAGGGGCTATAGGTTCAGACGAATATTTTCTATGAGAAACGCGATTGCCCAGCCCTCCGAAAAGTGCGTGCGTGTGCCGTATTTTTGTTTAAAAAGAATTAAAAAAAGTACTTTTATAGATTTTTTATATGATATTTCTAGATAAACTAATGGTGCATATGTGAGTATTCAAAAATCGGAAACTATTTTAAGTTCTTCTAAAACGAGAAAAATGTTTCAAAATACATGAAAATATGTCATCTTTGTGACGATTTTCTATCGAGTGAAGTTATTCCAATCGTGTATTCAATTTTAAATTTCACCAGATAAACTATCCAAGAATACTGCGGTATGACTTTGGTGTCGGAAAATTGTATAAATCTAGACGAAAAATTCAAAATAAGGTAATGCGTCCTACTATTGCGCCTTAAATTGTTCGAGTCGGCGCACACCTGACGATATGCAGCGCTGAGCATTTTTCAAACTATTATAGACTTTGCTGCGTTGAAATAACATCGAAAATCAATTACCACAAGTCGATTCGATGCTCTCGGAGTCTAGTAGTTGTGTCAATTGATTTTCTATGTTATTTCAACGTAAGCAAAGTCGATAATGGTGTGGTAGTGAAAATAGCTCCGTGCTGCGCTACCTTAGGGTCCATTCACACTAGAAGACCATCGAAGAACATTAGCTCACTAGTGATGAGATTGCCGCTGCGAGCAAATTCTCTTCGATGCTCTTCTGGTGTGAATCGACCCTTAGTCGTACGCGTTTAAAATCAATTCTTTTGACGTATGTGACATCCAACCAAGCATAGTAGACCGAGTTTGCTTGGCGCCATTGCTCTTGCTGTGTTTGGTCGTATTTGAAATTCGTAAAAAAATTGTTTGTGCCTTCTGGCATAAAAGAGTAATTGGCATATATATATATATGGCATATTCTGGCATAAAAGGGGAAATTGCCATAAAGTGAGCTTACTTTTTCGCGTATGTTTGATCGCATATTGTGTGAAAAGGGTTCACTAACAATTTAATTCATTGATTGAAAATATAACTTCTTTAGCTCGCTTTATTTGTATCAATAAAGGTCAATAACTATTGTTTGGTGTCAATACCAAATGCTTATTTCGCTTCGTTGTTATTCCGCGCGCAAATTTCCGCCGCCATTTTTGTCGCTATATTTGTCCCTAGCCAGAAACTGTTATTTTTAACCAATAGCGTATTTTGTTTTTATAAAAAATGTAATATAATGTCATCACAAAAGGCGGATATTGTATGGAACAGTATTATATATGGTCCAAGTTAGTGCCTTTTAATGGTTAATAAATTTTAATAAACTATGTAATTTTTGTATTTTCATTTTTTTTTCTGGCCACCCCCTGCCGCACTGACTACAGATACTGTATCTCACACCCACACTACACATATACAATCTCACCCACTCGCTTTTCACGTACACACACGCTTTAGGGTTTAGTCTCATCTCATCTGGCAGCACGAAATCGAATTTTTTCACGCTCTATCCTTTTCTGTCGCTCAAGAACGTCATTGGCTAGAGCGAGAAAGGTCGCAGCACTCAGTTCAACCATGGACTTAGAATGAAAAAGGATACCAATCCTTACAAGCATGGAAACGCGAAAATTGGCCATAGTGGTTCAACCTTCTTCGTATTTAAAAAAAACTATTTTTTTTCATTTTCGTCGTTGGATTAGAAAGGGACAAACCAAAGATGACGATTAAAACGTACGAAGAAGACCGCCAGTTTTCGGAGAATTTTCATGTTTCACCATTTGACTATTTATATGTGGACTAGTTACGCGTGTAATTCTACTAACAAACATTTCTGCCACTTTTTGCGGGGAGTGAGGTAACATGAAATCCGCAACTTTGGATTTTATTCCCCATAACTTTAGATTCTAATTTTGAATGTTAAAAATCATGAAAAGTAGTCTCGTGTGAACCCCAAACGTTCTAAGTTCGAAGTTATTATTTCGCAATTATAGGCTGTCTCGTTTAGTGATAATGTGTAAAATTGAATGTAAATGCACAAGACCAATTGTGCTTATACCGTGGCAGAGGGGAAATACTACCGCAAGGCTAGTCCTTATAATAATTAGTCAAAGGTTCAACCCTAGTTCAACCCAGATAGGGATATTTTAAGAATATAATAAAACCACGTAGTGGAAATTAAAAACGTCATAATTACAGAAACGGAGACAAATGCCACTCCACAACACACTTGACAAAATACTTTTTAACACTTGACAACAAAATAATACAAAAACAATAATAATTATAAAATTAGAACATTTTTATAAAGGTTCCCTTAAAAATAAGAACCAAATTTTTTATTTTATCATAATTTGTTTTTAAGAGTGCTGATTTAAGAGATTAAATAGTAAAATATAAATAAATAAATCATTGTTTTATGAACAAAACAAGATGGCGGAGCCTCGTGCCAAGCTCGAACGCGAACGACATACAAACTTGACCAATCGGGAGATCAACCTACCCATTGTTGAACTCTATGTTCAAGGACATATGGTCCAACTATGGGTAGGTTGATCTGTCGCCGTGCGTACATCAAATTGATCTTAGGGTCTAGGATAGTATCATCTATTCAGATGAAATACAATAGCATGCAAATATTTATTGATACCGCGATCACAGAAAAAAAAATTAAATAAAAAAAGTCAGCTATCCCATACAAAACTCCAGTATATCAAAAGAAGCTTCCGTAACCTGAATCTGTCCTTAACCGAACGAGGAATCCATATATTTCTACTATTTACAGGCATACCGTTTAACTGAGTAGGCGCCTGTGGTAGTGGAGCGGCGCGGGAGGGTGTGAAATATGATGGAACAGCTTTTTGCGCGCTTTTATGAATAGAGCAACAGTCTACAGACTTCATACGCCCTCAGGCACCTACTTAGTTAACCACTATACCACCTGTTGACTAAATTCCATGTCAATGCTAAATTCACACAAAAACGCATAAGCTGGAGACTTAATTGCAACTAGTCAAATTAACAACTCTTTATCAAACGTCAAAACGCGTGCTTTGTATGAAATATTGTACTAAAAATTTTATAGTTACGTCATTGTTTTTCGTCGTCGTTTTGATACTTTTTATGATTTATCCAGTTATTAAAAATAGTATTCAAGCAACAGCATTACTGAAAATGCGAGTTTAGCGTTATTTTCAAACGGTTTATTTACTGATCAATTAAAACTAAAATATATTTTATGTAGTCAACTCCCTATTGCACTTATAAGAATCATGATTCAATTCTTCTCTCAATAGACACATGTCTATACTTCATTCCAAATAAGGACGACGAGATTTTCCGATTCCTATTTCGCTGGCCAATTCTGATTACCAAATGTAATTTTTAATTTATTGGATACATATACTATCCGACATATCTTGGACGTTACCAAAGCTGCTCTAAGAATAAGTGAGAGGAAGTGTTTCAAATCCCTGTTTCTGTACTGCAAAATGGCCTTAAAATTGCGTTGCTATTTTGAATGGAATATAGAAGGCAGGTGTTGGCATAAAGAGAAGAACTGAATCGTGACTCTCAGAAGTGCAATTATTCAATAGTTCCAATTACCAGATAGTTGCAATTACAATACTCCACCTGACCTGAATCTCATCTTAAGGGAATATAATTCGAAGCATCCATTCAAACGAAGTCTGGTGATATTTTCAACACTAACCAATTAAAGTCAATGAAATTTTTCAGAAAATATTTAGAAACTAATCTCTATGCTTGTATCAAGGCAGATTTTCGATAAAATGTATAGTTTTAAAGTTACAGTGCCTCAAAGATAAACATACAAATCTTAAATTCATCCTAGCACTAAAACTGTATATTTTAACGAAAATCTCACTTGATACAAGCATAGAGATTAGTTTCTAGATTGTTTCCGAAAAATATCATTGACTTTAATTGGTTAGTATTGAAAATATCACCGGACTTCGTTTGTATGCAGCGCGCATTTACGCATTCGGAATAAAAATTCTCTTAAACGCAGCACTCTTCAAAAAAGTCATACCCTGATAATCTTAGTACCCGGCTCCCATCTATAATGCGTAACGCTACGCACTTTGTTAACAAAATTACTTACAGCCGACGGTTTCTTTACCGAATCTAAAGATTCGTAATAAATAATATTAGTCGATGGATCGCAACTCAAACTTTCTTCGGATTTTCTTCTAGAGACTTCAGAATAAGACTGGAGAGTCGAGGACGTGTTTACGCGGCGGAGATCGCGGCGAATGCTTTGGACTTGTATTTTGCCGTCCGCTATGCCTTTTCGATTGACGATCCCGGCGCAGCTGTGGAATTTTGAGAATTTGTCGTGCATTCGATGTTCGAGGTCCTCGTGGAGGCTGAGTTGACGTCTGGTGGATTGGAAAAGGTAATGTTGATTAAGGTTGTATCACACAAGCTATTTTTGAGGGTAGGCGTTGACATAACGATATTGCCGCGATATTTCTAATATCAGTTTCGCGGGGATAACGCGCAGTCAACTGTTACTATTGGCGCCCTTCACACAAACGAAGTTTGGTTATATTTTATATAATACTAAACAATTAAAATCAGTGAAAATATTCAGAAGCAATCTAGAAAGTAATCTCACTGCTTGTATCTTGTCAGATTTTCGTTAAAATGTTTAGTTTTAAAGTTACAGTGCCTCAAAGATGTCTATAAAAATTTTAAATTAATCCTAGCATTGAAACAGTATATTTTTAACGAAAATCGAACAAGATACAAGCATAGAGATTAGTTTCTAGATTGTTTCTGCGAAATTTCATTGACTTTAATTGGTTAGTATTGAAAATATCACCAGACTTCGTTTGTATGCAGCGCGCATTTACGCATTCGAAATAAACTTCTCTTAAAATAGTGAAGAATTAGTTGCGATATCTACAATCAAAAATTGCTTGTGTGATAAGTCTTTTACAGACAATGTTTTTAATCTACAGAAAAGCATGTCATCATCAACTTGTGTGTCCCTGGCTAAACACAGCCTCTCCCTAGACACGCCACAAAACTATCCTAGTCCATCCTCATCCAGTCGCCCCCCGCTACAGTAGTGTGGGACTCTCCAGTGCTAGACCGCTGGAGCATCTCACACTACGCCTGGGAGTTCGTGGCCTACATTCTACATTACAGAACTCCGAAGAAGTTTTCAGCCCTTTGGTAAATATGATATGAACAGCCCATACCCACTTAACACGCATAAGCATATGCTCACGACTATATTCCCCGAGGAGGTAGTCAGAGATGTTCTGAAACCTCAGAACATCCACGTTTCACGGGTAGTACCGAAACTCTGTCCAGTGTGATGGGGAATGAGTCCGTCGCAAATTATAATGGACAGTGGGTACAATACATGCCTCGAAATTGAAGCATGCAGGTTTCCTCACGATGTTTTCCTTCACCGAAAAGCTTTTGGCCACATAACACAAGGTTTTCAGAAAGGCAAAAGCTAATAAAAATAAGCTTACCTAAAATCAAAATTCTCTCCACAAAGACGACATTTGACTGGGGACGGATACTTCGACGTTACATCCGAGTTGACCACCGTGTTGCACTTGCTCTTCTCCTGCTTCCTACAATGAATATTAGTGCAGCTAACTGTCCTTTTATCAGAAGAATTATTAGAACTATTTGTGCTATTATTCTCAGTCGTGACATCTGATTCGGTCTTTGAAGAACGTTGTAAAGACTGTAAATTAGATTCCGAATATCTATTCTTCTTAATTTCGCTCAAGATTTGTTCGTTGTCAACGATTTTGTCGAAGAATGAGACTATTTTCTTTAATTTGTCTTCTGGGACGTCTATTTTGACTTCAGGGTCAGTTTGGGTGATGCTGGCCTTTTTGATTGAGTGTCCAACAGTGCATGCAGACAGGTCGCCGATGTTTGCGTTTAGTTTTGTGATGCCGATGTGTTCGTTTTCGTGGACGAATTTGTCGTATTCTTTTTCGAAACCTTCGTGGCAATAATGGCAGATGTATTTTCGTTCCGTGAAATGGCAGAGATTTAGGTGATCGTTGTAGTTGATGATACCTGTAATTTTGGCTTTCTTATTAATCGTCGATATTAAGCTTAGAACATAAGCAACGATTTTGGGGTGAGTAAAACCATTTCAGTGGTACATATTTCATTTCGACGGCATGGCAGCCCCGTTAAGCAGTTGTTCTCAATAGACCGATGCAGTCATTGACGTAGAATACTATGGACGCCAGGTCTACTACAAAATTCTCGAAAAAAGTGTCCGAGACTAAACTACACAAACCTAAGTACGTGTAGATATAAACCAACTAAAAACATTGAAAATGCTGAAAGTGCGCGTAGTCGGCCGTAATTGGTTCTCTTTTTACGTTTCGGTGCTCAATTGGTTCGGACACTTTTGAGCGCGGACCCTACGTCCAGTAGTTAATAAGTCAATGGATGCAGTAAAAGAAATTACCGAAGTAACACTGAAGGCCAGCATACACCGGGCCCAAGATCGAGCTGCCTGGAGAGCTATGGTGTCACAAGCAGCCCACGATGGTCACCTCCCTTAGCCATGAGGTTACTACTAAAGAAGAAGAGCGACTCAACTAAACAGTATCGTCAAATAAAAATCTGGTTTAAGAGGATATGTGAAAAAAATTGGATTCTTCAAAGCATCATATATCATGAAGTACTAACAGTAGGAGTATGATTTGCGGATATGTGTAAATTGAACATATCATTGAAGTTTTGATTAGAGCCAAAACACGATTAAGAGACATTTTTTCGATAGAAAAATAAGCCTAAGTATAAACGCTTGGAACTGCTAAACGGTGAATAATAGAAACACGAGACTTGATTTAAAAAAAGAGATTGATATTTTATAAAGTTTGATAAGAGCAGAAATGAACTTACATAAATAGTACAATCACAATTAAATAAGTAGTTTGTTTTACGCTTGCGTCGTTTCAGGCGCGCCCGCTGCCCCATCTCTTTCTCTCGCATCAGGCAGTAATATAAGCTATCACACGCCCATTTCGCTTCAATTATTTTTCGACATAGGCCCTTAAGCAAAGCTAAACTTACCATAGAAAATCATCCTGCACCCCATAATAGGGCACTGCCTCGGCGTCGTGTCCATCAAACAATTCCTCTGTACCGACTGTACGTACGTCAGAATAATAGGACTTCTCAAATCCCCGAGTGCACTTTCAGAAAGAATCTTCTTCGGCCTTTTCAGCCTACGGAATCTGAGACCACGCCTTCTTCTCCTCTCCCCACAATTATGGAGGTTATTGTCGCTAGCTGCGTATACATCGCTGGGTGAATACAACAACGGCACAACTCAAAAATTTGCAGTTTTGAGTTAGCACCGTATTCTGGTTCTAAATCGCATACTTTATCTTGTGCAATATAGACCTGACTCGATATTTCACTGAATCAAGAGATAGATGGTAGTTGTGCCACTACTACACTAAATAAAATTGTTATTTTGTGTTATGCAACAATGACACTTTTGAGTCAAAAAGTTGAATTAAAATTATTCCCGTCTGCAAAAACTACCCCTGTTATATTCTGTAAACCACAATCTGAAGGTTTGTGATGTCCAAGTAGGTCCTCCCTACTTCCAACTCTTCAGGGAATCATAACATCTCTTCTCCCATCAAGTTTTGACTTATGATCATCTACCAATCTGCTTTTTGTACCATGGCTTTCTAGTATAGATAAAAGACTGATCTGTTGTATGAAGTTCCAGGGTCAGAAGATTAAAACAATGTGATAGTGTATTTTTGTGGAAAAGAGCGTAGCTATGTAAGCGTGAGGCTCTATTACTGCTTTCGTATGGTTACTTCGTAAATATATAGCTTTGGTAAATCATCTGATTCCTGCATATTCAATATTACCTTTATGCTTTTAAAATTCAGTTTTTTTTCCTCTTACCTCTTCTTGTCTTATCATTCATCTTTCATCCCAAATGACTGATGTCAGGATGTCTCCATTTATTTCCTCTGAGATAATTTGGGAAAATTTCAACAGATCTTTTCATTGGCTTTCCCCAGATGAAAATATCTGACGACGTATTCATCCAATTGCAAACGAAGGTATTCAACCTGAACATAGGGATCAAGGCATACACATGAACAGTGACGATAGAACTAGTCCATCATTGTGAGCTATGGAAACAGCTACTGGTTGGTGTTTTTCTAAGAGATAACATCAGAAATAAAGTAGTAACGTCTGAGAACTAAAGCAAATAACGCAGCCCTAAAAATTAGCAAGCTGAAGTGGCAATAGGCTTGTTATATCTGATGAAGAACTGGCAACAGATAAGGAGTATGTGTTCTAGAACAGAAGCTACAAACTAGCGTGATTATTTTATAATTAAATAGTATGGGACGACCACCGGCCAACTGGCCTGACTACGTAAAATGGGTAGCTGGTAAGAAGACCGAAGATAGAGATTGATATTTGTTTTACACATCGTTCTTGATTTAAGCAGTACTTAAAGATCTATTGAGATCAACATGTGATTGGGCTCACGAGTAATTTCTTGGTCTGGCTCTTATCATCGAACTCGTTGTGTATCTGTCCCGAAACTCTGTCCGAGTTTCGGCACTACTGGTGAAACGTGGATGTTCTGAGGTTTCAGAATATCTCTGACTACCCCTCGGGGAATATAGTCGTGAGCATATGCTTATGCGTTGTGTATCTGATCTGATAGGATCTCATCAGACAACTTACGCCAATTCAGTTACAGATCAAATTTCCTTTTCCTCATTGCTTTGTAAATTCCCATTTCTTCCGTCTCTTCTCTAATGCCATAATTGTGTTTAATTTTGGGTACTAATTACTATCACATTTCTTCATGTTTTCTCAATAATTATCTGGCATAAATCTAAATCGTACCAAAAAGTTAATGCAAAACTGGCATAACTCGGAACCCCCATATTTATGGCCCTATAAATAGAAAAATTTAAGTATATAAATAAAATTCTCAACTGTTATAGATTACTGATATAACACAGATATACAATAGGCAAACATCAACAATCTAACCCTTGCTGTGTAGTAACTACAGACGAATTTGTTCGCGCGCACTCTCTCGCGCCAACTTTAATGTAATTTTTCTCAAAATCAACTTTTTTGACTTGTGCCGTTGTTGTATTCACCCAGCGACATGACCGTTGGGTAGTACATAGTTTTTGTAGCTTCGGTCCCTTTTTAACCCAAATATCCTTTGCAGAAAGGATTGGAAGCGAGTAGGCTTACGTCTTTCGTTGACCATGAGATACGGTAACGGATGTGGAGGATGGATTGGTTCAGATATTTGCGTATGTCCGCATTCGTGGTCAGTTGTTACAGAAAGATTTTCTTTTGAGTTGTAGCATTTTTTTGTGCTCAGGGGTGCTTCGCTCATCATCTGAGTTGAGCAGGAGCATTGGATCTTTAGGTCTCGGATAACTGCTGTGGCTATTGTTGAGCATTTGTCCTCTGATTGAACGGTGACGTCACCGCTGGATATCTCTGTTGTGCCGGCGCATGCGTCGGTTTTGGTCATGTGTGATCTTCTTTTTCTTCTGTAAAAGATAGGAGACGGTATCGTCTTTAGGAAATGGGTAGGATAGGTTCGCTTTTGATGGTAACGGCGACTTTCTATAAAGCCTCCTGTGTCTCGGCGTGGAAATTGGAGGTGTACAATTATGTAGGTATTGAATATGAAGATATACGTGCTTAGAATGGGCCCGAGGCGATTAAGGGCTTATCCTACAAGAACAACTGATAAATAATTATATAAGGATAAAGTTTCTTCTTACAGTGTCTTGTGAGCGGCCCGATAGCTCAGAATCTGATCTGATTGTTGCGATTTCGAATTCCGGCTTTGGGCAAATATTTGTATTATGAATATGAATATTAGTACCGGAGTCTTGGATGTTTGTATCTCTATTGTGTATTCTATATCGTTGTTTAGTCATCATAGTACAAGCACAGCATAACTATATAGTCCTCACAGTACGCAACGGATATACTTGTGCAGAGCCACGGAGGGGATACCTTCCTTGCGGGGAAACGGGCGGCGCGGATCATCCCGAGCTTTGTATGAAGAAGTCGGGATTGACTGCGCATGACGTACAAGAGCGTTGCCATACTGTAAGCTTAATAGTAATACTGTGGTACAAGTCTGGGCTAGATTTCCCACATGGTGGACCGACGACCTGGTGAAGGCGGCGGGAACCCGTTGGACGAGGGCAGCGCAGGACCAGTCGTTGTGGCGATCCTTGGGAGGCCTATGTCCAGCAGTGGACGTCTATAGGCTGATATGATGAAATAATCTGTGTTGCGATGTTCAATATGTTTATTGTGGCCAAATCTCCTTCCATCCAACTTTGAAAAATGAGTCTTGTGACTACTATAAGTTTAAATATATACTTAGTTATAGGTAACAAAGTGTTTGACCATCCTGGGAGGGTTTACGGTCGAGAGCTTATGTACAGATGCTACACTATTTCAAATATTATTGATTATAAACATATAACAACCATGATGTGCTATTTCGAATCAAATTAAAGGTAGAACAATTAAGTCTCGGGCGGGACTTGAACCCGAAGTCTTCGAACTTCCAGTAGATGGCGCTCACGTCCCCTTAACACACAATAGATTGAAAATGTCGTCCTCTTTGTAGTTGGCTCGGTGGCGAAATTGGATAACGCAATTCCCCGGTTCGGAAGTGCTGTTTCAAGTCCCGCACGAGACTTAAGAGAAGTTTATTCCGCATGCGTAAATGCGTGCTGCATACAAACGAAGTCTAGTGATATTTTCAATACTAATCAATTAAAGTCAATGAAATTTTGCAGATACAATCTAGAAACAAATCTCTATGCTTGTATCGTGTATCCGATTTTCGTTAAAATATAAAGTTTAAATCCTAGGATTAATTTAAGATGTATGGAAATCTTTGAGGCACTGTAACTTTAAAACTATACATATTAAAGAAAATCTGACAAGATACAAGCATAAAGATTTTTTTCTAGATTGTTTCTGCAAAATTTCATTGAATTTAATTAATTAATATTAAAAATATCACCAGACTTCGTCTGTATGGAGCACGCCAACCGTAATATACACTTAATCTTTAATTTGAGATGCTACACTAACCTGGAATGTCGCCTCTCTTCCTCCTGATAAACATATTCCTCGCTGCAGCAAGGCTCTGGCAGGATCCCAATGACACTAGCGTCGTATATCTGAAATAACTTCTTCAAGCACTTATACTTCGCTTTCAAAACCTCATGCTTCTTCTTTGGAACCCATTTATTTATTTTAGCGTCTTCCTCATTTTCGTTTCTCTCTGGTATACTGGTTAACATTATCTGTCGTTTCTCGCGTTTTTTGTTCATAAATATGTCGATGAAAATACAGAATAATTTAGTTATGATATAAAATGTTATACTGGCGAAGATTTCGCGATTTTGCTTTAGATATGGTAGCATAACGGTTAGGCTGGTGTGTGAATACAGTTTTTTTGGTAAATTCTTAAACTTGTTGAGTGCATAGTGTAGTGACATTTTTTGTGAGTCTCTTTTGAATGGAGAAGTTTGATTTCGTTTTCGTCTGTCAATTTTATGTTTGTCAACAGCAAGAAGATTGTAAGGTATTATGGTCGCCAGTTTCTTGTACCTACTTCTTTAAAAAAAACAGGCCAAGTGCATGTCGGGCCACGCGAAGGGTAGGGTTCCGTTGTTGCCCGTCACAATATACGGACTTAGAAGGGGGCTTTTCGTTTTATACTACGGTTTAACGGCTAATAAAGTCTAAAAAGTACATTTTACAAGTTGGTCGACTATTACTCGTTAACTTGTAAAGCTTACTTAGCGGTGATAGTTAGCTTTTTAAATTCGTTATATACACTACTGCCGTGAATTTTTTCACGTATCCAGAAACAACCGTTTAGCTGGCAGGGGAGACAGATTGATAGGGAAGCATATGCAATAGTTTTTGGCATCAAAAGATTTTTTCAAATTTTGTATGGACGTAGGTTTGTTTTGTATACTGACCATAAACCGTTGGTTCAAATTCTATCACCTTCGAAAGCATTACCTCATCTATCAGCAGCTCGCATGCAGCATTATGCAGTTTTTTTGCAAGGCATACCAATGCTGATGCTTTGTCACGTTTGCCAGTTCAAGATGAGGTAACAGCAGTTTAAGAGGAGACTGATATTTTCCAAATTAACCTGTTGAGTGTCCTGCCAATTACAGAACCACATATTTCTAAAGCAACTCTGGAAGACCCGTCATTAAAAACTTTCCTGCTTGCTAAACGGTCCGGGAATAAGATTTCACATCCTGAAAGATTTGGAATTGACCAATCACAATTTACCTTAAACATAATAATTGCATTTTGAGGGGTTCTCGCGTTTTAGTGCCTGAAAAGTACAGGCAAGCTGTTTTAAATGATCTTCATTCTGCTCATTTTGGCGTAAACAAAATGCTAGGGCTAGCGCGCAGCTATTGCCGGTGGCCTGGTATAGATCAGGACGTAAGAACCGTTGTAAACAATTGTATTGAGTGTTGCCTAAATAAAAAAACCCAGTGGTAGTTGCGCCTAACCACAGATGGGAATTTCCATCCAGACCTTTTGAACGAGTTTACGTTGACTTTGCAGGGAAGTTTCTAGGTGTAAATTTTTAGTATTAGTAGATGCTTATTCAAAATGGCCTGAGATACATGTAATGAACAAAATAGAAACTCAATAGTCAACAATCGAAATTTTAGAACGAACATTTTGTACATTTGGCTACCCAGATATTTTAACTAGTAATAATGGCTGTCAGTTTGCAAACCCTAAGTGAAACTTCATAACATTTTACATAAACGTTCAGCACCGTACAACCCAGCTACCAATGGTCAGGCTGAGAGGTTTGTACAAATTTTATAAAACAAATTAAGATGTCTTAGAGCCAACAAATCAAATATACAGGATTGTTTAAATAAAATTTTATTTCAATACAGGATCATGTCTCATGTTACCACTGGGAAGACACCAAAACTAATATACTACTTTTTAGGCCGCCCGTAACACATCTGGCGGTGCGTCCTCTTATTTAACCTAGGGCGGTCAGAACTCTTGATCAGTCGCTGTGTCCAAGCCACCATAGAATCGGGTAACGGTGGAAGAGAATCGTTATAGTATTTTATTAACAAGTCTAGTAAAGCGGAGCTCCATTCTGGAAATTGAAGTTTGAGTGAATCATCGGCAATATGAATGTCCGTCATCTTTTCCCCTTTCTGAGTCAATTGGTAAATTTCCTGTTTGCTCAAAAACCTCGAACGCATCGGGAAAGCCACCATTCTCTGAACAAAGTCTTGGTCGTTCTTATCGAATTTAGGTACATCGTCCTCGGCAAAACTCATTATCAATCCGGCCTGTACAGGAAATTTAAATTGAGTCCGAGAAAACTTCCTTTTATCTTGTATGTAATGATGGGATTCACTTGTCATTGCCTTAATGAAAGCGCAATTCAAAGTGTCAGTTTTCTGTAATTTATCTGCAAGCAGAAGTCTTTTTCCCTTCAGATTGTATATTCCTCCGTCATATTGACTATTATCTCTAATTCCTCCAGCTACCACAAATTTGGTGTTATCTATGAAGTATTTACCGAATACTCTTTCTAACAGTCGTATCAATGTTGATAGCCCATTTTTTTCTTCACGTTTGGCAGTTAGTACCAGGAAATATTCATTAATTCTCTCTCCATTTAGCATTTTCGCAACGAACGATAGAAACCATTCTCGTTCGCACTGTCGTGGTATGAGCTTATCGAAATATAACTGGACTGACCGCATATGTTTCAAGGATAATTCATAGTTATATAACCACCCACATGTCGTTTCTGCCAGATCCTCTATATCTATATTCCGAATGATAGGTGGAATACTCGACGTGACTATAGTCTTATTTTTTGAGATAAATAGATGTAAGTTGGAATCGAGGTTAGGAAAATCACTATTTTCAATTTTAGCTTTAGTAAGATTTCTGATTCTTACGATTGCTTTGCTCATGCTAATGTATTTCAGCTCAGTCTTGGTTAGATTCAATGTAGTTCTGAGGATTTTCCGTAAATGCGTATCCAATTCTATATCGGTAAGTTTACACCACAAGTTCGTGCTTGGTTTGCAATAGTAAATTGTATTTAGTGAATGACAGTATCTGCACATCATGTCAGGATCGGTTTCGATTAACGCCTCCACCAACTCAAGATCAGTTCTAGTAATATCTGAGTTTTTTTCAGGGATTATGAACATATTATTATCGTCTTTGTCGTCACCAAATTTCTTCCCAGATTTTGCAGACAACAACTTTATTGCTTCTGCTCGTAAAGCGTTCCTAATCTCGGTCAAATGTAATTTTTTGTCATCTCGTTTGTTACTAGGCAAGATAATGAAGGATTCATTTGGTTTTAGTGGACGAAACAGTTTCATTGTGACTGAAGGATCTTTTCTCGCTTTAAATTCGTAATAATTCTCATTCAATGTCAAGATGAAACCTTTCTCCATCTCAGGACAAAATGAGGCCAATTCCGGGCTTTTTGATGTTATTGTTTTCTCAAGAAAGCATAATCTCTTGCCGCCTTCGTCGCATAAAATAAAAAAGTCTGGAATAATTAATAATGTATGTGATTCATCACCAGAATTCACGATTAATTCAAATTTCTGACGATCACTAACGTCCACCTGGTTGATTGTCAATGGTAAATACGCAGAAGGCAGCATTGTACTTAAATACCTTGTCATAGCGTAAAGCCCTTCTTCGTAAATTTTACTGATTTCAATCAGATACTGCAAAGATAAAGTTCCATCTGAAGATTCAAATGTTTTTTTTACATCCCGCAAGTTTTTATATTTCGATGAACGTTGCGAAAAACAGTCAGCAATTTTAAGGGTGTCATATCCTCTTTCGCGTCCATATTGATTCAAAGCCCATAATACATTACGCCATAGGTCGTATGTATCACTGTGTCTCGGCTCCAAGTCCATTACTAACTCTTCGAGATTACTCTTGCTGTAGTGTTTATCAATACCCTTTATTGAATTATCAATTTTCCTTTTCTTCGACGGCGGACCAGTATTAATATCTTCAATACGCCACGGAGAAGTTATCGCCTCTGGAACTGAATTCATGTATTGTATGGCTGGGCAATGTTCGGTTTTGTCACCATGCGAACAAGATTCGTACAATTTTACTATGTCAGCAATCAAATTTGAATTGACTTGCGCGAAGTTAGAGTCAATTTTAGAATTAAAAACTTCTTTACACGATTGGCGGGCCGTCTGTAATAATTTGTTTTGTTTTTCGTTCTGTATTTTTAATTTTCGGATAGTTATATCCTGTAAAGCAATATTTTTTTTCAACTTTTCATTTTCCTTATTTAAACTCGTAATCTTTTTGTGGTTGGTTTTTGATAATTCAGTCAACTCGGTCTTGTCCGCTTCAAGGTCGTTAATGTTGTCCTCTAGCTGTTTTTTTTCGCTCTCTAGACTATCGACGATCAATTTGTAAGTTGCAAAGTCGATGAAATCCGGCAGTCCTGGTTTTGTCACGGTATTCGCCTGTTCTAGTTCTTTTTGGTAACGGGAAGCGATTTTTTTTTTCGGTGTCATCATCTTTGCTAATCTTTTAAATCGCAAGGATACAATTAGTCACGCGTGATAAGCAACGCGACGGTCTAGACTGGACCGAAGATTCGATGGTACAGATAGGTAGGTACTGCACAGTGACCTTGAGCTAAAAATACAATATTAGTTATGGGCGGGGGCCTCGACGGGATGGCGCGCTTATGCGCAAACTCCAGTCGTTAGACCGGTAAAATTACGGGTCGAAAGGAAATAATTTATGGTAAGCAATTTTTTTTTCTAGATCGTTCATACAAGTGATATTACGCTTCGTTATAGAACAAATCCAACTAAATTTAGTATTTTTAGTTTTAAAAATATTAGCTCTTCCATACAAAATTGCAAACCTACATGAGCCAAATTTATGGGACAGCAGATTTTTTTTTCGCCTTTTCGATGTTGGTGCCATAGAGAAAGTTGTTCAGTTTGATGGTCTGATCATCCTTTTAAAAAAGTGTCAGCATATTAAGAAAGACCCTATATTTCTTTTAAGTACTTTGTTTAATTATTTATGAACATTTTTTGTTTGACTTTCAATCTAGATGATAACTAGAATTATAATCTAAGGTATAAAAGAAAAAAAACGGCTGTTATAAATTATTTACTTTCGCCATACACGCGCACCGTAACTTTACTGGACTACAAAGTTATTCATATTAATGAATGGCTACGTAGTAAAAATAGAGAAGTAAGAGATCATCTTCTCATACAAAGTTACCAAACGCGGCTTAGACTACTTGTGTGAGGACAAGTTACGCGTGTAATTCTTCTGACAAACTTTTCTGCCACTTTTAGCGGGGGGCGATGTAGCACGAGATACGCAACTTTTAATTTTATTCCATTAGTTTAGATTCTAATTTTGAATGTTAAAAATCATGAAAGTAAAAAAGTTAAGTTAAGTTTCATCAAAATCGGTTCAGTAGTTTTAGCGTGATGCTGTTACAAACATACAAACAGACAGACAAAAATTCTAAAAAAGGTTGACATGGAGTCCGGGATACCTAAAAACCATATCGTAATCTTTTTCATGGAAATATCTTCAATGTACAGACACACTTCTGTTACAGTTTTAATAACAGTCAAGACGTAAGTTTTCTATTCTATCTATATTTTGAATCTGTTTTACAGGTCATTTACACATATTGACTTTGACTTTGACTTTCGACTTGACTGCATGAAAAGTTTCTCTATCTCTATCAAGCACGGACGCAGTGACAGGAACACATTTGTGTGTCTGTGAACGCGCAAGCTTTAATTAAGAGGATATGTGAAAAAAATAGGATTCTTCAAAGCATCATATATCATGAAGTACTAACAGTAGGAGTATGATTTGCGGATATGTGTAAATTGAACATATAATTGAAGTTTTGATTAGAGCCAAAACACGATTAAGAGACATTTTCTCGGTAGAAAAACAAGCCAAAGTAGCCTCCGTCTTTATCGATAAACGCTTGGAACTGCTAAACGGTGAATAATAGAAACACGAGACTTGATTTTAAAAAAAAGAGATTGATATTTTATAAAGTTTGATTAGAGCAGAAATGAACTTACATAAATAGTACAATGACAATTAAATAAAGTTTGTTTTACGCTTGCGTCGTTTCAGGCGCGCGCGCCGCCCCATCTCTTTCTCTCGAATCAGGCAGTAATATAAGCTATCACACGCCCATTTCACTTCAATTATTTTTCGACATAGGCCTCAGAGGAAGGATCTCCATAGAGTCCGCATAAATTTACGATTGTAGTTAGTCTCTTTTGTCTTATGACGTACCTTTAATAGTAGAAGGAGATGGAACTATAGATATTTGTTTATGCGGCTGTCCACTTTTTTTTGAGCTAGTGTGTGTGAAAAGTGACCGTAAACATAAGGCCATATGTCACTTGGTGCCTATTGTCCATACTACTTGACACCGCACACTCAAACCTAAACGTCAAAAAAAGTGGACACTTTACAATTGGTATGGCTCACTCTATTAGGTATAATCTCTTTGACATAGGCCCTTAACCAACCTGTAACACTGTGTTGGATGTAAATAAATATTTCTAGAAATAAAATATTCAAACATAGATGAAGTTCTATTATTATGTAGTTAGTCTAAACTATTGTAAAACTGTAACAGAAGCGTGTCTGTACATTAAATAATTTACAAGAAAAAGATTACAATATGGTTTTTAGGTATCCCTGACTCCAGATCAACCTTTTTTCCTTCTGTATTTCCTGTTTGTTTACTCTCTGTATACTATGTTTTTTGGTGTAAAATAAAGTATAATTGATTGATTGCTTTTTAGAACTTTTTTTGTCTGCCTGCTTGTTTGTATGTTTGTAACAGTATCACGCAAAAACTACTGAACCGATTTTGATGAAGCCTTTTTTGTTCGATAGCTTATGATTTGACTTAAAATCTGGTATTTAATTTGTGCGGACGAAGTCGCGTGTAAACACTAGTTCATTTATAAATGCAAATAAAACTCGTGCTCAGAAATAAATAATTTAAATATTTTTATTTTATTTACAATCATTTACATAACATTTTATACAAATTACTAACAAAAGTTTAAATAAGTAACAGATTATTTATAAATTGTAGTTAATTTAATAATATCACTTTATTGTCATACGAAGGAACCTTCCGGCATCAGAAGACCTGAAAATAACAAATACGACAAGTTAACACAGAATGTTCGCTAAGCAAAATTCGTCTAAAGTTGTTTGTAAGAAATAACGTCTTAGAGATAACGTCGCCGCTTTATTTGTAGCATTATCTGTTAAATTTGTTGTACTCTACTGTTTTTTGTATGTTATTTCTACATAACAAATAAATGTAAATACAAATCATTTATTTGTACAATGTACATTTTTGTTCAAAATGCAAAATAGTTTATTCAAAATAATATCACATAGATAGCTTTTTGACGTCATGTTTTTGAATCTAACACCGCGTTGGAAGGTGTTCCGTTGTAGAGAAGATGCGGCCAGATATACAGTAGGTACAGTAAATGTCAGATGTAATCATCATCATCATCAATGCCTATACAAGGTGATACAAAAATACAAATAAACATTTAAGGGGGTGGTTTGGACCATCAAACTGTACAACTTTCACCATAGGACCAATATCGAAATCGCGAAAAAAAATCTGATGTTCCATACTAAACTACAAATCTACTCGAGCTAAATGTGTGGGACAACAGATTTTATTTTTCACTATTTCGATGTTGGTCCCATAGTGAAAGTTGTTCAGTTTGATGGTCTAAACAACCCCCTTAAAAGTTTTAAATGTTTATTTTTATTTTTGTAACACCTTGTATAGGGTCCAACTTAATATGCTGAAACTTTTTCAAGGGGATGATCAGAACATCAAACTGAACAACCTTCTCTATGGGACCAACAATGAAATCGCGAAAAAAAAACAGCTGTCCCATACATTTGGCTCAAGCAGGTTTGCAGTTTTATATGGTAGAGGAGATTTTTTTTTCGCGATTTCAATGGCTCTGGCGCAGTTTTGTATGCAACAGCAGATTTTTTTTTGTGATTTCGGGTTCATAAAGAAAGTTGTTCAATTTGACAGTCTGATCATCCCCTTAAAAAAGTGTCGGCATATTAAGTTGGACCCTGTATTTTCCCCTGTTCCTCTTCAGTTTAAGGGGGATTCGGGAGTCACAGGTCATTGGCGTAACTTGTCGCCATGTCATCTACCCTGAGTTGATTCGGCGTTTCACGTTTTAGCATAGCATAGCATAGCATATGCTCACGACTATATTCCTCGAGGGGGTAGTCAGAGATATTCTGAAACCTCAGAACATCATCGTTTCACCAGTAGTACCGAAACTCTGTCCAGAGTGACGGGGAGTGAGCCCGTCGCCACTTGTAATGGACAGCGGGTCCAATTCATGTCTCGAAATTGAAGCATGCAGGTTTCCTCACGATATTTTCCTTCACCGAAAAGCCAGTGGTGTTACATAATTTCCGAAAAACTCATTGGTACGAATCGGCCTGGACGGGGATCGAACCATCGCCTCCTGCACGTCAGGCAAGGTTACTCGCCACTGGACCACCACGGCTTTTCACGTTTTATTTCACATTTATCACGATAATTATAAACTTACCCGCTATGCTGGCCGTCATAAAACAAATTCCACAACCAGCAAAGAATGCTCTAAACGCCACCTGAAACGAAAATTACATAGGTAATATTCAATAGCCTATTTGACACCATGTAAAATATAGGATCTATTGACGGCATCCGTATCTTAAGAGAAGTTTATTCCGAATGCGTAAATGCGCGCTGCATACAAACGAAGTCTGGTGATATTTTCAATACTAACCAATTAAAGTCAATGAAATTTTGCAGAAACAATCTAGAAACAAATCTCTATGCTTGTATCGTGTCCAATTTTCGTAGAAATATACAGTTTAAATGCTAGGATTAATTTAAAATTTGTATGGAAATCTTTGATTCACTGTAACTCTAAAACTATACATTTTAAGGAAAATCTGACAAGATACAAGCATAGAGATTTGTTTCTAGATTGTTCCTGCAAAATTTCATTGAGTTTAATTGGTTAGTATTGAAAATATCACCAGACTTCGTTTGTATGGAGCGCGCCAATAGTAATATACCCTTAACTATTACAAAACGGTAACAGAAGTGTGTCTGTAAATTTAAGATATTAACATGAAAAAGATTACGATATGATTTTTAGGTATCCCGCACTCCATGTCAACCTTTTTTAGAATTTTTGTCTGTATTTTTGTATGTTTGTAACAGCATCACGTAAAAACTACTGAACCGATTTTGATGAAACTTAACTTTTTTGTTTGATAGCTTATGATCTGACTTAAAATCTGGTATACTATTTGTGAGGACGAAGTCGCGGGTTAACTCTAGTTGAATATTGATTTTGGAAACCAACTATTTAGTCAGTTAAGAAAAATACTGGATATTTTAAGAGAAAATCGAAAAGAGAGCACAGGCAGCGCTGCGACCTTTCTCGCTCTAGCCAATGAGGTTCCTGAGCTACAGAAAAGGATAGACCGTGAAAAAATGCGATTCCGTGCTGCCAGATGAGGCTCAACCTTTTAAAAGTTTCTCTTTGGTACAGCACACTACGACGGACCATGTGTTAGTTCATATAAATTGTATACAAGGTGTTACAAAAATACAAATAAACATTTAAGGCGGAGGTTCAGACCATCAAACTGAACAACTTTCACTATGGGACCAATATCGAAATCGCGAAAAATAAATCTGATGTCCCATACAAAACTGCAAACCTACTCGAGCTAAATGTGTGGGACAGCTGATTTTTTTTCGCGAATTCGATGTTGGTCCTATAGAGAAAGTTGTTCAGTTTGACGGTCTGATCATCTCCTTCAAAGTGTCAGCATACTCAGAAGGACCCTATACAACGTGTTAATGAATTAACGCAAAACTAGAAAGTAGTTTGTTTAGAATCGAGAGCAGAATCTAATTATCATTTTTTCAACATAGGTAATTTTTTTCTAAATATTAAATAATTTGTTTGTAAAATTTAAATATTGACTGAACTCGATCTCAAACCACCGCTCGGCTACTCTCAGCCTACTTACTACAAAAACAAGATTTTTAAAATGTATCCACGAGCACGCTAGCGCATTCATTCATTGCTGAAATGATAACAAATTATTTTTGCCTGAAAACTTAAAATGTGAATAACTTTAAATTTTAACTACCAAATTATAAAATTTTTGTTTCAAACTAATTATTTTGTTATAAATCAGTTGGGGAGTATGAGGTTTTGCTCTTATTCATTAACACGTTGTATATACTCATATACTCATATATGGTTTGAAAGAAATCACTTTTAGTGATAAGGCCGCCGTTTGCACCCTTCTTGCTAGTGTATATTGTTATTGTATTTTGTGTATTTTGGTGTGCAAATAAAGAATATTTAATGGATCTTATACTTACGCTAGACAAAGTTTCCCGCTGGTTGGGTGCCATAGCCGCTATGGCGCCGATCATAATGCCAGCCGAGCTCGGGTTAGTGAACCCGCAGAGAGAGTACGTAGCTATCAGCTCTGCGCGAGCCTGCAAAATTAAAATATATTGTTCACAAGGGTCGGACTAATTTCAAAAATAGTAACTATCACAGGCACATCCCGAACGTAAGGTACAAAGCTTTTTATTATGGAAATCATACAACGACGACACAACATCCAGGACCGAACCGGGATTCGAACCCTGGACCTCTGGTTTGGCAGTCCGGCGTGGTATGACCATTACACCTACCGTCCATCATCAATTTAAAAAAAAGTTACTATTTATAGTAATTTATATTACGGTAGTGAGTTTATTTATGCATCATCATCATCATCAGCCCATATACGATCCACTACACTACCGTGCTTATCAAGACTGCAGTAGATATTAGAGGATAGACCAATTTAAAAAAAAAATACTGGTGTTTCGTCCCATATTACTCAGGGAAAGTTGTTGAGTTTCATTGTCTGAATACACCCTTAAAATTTTGTTAGTAATTAAAAACTAGAGGTGTATACAACGTGTTAATGAATAAGCGCAAAACCTCATACACCCCCAACTGATTTATAACAAAATAATTAGATTGAAACAATAATTTCATTACTTTGATAGTTAAAATTTAAAGTTATTCGCATTTTATGTTTTTAGACAAAAATGATTATCATCTCTCGATTATAAACAAACTTCTTTCTAGTTTTGCGTTAATTCATTAACACGTTGTATAGGTTTTTCCTCACGATGTTTTCCTTCATCGTTTCAGAGCAGTCGGTATTACGTACATAAGTTAGAAGAACTCATTGGTACATGAAATGTCGTCCGTGCGGATTCGAACTCATGATTAAGTGTTCTCTTAACTTCTCCGCAACGCGCCACCGATGCTCTATATGCAATTTTCTTTGTTTTCTCTGTTTGTAGGTATGTCATTAATTTTATTTAACTCACAGAAAGCAATCCATCTTTCTTCATCTCCCCCATGCGTTGGTACGCGACGAACTCATTGACCATCGTCTTCAAACCTATGAGGGTGCCCACCAGCTCACACTCCTGCCACGGTACACCTGGAATAAAATATCAAACATTTTAATGAGAATATACGGAGTGTAATTGTATGCAAACTGCATTGCATTGATTACTTCAACAAGGAAAATACGCAAAAATACGAGTTTCTACTTTTCAAAAAGTTCGGTTAGCTGATTGCATTCATTTTACTCAATGACTTTATTGCTGGCATAGTTTATGATTTTATTAGAAACTTGGTCAAAGACACGCTGAACAAAACTCTTTAACCCCAATAATAACCACTACATCATCCATATAAAAGTTGTTATCATTAGTTATGTTTCTCAAATACATTTCAACGTTCATACAATGGATATAAGCATAGAAACAATTCAAAACCATAACTGCACTATTTTTAAGTATAACTCAATGAATAATTCAACATTTGTGAGAACCAATCCGTGTACAAAATTACTAATATCTTTTTAAATCATTGTTTGAAACCTGTCGGAACATTTTAGTAATATCTCTATCTAGTACTTACCCATAACCCAGCAGAGTGGTATGAAGATCTTGCCAAGTACCCACTCTAGAGTCAGCTCCGGGAAGCCGAGCATTCCCCCGCAGTAGCCAAGGAATCCATTCAGGAATGCGATGAACGACACAAACGCTACTATATTCGCTATTATGTTCAGGATGAGGGAAATGCCGTTTGTTGCGCCTCTGGTAGCTGCTGACAGCGCTGATTGGTCTTGACTGGGGAATAAAGAAATAACGTTTTTGTTATTTGGTTTGATGTATGACATTTAAAATATGTTTAGTACTCCCGATATACTACAAAAGCCTTAAAGCTATTTTATACAATACTGTTATAGGTTTTTATAGGTATAAAATGGTTTTGTATAAAAAAACAGCCACTTTTACATTTATTTCGATAATTTTAAAAGGAATGTTTAGAACCTATCAAAGTATTGTATAAAATAACTTTTATTGTTTTGTAGTAAGTCAGAGCAGCACTTTTTTATTCTGGGTTTTCAATTCGAGGAATCTTTATTATTGTGATGATTGCGTCATTAAACTGTAAAAGGACTCTTAATAATGTATGTTCGAAAATTATCAGATTTTCAGAATCTCACCTTTCAATAGGTTGAATATTATCGATGGTAGTCAGGGACCTCTTGGTCTCTGGCAGCAGTAGCTTGGCGTAGCAGACGGCGGCCGGGGCTGACATCACGCTCGCTGTCACGAGGTGCGCTGGCTCAGCACCGAACGCTATGTACGCCGCCAGTATCGTACCTGACGACATAGTCGTTACAAGTTGGACTGTAGCACACCATTGACACTTCTTCACACATTTATTTATAGTACTAGTGTTTAGTTGTATATTCGTTAGGAAGTGTTAGGTTTACCTTGTATTGTTGTGTAGAGTCTCAAGGTTAAGGCACGATGGGGCTGGCATAACCTCAGGGTTAAAAGCCCCAATTAACAAATAATAATAATATAAAAAATTTTTAATCTACCTATTATCTATATTGTCAAATTACCTTGTCACCGTCGGGGGTATTTTATAGCGATAATTTAGATAATCATGTACGATTTAGATAAAAAGGAACTAGGTAGGTACCTATCTAAGTTTAATGTAGATTATGAGCAAAATAGTTTGATCCCAGATAATATTCTACGCATATTTACCTACGTGGCTCTATGCCAGCCGTCTTGCGGCTTCTTAGTACTACCCATGTACCACCTCTCGGTATGTATAATGTACTCTATGGTACTACCACAGAGTACTATAATTATTACCGTGTACACACAGTACGGATTCTGCCCGCCCACAGTGTTGCAAAAGCTACCGATTTCGGCTACTGTCTACCGATACACCGATTTTAGGCTGTGATCTACCGATTTATTTACCAGCAGATTTTTTAGATAAATCTTGAAGTGTTTTGCCTTTTCAAGGTATTTTTTATTCTTGTTCCAAGATAAGGAAAAGTCGAACATACAGGTTCCTTCTTAATATGCTGACACTTTTTTAAGGGGATGATCAGACCGTCAAACTGAACAACTTTCTCTATGGGACCAACATCGAAATAGCGAAAAAAAACCAGCTGTCCCATACATTTGGTATGAAGTCAGAATTTCGTTAAAATGTATAGTTTTAAAGTTACAGTGCCTCAAAGATCTCCAAACAAATCTTAAATTAATCCTAGCACTAAAACTGTATATTTTAACGAAAATCTGACTTCATACAATCATAGAGATTAGTTTCTAGATTGTTTCTGAAACATTGAATTTGGCATGAAAACATGGGCGAGTCTGACACGCTCTTGACCGGGTTTTTAATATAAGGCTCTGACATTGATTTATTCAAACATACCTCGTATCAAGGTGAAGGTGATCAACTCACGCATTTTTTCCTATAGACACCTTACACATTGCAGCTAGCATTTTTTGTTGATCTTACTTTTATTACATAGGGTCCTTCTTAACTGCCTCCGTGGTCCAACGGTTAAGAGCATTGGGCTCTTGACACGGAGGTTGTGGGTTCGATTCCCACGGGGGACACCTAGTGATATGTCACTTTGTGCGTTTTTCCCCAGTTGGTTAGGACATTGCAGGCTGAATCACCTGATTGTCTGAAAAGAAAGATGATTCCGTGCTTCGGATGGCACGTTAAGCCGTTGGTCCCGGCTACTATCTCTCGTGGTAGTAGTCGTTACATGAAACCACTTTAGAGGCCGTAAGGCGGTCTGAAAAAACTCTGACACCAGGCCCACACGATAAGAGAAGAAGAATTTGCTGACACTTTTTAAAGGTATGATCTGACCATCAAACTGAATAACTTTCCCAACAGCGAAATCGCGAAAAAAAATTAACTGTTCCATACAAAAGTGTCAGCATATTAAGTTGGACCCTGTATATCCCCGAAGGGGTACCTAATTAGAGATATTCTCTTTTAAGATTAGAATACTTAGAATAAAATAGGCCTGATAAAACTTACCCGATACGGTTGCGAAGCCTGACGCCATCACGACGTGGATCTCAGAGGGGGTGAGCAGAGAGATGTAAGGTTTGATGAGTAGCACCGACTCCGTCTGAGAAAAATTGCCTGTTTATAATTTTTTTACATAAGGAATGCTATGTATGGCTTAAGTTCTTATTAACCTGTCCGTTTTTGAGAATAACCTTCGAGACTGGCTTATTATAAGCAAGTCGCTGTAATCGAAAATCATCATTATCATCACCACAGTTTCAGGATATTTCATTACTCACCATCCCAAGGAACACGTTGCCAACACAAATGACGCTCTCACAGACGGTCGTGGCAGTAGCTGATTGTAGAAGCTGACCCAGCTTGAGGCAGAACCACTGGAGAGCTCCCCAGAAGAACAGCACCTCGACCAGCATGCTGAAGAAGAATATCACTGGCAACGTCTGAAAGAAGAATTTGGAATACCTATCGGTAATTAAGATGGCCAATCAATCAAAATCAAATCAATGTACGTGGGAGAGTTCAAAAATCTCACTCCTGAAGTATGATTTTTGAAAGTCAAATCAGCAGTAGGAAGATTCATAAAATGTACATAGTAATATTGACATTTTCAACTGCTGAGTTCAAAGTTTCAAAAATCGCACTCCAGATCCTAAGTCTGATTTATATATGTGGAGGAACTACTGTGGAAGGTTCCTCCGGTGAAAAGGGAAGATCTTCCGCCAGGCTAGGTGTGAAGCCTGGGGACCGGCCGTGGTCCAACAGATGTTAGTTGGACCTTGTATATATATCGAATCTCTGTGATTATTTCTCTTGCGCGATTCATGTCTTGTATACGATTGTGAACCTTATGTGTAGCGGCTAACGGGTTACCAATGTGACGTCGCAAGTTGTCTTACGTACACATTTTGCGAGTGCGATCGTAGCGCCATCTGTTAGCTTCGTTGCTATAACTTGTGGATGTTGACATCTGTGTTGAGTCCCCCACAATATATATCCAAATGGCCCTTGTGCGAAAGAAATGGTTTTCGAACCATCCTTATCCGAACAGAAGCAGAGCATCGAAATAATTTACTGCGACTCACGGTGCATCGACAAAAAAAAAATCTGACGAACTGCCATCGTCTAATAATCGACCATCTAGTTCTAGACGATATAAATATCCATTTATATCGTCTAGAACTAGATGGTCGATTATATACTTCATTCAAAATAGCAACGAAATATTAAGGCTATTTAGCATTACGGAAACAGAGATTTGAAACACTTCCTCTCAATTATTCTTAGAACAGCTTTAGTAACGTCCAAGATATGTCGGATAGTATATGTATCCAATAAATTAATTACATTTGTTAATCAGAATTGGCCAAAGAGCTAAATAGGAATCGGAAAAACTTGTCGTTCTTATTTGGAATGAAGTATAGGTACAATAAATACAATTTAATATCTGGGGCATAAGGGTAATCTGCCCGAGAGATTTAATTTCCCCGCCCTCCTTCCATAGACCCGCTTCCATATCTCAGGAGGTAACCGACTATAATAGGTATTACCTACATTTCAAAATGGTAGGAACTACCTCCGTGGTCTAATGGTTAAGAGCATTAGATTCTTGACACGGAGGTTATGGGTTCGATTCCCACGGGAGACACTTAGATGTGTTACTGTGCGTTTATCCCCAGTTGGTTAGGAAGTTGCAGGCTGAATCACCTGATTGTCTGAAAAGAAAGATATTTCCGTGCTTCGGATGGCACGTTAAGCCGTTGGTCCCGGCTACTATCTCTGGTGGTAGTAGTCGTTGCATAAAAACCACGTCAGAGGCCGTAAGGCGGTCTGAAGAAACTCTGACACCAGGGCTTGCCCACACGATAAGATGAAGAAAATGGTAGTACGTACACTAAAAGCGAAGACGCCCTCAGTCCTGACGAGTAGGTCGCCGAACGCGAATGCAGCGCCCTCTATACCGTACGACAAGAATGTTGCCACCTGAAATATTATTAGTTTAAAACTTTAAAGACTCATTTTCATAATTACAATACAAGAAATAAAAATAAATTAGTATTCCCACATTTTCGACTTAGTAAGGTCAACACATCTTTCATGGGGCACTGTATAACTACGTTATTATAATAAGATACCAGAGAATATTCTAAACTTGACAGACAAAAAGTTTAAGTCCCATGTTAAACAAGTCCTCTGTAAAAAAGGTTACTATAAACTCGATAATTATTTGAATGACCAAAATGTCTGGTCTTGACAATGTTTACACTATTTTATTTAATATTGGATTTAATGTAATTGTGCTTTGTATATTTAGTTTTGTTTAAAAGAAGTGTGTTGTAGAGTTTCTGGCCGCATCTTCTCTACAACGGAACACCTTCCGACGCGGTGGTAGATTCAAAAACATGACGTCAAAAAGTTATCTATGTGATATTATTTTGAATAAACAATTGTGACTTTGACTTTGACTCAAAGGCTGAGATTCATAGACGATATTTTATAGTCTTAGCTCGAGCTACGCGTGGCGAAAATGTATGGATTTTGACATAAGGGAGTCCGAACTATGACTTAAAAATCGACTCTGAATCTCGGCCTTAGTTTAAATGCTAATGATATCAATTTCACTCTGTATAAAACAATAACTTGAGATTATATACTACTTGACATTGGCAGAATTGCTTGCTAGACGCAAGCAACCGGCCATTAAGACTAAAAAATAGTAAAACCGGTCAAGTGCGAGGCGGGCTACTCGCGCACCGAGGGTTCCGTATAACCCACACCACCACACAACAAATAATAACTAAACATTTTTTTTTCTGGACCACGAGACCGACTCACACTTGGCCGGTTTTTATTATTTGTTGTTAAACTGTAGAGTTTGCTCTATAATCACACCAAGTTTGACGCCTGTATGTATTACGCACGTGAAGAAAAAACGTTGATAAAAACTAGTTTCTTGTATGAGGACCCTTAATTTTTAACTTATTGTCATTTTTATTATTTGTTGACAAATCCGCCGTAATAACGCATATTCTGTGAAAATTGTCTAGATATTACGGTGCAAAAGTTACAGCCCTACATAGGTAGGACGGACGGACGAACGGACAATGTAGGCTTAGTAATAGGGTCCCGTTTTCACCCTTTTTGTACGGTACCCTAAAAAAGAAAGTAACAAAGTAAATAAATACGAGTTTACTTCCTTTAGTAGAGATGGCCATTTAAAATTGATAGGCTATACGTTAGGTACCTTATCGGAGAAGCACTGCAGCGCCTGCCGGCCAGCGTCCCACCTGATGAAGAGTATCCCGAACAGGAATTGTATGAACAACCCCATCAGCACACTGCGCCAGTTTATGCGCCCCGGGTGCGCGGAGAACACAAACCCTGGTGGAAAATTACATGAGGGTTGACAATTATACAAAGTTCATCTTCTTATCGTATGGGCAAGCCCTGGTGTCATAGTTTTTTCAAACCGCCTTACGGCCTCTGACGTGATTTTTATGGAACGACTACTAATACCATAGATAGTAGCCGGGATCAACGGCTTAACATGCTATGCGAAGCACGGAATCATCTTTCTTTTCAATCAGATTATTCAGCCTGCAATGTCCTAACCAACTGGGCAAAATGCACAAAGTGAAATTTTACTAGGTGTCCCCCGTCTTATAATAAGCCAGTCTCGAAGGTTATTCTCAAAAACGGACAGGTTAATAAGAACTTAAGCCATACATAGCATTCCTTACGTAAAAAAATTATAAACAAGCAATTTTTCTCAGACGGAGTCGGTGCTACTCATCAAACCTTACATCTCTCTGCTCACCCCCTCTGAGATCCACGTCGTGATGGCGTCAGGCTTCGCAACCGTATCGGGTAAGTTTTATCAGGCCTATTTTATTCTAAGTATTCTAATCTTAAATGAGAATATCTCTAATTAGGTACCCTCTTCGGGGATATACAGGGTCCAACTTAATATGCTGACACTTTTGTATGGAACAGTTAATTTTTTTTCGCGATTTCGATGTTGGGAAAGCTATTATGTTTGATGGTCTGATCATACCCTTAAAAAGTGTCAGAAAATTCTTCTTCTCTTATCGTGTGGGCAAGCCCTAGTGTCAAAGTTTTTTCAGACCGCCTTACGGCCTCTGACATGGTTTTTATGTAAACGACTACAACCACCAGAGATAGTAGCCGGGATCAACGGCTTAACATGCTATGCGAAGCACGGAATCATCTTTCTTTTCAGACAATCAGGTGATTCAGCCTGCAATGTCCTAACCAACTGGGGAAAATGCACAAAGTGAAATTTTACTAGGTGTCCCCCGTGAGAATCGAACCCACGACCTCCGTGTCAAGAGCCCAATGCTCTTAACCATTAGATTACAGAGGCAGTCGGCAGGTAAAGGGTAGTTATGACTTTTGTCATAAGTTTTGAAAGATGAAGGGTAGGTCTGTCATTCAAGTCATTATAATTTATTCAATATAGGAGCTTACAGCACACTTATCAAACGTCAAATCTTTTTTAAAGCTACCACCGCGTCGGAACGTGTTGTCGCTGTAGAGAAGATGCGGCCAGAAACTAGGTACTACATTTGGGTTGAAAATTATACAACGTGTTAATGAATTAACACAAAACTAGAAAGTACTTTGTTTAGAATCAAGAGCAGAATATTTACTATGGGAGCAAACAGATCGTAGCAAATAAAAAATCTGCTGTTCCATACTAAACTGCAATGCCTACTCGACTCAAATGTATGCAACAGCTGATTTTTGGTTTGCTACTTTCGGTTTGCTCCCATAGTAAAAGTTGTTCAGTTTGATGGGTAGGAATACCGGATTCTTTTGTAGTCAAATTTATGCAATCTACTCGTTGATGAGTGGATAGGTAAAGACTGCAAGTAAACGAAATTAGTTCCAATTATTTTCCATAAGAAACTATTTATTTTTCTGATCAGGATTCGTCTTCCACTTACCTAACAAAAGGATGATGGCGAGGCCGAGAAGAGAGATGAGTCGTTCAGGAGCATCTCTGGTGTCCCAGTAGACGAAGAACCCAAGTCCAGCCACGATCACCAGGGAGAAGAGGAGTCGGAACCAACTGGAACAATATGAACAGATTTTACCTTGAGAAGCGCTCGTTGGCATAGTGGAGCTTCGGTATTGGAAACGATCACCGAAGTTAAGCAACGTCAGGTCCGGTCAGTCTTTGGATGGGTGACCGTTCATCTCGAGCTTTTTGTTCTTCCGAAGTCACGTTAAGCAGTTGGTCTCGGATAGTTCCGTCAGATGGCGTTGTAACTATTCGCTAAGCTAGGTCAGAGGCCTATTAAGGCGATTTGAAAATTCTCAGACAGCAAGTTGACCACTAACTTGCCTCCACCAACACACACCGGGCCCGCGTGGTGGAGTATGGCCCACTCCCTCTCACCCTTATTCGTGAGAGCCTTTGCCCTGCAGTGGGTTTCTACAGACTATAACTAACTATTTAACTTTTTTATATTTAACTCGTCGACAATTCACCGATTGTTATAGCAAGTACGCTTTGGCTTAGGCCTCGTACAGGGAGACGCGGGGCGACAGGCGCCGCGGTGCGCGGAGCGGGCTGCCGGAAACACAAACATACAGCGATATAATAATATGCGAGCGTTCAAGGAGAAGCGTTTTTGCACCCGTCTAATTGTTATAGATTTATTGCCCTCGCTACGCGCTGCCCAACGCGCCGCGCGACGCTCCGCGTCTCCCTGAGGCCTAAACCTGATGAAATGTAGACATTCTTTAAAAGGATATGAAGTGCATTACAGGTTTCATAGTCGATATTAGGGATCGCTGTGTCAGTCAATATTTCAAGAATTAATTATGTTAAGGATAACAACGTATAGTAAATGAAACAGTAAAAATATCATTTTAAAATGTGTTCAGACGTTCTTGTGAACACTTTGAATAACATACAATGCACAACCTAAACCGCTGAAGATTGAAACTTGAAATTTGACTAAGAAAGGCATAGCATATGCTCATGACAATATTCCCCGAGGGGTTCTGAAAACTCAGAACATCCACGTTTCGCTATTAGTATCGAAACTCTGTCCAGTGACGGGGAGTAAGCCCGTTGGCACTTGTAATGGACAGTGGGTACAATACAGACCTCGAAACGATATGACTAAGAAAGGATTATTCGATATTCTAATTTCACGCGGACGAAGTTGCGGTTAAAAGCTAATTACATTATAAACGCACTAAAGATAAAATAATAATAAATATATGCTAGATTTTAAATTTGTGAGATATTTAACTAGAGCAGGCGTCCGTTATCTTACTCCATAGCCCAGTTATCCAGTACACAGAATCCCATCCCCATAGCCCAGACAAATTTATCCCTTCCTGGCAATAGTTCAGCATCTGTCGGGAATTATCTTCTAGTGCATCTCCATGGTGTATTTAGGGATATGCTTCGATAAGTGTATGCCATCTCACATTTAGAATAAATGGTACCAAAAAAGGCCTCTTCGTGTTGGCTTCGGCCCCATGTATGCCTCCCAAAGGACCGGGTCCCAGTGGACCCGTGTATCTTTCATGTACCAACATAATAAATATCTTGGACATTGTCACACAAATTATCTAGTCACATTAAAAGTACCAGAATCTAGCCTGGACTTGTGTTATGATGACTAGACAACGATATAGAATACATATAGGTATACAGAGTTCAACTTAATATGCTGACAGTTTTTTAAGAGGATGATCAGACCATAACACTGAACAACTTTCTCTATGGGACCAATATCGAAATCGTGAAAAAAAAATTTTGACTGTCTGGTCATCCCCTTAAAAAAGTGTCAGCATAATAAGAAGGACCCTATATAGATACAAACATCCTTGACTCGGGTACAAATATTCATATTCATTATACAAATATTTGTCCCTTACGGGATTCGAACCCGCGGCCCTCGGCACAGCAGGCAGGTTCACTACCGACTGTGCTATCGGGCCGTCAAAGATGCGTTAACTAACTAAAACTTACATAAATTTCCATACGAATGCAGCGCAGGCATTAACTTTGCTCCAAACTGTTCTTTCGAACCATTTTCCAAAATATTTCTTCACGACCAAAAAATATATTATAAAGAAATATATTATTGAGAGGAAAGCTATTAGACTTCCGAAGCCGTTACATAGTTCTAATGGATCACTACCTGAAACAAAACATTAATAAATATTAAATTATTAACCAAAATGTTAGCAAATAATAATCAATAAAAAGATATAAAATGTGCATCAGAATGGAAGATAGGAAATAATAAAATGTTCGTGAGAATCGAAAATAATAGAGAATTAAAAAGAGCGGGAAAATGATAATGATAATTAAGCATATGCTCACTATGGTCCGGCCGCTGAAAGATTGCGTTTGACAGTTACCATAAAATTGTAAAAAACTGAATGAAAACTATAAATGCCGATCATTATTTAGTAGCTTTTTGAACTTAAAAGGGCAGCTAGTGCCCTGTGTACTAGAGTGAGCACAGGTAAACAATATTTTCATTCGGTTTTTTTCAATTTTATGGTAACTGTCAAACGCAATCTTTCAGCGGCCGGACTTTAGTATACAGGGTCCTTCTTAATATGCTGACACTTTTTAATCGGTAATCTTTTTAGTAATTAAAAAGTCCCGGGGCTACAGTACTACAGCTATTCAGCGTGAAATTGATAAAGACAACGACCAATTAATAAACGAGAAATATGAAAAAAGAAATGTGCGCGAGAATGGAAGCACGAAATAGAATGAAAAACAAAATGTGCACGAGAATGGAATAGATATTAAGCAGGCACTACATTCTCGCTGAGAACAGAGGACAAAGGCCGAGAACAAGAATGTGGATGCCCTTCATTGTTCCCGTGGAATCATGAACCGTTGTAATTTTCCTTTGAAGTTCTTGCTGAGAATTCTCGCCGAAAAGTTCTCGCGAGAGTGTAGTGCCTGCTTTAGATTCAGCGTGAGAATGAATGACAAAGAAAATTTAAAAATAAACTTACTGTAATTCAACCAATAGTACAAGGAACCGAAAAAGAATCCTATAACAAGTCCGTTAAATACAAAAATTGATACAATCCTCATCGTCGAGCTGTTTTTCTTAAAGAAATCTTCTGTACTACTGCCGACGTTTGAAAATGTTGTTTCTAGCCACCCTGTGGGCTTATAATCAAGTTGTTCATGGGTTACCTGGATAAAATGAGACAAAAAATACAGCATTAAATAAAAAACAAAACGGTTAATCGAATTTATTGATTCTACATGTATGCCATGTTAGCTTAATCAAATTATAGATTGAAAATGTCAGGCGGCGAGCGGGATTCGAACCCACGACCTACCTATCCGGGGCATGCTCCAATGCTCATGCCCACTCCAAGAAAGCTGTCGGCGCCCCGCAGGCCACGACGAAATTATCAATCTATATCATCGTCTTTAAGGGACGTCAGCGCCATCTACCAGAGTTTATGCAAACTACTGACTCACAAGTCTAATGTTACAATAAGAATTCATGCGAAATAGATGTCACACCTTATTTCAATCGAATTTATTTATTAAAACGAAAACGGTTAATGTTTAGAAAAAAAATTAAGCATGCTTGTCTAGAAAAAAAACACTGGCAAAGTGCGAGTCCCACCACGCAACACAATAACTAAATAAACCTTTAAACCACGTACTCTACCCATCAACCTGAACAACTTTTACTATGGGAGCAAACCTGTCAGAACTAAAAAAAATCTGCTGTTTCATAGTTACATTTAAGTCGTGCATTGCTGTTTAGTATGGGACAGCTGTTTTGTTTTGCGCTGACAGGTTTGCTCCCATAGTAAAAGTTGTTCAGGTTGATGGGTAGAGTACGTGGTATAAAGGTTTGCCTTTAGTTAGTTTACATACTGATGTTCCATACTAAACTACAAATCTACTCGAGCTAAATGTATGGGACAGCAGATTGTTTTTTTCGCGATTTTGTCCTGTAGTGAAAGTTGTTCAGTTTGATGGTCTAAACAATTGCTTATTTTTACTTTTATAACACCTTGTATAAATTGTATACAGGATGTAAGGGACAGCCCTCCGCAAAATGAAACGGTGAACTCAGACCATCAAACTGAACAACTTTCACTATGGAGCCTACCTCAGGAAAAGCGAAAAGAAATCAGCTGTTTCATGAGGTAGGCTCCATTTTGAAAGTTGTTCAGTTTGATGGTCTGAGTTCACCGTTTCAGTATTTGCTAGACTGTCACTTACCCTGTATACAATTATACAAGGTGTTACAAAAGTAAAATAAATAGTTGTTTAGTCCATCAAACTGAACAACTTTCACTATGGGACCAACATCGAAATCGCGAAAAACTAAATCAGCTGTCCCATACATTTAGCTCGAGTAGATTTGTAGTTTAGTATGGAACATCAGATTTTATATTCGTGATTTCGATATTAGAAAGTAGTAGATAAGTGCATATCTCCATAGTAATTTTGACATTTACAACTGCTGAGTTCAACGAATGAGTTTCGAAAATCGCTCTCCTGGCAGGCGATTTTTGAAACTCATTTGTTCATACATTGAACTCGACACTCGGAGTGCGATTTTTAAACTCATACATTAAACTCAGCAGTTGAAAATTTCAAAATTACTATGGAGATAATATGCATCTTTCTTCTGCTGATTTGACTTTAAAAAATCGCTGTCCTGGATTGTGATTTTAAAGTCAAATCGGCAGTAGAAAGATATCAGTAGATATCTCCATAGTAATTTTGACATTTTCAACTGATGAGTTCAACGAATGAGTTTCAAAAATCGCACTCCCGAGCCCCTAGACAAAGTATCTTTCGATTAGCGTTAATGACAGTAGAAAACATTATAATGTAATTCAATTCAATTTTTGTTTAATAGCATCCGATGTGTTATCACAATTCAGCCAATGTCTCGTTATGTGGATAGTATATGAAGGAAAATGATCAGTAGTATTTATTAAGTCTAGAGTGGCAGTTTTGCCAATGTAAGTAGTTTATAATCTCAAGTGATTGTTTTAAGTTTAAAACACAAAAGAGTTCACAAAATGGTGGAGCCACGTGCAATCCCAACGCGCCGATACGCACGCGTCCGTACTCCGCCAGAATTGCAGCGCAACACATTATAATGTACGGACTTGACGTATGGTGACGAAAGCAAACGTCAAAATGTTTCGATCGCTAATGTCAAATCCATACATTCTGTAATTTTCTTCTAGCGTCAACGCCAATAGAATGTCACTTTGTCTAGGGGGGCTGATCGGAAACTTCATATTATGGTGCTATGGTAGGGAACCCTTGCGTATGAAGTCGCGGGAAAACTCTAGTAATATATAAATATAACTGTTAAAAAAAATACAAACCTCTCCATTTGAAGTCCCATTCCTTTTTCGGACACCATCCATTTCAAATTCACCTTCATTTGTTTGCTGGAAAAAACAATATACCAAATTAGGTAAGTAAGGTATATTAGAAGGTTATTCTAGTTTCGTCATTTTGCCAATTCGTCTATTTTCGTAATTATTTTTTAACACGGTTTTAAATATGTTTTTATACTTAGGACTAGATTTGCTTTGTTGCTGTCTATTTTGTAAATTATTTATTAAAATAATTTAATTATTTATCTTTTATAAAATATTGAATGTAGCAATTAGTTAGAATGACTTTTTTATAGCGAAGACATGATTTTATTTAAATAAAGACATGTTTTTTACCGTTGTTATTAAAATCATAATTATATTTATTTTAATTCCCCGAACGTCTATCAATGATTGAGCCGTGTTGTTTAAATGAAATAAATAACGTTGCTCTATCAATATGACATTGACTTAGCAATATGAACGTATTTTGAAACACGGATCATTGTTTGTTAAACACTTGTGTTAGTATTATTGTAATAATACAAACATACTATATACTAAACAATACTTGTTTACTATAAAGTAAACTGGTAAATAAATTACGAGGAATTATAACGTAGACTCTATTCCAACAAATATCTCTTAAGAGTCCTTTTACAGTTAAATTGCGTCCTCATCACAATATAAAAAATTCTCAATTAAGAAAACCTAAATTAAAAAGGTGCTACTCGATCCCAAATACTATTTATTAGTCTGTTTATATTATACATAAATGACCTTATTAAAGTTACTAATCATAGAAGTGTTTTGTTTGCTGATGACCTATCAATAATTATTACCACTAGTAAGAAATTAACTTTAAATAAACATGAAAATGAAATAAATAACGGAATAAAAATAGTAACGACATGGCTTAAACAAAACAATTTACAATTAAAATATAGAAAAATCATAGTAAGTATATTAATTTCTATAGTTATAATGAGCAATGGCGGCAGGTTACGGGAACGATCTGCGACTCCCGAATCCCCCTCAAATTGAAGGGGAAAATATATAAAACCGTAATAAGACCTGTCGTCGTCTTGTATGGGTCTGAGTGTTGGGCCACAAATGGGACGGATGAGAAACGATTGCATGCAGCTGAGATGAGAATTTTGAGATGGATGTGTGGTGTAACTAGAATGGATAAGATAAGATAATGAGTATATTACAGGAAGTTTGAAAGTAGCAACCTATGACGGAAAAATTGCAGGATAATAGATTATCGTGGTATGGTCATGTAATGCGAAGAGACGAGTGTCATATTACGAGACGAGTGTTAAGTATGAATGTGGATGGCTGCGGTAGGAGAGGAAGGCCGAAGAAAAGATGGATGGATTGTGTGAAAGATGATATGCGTAAGAAAGGAGTGAGTGCTGAAATGACGGCTAAGAGAGATGAATGGAAGAGGATGACATATTGCGCCGACCCCAAATAATGGGAAATGGGCTAGAGAATGAATGATGAGTTATAATGAGCAATTCAATATAAACTATGACGGAAGGTATGCAACAAAATCAAAAGCCTTTCATTTGCGCTCCATAAAATAGTTAAAACTGCTTGTTTAGGTGCCGCTGTTATTATACAGGGTCCTTCTTAATATGCTGACACTTTTTTAAGGGGATGTTCAGACCATCAAACTGAACACTTTCTCTATGGCACCAACATCAAAATCGCGAAAAAAAAGAACAGCTGTCCCACACACACACACACACATCACACTGTGTCACATTTGCCTCAAGTAGGTTTGCAGTTTTGTATGGGACAGCAGATTTTTTTTCGCTATTTCGATTTTGTCGTCATATTGGTCATATTCTGAAACCTCAGAACATCCACGTTTCCACAGTAGTACCGAAACTCTGTCCAGTGTGACAGGAGATGAGCCCGTCGCCACTTGTAATGGACAGTGGGTACAATACATGCCTCGAAAATGAAGCATGCAGGTTTCATCACGATGTTTTCCTTCACTGAAAAGCCAGCGGTGTTACAAATCGTACATAAATTCCGAAAAACTCATTGGTACGAGTCGGCCTGGACGGGGATCGAACCATCGCCTCCTGCACGGCAGGCAAGGTTACTCGCCACTGGACCACCACGACTATTAAAGACATCATATAAACCATCTACCTCTGAGGTCTAATGGTTAAAGAGCATTGGGCCTTTGACACGGAGGTCGTGGTTTCGATTTCCACGGGGGACACCTAGTGATATGTCACTTTGTGCGTTTTTCCCCAGTTGGCTAGGACATTGCAGGCTGAATCACCTGATAGTCTGAAAAGAAAGATGATTCTGTGCTTCGGATGGCACGTTAAGCCGTTGGTCCCGGCTACTATCTCTGGTGTTAGTAGTCGTTACATAAAAACCACGTCAGAGGCCGTAAGGCGGTCTGAAAAAACTCTGACACCAGGGTTTGTTGCCCACACGATAAGGAGAAGAACCATAATAGGTTCGTACCTACGCTGCTGGTAGGAACTCAATTATTACCTAATATAACCAAGAATTGCAGATTTAATAAATCAAGAAAATTGCATCGATTGTCATTTCAAGTTTGCATCCACGGGAACTCCTTAAGAATTTGCGTAACCTATTTAAATACCTATTATGTTACTCGTTTAACGTAACTAATTAAGTAATTGTTTTAAAACAGCTGGTCGTTAACTATCTTTTTAATGCCACGGATGTTGTCGTGAGGAATAGAGATGTCGCAAAAGGGGATTTGATGAAATTCGTTAAATAGATCATCAATTGACTTGAGAATAATGGAGATATTAAAATGACGATCCGATATGACCATTTTCGTAAAGAAATTAAGTGAAAAAAAAATTGTTCAAAAATATTTGTTTTGGCATATTGTACTTTGCACATTGTACACACGGCGAGACATCAAGCTACGCAAAACAAACATAAGCTGGCCGCGCGACGTTGTACATTACTCTACCTACGCGCGGCCAGCTTATTTTGGTTTTGCGATAGCTTGATGTCTCGCCGTGTAACCAACAGCGAGATCGTCCAAGATATCAGGAGTGCGATTTTTGAAACTCATACTTTGAACTTAGCAGTGGAAAATGTCAATATTACTATGGAGATATGCATTTTTCTACTGCATAAATCATACTTCAGGAGTACGATTTTTGAAAATCTAATCAGCAGTAGAAAGATGCATTTATATCCATAGTAATATTGACATTATCAACAGCTGAGTTCAAATTATGAGTTACAAAAATCACACTCCTGCCCCATTAGACAAAGTGACATTCTAGAAACGAGTAGAAACGGACAAAATGTATGGATTTGACATTGGCGATCAAAACATTTTGACGTTTGTTTTCATCATCATACGTCAAGTCCATACATTTTTATGCTTTCTACTGTCGTTAACGCTAATCGAAAGTACTTTGTCTAGGGGCCCAGATATCTTGGACGATCTCGCTGTTGGTCACATAGAGTATTTAGTCCCATTGAATGTACTAGAATCTAGCCCGTTCTTGTATTAATTCGTTGTGTCAATTAGATTTATTACGAATATTAGATATAATTTAAAGAAACCAATTTTATTTTTATTGCGATTCGTTGACTTTATCATTATAAAGGATAATGCTAAAAAAAAACCCAGGCCCGGCGCAAACGGAATGTAACTCAAATTATAGATAAAAATGAATCGTTAAATACTGCATAGGGGGCATCATTAAAATCGATGGCCAAGTGTATGAAATTGCTATTCGAATTTTAACAGGGATCATATGAACGTATTATTAAAAGGAGCATTAAATAGTTACAGTTCCGGTTTTTAATTGTATAATATGAAAAGAATAAAGTAGCCCTTTTATATTTACAAAGAGATATTGAATATACTCGTGACTCGGTCCGTCGTAATGTTTCGTGATAGCTCGCATTTGCGGCCAATCACAACAGCGCGGTGGCTTTCTGTTTCACTCACACGTAGTCGGGCTAGACATCAGGAGCAGTTTGATCGTCCCGCATCTTTTTTGGATCATGTAGTGTTAGACCTGGAAAATCGCTAACTTGTAAGCAAACGAATATTCAAATAAACGTACTTTTTTTTAATCAAAGGATTGTTTTTTGTACCTGATATTATTTTAAGTGGTAATCTTGTAAATGTAAAAGGGCTACTTTATGCTTGTCATATTATACGCTTTTAAACCGCAACTGTAACTATTAAATGCTCCTTTTACTAATACATTCATATGATCCCTGTGAAAATTCGAATAGCAATTTCATACACTTGGCCATCGATTTTAATGATGCCCCTATGCAGTATTTAACTATTCATTTTTATCTATAATTTGAGTTACATTCGGTTTGCGCCGGGCCTGGGTTTTTTGTCCATACTTCATGAGCATTGTCCTTTAATTTTTAAATTACTTTGATCTAAATGCAAAAATGGTGGAGAGAAAATAATTCTTACCCCATGGAGAAAAACGACTACTTTATTAAAAAACAAAAAAATTCCTGCCTTCTCTTTCTTACTCTATGCTGAAAACAGAAATGGCAACATTAAATGTCAAATTCTGATATTGTAAATTTTTTTTTTCTTAATGGCCAGTTATTTTAGGTTTACCAAGGAATTTACAGGTTTTCCAGTGACGTCACTGGACGGACCGAAAAACCAGTAGAGTAGCGAGGGAGAACCAGGGGAGGCAAATGCCCCGGGCGGCACTTTACTAGGGGCGGCAAATTAGGGAAAAATATAGATTGATTGAGCTGTCTATAACCAATTCGTTTTATTCTCTCGTGGACCAGATTATCAGGACTTAGTGCAATGGGGAAAATGTTATCTCCCGTATAATACCTACCTGCTATTATAATAAGTAGGTACAATACATTATTATCTGCTAGAGTTGGTAGGTACAAAAGTTATTTTTCCGTAGCACTATATTTACGTAGGTACATTTTAAACAATTAAATTTATTGATTATTACCTCTGTTATGATATTATAGTATAATGATGTAAAATATGTATTTTCCTCAACCGCTAGATTTTTTACTCGAGAATATCATATCAAAATAAAATAAAAATAAAAAAACTTACCGAATCACGCTTCGCTTCCGCTGGATTCAAAACATCCATTTTGACTAGAATTTACTTGAATATTATAAATTATATAAAAATCTATAAGTCATTTATTGTAGATTAAACTATTAATATGTACACTTTTATGTAACCACAGGCAATGTATATTTTTGTAAAAGCAATCCCAAATCGATGCGGTAGACCATTTTATCTGAAAAAAAAAGAATGTTAAATTAGAATTGAAGATTAAAAAACCAAGTTAAAAAAAATACTATTAAATAAAAACGTAAAAGTTAGTAGGTACCTAAAAGTATTCGGTTTTACCTACGTATTTAAAAAGTATTATTTTCTTTTGACTTTAATACGCAGCTTTGGTTTTCATTATAAGTTTCGATTAGGTTTCATGTAATAAAAAAACGGCAACAACTACCACAATCACTTTTTAATTATCTTGTTTACACAGAAAAAAGAAAAGTCATTGCCACAAGAAATTACAATTCAATGCTCACAGAATTATTTTCCTGAATGACAGTGTCCGAAGTGGAGATGACCTTAGAAAAATCTTTATAAAAACTTATAATATTTATGTTTCTCTGGCATCTACAACTACCTCCAATGAGAACTGAGTTAGATTTGAACAATTTTAATTGCTTAATGATAAGGTTACTAATAAAACACGATAAGAAGATGTTCTAAAGGTTTTTTACAGTCGGTATTGTATTAAGGCTAGCTCACAGTGGAGCTCACAGCATTCTTTTGTTTGAAATCGGTCATAAATTTCAAGCTTTTGGCTTGTATAATATGACAAAACCTTACTTAGGTACTTAGGCAAGAGTTTGCTTGGCGCCATTGCTATTGCTGTGTTTCGTCGAATTTGAAATTCGTAAAAAATTGGTTTTAGTGATATTTGTGACATAATTTCGTGCGGATTGTGTACCAAACAGTTGCGTAAAGCGACCGACGTAACAGGAATCTCAAATAAATACGATAACAGAACATAAGTTTTGGTTCAAGTTAACTCGTACATGGTCATTTTGGCGGCAACGCGCGTGTTTACGAAATCGACCACAGATTCATCGTCATCTATCATCCCATCATCAAAATAAAGTATGTAAAGAAAAAAATAACGAATGGCTCAAAAGGACTAGTATCCAGACCCGTTAAAGACATTATTTTAAAAAAGCACATAGGCAGGACCGGATTATCGGGCTATTCCCGCTGTCACCCCCAGTGGAAAAAAATCGTTGTCCCCACTAAAATAGAATCAATATATTTTATTGAAACCACTGTAAATAATTTTGTTTTTGCAATAAAATATTGTGCTTTAGACATCACTAAGTTATTTATAAAAATTCAACACTTATTCATATTCAGGTATTTTTAACAAACAGTTGTAATCAATAATGCGGAAGTTTATCTTTTTTTTAATTACACAAATGAGTATTAATAACACTGTAGGCCTACTATGAGTTTACACTGTAGTAGCTACTTATAAGTACTACAGAAGTTTTACTCCGAAAATTTGAAATATTTACCGAAATAAATACTTGATGGTTATGGAAGCGCAAAATCTGTGATTTTTTTATATTTATAGCTCAGAGGAATAATGATGTGAAAAATCTATTTGCGCGCCTTGGTATTAAACCGATTCGTATCGAAAAAAGCACGCAAAATCGGAAGAGTTCGATATTTCGTTGTTTCAGATCTGCCGGGCGTCCCGCGACTAATTTTTTTAAATTTATGATAGTTTTATGGCTCTGGAGTTGCAATTTGATAAAGTTAATAATAATTTGGCGGCCTAGACGAAATTATTCGCCTAAAAGCTAATATTACATTTTCGATAACGTCACTCTTTTCGTGTACCGGAACATTAATAACACGATCTTATCTAATATGGGACACTCTAATGTCTTATCAATCACTATCAACAACAGTTATTTATTTAATTATCAATATTTACGATCACCAATTATTAGATTAAAGCGCGAATAAAAGATTACAACACAATCATAATGATGTCAATACATTAAGTAAAGCTGATTTCGTTTAATCTTTTAAAATGTTTTTTTATCTTATATCCTAGAAAAATTGTTTGTAGGTAGTAACAGCGGGTTAGCTATGTCGTCTTAGTAAAAATAAAAACCAGTCAATTGCGAGTCGGGCTACTCACGTAACGAGGGTTCCGTACCACACCACCACACAACATACCTATTAACTTACAAAAAAGTTTTGTTTTCTCCGCGAGCTATAGCGCGAGACCGACTCACACTTGGCGGTTTTTATTATTCGTTGTTATAATGTAGAGTTTGGTCTATAATCACACCAAGTTTGATGCTTGTATGTATTACCGTTTTGATGATAGAGCGAGAAGGAAAAACGCTGAGAAAACCTAGTTTCTTGTATGAGGACCCTTAATTTTTAACATTTAAAGGGTGCAAAGTCGGATAGCAGCGAAAAGGGCACAAAAATAATTAGGGAAGGGATTTCAGGCCCCCGAACGTAGCACATCCTTATTTGGTCAATATAATTTCGCGCGATACTATTGTCAATTGCGCGAAGTGCTATTTTTGGGTCGTGAGATTTAAAATCATGATCGAATGATGCATAATATGCGATGCATATAATGATGCGATCTCCATCGTAAATTTGGTCATTTTGTACTGCTGATTTGAACGTATGACAATCGCATTCCAGGTAAGTACAAGCGTGCATTAAAAGAATACAATCTAGATTTTAAGAGTCGCCGTTTCCTTTAAAACTACTTTAAAGGAAATTAATAATCGCAAAAACAGAAAACTAAAAAATACCAGCTGTTTTATTATTTTTTTTTTTTTTTTTTGGAATGACGTATACAGCTTTGCTCAGGGCGCATTTACTGCTTTTTACTGCGGACTATTGGAGGGACAGAAGGGTTACCGAGCCAATTGAATAAACTTAAGCAATCGACCTAGGGGCACCCCAGGGGGGTACGGACCTCGGCATAGGACGTTGCTGGGGCTATGCGGCGGATTGGGTAGCTGGGATCGGTGAGAACCAGCTGTAGGTTTGGTACTTAGCTGTACATTTGGCTCAAGTAGGTTTGCAGTTTTGTATGGAAGAGATGATTTTTTTTCGCGATTTGGATGTTGGTGCCATAGTTAATCTGTTTGACGGTCTGATCATCCCCATAAAAAGTGTCAGCATATTAAGAAGGACCCTGTATAGCAAACAATCGGGAAGAACAGTTATGACCTTCTGTAAAATATGTAAAATAAAAGTAACTTGAAAAAGCGGGTTTGAAACAAATAAATAAAATTGTATAATATAAAATACCTACATTTTATTGGCTTTGGCTACACCACTGGCTTTTGGGTGAAGGAAAACATCGTGAGGAAACCTGCGTGCTTCAATTTCGTACCCACTGTCCATTATAAGTAGCAACGGGCTCACTCGCCGCTACACTGGATTACTACTGGTGAAACGTGTATGTTCTGAGGGTTCAGAATATCTCTGACTCTCGGGGAATATAGTCGTGAGCATATGAATGCACATTTTTTTAAGTAAATGGCCTTAAAAAGAAAGTGAATATTGCACTATATTTATAATTAAATTTGTAAGAATAATAATATTAACTCCTCAAATTAAAGATTGAATAATCTTAAACTTATTTTTTTTTTTTTTTTTTTTTTTAATTTTCCAATAAAAATATAATCTTTAATTTGATTCAAAATTGCAGAACATGGCTGTAACATGTTTATAATCAACAATATTTGAATTAACTCGTAATATAAAAGAATAGAAATTGACAATGTAATTAACATAAATAACAATAAAATAATGTATAAGGGATTTAAATATAACTAAGCAAAAAGAACGTTATTTTATTTATTCTTTGTTCAACTAATTGTTCAAGGACATTCCGAATTAAAATGTGGCGAGAAGAGAACATACCTTCTAGAATAGGTAGAACCCAACCTACTTAAAAATGGCGAAATCAAAATGCACGACATGCTTTGCTGCAGGACTTGTAACTGAGGAACTTTCACTTTCGTGTAAGTACCTAATGGAATGTAATGTAAGTATATGGTCTTTATTAATGTCCCGAAGATTTTTAAGGGATCTGGGCCCCTAGACAAAGTATCTTTCGATTAGAGTTAACGACAGTAGAAAACATAAAAATGTATGGACTTGACGTATGGTGACGAAAACAAACGTCAAAATGTTTCGATCGCTAATGTCAAATCCATTCTGTCATTTTGTACTAGCGTCAACGCCAATAGAATGTCACTTTGTCAAAAGGGGCTGGAGTGCGATTTTTGAAACTCATACGTTGAACTCAGCAGTTGAAAATGTCAAAATTACTATGGAGATAATGCATCTTTCTACTGCTGATTTGACTTTTAAAAAAATCATCCCCACTTCACGTGTAGGGAGGGAGGTACCCTAAAAATATATTTTTCATGATTTTATTTTATCACTTTATCGATATCGGCGTGATTAATTCGTATACCTATGCCAAATTACAGCTTTCTATACACACTCCATTCAAAAAGTAACGAAAATTTAAGGCTATTTTTAATTACAGAAACATAAATTTGAAACACTTAGGCCGAGATTCAGAGACGATTTTTAAGTCATAGTTCGAACTCCCGTATGTCAAAATCCATACATCTTCGCCACGCTTAGCTCGAACTAAGACTAAAAAAATCATCTCTGAATCTCAGCCTAACCCTAACTTATTCTTAGAACAGCTTTAGTAACGTCTAAGATATGTCGGATAGTACACCTTTCTGATAAATAAATTATATTTGCTTATCAGAATTGGCCAGAAAGCTAAATAGGAATCGGAAAATCTCGTCGTCCTTATTTGGAATGAAGTATAGTACTAAGCGTCTCTGAGCTAAGCCGTGGACAGACGGACGGACATGGCGAAACTATAAGGGTTCCTTGTTGACTACGGAACTATAAAACCAACATATTTTACCAAGACAAGATGTGCGCCAACTGCGATTACGCGACACTCCGTTTAGATGAGGTATAGCTAATATTACCACTATAAACTAGAGATTATGAGAAGCAAATCAACATGAGTTCCATAACTAATACGCCAACTATCCGCTTACATTTTTTGGTGGCCTATTTCCCATAGCTGGAGAACTTGACTCCTTTGCATAAGTATTTAAACTAAATAATTCAGCGAATTCATTGCCCTCTAAAGTTTAGAGGGCTGAAACCAGAGCTGCAATCGCGGTAAATGTTCGGTGATTGAACCGTTATTGGACTACGTACGATACCAACCATACCTTTTGACACATTTGGTATTGCGCTAATCGCGGTACTGCTCTTGACAGCCGTTAGAGCCGTTTTGACAGATCGCTTAGACGTTAAAGGCTGTCAGTTACATGGAGTTTAACGCGATGCGGAATTCAGCACAGTTGAATAGTAATTGGATTGCAATGTGATTAGAACTGAAATTGGATAAGAATAGAACTTCGATGTTTTAACTTAGCGCAATCGGACTCCAGCAAATTTAAACGATACTGTAACTGTAATACTGAACTTTATATGGGTGGGAAATATCGGGTCCTTCTTAATCCGCTGTCCCATACAAAAGTTCAAACCTACTCGAGCCAAATGTATGGGAGAGCCGACTTTTTTTTCGCGATTTCGGTGTTGGTCCCATAGAGAAAGTTGTTCAGTTTGATGGTTTGAAGCACCGCCTAAATGCGCGTCGCTGACCAAAACCACCCTGTATATGGTAAAGGACCTTCCCACAGTCGACTTTTACGACTAAAAACTGAATCATTCATTCTACGTTTTTCTTTTTGCAGATAAGCGCATTTCATCGTATCAAAATACAATAAAAACACTTTTTAATTCAATGCCATTCAACCAGAATTTTTATTTTTTTTCAAGGCAATTGTGTGTACCGAGCGTGAAACATAAATGCGTTACATACTTCATGAGTTGCTTACCAAGGGTGCTTCAGACCAAACCAAACTTCAAACTGAACAACTTTGACTATACAAGGTGTAACAAAACACCATAGTAATACTTAAGGGGGGCTTCCGACCATCAAACTGAACAACTTTCACTATAGACCCAACATCTAAATCGCGAAAAAAAATCGCTCTTTCATACAAAACTGCAGTACCGTCTTGACTCAAATGTATGGGATACCAGATTTTTAATTTTTTCTCGACGTTGGCTCCATAGTGAGAGTTGTTCAGTTTGATAGTCTAAAGCACCCCCCTTAAGAGAAGTTTATTCCGAATGCATAAATTCGCGCTGCATACAAACGAAGCCTGGTGATATTTTCAATACTAACCAATTAAACTCAATGACATTTTGCAGAAACAAATCTCTATGCTTGTATCGTGTCAGATTTTCGTTAAAATATACGGTTTCAATGCGAGGATTAATTTAAGATTTGTATGGAAATCTTTGAGGCACTGTAACTTTAAAACTGCACATTTTAAGGAAAATCTGACACGATACAAGCATAGAGATTTGTTTCTAGATTGTTTCTGCAAAATTTCATTGAGTTTAATTGGTAAGTATTGAAAATATCATCAGACTTCGTTTGAAAGGAGCACGCCAACAGTAATATACTCTTAAGTATTAGGTACTAGGTTTTTCTGTTACACCTGTAGAATCGCGAAAACAAAACCAGCTGTTTCATGCATTCTGGTTGAGTAGGTAGTTAGCTATTGATATTGTATATGGAACATATGTTTTTTTCGCGATTTCGATATTTGCTCATAATGAAAGTTGTTTTAGTTTGAAACACCCAATCGTATATTTTTTCCAATCGATTTATCACCGTTCACTCACCTGTAATTTAAATAAACAAAGTACTTTTTTTATTTTCCATATAAAAATATCGAGGTACCAACAAAGAACTCAATATAAAACGCACAAAATCCGATAACAAGAATATTTAAGAATAAGAATATTTATTGTTCAAACTTTGTAAAAAGAACCTTATCGCGTAGATACCGCAGAACGACCGCACACGACCCGGTTGCACGCGAAACTAATTTTCTCTTGAAGTTATCATCACAGCCTTCAAAAGGTATTAATGTTTGCATTCTCATAACAATGAAACCTGGAAAACACAAGAAACAGCTGTGAATACTTAGGTATTACTTATAGTTAATTGTAAAATAAAACTGGAGAAATTATTGAGATCAGAGCTATGATAGGATAATGTCATTTAGCGCGCTCCTTACATACGAAGTTTAAGGGAATATAATTCGAATCGCGTTTCAAACAAACGAAGTATGGAGATATTTTCAATAATAATTAATTAAAATCAATAAATTTTTGAAGAAAGATGATTCCGTACTTCTGATGGCACGTTAAGCCGTTGGTCCCGGCTAATATCTCTCGTGGTAGTAGTCGTTACATAAAAACCACGTCAGAGGCCGTACGGCGGTCTGAAGAAATTCTGACACCAGGGCTTGCTGCCCACACGATAAGAAGAATGATCTTTTCAGAAACAATCTAGAAACGAATCTCTATGTATGTGTGAAGTCAGATTTTCGTTAAAATTTATAGTTTTAAAGTTACAGTGCCTCAAAGATTTCCACACAAATCTTAAATTAATCCTAGCACTAAAACTGAACGAAAATCTGACTTCATACAATCATAGAGATTAGTTTCTAGATTGTTTCAGAAAAATTTCAATGCAAAAGTAACCAATTAAATGGTTAGTCTTGAAATTTATGTACGATTTGTAACACCACTGGCTTTTGTTGAAGGAAAACATCGTGAGGAAACCTGCATGCTTCAATTTCGAGGCATGTATTGTACAGAATGTCCATTATAAGTGGGGACAGGCTCACCCCCCGTCACACTGGACAGAGTTTCGGTACTACTGGTGAAACATGGACGTTCTGAGGTTTCATAATATATCTGACTACCCTCGGGGAATATAGTCGTGAGCATATGCTATACTATGTATTGAAATTTAATTCGCATAGATATTAAGTACCGATCTATTTTTCACCTTCGTTTTGATCTTTTTTCAATCTCTTTAAGATAAAAATTCATTCTTTAACTGATAGCCTCTGATAGCACTGGTAAGATTAAGTACTTAATCTTAATCTACCTATTTCCCAGCCTACTTTGAATTTTGTTATTTTGGCATCTTTTAGCAATTTTACCACAGATAGACAGACCCACATAGACGTCAAATTTATAATACCCCTAATATAATAATCTAATATTTGCTTTGACTAATTATTATAAGGACTAGCCTTGCGGTAGCATTTCCCCTCTGCCACGGTGTAAGCACAATTGATCTTGTGCATTTACATTCAATTTTACACCTTATCACTAAACGAGACAGCCTATAATTGCGAAATAATAACTTCGAACTTAGAACGTTTGGGGTTCACACGAGAATGCTTTTCATGATTTTTAAAATTCAAAATTAGAATCTAAAGTTATGGGGAATAAAATCCAAAGTTGCGGATTTCATGTTACCTCGCCCCTCGCATAAAGTGGCAGAAATGTTTGTTAGTAGAATTACACGCGTAACCAGTCCACATATAAATAGTCAAAGAATATTTGCGACGGGGGTCAAAACAATTGCATCTCCTTTTACCATACTTTATTTATTTTTTGAAGTCGTGGTGGTCCAGTGGCGGGTAACCTTGCCTGCCGTGCAGGAGGCGATGGTTCGATCCACATCCAAGTTGACTCGTACCAATGATTTTTTCGGAATTTATGTACGATTTGTAACACCACTGGCTTTTCGGCCTATATTGCTTCTGTGGCGCTATCTGCCACGTTTGCGTACAGTTTTCCTCATTTCAACTTCAACGATCTTGACATAGTAATAAAATTATATTTGAGATACTATACAAGTTATTCTTTTTAATATCTATGTTAATATCAGCGACTAATCAAATACAATGTCGCAACTGACGAAAGACTTAAAGATTATTCTCTACATTTGTCATTATTAAATAAAACCGGTCAAGTGGGAGTCGGGCTACTCGCACACCAAGGGTTCCGTACCACACAACATACTAACTTACAAAAAGTTTTGTTTTCTACAGATCCTTTAGCGCGAGACCGACTCACACTTGGCCGGTTTTATTTGTTGTTATACTGTAGAGTTTGCTCTATACTCACACCAAGTTTGATGCTTGTATGCGTTACCGTTTTTACGATTGAGCGATAAGAAAAAACGTTGATCAAAACCAACCTTGTATGAGGACCCCCATTATTTTTTTTTTTTAAATTTTTATTATCTGTTAGCAAATCCTCCATAATAACGAAAATCCTGTGAAAATTTCAACTATCTAGCTATTACGGTTCAAAAGTTACAGCCCTAAATAGCTAGGACAGACAGACAGACATGACAGATGGTTGGACGGACGAACAACGTAGGTAAAAATGACAAATGTAAAGCACAGATATTCGTTTCTAGATCGTGTCTATAAAATTCATTGACTTTAATTGGTTAGTATTGAAAATATCACCAGACTTCGTTTGTATGGAGCGCGCCAAAGGTAATATCCCCTTAAGGGTATATTACTGTTGGCGCGCTCCATACAAACGAAGTCTGGTGATATTTTCAATACTAACCGATTAAACTCAATTAAATTTTGCAGACACAATCTAGAAACAAATCTCTATGCTTGTATCGTGTCAGATTTTCCTTAAAATGTAAAAGTTACAGTGCCTCAAAGATTTCCATACAAATCTTAAATTAATCCTAGCATTGAAACTGTATATTTTAACGAAAATCTGACATGATACAAGCATAGATATTTGTAACTAGATTGTTTCTGCAAAATTTCATTGAGTTTAATTGGTTAGTATTGAAAATATCACCAGACTTCGTTTGTATGCAGCGCGCATTTACGCATTCGGAATAAACTTCTCTTTAAAATCGCAACGATTCAGTTTCTGTCGCGTCATGCAGCAGCTTGTATGAAGTGTCCCGGGCGTCTTATAGTGCGTCCAAGATAGCTCCGTTATTTTAACATTTCGTTTTAGAGCGATTATTTTACTTCCTGAAAATGTTTGATCCGTAAAACCTTTAATTGTATATTAAATATTAATTAATCTTGTATATTGTTAGTGTATTATAAAGTTTTGATACTTAAAAAAGCTTTAAAAAGCACTATAAAATCTCTAAAACTGCCTGTCAAAATCACGGAGCTATCTTGAACGCACTATAGATGGCCCAGCATGTCTAGTATGATTTCTCTACACGCGCGCGACGCGCCTTCGCTGCATAGAAAATAACCTGTTCCCGCGCTTTTCGGAGAGCGAAAGCCGCACTTGCCGCGACTATAGTATGAGAAAAGGCCGAGTCGCGCGCAAGTAGAGAAATCATGCTAGACATGCTAGACTGATTATTGAATGATAGTTAATTAGGTATCATTGCTGAGACAACCAGTTAATTATTGAGGTAATTACTGTCTGTAAATAGACAATGAGCTATTCTCTATTACATAATTAGGTACCTGTAACGAACAATAAAATATAACTACTATATTCATCGCCCCGCCGTTACAAACGTAAAGTTTGTCATTATCATCGGACCTCTCGGTTGCATTTATGGGCTTTACGGAGCTGGAGACCGATTGCGCTAATTTAAAACATCGAAATTCTATTCTTATCTAATTTCAGTTCTAATCACATTGCAATCCAATTACTATTCAACTGTGCTGTATTCCGCATCGCGCTAAACTCTATGTAACTGACAGTTTTTAACGTCTGAGCGACCTGACAAAACGGCTTTTACGGCTGTCATGAGCTGTACCGCGATTAGTGCAATACCAAATATGTCAAAAGTTATGGTTCGTACGTAGTCCAGTCACGGTTCAATTACCGAATATTTACCGCGATTGCAGCCCTGTACTATTGTGCGTAACTGTGATAGATGTATTGTCGTACAAACGTAAAGTTTGGGTCATAAATCATTATCATCGAGCCTCTCGGTTGCATTTATGACCTTTACGGGGCTGTACTAGTGATGTGCGTAACTGCGATGGATGTATTGTCGAAACTATATAACAATGCTTAGACTTTGGCTATAGAGTTGAAGAATAACGTTTGAAAATCTCTCCCCGTCCCCCGAACTTGCTTGTTACCATTGTGAAAGAGTGACAGCAACGAGCTCTCCTCCAACGATGTTCAGAATAGAGCGAAGTGAAGGAAACAGACAAGGAAAGCAGACCGCGCTACCCAGCGGGACAGTAGCTAGGAAGATGATGGTGATTGTGAAAAACCCTCGCTTGGGTTGATAATAAAAAAGGAGATTATAGTAGCATCAACTACTCGTATTTACCACTAACAAATATTCATCATTTGCAAAAATGTAGGTACCTGCAGCAAGTATACGACTAGTCGTCGACAGTACGTGACTGTTGGCGAACTGTGAGCGTTTATCGACAGCGAAAGCGTAGCGCATCCTTGATAAAATAATGATTTATGACCCAAACTTTGCGTTTGCATCGGCGCGACTATATAAATTTTTTTCTCTCACTTCATCTTGCCGATTTTTCGAGTCTCCTTGAACTTAAGAAGCTGATAATGGACCCTAATATGTTGAAACATTGGACTAATTCACGAAGTGGTTACTTGCCTCGTCCAAAAAAATGGAAATTGGACAAATTTTAAACAGGTATTTCGTAATTGGTTAGAACTTTAATGATAAGTTGCAAAGAGCAGGTGGTCAATTGTACAATTATGTCGTTATGACCCGCCATTATCGAGTTTGTCCGGTCAGTGCACCGTCATTAAACGGTAAACAAAAATGGAGCACGAAGAAGAAGATAAGAGACACGAATTTACTGTCATAACGTCGAAGCGTCGAATCATCATCAGCATGTAGGCCAATCCGCGCACGCACTGACAAGAGGCTGACTCACTCAGAGTGCGAGTGGGAGAGGAATATACCACTGCTTACTGTCGTTCACCATGTCATGCCTGTCTCACTCCACAGGTCAGGTATGCTTGACGGTCGATCCCCACCGAGGGGTGAATGGCATTAGGTTAGACTAGGACAAGTTGTAGAGTGAGTGCGAGTGAAAGAGTAATACGCCACCTCTTACTGTCGTTACCACTTACCCCCGAGAGGGGGTGAGAACAACATTGGGGCAGGGAGTGTCCGTTGTCCAGACTTTTGTTTCGGGGCCCACGAAGCCCCTCGTTGAAACAAACAATGTAAATGATAACGCTATAAATCACTACCTATACAACGTGTTAATGAATAAGCGCAAAATCTCATACACCCCAATTGATTTATGACAAACTAATTAGATTGAAACAATAATTTCATTATTATAATAGTTAACATTTTAAGTTATTCGCACTTTAAGTTTTCAAGCAAAAAGGATTTGTTATCATTTCAGCAATGAATGAAAGCGCTAGCGTGCTCGTGGGTACATTTTCAGAATCTTGTTTTGGTAGTAAGTAGGGAGAGTGTGCCCGTGCTGTGGGTTGAGATCGAGTTCAGTCAATTTTAAATTCTACAAACAAATTATTTATTGTTTTGAAAAAAATTACCTATGTTGAAAGCATGATAATTCGATTCTGCTCTCGAATCTAAACAAACTACTTTCTAGTTTTGCGTTAATTCATTAACACGTTGTATACTATACAGGTACTATTCAAATATTCTGTTGTCAGGAGAGATAAATCCCACCTATCCCCCCCCCCCTTCCCCCTCCGGATACGTGTTTGATAGGTAAGTATTAATCACAAGGGTGTATGGCCACCGTAAAAAATACGCGTGCACAATTCGGATTGGTAGACTTCACATACGCATCAGAATTTATACCACAAATCGAGATGTAGCCGAGACCGACGGCTTAACGTGCCATCCGAAGGACGGAATCATCTTTCTTTCAGACAATCAGGTGATTCGGCCTGCAATGTCCTAACCAACTGGGGAAAACGCACAAAGTGACATATCACTAGGTGTCCCCCGTGGGAATCGAACCCACGACCTCCGTGTCAAGAACACAATGATCTTTAACTATTAAAAGGAGGCAGTTAATAATAATAAGCAATAATTATATCAAATAGTTAAGACAAAACACTTTTTCTAACATTATTTATTTCTTTTCACTTAAAAACTAATTCAAGACATTCTATTACAATAAATTACATAAATATAAGTTTATATTAACAAAAAGGAATGTTTTAATTATGAGTTATAATTCACAGCACATAAATACATTATTTATTTTAATTTTAAATTGTCTAAAACAATTTTTAAGTACAAAAATTAAGTACGAACTTCAAATAAATCGCGAAATTCATGATTTACAATGTGGAATAAATATGATTTTTTCATACGAAAAATTTTTTGGACCTCCCATAAGAAAATAGACCGGCTGATTCGCACTTTTGTATGGGAGGTCCAATATTTTTTTTCTATAAGGTTTATATTGTGTTACTTCGATTATCCGCCACCGCCACACGTCACTACCCGATTCAATCGGTAGCAAATCGACGTGGTGTTGACAGTTCTTGGTAAATCTGCTTCCTAATATTTAGTAAATCAATTTCTGACAATGGATATGATGATCGGAGAAACAAAAGATAACTTAAATACATAGGCTGAACCCTTCCTTTGCGTCGCGCAGTCGGGTAGAGATTGCCTAGTACAGTTATAAATGCACTATCGATATTGAATCGATATAATCGGAAACTGACACAATTCAGGGTCCTTCTTAATATGCTGCCACTTTTTTAAGGGGATGATCAGACCATCAAACTGGACAACTTTCTCTATGGGACCAACATAGAAATCGCGAAAAAAATCAGCTGTTCCGTGGCTCGAGTATGTTTGCAATTTTGTATGGAAGAGCTGGTTTTTTTTTTCGCGATTTCGATGTTGGTACCATAAGTTTGTTTAGTTTGACGGTCTGATCATCCCCTTAAAAAAGGGTCAGCATATTAAGAAGGACCCCATATGTGTTCTGTATAATTATAAAGATATTGTAACACTCATATATAATATATTTTCTATTATTTATATACACCGTGTTAATGAATTAACGCAAAACTAGAAAGTAGTTTGTTTGGAATCATGAGCAGAATCGAATTATCATGGTTTCAACTTAGGTAATTTTTTTCAAAATATTAAATATTTTGTAAGTAAAATTTTGAATTTTCTGAACTCGATCTCAACCCACCGCTCGGGCACTCGCACCCTACTTACCACCAAAACAAGATTCTTAAAATGTATACATGAGCACGTTAGAGCTTTCATTCATTGCTGAAATGGTAACAAATCATTTTTGTCTCAAAACTTAAAAAGCGAATAACTTTAAATTTTAACTATCAAAATAACGAAATTATTGTTTCAATCTAATTATTTTGTCGTAAATCAGTTGGGGTGTATGAGGTTTTGCGCTTATTCATTAACACGTTGTATAACACTAAATAGATATGCAAAAATATTGCTTTTTATATATTTAGAAAGTAATAGGAGATCAACATTAATTTGGAATGATGAAATTGCATTGGGAAATCAATAATTTCAACAAAAAATTACAACATTAACGATTTCTAAATGTCATTAAAATTCTCGCATTTAATAAGATGAGGTATATACTAGTGTTTAAAACACATTTTGCAAAGTTTAAATCAACTATAGACCACAATTTTTTTAAATTACAAGAACTACTGCTAAGGAACACGGGTCGAAAAATGAGATTTTTAGCAACTTCCATACAAAAATGCGGATCGCGACTATATTCCCCGTGGAGTCAGAGATATCTCAGAACATCCACGTTTCACTAGTAGTACCGAAACTCTGTCCAGTGTGACGGGGAGTGAGCCCGTCTCCACTTTTAATGGACAGTGGGTACAATACATGCGTCGAAATTGAAGCATGCAGGTTTCCTCATGATTTTCTTTGGAAAGTCCGAAAAAAATATTTTTTTTGACCCTTATTCCTTAAAGAAATCTGAAAACACCCAAAATTGTTCTAGTAATTATAAAATAGGGGTGTATTTTGGACAGAATTGTTTGTATTCAATCTGTAACCCTAAAATGTGGTCTCCATTCATAATAAGAAATTTTTCAAATATAAAATTTGATTTTTAAACATTGAAATTTCAACTTGAGCACCTAGGAAATAGGATAGAATTTTATATAAATTCAACATACATATACAGACATTATAATAACATAGGAATAAGTTATAATTTAGTATACAGGGTCCTTAATATGCTGACACTTTTTTCAGGGGGTGATCAGACCGTCAAACTGAACAACTTTCTCCATGGCACCAAAATCAAAATCGCGAAAAAAAAAAACCTACTCGAGCTTGTTTTTTCGCGATTTCGACATTGGTCCCATAGAGAAAGTTGTTCAGTTTGATGGTCTGATCATCCTCCTAAAAAACTCAGCATATTAAGTTGGACCCTATATAAGTACATTTATCGCTATTACCTTCCTCATTTTTATAAACAAACGATTTCCTACAAATATATTTTTAAATAAATTATCATTGTACCTAGTAAAAAAAATATTTTGAAAATTAATATCGAAGTTTACATTTAAGTACAACATCAAACATTTATATTACCCAATGTAAGATGCCGAGCGTATTTTATAACTCTACGTTACCCTTACTTAAGAGTCCTTTTACCGTTTAGTGGCGCCATAATTAGAATATTAAAGATTTAACTTTAAAAATTGCTCTTACTACAAAAGATACAAAATTTTACAGGTTTTTATAGGTCCAAGTAAACATACAAAAGTCATCATCGGCGTTTCATACATCATTTTTGGTCCAAATGTGAAAGTGCCGGCCAACAAAAAGTAACGCTATATTCTGTTAGAACTTAGCTAATTTAGCCTTAGTTAGCCTTAGCTAATTGCATCGAAAATGTATGAAAAGGCAGGTTTTTCAAACCCAAATAAAACCAAGGACAATGGATGCCATAATAATGTTTAGACGAACAAGTCCTAACAGAATATCGCATTATTTTTTTGGCCGGCACTTTCACACTATGGACCAAATCCGATGATGTCCTTTGAAAAGTAAAAATAAAATCAACCTCTTTTACATTTATTTTGATATTCTTAAAAGTGGAATGTTTAGAACCTATAAAAGTATTGTATAAAATAGCTTTAAGGCTTTTGTAGAATATTGGAGCAACACTTTATTTATTTTATAGGCTTTCTTAATTTAGAAATCTTTAATTCTGATGAGGGATTCTTAACAGTAAATAGCGCCTTTTATGTAATTTTGATTTTTACTCGCGAAACCGTAGCGCCATCTAGCGATCCCCAGAAAAGCACTGAAAAAATGCTTCCATATTTGTGTGGAATTAACGCTTGGCATCCTGGGATCTGTATTGTATACAGGGTGTAAAATTTAATGCGTTACATATCGAAAAGGGTGCGTCAGACTATTAAACTGAGCAACATTGACTATGGGACCAACATTGTCCTATAAGTCCCATGTTAAACAAAACCTCTGTAAAAAGGTTACTATAAACTCGATGATTATTTGAATGACCAAAATGTTTGGTCTTGACAATGTTACACTATGTAATTTAATATTGGATTTTTGTAATTTTACTTTGTATATTTTGTTTTGTTTAAAAGAAGTGTGTTGTAGAGTTTCTGGCCGCATCTTTTCTACAACGGAACACCTTCCAACGCGGTGGTAGATTCAAAAACATGACGTCAGAAAGTTATCTATGTGATATTATTTTGAATACTTTGACTTTGATAGAAATTGCGGAAATAAAATCTGGTGTTCCATAGAAAATAACAAAAATGTATGAAATATCAGATTTTTTTTCTTATGCGTTCAAAGTTGGGTCCCATAGTTAAAATTGTTCAATTTGATCAGAGTTTGATAATCTGAAAAAACCCCCAGTAAATAGGTCATTATGTAAATAGGCACAATAAAAATTAATAAATAACTATTTAAGTACGCTAATGAAAAAAAATACTGATTTATAAAACAGTTTGCTACAAAAAAAAAATATTTCTTAATTTCAAAATAATTCTAAATTTCTAATTCTTTTTAAATATATTTAGCTAAGTTGCTGTGATTTTGAAGCACCTAGCATAATGGTAACATTTTATTTTAAAACTATATTTATTTATTATTCTCTAGTGTTGCCAGCTGTTAAAAATTTCAAGAATTAGAAATAACGATAATTCTTGAATGAGCTCACGACCGAATCCACTTTTAGGCAGAAACATCAAACATTGTTTCAAGATCTTAAAAAGGGATTTTCCGAGTTCCAAATGGCTCGATAGATGTCGATGCGAAATGGATGCAACCTTGCTATAAATAAAATAATAGTTAAATCTTTTTTTTTTATAACATGAATGAATCTGAATGTTCATAAGTAAAACTGAATGGCGGCAAATTTATAATTTCAGTGAACTCAGACTTTTGATAAGAAATGTATTTTTAAATTTTTGTATTTTTGAACATTTCTGGCAACACTTTTAAACTAACAATATTTTGTTTTACATATTAATCCTTACATAATAATTTCTGGAATGACACATTTATAATTTAAAGGCCCATCAAGCTCTATTACTTAGATTTTTAAACAGAGCATTGACAAAACTTAAAGAAGTTTACATGATTTAAAGTTCTCGTATCTCAGAAGCTTCCAAACCAAGCTTTTAAAAACCAGCCAAGTGCGAGTCGGACGAGATCATCATCATCATCAAGTCCCACTTCAGGGTACAGACCGTCAACGAAGGTGTATGTACGTTAGTCCACGACGCGTGCACAATGCGGATTGGTAGACTTCACATACGCATCAGAATTTCTTCTTCAGCATATGCAGGTTTCCTCACAATGTTTTCCTTCACCGTTTGAGAGCAGTCGTTATTACGTACATTAGTTAGAAAAACTCATTAGTACATGGCATGTCGTCCGTGCGGATTCGAGCCCGGACAAAAACATAAATGTGTTTTCTCCGAGATCCTTAGCGCATGCCCGACTCAGGCTTGGCCGGTAGCCGGCGACATACATGGAACTCATGCGTTATTGTAACACAGGGTCCTTCTTAATATGCTGGCACTGTTTTAAGGGGATGATCAGACTGTCAAACTGAGCAACTTTCTCTATGGCACCTACATCGAAATCGAGAAATAAAAATTAGTTGTTCAAAAATCAGCTGTCAGCTGAAATTTTTTTTGCGATTTCCATTTTGGTCCCTTGGAGAAAGTTGTTCAGTTTGACGGTCTGATCATCCCCTTAAAAAGTGTCAGCATATTAAGAAGCACCCTGTATGTAAGAACTGTAGAAAAAACCGACCATTTTCATGTTGCATAGATATCCTGATTTAAACATAAAAAACTTAAGAAAATAACATTATTTAATAACTTAGATATTGATCTAATTCGTTGATATAAATAGGAAACTAAAAACTTAATAATTGAAACTAAATTCAGCATTGTTATGCTCATATAACCTCCCGTTACAAATTATATTCTATTCCAATCCAACTGTCTAAAAATGTAAACAAAAACCAAAGACGAAGTAAAAGTCTCTGAGAAAAAAAGCGAGGATGTTGTGCTTGAACGTAATGGCTCGGTGGCTTAATTGGACGAAAACAAAGCCCCGATTAGGCAGTTTGCGGGTTTCAAGTCCCGTCAGAGTCGGAGACAAAATTTGCAATCACGAATGTCATAAATATTTAACTTTTTGTATTTTCTTCAACATTGACTTACCACTACTGAACGGAGGGTCCGCGCTCAAAAGTGTCCGAATAAAAAGAGAACGAAAACTTAAAAAAGAGAACGAATTACGCAACAGTCTTCGTTTGACCGGCCGACTACGCGCACGCGTGGCCCGACGGGGGAGTGGGACGGAAAAGAATTCAGCATATTCAATGTTTTTAGTTGGTTTATATTACTATACCTACGTACTTAGGTTTGTGTATTTTAGTCTCGGACACTTTATTCGTTTATTTTGTACTAGACCCGGCGTCCATAGTATTCTACGTCAATGTTCTTCAATAATCAAATGCAGTCGGTTTATCTTTTAAGTTTTTGTTTACATGTTAAGACAATCACATTGGATGCTACACTACTTTTATTTCATGCAGCTATTTAAAAATGTGTGGTCGTAGTGCAGTTGTTATATTTACTTTATACATAATAATTATAGTTATATAAATAAAACTTTGAACTATTTAAAACTCTAAAGGCTATCAATCAAATCTTGGAGCATACCTATATGTATTTTGCAATTCTGGAAGCAAAATCATATAAGGTCATGTAAATATATAATTATAATCTTTATTTCTAAGATATTAAGACGTTTCCCTGACCGAACGACCTTGACCCTTTCAGAGCCACCTCATCTATATTATACTGCATCATTTTAGTAGTTATTTTTGACTGGTTTGTCCTTCATTGTGTCACTGTGCTGATTTCTAATTCAAGAAAATCAAATTCAAAAATCATAAGAATTCGCAGCAAATTTTACAATTATCTAATTAACTCACTAAATATTGGTCTTAAAAAAATGTACTCCATAGCATTTTTAGAACTTAATATTGTCTTCACAATGGTGTGTGTCGCAAGTAATGACTTCAACTTATAAAGTAGATGCACATAATACAGATTTTATCCAATATTTAGGCTTCCCTTTGAACACAGGTTTCATATGTATTTTATAGAAAATAAGAAATATACTTCATAGCAAATAAAGCCGAGATGTTGAAGATCGTTGCTATATTTTTCATTAATTTGTATGTCTTTCAAATAACGAGAAGATAGCTTCTAAAAACAAGGAAAATTTGGCCCGGCCCTGCGTTTAACTATGGGGAGCGTCTTAAGAGTTTAAGGTAATTTATCAATCAAATATACCATATCTGAACCCAGGCTATCTGGAATATAATATAGATATCAAATCTAAGATACAAATTATTTTGTATTAGACGGGGCCTGAACCCGCAACTTGCAAATCAAACTCAATTTCAACTCATGAATAAATATCGCTACAGAACGAAAGCTTCACACAAGCGGCCGCTGTCGATGCACTCACACCTACGTGGACGTATAGACAGTTGCACACATACCGCGGTTCAGTGTGTGCGTTCTGTAGGGATATTTCACTCACGTCCAATTTATCTAGTCACCTTGTAAAACCTTTGACTATTTATATGTGGACTTGTTACGCGTGTAATTCTACTAACAGATATTTCTGCCACTTTTTGCGGGGGGCGAGGTAACATGAAATCCGCAACTTTGGATTTTATTCCCCATAACTTTAGATTCTAATTTTGAATGTCAAAAACTAATGAAAAGTAGTCTCGTGTGAACCCCAAACGTTCTAAGTTCGAAGTTATTATTTCGCAATTATAGGCTGTATCGTTTAGTGATAAGGTGTAAAATTGAATGTAAATGCACAAGATCAATTGTGCATATACCGTGGCAGAGGGGAAATGCTACCGCAAGGCTAGTCCTTATAATAATTAGACAAAGTGTAAAACAGACAATCCCTATAACCCAGGTGTCAAGATATACGAAGGTCACCTTAACGGCCGCATCGGGGCGGAGCGGGCCGCATCGCAGCGGGAAATGCGTACTTCGCACACTAGAGCGGGCCGCAACACATTGGCAGCCGCAGTTCTGCTTGGTAATCTTGGTATTACGATACGACGATTACATTACGACGGACCGCATCACGAGGAAGGAAATTCGCCGAAAAATGCGACCCGCTTTGTATGCGATAGTTCATAATCATAATCATTTCTTCCTTGCTTGATTGTGTACAGTGAGTTCTTATCATAGTTTAGGTTTTAACAATCTACCTCATCGAGGTGAGTATTCATATAAATTGTATAGAAGCGAATTGGGCGGATTTTAGCCCTTCGGCGGATACACACCTATCTAAATTCTTACGAATCATAATTATAAAATTCCAAGATTTGATAGATAAACAATAAAAACATCTATTCTTATTTTCTATTTGCAATTACACATTTCTGTCGTAAAAACCTAAATTTATTTGTCATTAATTATTTATTGAACTCTATTGTTAACGCGATTTGGTCTAAATTTTAATAGCAGCTATGTTTTTTTTGTGGTTAATCCACAAACACATTTAAATAACAGCTAATGTGAATATTTATAGCTATACAGGGTGTAACAAAACACCCTAGAAATATTTAATTTGTTTTTTGTTACACCCCGTATAATATTGAACATACAAGTTAATAACATCAATTCGAGGGAAAAATTTTAACAATCATAATTTTAGTTAATACAAAAATTATTTGAGAAATACATCTTTAAAAAAATGGAAGAAACGAATGGCACCAGATTGGAAAACAAAATAGTAAAAAATAAAACAATTTCAAAATATTATGGCAATAAAATGGAATGTTTCGTAGGAACCAAAGTTCTTGATAAAAAATACGTTTTTTTTTAAATTATACATAAATAGTAAGACCAGATTAAAAAACCTACTTTACGCGCTCGACCATGGAATATTCCCAGAGGGAATTGTCATAGATATTCAAAACATCGCATATTCAAAATATGCCATATTTCACAGCGGAACTTGCCCGTGGTCTAGTGCCCCGTGGGGTACCACGACCAATTTTTTTTGCCCGAGGAATAATCTTCTTATTTAATATATTTTTATTGCCCGTGGTACCGAGTGAAACCTTTTTTGACATAAAAAAGCGATTAGCGGGCGGTACCACGGGCCAAATAATTTGCCCACAGTACACCAATGGCCCCTTTGGGGGTTCATCGGGCAAAAAAATTGGTCGTGGTACCCCACGGGGGACAAGGCTGGACGACCACGGTCAAGTCGCGTTTCACAGTGCCAAAAACCAGTAACTTATATACTTTATAAAAAGTTTTTCAATCCGTTTTTCTTTCCATATCTACCCGAAAACTCCTTGACAGGTTGGTTTTTTAATCTGGTCACACCACAGAAGAGAGAACCTTGTAGGTGCAGCCCGCGTGCCATTAATATGGCCGTGTAGCCATATACAGGGGTGGAAACTGATTCCATGGCCAAAAATACTGATTTTACTGACCAAATCTCTCGAATACTGACCTTTGCCTTGATATGTAAACATGACATCGAAATACGAATGTCAGTTGCTGTCAGTAAAGTATATGGAGCATGTTTGTGAATAAATAAGAAAAATCATCACTAGGGCACGTGGCCCTCATGCTTGTTCTAAAGCTTTGACTATTTATATGTGGACTGGTTACGCGTGTAATTCTACTAACAAACATTTCTGCCACTTTTTGCGGGGGGCGAGGTAACAGGAAATCCGCAACTTTGGATTTTATTCCACATAACTTTAGATTCTAATTTTGAATGTTAAAAATCATGAAAAGTAGTCTCGTGTGAACCCCAAACGTTCTAAGTTATTATTTCGCAATTATAGGCTGTCTCGTTTAGTGATAAGGTGTAAAATTGAATGTAAATGCACAAGATCAATTGTGCTTATACCGTGGCAGAGGGGAAATGCTACCGCAAGGCTAGTCCTTATAATAATTAGTCAAAGTTCTAAAGTGATAGTGTATTGCATATTAAAAAAAGGATTAAGAGAACAAATTCTTAATTAAAGGTAAGTTTAGGGATCTACTGTAAAGAAAAAGATATGTAAAGATATTTTTAAAAAACTGAATTTTTTTTGTACCTCAGTCTACTGAAACCAGACCTCTTTTGTGGGAACGTAGCTCTAGATCCTCAAAATACTGTGAAAACTTCCAAACTGTAAAAAAAATCCAAAATTGCGAAATCCAAGATGGAAATTCCTACCATGGAAATTTCAAACGCCAAAGCAGCTTTTAAAGGTTTTCGGGGTCGCATTAAGTTGAATTAGAGTTCTCGAATAGTCCCCATACAATTTCTACTTAGTTCTCTTTTCTGATGAAAAAATATTCTTCAAAAAACTAATAAAGATGTAGAAAGTACAACGCAGTATAGAACGAGATGCAAAGCTATACCTAAAGCCATATATCCCTTTAAAGGAGGATGATAAAGCTTATATCTTAGTAAGTAACCCTTCCAGGCCCAATACAATAGGCAGCTCGATATCTTCGAGGCGTATCGACGAGGGGTTGAACGGGAACTGTACTGAGTATATCATCTTGGAGTCCATTAGGAGGTTTTGCTGTGAAAAATGGAAAACAAATTATTCGTCTATACGATTATCAAAACCGAAACAGAAAAGTGTTTTTATCGCCAACGGATCCCGAAAACAGTTAAATCTACAAATAAAATATAGGTAATTTCGCAAAAGTACAATAAGGAACTTGCACAGTTTTATATTTTTAGTGTATCATAAAGTTTTAAGGCTTAAAAAAAGAAATTGTTTATTTATTGCAAATAAAAAGTTGCCTTTTAAATTCCGCGCCAAAACGTTCACCGAGATGACGTGAATTTGAAATCACTCGTTTTCATGACGCGTGAAGCTCATCACAAATCATCCGCTATAATATGTTGCCGTACTCTTCTATCGCACGCAAGTTGCTAATCGCTTCGTAACTTTGTGCTGATTTGAGTTTGAAATTACGTTCCGATCCACGTAACTTATAATAATAGTTGTGAATTACTGAAAGATTTATTCTAGTTTTTATTTATATATTTATTTACTATAATAAATAATTTGTGCATATTTTACCATTTTTCTTTTTGGTATTTTTATGTAAGCCTTAAATCTTTATGATACACTAAAAATATAAAACTGTGCAAGTTCCCCATTTGAATCTAAACATAGTTTGAGCAAGTAATCAATAAAACAGACCGGTTCCTTGTCAGCGTTGGCGCCCGCTTTCTCCTGCATTTTCTTCTGTATCTCATGTATGAACTCCCTGGTGACCTTCACCTCGTAGTCCTCGGCCGGGGTGTACATGTTCAGGATCTGTGGGGAATAGTTCATCATCATTATTGCAACGTAGCAGGGTTTTAGAGGATATGTGAAAGAATAGGATTCTTCAAAGCATCATATATCATGAAGTACTAACAGTAGGAGTATGATTTGCGGATATGTGTAAATTGAACATATAATTGAAGTTTTGATTAGAGCCAAAACACGATTAAGAGACATTTTGTCGATAGAAAAATAAGCCAAAGTAGCCTCCGTCTTAATCGATAAACGCCTGGAACTGCTAAACGGTGAATAATAGAAACACGAGACTTGATTCAAAAAAATTAGATTGATATTTTATAAAGTTTGTAAGTTCATTTCTGCTCTAGTGATCTATGAACTTACATAAAAAGTACGATAACAACTAAATAAAATTTGACGCAAGCGTAAAACTCAAATAATCGCCCCATCTCTTTCTCTCGCATCAGGCAGTAATATAGGCTATCACACGCCCATTTCGCTTCAATTATTTTTTCGACAAAGGCCCTTAATTTGATAATTATCATGAAAACTATTCCATAATTATCCAGCCGATTCATAGTTTTGTCTATTTTGCTTTGATTATCCTTTAATCAAATTGTTTTTTTTTAATGCGTTCGTTTTCGTCTTTGGCATTTTCGTTTCAGATAACAAAAATTTAAAAAAAAAATGGAGAAAAACAGTAAGAAAGGTTTTGTATTTGTGACTGTCTTTTTTGCAAATCGTGTTCATTTTGCAAATTGCATTTGTGACTTTGTTAGCGCAAGCATTTTGTTTTCCCAATTAATTTTATAGTTATCAACGTATTTTTAGCAAGATAATTATCACAGTAATTATAAATAATGTAAAATTTAAATCATAATTATTCATTCCAACTCTTAGGTTAGGCGAGTTTTACACAGAAGAGACGTGTGGCGGTGGCGGATAGTAAAAGTACCACAATTATAAACTTTATAGTACGTAGCATAGCGTCGTTTGGAGAATTACACCCGCGCCTCCCGGCGAACGTCACCTGGAGGCGCGGGCACGATTCTCCTTTACGACAAAAACGACGCTATGATACTTACTATAAGGTTTATATTGTGTTACTTAGATTATCCGCCACCGCCACACGTCCCTTCTGTATAAACCGTGGCTTAGGTTTTCAAGGCCCTTCAGGCCCAGGGCCCCCTGAGCGTTTTGTCAGTTCTGAAAGCCAGTAGTTACGCGACTGCACCTCTCTGTTCAAGGCGCAGTTTCCAAGGTCCAATAATCTCTAAAGATTGTCATACTACCCTTCGATAGACAAATCAAATCAAAATAGGTTATTTGACAGGTTTTTAAAAACTGTTCTACGTTAATCACTGATGTCTAAGGACTCTATAGAAAATGTATATTTTACGTTCCATTACATATAGGTACAGTGAAAGGAAAAAACAAAAACAAAAATTTGTATTTAAATATCCCGCGAAAACGCTTGTCCTGACAAATACGTGGCTACAAGCAGGTGACGTCACGATGACGTAACCTTTGTACGACACTCATACTCTACACACAACTTTTTACAAGCAGTTGACGTCATCCACCATTCGGCCAATCACAGTCGTTTACGATCACGTAACTAAAGTAGACAAAAAAATATTTTCTTTGTCGATTTTCTCCTTTGACTATTTATTATATGGACTGGTTACGCGTGTAATTCTACTAACAAACATTTCTGCCACTTTTTGCGGGGGGCGAGGTAACATGAAATCCGCAACTTTGGATTTTATTCCCCATAACTTTAGATTCTAATTTTGAATGTTAAAAATCATGAAAAGTAGTCTCGTGTGAACCCCAAACGTTCTAAGTTCTAAGTTATTATTTCGCAATTATAGGCTGTCTCGTTTAGTGGTAAGGTGTAAAATTGAATGTAAATGCACAAGATCAATTGTGCTTATACCGTGGCAGAGGGGAAATGCTACCGCAAGGCTAGTCCTTATAATAATTAGTCAAAGATTTTCTCTTAAAATATCCAGTATTTTTTAACTGACTAAATAGTTGGTTTCCAAAATTAAAATTCAATACGGATGCCACAAACAGTCTTCGTTTGATCGGGCGACTACGCGCACGCGCAAGAATGTCAGAATTTTCAATGTTTTTAGTAGGTTTATATTACTATAAGTACTTAGGTTTGTGTATTTTAGTCTCGGACACATTATTCGAGTATTTTGTACGGCGTCCATAGTATTCTACGTCAATGCACTCACCTTACAAACTTGCATGGCGGTCAGATGTGAGCACATATCGACCGTGCTCTGCACGTCCGCCATCGACTTGCGGGCTTGAAGTAATTGGACGGCCTGCGTTATAGGACGCAGAACAGAAAGTATCTCTTCCACCTGCAAGTATGATGATTTTAATTAAAAGACAACCTCCAAAACGGGCCATTTTTGTACTACCGAACGTTATGTACGGTCGCCATCAGATATATCTTAGCAAAAAAGATGATCAAATATTTCTAAGCAGTTCAAATTTTACACATAACTAATCAAAAATATCTGAACGCCTAGAACATCAAATATATCTACGCATTCAGGGTGATCATAAACATCAGAGCAGTTTAGGAAAAAAGACCTTAATCCGTTATCATACATTTCAATTTTAAATAACATTGTATAGAAATGATTGAAAATTAGTTGTTCAGATATTTTGTCGAAATTTCAACCAAATACCTATTACGGTTAAAAAGAAACAGCCCTTTGAAGTTAGGACGGACGGACGGACGGACTTCGGAGGTAAAAGGTTTAGGATTCAGTACGGTGCCCCCTAAAAAACACTAATCGTGAAAACTTACGCTCTTCTGTCCGTACTCGGCTAGATTCTCCTTGATCCAGGTCTCCAGGTGTGAAATATTGTATCGTATCTGAAGCCCCTTAGCCCAGCAGCACAGGTCCTTGCGGAGCAGCAGCTGGTTCAGACTGTATGCGCAGATGTAGTAGAACAACTGCAAAATGAAAATAAATCATTTAACCTCTCGTCTGTGGAGATTCCAGACACAAAAGATTTGTTATTGTCTTAGTCACGGATCCGTGACATCCACAGACGAAGGGTTAAAAAAGGTTTAAAACATGGTAACATTTGGCGCGCTCCATACAAACGAAGTCTGGTTATATAAGGTCTAACAAAATTAACCGAAACTATATTAAGGGGAATATCAGACCATCAAACCGAACAACTTTCTTTATGGAACCAATATCGAAATAGCGAAAAAAAATCAGCTGTCCCATACATTCGCGTCGACTTAGGTTGGCAGTTTTGTATGGGACAGCAGATTTTGTTTTTTCGCGATTTCGATATTGGGCCCAAAGAAAGTTGCTCAATTTGATGGTCTGATACTCCCCTTAAAATAGTTTCAGCTAATTTTGTTAGACCTTATACAGGGTCCTTCTTAATATGCTGACACTTTTTTAAGGGGATGATCAGACCATCAAACTGAACAACTTTCTCTATGGGACCAACATTGAAATCGCGTAAAAAAATCAGATTTTTTTTTCGCGATTTCGATATTGGTGCCATTGTAGCTGGACCAATCGTACGCCAGGTGCGTAAGGTTGGTACAGTGAACTGAAAAATTTGGGATGACGATGGAAGTGGTGCAAAGGTATCAAACAGCCAGTTCTCGGCATTTTACATTTAAATAGTTTAGTAAATTTATAAAAATAATTCAGTAAAAGTATAAAATATAATTATAAAAGTCTTTCGAAGTTTAATTTCGTCACACTGGAATCAAGTTACTGAGTGATCCACATAGCTTCGCTCCGCTTTGGTAGATTCCTTGCTAAACTGACCTGCTTGAACAATTTGACCCTGAGGGCGGGGTCGACCGCCAGCACGGTGAGGTGGTCGTGCGTGGCGCTGAGCTCCTGCTTGAGTCTGGTCGGGCCCGCGCCGGTGGGCGAGGGCACGGCTCTGCTTGGGGTGGACAGCCCGCTGATCTCCTCGTGCTCCAGTATAGCTGGGACTATGAGACGCTCGAGCTGTCGCTCTAGGAGGTGGACGAGACCTGCAGGATAAACGTGTTTGCTTAGATAAAGTATACGAGTATGTCTAGATTGAGCCTCACGCTTCAACCGTATAAAACACAACGGGCTAACTTTCTTAGGTAGGAGTGCGTGAGGCGTCATACAAATTATGTCTGTGTGCGTGCCTAGAGAGAGGATTTAGGCCGAGATTCAGAGACGATTTTTAAGTCATAGTTCGGACTCCCGTACGTCAAAATCCATACATTTTCGCCACGGTTAGCTCGAGCTAAGACCAAAAAAATCGTCTCTGAATCTCGGCCTTAGAGGCGAGTGCTGGCACAGTTCGTTACAGCCTACCTAATAAACTATCATTGAGTTTTATAAGTAATGTGTATGACGCTTGGCATTTGCTGTTATGTTAATCATATATTAAATAAACTAATTTGAATCATAAGATGTACAAACCTTGGTAGATCCAGACCGCTATATCTGACAGAACTTGTCTGTACTCCGAGAGGTCAAAGATCCGTAGACACTGCTGGTTCTGACGCGGCGTGTTGTTGGTCTGGTAGACCGCGTCGCCGCTGTACTGACGGAGGTTGTTCAGCAACCTGCAATAACATTTACAAGAATTATTTCTAGATTCTATTATAGTTCTGGAGATCTTTTCATGATGATGAGAATTTAAGTAATTTTACTTTGTATATTTTGTTTTGTTTAAAGAAGTGTGTTGTAGAGTTTCTGGCCGCATCTTCTCTACAACGGAACACCTTCCGACGCGGTGGTAGATTCAAAAACATGACGTCAAAAAGTTATCTATGTGATATTATTTTAAATAAACAATTTTGACTTTGACTTTGAGTCAGTCATTCAGTGAGTGGTGTTTATTTGTGAGCTTTATAGTCATCGAGTGAATTATGTTTTGATCAATCAATCAGCCAGTCAGTGAGTCATATTAATGTGTAGCTCAAGACAAAATGAATCGGTAAGTGAGGCATTTACGTTTTTGAATCAGATTATGAGTGGCTTTTCGGTTTTTTCGGATTTTGATTTGATTTATTTGTCAAAATGTAGTGCAATTGCAACTCACTTTGACTTGCGTTTGAATCAGTGTTTGCAGTGTGTGAGCATTTATATTTTTTTAATCAGTGAGTGCTAGGCATTTATGTTTTTTGCATCAGTGCAATTTCATTTTGCATTTGCATTTCGGTTTTTTGAATCAGTGAGTTGCATTCCGGTTTTTTAAATCAGTTAGTCAAGTGCATTTAGGTTCTTTGAATCAGCGTATGAGTGAAATTTTCGTTTATTGAATCAGTGAGTGAGTGGAATTTTAGTTTTTGATTCAGCGTGTGAGAGGAATTTCGGTTTTCTTAATCAGTGTGTGAGACTCTCTGTGAGAGGCGTTTTTTCGTTATTGTTACTAACACTATTGGATCTTTATTGTCCTTAATAAAAGTTTTTATATATTTTTTTTATTTAGGTTTTTGAAACAGTTTGTGAGAGGCATTTAGGTTTTTTGAATTAGTGAGTGAACATTAAATTTTTTTGACACCTACCTGAGCATGTTTGCGAGCCAGAGCGCATTGTACTCGATACTGTCGGTTCTCTTTCGCAGTGTCTTCTTCACGCCGTTGCGCACCGCCTTCATGAGCCGGTGCATCTTGGGCTCGTCGTCCACGTGGTCCATGTGACGGAGCATCATGAACAGGATGTAGGCCGGCAGGCCGGGAAGTAGGGTCACTGCTACACGCGGCTTTAGATCTGCAACGTAATTAAACGACAGTTGATTTATCTATACACTGACGACCAAGCACGTATCCAGACTTGTTGTTCGGGGGACATTCATTGAAATAACGAGGGAGCAAACATTTTTGGTAACCTTTATTTAAATGTTTCCTTTATCGAGGTAACAACAGGTTTTAATATCGGTAACATATAACTATGACCTTCATAATATTGGCTATGGGCACGACACTAGCGCCCCTAGCGGTGTCGGACCGCCGTGAATTATTTCAAGTAACATGTTATTTGAAAGTTTATTATTTTTATAATAAAATGATGTAAACACTAAAGAAATTAGTAACATTACTACTAATCTACTACTATTACTATGCTTTACTAGAAACTTTGTTATTTGATAGCTTATGATCTGACTTAAAATCTGGTATATTTCTAAAATTGTAGATTCAATAGACCCATTAAACTGTTTTACGAATTATTTATTATCCCTTCTGAGTATGAAGAATGATTATTTTATCGATTTCCCGGGAACAAAAAATTGGAATTTTCAAAAATGTATAACTCATTAGTTTAGATTAATGAAAATTGACATTTCGGTATTCTCGTCGTGCATTCGAAATACTAAGATCTTAAATTTTTTTAAATAAAAAGTGGCGTCATATTTTTGGCTCAAATAAGACATAGTGCACTCCTCCTTCTCTTCTTCTTACTCTTCTCTTCTTTCTTGACCACCATTCCGATACTGCCGCAGCCGAATTGATAAACTCTTCAATCTTTAAGTCGTTAAAATGAACAGAAACTCACCCAAAATAAGTTTCCTGATAATGTTAGCTTCGTCCTGCTCTTTGTACTCGAACATGCCCAGGTACTCTCTCTCTTTCTTGCGCGTCACTGGCGCCATCTCGACGAGCGACGCATTTTGTGGTACCACTGTATCTGAAAAAATAATAATTTGATTATTAGATTTAACCCGCGACTTCGTCCGCACCGGCTCCCGTCATCATAGCGAGATAAAATATGCACAGCATAAGCATATGCTCACGACTGTATTCCCCGAGGGAGTAGTCAGAGATATTCTGAAAACTCAGAACATCCACGTTTCACTAGGAATCTCTGTCCAGTGTCGGGGAGTGAGCCCGTCGCCACTTTAAATGGACAGTGGGCACCCCCTTTGATATTGTAACGTATTTAATTTTCCATCATGTATATTTTATCCAGCCGTGGTGGTCCAGTGGCGAGTAACCTTGCCTGCCGTGCAGGAGGCGATGGTTCGATCCCCGTCCAAGCCGACTCGTACCAATGAGTTTTTCGGAATTTATGTACGATTTGTAACACCTCTAGCTATTCGGTGAAGGAAAACATCGTGAGGAAACATGCATGCTTCAATTTCGAGGCATGTATTGTACACACTGTCCACTACATGTGGCGACGGGCTCACCCCCTGTCACACTGGACAGAGTTTCAGTACTAGTGAAACGTGGATGTTCTGAGGTTTCAGAATATATCTGACTACCTCAGGGAATATAGTCGTGAGCAAATGCTACGCTATGCGCCTATGAATAAATAAACCGACGTACTCACCACTGTTCTCAAGTATATCGTTGACATCCACCACACCGACTTCCTTCAACTTGTTAACTAAAAGCCTGATCTGGTTCTTGTATCTTCTACAACTCTCTGATAGTTTATCTACACGCTCCTGTTGATATAAACAGTTATTTAGTTTCGGGAAAATTTTAGTCCAACAAGTTTTTCTAACTTATGTCCGTAATACTGCTCTGAAACGTTAGAGGAAAACATCGTGAGCAAACCTGCATACGCTGAAGAAGAAATTCTGATGCGTATGTGAAGTCTACCAATCCGCATTGTGCTCGCGTGGTGGACTATTTGCAATGGGTTGTATATAGGCTGATGATGAAGTTAAAAGAAGAACGTGAAATAAGCTTAGATTAAAAGGTCAGTTACAATGCATACACTTTTCTTCGGTAAGCATTTGCAATGGGTCGTGTATAGGCTAATGATGATGAAGTTACATTCCTTGAAATAAACTAAGTGAAATGACATTTGCAGAGAACCCACCACGATGCAAAATCAATCTCAAAGACAAGCCATAGACTCGACCAAACAGAACATCAACAACGTTATCATTCGTCTCACTCACTCTGTACATTTGACATACATACCTGTAAGGACAGACTCTCGGCAGCCAGCCTGATAATTTCGTTCTGTGCAAACTCCTGCTCTTTGCTCTTTGGCTCTTGACTCAGCTCGCTGCTTAACAATCTACGATAGAAACTCAATGTTAATACAGATACAAACTTCATCTTTATGATCTTGGCCGACAGACGTCCACTGCTGGACATAGCCCCCTCCCACAAGGATCGCCACAACAACCTTGTTACGCTACCCTTCGTCTTATCGTGTGGGCAGCTTGCAGTGGACTTTGACGTGGTTTTTATGTAACGACTACTACCACCAGAGATAGTAGCCGGGACCAACGGCTTAACGTGCCATCCGAAGCACGGAATCATCTTTCTTTTCAGACAATCAGGTGATTCAGCGTATAATGTCCTAGCCAACTGGGGAAAAACGCACAAAGTGACATATCACTATACTCCATTCAAAATAGCAACGAAATTTTAAGGCTTTTTTGCATTACAGAAACAGAGATTTGAAACACTTTCTCTCACTTATTCTTAGAACAGCTTTAGTAGCGTCTAAGATATGTCGGATAGTATATGTATCCAATAAATTAATTACATTTGGTAGTCAGAATTGGCCAGAAAGCTAAATAGGAATCGGAAAATCTCGTCTTTATTTGGAATGAAGTATATAGGTGTTCCCCGTGGATACTGGAACCCACGACCGCTGTGTCAAGAGCCCAATGCTCTTAACCATTAGACCACGGAGGCCGGTCTACCCTTATCCAACGGGTTCCCCCTATCTTGACCAGGTCGTCACAACTAAAGTGGAACAACCTGATTTTGAAGGATGTCATAATCTCGCTTGACACAATCTTCGAAACGTAGCAACATCTCACTGGATCTCTTTTCTAATTTGGATCTATTAGGGGTCTAAAATTTTCGTTTGGTTGCGATGTGAGAGGCCCTGAAAAGGGCCGTTTGGTTGCGTTGTGATGGGCCCTGAGTAAGTTCATTTCGTTGCGATTTCGGGGACAAATTGGTTGCGTTTTGTGAAGGCCCCTGAAAAAGGCAGTTTTGATGCGTTGTGCGAGGCCCTGAAAAGGGCCGTTTGGTTGCGTTGTGACAAACCCTTAAAAGGACCATTTGGTTGCGTTGTAAGGGGCCCTGAAAAGGACCATTTAGCTGCGTTGTGATGGGCTCTGAAAAGGGCCGTTTGGTTGCGTTGTGACAGACCCTTAAAAGGACCATTTGGTTGCGTTGTAAGGGGCCCTGAAAAGGACCATTTAGCTGCGTTGTGATGGGCCCTGAAAAGGGCCGTTTGGTTATGTTGTGACAGACCCTTAAAAGGACCATTTTGTTGCGTTGTAAGGGGTCCTGAAAAGGACCATTTAGCTGCGTTGTGATGGGCCCTGACAAGGACCGTTTGGTTGTGTTGTGATGGGCGCTGAGAAGGACAGTTAGGTTGCGTTGTGATGGGCCCTGAAAAGGGCCGTTTGGTCGCGTTGTGAGAGGCCCTGAAAAGGTCCGTTTGGTTGCCATGTGAGGGGTCCTGAAAAGGACAGTTTGGTTGCGTTGTAAAAGGCCTTGAAGAACCGTTGGGTTGCATTGTGATGGGGGTCGTGAAAAGGACCTTTTGGCTGCATTGTGATGAGCTCTGAGAAGGACCGTTTAGTTGCGTTGTAATAGGCCCTGAAGAACCGTTTTGCTGCATTGTGATGGGGGTTCTGACAAGGACCTTTTGGTTACGTTGTGAAAGGCTCTAAAACGACCGTTTTTTGCGTTGAGAAGGGCCCTGAAAAGGACCATTTGGTGCGTTGTAAAGAGTCTGAGCTGAACTTTTGGTTACGTTGTAAGGAGGCCTAAGAAAGACCAATAGGGTGCGTTGTGAGGGGCCCTGAGAAGAACCGTTTCTTTGCGTTTAAATTTATGATTCTGAGAAGGACGAGGGTTATGTCGTAAACATTTTCTTTTATTCTTTTTGTGACAAAGGGTAATTTTTAAATGATGTTATCTTAAAAAGGAACTTTTAGAGATATATGTCTTGAATAAAGCTTTCTGGACCCATATTATGGGTTTTTGCCACATTTTGCTTCAATTTGGATTTTCTTTCATCTTGCGTAGGATTTTCTGTTACTTCAGAATGTATCTTCTAGCTGCTGTGGCTTTCAAAAACTCTTCTCTTCTCTGATTTTCTTTTCTTACCATACCCATATTATGGCGACCACTTCCATAAAACTACTGAACCGATTTTGATTTGCTTTCTTTTTATGGCTGTTTTGTACGCAAACATAGCAGTTAGTTACTTTATTCCTATAAGTTATGCGACATTAATATTCTTAAGATGGTTGCAGAGTTGTCAGTTTCATACAAAAGTTTGACGCATAATATATGTTTACGTCAAGCTTAATAACAGCAATATTGTATATACTTATGGAAAAATAGTTTAGAAAATATAGACGTCGCGTATCAAATAACATTTGCAATTCATAATATAATTACGAAGATATAAAGCTTTGAAATTTTCTATGGATAAGTTCAAAGCTTTATATCTTCATAATTATATTATAAATTGCAAATGTTATTTGACACGCGGCGTCTAGATTTTCTAAAATATTTTTCTATATATAGAATATTACTTTTAATTGTACCGTCTACGCGTATTATGCGTCAAACTTGTATGAAATTGATAACTCTGCAACCACCTTAAGTTATTGAAATTGTTTTACTTTTTAGGGAATTGAACTAACATTTTCAAAAATAATAAAGCGTTTGTTATGTAATGTATATAAAGAGTTATATTTTGTGTTCAGAGAGCATCTTTAGTTACGAGCTAACTATAAATACTAAAATAATACTAACACTAAGAAGAAGGATCTCTCTTTAAGACTAGAGTGAGCCATACCAATTGTAAAGTGTCCACTTTTTTTGACGTTTAGGTTTGAGTGTGTTGTGTCAAGTAGTATGGACAAAAGGCACCAAGTGACATATGGTCTTATGTTTACGGTCACTTTTCACACACACTAGTTCAAAAAAAAGTGGACAGCCGCATAAACAAATATCTATAGCTCCATCTCCTTCTACTATTAAAGCTATGTCATAAGACAAAAGAGACCAACTACAATCGTAAATTTATGCGGACTCTATGGAGATCCTTCCTCTTAGTACTAACAGTAAAAATCTAGACTAGGTTAAAAATACAATCTAACGTCAAATGTAAAAATACGTTGCAATTTAAGAAATTGTTCCTAAAAGAGTTTGTTTTGTCGAATAAATTGCCGAATCTTCTCGTTTTCATTTCGGTGTCGTCGCCGTCCTCGCTGGAAGAAACATAACATAATAATATGTCCTAAACCTAGTTTTAAGATATCAGTAAGATGTTTAGATACTAAACAATATTATAACTATTAATAGGGGAGTTGACTACATAAAATATATTTTAGTTTTAACTGCTCAGTAAATAAACCGTTTGAAAATAACGCTAAACTCACGTTTTCAGTAATGCTGTTGCTTGAATACTATTTTTAATAACTGGTTACTCTATAAAAAGTATCAAAACGACGACGAAAAACAATGACGTCACTATTCAATTTTTAGTACAATATTTCATACAAAGTACGCGTTTTGACGTTTGATAAAGAGTTGTTAATTTGACTAGTTGGAAACTCGCGGATTGTTATTCAGGTGCTGTTTGGTCTGAATAAGAGTGTATTAAAGCAAAAACAGCAATTTCGAACCCTGGTTACCTTGCATAAGGTATCTCATTGATAAACAGGCTTTTAAATTCTAAATTACTTACTGTCAGTTGCACGTACGTTCATTAAAGTTAACACTCCATTAAATCTCTTGCTGACACTTTTTGTCTTGTTGACGTAAACCTCAGAGGAAGGATCTCCATAGAGTCCGCATAGATTTACGATTGTAGTTAGTCTCTTTTGTCTTATGACATACCTTTAATATTAGAAGGAGATGGAACTATAGATATTTGTTTATGCGGCTGTCCACTTTTTTTTGAGCTAGTGTGTGTGAAAAGTGACCGTAAACATAAGGCCATATGTCACTTGGTGCCTTTTGTCCATACTACTTGACACCACACACTCAAACCTACACGTCAAAAAAAGTGGACACTCTTTGTAGTAAACTCAGCTCAAGAACTCAAGACACTAGCGGAAATGAGACAGCGTAGCTCCTAAATAAGATGATGATGATGACGTAGTAAAAGCTAGCAAGAGATTTAATGGAGGATTAACTTTAATGAACGTACTTTAATAACGTAAAACATAACGTACTTCTGATATTTCTCGTTCTCCTCCCTCAGCCGGTCGATCTCGTTCTTCGTCTTGGATATGTGGTCCGAGTAAAATTTCTTCTCCGCAATAAGTTCTTCTTGCAGTTGTCTATGAATAGAAAATTACGTAGGTACAGTCGACATCATAGCAAACAAGGTGGTCAAATATCTCTAAGCAGTTCTTATTTTCAAAATAATTTCTCTACACATAATCAATCAAAAATATCTGAACGTCTAGAACATCAAATATATCTACGCAGTCATGGTGATCATAAATATCCGAGCACCTTAGGAAAAAAGACCTTATTACGGTGTTATACATTTCAATTTTCAATAACATTGTAAAGAAATTTTTGAAAGTTCGTTGTTCAGATATTTATGACACAATAAACGTTTAGATATAATTGGTAACATTTATTGTAAAGAATTTCTTGAAAATTAGCAATGTTCAGAAATATTTGAACACCTTGTATGCTACGATATATCTGATGGCGACTGTACATGCAGGGTCAAACTTAATATGCTGACGGTTTTTAAGGGTCTGATCAGACCATCAGACTTAACAACTTTTACTATGGAACCAATATCGACAAAAATAACAAAAATCTGCCGTACCATACATTTTAGTCGAGTCGGAACTGTAGCTTTGTATTTTAATTTTTTCTCTATGTTGGCTCCATAGTAAAATTTGTTCAGTTTGATGGTCTAAACCACCCCCTTAAGTATTACTTAGTCGTTTTGCTACACCCTGTATAGATTCGCAAGTCTGAAATAAAATCTTATCAAATTTTTGTCCGAATTAACAAACAAAGGGTGGCACTAATATTGTATTGGGTACGGAACCCTAAAAAATGCATAAACGAATAAAGATACGGTTGAAAATCACAACAAACCTGTTGATGCCTTTCTGGGCTTCGTAAGCGGACGCCAGTTCGCCATCTTCATTGATAATGTCGACGTCCGACCCGTAGTTTGACGACGCGAGCGACTTTAAGTTCACCGTCTGTTCGAATAAGAGCTAAATTAGCTTGACTTATAAATTTTATGAACATTTTCGCCTAAAAAAAAAGGAACGGAGTGAAAAGAATTCAGAAACACAAAAAATGTAGCATTTGCTCACGACTTTTCCCCGAGGGGGTAGTCAAAGATATTCTGAAAACTCAGAACATCCACGTTTCACCAGTAGTACCGAAACTCAGTCCAGTGTAACGGGGAGTGAGCCCGTCGCCACTTATAATGGACAGTGGGTACGATACATTCCTCGAAATTGAAGCGTGCAGGTTTCCTCACGATGTTTTCCTTCACCAAAAAGCCAGTGGTACTACAAATCATACATAAATTCCGAAAAATTCATTGGTACGAGTCGGCCTGGACGGGGATCGAACCATCGCCTCCTGCACGGCAGGCATGAATACTCGCTACGCTAAGCCGTGGTGGTCCACACGGCTTTTTACAAAAAAATGTGACCAAAATTAATCTGGAGGTATGTCTGCTAAGCACATAGAAATACTGCATATTATGCATATGACACCAAATCCCTTAGTCGCCTCAACGAAACCCACAGTAAGAGATGGGTGATGGAAGGTGGATTTAAATAATACCTAGAGTCAAATTGCTTGTGTGATAGATCTCTTGAAAGATGATTTCACAATTTATTATTTTCAAAATTGGTAACCAACATTGCCAATCATCTTCCATTTACTAATAGTATAAGAGATAAGAGGAAATTTGGTAACCATCAGCTGCAAGGCTGGTTCAGTATTCATAGGGTGTAAGGTGTACCGGGGTAATTGTAACTATGGGGTAATGGCAACTATATGGACCATTTTCACTTATAAATCATGATTAATTTCTTTTCTTTCTCTACCAACACCTGCTTTGTAATGAAGGCAGGTGTTGGTAAATAAAGAGTAGAAATGAATTATGATTTATAAGTGCGATTGCTCCATATAATTGCAATTACCCCATAGTTACAATTACCCCGGTAGACCTTAGAGCATCTCTGTGATGGAGATGGACCAGGTTTGCCTGCATAACTCCAGTAGGTTTAGGAGTTACAGCCGTTCAAAAGACTGGTACGGTTGCTAAAAATAAATATGCAGGTATTATTGTAATATGCACTGTAGCTATGCGAAGAGTACAAAAACTGACATGGTCCATCAGTCGGTTTAGGAGATACAGCTGTTTATAGGTCGGAACTTTGAATTACTGTATCTCGTAAGCGACTGATAGAACATTACAGTTTTTCTACTGTTCATAGAGCTACAGTGCATATTACAATAATATCATATGATCAGCCTTGCAGCTGATCGTTCATTTGATACAGACCTTTGAACGGCTGTTACTCCTCAACCGACTGGAGTTATGCAGGCATACCTAGTCCATCCCCATCACAGAGATGCTCTACACCCTATGAATACTGAATCAGCCTTGCAGCTGATGGTTACCAAAATTCCTCTTATCTCTTACACTATAATAAAAAATACAATTAGTAAAGAAATTAAATACCATGCAATGGCAGCAACAGAATGCGTGTAATAAAGTAAAAATAATAAAATTAATTAATTAAAATAAAATAAACAATCATGCATTACATAAACGACCGTATTGTCTTTCGGGGTCGTCAGAATATTTGCCACAAATACGTTTTAAGGTAAGCGCATATTATGACGGGTCGCAACGGGGCGGAGCGTGCCGCATTGCAGCGGAAAGAGCCGGGTCGCAACGCATTGACGAAATTTAAGAGAAGTTTATTCCAAATGTGTAAATGCGCGCTGCATACAAACGAAGTTTGGTGATATTTTAAATACTAACCAATTAAAGTCATTGAAATTTTTCCGAAACAATCTAGAAACTAATGTCTCTATGTGTATGTATGAAGTCAGATTTTCGTTAAAATATACAGTTTTATGGCCAGGATTAATTTAAGATTTGTATGGAAATCTTTGTGGCACTGTAACTTTAAAACTATACATTTTAACAAAAATCTGACTTCGTGCAAACATGGAGATTAGTTTCTAGATTGTTTCTGTAAACTTCATTGACTTTAATTGGTTAGTATTGAAAATATCACCAGACTTCGTTTTTACAGAGCGCGCTCCGAATTATATTCCCTATAGTTTCGTTTGGTATGGCAAACTAAAACGGGCCGCATCGCACAGACGGAAATCCGTCGTGTAATAATGCGATCCGCTCCGGCCCGGCGTAGTATGCGGTAGTTTATAAAAGGTGTTACAAAAATAAAAATAAACATTTAAGGGTGGTTTAGACCATCAAAAAAAACAACTTTGACTATGGGACCAATTTCAAAACCGCGAAAAAAAAACGGATGTTCCATACAAAACTAATCAAGATAAATGTTTGGGACAGCAGATTTTTTTTTTCGCGATTTCGATGTTGGTCCCGTAGTGAAAGTTGTTCAGTTTGATGGTCTAAACAACGCCCTAACATTTTTTTTTCTTTTATAACCCTTTCTATAAATTGTGAAGCTATTTGGACTGATTATTGCGCACCGGCCCGATGCGACCTTTCATAATATGCGCTAAATAACGCAGTTACAGCAAGTGTAACAAATTTGTAATCAATCATGCAAAATTCAAATTAAATTTAATATTTTTATGTATGGAAGCAGTCGGTGTTTTTAGTTCGTTTATATTTTTTTTACTCACAACATTCTTGAGGGCTTGGAACCATGGTTTCTGCGCCCAAAATTACAAAATGTTAATTTTTTTAATAACGTATTCTCCTGCCCTTACTCCACTATTCGGGATCAGCCTTAACACTTTCGCTGCTAAGCTCAAAATCATGATCCTAGCGCAGTGCTAAAGTTGAGCCCCTCGTAGGTCGTGCGCACAGTCGTAACGATAAATATGGCTCGCGTCGTGGGTCACCCGCGCAGGCGTATGGTTTTCGGTCACTCACGCGGTAGGTCATGAGCACAGGCGAAGTGCAACTGAACCGATTAGTTACGTGGGTTCTTCAGCACTGCGGCCCATTTGTCGCCGACCTACGACGTAGGTCGTCAGCAGCGAAAGTGTTAATAATAGATAGTGCCCAATATTTTAATTCCTTGCGATTTGTGAATGATAAACCTACTTAAATAACTTTAAGGAATCAATTTAAAAGTTGTCATTTTTCACAAATTTTCAGGAAATTTATAACTTCCTAGACACGATTTTAAATCTTACCTACTTAAAACTGTCATACAACATCACCTTAGAATCGCATAAACTACTCCTGGTACACGGTAGATCCATAAACAATGTCTTTGAAATCCTCACTTTAGTCAGTAAAGAATTAGGCATCACTTTTCTATCGCTTTTTGTAACACACTCTACATTATTCTCTAACTGCCAGTTGCACGTACGTTCATTAAAGTTAATCCACCATTAAATCTCTGGCTAGCTATTACTATGTCAACAAGACAAAAAGTGACAGCAAGAGATTTAATAGAGGATTAACTTTAATGAATGTACGTGCAACTTAGAAGCAAGAGTAACAAACTCAAGATACAAACAAAAACTTCAATTCAATCAAATATATTCCAAAAGAGCAGTCTAAAGACATAAATAAAAGATTTTTTTTTTTTTATTTGTTTCACTAATCAACTGTCCGAATTATTAAGTCGAGATCATAATGAGGTCAAAATGATGCGATGATCTCAAACTGACGAAATCAGAAAACATTACTAAATTCGATAATTCAGTATGTCAAGTTTTTTTTTATATTAAAATTACATACATACATACATACATATACTCACGCCTGTGTCCCATTGGGGTAGGCAGAGACAATTGATCGCCATCGACTACGATCCTGACATACCTCTTTTGCCTCTTCCACAGTCATAAGTCGTTTCATACAGGCTCGTCGGTTTCGGGTACTTTTGATCTGACCCTTCTTAAGTAGGCTGTCAATTTGGTCTACATACTTACGTCTAGGGCGACCCCTTTCGACTGTTCCATTCACTCTCGCTTTATATATTTCATACGTCAGTCAGTCTATTAAAATTATTTGATGACAATTTGATTTATATTAAAATTATCTATAATCCTTTCATTTTCTAATCTTTAACATAGAAAATATTTCAAATATTATTGATTATAAACATGTTACAGCTATGTTGTGATATTTAGAATCAAATTAAAGATTGAAAAATTAAGTCTGTTGAACCCGCACTCTTAAAAAGTCACCCCAAACCGGGGAATTGCGTTTTCCAATTTCGCCCCCGAGCCCACAAGAAAGGAAAGAAAAATAGATAAGGAGAAAAAAAAAAGAAAATTAGAAAGAGAAATAGATTGAAAAATGTCGTTCTCTGGGTAGTGGGCTCGGTGGCGAAATTGGATAACGCAATTCCCCTGTTTGGAAGAGTGCGGGTTTAAGTCCCGCCCGAGACATCATTTTTCAATCTTTAATTTGACAGAAAATATCTCGAAATGGTTTTCGATTAAGCCCTCCAAAAAAACTTGACATACCGAATTGACCAAATTACAGAAAATATCATCAACAATGTATTTTAATCATCTACATTTTTATTTTGTCGAGCTTTGATTTAAAAAGAACTATATAACACACTTCTTCATAATCCTGTTTCACATTATAAAGAGAAAAATGTCCACTACGTTGTAACTATACAATAGATATAAAACGACTGTCTGTCTCCGTGTTTGCCTTTACAATGATAAAACATGTCATTTTTTATCAAAACATTAAGATAAGTATGTTTTCAGATAACCTGACAGTTTGTCGTAGTGTTCTAGACAGGTCAAGGTCTTATTTACATCTATACTTCATTCCAAATACGGACGACGAGATTTTCTGATTCCTACTTAGCTTTCTGGCCAATTCGGATTACCAAATGTAATTAATTTATTGGATACATACTCGTAACTCCATTAGATCAAATTTTACAGGAGGCACAAAAAACTTCACCACGAACAATGGCGGCCCATAGTTATATGGTTTTCTATTTATCATTTTAAATTGTAACGGCTTTTTAAAATGATTAAGCGTTGTGCCATGGATGCATTCAGAAATTAGTAATAAAATTGTAGAAAATTTGAAGAATAAAATGGAGTTACGAGGTTTGACACTTTAGCCAACGATATACTATCCGAAATATCTTGGACTTTACTAAAGCTGTTTTAAGAATAAGTGAGAGGAAGTGTTTCAAATCTCTGTTTCTGTAATAGTCTAGGAAAAATAAGGTTTGAGATTGCATTAAAGACACTTTAGTAAATTGTGTTTGAAATAATATAACTGTTAGTTTATAACATTTTTGTCGAGATTTCGTAGTTAAATTGGCTCAGGAACCTGAGAAATACCTTAAAATCGATATAAATGTACAAAGGGCAATCTTATTTCGAAAGATATTTCTTCCAGCATATATTATATTCCAAATTATCACCAAAAGTGCAATTAATGCAACCTTCTCCATACAAAAATCCGTAGATTTCCCCGACTATAATGCAAAATAGCCTTAAAATTTCATTGCTATATTGAATGGAGTATGTCTTTTATTCGTCTGCCATATGCAGTCCAGTTAATGTATTAATTGTCTACAATGCATTGCATATCTAAAGTTAAAATTAAATAGCTTACCTGATTAGACAATACACTCTTCAGCTGAATACACTCGTCTCGACGCCTGTCTAATTCATTCTGCATAACACCTAGTTGATCTGCGAAATAAAATTCATTTCATAACGCCGTGGGTACGATCATATAGGTAAGAACATGTAATATGTAAGAACTGTAAAAAAACGACCATTTTCATGTTGCACAGATATCATGATTTAAACATACAGGGTCCTCCTTAATATGCTGACACTTTTTTAAGGGGATGATCATACCGTCAAACTGAACAACTTTCTCTATGGGTCCAACATCGAAATCGCGAAAAAAAATCTGCTCTTCCATACAAAATTGTAAACTTACTCGAAGCAAATGTATGGAACAGCAGATTTTTTTTTCGCGATTTCGATGTTGGTGCCATAATGAAAGCTGTCTGATCATCCCCTTAAGGTGTTACAAAAATACAAATAAACATTTAAAGGGTGGTGTGGTTTAGATCATCAAACTGAACATCTTTAACTATGGGACAAACATCGAAATCGCGAAAAAAATCGGATGTTCCATACTAAACTGCAAACCTACTCGAGCCAAATGTGGTCCCATAGAAAAATTTGTTAAGTTTGATGTTCTGATCATCACTTTAAAAAGTGTCAGCATACTAAGAAGGACCCTGTGTAAGCCTTTATTCAGAAATCTGTTTTTATTTGATTATAGTCTTTGACTATTTATATGTGAACTGGTTACGCGTGTGATTCTACTAACAAACATTTCTGCCACTTTTTGCGGGGGGCGAGGTAACATGAAATCCGCAACTTTGGATTTTATTCCCCATAACTTTAGATTCTAATTTTGAATGTTAAAAATCATGAAAGTAGTCTCGTGTGAACCCCAAACGTTCTAAGTTCGAAGTTATTATTTCGCAATTATAGGCTGTCTCGTTTAGTGATAAGGTGTAAAATTTAATGTAAATGCACAAGATCAACTGTGCTTATACCGTGGCAGAGGGGAAATGCTACCGCAAGGCTAGTCCTTATAATAATTAGTCAAAGATTATAGTAGTTGTGCTTTGCAAAATTTTTTTTTAGGTCCGTTTGCCAATCGGTAAAAGTCTCCTCCAACCGTCTCCATTCTTCTCTATCGCCTGCCATTCTGTGTCATGTGTTTCCGGCTACCTGTAAGGTCTTATTGGGGTAAAACTTAGACTACTTATATGAGTACAAGTTACGCGTGTAATTCTACTAACAAACTTTTCCGCCACTTTTTGCGGGGGGCGAGGTAGCACGAGATACGCAACTGGGAAATGCTATTGCGAGGCGGGTCCGTATACAACGTGTTAATAAATAAACGCAAAACCTCATACACCCCAACAGATTTATAACGAAATAACTACATTGAAAAAATAATTTCATTATTTTATTAATGAAAATAGAAAGTTATTTGCATTTAAAATTTTCATGCAAGAATGATTTGTTATTTTTTCAGTAGTAAATGTAAGCGCTAACGTGCTCATGGATAAATTTTAAGAATCCTGTTTTGGTAGTAAGTAGGGTGAGTGTGCCTGTGCGGTGGGTTGGCATCGAGTTCAGAAAATTTTTAATTAAACGAACAAATTATTTAACATTTTTAAAAATGTAACCTATGTTGAAACATTGATAATTCGATTCTGCTCTCGATTCTAAACAAACTACTTTCTAGTTTTGCGTTAATTCATTAACACGTTGTATAATTCGTCTAAGGGGTAAAAGCATAAAAACGTGGTCGCTGATTACGCACCTATAATTTCCTTGGAGACAAGCATGCTATCTCCCGTACTCCGCAGCCTGTCGAGGTGATCTCGTAACTTCTTGTTCTCCATCTCCATCTCCTCGACCCTGAAGCGGTCTGTGTTCGGGTTTGTAGGCGGCGATGACAGCCGGTCTGAAGGAAACCAAGTTAATTATAGCATATAGCATATGCTCACGACTATATATTCCCCGAGGACCTCAGAACATCCACGTTTCACTAGTAGTACCGAAACTGTGTCCTTTGTGACGGGGGGTTAGCCCGTCGCCACTTGTAATGGACAGTGGGTACAATACATGCCACGAAATTGAAGCATGCAGGTTTCCTCATGATGTTTTCCTTCACCGAAAAGCCAGTGGTGTTACAAATCGTACATAAATTCCGAAAAACTCATTGGTACGAGTCGGCCAGGACGGGGATCGAACCATCGCCTCCTGCACGTCAGGCAAGGTTACTCGCCACTGGACCACTACGGCTTCTAGCCACGAGAACTAGAGTGACCAAAGAATCAAATTCAAATCAACCTTATTTATAGGGATCTAACGATACATAGTTTTGCCGATTCAATAGCTCCGATCAACTCACTAACTAACACACACACACACACACACACACACACAGACACACACACACACACACACACACACACACACACGCACGCACGCACACACACACACACACACACACACACACACACACACACACACACACACACACACATACACTTTTTATTTATATTTCAAAATTGTTAATTAAATGGGTAGGTTATTAAATTTCATCGCATATCTCCGTTATGTTAGTTGTAACTTCATTGTCTATAGGTACTTAAAATTTATTAATCACGATTATTATTTAAACATCGCTCACTCTGTCCTAAATTTGTAATTTTTGCCTGATAAATCGTAAAGGATTCCCGAGATTCTTCCGCATGCGGGGTCCATTGTATCATGTGTACTGACTAGTTCTTTTTGTTAATAAATATATTTGTAATACCGATTATTGTAGTAAATAATCGGCAATACCGATATCGAAAGCTTGAATAAATAAAATTGTAGCTCAATCCTTGGTTAAATTATAGAGGCACTTACTCATAAGTCTTTCTTCCAGGTCTGCAGCGCGTTTGGAAGTCCTGGACAATTCGCTCTGGAGCGCTGAGATCCTGTTCTGCATCCGGAGAACTAACCCGGCGTCTGCTATCTACAAATATATTATACAGGGTTCAACTTAATATGCTGACACTTTTTTAAGAAAATGATCAGACCATCAAACTGAACAACTTTCTCTATGGGACCAATGTCGAAATCACGAAAAAAAATCAGCTGTCCCATACAATTGAGTCGAGTAAGATTTCAGTTTAGTATGGAACAGCTGATTTTTTTCGCGATTTCGACTTTGGTCCATAGAGAAAGTTCTCTATGACACCAATATCCAAATCGCGAAAAAAATTCCACCTGTTCCATACAAAACTGGAAACCTACTCCAGCCAAATGTATGGGACAGCTTATTTATTTTTCGCGATTTCGATGTTGGTCCCATTGGGAAAGTTGTTCAGTGTGAACGTCCGATCATCCTCTTAAAAACTGTCAGCATATTAAGTTGGACCCTGCATGTTAAAAAAGTATGTTATAGTTTGTTGGATCCCACTTCAGACCAAAGGCCTCTCAGAGGGTTCCGTACCACACCACCACACAAAATCTTAACTTAAAAAAGTTTTGTTTTCTCCGAGACCTTTAGCGCGAGAGCGACTCACACTTGGCCGGTTGTTATTATTTGTTGTTATACTGTAGAGTTTGCTCTATAATCACACCAAGTTTGACGCTTGTATGTTTTACCGTTTTAACGATAGAGCGAGAAGAAAAAACGTTAATAAACACTAGTTTCTTGTATGAGGATTAATTTTAGCTTTATGACATTTTACAATTTCTTAATAAATCCGCCGTAATAACGCATATTCTGTGAAAATTTCAATTGTCTAGCTATTACGGTTCAAAACTTACAGCCGTAAATAGATAGGATGGACGGACAACGTAGGCTTAGTAATAGGGTCCCGTTTTCAGCCTTTGAGTACGGAACCCTAAAAATGATACATGTCTCTAATCTCAGTTATGCTCTGCTGCAATACATTGCCTCTGACATTCCAATCCTTTCAAATGTCTTCGGTCACTAAGCAGTAATGTAAAACAATCGAACTTTTGCCGTCCCGGTAAAAGCGCGCTGATGCAAAGTCCTTGTGTATAGAATTACATTGACTATAATAATAAAATAAAAAAATAACAAGGTACTCGCTTACCGGCATAGGTCCATTGTGGGAGCCTGCAGACCAATTGACTGCTTCCAGCGCTGGGCGAGTGGTCTCCACGGACCGCACCGACCCATACCCGTAGTCCTGGGCAAGTAGGATCTACGTTAAGGTGTGAAAATGGCAACTGGTTGCGAATAAGAAATAGCTCTTTCGCAACTGGTTACGAAACTCTGATAAAAATTTGGATAGTACCAAAAGTATTCTTAATTGGCAACTAGTTGCTAATAAGGAAAAGTATTCATAGTCATGTAATTTATTAATTTATGTGTTTTTTACAAAAGGTCTGACAAATAAACTCTGTTCGTGACATGAGCTATGGTAGAGCACTGAAATATTAACTTATTGATCTATTGCAACCTTTGACTATTTATATGTGGACTAGTTACGCGTGTAATTCTACTAACAAACATTTCTGCCACTTTTCGCGGGGGGCGAGGTAACATGAAATCCGCAACTTTGGATTTTATTCTCCTTAACTTTAGATTCTAATTATGAATGTTAAAAATCATGAAAAGTAATCTCTTGTGAACCCCAAACGTTCTAAGATCGAAGTTATTGTTTCGAAATTATAGGCTGTCTCGTTTAGTGATAAGGTATAAAATTGAATGTAAATGCACATGATCGATTGTGCTTATACCGTGGCAGAGGGGAAATGATACCGCAAGGCTAGTCCTTATAATAAATAGTCAAAGATTGCAACAGGTTACGCTCTGACAAAACTAACGATGGCAGCAAAAGAATTCTTAGTTGGCAAATGGTTGTCAATAAGGAAAAGTCATATCTCTTTTACAACTGGGCCCCTAGACAAAGTATCTTTCGATTAGCGTTAACGACAGTAGAAAACCTAAAAATGTATGGACTTGACGTATGATGACGAAAGCAAACGTCAAAATGTTTCGATCGCTAATGTCAAATCCATACATTCTGTCATTTTTTACTAGCGTCAACGCCTATAGAATGTCACTTTGTCTAGGGGGTCTGGTTACGAAAGTCTGATAAAAGTTATGATGGCAGCAAAAGAATTCTTAAATAGCAACGGTTTGCGAATGCGGAAAAGTAATCGGTATATTGCAACTAGTTACGAAATTGACAAAATTTAAGATGACGCCAAAAGGATTCTTAGTTGGCAACTGGTTGCGAATAAGGAGGAAAAGTAATTCCTCTTTCGCAACTGGTTACGAGACTCTAATTAAAATAATGTTGGTAGCAAAAGCATTTTAAGTTGACTACAGGTTGCGAATTAAGAAAAGTTATACCTCTTACGCAACTGATTACGAAACTCTGCTAAAAATTATGATGGCAGCAAAAGAATTGTTTTTCGGCAACTGGTTGCGAATAAGGTCAAGTGACTCTTCTATCTATTGCAATTGGTTACGAAACTCTGATAGAACTTACGACGGCAGCAAAAGAATTCTTAGTTAGCAAATGGTTGTCATTAAATAAAAGTAACTGTACCAGTGTCCTCTGTATCTCTGTCTCAACTGGTTACGAAACCGGTAACAGTTATAATGGCAGCAGAATAATTCTAAGTTGGCAACTAGTTGCGAATAAGGAAACTAAATTCCTCTTTCGCAACTGTTTACGAAACTCAGTTGCAATGGCGACTTTGGGAAAATCACACAAAATAAACATTAAAAAAATGCAGACTTACATCTTCGACGGTAGTTTCCTGCTGTGAATTGTTGCTGGCGTCTGAAAGCGATCTTCTGTGCTCCTTTGGCGCTGGGGCCCTGCACAAAAACTCTCTTTTTAAAATCATCTACTATAACAAGAACATCATCATCAGCCTATATGTATTCGTCCGCTGGGCACACACCTCCCCTCAAAGGAGAGTGTATGGGCGTTATCCCACCACGCGTACCCAATGCAGATTGCGAGCATCACGCGAAAACTACTGAACCGATTTTGATGAAACTTGTTTCCTTTGATAGCTTAAGATCTGACTTAAACTTAAAAACTGTACATACATACATACATACATAAACTCACGCCTTTTTCCCAGAGGGGTAGGCAGAAACTATAGATCTCCACTTTGGGCGGTTCTGACACACCTCTCTTGCTTCCTCTAAGTCCATACATCTTTTCATACATTCCCTTCGATTTCAGCTGTAGTATCTAATATAATCCTTGTAGCTTCAATTCGGAATCAGAACAATGCATGAGTCTGTGAAAGTAATTATTATTTCTTGTCAAGCAAATAAAAGTTATATTACCTCTGCATAGAGTCCAATCTCTCCTGCAGCTCATATTGTGAAGACAGTAACTTCTGTCGGCTCTGTCTCTCCGCTTCTAGTTCAGCATTGAGGGCCCTTTTCTCCGCCTCGTGCTGTTTGTCTCGCTCTAGAAAACGAAATTCATTTATTGCAGAAAATACATTTCGGCCGCGTACGTAACTGGTTTAAAAAAATTGTTTTTATTCTTTGTTTCTTTCTTTCTTTCAACTATACTCCATTCAAAATAGCAACGAAAATTTTATGCAATTTTTAATTACAGAAACAGAGATTTGAAACCCTTACTCTCACTTATTTTTAGAACAGCTTTTGTAACGTTCAAGATATGTCGGATAGTACATCTTTCTGATCAATAAATTATATTTGCAAACCAGAATTGGCCAGGAAGCTAAATAGGAATCGGAAAATCTCGTCGTCTTTATTTGGAATGAAGTATTGCTAATTGTAAACTAAGAATTTTAAATAATGGCGAAATATAAGCTGGAATAATATTGATGTCATTGTAATCAGAGCGACATTATCTTTAAAGAGATTTCTTCCAGCAGACCCGATTTCATTTCACTAAAACTAAGTTTCGTAACTCTATTCGGTAGAAGAATTTGATTCCTTTCTCGTAACCAATTCTCCAACTATAAAGTACATTAAGAGTGATGACACACCTGCCGATTTACGCAGCCGAAAATACGCGTGACTTGATTTTCAGTTGTAATCCACGTCCTATAACACACTATCACGCGCCATTTTCCCTAGTACACGCATAAATGAAGTCGCGTAAATTCGGCAGATGTGTCATTTTTGAATATTTAGAAAATTGCAAAAGGAAACGTGGATGTTCTGAGGTTTCAGAATATTTCTGACTACCCCCTCGGGGAATATAGTCGTGAGCAAATGCTATGCTGTAGAAAATTGCACAGTTAGTCATTTCTAACGAAGTAACTGACCTTAGATCATTAATAAATAGATAGGAATCATCCTCAAATCAATAGTAAACCATACAAACATACATAAACACACGCTATTGTCCCATGGATGGGGGTAGCTAGAGACCACGGCCCGCCACACGCTACGACTCTGACACACCTCTTTAGCCTGACATTCATAAAGCGAAGAGGGAAAAAAAATCGCCATTTCGATTCATTTATTTATTTAACATCCACCATTACATAAAATTAATACATATTTTCATGCACTTCCTTCGATTGAGGGTGCTACGCAATTGTAAACCAACCTTTCCAAAACTGAGCTCTATGTTCGAACTCCTTAGACCAGGTCGACACATCTTCGTAATAAGCCGATGCTACTTCTGCTTCCTCGGATATAGCCTCGCGTGGTACACCTATTACTTGATTATTTAACTTTTTTAATCAGTTTGAACGTTTTTGAAAAGGACAAAAGCAGTGTCCGCACGCCGTGTCGAATTTGCAAATCCACACTCAAAACTATAAAACCTGCCAATATCACATTCGACATGGATGTTTCTCTTGGTTTTTAGCTGCTCAGAATAATTCGCAAACTCTGAAGTTGTAAAAACGGGAGTGAAAGTTTGTATGGGAATTTCGTATATAAGAAGTAATCCATGTAACTGATTAAATTTTGACTTTATTTTATTAGAAACCAATAGAAACTAACAAAACTAAACATAACGAACCTGGGACATTTGCGCGAAAGACACTAGCTAGGGAAAATTTTGGGAAGACGAATGCCTGGTAGGAGAAGGACGTGTGAATTCTACCAATAAGCATTGGGCACGCGTGGTGGACTGATGATGATGAAATTTGCGCGAAGGAATCTTGCGCGAAGCACATTTCATCATCATCAGTCCACCACGCGTGCCCAATGCTTATTGGTAGAATTCACATACGCATCGGAATTTCTTTTTCAGCTTATGCAGGTTTCCTCACGATGTTTTCCTTCACCGTTGTATTAAGTTTCCATAGCTCTAAGCAACGCACCACCGACGGTCTGCACATTCAAGCACATTTGTGCGAAGGGAAATTTGGGCGAAAGACTTTTTCGCGAAAGGACATTTGCGCGAAGACTCGTTAGACGTCGACCTTGTTCGAATAAACTCTAGGGGGGTTTAGACAAGACTGCGTGGAAGTGGAGTGCTCGGCGTCGGCTTTCGGGACAGACTTTAACCTAACCCAATGAAGACTTGAGGTTTTTGAGATGTGGGTATACAGGAGGATGTTGAAGATATCATGGACAGACATAATTAGCAACGAAGTGGCCCTGCAGAGGATGAACAAGAGAGTGGAAATCTTAAAAACCATAAAAACTCGGAAATTACAGTACCTCGGTCACATCATGAGAAGTAATAAATACCAGCTTCTCCAGATTACTCTGCAGGGGACAATTTTGGGAAGACGAATGCCTGGTAGGAGAAGGACGTCCTGGCTTAAAAACCTTTGTGAATGGTTCGATATGAACACCACCTCACTGTTCAGGACGGCTGTCTCCAGAGTTCGAATAGCCCTAATGATAGCCAACCTCCGATAGGAGAAGAACCCAATGAAACCCAGTGCTCTGAGTCTGTTCTGGGGCTTTAAATTTTTTAGTTCAGTATATTGTTCCGCTCTATGATTTTTACGTCCACATTCCTGATTTCAAAACTAATATCTATCAATAATTGACAACATTTCATTTTAAGAAAGGTACCAAAATAAGAAAACCATTTGGAGATTATGTGATTCAAAGCTTATATCAAAATCATCCGATTTTTCTATCTATTATTTCTCGAGTTATTTGAAAAATACTGAAAAATATAATAGAGGTTGAATGAGATTTTATTCCTTTGCCTGCTTGGCTTTTCTATTGTATTTGACAGTTTTTATTTTTAATGTTATTGCGGCCAAGGTATTGTAGCCATAAAGTAAATTAAAAATAGAAATATCGGTCAAAAATAAAATCGGAAAAATACGTATCTCTTATTTTTTAACCTATTTTTATATTTTTTATTAATAAGGTGGTTAAAAAAATTTTATGTTGTCAATTCACGGGTCCTGATGACGCTAGGTGGCGCTAATGTCGTGTATCATAAGCGTCTGAACACTTTTTACTCTACGATTAAAATTATCCACAAACACAAAACACTATTATGTTTTCACGATGACCAACCAGTCTACTAAATAAAAGGAATCGATAGAGTGAATAGATAAGTGCTACAATTAATTTGATATCGTGTTAATCTGCACTCAAATTGTTATCTAATCTAGTTTTGATTTATCTTTATGGATTTTATTTTGTGTTATAATATTGGTACTTCAAGACTTTACATTTTTTTTGTATATTACGAAGAAAACGGTAAGAAAATAGATGCAAACTCTGGTACCTACGGGAGGTGGCCGGGGACCTTTTTAATACGCGATGTCGTCATTAGTACCACTCTAAGAGGAAGGATCTCGCTTTAAGACTAGAGTGAGCCATACCAATTGTAAAGTGTCCACTTTTTTTGACGTTTTGGTTTGAGTGTGTGATGTCAACTAGTATGGACAAAAGGCACCAAGTGACATATGGCCTTATGTTTACGGTCACTTTTCACACACACTAGCTCAAAAAAAAGTGGACAGCCGCATAAACAAATATCTAAAGTTCCATCTCCTTCTACTATTAAAGGTACATCATAAGACAAAAGAAACCAACTACAATCGTAAATTTAAGCGGACTCTATGGAGATCCTTCCTCTTAGGAACCACTGTTTTTTTTTTCAGTTTGATGGTCTGATCATCTCCTTTAAACAGTTTCTGCTGACACAGAGGAAAAAGCTTGTAAGCAGTCCGCATCCATTGTACGGGAGGTGGACCACATTAGTCAGTGGTATAGTCCTATCTCACTCGCACTCACACTCAGTTTTCTGTTTTTGGTTTACTGTTATCTGTCTTCAATGGCGTGCAATAATAAGCGAGTATTTAAGGCGGACATACAGACAGACATATGGAATGAACGAAAGTTTAAGTTCCGCCACACACATTCCGGAATTCCGAAGATGTGTGTTCCACTACGGAACCCTAAAAAGCAAATAAAAAACCCTTACCTTCAATAGCCATTTCCAAATGTTCTTTCATACTCTTCAATTCATTTGCTAGCTTCTCGCTTTCTCCCTCCCACGTATCTCTATCAACTTTATACTTATTGTCTATCTCTCTCTTCTCTTCGACGAGGCGCTTATTGCTGTCCTTTTCGCTCGTCAATTCAGCTTGTAGCGTTGTTATTAGTTTGTCCTTCTCGGATATGCCGACTCGGAGAGTCTTAGCTTCCATTTCTACCAATTTTAGTAGTTCTAATTTTGCCCTAAGGAAAGAAAAATTAACGTAAATTAAACTCTATTATAATAAATAATAATAAATAAATATCTTGGACATTCGTGAGGAAACCTGCACGCTTCAATTTTGAGGCATGTATTGTACCCACTGTCCATTATAAGTGGCGACGGGCTCACCCCCCGTCACACTGGACAGAGTTTCGGTACTACTGGTGAAACGTGGATGCTCTGAGATTTCAGAACATCTCTGAATACCCCCTCGGGGAATATAGTCGTGAGCATATACATACATCTTGGACATTGTCACACAAATTATCTAGTCACATTTAAAGTACCAGAATCTAGCCTGGATTTGTGTTATGATGACTAGACAACGATATAGAATACATATATAGATCCAAACATCCATAACTCAATGACTCGGGATTCGAACCCGCGACCCTCGGCACAGCAGGCAGTTTCACTACAGACTGTGCTATCGGGCCGTCAACATACTGCCAGTTGCTCGTACGTTCTATAAAGTTAATCCGTTATTAAATCTCTTGCTGTCACTTTTTGTCTTGTTGACGTAGTAAAAGCTACCAAGATATTTAATGGAGGATTAACTTTAATGAACGTACGTGCAACAGACTGACTGTAATCTAAATAAACAAAGATTCAATTTTATTTAATAGTCTTCTGACTTAACGAATAATTACACCGCCATTTGAAGGAACTATCTATAAACTGCTTAACGTGTTTACCGAAGCATGGAGAAGCTCGAGATGAAATATACTTACTTCAGATCAACAATCTGCATCTGCAACGGTTCTATGCACTTGGACTTCTCCTGGACTTCGCCTAGCTTCTGCTGCAGGCTGATGATCTTGTTCTCCAGCCCCTTGTTCATCTTTTTGACGTGGTCGAGGGATATACTTACTTCAGATCGACAATCTGCATCTGCAACGGTTCTATGCACTTGGACTTCTCCTGGACTTCGCCTAGCTTCTGCTGCAGTCTGATTATCTTGTACCCAAGTCCCTTGATCAGCTTCTTGACGTGGTCCAGGGATACACTCACTTGATATCAACAATCTGCGTCTGCAATCGTTCAATGCACTTGGACTTCTCCGAGATTCTGCTGTAGACTGATGATCTTGTTCTCTAGCTCCTTGTTCAGCTTCTTGACGTGGTCGAGGGATATACTTACTTCAGATCAACAATCTGCATCTGCAACGGTTCAATGCACTTGGACTTCTCCTGGACTTCGCCTAGCTTCTGCTGTAGGCTGATGATCTTGTTCTCCAACCCCTTGTTCAGCTTCTTGACGTGGTCGAGACTGCGCGCCTCTATACGCAGCCGCTTGTACTGCCGGCGGGCTAGGAACCGACGTATCTGGGAAGAAGGAAGAAGAAACGTTATTGGTTATGAGCGAAGTAGGTGATGGAAACTGTCGAACGCAGCGCAAACTGTGGCAGAAATTTGCACATTCTCCACCCAAAAAATTTCCAAGCATTCTCACTCAAAACGAAATCGCAAAAACTACAAAGACTAAAAACTGAAAATGGCATGGATGTTTCTATTGGCAACTATACTTCATTCCAAATAAGGACGACGAGATTTTCCGATTCCTATTTAGCTTTCTGGCTAATTCTGATTACCAAATGTAATTAATTTATTGGATACATATACTATCCGACATATCTTGGACGTTACTAAAGCTGTTCTAAGAATAAGTGAGAGGAAGTGTTTCAAATCTCGGTTTCTGTAATGCAAAATAGCCTTAATTTCGTTGCTGTTTTGAATGAAGTCGATTATCGCAATTCAACCTCCAAAAGTGTGAAAACGGGAGTGTAAGTATGGATGGGAATTTTGTAGCGAAAAACGGAGATTTCAGCTAGTTAGGTATAATAGCGTAGCATATGCTCACAACTATATTCCCTGATGGGGTAGTCAGAAATATTCTGAAAACTCAGGATGTAGGTTTTCATTTAGATATTATAATATTTTTAATACTCTAATATTTCTAAATTTCGTGTCACGCTGCCAGCACGTGAAAGAATAAAAGAGGGAGACTATGTAAAGGAAGCTTTCATATCTAATGACTCGGTTCATTTTTGTTTGCACGTGCGCCGTTGTGAGAGTGCGAATAACTTTGCACCGTATTGTGATGCAGAGCGAGTCGCTATTTCAAATTAAAGATTGAAAAAGTCGGGCGGCGAGCGGGATTCGAACACACGACTGCCTATCCGGGGCATGCTCCACTCCAACAGAGCTGTCGGCGCCCCGCAGGCCACGACGAAATTTTCAATCTAAATCATCGTCTTTAACGGACGTCAGCGCCATCTACCAGAGTCTATGCAAACTACTGACTCACAAGTCTAATGTTACAATTAAAATTTATGCGATATAGATGTCACACCTTACTCCAATCGAATTTATTGATTTTACATGTATGCCATGTTAACTTACCATGTTCATGTAAAAGTTTTCAAAGTGATTCTTCTGTACGGGTAGTAGTAGTATTTATTCTGTGGCTACGCTACAGAAAGAGCATTGCCCAGCAGTGGGTAAAGAATTAAACATATACTTACAGCAGCTTGTGCGACGACAATTTGTCGCTTCATCTTCATGGCTTTCTGTCTCGCGAGGTAGCCGCGTGCATAGCGCTGCACCGTGATCATCTGAAAACAAAAGTATTTTAATGAATAAACATACTAATTTGTAGTAACTACATCTAAAACTTCGGCGCAAGGTGGCGACTTCCACAATTTTGAAAAAAAATACAAAATTTTGGTAAACTATTAAACTTTTTTCCTGAACAATTATAAATTGCCCTATCTCCTGTTTTCGGCTTGACGTCGAGTTTTGGGATACAGTGTATAATGGAAGTGACGTCATAATTACGTATTTTCAGACAAATCATTACGACGAAACAAGCATCTGTTTTGCATGAAAGAGAAGATGATAAAAAACGTTTTTCAATCGCATAAAACTTTTTTCTATTTGATTGTTAAATTTCGTTTGAACATCTTGTTTTTAAAATTAGCGCCTATTTTATTTTTGTAATTCGGTATAAGATATAAATTTCCAGGATCTGTCATCATCCCGCCGCCCCTGTCGTCAGGATACGGGACACAGGGCTGTAAAATCTGGACAGTTAGCAACACTACTCACCGCCCTGATGAGTCGCTTGTCCTTATACAACCTCCTGGCTAGCACTCCCCTGGCCCTGGCCTGCAGCCCTATAGCCAGCGCCCGCAGCCTGAGGTACTTCTTACGCGCGAGCCAGCCCCGCACCGTCTTCTGGATCTTGACAGCGGCGCGGTTACGACGGACTTCGTGGGCTTTCCTGTTGAAAAATAGTACAATGTTGCTCAAACACGAGGCTGAATTGCAGCACGAGCCGAAGGCGAGGGCGTAATGGAACCGAGAGTGTAATGAGCAATGCTGATGCGATTTATACGTTTTTTTAACACATTTGCGAGGAAAAATAAAAAAAAAATCACAAATAGCTTTAGACAAAAGTTATGTGTTCATCTACTTTAAAACCACTGTGTACTTAAAAACATGTAAAATTGTGAATGTATCGTTAGCAAACCTTTAAATAAATTAAATTAAATATTTTTGAAAAATAGCACTCGCATTTCTTGTTTAGCACACTGTGCGCCTGTGGTCGAGACCAAAACAAGATTCTTAAAATGTATTCATTGCTGAAATAAGAAGAAATCATTTTTGCCTCAAAACGTGTGAATAACTAGATTTTAACTATCAAAATAATGATATTGTTTCAATATAATTATTTTGTTATAAATCAGTTGGAGTGTATGAGGTTTTGCGTTTATTCACTAACACGTTGTATATGAAACTAAATTAAATAGCAAAAAAATTTATTCTGGGCATTTGGGTCTAGCAGGTTCGCATTTTGTATGGAACAGCTGTTTCTTTTCGCGATTCCGATGTCAGTCCCATAGAGAAAGTTCGGCGTTAAATCCCACCTAAGCACTCTTTCTTGTAATATACGCATGGTAACTCACCGCCTAGCCAGGAACCCTCTGGCCCTGGCCTGCAGCCCCCTCAGAGCCCTGGTCAGACGCAGGTATTTCCGTCGAGCCACGAACCGACGCACGCAGCTTTGTACACGCACGCAGTATAGACGCTGGATGTCAGCTCTTATCTTTTCTAGGTATGCCACCTGTTTGAAAAAAAATAACAATTAGAAATGCTAAAAAGTTATTTACTTTAGCTTTCCCATTTAAAGTAGAAAAAATTTACAATATAATGATGTTATAATACAATTTACAACATATTGTAGATAATTATAGTTTAATACATGAAGTGTCACCCCGGTCCACTGTGCCCTTTATGTAACCCCGGTCCACTGTGCTCTTTATGTCATGCCGGTCCAATGTGCCCTTTATGTCACCCCTGTCCACTGTACCCTGCAGCACGTCTATGGGCTAATGATGATCACACACCTGTCCAGCCCTGAAGAAGATCTTGCTGGCTCCGAACTGGAACATGTCTGGGTCCCTCAAGGGTTTGACTAGTATCCTTAAAGTCACCCCGGTCCACTGTGCCCTTTATGTAACCCCGGTCCACTGTGCCCTTTATGTCACCCCGTTCCACTGTGCCCTTTATGTAACCCCGGTTCACTGTGCCCTTTATGTCACCCTTGTCCACTGTGCCCTTTATGTCACCCCGGTCCACTGCGCCCTGCAGCACGTTTATGGGCTAATGATGATCACACACCTGTCCAGCCCTGAAGAAGATCTTGCTGGCTCCGAACTGGAACATGTCTGGGTCCCTCAAGGGTTTGACTAGTATCCTTAAAGTCACCCCGGTCCACTGTGCCCTTTATGTAACCCCGGTCCACTGTGCCCTTTATGTCACCCCGTTCCACTGTGCCCTTTATGTCACCCCGGTCCACTGTGCCCTGCAGCACGGTTATGATGATCACAAACATATCCAGCCTTGAAGAAGATCTTGCTAGCTCTAAACTGGAACATGTCTGGGTCCCTCAAGGGTTTGACTAGTATCCTTTATGTCACTCCGGTCCACTGTGCCCTTTATGTCACCCCGGTCCACTGTGCCCTTTATGTAACCCCGGTCCACTGTGCTCTTTATGTCATGCCGGTCCACTGTGCCCTTTATGTAACCCCGGTCCACTGTGCTCTTTATGTCATGCCGGTCCAATGTGCCCTTTATGTCACCCCGGTCCACTGTGCCCTGCAGCACGTTTATGGGCTAATGATGATCACACACCTGTCCAGCCCTGAAGAAGATCGTGCCGGCTACGAAATGGAACATGTCTGGGTCCCTCAAGGGTTTGACTAGTATCCTTAATGTCACCCCGATCCACTGTGCCCTTTATGTCACCCCGGTCCACTGTGCCCTTTATGTCTCCCCGATCCACTGTGCCCTTTATGTCACCCCGGTCCACTGTGCCCTTTATGTCACCCCGGTCCACTGTGCTCTTTATGTCACCCCGGTCCAATGTGCCTTTTATGCCACCCCGGTATACTGTGCCCTGCAGCACGTTTATGGGCTAATGATGATCACAAACCTGTCCAGCCCTGAAGAAGATCTTGCTGGCTCCGAACTGGAACTTGTCCGGGTCCCTCAAGTGTTTGGCTAGTATTTTCGCGCAGGTGCCCTTTATGTCACCCCGGTCTACGTCCTTATGGGCACAGAGCAGACGGTACCTGCAAATAAGGGTCGCCGTCATTACACGCAGTTGATTATCTGGTATTTATACAGGGTTCCCTATGTTCGAAAGTCAACATTAAGGGCTATCTATAGAAAAACTATAGATAGCCCTTAATGTTGACTTTCGAACATAGGTCATATGATGTCACAAAAGCTATTTTTAATCGTAGGCGATGATGGAACTATATTACTATTATTTATACAAGGTGTTACAAAAGTAAAAAAAAACATTTAAAACTTTTAAGGGGGTGGTTTAGACCATCAAACTGAACAACTTTCAATATGGTACCAAGATCAAAATCGCGAAAAAAAAATCAGCTATCCCATACATTTAGCTCGAGAAGATTTGTGGTTTAGTATGGAACATCAGATTTTTTTTCGCGATTTCCATATTGGTCCCATAGTGAAAGTTGTTCTGTTTGATGGTCTTAACCACCCTCTTAAATGTTTATTTGTATTTTTGGAACACCTTGTATATGGTATAATTTAGGGGTTCCCGATATTTTACTGCGAAAATCATCAAGATTAAAATAAATTATACAGGTTTTTAAAAACTGTTCTACGTTAATCACTGATGTCTAAGGACTCTATAGAAAATGTATATTTTATGTTCCATTACATATAGTGCAAGAAAAAACGAAAACAAAAATTAATATTTAAATATCCCGCGAAAACGCTATTACTGACAATGTACGTGGCTACAAGCAGGTGACGTCACGATGACGTAAACTTTGTACGACACTCACATTCTACAAGCAACTGTTTACAAGCAGTTGACGTCATCAAACATTCGGCCAATCACAGTCGTTTACGATCACGTCGATTTTCTCTTAAAATATTCAGTATTTTTCTGAACTGACTAAACAGTTGGTTTCCAAAATTCATATTCAATACGGATGCCATCACTAGATTCTTTATTTTACATGATGTCAAATACCCTATTATTGCTTCTCTTTTTTCACTTCCCAGATAAATAGGCTGATGAAGATGATGATGATGATGATGATTTCTTACTTTCTTTACACTTACCTATGGAAGAAGTCTTGGTAGAGCCATCTCGAAGGGAAGCCAGCGGCTGATATCCTGATGGTTTCTAGCACACCGCATGCTCTGCAAGTTATAATTTACTTAGATGATAATCTGCTTTCATTTATAGTTAACTTACTGTCTCCATATACTGTGCTTCGTCATGATTAGATATTGTGCCTACACTCCATTCAAAATAGCAGCGAAATTTTAAGGCTATTTTGAATTACAGAAACAGAGATTTGAAACACTTACTCTCACTTATTATTAGAACAGCTTTAGTACCGTCCAAGATATGTCAGATAGTATACAGGCTCCAACTTAATAGGCTGACACTTTTTTAAGAGAATGATCAGACCATCAAACTGAACAACTTTCTCTGTGGGATCTAAATCAGCTGTCCCATAGAATTGGGTCGAGTAAGATTTCAGTTTAGTGTGGAACAGCAGATTTTTTTTTTCGCGTTTTCGACATTGGTCCCATAGAGAAAGTTGTTCAGTTAGATGGTCTTATCATGCCCTTAAAAAAGTGTCAGCATATTAAGAAGGTCCCTATATGTATTCAATAAATTAATTACAATTGGAAATCAGAATTGGCCAGAAAGGAAAGAAAAGGCCAGAGATAAGAATCGGAAAATCTCGTCGTCCTTATTTGGAATGAAGAATAGGTTGCGAAATATGATTTTTTGTTGTTGAGAAGACGAGAGCTGGAGATACGAGTATGACAATAAAACCACATATTTTACAATCAAACACTAAAGTCCGGCCGCTGAACGATTGCGTTTGACAGTTACCATACAATTTTAAAAAACTGAATGAAAACTATAAATGCCGATCATTATTTAGTAGCTTTTTAAACTTAAAAGGGCAGCTAGTGCCCTGTGTACTAGAGTGAGCACAGGTAAACAATATTTTCATTCAGTTTTTTACAATTTTATGGTAACTGTCAAACGCAATCTTTCAGCGGCCGGACTTTAACTGTCCATCACGGGCAAAAACGAATATGTCACTCACCTTAGTTGATTGACAGCTCTTGCAGAATCAAACTCGAAGGGTTGTTTAGTATCGTTCGGTTTGATACACCTAACGTAGTGAGGGGTCGTGGCTGACAGGGTTGTCATCAACGCAGAGAGGGAAGCCCTGAATTGTGCCCCGACTGTCTGTTTGCCCGGCCCTGACGCTCGGCGGGGTGGTTGCTGTGGAAAAAAGTTATCTGTTATCTATTCTATTTTTATTATCTATGTTCTTGCTCTCTGCTTTATGTTATGTCCATAGACTGAGCCATACCAATTGTAAAGTGTCCACTTTTTTTGACGATTAGGTTTGAGTGTGTGGTGTCAAGTAGTATGGACAAAAGGCACCAAGTGACATATGGCCTTATGTTTACGGTCACTTTTCACACACACTAGCTCAAAAAGAAAGTGGACAGCCGTATAAACAAATATCTATAGTTCCATCTCCTTCTACTATTAAAGGTACGTCATAAGACAAAAGAGACTAACTACAATCGTAAATTTATGCGGACTCTATGGAGATCCTTCCTCTGCGGTTATGTCTAATGTGTTGGAGTTGAGACTTCACAATAAAATATTATAATATAAATACCATAAATACGGTGTTTTACGAATTAAAGCATGGTGTCAGAAAAAAAAGTAGAATGAGTAATTCAGTAATACTAGATACATCACAGGCGCAAGGCGTAATAATGCAATCCAATAGCCTGCGTCCCATGTCGACTGACGGTTGCATATCGGAAAAATGGAGGATATGGAAACAGAAATTCGAAATTTACTTTGACGCGAATGATTTAGAAAAAATATCCAACGCAAGGCAAGTAGCTATTTTCCTGAATTTAATCGGAAATTTTTGGTCTACTGTGGTCTTTTGGAAAGACCAGAAAGCTTTTAAATTGACTCGATGATATATGAGTAATATTCTTTACATGTGGTCTTTTCCGGTCTACTCGAAAGACCAGACTTTTTCTCTCAAATTTAGATCACAATCGACTTTTAATGCTATAAAACCTCAAAAGAACATTAAAAACAACTGGTCTACTCGGTCTACTCAGTAGACCAAACGCAAAAAACTTACAGTAAGACTAGCAACAGGCACAGTAGGTGTTGTTCTTCGTCTCGAAGGCGGAGGAAGCGTGGAAGTCTGGTCTACTGGTCTATCACCAGCGAACATCGCGTGTATGAGTCGGCAGCTGGTCGCGGATTTGATGCACTCTAACTGTTCTTCTGATACTGTGTCGCGATTCTTTTCTAGGAACCCTCCTGATTGGTATTCAACGTTGTCGGCGAAATGTTTTATTATGAACGCTGTGGACAATTTTGTTATGTTATTGACTGTAGGATTTACTGTAGAGAAAAGAAAAGGTTAAAATTATACCTACTATTGATTCGTAGTATGTTGCACCTTAAAAACAAAGAAAAACTTCTGTTCCATAGGAAATTTTAAAGCCGTTTTAACGAGATATGAATCTAGGTATGGGAAATCGAAAATGGATGGATTTTCAAATATACAACGTGTTAATGAATAAGCGCAAAACCTCATACACCCCAACTAATTTTTAACGAAATAATTCGATTGAAAATATTTTATTTATTAATTAATTAAAATTTTCTTTTTTTTATTTTATTAATTAAAATTTAAGGTTTATTCCGTTTTTAAGTTTTCATGCAAAAACCATTTATTATTTCAACAATGAATAATAGCGCTAGCATGCTCTTTAATACATTTATAGAATCTTGTTTTGGTAGTAAGTCTCTCACCCTGAGTGTACCTGTGCGGTGGGTTGACGTCGAGTTCAGTAAATTTTAAGTATACAAACAAATTATTTAATATTTTGAAAAAATGTAACTAAAGTGTTGAAACCTTGAGAATTCGATTCTGCTCTCGATTCTAAACAAAACTACTTTCTAGTTTTGCGTTTATTCATTAACACGTTGTATACGGGAGTTTGAACTTAACTTTTTTCTTTGAATCTTAGCCTGAAAGTTGTTTTTTTTTTTTTTTTTTATTATTTCTTTAACGGCTCTGGATACTAGTCCTATTGAGCCATTCTTAATTTTTTCTTTATATTCTTTATTTTTTGATGAGGGGATGATTGATGAAGATGAATCTGTGGTCGATTTCGTAAGCTCGCGCGTTGCCGCCAAAATGACCATGTACGAGTTAACTTGAACCAAAACTTATTTTCTGTTATCGTATTTATTTGAGATTCCTGTTACGTCGGTCGCTTTCCGCAACTGTTTGGTACACAATCCGCACGAAATTATGTCACAAATATCACTAAAACCAATTTTTTTACAAAATTTCAAATAACACGAAACACAGAAAGAGCAATGGCGCCAAGCAAACTCCCCTGAAAGTTGTTCTATTTGATCTGGAGTTGCCATGTTTTTCTATTGCTATCCTGTTTGAATTAGAGGGGAGTCGGATATTTCTTTTTCATACTTATTTAGACAGATTATGTCATCCCCCGGGCTCGCTGGACTTCATCGTCTAAAGTCCGGCCGCTGAAAGATTGCGTTTGACAGTTACCATAAAATTGTAAAAAACTGAATGAAAACTATAAATGCCGATCATTATTTAGTAGCCAAAGAGAATGGAATCACTACGTTTTAAGAGACGGCACTGTCTAACTAGCTTCGAAATTCTAAAATAGTATGAAGCGTGTCTAGTGTTTTCTACCACAACAATAACACTTAAAAATGCAGTTCTACCAACCTAAAGAACATGAAAAGCTTGACAACGTCAAGTTGACGTAACTAGTGCGGAGACACCTTCGTCATTGTCACATTATCGATATTCGATCGAAGTGATGTGCGTTATTTATCGATATCGAGATCTTAATTAGGCGAGTGGCGGCGAGGCGACGTAATTTAATAACTATTTACTAATAAAACAACAAAAAGAAAGGTAATCAATTTTATTATAAAATTGTTAATTTGCGTAGGTAATAGGAAAGATACGTAGGTATTTAAACGTACCTATTTAGTTTAGTGAAACTACGTGTTAATGAATAAGCGCAAAACCTCATACACCCCAACTGATTTAGAACAAAATAATTAGATTGAAACAATAATTTCATTATTTTTATACTTAAAATTTAAAGTTATTCGCATTTTAAGTTTTGAGGCAAAAATGATTTGTTATCATTTAAGCAATGAATGAAAGCGCTAACGTGTTCATGGACACATTTTAAGAATCTTGTTTATGTAGTAAGTAGGGTGAGAGTGCCCGAGCGGTGGGTTGAGATCGAGTTCAGTAAATTTTAAATTTTACAAACAAATTATTTAATATTTTGAAAAAAAAATTACCTGTTTTGAAAACATGATAATTCGATTCTGCTCTCGATTCTAAACCAACTACTTTCTAGTTTTGCGTTAATTCATTAACACGTTGTATACAGGGTCCTTTTTTAAATGCTGACACTTTTTCAAGAGGATGATGAGACCATCAAACTAACAACTTACTCGATGGCACCAACATCGAAATCGCGAAAAAAAATCAGCTGTTCTATACAAAACTACAAACCTACTTGAGCCAAATGTATAGGACGACAGATTTTTTGAGTTGTTCAGTTTGACGGTCTGATCATTCCCTTAAAAAAGTGTCAGCATACTAAGAAGGACCCTGTATAACCCCCGACGCAAAAAGAGGGGTGTTAGACGCAAAAATTTTATTTATCTACGGGTGGTTCAGACCATCAAACTGAACAACTTTTGCTATGCAAGCAAACATTAATTCGTAAAAAAAAATCGGTCTTATATATTTGAGTCTAGTAGGCATTGCAGTTTAGTTTGGAACAACAGATATTTTTTTGCGATGTCAGGTTTGCTCCCGTAATAAAAGTTGTTCAGTTTGATGGTCTGAACCACCCGTAGATAAATAAAATTTGTTTACGCCATTTGTATATTTCTATTCTTTTATATTACACGTAAATCCAAAGAAATATCACCACGGGACCTTTGTTTTTAACTAAGTAGAAATTGCGAACTATTTTCAGAAATATTAAATTTTAGTACAAACTTTACACAGTGTTTGTAAACTCATAACCTAAAACAAACAATAAAAATAAAAAAAAATAAAGAAATCCCATTAAAATAAACATTTTAGTACTAACAACTAAAAATACGAAATTTAGTTGAATTCGTTTATAAAGTATAATTAATAACATTTTTTTCGATCTAGCATAAAAATTGCTTATTATAATTTATTTCCTTTTGACCTGTATTTTTACTGAGCTACGCATGCGAACTACAACTTTGAACACATTTAGTATCGCGCTAATCATTTGACAGCCCTTAGGCCGAGATTCAGAGACGTTTTTTAAGTTATAGTTCGAACTCCCGTATGTCAAACATACATACATGTACCCATACATTTTCGCCACGCTTAGCTCACGCTAAGACTAAAAAAATCGTCTCTGAATCTCAGCCTTAGAGACGATTTTTAAGTCTTAGGCTGTGATTCAGATACGATTTTTTTAGTCTTAGCTCGAGCTAAGCGTGGCAAAAATGTATGGATTTTGACATACGGGAGTTCGAGCTAAGACTTAAAAATCGTCTCTGAATCTCGGCCTCAGTTCGAACTCCTGTATGACAAAATCCATACATTTTCGCCCTAATTAGTTCAAACTAAGACTAAAAAAATCTTTTCTGAATCTCGGCCTCAAAGCCGTTTTAACAGATCGCTCAGACGTTAGAGGCTGTCAGTCGCACATAGTAAATAAGTCAAGTTTAGTGCGATACGGAATTTAACACAGTTGATTAGAACTGAGATTGAACTTCGATGCTTTAAATTAACACGATCGGTGCCCTAGACTAATTTCACATGGCGGTGAGTTTGAATAAGGTGTCACAGGCCACCAGGCCTCCACCCGAACGGTTATTTAACAAAAACTTAGTCTAGGTGAAAAGTTATTATTCGAATAGTGATATGGTTTTTAAACACTTTAATCTTGCTTATATGATTCCACCGTTTCCTCCGTTTCTTCCGTTGTGGTTTCTTTGATTGGTTTTTTATGGCCTGAGTGACAATTTCCCTTAGGAGCTCTGATTTCATGTCATCAAGTTGTATACTTGTAGTTGTCAACGTTTTTAACGCACGTGCTTCGCTAACGCTTTTTCCCGCTTTGACATCAGTGGTTGTGGATGGACGGTTGAAGATTTTTCTGAAAGCAAAAAGAAAACGATTTTATTTCATAAAGCTAGTAAGTCGCTCTGAGCTTTTTAGCAGTTGTACATATAATTTGGTTCTAGATTGGCAGTTTTAGAAATGGTTATAGATACCAAATTATAATAAAGTTTCCATAATGGAATTAGTTACGTTTCAGTTTTCGATTACCTATAGTTTTAGGTGGATAAACTTTTGCGATCGAGAACTCTGCATAAGATCACCACTATCCTTTTGTCGCCTTCTCTTACACTTATGGGAAGAAATGGGATGTTCCACTTGAAGTCAAACCATCATAAGCCTTGCACTAAACGGTACAAATAACTGTCTTACCTTAGACGCCGATATATATAAATTACAAAAGGGGTTTTAGTGACAATCTCGCTATGGACCTCGCTACGGAAGTCTTTACACTAAGGACCTTCAATCACGACCGTGTTTACAAAAAGCAAGGGTGACCTATGTATTCTAAGTTACAAACAACTTAATATACCTACATCCTTCCTGTTACAAGATATGCCCACGATTTTGTTAAAAAAAATCTCCAAAATAAAGTAAGTAGAGAGCATCGGTCGGTGAAGCGTTGCGGAGAGGTATGAATACTCAATCATAGAGGTCCGGGTTCGAATCCGCACGGACGTTATGCCATGTACCAATGAGTTTCTAACTTATACTGGGTGGAACGTAACAAGGGTCTTTCCTTTTAAGGGTGTATTCAGACACTAAAACTAAACAACTTTCCCTAAGGAACATGGGTCGAAAAACGAAATAAATGTTTGGACCATAGAAACTACTACTACACTCGATTTATTTTTAATTCTTTGTTTGAGTCATAAATGAATTTTCTATAATTACAAACCTGCAACTCCTTGTGGCCTCTTTGTTGAAGAAGTTGTTTTGAAGTCCAAGCCCGTAGCAGAAGTAACTACAAAAATGTCAAGATTAATTCACATTCTTATTCATGTAAACTAATAATATTATGATGACATCAATAGAAGCTTCGCTTAGCTTATGATGACATCAATAGAAGCAAGACTTGGAGGATAGATTGGTGCTGGTTTGAAATATATGGCAAATTGGGAGGGGGGGGGGGAGGTTTAATGCTCTGCAGTGGATTGATTAGTGGGAAAGATGATAATAATCGATTGTTCTAACATGTGTAATGTTGATTTAATATTTATAATTTCCTTCTAAACGTACGTATTTACATAAAATTTTCTTAAAGTACGAAAATTTTGTCAGTAGCTATTTTAATTTAATCAAAGGTGTTTAGGTATGTAGACAGACCACACATAGACCTTCTAGTTGAGCCAAATTTAATATGATTTCATACAAACAACTACAATAAAGTACACTATGAATAGTCTCCTGTTTCTTCAACACGACGACGACGTCCCGAAAGAAGTAGATAGTAAACATTCGAAATCAGGGGCAGTGGGTTCTGGAGAGGATGAAATGACTATGATTTTCAATTTATAGACCTTCTAGTTGAGTCAAATTCAATTAATGCCTTATTAATTTAATTTATTTAATGCTTGATGCTATTTGGTTTACGATAAGCGAAGTATTCTTGCTTTAATACTATCATGTAGATATAGCAGCATAAATATACGCTCACGACTATATTTCCCTAGGGGGTAGTTATATAGGGGGGATATTCTGAAACCTCGAAACATCCACGTTTCACTAGTAGCACAGAATAGGTAATAGTATTTACCTATAGTTCTACATACTAGTAGGTAGTACTGAAACACTGTCCAAAGGGACGGGAAATGAGCCCGTCGCGTCGGCACTTATAATGAACAGAAGGTACAATACATACCTCGAAATTGAAGCATACGGGTTTCCTCAAGCTGTTTTCCTTCACAGAAAAGCCAGTGGTGTTACAATTCGTACTTAAATTCCATAAAATTCATGGGTACGAGTCGGCCTGGACGGGGATCGAACCATCGCCTCCCGAACGGCAGGAATGGTATTCGTCACTGAACTAACACGGCATGTAGATGTCTAATCGCATTATTGTATATTATTTCCAATATTCGAACATATAACTAGTTAATACTAAAATTACTAAGCACTTTATACTTACCGGTCTAGGTCTCTTCTTGCGAACAAAATGTCATTGGACTTTCTCCTTAAGCCGCACACTTCACATTTCTGAGTCGATTATCCCATTTTATAAACAATTTGGATAAAATGCGCAGAAAATTTCATCAAAATGTTATCAAACACGCCGCGCCATTTTGTTTTGACAAATACATTAGCGCGCAATGCTACCAATAACTAAATTCAATTTCTTTTTTTAATTTTGATTGATTCGACTCGTTTAAAAATCTACTTTTTCGGAGACAATGATTGAACTTGCCTAACATTATTTTTGGCAAGCTTACGTGCTTGGCAGGTTGGTAGCAAATTCTAGACTTGCTTAGTACAACTAAAACTTTGTTCTATCTGTCGAGCGACTGTTAGTAGCTTTTTGAACTTAAAAGGGCAGCTAGTGCCCTGTGTACTAGAGTGAGGACAGGTAAACAATATTTTCATTCAGTTTTTTACAATTTTATGGTAACTATCAAACGTAATCTTTCAGCGGCCGGACTTTAGTGTTGTGAATGGTCGCCGCTGTTGATCCTGGTTCACAGGAGTTACAGCGGTGGAAATGAGTGGAGGGCCCTTGCCCGTTAAAAAAAAAATTTTAATAACAAAGGACAATATCCAATTTGTTAAATAAAATTGCGATATTTTTTGTCTCTTTTGTGTCGATATAACTTCCATCGTTCAAAGAAGTCTGATAGAAGGTACTTTACTTACCAGCATTCCCGAACCGTGGTTTCAAGAAGTGCGGGTATTTAGCGCATTTGTCGTGCAGCTTCGAGACGAAGCCCTGGTCGGAGCCCTGCGGCACGCGGCACTCCTCGTCGAGCAACGCCAGGACGCCGAGCTTGTCTTCTATCAGGTCTATGCATGGCTGGTTGTCGTAGAAATCTATCATCTTCCATGATATCTCTTCCTGTGGGATTTATTATTTGATTAAAGCTAATTCTTAGTTTTGAGTGAAATTAGTCACTTTCATACAAATGCGAGACAGGAATTACGCCATTGCTTTCATTTTCCACCACACTTCCTACCACGCGGGGTTGAGGTTAAAATTGGTACGGGTCAGGGAGTGGCCGTACTTTATTTAGTCTTAGACAATATAACTAGGCACAAGCCTTGCGGAAGCATTTCCCTTCTGCCACGTTACAAGATCAATTGATCATGTGCATTTACATACAATTTTATACCCTATCACTAAACGAGACAGCCTATAATTGCGGAACAATACCTTCAAACTAGTCGCGTTCGGGGTTCACACGAGACTATTTTTAACAACCAATATTAGAATCTAAAGTAATGGAATAAAATCCAAAGTTGCGGATTTCATGCTACCTCGTCCCCCGCTAAAAGCAGAAAGTTTGTTAGTGGTTTTACACGCGTAACTCGTCCATAGTTGTATTGTCTAAGTATGTAGTACTAGATACTATATCTTATTATCTTATACAGTGTTAGGGCTGAACGTTTCTGAGATTAAAATTCATGATATACAACGTGTTAATGAATTAACGCAAAACTAGAAAGTAGTTTGTTTAGAATCGAGAGCAGAATCGAATTATCATGTTTTCAACATAGGTATTTTTTTTGGAAATATTAAATAATTTGTTTGTAAAATTTAAAATTTACTGAACTCGATCTCAACCCACCGAAAGGGCACACTCACAAACCAAGATTCTTAAAATGTATCCATGAGCACGTTTGCGTTTTAATTTATTGCTGAAATGATAACAAATCATTTTTGCCTCAAAACTTAAAATGCTAATAGCTTTAAATGTTAACTATCAAAATAATGAAATTATTGTTTCAATCGAATTAATTTGTTGTAAATCAGTTGGGGTGTATAAGATTTTGCGCTTATTCATTAACACGTTGTATTTAAGTTTTCAAGCACGTCTTTCGTTGGGTCTGCGCGTACCCAGTAAAAAGAACAACTAACCTTAATATATTCGTCCTGCTCTAGCTTGAAGACGTGTGAATTGAACTGCTGCTGCAACTTCTCGTTCGCGTAGTTGATGCAGAACTGCTCGAACGAATTTATTTCGAATGTCTCGAACCCGTAGATGTCCAGTACACCTGCAATAATATAATACAGTGTATGAACTTAAATGATTTACATACTTTAGTCACGTAAGTTACGTAGTCGCCTTTTAAGATTTCAATGGATAGAATTTTATTAATAGCATAGCATATGCTCACGACTATATTCCCCGACGGGGTAGTCAGAGATATTCTGAAAACTCAGAACATCCACGTTTCACCAGTAGTACCGAAACTCTGTCCAGTGTGATGGTGGGTGAGCCCGTCGCCACTTATAATGGACAGTGGGTACAATATATGCCTCGAAATTGAAGCATGCAGGTTTCCTCACGATGTTTTCCTTCACCGAAAAGCCAGTGGTGTTACAAATCGTACATAAATTCCGAAAAACTCATTGGTACGAGTCGGCCTGGACGGGGATCGAACCATCGCCCGGCAGGCAAGGTTACTCGCCACTGGACCACCACGGCGAAGTTTATTAATCGAATTGATTGATTCTACATGTATGCCATGTTAGCTTAATCAAATTAAAGATTGAAAATGTCGGCGGCGGCGGCAGCGATGATTCGAACCCACGACCTGCCTATCCGGGGCATGCTCTACTCCAACAGAGCTGTCGACGCCCCGCAGGCCACGACGAAATTTTCAATCTATATCATCGTCTTTAAGGGACGTCAGCGCCATCTACCAGAGTTTATGCAAACTACTGACTCACAAGTCTAACGTTACAAGTTTATTAGCCGTGATTTTAGTCTGATGTACAATGTCTAATTTTAAAATTTGATTCATAGAAGATTTCGTTACACTAGCCGCCATTTTGTCAAATAGCAAAATGGTTTGTAATGAGAAGCCATGTTTTTTTATTGTTGCCGCAACCAAAGAAATCCTTAACGATCAATAGAGATTTTAAATCATCGCATACATCGAAATATTTGGAAGTAATTTGTAGATTACTGAATCAAAATGAAAATTTGTAATTGGCCATTCTGTTAAAACTGTAAATTAATAACGCTGTAGATTTTTCAAATAAATAAAATAAGATTGACTCAGCAGCGTTATAATTACTTCGGACTTACAGCGCGCGACGTATGCGACGTTGCCGTCTGGCGCGAGTGGCAGAAATCAAACAAGCGCATCGCTTACGAAGCGACAACGTGAAGGTGCTTAGGCCCTTAGATCAAAGTATAATTAATGGATAGGGCAAAAGCACGTTAAGTTGAAGCACACAACTAGTGCAATTGGGTATTTGACTACACACAATATATTTTATTTTTATCTTCTCAATAAAAAAAAGGTTAAAAATAACGCTAAACTCCCATTTTCATTGAGTTTTTAGCTTGAATACTATTTTTAATAACAAGATAAATTTTAAAAAGTAATGAAATGTTGATGACGGCACAACTCAGAATTGAGTACAAATTTCATACAAAGCGCACGTTTTGACGTCTGATAAAGAGTAGCTGATTTGACTAGTTGTCAAGTACCCTATTGTCTGTCATCTCGGTACAAATTTAAAGTATACCATTCATTTGTTTTGCCTCATTCTTCTAGATTGAAATCTAAGAGGAAGGATCTCTCTTTAAGACTAGAGTGAGCAATACCAATTGTAAAGTGTCCACTTTTTTTGACGTTTAGGTTTGAGTGTGTGGTGTCAAGTAGTATGGACAAAAGGCACCAAGTGACATATGGCCTTATGTTTACGGTCACTTTTCACACACACTAGCTCAAAAAAAAGTGGACAGCCGCATAACCAAAAATCTACCTATATAGTTCCATCTCCTTCTACTATTAAAGGTACGTCATAAGACAAAAGAGACCAACTACAATCGTAAATTCATGCGGACTCTAAGGAGATCCTTCCTCTTAGATTGAAATGTTCGCATAAGGCCTAGGTATACACTGTATCACGAAAAAGGCCTATCCATAAATTTTACTTTGATCTATAACTGAGCCGAGTGACGGAGGCCTGCTTTTACTCTTGAACGATTTTCTTTCATCCAACTCACCAATAAAGTGTTTCTTCGCGTGTCCAGTGTCAAGCGCCCTGTTGACAGCTCTGACGAGCCACGCGAACAGTTCGCCATACATTCTCTTAGCGAGCGCGTCCCTGGCGAAGGAAGCCCGCGGGGCGTCCATGCGCGACACTATCACCTCGTGCGCGGACGCGATGCGCCGGTGTGTGAGCCACCGGGATAGCTCGGGGACTGGGATGCCGAGGAGTGTGCATACTGCTTGTAGGTGCTTGTCGCTTTGCTGTGGAAAAGAGGTTTGTTGGAAAAAAGAGTACGAATAAAAAAGTAAAGTTTTAGAAACAAACAACAAGAGACGGTCAAAATTTAGTCCATAAAGTTATTATAAACCTGACAGGAGTAGAGGAACTGACATGAGTTGTCAAATGAAGCCGTTTTTGGAGGTTTTCAGGAGATTATCGGCAGGGTAAAACTTCGAGTTAAATAATAATAATAAATAAATATCTTGGACATTGTCACTCAAATTATCTAGTCACATTTAAAGTACCAGAATCTAGCCTGGACGTGGATGTTCTGAGGTTTCAGAATATCTCTGACTACCCCTTCGGGGAATATAGTCGTGAGCATATGCTTATGCAGAATCTAGCCTGGACTTGTATTATGATAACTAGACAACGATATAGAATACATATATAGATACAAACGTCCATGACTCTGGTACAAATATTCATATTCATCATACAAATATTTGTCCCTTACGGGATTCGAACCCGCGACCCTCGGCACAGCAGGCAGGTTCACTACCGACTGTGCTATCGGGCCGTCGTTCTGTGTATAATTCTGAATCTAACGTGACATCGTGGATAATTTAATGGAATAGTGTTAGTATATTTCACAAAATTATCTACGATTTCACTTTAGATTCACAATTATTCACAGAAACCGAATTTTTACTCTGCAATAGCATAGCATATGCTCACGACTATAGTATTCAGAGATATTCTGAAAACTCTGTACATCATGTTTCACCAGTAGTATCGAAACTCTCAGATACTTTTTCGGTAATCTCTCGTGACCCCCTGGCCCCTCAGCTATTCATTTTACGCCCTGAATATGACAGCGTTCAAACCTTCTAGGCACCCGGTCCATCATTCACGGGGGTGTTCAGTTTCATGGTCTGAAGCACCTCCTAAGCCAGCAATGAGCATCTTCGGAAGAGCTACAATTGACTACTTATAACTTGCCTATAACCCTTCTGATGCCATTACAGTATACAACGTGTTAATGAAATAACGCAAAACAAGAAAGTATTTTGTTCAGAATCGAGAGCAGAATCGAATTATCATGTTTTCAACAAAGGTAATTTTTTTCAAAATATTAAATAATTGGTTTGTCAAATTTAACATTTACTGAACTCGATCTCAACCCATTACATGGACACACTCGCCCTACTTACTACCAAAACAAGATTCTTGAAATGTATCAACAAGCACGATAGCGCTTTCGTTCATTGCTGAAATGATAACAAATCATTTTTGCCTGAAAACTTAAAATGCGAATAACTTTAAATTTTAACTATCAAAATAATTAAATTATTGTTTCAATATAATTATTTAGATATAAATCAGTTGGGGTGTACGAGGTTTTGCGCTTATTCATTAACACGTTGTATAAAGGCAAGGGCGTCGCCATGGGAGGGGGTGGGGGAAGAACTTTGGGAAACGACATTAAGGTGGTTGCAGAGTTGTCAATTTCGTACAAAAGTGTGACGCATAATTTTCTATTGATAATTTCAAAGCTCTATCTATCTTCGTAATTATATCATAAATTGCAAATGTTTTTTGTTACGCGGCATCTAGATTTTCTAAACAGTTTTTCCATATTTAAAATATTACTATTAATAATGACTAGTTACGCGTGTAATTCTACTAACAAACATTTCTGCCACTTTATGCGGGGGGCGAGGTAACACGAAATCCGCAACTTTGGATTTTATTCCCCATAACTTTAGATTCTAATTTTGAATGTTAAAAATCATGAAAAGTAGTCTCGTGTGAACCCCCAACTTTCTAAGTTCGAAGTTATTATTTCGCAATTATAGGCTGTCTCGTTTAGTGATAAGGTGTAAAATTGAATGTAAATGCACAAGATCAATTGTGCTTATACCGTGGCAGAGGGGAAATGCTACCGCAAGGCTAGTCCTTATAATAATTAGTCAAAGGTATTATGCGTCAAACTTTTGTATGAAATTGACAACTCTGCACCTTAACAACTACTCAACCTAATTAGACCATCACTCACACTAATGTAGGCGCCGTCCTGGTGGTCATCGCTGGGCGCGTCGGGGTCGAAGGTCGTCAGCTCGATGTTGCCCAGGTGCAGGATGGTCGCCAGCACCGTGAACATGTTCTGCTGCTCCGTCTCCGTCACACCTGCAAGTTAGTAGCATTTTTTAATATCTGCAGTAATATTTAACGAACGGAAAAATAAATTGTCGATTTGTAACACCACTGGCTTTTCGGTGAAGGAAAACATCGTGAGGAAACCTGCATGCTTCAATTTCGAGGCATGTAATGTACCCACTGTCCATTATAAGTGGCGACGGGCTCACTCCCCGTCACACTGGACAGAGTTTCGGTACTACTGGTGAATCGTGGATGTTCTGAGGTTTCAGAATATCCCTGACTATCCCCTCGGGGAATATAGTCGTTAGCATTTGCTTATGCTTGAAAGGTCAATTGGCAGTGAAAATACCTCTTGAGCCGTGGGTCGCGGGGTTTAGAACCAAATAAAGAACGTTTATATCATGTTTTGAAAGCCGCCTCAAAATTGGTTCAGTGCGTAGTTTACCTAGAATAAATTGAAAAATATTTCTGTTATTTTTCAATTTCAACGTTAACAAACAAAAACGGCTAAAAATCTTAACCATTATAAAACTGTAACAGAAGTGTGTCTGTACATTGAAGATATTTACATGAAAAAGATTACGATATGGTTTTTAGGTATCCCGGACTCCAAATCAACCTTTTTCAGAATTTTTTTCCGTCTGATTGTTTGTATATTTGAAACAGCATCACACAAAAACTACTTAACCGATTTTGATGAAACTTTTTTGTTTGATAGCTTATGATCTGACTTAAAATCTGGTATATAATTTGTGCGGATGAAGTCGCGGGTCAACCCTAGTTATCTATAAAATTACAAGTTTTGTAACAATATCACATTTTAAATACCTACGTGAGCTTCAAGATAGCCACTTACAAAAGATTGTGCAGGGTCGGCAAAAGTGGCCCACTCTCGTGACGAAGGCAAAAACCTACTTTGGGTTGAGTTGCGGAGTTAGAGCAATGCCTCGAGCTTTTCACATTAGATCGTAGGTTGGTTCTTCTCTTACCTAAAGTAGCGAGCGCGTTCCTGGTCTCATTGAAGGCTTTCAAGTCATCAACGCCATCTATGTTAGGGCTGCCTCCCTGATTCAAATACTGGAAGTTATCTTGATGATCTGAAACAGAATAATATCATAAAATATCTTCGGTACGCGATTTACAACTTCGGCATAGCATAACCTAGTTTGGTACACACGATGGAGAAGATGAATAAATGGGGAGATTACTGTGTTCTGTGTTTATTGTGCTTTGGTTTGAATTCCGATTTGTTGGCTTTTGGTGGTTCATGACCACAATTCTATTACCTCACCTGGACATTACGACTTTTGAAATGTCATCTTTGGCATAAGCTCACCTAGTTGCAGCTCTGGCTCAAACGTGGTATTCGATAAATGTCATATCACTCAAGGTATTTTTGAGCGTAGGCGTTGACGGAACGATATCGCTGCGAAATCGTCGCGATTTCGCCGAGATAATTTCTTAGATCAATCAGTGTCGCGGCGATGAAGCTCAGTAAAAATCGCGGCGATTCAGTTGCGATGACGTCGCGGCGCAGTTGCGACATCGGCTACGCAGTTCGCAGCTTCAGCATAAACTCATCTAGCTACATCCTCAGCTTACTTTGTTACATTTCAGCAGTTCATAACCACAATTAAAAATCACAATTACCAATTAAAATCTCGGCATAAACTCACCTAGTTGCAGCTCCGGCATAAACCCAGCAGCGGCGCAGAGCTGGTAGGAGACGTGGTAGTCCTCTCCCCGCTACTCTGATAGACTATCCTGGACATTTCCAGGAGAGTCCTCATGCTGGCTCCAGATATACGGTAGTCATTGTGCATTAAAATGTTGGCATATCCTTACCTAGTTGCAGCTCCACCATAAACTCATCTACCTACATCCTCAGCATACTTTGTCTCGTGCTAATAAACGAACCGCCGCGGGATCGTTTACGTTTTAGTATACGTTAGAGGCCACTTAAGACGCCGAAACTTTTTTTGGTTACTAATACGTACCTTAGTTTCTTCGGAAGTTCATAACCACAATTAAAAGTCACCACGTCTGAAAATGAGGCTTTAAAATGTCGGCATAACCTCACCTAGTTGCAGCTCCGGCATAAACCTAGCTGTGACGAAGAGCTGGTAGAAAGCGTGGTAGTTCCTCTCCCCGCTACTCTGGTAGACTACCCTGGACTTCTCCAAGAAAGTCCTCATGCTGGCTCCAGATATACGGTAGTCATTGTGCATTAAAATGTCGGCATAAACTCACCTAGTTGCAGCTCCGGCATGAACCCAGCAGCGGCGCAGAGCTGGTAGAAAACGTGGTAGTTCCTCTCCCCGCTACTCTGGTAGACTACCCTGGACTTCTCGAGGAGGTAGGTCCTCATGCTGGCACCAGATATACGGTAGTCATTGTCGAAGTGGATCTCGATGAATTTGCCGAAACGTGATGAATTGTCGTTTCTTGTTGTTTTCGCGTTTCCTATTGCCTGTGGAGGGATATGTTTATTTTATCTGGTACCTGTGACTGCAGGGCTAGCATGCTAGCACCCACGACAAAGCGACAAAACAAGAAAACCATCATGCGCGCTCGCTTTCGTATACGCAAAGTAACAAAGACAGAGGTGCGTCTCGATTTTTGTCGTTTTCTCGGGGGTGACATGCTAGGCCACTTTCGCCATCGGGCATAGGCCCACAAAACATTTCTACCGCTGTAACTCCTGTGAACCAGGATCAACAGCGGCGACCATTCACAACACTAGACAATGAAGTCCAGCGAGCCCGGGGGATGACTCTAATCTGTCTTGGAACCCGCAATGAATGAATCAAAGAACTATGCTTCTTGCATGCATATGCTCACGACTATATTCCCCGAGGGGGTAGTCAGAGACTCTGAAACCTCAGAACATCCACGTTTCACCAGTAGTACCGAAACTCTGTCCAGTGTGACGGGGGGTGAGCCCGTCGCCACTTATAATGGACAGTGGGTACAATACATGCCTCGAAATTGAAGTATGCAGGTTTCCTCACGATGTTTTCCTTCACCGAAAAGCCAGTGGTGTTACAAATCGTACATAAATTACGAAAAACTCATTAGTACGAGTCGGCCTGGACGGGGATCAAACCATCGCCTCCTGCACGATCCGACTTTCCTCCATTACTAACGGGAGACAGCAATAAGAAAAAAGCAAGGCTATTAGAGAGCCAATTCCAGATATCATTTATGACAGACATGCTAGGCCACTTGATATTACCTCTTTAGTTAGGTTATAAGGTTCATAATTAGTAAGGAAGGCTGTAAGATCACTCAAGAATAATGGTGAGAAGGAGTGAGCCATACTCCACCACGCGGGCCCAGTGCGTGTTGGTGGAGGCAAGTTAGTGGTCAACTTGTAGTCAGAGAATTCTCAAGCCGCCTTAAAAGGCCTCTGACCTGGCTTAATGAATAGTTACAACGCCATCTGACGGACCTGTCGGAGACCAACTGCTTAACATGCCTTCCGAAGAACAGAGGCACTCTGCATGATGATGATCTTTATCAAGGTGCGTAGGTACGGATTTTTTTTCGTCACTTGCAAAATTTTCTGAAATGTGACGTCACACGATGCTCAATCATGGCCGCCCGCGTTTCAAAACTCTAATTTATTTTTGAAAAATAACTTATTTACAAGTTACTTTAATGCAAAAAACTTTTTGTATAATTATTGTTAACCTATAAGCTACTAAATCTAATATATTTAATATTTTACCGTTACAATTGTCAAATGGCCAATTGCCAAATTATCATTCAATATCATCATCGCCACGTTTAACCACTTACCTCCATGATAGGACTGGAAGCGAGCACTTTCCTCTCGACCTGGGTCTCACTCGCGTTACCTCCCACCGCGGCGAAGTAACGCATCGCGTATTTAGCCGACACTGTCTTGCCAGCGCCAGATTCGCCGCTCACTGAAGCAAAATTTATAAGCATAAGCATATGCTCACGACTATATTCTCCGAGGGGGCAGTCAGAGATATTCTGAAACCACAGAACATCCACGTTTCACTAGTACCGAAACTCTGTCCAGTGTGACGAGAAGAGAGCCCGTCGCCACGTGTAATGGACAGTGGGTACAATACATGCCTCGAAATTGAAGCATGCAGGTTTCCTCACGATGTTTTCATTCACCGAAAAGCCAATGGTGTTACAAATCGTACATAAATTCCGTAAAATTGGTACGAGTCGGCCTGGACGGGGACTCGCCTTGGCGGCTCGTGCTGCAATCCCGCCTCGTCTGTAATGACCAACTTTGCTCACTTGTATCATAATGTACTTATTGAGTCAAGCATGGTCTGGCGCTCGGCGTACCAAAGCTCACACTCCCATAGAATATGATGAGCGGTTTGTTCCAAAAGCCTGCCTGTCGTATCAATTACTCTGTTTTAAAAAGCTCAGGAACTTACCTATGATACTCTGATCTCTTCTCTCCCGCTCCAGCTTCGTGTAGGCCTCTTCGGAGACTGCGAAGATGTGTGGATCCAAGTCACCCATGGCCTGGCCACGGTACGCCATGATCGTTTCATCTCCTGATAACATCGAATAGAATACATTATTTTCTGTAATGTAGGTAGATTCCTTTAGATTTAGATTTATAATATTAAGGTAGTTGTTTGTCATGATTTTGTTTAGTTCTAATTATACGCTCAGTACATTCGGACGCTCGTGTTTCATTCCTCTGCTTCCCACCTATGGACTTTACAGTGACGACGAAGTGGGATAGCAGCGCGTGCGGATTTTGTGTTGCGGTAAAGCAGTTTTATTGTACAGAGGACAAATAGTAAACATGTCGGTCGGTAAAGTGAACGAGTTTGACCTTAAGAGCGGTGCGTGGTCGTCGTATGTGGATCGAATAGAAATGTTTTTTAAAGTTAACAAGGTTCAGTCGGAAATGCAGCTACCAACCTTGATCGCGGTAATCGGCGATGAAGCATACGAATTATTAGTAAATCTATCGAGTCCTAAAAAACCGGCGGAACTGACGTATAGTGAAGCGGTGGAGTTGTTACGTAAGCACCTACAACCGTCGCAATCCATTCTCGCCGAAAGATTTCGTTTTCGGCAGCGGAGGCAGGCTAGTGATGAGAATGTAGCTAGTTACGTGGCCGAACTACAGAAATTGGCTCGTTGTTGTAAGTTCAACACTAATTTAAATGAAAATCTACGAGACCAATTTGTATGTGGGTTAAGCAGTGACGTCATACGACAGCGGCTTTTTGCGGAAGACGAGACGTTGACCTACAGTAATGCGGTCAAAATTGCGAATTCCCTTGAGGCGGCGGAGCGGGATGCGGCCGTGGTTGAAAGGAAAGCGGCGCGGGGCATGGGTGAGGAGGCCGCGGGAGTCGGTGGCGCATCCATGTTGGCGGTACATGCACTCACACAAAATGGCGGCAATGTAGGTGTGGGACGGTGGGCATCGCGGAGTATTCGAGGTGTGGGCAACACGAGAATGGCGGGCGGAACGGCGCGAGGCGGTGCAGCCGGAGCGCGCGGAGCGCTACGTGGCGGAGGCGGTTACGGCGCGGGCGGCACGTCCGGCCGCCGGTACGGCTGCGGAGGTTGCGGGTCCACAGACCACGACTACTCGATGTGTCGGTTTCGGGACTATGTGTGCAGCATGTGCAGACGCACGGGACACCTGCGACGAGTGTGCCCGGGGCCCGGCGGGGGCGCGGGCAACCGTCGCGGCGGGTACAGCCGCGGCGGTAGCGGGAATCCACACTCATCGGGACTGTTCTTCGGGGAGGCAGAGGCGGCGGACCCTGCCGGGGACGAGGAAGTTTGGGAGGAGGATTTCCACCACTTATGTTTGAACGATTACCAAGCGGTGAGTTTACCGATTAAAATAGACGATCACATTATACGTATGGAAGTGGATACGGGCACGGCCGTATCGTGCATTAGCAGTGAAACATACGAACAATATTTCAAACATAACAAAATAGAAAACAGTCAAATAGTACTTAATTTTTATGACGGTTCGAAAATAAAACCGTTAGGAATTATAAAACCAATTGTCAGTTACGGAGGTTGTAAAAAAAGATTAGAACTATTTGTTATTCAGGGAGGCACTACAGCGTTACTGGGGAGACAATGGTTGACAGAATTGAACATAACAATCCCAGCATTTAGTAATTGTCATAACGTAGGAGGTGAACGTATTGAAATATCTCATGAAATAAATGTGTTAATTGACAGATATAAGGAGCTATTTAGCGGTGGACTGGGACGGTACACGGGAGGTTTGGCGACCCTACGGGTGCGGGAGGGGGCGGCGCCGGTGTTCCATCGCGCGCGGCCTCTGCCCTACGCGCTGCGCGACCGCGTAGACGCGGAGCTGGACGCCATGCTGCGCGACGGCGTCATCGAGCCCGTTGACTGCTCCGACTGGGCTTCGCCTCTGGTGCCGGTAAATAAAGCAGACGGTTCGTTGAGAATTTGTGCAGACTTTAAAGCGACTGTAAACCCGGTTTTATTGATAGACCGTTATCCATTGCCTAGAATAGATGACCTTATGGTGAGCTTGAGCGGGGCGCGTTATTTCTCAAAAATTGATTTGTCCCAGGCTTACAATCAAGTGGTTTTAGATGAAACAAAGAAATATACAGTTATAAACACACATCGCGGCCTATATAGATACAACCGATTAGTGTATGGGTTATCTTCAAGCCCGGGTATTTTTCAGCGTATTATGTGCACTTTATTAAAAGATATTCCGAACGTTGCAATTTTTATTGATGACGTCATCATAGCGGGAAAGTGCAAACAGGATCATTTGACGGCATTAGAAGCAGTTTTCAGCAGATTAAATAGATTTGGAATGAAACTAAAGAGTAGCAAGTGCGTATTTTTAGTTGATGAAATAAGTTATTTAGGCCATGTAATAAGTAAAGACGGAATAAAAACAGATTCATCGAAAGTAGATGCAATTGTACGTATGCCCAAGCCAACAAATGTAACGGAATTACGATCATTTTTAGGCATGATTAATTTTTATGGGAAATTTATAAAGAATATGAGTGCGAGGATAGTCCCACTTTATGAACTATTACAGAAAGAAAAACGGTGGTTCTGGTCCAATGAGTGTGAAAAGGCATTTAGAGAAATTAAAAAGTTGTTGTCAAGCGCAGTAGTATTGGCACATTATGATCCAAAGAAACCGTTAATCGTAACATGTGACGCGAGCGCGCGCGGGGTAGGGGCAGTGCTATCACAGCTGAGCGCGGACGGCGGGGGGGAGCGGCCGGTAGCTTATGCGTCACGGACGTTAAACGATGCCGAGAAAAATTATTCGCAGATACATCGAGAGGCATTAGCGATCATTTTTAGTACGAATAAGTTTCACCAATATTTATATGGGCGGCATTTCACCTTGCGAACCGATCATAAACCTTTGGTATCAATATTTGGCCCAAAAACTGGAATACCAACGATGGTAGCGAGCCGTATGCAGCGGTGGGCTATAATTTTATCCGCTTATTCATTTGATATCGAGTACGTGCGCACTGATAAGAACGAGGCGGACGGCCTGTCTAGGTTGCCGGTCGCGCTTAGTAAACAAACAAACGAAACAGCGCCGCCGGAGCAAACGTTCTTACATTTCGTGCAGCAAGCGCTGCTATTAGATTATCACGAAATTAAGCGCCAGACGTCACGTGACCCGTTATTATCAAAAGTATTAAGCTACATTCGGGACGGTTGGCCGGCACAGTGTGAGGTATCGAGTTTACAGCCGTATTTTAATAGGAGAAACGAACTATATGAAGAGTTAGGATGTGTTATGTGGGGTCGCAGGTTAGTAGTACCGGAAAATTGTAAAGACAAAATATTATTAATGATTCACGAACCACACATGGGAATAGTTAAATCGAAGGCCATAGCTAGGAGTTACGTGTGGTGGGGCGGTGTGGACGAGGCAGTGGAGCGCATGTGCCGCGAGTGCGCCGTGTGCGCGGCGCAGGCGGACGCGCCGCCGCGACACGCGCCGCGCATGTGGCCCTGGCCTAATCGCCCGTGGTCAAGGCTCCATCTGGACTATATGGGGCCCATCGCTGGCAAAACATACTTAGTAGTGGTAGACGCTATGTCCAAATGGATAGAAGTTTTTAATGCAACCAGTACTACGGCTAGTGGGCTCATAGATAGGTTGATAGAATTATTTAGTAGATGGGGTTTACCCAAGCAAATTGTTAGTGACAATGGTCCACAATTTGCCTCGAAGGAGTTCGGAGATTTTACGAAATATAACGGGATTGAACATATTTTCACAGCCCCCTACCATCCGGCTTCGAACGGCCTAGCAGAAAACGCAGTTAGAACTTTAAAACGTGTAATTAAAAAAGCAATACAAGAAAAACAAAACATCGACAGGGCCTTATGGACATTTTTGATATACTATAGGAACGTAGAACATTCAACTACGGGGGAAAGCCCTGCTACGTTACTTTTAGGTAGACACATACGCACTCGGCTAGATATAATTAAACCAGATAGAGAAAGTCAGGTAAAAAGAGCACAAGACCGCCAGAAGGAAGCGGCAGGAGGAGTGAGTAGAAGCGTGGAGAAGAATGAAGAGGTATGGTACAGGCAATATTTGAAAGGAGAGAAGTGGCTTCCAGGCCGCGTGAGGAACAGTTTGGGACAAAGCAATTTTAGAGTGATAGGTAAAGACGGAGAAACGGTACACAGGCATATAGATCAATTACGCAAACGACCTAGTAGTAGACCGTCGCTCGCTTCGACTACTTTGGGTCTAGATGATAGATCGAGCACAGATTCTCATACGCCTCTTTCAGACTGCGAGGCACGAACACCGAGGCGTGGACAGTCGGAGATATCTTCGGGAGCGATGGAGTCGCCGCGGGGTATGGCCGACCAGCCAGGGGGTCGAAGTAGGAAAGTAGAGGGCGCACTTTCGGCTTCACCGGAGTGGGGGTTCGCCTCGCCAACCGTGTCACCGCCCCGGAGCCGCCCTATGAGGCAATGTAGGATTAATAATGTGCCCAACTATAAAGTGTAAGCCTTGTGTATAAACATTCCTGTGTTAGTTATAATTTAGTATTAAGAGTACATAATAATTTAGTGTGGAAGAGTGTAATGTAGGTAGATTCCTTTAGATTTAGATTTATAATATTAAGGTAGTTGTTTGTCATGATTTTGTTTAGTTCTAATTATACGCTCAGTACATTCGGACGCTCGTGTTTCATTCCTCTGCTTCCCACCTATGGACTTTACATTTTCGACCAACTGGGATCACAATTTTGGGATTCACACAGGATTTGAACCTGAATCTCAGGATTCGAGTTTCCACTGCTCTAGTAAAACGCTTTTACCGTGGAAACTCAATCTTGAGACCCAGGTTCGAATCCGCATGGATGACATGTCATGTACCAATGAGTTTTTCTAACGTAAGTATGTAGAAAACATCGTGAGGAAAGCTGCATTCGCTGAAGAAATTCTGATGCGTATGTGAAGTCTACCAAACAGCATTGTGCATGCGTGGTGGACTAACACCCATATACCCTCGTATATACAACGTGTTAATGAATAAGCGCAAAACCTCATACACTCCAACTGATTTATAACAAAATAATTGGATTGAAACAATCATTTCATTATTTGAATAGTTAAAATTTAAAGTTATTCGAATTTTAAGTTTTGAGGCAAAAATGATTTGTTATCATTTCAGCAAAGAATGAAAGCGCTAACGTGTTCATGGATACATTTTAAGAATCTTGTTTTGGTAGTAAGTAGGGTGAGTGTGCCCGTGCGGTGGGTTGAGATCGAGTTCAGTAAATTTTAAATTTTACAAACAAATTATTGAATATTTTGAACAAAATTACCTATGTTGAAATGAAACCATGATTCCGATTCTCCGCTCGATTACAAACTACTTTCTAGTTTTGCGTTAATTCATTAACACGTTGTAGAACTATTATAAAACTGTAAGCGTGTTTGTAGACATTGTATAGACAACAATCAATTCGAAATTTAAGTAATCTTAGAACTATATCTCAATCACCAAAACTCACCGTAAATAGGCAATTCGTAGTAAGGATTGATGGCCACGAGTACGATGCCGCAATACGTGTATATTGCATTACGGTCGCAGAATCTGAGAACAAACGAACATTGTTATTATTAACAATTCAGGCTATGGCATCATCATCATCATCTCAATATGTTGAGAAAAAATCGGCCAAGTGCGAGACGGACTGCCCACGACAGAGTTCCGTAACCATTGAATAAGTAGTGGTTATTTATGCTCCATTCAACATAGCAACGAAAATTTAAAGCTATTTTTAATTACAGAAACAGAAATTTGAAACACTTCCTCTCACTTATTCTTAAAACAGCTTTAGTAACCGAATTTATTGATTCTACATGTATGCCATGTTAGCTTAATCAAATTAAAGATTAAAAAAGTCGGGCGGCGAGCGGGATTCGAACCCACGACCTGCCTATCCGGGGCATGCTCCACTCGAACAGAGCTGTCGGTGCCCCGCAGGCAACGACGAAATTTTCAATTAGTCGGAGAATCTACGGATTTTTGTATGGAGAAGGTTGCATTAATTGCACTTTTGGTGATAATTTGGAATATAGTAGATAAATACCTGAAAATCATTAATTCTCAATAATCCCCGATTTTTTATTGTGTATTATTGAATAATTAAGACATTTACAAAACATTAAATTTAGGTATGAACAAAAAATGGAAAACTGGTGATTTTGTACAGGATGGCTTCATTCAATACGTTTTATTATTATTTAATATTTTGTAAGTCTTCAAAAATTATTAGCTCAAAACTAAATTATGTACTGTTTGTTTGTACACATAAAATTTGCCTTGTGATAATTAACTATCTCTTTTGCTAGTATGCTGGAAGAAATATCTTTCGAAATAAGCTTGCCCTTTGTACATTTATATCGATTTTAAGGTATTTATCAGGTTCCTGGGCCAATACAACCACGAAATCTCGACAAAGGTGTTTTAAACTAACAGTAATATTATTTCAAACACAATTTACTAAAGTGTCTTTAATGCAATATCAAACCTTATTTTTCCTAGACTAAATCTATATTATCGTCTTTAAGGGACGTCAGCGCCATCTACCAGAGTTTATGCAAGCTACTGACTCACAAGTCTAATGGTCGGGAGCTACTATGCCACAGACAGACAGACAGACAGAGAGATTTTGGCATCAAACTTACAACACCCCTCTTTTTGTGTCGGGAGTTAAAAACAGTAGTTATGAGCACTAAAAGTATTTAATTCATATCAAAGACCAGAGTTTATGACATTATCTGCAATTATATTTAGTTGTGGATTGTTAGTTCCCAAAAGATTATAATTTATAAACGGAAGTGTGCTTGGTGTCGTGGATTTCCATACTATTCATTAGTAATGCAGAGATAAGGGTTTATCTTTAAACTTCCAAAATATACATTTAAATTACTCGTATGATTCACTATTCGTTCACTGTCCATTGAAAATAGCGTCAGGTCAGACCAGCATCAGATTCTGGACAGTTTGGGCACTACTAGCGAAACGTTGATACTGGGTATTGAATACTATTCATGAATATCCAATACACCTCCCCACACTGATTTTAGAGTACCTGAACAAGGGTATACAGACATACACCGCGTAGCCCAGTCACTTTACGGTTTGACCCGGGACTAATTAAGAATTGCTTTTTCTCGGTTTGAGTATAGAAAAGACCAAAAATTTAGAAAAATATTACTTCAGCAACTGCCCCAAATTTTATATAAGACATTCATCTCATTCTAAAAAACCTGAAAATAATTTTTTTCCACATTTTTAAGGCTTTAACATTATACACACCTCAAACACGGAGCAAATATTTCTGTCTAAGCTTTGAAAAATACACTATTTTATTGCTCAATATTCATTTATATTGCATAATATAATTAAAATGAGTGCATTGGTATTAATATTAAGTGAAAAGCCTTCTAGGTGATACAATTTTGATTTCTATGTTGCGTAGCGATTTTTTTAAAGTATTCAATTAGTCTTTTTGTCACTAAATGGTGCCGGTTACAGTTTAAAAGTCCCATTCATAATTACTCCCCACCCCTCCTAAAAACTCCGTAAAATTACTGGGCTATCGTGTGAGTGGGTCGTTACGTGTGCGTACACAATCTTTATTCTGTAGCAGAAATATAAGTATCGTGAAATCAGTCTATGGCGTACCCAGGATAAGAATCGTTTAGGTTCCCTTTCCCAGAATGTCCCTTTCCGAATATTCACACCCTAATCCCTTTCCTTTCAGGTGGTCAGAAACATTACTACAACTACCAACTTTCTGTTTGAGCAATGTCGCAATGCTCACATGTAGCAATTTGAGTTTCAGGATGGATTTTTTTGTTTTTGACTGACATATACATGTACAGCTCAGGGAGCAGATACTTCTTGTTACTGCGGACTATGGGGGGACCACACCAGTAACGGCGAAGCGCCCTGGTAGGTCTACCGAACCAGTGAATGGACTTAAGCAACCTGCCCAAGGGGCACCCATAATGGGTACGGACCTCGGCAATGGGCGTTGCTGGGTCTACGCGGCGGATTGGATTCAGGGCTTATTATACCTACAGCGGTAGGTGGCATTTGAGCTAACGAGAGGGTTAGAATGACGTGAGAGGGTGGCGAAATAGTCCTTCACCATACATTTGAGAAGTTGCTTGATAGTAGGCAACTCTAAATCGATATTTAAGCTCTTATTACGAAAGACCCATGGCGCGCCGGTCGCGGTACGCATGAATCGATTCTGAATAATCTCAAATTTATGGATCTGTCTGAGCGGCATTCAGGATGGAATGGCGTGCCAAGTGATGAGAGGTGGCTAACCTTTCGCCCACGTTAACACTGCATAAGAAACCTTTAATTCCTTAGTCACTTCGTTCCTAAGAATCGAAAGAAATAACATTTACCTGACTCTAAGATTATGAAGCACCGCTGGCTCGTGGAGGTATGAAAGAGATGTGAGGTCATTCTGTCCTATCAGCAGCGAAGGGTTCCGGAGCGGAGGCATCTGCTTTTCATCTTTTATCTGGAAGAAAAATATAAGTTTTAGCACGGATTCCTAGTTTCTTCACTTCCCAAATACCACGGTATTTGACCAGTGTGTGTTGTCAGTGATGGTATATGGAACAAAGACGTGGTCGCTCTCCCAAGGCCTCATAAAAAGGCTGAAAGTCACCCAAAGGGCAATGGAGACGGCTATGCTCCGAGTTTCCCTGCGAGATCAAATCAGAAATGAAGAGATTCGCAGAAGAACCAGAGTAACTGACACAGCCCAAAGAATTGCTAAACTAAAGAGGCAATGAACGGGGCACATTGCTCGCAGAACCGATGGCCGATGGTGTCGAAGAGTCCTCGAGTGGCGACCGCGTACTGGAAAGCCCAGCGTGGGTAGGAGGTATTTTCATCGTTTGATTAGAAAGGGAAAAACCAAAGATGATGATGAAAACGTACGATGAAGGTTGAACATTACCGACTGACAAAGAGTATTTTTATGTTTCACCGCTTGTAAGGCAGTCTGTACTCCAGCTTCTGGCTATAATTGATTATAGTAAAGTATACGAGACGAGACACATAAACTCAAATCCACAATTAAGCAACCAATTTTGTAACTTAGTTTAGTAGGTAACTTAATGTCAAAATTTGTCGCCGAATTAAGAAAAGTATAGTATGTCTCATTCGCAGAATGTCCCTTTTCCAAGGTGATCATCATTGACCTCTTATAACAGAACAAGATACACCATCAGCGGTCCAAAAATGGCAGACCCAAATGAGGTATTTAACAAATAAAAGTACCTCTTTTGACTCAGTTCCGCGCCAACTCTCTGACTGTAAACATACCATAACATAAAAGTTTGCTAGCCTACATAAACACTGCATAAGAAACCTTTAATCCCTTAGTCACCTCTTATGACACCCACGGAAAGAATTGGGGTGGCCCATTTTAAGCCATAAAATACATAGTTATTACCTTTATTTGCCTTATGTCCCGGAACCGCAAGGCTATAAAAATAGCTATAGGCCAGTCATTTTACGGAGTTTTGTTAGGAGGGGTGGGGAGTAATTATGAATGGGACTTTTAGTGACAAAAAGACTATTTGAAAACATTAAAAACAATTTCACTATGCAACAATAGGCAATAAATAGCCAACAAAATGTAAAAAATTTGTAAATCATTAGAAACTAAAAATGTATTTTTCAAAGCTTTCTAAGTAGACAAAAATATTTACTCCGTGTTTGAAGGGTGTATTATGGTAAAACCTTAAGAATATGGCAAAAAAAATTTACCGTCAGGTGTTTTAGAACGAGATAAATGCTACATTTTAAATTTGGGGTTGTTACTGACCAATTTCCAGGCCCAAATTGACTCTTAATCAATACATCGAAAAATATATCAATTTTTAATTAGTCCCGGCTCAAACTGTAAAATGACTGGGCTACTAGTTATTACCTTTATTTGTCTTATCTCCCCGCTCTGGTCCAACTTTGCAATAAGTACTCCGGAACGGTAGTCCGATGTGACCGTGGCACTCTCCCACACTTTCTCTGGATGCTCCACCCATATCCGGGCATCCTGGAAACAAACATTAAAATTTTACAGTTGGCTGTATAAAATATTACATACATACATACATAAACTCACGCCTTTTTCCCAGAGGGGTAGGCAGAAACTATAGATCTCCACTTTGGTCGGTTCTGACACACCTCTCTTGCTTCCTCTAAGTCCATACATCTTTTCATACATTCCCTTCGATTTCGGCTACTTTTAACCTGGCATTTTGGCCTAAAATATTCCTTCGCTTTAAAATAAAAACCGGCCAAGTGCGAGTCGGGACTCGGCAATTAGTGTTCCGTTTAACATGGGTCGTTGATGATTACCACTATAAACCTGGCACTTACTTAGTATGTGGTCACATAGTAACTGAAGATCATTTTATACTGGTGGCAGTTTTTTGAGTATAGTAAAAAAACTACCTAAGTTAGTGCCATTCTGATAATTTTCCCGCCGTCTACTCGTTATTTCTAAAGTACGTGATTTTTTCCAGATTTTATGTAGCTATATTTTTTTTAAATAGAGGTAGGTACAGGAATTTTTCTGAGTTAAGTAATTGAAAATTTTGTTAAACAAAGTTTTAATTACAATTTAGAAAAATATATGCCTAGACTCGTATTTTTATAAGATACTAGCGGGCCCCGGGGCGGCCCGCTAGTATCTTATAAAAATACGAGTCTAGGCATATATTTTTCTAAATTGTAAGTAAAAAATTCGCACGGGTTAAGTATTCATTACACATATCGAGTTTTCATTGTTTTTAAGATGAATTCTGCTATTCGGGAACAAATCCAACAAATAAAAAACCATGGCAATCGGTCCAGCCGTTCTCGAGTTATAAGTGTTGTAACAAACACGACTTTCTTTTATATATATAGATATTAGTTTCATTTGATACCCCACACAATATAGTAGATATTTTTGTTTTCTTCTTATCTCTTTTTGCCCCCCAAAACTGCCCCTCAATATAAATATTAAGTTTTTTTGACTTTATTTATGTCATTGGACCATTAGCTACCATAATTATACAAAGTTTCAGCTTCCTGTGTCTTACGGCCTCCGAGAATAATGCCTGTGACAGACAGACGGATGGACAGACACCGAGGTGATTCCATAAGTCTTCCGTTTTGCAAATTTTGGTACGGAATACTAAAAACATTTTACTGGGTAATCACCCAGTTTAGTTTCCTTTGCCAAAAAATACTTTTGGGAAAAAAAATCTAAACTAATTGTATACAGAACCACAGAATAGGTAATAGTATATAGTTCTACATAACAGAACTATACTTTATTTCAATAAGGACGGAAAGATTTTCCGATTCGTATACAGGGTGTAAGTGACAGCCTAGCAAATACTGAAACGGTGAACTCATAATCATAATCATAATCATTTATTGCGCACACAGAGTACATGGTAGGTGGTATAATAGGTGAGTAAGTTACATCTGTGAACCTTATAAGTTAAGGCATTGCAATTTTGAGAGTAGTACTTACAGTTTTGGTACAGTCCAATTTCACAAATATAGACATGATTATATGTATAGCATGCAGTACAAATTTATAATTTTATAAGTTCACAATTTCTTTACAATTTCTTTACGAACTCGGTTTGAGTTCATCAAACTGATCAACTTTCACTATGGAGACTACCACATGAATCGCGAAAAAAATCTGCTGTCCCATACATTTGAGTCGGGTAGGTACAGCAGTTTTGTATGGGACAAATTTCGATTCAATAGGTGCAAAAATGATTGAGTTATTGAGGTGGGACGTACAGACAGACAGACAGACAGAATGGACGAAAGTATAAGGGTTCCTTGTTTGACTATGGAACCCTGAGAATGAAGTCGGAAAGCTATGTGATAGTATTTTATAAAAACATTTTTAGTTTTGAGAAAATCTATGTTGTTTATCCCTTTCATATCCCGCATGCCGCATAGGTGATATTTTTGTTTGACTTATTTCAAATTGACAACAAAATTTTGCTAAAAAGGTCATAATTTTTCATACACATTTTTGTCATAATCTCCATCCCTTTCCAGTATACGCTCTCAGCTTGAAAAAGAAAAATATAAACAAGATTATATTTATTTATTCTACGTTGGAGGTTCAGTTTGTTCAAAATCTCTTTACATTAAAAACTCTTTGGTCGAAATTTTTTTACAACATGGGACAGGCAACTTAGTCCGTTTTTTTTTCACAAATACCTAAAAATCAGAAAGAAGAAAACATGTTTTCTTTTTAATTGAAGCAAATGGCGGCAAAGTATTTTTTTTTTGTAAGAAGTCACCAGCGTTGAACAGCTATTTGCATTAAAACTTTTTTATTCAACATATTTTACCTCCATAGTTTAAATTTTCATAGAAATTTCAAGAAAATCGTGTGAATATTTTCAATAACATTCTTTTGTTGCTACTGCTTTAATTAAAATCCAAATCAGAACATAAATAAATGCATGTTTCCACTATTATATTGGTATCCTTCTATCCTTTCTTGGAGCTTGTTTTCTCTTTCTAAGAAACACATTTTTACTCTCTCTTAATAAAACCATCACACAAACTGATTAGAGTCTATTACTTATCATTTTTTGATAACTATCTAAGTATCTGATATTGTTTCTTGATCTTACAAAAGGCAAGTAGTGAGTTTTATGTAAATGGGACAAATTGAAGGTACTATAGGATTAAGCGGTAAAATATTGGGGGTAGCAGAAGCTAATGTTGTTCATCTAAAAAACAAACAACCATAAATTTGTGACATTATAAAAAAAAATTACATATTCATAAAGATTAAGTAGTTATGATAAATTATGATGTACCTAGATGTTATCTCATATAGAATAATTTTGTGCATTACAGAATAATAAATAATACATGAGTATGAATGCTTTCAAGCATTCTGGTGTAGATAGTAAAAGTGTAATTTATAACCGAGGCTTTATGGGCGTTTACTTCTTTGTTACGATTAAGAATTTATTAAAAAAGAAACGTGGATCTTTGGCATTCCAAATTCAAAATAATTATGAGAAAAAAGAAAATAATTAAAAAGTTTACCTTCGTGTAGAGCTCCTTGGTGGTCATTTTTGTGGGTATTTTCTAATGAAGCCTATAATTAATTTCACTTATTTATCTATGACATCATTTCACAACTAGCTCGGAACTTCGTAAATACATTTTATTGAAGAAGGTAGATTCGAAATTGCTAATTTTTCCAACGCAAAACGTCACCCTTATATTTTTATTGACACATGTCAAAGTGATAAAATCGAGTTTTTATCAATAAACAGCAACATTAGAATTTGCTAATGTTTCAAGTTAATTTCCCGGCGTGAGAGAGCTTCATTATTTCCATAAGGAAATGGAAATTCTAATAAGAACCTAATAGGAACACAAAAACAATCATACAACAATGTGAAACGAAAGTTTTTCTTATCTGAAAATTCCCACGGGTGTTGCCATGATGGAAAATTAATATTTGGGTCAAAAATACGTTCCGTTTCATGAAGATCTTATTTTGACCTAAATATTTTTAACCTGTCAACAATGTAGTCTTTGAAATATCCGTTTTTTATTCAGTTAAATTTAATTATATAGCTATGGAGAAATAATGTCATGTAATGTGAGCTAATGTGAAATCCACCATTTAAAAAGGAAAGATCATCATAAGCTAGGCTAAGCTAGGTGTTGTATGTGGCTGTGAGTCCATCCGTGATAACAATACGATGCTTGTTAGCCGTAGCTTGGTATAAGTTACTACGTGGGATGGCAGGAGTGAAGTCATACCCACCTTACACAAAATTGCCACCTAAGGACTGGCGCACACCTGGCGAAACGCAGCGCAGAGCATTTTCACGGCCAAATCATTATCGACTTTGAGTCCGTTGAAATAACGTACAAAATCAATTACTTAATACAAATTTTGCCTCGATTTTTTAAATATTTATCCTTTCAGAAAGGCAATGGGAACTAGCCCTTACAGCCGTTGTTTAAGTTATATGTTTCTATGCTTCCATCCTTAACCTAACTTTTCAAATGCGACGGTGTTTCGCACATTCCAATGTTCAAGGGAGTTTTACGTGAGGATCAATCCGAATCAAAAGAAAAACTAATTTAGAAAATTAAGAAACAAAGCCCGTCCATTTATCCTCAGTTATACCTTACTTTTGCCTCAAGTCGCTTCGATGTTCCCTGGGACTATTTTAGTACCGCGTGTGGGGAACATTGGTGAGAGCAGGGAGTGTTCGTAATGTATACACTAAATACTCTTTCTTATACAACGTGTTAATGAATTAACGCAAAACTAAAAAGTAGTTTGTTTAGAATCAAGAGCAGAATCTAACTATCATGTTTTTAACATAGGTCATATTTTTCAAAATATTAAATAATGTATTTATAAAATTTAAAATTCACTGAACTCGATCTCAACCCACCGCTCGGGTCGGGCACTCTCACCCTACTTGCTACTAAAACAAGATTCTTAAAATGTATCTACGAGCACGCTAGCGCTTTCATTCATTGTTGAAATAATAAAAAATCATTTTTGCCTGAAAACTTAAAATGCGAATAACTTTAAATTTTAACTATCAAAATAATGAAATTATTGTTTCAATCTAATTATTTTGTTATAAATCTGTTGGGGTGTATGAGGTTTTGCGCTTATTCATTAACACGTTGTATACTGTGTTATAGTCTAATCTATATATGAAAAGCTGATCAGGAATAGCAGGCTAAAGCTATGTAGGTAAGAATCTGTGTACACTTTTTAATAACATTCAGAAATTACGCTGAAGTATTTATTTAATTAGATACATTCTAATTCAAAACAAACCATCTACTCCAGCCTTTAAAAATAACTTTAATCACTAAAAATGTTTGGCGCTAAAGCATTACAATGTTTGCTTAGCTATTACAAAATTTTCTATGAAGTTTCATTATCCGATGTCAACGCTAGTCGTTTGTTTTCTAAATACTACATCTATTCACTTATTTTCTTGAGACGGGAACCATGCTTGGCAGGCTTCTGTTGCGATCTCACAAAGGGCTGTGAATGTTTTGCCCCTATTGTCATAATCTGTAAAAATAAAAATTACCTTAAGACTGATGACGTAAACATAATAAATAATCTACCCGAAGAGCCTGCCGTGCAGGAGGCAATGGTTCGATCACCGTCCAGGCCGACTCGTACCAATGAGTTTTTCGGAATTTACGTGCGATTTGTAACACCACTGGCTTTTCGGTGAAGGAAAACATCGTGAGGAAACCTGCATGCTTCAGTTTCGAGGCATGTATTGTACCCACAATCCATTATGTGGCGACGGACTCACCCCCCGTCACACTGGACAGAATTTCGGTACTACTGGTGAAACGTGGATGTTCTGAGGTTTCAGATTATCTCTGACTACCTCCTCGGGGCATATAGTCGTGAGCATATGCTATGCTACCCAAAGTTTGTGAAACACCCATAGAAAAGCGCACCGTGACGGAATTCCCGAATCAAACCATGGAAATGTCGAGCGCATCTAGCGTAACAGCAAGAATACTTTATAAATATGTACTAAGGTTTATGGCTTTTTTTAAAACAGATTTTACGACTTACCAGTTTGCCCTCGCTTTCCGAACATGATTCCATTCATCGGAGCGTTCTTGTAGTTAGCTTCGCTGACCTCCGCCAGGGATAAAAGGACTGCAACCACGCAGACTACGCTGATGGTGAACCTGATCATGTCACCGGCCATCTGGAGCAAATAGGAGACATTATAGTTGCTAATTTAAAACACATGGAGGAGCACACAATAAATATTTCTGGAAAGAGCTGATGAAGGTGAAGGGAGAACTCAAGAGAGCGGGAGAATAGATAGATAAACGGATTCTATCCATTCCAGTTCCCCTAGACAAAGTGACATTCTATTGGCGTTGACGGTAGTAGAAAATGACAGAATGTATGGATTTGACATTAGCGATTGTCAAAATGTTTCGATCGCTAATGTCAAATCCATACATTCTGTCATTTTCTACTAGTGTCAACGCCAATAGAATGTCAATTTGTGTAGGGGGGCAGCTTACGATGCTCAAAAAGAGACCTAAAAACCCAAGGTTTAAAATAGAGAAAATAACAATAGAAGCGTATTCTTTAAAAAGTTTATATCTGGCCGGGGACTGGCTGACCCCAAATTTAAATGAGGGTAAGAAAAGAAGGTAACTGTGAGAGATGGTACAAAAAGAAAGAAGTGTTATGACCATTATTCTCACTTTTTGAACCGTAAAAGTTTTTCAAAGAACATTAAATCTTGAAAATGAGAAAAAGCAAAAGATGCAAAGCAAGGACAGACTTTGAAGAAGGTATTTAGTTACTTATGAACGTAATACCGACTGCTCTCAAACAGTGAAGAAAACATCATGAGGAAACCTGCATACGCTGAAGAAGAAATTCCGATGCGTATGTGAAGCCTACCAATGGGCATGGTCTCTATTGAGCACGCGTGGTGGACTAACGCCCATACACCCATCCCTAAGGGTAAGCCTTTTGTCCTGCAGTGAGACGTATATAGGCTGCGAAGAAGATGATGATGATGATGATCTAGTTACTAATGAACTACCTACGTACTAAGAACTTAAAAAGTTAAAACTAGAACGAACATTGTTTTTACCTTATTTTCAGGAATTTTTCTTGCTGGTATCCTTGTTGAATGCGAAGAGTCGACTGATGCAAGGGGGATATTTTCCCGACAATTTATACCTCTGAAACGGAGCGTGGTGGCAATATCCACACTCAATTATTGGATTATTGGATACTGACCGCATATTGACAGAGTTAGGGACGAAACTCGAGGGATTCAAACTTTGTTAGTGCATAAGATTAGTACCGTACGAAGTACGAACAATGGGAAAATTCATTAAAGACATTGGCAAATTTCTTGAAAAGAAAACATCTTAGTAACAATATTGGCGCCCAGCATGGGGCATAATTTATTTAAAATTTTGTTTTCTTCCTACTCCAAAACGTGGAAGCTTTGCGTCGATTTTATCAGTTTGCGATGATATCTCCAGGAACGATTCGGTACAAGTATTATGGTATAAATTCCATTTTCCCAAAAATATAATTTGTTAAGTACGTATTTAATTATATCGGGTGATTATTTATTCTATTCTATAATACCTAAACCTATTTCGGATGCCAATCAATCAATCAAAATCTTTATTTGTGAGACACAGCTAATAAAGTTGTTGTAAATGTACAAAATATAAAAGTTATCTGTGATCGAAATTTGTAATGGACTAATGGTAATGGTAGAACATTAGGTATACAAATAATCGGTGATAAAATTAGAATTTTGCTTCGATTTGTTTACCCTTTGTATTTCAAGTACCTTTTTACATTACTTAGTATTTCTGTTATTATACTCCATTATATACCTTCTGTGGTATCTGCATTATTACTTACCACATATTTAACCATGTTTCTGCAAATAAACAACTTCGTTTAATTTCATTTTAAAATATATGGTTCAAACTAAAATCAGGTAGGTACACACGACGACACATCAAGCTAACGCAAAACCAATATAAGCTGGCCGGGTGACGTTATACATTACTCTACCTACGCGCTACCAGCTTATTTTGATTTAGCGTATCTTGATGTGTCGCCGTGTGTGCTATCTGGAAAAGCGAAGTGGTGTTGCATGCAGCTGGACTGGACCCTGGGCCTATCAAGACACATTTATGAAGGTACCGCCACAACATGAGCAAAAAGATAATAAATAATAACATGATATACGATATGCGTAGCTAAGTCATCATCATCATCATCCTCTCAGCCGATAGACGTCCACTGCTGGACATAGGCTTCTCCCAAGGATCAGCATAACGATCGGTCCTGCGCTGCCCTCATCCAACGGATTCTCGCCGCCTTCACCAGGTCGTCAGTCCACCTTGTGGGGGGCCTAACCATGCTGCGCTTTGCGGTACGCAGTCGCCACTCGAGAACTTTTCGGCCCCATAGGCCATCGGTTCTGCGAGCAATGTCCACTGCCCACTGCCACTAGCTAGCGTAGCTAGATAATTATTATATTTTATCGGCGTAAATTGGCATTGTAATTAAACAAGAGTTCAGCAATCTTGTCCCTTAATTTTGTTATGATAGAAAATTGTACTTAATTTTCTTCTTGATGCGGTTGTAATTAAATAAGATACTGTTGTATAAAAGATGGATAAAAATGCTTTATTGCAACAGTCAAGTCCCATCGTCAGCTTCGACAAGACGAAGAAAAATATTCGAAGCATTTCTAAGGTATTCCTGACTTACAGATTAGTTTACGAAGTATTAACACCTTTGTTATCGATCTTAGAGATTATGAGATCACTGAAACAAGTAATTGTGGTTTTCTGAGGGTAGATCAACTTATATTACTTTATATTACACTTTGGGGCAGATCCACAAAATGTGGCAACTCCAAACTCCAACTAAAAAAACGAACATTATGCACACACCCTGCATGGGTAGCATGGCAGCGTGATATAGCGCTATCACGTCTTAGCGCTCTTTCTATTTTCACGTGAACGAACGAGATAAAAGGCGTGATACGGCTGTATATAGGTACACCAGAAGCCGTAGCATGCTACATGTGATACGTATCACGTGTAGCATGCTACGGCTTCTGGTGTATCTATATTATATCAGGTAAAGATTGTTGAATTGAAACATAGCGCGTCTACTGTGCATCCGTTTCTAGATTTTAAAGCGCGTTGAGATAACTTTCAAGTCTCTCTCTCTCTCTCTCTTTCTCTCTCACTCTCGCTCTCTCTCATTCTTTCTTTTTCTTTTCTTTCTTTCTTTTGTATTTGTATTTTGGTATTCAAGAGCTTTCAACTTTTAATACTTGCCTTGAATAAAATTTCAGATATCTTGGACAATGCGTGCTATTGTCGCGGTTTGTCTTATTGCTGTAATTCTTTGCCTGATTCACTACAGTGAAGGCAATTACAGAAAACCACCATTCAACGGATCCATCTTTGGAAAGAGAGGCGTTGTTGGTAAGTTCGGTTGGGAAGTTTGGTAAGATAGCTATGGGTGGTTATGGCTAGCCTAGGCAGACCTCATCTCACCAATACACCTTTATCTACTACACCTACACCGACTAATCTGGAAGAACAAAGTTATTTTTAACTGTAGTCTTTGAACAAGCCGTGGTGGTCCAGTGGCGAGTAACCTTGCCTGCCGTGCAGGAGGCGGTTGTTCGATCCCCGTTCATCCAGGCTGACTCGTACGAGTATCAATGAGTTTTTCCGAATTTATGTACGATTTTTAACACCACTGGCTTTTCGGTGAAGGAAAACATCGTGAGGAAACCGGCATGCTTCAATTTCGAGGCATGTATTGTACCCACTGTCCATTACAAGTGGCGACGGGTTCACTCCCTGTCACACTTGACAGAGTTTCGGTGCTAGTGAAACGTGGATGTTTTGAGGTTCCATGACATTTTTGACTACTCTCTCGGGGAATATAGTCGTGAGCATATGCTTATGCTAAGTCTTTGAACAAAGCCTTTTACCAGAAGTAGTATAATATACTCTGTGCCAGAAGTGTTATTTTATTTATGTTTGAATCTCACTTTCAAAATCATGTTTGAATAATGTCCATAGTAATTTTGATATTTTCTTCTCCTTATCACTTTCAAAAATACCACTCCTGAACGATCAGCAAATTCCCTGTCTTTAAATGTACCGACTGGTTTTAAGTTTGGTTTTAAAAAAAAAAAATTGTATTTTTTTTTCAGAATATGATTCTACTGGAAGAACTCTGTCAGCCCTTTGCGAGATCGCTACGGAAACATGCCAAGCTTGGTACCAGACTTTGGAAAACAAGTGATTAATTAAAACAAGACCTGAGATACGATGACTGGAATTTGACAATATTGAGACCTTTTATTTAGAATTTATAAAAAACCTGACATCAGCTTCTGTAAGCTTTTGTATGTACTTTTAAATCTCAATAAAATTATGATCATTTGAATGTTATGTATTTTTATCTTATTTCCTTCATCAACACAATCTTATTCGTTAGTACATAAAACAGTATGCACAAACCTACTTCGTATAATTTAATGAAAAATCGATGATATTCTGAAAATGTAAAAAGAACATAATGTATATACAGTGACTTGAAAATCTATTATCGTCGCCTTAGAGTGAAAATCTCGGAAATATCATTTTAAAATGTTTTATTATTACACATCTGGAAAGAAAATCTCGCAAAGCATGTCCTGATTTCACTCAAAAAATAATCGGATACTCGTAACGCCATCTATAACGTGTAATGAAACGGTACAAAAAATTTTTAGGACGCAGTTTCTTCTTCCTGAAAAGTTATCTCTTTTGCACTTATGAGTTTTTCACTCTAAGGCGTCGTTATGTATTTAATGATTTGCCGAAAATCGCAAAATAATATACATTCATACAAAACCACACGATCATAATTTTTGATACCTTTCTCTTTCGGAGTGGCCAGTGGCTTTCTTAAAAATTGTGTGTGTGCTTTAGCAAGATTCACTTTAAACTTATCGAAAGTTTCAAGATGAAAATGACGTATCAACTTTAGAGATATAAGTATAGGTGGCTAGCCTTACACCCAAAAAAACACTGCTTACGTAAACCTTATCTTTTAGTCACCTCACTCGTACGGTGCGCCGGGAAGAGCCGGGGTTGTCTATTCTATGCTTGAAAATGTTTACCTCGTGTATATGTCTCCATTTTTCTTATTATTCTTTGCTCATAATGTATTTATCTAGCAACTTATGTTATGTACCTACCTATGCAAGAACTTGGTAGGTATTATACTTATATACCAAGGTATATAACTTAAGCAAACAGTGCATGAACAAGGGTAATTGCTTCAGGGATCGTGAGATTTCGTCTTGTGTGGACACGGATTACTGCTAATGGACTCTGATAAGATTCTCGGACTAGTTCGATTAACTTGATACCTAACTGCCAAAGGGTACGGTATATTTGCATTGCAGAGCTATAATATGAAATTAAATAAATAATACCTAAGTCCATCAATAATATCTATCAGTAATTTAAACTTTTATGCTGGCAGGTTAAAAAAAAATAATGTCTAGGTAAGTAATGGTTTACATTTAAATAATGATTAAAATAGTCATCTTTATTTCCATTTTATAAAATTTAGTTTTTTTACTATTATTTTTAGTAACAAAGAGACAAAGAAAGATCAAAATTTTATATAAGACAATTTAATCCCAAGGCAGTACAATAAATACCTACATGACATTTTTAAACATTTTAAAAAAAAACGGATTCGGATATTAACATAAAATAACACGAAAATCCGATGTCGCCGTGCAATGGGTTAACAATTTTTGTGCTATCGATGTATTTTTTAGAACAATTTTAATTTTGAAAATTAAGAAATTCGAAACGAAACGTAATAAATTGTTCTCTTCCCTGAACGTCAAAAGATCTCATCTCCTCATTGGCTGATAAATATATTGTAAGAATTTCGACCAATGACGTTCGTTGATTAATGTTCCACGTTTAGCAAAAGAAAACAAAACTGTCAAAACTTCATCTGTCTAATGGCTGCTGCGACTGTCGTATTTAACGTGTGTCGAATTAAAGTATTACATGTTATTTACTATAATAAATACAGATTTTTGTGCTACCCGAAGTAAATGAAAGTGAGTTTTTGCCAATTGACAAGAAAATACTACATATATGAAAGGGAAACTCGTTAGAATCCGAAGTCCAAATTAAGGTAAATTTTCCTCTTATTTTCTCAATTTTACGCGTATTTCTATCGTTGAGACGAATCGGATATGTTTTTACGTTTTTCTAACATCGGTATTTGATAACGCATAAATTTTAATAAGAGTTTTTCTATAAAGAAATAGATACGTCAATCTAAATGGACTTGTTTGTTAGTTGGAAAATGATAAATTTCTTCCAATAATTTCTAGTTTTGTGTCAACTATATGTATAATTGATTACCTACTAAAGCTAGCTGTGTATATTATTGACAAACCATTTTGTTGCTTTCGTAACGTTTCCACTTAGAATCTTGTGGGAAATGTGAGAAAATTAGATGTTTCCTTATAAGATAATATATGGCCAATTTGCATTAATTTTTTTCGTATAAAACGACATAAAAGGATATTGTAACATCGACAAACCTAATACATGCTGTATCTTTAAATGAAACCTGAAAATTTTACACAAATGTTATATTTACATTGCAATATCATTAATTCACCTCCCATCTTCACTATTATTCGGGCATAAGCATACTTAAGCATATGCTCACGACTATATTCCCCGAGGGGGTAGTCAAAGATATTCTGAGAACTCAGAAAATCCATTTAGTTAGGTTATTTGTCTTAGTAGATTACCGATAACAAGAATTTCTTTTCATAATCTTTTTGATAACATCATGGAATTCTATAACTGCCTCCGTGGTCTAATGGTTAGGAGCATTGGGCTCTTGCCACGGCAGCCGTGGGTGCGATTCCCATGAGGGACACATAGTGATTTGTCACTTGTGTGTTTTTCCCCAGTTGGCTAGGACATTGCAGGCCGAGTCACCTGATTGTCTGAAAAGATGTCATTCTACGGGGTGAAATTGATATCATTAATACTTTTAACTAAGAGTCTACCCATCAAACTGAACAACTTTTACTATGGGAGCAAACAGATCGGAGCAAAAATAAAATCAGCTGTTCCATAAATTTGAGTGGAGTAGGCAATGCAGTTTAGTATGGAACAGCAGAATTTTTTTGCTCCTCTCAGTTTGGTCCAGTAAAAGTTGTTCAGTTTGATGGGAGGCTCTTAGTTTAAAAGGATACTAATGATATCAATTTCTCCCTTTATATGTATTCTATATCGTTGTCTAGTCATCATAATACAAGTCCAGGCTAGATTCTGCTACTTTAAATGTGACTAGATAATTTATGTGACAATGACCAAGATATAAAGCAAGATAGATAGGGTATTATGGCATATTGTCCATCAACATTTCATCCATCAACTCCACAGAAGAGAAAATCAGTAGAAATTGCATGACAACTATATTGTTCAAGAACTAGAAAACTAATAAAAAAGTCAATTGTCTGAATCTTCGTAAAATTATAATAGTGATTTATTACATTTATCCCAATAAAATGAAACTCTTAGGCGCGGTTTATACAGAAGAGACATACACCATTTTTTTTTCAACCTTCTTCGGACTTCCACAAATATTTCAAATTTGGTCCAGCCGTCCTCGAGTTTTAGCGAGACTAACGGACAGCTGTATAATTTTATATACAAAGATTAAAAAAAATCGAGTTTATTACGATTTAAAAAGTGAAACTACAGTGTTTATAATGCAATAGTGTCATTATCTTCTTTTTCAGCGACGATTCACTGAAGAAACTGTCCCGTATCACCAGAACCGTACGTCTAATCAAAATGGAACCGTTGACAAAAAAGCAGAAATTAGAAGACAAAACGGCTTCCGAAATGATAGATAAACACATGATCACTTTGAGAGAATCAACTAAAAATCTAAAAGCTGTCATAAGCGATGATTTGGAGAAACCGGTACCTCATATAAAAGTCTACGTCGGTCACGTGAAGGATCCAAAACTTTTATCAAGAATAATACACACATTAAACGAAAAAGTGCCTCTTGGTGAGCTGCAGCATTTGAAAAGAGTACGTAAAACCGATGTTTTATTATGCCCAGTCGATAACTTGAACGGCATGACATCAATACAGGAATATTTAGAATGTAACGTACAAGATTTACATAACATATTCGAATATTTCAAAGAGGTAGACGTACCTCGCTACATGCCGAAGCTAAAAAGGCAATATAACAGTCAATTATGGTCGTGCAACTTCCATCCGGATAAATACAAAGAAAAATTGGTCAGCGACAATTTTTTCCCAAAATTTGATTTGAAAATACATAAAACATTCATGGAAATGGCTTTTGAAGTTGCCAGATGTAATTTAAATGGTAAATCTTCGACAGACTTTAACGCAACGATTATAGTTGATATGTCACTGGGTTCTATAGTAGCTGCATCGTTTTGTAACGATACGCATCCAGTCCAACATTCAACGATGATCGCTATCGACAACGTAGCGAAGACTCAAAAAGGTGGCGCTTGGGGTGTTACAAATCAGAATGAAAACGGAAACTGCATTCTAAGTGGAATTGATAAGGATCTGATGAAGCATTTAAAATATAAATTTGAAGCGAAGTTTGGAGCGAGACTTTACAAATCGAAAGACGAGTTAAGCGAAGATTCTAGAAGCGAAGGGCCATATTTGTGTACGGGCTATGATGCCTACGTAATTAGAGAACCGTGTATAATGTGTTCCATGGCATTAGTTCATGCACGTATCAAGAGAGTTTTCTTTTGCTTTGATAATTTGTTACGAGGCGGTTTGAAATCCAGAACGAAACTGCATACCGTACCATCTTTGAATCACCATTTCGAAGTCTTCACTGGATTTTTATAGTATTTATGTTTGTGGATCTATGATTTTTTTACGTGCATTTGTAATTGGTAAGATTATTGTGGCATAATCAATATAGATATTTTAAAGTTTATACTGTTTTTTTTTTCATTTTATATCGTATAGTGTATCAATCGTTGTGTGGCCGTTCTTTGCCTACCCCTGTGGGATAATGGCGTGAGTATACAGGGTCAAATTTAATATGCTGACATTTCTTTAAGAGGATGATCAGACCATCAAACTGAACAACTTTCTCTATGGGACCCAACATCAAAATCGCGAAAAAAAAACTTCTGTCCCATACATATGGCTCGAGTAGGTATGCGGTTTCGTATGCAACAGCTGATTTTTTTTCGCGATTTCGTTGGTGTTGCCATAGAGAAAGTTGTTCAGTATGACGGTCTGATCATGGCGTTAAAAAGTTTCAGCATATATGTATTATGTATGTATGTTCATTTTATAAAAGAGTATGCATCTAAAAGCGTCGGTGGCGCGTTGCGGAGAGGTATGGACACTCAATCATGAGGTCCAGGTTCGAATCCGCACGGAAGACATGCCATGTACCAATAATTTTTTTAACTTATACAGGGTCCAACTTAATATGCTGACAGTTTTTTAAGGGGATGATCAGACCATCAAACTGAACAACTTTCTCTACGGGAACAAAATCGAAATCGCGAAAAAAAATCTGCTGTCCCCATACATTTAGCTTGAGTACGTTTGCAGTTTTGTATGGAACAGATGATTTTTTTTCGCGCTTTCTATGTTGGTGACAAAGAGAAAGTTGTTCAGTTTGACGGTCTCATTCATGTATGTATGTTTGTTCATTTTATAAAAAGGCTTTGTGGTTGAAGCCGCAGTATAAGAATGAGTATGCATCTAAAAGCGTCTGTAGCGCGTTTCAGAGAGGTATGGACACTCAATCATGAGATCCAGGTTCGAATCCATGCGGAGGACATAACATGTATCAATAAGTTTCTCTAACTCATATACGTAATATCAGTTTTCAAACGGTGAAGGAAAACATCGTGAGAAAACCTGCATACGATGAAGTAGAAATTCTTATGCGTATGTGAAGTCTACCAATCCGCATTTTGCACGCGTGGTGGACTAACGCCCATACAAATCAATGCTAACGGCGGCCGCGCGTTATAAAAAAAATTGTTAAAAAAATCTTGCACCAATCGACGTACGGAATTTTGCCGGACCGAAGTCGCTATTTCTGATGGGTGTTCAGAAAATTCTTGTAATGTACGACCACCATAATTCTAGATTAATTGCAAATTCCCAGTATAGAGTGACACTTTTGTTGGTCCCTTAATTGACGATTGGGCCGCACAATATCCGCCTTACGTAAGTATAGGGTGTAGCCACAACGTTCCGGAAATTAATCTATTCACTATTATACATTTTTGAACTTTTGAGTTCAAGGCCTGAGAGCCAAACCACACGGCGCGGTGCGGCGCCTGAGCGGTGCCGCTGCGGTGTCCTGCATACAAAAATCTATGGTATGCCACACGGTGCGGCCCGCACGCACGCCGGACTCGCAACGTGCAAAACGAGGCGAGGAGGGGTGAAAGTGTTGCCACCTTGGTCCTTTTGGGGCTAGATCTAGCACTTTTTACTGTAGGTGAACTCGTTGTTTAATGATTTAGCCCGGAAAGGTCCATCTAGCCAAAATCTGAAATTTGCGCCATGCTACAGATCGCGCCAAACTTTATTGCGGCTCTGAAGTTAGTCGCAAGACGCGTCGCAGTTGTTATAAAATATGGAACTTTAGGTGTCAGAGGGACGTAAAGGGGCAAGGGGGCGGAGTTCAGAGCCGCAATAAAGTTTGGCGACGACTATTCGCGATAACATCGAACTTTCGCGATTTGTGTTATAGAAATTGATATGAACCTATTAAATTGGTTAAATTTTTCTTCAAATTCAGTTTAATTTTGAAAAATATTATTGTGACTCAAACTAAAAAATAGATACATAATTGAGATCATTAGTAAAGGTGTTTTTTAGCCTTTTTCTACACCAAGTCTTTTCCTGGTAATTTGTGCTCCGTCTAGCACGATCTAGCCCCTTTTAGCTTCTTCAACTGCCCCCATTAGTAAAACTAAGGTAACAACAAAGGGTGCCGCTCAGTTGTTTGCGCGGCAGATTTCTATTAAGAGAAGTTTATTCCGAAAGCGTAAATGCGCGCTGCATACAAACGAAGTCTGGTGATATCATCAGTACTAACCAATTAAACTCAATAAAATTTTGTAGTAACAATCTAGGAACAAATCTCTATGCTTGTATCGTGTCCGAATTTCGTTAAAATATACAGTTTCAATGCTAGGATTAATTTAAGATTTGTATGGAAATTGTTGAGGCACTATAACTTTAAAACTATACATTTTAAGGAAAATCAGACACGATACAAGCATAGAGATTTGTTTCTAGATTGTTTCTGCAAAATTTTATTGAGCTTAATCGGTTAGTATTCAAGATATCACCAGACTTCGTTTGTATGGAACGCGCCAACAGTAATATACCCTTAACATACTGCCCCCTAGACAAAGTGACATTCTATTGGCGTTGACGCTAGTAGAAAATGGCAGAATGTATGGATTTGACATTAGCGATCGATTTGACGATCGCTAATGCCATTTTCTACTAGCGTCAACGCCAATAGAATGTCACTTTGTCTAGGGGGGCTGTACCTCACACTCCCTTCGTCGCCGCTGAGGTGCCGCACCGCCCGTGTGAACGCCGCCTGCAAGACGAAATCTTTGCTGCCGCACCGTGCCGTGTGGTTCGGCTCTTAGCATTCTATACAAATGAGTTCAGAGCTTAGATGTAATAGAGGTCGAAACGTGGTTTACCTATTCACTCAATAAGAGATGCACATAGCAAATTCGCTCTGGATAGAAAAGGAGATCGCTACCTTATTTGCTGTCCTTATCGACGTAACCACTTTTTTGTACTACGGCCACCTGACCCCAAAATGTCACTTCATATAAATTTTATAGGATTTTATGACTATCGCTATCTCATACGCCGACATTCCGTCTACTAGCGTAAGCGAAAAAAAAATCGTCCGTGGTTCAGGGTAAGCCTGACACTTTTTTAAGAGGATGAACAGACCATCAAATTGAACAACTTTCTCTAAGGGAACAATGTCGAACTCGCGAAAATAAAATCAGCTGTTCCATACTAAACTGAAATCTTACTCGAGTCAAATTTATGGTACAGCAAATTTTTTCTTTCGCGATTTCTATGTTGGTCCCATAGAGAAAGTTGTTTAGTTTGATGGTCTGATCATCCCCTTACAAAAGTATCAGCATATGAAGAAGGACCCTGTATTTTATATACATGCTTAGTACAGCCATGTATATGATGAATGATGATGATTTTTTAGGGTTCCGCAAATCATTTGAGACCTCATTTATTAAACAGCTCGGCTAAAGTTTTTAATGAACATAAGCATAAGCATATGCTCTCGACTATATTCCCCGAGGGGGTAGTCAGAGATATTCTGAAGCCACAGAACATCCACGTTTCACCAGTAGTACCGAAACTCTGTCCAGTGTGACGGGAAGTGAGCCCGTACATAATGGACAGTTGCTACAATACATCCTCGAAAGCCTCGAAATTGAAGCATGCAGGTTTCCTCACGATGTTTTGCTTCACCGAAAAGCCAGTGGTGTTACAAATCGTACATAAATTCCGAAATACTCATTGGTACGAGTCGGCCTGGACGGGGATCGAACCATCGCCTCCTGCACGGCAGGCAAGGTTACTCGCCACTGGACCACCACGGCTTTTTTGTTTTTCTTATTAATTATTTAATTCAAAACTTTATTGTCGCATAAACATCTATACAAGTATTTGATATACTACGTGTTAATGAATAAGCGCAAAACCTCATACACCCCAAATGATTTATAACAAAATAATTAGATTGAAACAATAATTTCAATATTTTGATACTTTTAAAGTTATTCGCAATTTTAGTTTTAGTTTTAGTCAAAAATGATTTGTTATTATTTCAGCAATGAATGAAGGCGCTAGCGTGCTTTTGGATACATTTTAAGAATCTTGTTTTGGTAGTAAGCAGGTTGAGTGAGCCCGTGCGGTAGGTCGAGATCGAGTTCAGTAAATTTTCAATTTTACAAACAAATTATTAAATATTTTGAAAAATATGACCTATGTTGAAAACATGATAATTCGATTCTGCTCTCGATTCCAAACAAACGACTTTCTAGTTTTGCGTTTATTGACATTACATTTTTTAACCATTGGTTTTTAATAAAAAATATAAAAATAGGTTAAAAAAATAAGAGATGTATTTTTCCGATTTTATTTTTACCCGATATTTCTATTTTTAATTTACTTTTGAATTTTCTGAAAAACAAAGGATTTATGGCTAAGATACCTTTTCTGCAATAAAATTAAAAATAAAAACTGACAAATACAATAGAAAAACATTTTTTTTAGAAAAGCCAAGCAGGCAAAGGAATAAAATCTCATTCAACCTCTATTATATTTTTCAGTATTTTTCAAATAACTCGAGAAATAATGGATAGAAAAATCGGATAATTTTGATATAAGCTTTGAATCACATACTCTCCAAATGGTTTTCTATTTTGGTACCTTTCTTAAAATGAAATGTTGTCAATTCATTAACACGTTGTATATGCCATCTCGACCAAAAAACGAATCATACAAGATACTTATTCAGTGTCATTGTATCAACCAATTGTGTATCCCCTTCAATGTTACAATTTAGATGTACAAGCATAATGCAATCCAGACTATTGCCGGATTTGAGGCTGCGAGACCGGCTGCCATTGCCGGCTGTGTAAAAAAAAAAAAAAATTTAAAAGAAAAAAACAATTTTAAGTGGGATTTTTGTAAAAGGAACAGTTTTAGAATGGATAGTTTTCAGTTTATTGCGGTTTGCGCGTTCGACGCGTTTTGGTAAGTGATTGTAATTACGTAATCGCTTTTTTTTATTTAAGTGGACGATAGTAAGTGCGCTTTTAAAAATTATTAAATTGCGCACACACCAAATATTTTAAAATATATCTACACTAATATTATAAAGAGGAAAGATTTGTACCTATTTTTGTATGTTTGTAATGAATAGGCTCAAAAAGTACTGGGCCGATTTAAAAAATTCTTTCACCTATAGAATGCTACATTCTTCCAATTTGACATAGGCTACATTTCATTTTGAAAAAAATTAGGGATCCTTGGTAAAATAGACAATTGTCTACCCCGTGCGAAGCCGGGACGGGCTGCTAGTATCCTATATAATTCTTCGTTGTTTTTCACGATATGTATGTTGTTGTAGTCTACTGCGAAATAGTACTTACAAATTCACGCCCTAAACTAATTTTGGTTTGTCTTGTCAAAACTACGGTAAGATTATTTTTAAATTAAAATTAAACAAAAACAGTCTTCTCCTAAGGAATGCCACGGTCCAACTCGGTACTTTAAGATGAGTTTGTACCCATGATACTGAACAAGTTTCCCTAAGAAACCTATAGAAAATGCGCAAAAAACATTTAGACTTTTCATACAAACATTCGATCAGCTGATTCTATTTAGCATGGAAAGTGCAGATTTTTTTTGAGAATATCCTGTTGGTTTCTTAGGGAAAGTGGATCAGTATCATGGGTACAATCACCCCTTAAAATATTGCAACGGTTTACTCTAACACCCTGTATTTGGTGAATATAAACACATTTTTATAATGTGAATTTTGTTATTTTATAATAAGACGAAAAAAAAAAGTTAATAACTTCAAAATATTAATAAATTATTATTTAAAGCCTGTGCTGACGTTAAAATCCACTTAATTTTTTAACAAAAACAAAATAACATTTTTTTTTAATATTCTTTTTTTTTAAAGAACCCTGCAAAACGTTTTCGCCTGCTACCGCACCGCACTCGCGAAAACCGGATCGAACTGCGCCGTCACAATAAATCTCAATCTAGCCGTCTAACAATTCACATCTTTACACAGCGTTTCGACGTTTATTACAACAGTTTAAAGTCCAATTTGCTTTGTGCCAGCAGTCAATTCGGTTTGTTAACAATAATTTGTGAAACAAGTCTCTTCCTTCACGTGGTCGTCGCGAAAGATACTTGAGATATCATCATCAGCCCTCGAAATAATTCAATATCATTGACGGCCCGATAGCACAGTCGGTAGTGATCCTGCCTGCTGTGCCGAGGGTCGCGTGTTCAAATCCCGTAAGGGACAAATATTTGTATGATGATTATGAATATTTGTACCGAGTTATGGACGTTTCTATCACATAGGGTCCTTCTTAATATACTGTCAATTTTTAAGGGGATGATCAGACCGTTAAACTGAACTACTTTTTCTATCGCACCAACATCGAAATCACGAAAAAGTTAACGGCTGTTCCATACAAAACTGCAAACCTACTCGAACCAAATGTATGGGACAGCTGGTTTTTTTTTCGTGATTTCGATTTTGGTCCCATAGAGAAAGTTGTTCAGTTTGATGGTCTGACCATAAAAAAGTGTCAGCATATTAAGAAGGACCCTGTATACAGGGTGTAAGTGAAAGCCCAGCAAATACTGAAACGGTGAACTCAGACTATCAAACTGAACAACTTTCACTATGGAGCCTACCTCAGAAAACGCGGAAAATATCAGCTTTCCCATACGTTTGAATCGAGTAGGTATTGCAGTCTAGTATGGGACAGCAGATTTTTTTGTTTTGACAGGTTTGCCCCCATAGTAAAAGTTTTTCAGTTTGATGGGTAGACTCTTAGTTTAAAAGGATGCTAATGATATCAATATCACCCTGTAAATATCGGATATTTTCGAACCCTGTTTTTACTGCATGGGTTACATAATAAAAAGCCTAGTAGCTAAATAGTCAAAGTCAAGTGACTTTGACTATTTATATGTGGACTGGTTACGCGTGTAATTCTACTAACAAACATTTCTGCCACTTTTTGCGGGGGGCGAGGTAACATGAAATCCGCAACTTTGTATTTTATCCCCCACAACTTTAGATTCTAATTTTGAATGTTAAAAATCATGAAAAGTAGTCTCGTGTGAACCCCAAACGTTCTAAGTTCGAAGTTATTATTTCGCAATTATAGGCTGTCTCGTTTAGTGATAAGGTGTAAAATTGAATGTAAATGCACAAGATCAATTGTGCTTATACCGTGGCAGAGGGGAAATGCTACCGCAAGGCTAGTCCTTATAATAATGAGTCAAAGTTACTTGATGATTAAACTGCCGGATTATTTTTGTAAAAAGCCCAAGACGGTCATTATTCGTTATAGGCTTAGACGAATTATATACGGACCCGCCTCGCCTTAGCATTTCCCCTCTGCCAACGTGCAAGAATAAAAGATCTTACGCATTTACATACAATTTTATACCTTATCACTAAACGCGACAGCCTATAATAGGGGAGTTGACTACATGAAATATATTTTAGTTTTAACTGCTCAGTAAATAAACCGTTTGAAAATAACGCTAAACTCACATTTTCAGTAATGCTGTTGCTTGAATACTATTTTTAATAACTGGATAAACTATAAAAAGTAGCAAAACGACGACAAAAAACAATGTCGTCACTATTCAATTTTTAGTACAATATTTTATACAAAGCACGCGTTTTGACGTTTGATAAAGAGTTGTTAGTTTGACTAGTTGGAAACTCGCGGATTGCGGAACAATAATTTCGAACTTATGACGTTTGGGGTTCACACGACACTGTTTTTCATGATTTTTTTACATTCAAAATTAGAATCTAAACTAATGGAATAAAATTCAAAGTTGCGTATCTCGTGGTACCTCGCACCCCGCAAAAAGTGGTAGAAAAAGTTTGTTAGTAGAATTACACGCGTAACTTGTCCACATATAAGTAGTCTTAGGTTATAGGTTACTATAACCGCGTAGTTTTCACCTGGATCTCTCTGGATCGAATCAGTATAACCGGGAAGCTATTAATCTTTGCACTTTACATTAAAAAGGAACTAAGTATTTATAGGTCTGAAATAGTACTAGAATTTCGAGTGTCTTTCGGAAGCGCTCGTTGGCGTAGTGGAGCTTCGGTGTTGGAAACGATCACCGAAGTTAAGCAACGTCAGGCCCGGTCAGTCTTTGGATGGGTGACCGACCGTCATTTGAAAAAAGTTGTTAGTTGATAAGACTATTGATACTGAATAGTTTCTACTCTGAAGACCATTTATAGAAACGTAAATTGGTTGTTATATGTATAAAATCTATATGTGGATGCTAGTTAAATGGCAAATGGTTTGTTATTCTAAATACATTATGTTGTAAAAGAGACTGTTAGCATATGTCCTAACTAACTGAGGAAAAAACACAATGTGACATATCACTAGATGTCCCCTGTGGGAATCGAACCCACGACCTCCGTGTCAAGAGCCCAATGCTCTTAACCATTAGACCACGGAGACAGTTAGTTAGATCACGGTGTAATGTCACAGAATAGGTAATAGTATATAGTTCTATATACAGAACAGCCACTCCTCGCCCCCCTATGACTTCAGATACCCCACCTCACCTCACATTTTCTGGGAAACTTGAGGGAAGCCGAGCAAGGGAATGCAGTCAGCCGCGCGCACCTGTTGGATTTGACTACATAAAATTGTGTCTTTTCAGTGCATAAAAACGTTGAAAAATAACGCTAAATTCACATTTTAAATAATTCTTTAGCTCAAATACTATTTTTAATAATAGAACGAACAATTAAAAGTATTTAAATGTCGATGAAGCCGAAGCCGTGGTGGTCCAGTGGCGAGTAACCTTGCCTGCCATGCAGGAGGCGATGGTTCGATCCCCGTCCAGGCTGACTCGTACCAATGAGTTTTTCGGAATTTATGTGCGATTTGTAACACCACTGGCTTTTCGGTGAAGGAAAACATCGTGAGGAAACCTGCATGCTTCAATTTCGAGGCATGTATTGTACCCACTGTCCATTATAAGTGGCGACGGGCTCACCCCCCGTCACACTGGACAGAGTTTCGGTACTACTGGTGAAACGTGGATGTTCTGAGGTTTCAGAATATCTCTGACTACCCCCTCGGGGAATATAGTCGTGAGCATGTGGTGGTGGTGTGGTAAATGTCGATGACGTTGAATGCAAAGCGTGGCTTTCAACCCTACACGCAATGTCATGGACGGTTTGCACAAAGTGCGCATGTGCAGACGCCATTTCGAAATTCAAAAACGTTCTTTAGAGTGCCGGACCAGTGGTAGTGGGATCCTACAGATTATAACTACCAACTTTTTTTTTCAGACCCTGACATCAAATCAAGTGCCTTAAACAAAGACAGCGAGAGCTAAAAACGTGCTAGAGTAACAGAGACGACACTACAACTGTCAGGACATTGGAACATTATTAATGGAAATCATTACAGCTGTAATTGATCGTGTTATGAGTCTCGTTGTAAAGTTGGATTTACTAATTTGACTGGACTTTTATTTTATTTGGTGGCGTCCGCCTACGGTTGATGGTAAGAGTTATCATTGTTTAATACTACATACTTTTAACTTAAGTCATCATCATCATCATCATCATCATCATCATCATCATCATAGGCCATACATAGACATAGGCCTCCCCCAAGGATCGCCATAACGACCGGTCCTGCGCTGCCCTCATCCAACGGGTTCCCGCCGCCTTCACCAGGTCGTCGGTTCACCGTGTGGGCCTACTCACGCTGCGCTTTCCGGTACGCGGTCGCCATTCGAGATCTTTTCGGCCCCATCGGCCGTCGGTTCTGCGAGCAATGTGCCCCACCCACTGCCACTTTAGTTTAGCAATTCTTTGTGCTATGTCAGCTACTCTGGTTCTTTTGCGGATCTCTGCATTTCTGATTCGATCTCGCAGGGAAACTCCGAGCATAGCCCTCTCCATTGCCCTTTGGGTGACTTTCAGCCTTTTTATGAGGCCTTGAGTGAGCGACCACGTCTTTGTTCCATATATCATCACTGGCAACACACTGGTCGAAGACTTTCGTTTTAAGACACTGGGGTATTTGGGACGTGAAGATACTACGTAGCCTCCCGAACACTGCCCAGCCGAGTTGGATTCGACGGTTGATCTCTTTCACGAAGTTGGACTCAAATGTATGGTACAGCTGATTTTCTTTCGCGTTTCCTGAGGTAGGCTCCATAGTGAAAGTTGTTCAGTTTGATGGTCTGAGTTCACCGTTTCAGTATTTGCTAGGCTGCTGACACTTTACACCCTATGTTTTCCAGATTTCGATGTCGGTGCCATAGAGAAAGCTGTTCAGTTTGATGGTCTGATCATCCCCTTAAAAAGTGTCATCATATTAAGAAGGACCCTGTAGTAGTGTATCGCAGCCGATTCTTGTAGGTCAAAGAGATTATACCTAATAGAGTGAGCCATACCAATTGTAAAGTGTCCACTTTTTTTGACGTTTAGGTTTGAGTGTGTGGTGTCAAGTAGTATGGACAAAAGGCACCAAGTGACATATGGCCTTATGTTTACGGTCACTTTTCACACACACTAGCTCAAAAAAAAGTGGACAGCCGCATAAACCAAATATCTATAGTTCCATCTCCTACTATTAAAGGTACGTCATAAGACAAAAGAGACTAACTACAATCGTAAATTTATGCGGACTCTATGGAGATCCTTCCTCTGAGTTGTAGGTATTTACCAGGAAGCTGGAAATAGGTATTGTCTGTACCTGGAGTACAGACTGCCTTACAAGCGGTGAAACATTAAAATACTCCTTGGTGATCGGTATTGTTCAACCTTCTTTCGCACGTTTTCATCATCGTTGTTGGTTTGTCCCTTTGTAATCCAACGATTAACATTAAAAAAAAAGTTTTTATTATATTGATAGAAATGGATATACCTAAAGTTTGAAACATCGATGCGAAAGAAGGTTGAACATAACCGACCACTATGGCCAATTTTCGTGTTTCCATGCTTATAAGGAGGATTGGTATCCGTTATCATTCTAAATCCATGACTGCTTGTAAGGTAGGCTGTACTCCAGGTATAGACAAAACCTATTTCCAGCTTTCTGACTTATACAGAGCGATTTTCAGCCCACTGTGCGGCATAAGAAAAAGGAGCACGTCCTTAGCTTTAAACTTGTTTATGGTATAGTACGCTATGATTACACGAAGTCAATTAAAACCAATTGTAAACGAAGCAGCGGCTGTCAAAGTCGTGGCATTTTAATTGATATTCATTGGAGACAATTATACGTCTCGCGAATGGCAGGCGTTTTTTTCTTAAAGCCGTTGAGGAGTTGATGGCATTAATGAACTGCCATTTTATGGAGCTGGTGGCTTTTGGTTAAGGATAACGGAGAATTACCAAAGGCGTATGGACATAGATATCTAAAACATCATCATCTATACTTATTGGCTATGTGTACGACACTAGCGCCCCTAGCGGTGTCGGACCGCCGTGAATTATTTTAACATGTTAAATAAAAGTTTGTTATTTTTATAATAAAATAATGTAAAACTAAAAAAAATTTCAACATTATCGATATTAACAATTTTAAAATACCTATTTGCTAGAATCCACGATATTTGCAGTGCCAATTTCCGTACAAACTTTTATCCCAGTTTTCATTTAGAGATACAATTTTAAAAAACCTTTTTTAGATACTTCAATGCCAAATTTTAAGTTTGTAGTCTTTACAGTTTTGGCGATTTCGTGTTGAGTTAGTGTGTGGATTTGCATAGATTCAAGCATATTTTACACAGCTTGTCCTACAAAAGTACACATTTCTGCCACCCCGGGCGCTGCGATCGATTTGTCAGTTCCCATCACCACTTCGAACATAGCCAATAATACAGTTCCGTGACTGACTGACTGACAGACAACGCATAGCTTAAACCGCTGAAGATAGAAACAGGAAAGGAATATAAAGGCAGTGGCGGATTTGTCCTAAGGCCCAGTAGACACGGACCTAGGGCGGCCAGATATTAGGGGCGGCTAATCGTGACAAAAATTTCACTGATGATAACATGAAATAACTCGAAGAACCTAAATATTCTAAAGGCCTGCATATGCTCACAACTATATTCCCGAGGGGGTGGTCAGAGATATTCTGAAACTTCAGAACACCCACGTTTCACCAGTAGTACCGAAACTCTGTTCAGTGTGACGGGGGTGAGCCCGTCGCCACTTATAATGGACAGTGGGTACAATACATGCCTCGAAATTGAAGCATGTAGGTTTCCTCACGATGTTTTCCTTCACCGAAAAGCCTGTGGTGTTACAAATCGTACATAAATTCCGAAAAACTCATTGGTACGAGTCGACCTGGACGGGGATCGAACCATCGCCTCCTGCACGGCAGGCAAGGTTACTCGCTAATGGTCCACCACGGCTATAGTTATAAGGCCTGTAGTTAAATAAATAAAACCTAAAACAGTTTTAAATGTTGTATTTAAAAGTGTAACTATCTAAATTAGAAGCTTGAATCGATTTCGATAAGTTGGCAATAAAGTTAATTCATTCATAGTCTAGGAAAAATAAGGTTTGAGATTGCATTAAAGACACTTTAGTAAATTGTGTTTGAAATAATAAAACTGTTAGTTTATAACATTTTTGTCGAGATTTCGTGGTTTTATTGACTCAGGAACCTGAGAAATACCTTAAAATCGATATAAATGTACAAAGGGCAAGCTTATTTCGAATGATATTTCTTCCAGCATACTAGCAAAAAAGACACTTAATTATCACAAGGCAAATTTAATGTGTACAAACAAACAGTAAATAATTTAGTTTTGAGGTTATAATTTTTGAAGTCTTACAAAATATTAAATATCTACTCAAATTTACGATATTAACCGGGGATTATTATTGGTATAGGTAAAATGTATTGAATGAAGCCATACTGCACAAAATCACCAGTTTTCCATTTTTGGTTCATACCTAAATTTAATGTTTTGTAAATGTCTTAATTATTCAATAACACACAATAAAAAACCGGGGATTATTGAGAATTTATGTTTTTCAGGTATTTATCTACTACATTCCAAATTATCACCAAAAGTGCAATTAATGCAACCTTCTCCATACAAAAATCCGTAGATTTCCCCGACTATCAGTCTCTGTGATGGGTGCTGAGAAAGGGACGACTGGTACTTACTACATGGACTGGGGCCTAGGGCGGCCAAGACTGCAAATCCGCCACTGTATACAAGGGTCCTTCTTAATATGCCTACAGTTTTTTAAGAGGATGATCAGACCGTCAAACTGTGCAAGTTTCTCTATGGGACCAACATCGAAATCGCGCAAAAAATTTGCTGTCCCATTAGGCTCGAGTACGTTTGCAGTTTTCTACGGTACAGTAGATTTTTTTCGTGATTTCGATGTTGGTGCTATAGAGAAAGTTGTTCAGTTTGACGGTCTGATACTCCCCTTAAAAAAGTGTCAGTATATATTAAGAGGGACCCTATACAGGATGTTAGGGTAAACAATTGCATTACTTCAAAGGAATAAGAGAAATTCGCAAAATTTCAACTTTTAACTTTTTCTCAAGGTTTCTTAGGGAAAGTTGGTCAGTATTATGGGTAAAATAACCCCTTAAAGTAATGCAACTGTTACCCTATCACCCTGTATATAGGGTCCAACTTAATATGCTGACGATTTTTAATAGTATGATCAGATTTCTCTATGGGACCAACAACGCTGAAATCGCATTAAAAAATAAACGCTGTCCCATACATTTGGGTCGTGTAGGATTACAGTTTTCTATGCAACAGCAGATTTTTTTATTTCGACATTGGTCCCATAGAGAAAGTTGTTCAGTACGATGATCATCCCCTCCAAAAACTGTCAGCCTATACAGGATCAACTTAATATGCTGACAGTTTTTTAAGAGAATGATCAGACCAGCAAACTGAACAATTTTCTGTATGGGACCAACATTGGAATCGCGATAAAAATATCAGCTGTACCATACATTTGGCTCGAGTAGGTTTGCAGTTTTGTATGGAACAGCAGATTTTTATTCGCGATTTTGATGTTGGTGCCATAGAGAAAGTTGTTCAGTTTGACGGTCTGAGCATCTCCTTAAAAAGTATTAGCATATTAAGAAGGAACCTTTTTATGTTAGGTTTTTCTGAGTCGATTATAGCGCCCCCAAAGTAGGTAATGGAATAACCCCTCCAAATAGCCACGGCACAAGGTCCCTGACTACGGGCATGTTTGTTGTGCCTAGGGTCACAAACTATTATGGAGATAGAAGCCTTTGTAAACGCATACCTTATTTGTATAATAGTCTACCATCTATTATTAGGAATGAGTCTAATAAGCGTAGATTTTCTAGACTGTTAAAGAAATTCCTATTAGATAGCATTACCTAAAAACTAAGAAACTACCAAAATGTATAGTGACAGGTACAATTATTGTATTGCAACGTTCGATGTACCTAAATAGACAAAATAAGAAGTAAAATGGCTTGAGTGTGATTGTAGCTCCCACAGACAAACCGAGCAATTGGTTTTGCGGGATTCATTGTTATAAGTGTTCACTGTAACCTATGTAATAATAATAAATTAATTTAAAAAAAAAAGTCTCATAAAAAATTCCAAGAAACCCTACGGAACCATACCACCAGCAAACACCGCCGCGTCTTGACCCATCTCCGCGACCCTGGCGACCAAGTGGTCCCAATTCACTACATCCTCGTCGTCTATTGGCCGACGAATTAGTAACAATATGCTCCTCATTTGAACGTCTCCTGGTCAATTTAGCAATATACTACTCCTTGAACACTGGAGAACGAAATACGCGAAAATTTCGTGTTGTAACTTTTTTTAATTTTTTTGCGCGTTTGTTCAAAATGGTGGACTGACAGGCAGGGTTGTCAAGATGGCCGTTTTGCTCTATGTGCTCGCCAAAACGGCTTTTCGGTGGTGATATTTTTGTTGTTATTGGATCTTTTTCGTTTTGTGGATTTTTGGTTTTGGTGCATTAAGGACTCGTTAAAAGGTGAGGGGTGGTTAAAAATCTGTGGTTATTTTTGTGTTTTTTTTTTGTGTGGTACATTTTTTTTATGGTGGATTTTTAAAATACAGGTCTCTCTTTTTAGTTTTTTTTTCGAACCACGTGTTTTGTTTGTACATTTATCTTTATTTTATTTGAGAACAAACTTTTTTAACCTGCCTTATTTGCTTGTCTGTATTTTACCCTTTTTACAACCCCTGCGGCATTTTTTTTTCAATATAAAACTTATTCAAATTCAAAACAATATACCAACACCTAAATATTTCATTTAAATTAAAAAAAAAATAGTTTTTAAATTGATTACAAGTAAAAAATTATTTATATTCGACTTTAAAAAAAAAAAATTGCACAATTTGAAACAAGTGAAATAAGAATGTAGCATTTCCCCTCTGCCACGGTATAAGCACAATTGATCTTGTGCATTTACATTCAATTTTATACCTTATCACTAAACGAGACAGCCTATAATAGCGAAATAATAACTTCGAACTTAGAACGTTTGGGGTTCACACGAGACTACTTTTCATGATTTTTAACATTCAAAATTAGAATCTAAAGTTATGGGGAATAAAATCCAAAGTTGCGGATTTCATGTTACCTCGCCCCCCGCAAAAAGTGGCAGAAATGTTTGTTAGTAGAATTACACGCGTAACCAGTCCACATATAAATAGTCAAAGCGTTTGTCTATGGTCTATTGATAATTCAATTAATTTATTGCGTCATATAGTATGGTAAATAAAGTACATAAAGGTAGTATATAATTTGTTATTCATATGCTGTCCTTTTTTGGGCCACAGCAAAGATCTAGTAAAGAATTAACAATAGTTCAAAAATTTTATTTACAGTAACTATTTTGAAACTATTTAGTAAAATCCGTATGAAAATCATACGATTTTATTTACTAATAGTTTTTTGTACCCGAGCGAAGCGAAGGGTCGCTAGTTAGGTGCCTAATAAAATAACGCTTAGTTAAAAAAAAAAACGTTTTTGCTATTAGCAAAACTATTTAAAATCTGGGTCATTAATTCCAACACAATCCCATATAAAGACCTGACACAGTAATTCAAAGAATAAGCTTGATGTAGAAAGGACAGAATCATATTGTACCTAACTATTTATTAATTTGCCTCACGAATTATTCCCAGCAAGCTTTATTTGTAGGGACCTCAAAAGGAAAAATCCCCCCTTTGTTATCAGGCTGTCCTTCTTTCAAGACCCTTTTTCTCAAGAACCGGTAAATTGTATCAAGTTAAAATTAATAGATATTAAAATAAAATTACATACATACATACATACATACACATACATAAGCTCACGCCATTGTCCCATGGGGGTAGGCAGAGACCACGGACCGCCACACGCTACGACTCTGGCACATCTCTTTAGCCTCATTCACATTCATACATCTTTTCATACACTTCCGTCGATTGAGGGTGCTACGCACTTGTCCTTTTCGGAAAAGATCATTGATTTGATAAAATTACTAAACGTTAAAATAGACTCGCATTTGGCCGGTTGTTTCGTCTGGCACTTGGTCTGTTTTTTGCTTAGACGAATTATACAAGGTGTTACAAAAATACAAATAAACATTTAATGGGTTGTTTAGACCAACTGAACAACTTTCACTATGGGACCAATATCGAAACGCAAAAAAAAAACCTGATGTTCCATACTAAACTACAAATCTACTCGAGCAAAATGTATGGGACACATGATTTTTTTTTCGCGTTTCCGATGTTGGTCCCATAGTGAAAGTTTTTCAGTTTGATGATCTAAACCACCCCCTTAAAAGTTAAAAATTTGTAACTTTTGTAACACCCAGTATACGGACTCTGCCAACGTGCAAGATCAAAAGATCTTACGCATTTACATAAAATTTTATACCTTATCACTAAACGCGACAGCCTATAATTGCGGAACAATAATTTCGAACTTATCACGTTTGGGGTTCACACGACACTGTTTTTCATGATTTTTAACATTCAAAATTAGAATCTAAACTAATGGATTAACATTCAAAGTTGCGTATCTCGTGCTACCTCGCCCCCCGCAAAAAGTGGCAGAAAAGTTTGTTAGTAGAATTACACGCGTAACTTGTCCTCATATAAGTAGTCTAAGGTTTTTTGCAATTTATACAGGTTGAAATTGATATCATTTATAAGGAATCTTAGGAAAATTCGCAGAAAAAAATTATACTTTTTATACGCATTACAAAAATCGGACAATGTGATTCACTACAAATATGTCCATTCTGCAATTTATTCTATAGTAAATATATCATATTTCTGATGACTAAATGTATCATATATCGGTCCATTCAACTGTAACGAAATGATGTCCCGAGTTTACTGACAGATCGACAGACTGACATACTTGTGTTTATATAAAGTCGTCCCGATTCAAGTAAGTTAATTCGACATGTTTATTAAAAAACCGGCCAAGAGCGTGTCGGACCCGCCCATGATATGGTTCCGTAGCCATTGCATAAGTAGAATAAGAAAAAAAACCGGCCAAGTGCGTGTCGGGCCACGCGTAGGGTAGGGTTCCGTAGTTGCCCGTCACAATTTTTTTCACGTGTCTAGAAACAACCGTTTAGCTGGCAGAGGAGGGAGGGCAAACACACACACACACACACACACACACACTTGACTGTAACAAAACTTTTCACTTTAAAGCTTCATATTTCGCTAATGGATCCCTAAATCTAAAAATGGTTTTCCCATACAAACAATATTTTTTAAAGACCTATCCAACGATACCCCACACCATGGGACAGACGGACGGACATGGCGAAACTATAAGGATTCATTGTTGACTATGAAACCCTAAATACTAATAATGTCGATTCTCGTACCTAAAAGAAAATTTGTTACCTAACGATAGCGCGATTTATTTTCGTGCAACGCCATCTACTTTGTCATTAGAGAACAAATCTATTTTACTGTTTTTTTTCGAAACTGGTTGAGCTGCAGCATCCATTATATTTTTCACTGAAAAGCTATATTTTATAACATTTTCAGATTTTTCTCCACTATTTTAGAAGTACGAAGTACGCCCTATTTTTGACTTTGAGCGCAGATATCTCGAGACAGAAGCATTATACCGATTTAGTTTCTATGGGAGTTTTGTTCCATTAGACAAGACCTATCCAACGACACCTCACTCGATTTAAAATTAAAACAATTTTTTTCCAACCCCTCTTTCGTTGTATGACGGCTCATTAGCACAGTCGGTAGTGAACCTGCTGTGCTGCCGAGGGTCGCGGGTTCGAATCCCGTAAGGGACAAATATTTGTATGATGAATATGAATATTTGTACCCGAGTCATGGACGTTTGTAACTATTTATGTATTCTATATCGTTGTCTAGTCATCATAATACAAGTCCAGGCTCGATTCTGGTACTTTAAATGTGACTAGATAATTTGTGTGACAATGTCCAAGATATTTTTTTATGGGAAGGGTCGAAAAAAAAATTGTTTTCTTCATAACTACTACATTTCTGTTTTTGGTTTACTGTTATCTGTCTTCATGCCAAATTTCGATTCAATAGGTACAAAAATGAGCGAGTCATTGAGGACGGTTACGGACAGACAGACAGAATTGACGAAAGTAAAACCATCAAACTGAACAAGTTTCACTATGGATCCTACCTCAGGAAACGCGAAAAAAAAAAACAGTTGTCCCATACAAAACTGCTGTACCTACCCGACTGAAATGTAAGGTGCTCATGTCCCCTTAAGATCCAATAGATTGATAATTTCGTTCTCTGGCTAGTGGGCTCGGTGGCGAAATTGGCTAACGCAATTACCCGATTTAAAGAATGCGGGTTCAAGTCAATCTTCAAAATCTTCAATTTGATTCGAAATAGCATAACATTGCTTGGCATAGCATGGTTTATAATCAATAATATTTAACTCGAATATTTCTTCTTTCCAGGAGCCGTAGTGTCACCGCCACAAAAACGTCAGACGAATCGAAGAATTCGGTTCAGAACCAACCAGCGAACTCCATGGAGACCGTCAACAACGCGCAGCCACAATATTTGATCGGAAACAAACTCTCTGGCCACATCCAATACCATCTCTGCCGCAATAATAACAATATGCTATTGAAAATAGAAAACGAATTACTACAAAGTCACAGGCAAAGGGAAACAACGGGGATCAAGAAGTTATACAACTCATTCTTCGTTCTTTTCTAATTTGACATTTGACAGTCAACATCAAATCATTCATTCATTCATTTCATTCAGTGTGGTGTAGTGAGAATTATGAACGATTTCTAATGGAGGACTATTCTATAATACATGACGGTCGTAAAGAGGAATTCGCGTGGGAATCAGCTGTCAGATTGACTTTGGTTGGGAGAGAAGAGGATATAGGGATGTATCTGGAGGAGAGAGAGGGACGGAAGAGGAAGTGGCAGGAGGGGGGGAAGATGATGCGGAGGGATGATAGTGAAGATAAGGAGCAGAGGAAGGTGCCTCCTAAGAAGATTATGGGTGAGTTTTTTTTTTTTTTGGCATAGCAAATGCTCACGACTACATTCCCCGAGGGGGTAGTCAAGTCGGAGATATTCTGAAACCTCAGAACATTCACGTTTCACGTAGGTACAATACATGTTAGGGAAAGTTTAGTTTTATTGTATGAATACACCCTTAAAGTTATGTTAGTACCATAAAGTTAATATATAGGAATAGAGGAACTGACTGCTGAGAGAGCGATATGTACCTAGCGGCACCGCTGTTTAATAGAAAGAGATACGCGATGCAATATAACCGTTTTTGGGAACTTATCGACCCAATCGACAGGGTAAATATTCGAGCTCTGTGAATAATTTGTGAATCTAAAGTGAACTCCTAGATTATTTTGTGAAATATAGGGTCTTTCTTAATATGCTGATACTTTGATCTGACCTTCAAACTGAACAACTTTCTCTATGGCACCAACATCGAAATTGCAAAAAAAAATCAGTTCTTCCATACTAAACTGCAAACCTACTCGAGTTTTTTTTTCGCGATTTCAATGTTTGTCCCATAGTGAAATATGGTGAAATTAATGGTCTCAATAACAGGTAAAAGTTAATGAATAACCTCAGGAACACGGTGTATAAATCTTAGAGCTTAACAATAACGTTAAATTAACATTTAGTACTTCAATTTCAAATCTTACTTTACACGAGATAAGAACAGCGCAAAGTCCAAGTTAAGCTCGATTTGTTGTCAACTGTACCGTCTTGTAATATAATGTATTAAGGTGGTTGCAGAGTTGTCAATTTCATACAAAAGTTTGACGCATAATACGCGTATACGGTATTTATAACAGTAATATTTTATATATGGAAAAATCGTTTAGAAAATCTAGATGCCGCGTATCAAATAACATTTGTAATTTATAATATAATTACGAAGATATAAAGCTTTGACATTTTCTATGGATAAGTTCAAAGCTTTATTTCTTCATCATTATATTATAAATTGCAAATGTTATTTGATACGCGGCATCTAGATTTTCTAAACTATTTTTCCATATATATATATTTTTACTTCTAATTGTACCGTCTACGCGTATTATGCGTCAAACTTTTGTATGAAATTGACAACTCTGCAACCATCTTAAGGGAATATACAACGTGTTAATGAATTAACGCAAAACAAGAAAATAGTTTGTTTAGAATCGAGAGCAGAATCGAATTATTATGTTTTCAACATAGGTAATTTATTTCAAAATATTAAATAATTTGTTTGTACAATTTAAAATTTACTGAACTCGATCTCATCCCACCGCTCGGGCACATTTACCCTACTTACTAACAAATCAAGATTCTTAAAATGTACCCATGAACACGTTAGCGCTTTCATTCATTGCTGAAATGATAACAAATCATTTATGCCTCACAACTTTAAATGCTAATAACTTTAAATTTAAACTATCCAAATAATGAAATTATTGTGTCAATCGAATTATTTTGTTATAAATCAGTTGGGGTGTATGAGGTTTTTGCGCTTATTCATTAACACGTTGTATTTCGGAGCGTGCTCCATACAAACGAAGTCTGGTGATATTTTCAATACTATGCAATTAAATTCAATGCAATTTTTCTGATACAATCTAGAAACTAATCTCTATGTTTGTATGAAGTCAGATTTTCGTTAAATTGAATAGTTTTAAAGTTACAGTGCCTCAAAGATTTCCATACAAATCCTAAATTAATCCTAGCACTAAAACTTTATGTTTAAACGGGAATCTGACTTCATATATAAACATTGAGATTAGTTTCTAGATAGTTTCTGAAAATTTTCACTGACTTTAATTGTTTAGTATTGAAAATATCACCAGACTTCGTTTGTATGCAGCGCGCAATTACGCATTTGGAATAAACTTCTCTTAGCCACGGTTTATACAGAAGAGACGTGTGGCTGTGGCGGATAATCTAAGTAACACAATATAAACCTTATAGTACGTAGCATAGCGTCGTTTTTGTCGTAAAGGAGAACCGCGTCCGCGGCTCCAGGTGACGTCGCCTGGAGGCGCGGGCGTAATTCTCCAAACAACGCTATGCTACGAATGCTACTATAAGGTTTATAATTGTGTTACTTTGACTATCCGCCACCGCCACACGTCTCTTCTGTATAAACCGCGCCTTAAGCTAGATTTGTTGTCAACTATATCGTCTATAACTATATATATTGCATTAAAGGTAATGATTTAATTCCACGTCTGCAGTGACAAAGTTTCATTGTATTCACAAAACATCTTTGTCGATAAAATAATAGAATAGTTAATCAATCAGAACCGATACTATGTTCACTAGATCGGGATATTTACCTACTTTCTTTGACATGATACGCTTACAAAAACTGGTTCTCATGGAAGCACTATGGGCGTCTTAAGACGCACTCCGATCAAATCGGTTACCGTCTTACAGAAAAGTGAGTAGCGTAGTACTGGAAACCGACCGGAATGTATGAAAAGATGTATGGATGTGAATGAGGCAAAAGATGTATGTAAGGATCGTAGCAATTGGCTAATTGCCAGTTTTCGTAAAGATATTTTAAATTATACGTAGGTTTATTTTATAACTCTTTCAATTATCTTTTTCTAATAAAAGCGTTATTTATTCGAAAAAAACTATAATTTTCATTCAGTAATTTGAAATTCGAGCGAAAACAGCCGATCACGTGACACTTCTGGCTGTGATGTCATATTTCAATAAACAAAGTAAAGCTAACTACTACGACGCTAACGCTAACGCTACGACTATCTACGACGCTTCAACTCAGATGACGTTTTATTGTTTGAAATGTGACGTCACACGATGCTCAATCATGGCCGCCCGCGTTTCAGGTTTTGAAATCCACAGATAACTAACAAAAACTCTAATTTATTTTTCAAAAATAATATATTTGCATGTTTTTAATGCATAAAACATATAGTATGATTATTGTGAACCTATAAGCTACTATATCTAATATATTTAATATTTACCGTTACAATTGTCAAATAGCCAATTGTCGCGCCCTGGTCTCTGCCTACCCCTCAGGGAGAGAAGCCTGACGTTATAGATAGATAGGTAGAAATTAGTTTAAAGACATTCGTCGTCGTAGGCATTATCTCAAAAAATTACGTCCATTCTACCGCAATCTAATCTATGTAAATAAATGTGATAATGAACCGACAAATTATTAACGTGACATATTTAGTATCAGTCGTCTTCTCTCGACGATTTGACGCGCTTGCGATTATTTAGTCGCTAGTCTAGTCATAGCAACAATAAAATTGGATCTTTTGTTTTGGAGTACAATACAATTTTGTTCAGTGATTTGTGGTGTTGTGGTTGAAAAGTTATTTGTGGTTTTTTAAGTGTGCGTTTTGGGAATGTTTTTTTTCGTTGTGATGCCAGTTAAAGAGTGTTTTAGTATTTATGACAGTTTCTTAATTTTATCTGGTTTGTAGTTACCACATCCCTGAACAAACATATATAAACTGACTGTCACCCAGTGGCGTGCACTCAGGGTACAAACAAATGCAGTTAAACCCTAAAAATTTCTAAACTTAAGGCATTTTGTTTAATAAATGACTTTTAATTATCAAATTAAACAAATTAAAGTTATTTAGTCAACAAAATGTTTTTTAGTTTAGAATATATTAGGGTTTTGCGTTCCGGGTAGACAAAAAGACAGTGAAACCCTAATAATTTCTAAACTAATAAGCATTTTGTTGACTAAATCTACTACACCCCTCCGTGGTCTAATGGTTAAGAGCATTGGGCTCTTGACACAGAGGTCGTGGGTTTGATTCCCACGGGGGACACCTACTTATGTCACTTTGTGCGTTTTTCCTAAGTTGGCTAGGACATTGCAGGCTGAATCACCTGACCGTGATTCAGCCTACAATGCGGCCGTAAGGCGGTCTGAAAAAACTCTGACACCAGGGCTTGATGCCCACACGATAAGAAGAAGTTTACTAAATGACTTTGATTTGTTTAAATACAGGCTAATTAAACAATTAAAAGTCATTTAGTAAACAAAATGCATTTAGTTTAGAAATTATTAGGGTTTAACTGTATTTGTGTTTAGTCTGAGTGCACCACCGGTGCATGGAAAATACGCAGAAAAAAAGATAAATTTGTATTAACACATGTTAACGAATAGATATCAGCATGTCTAGCATGATTTCTCTACCCGCGCGCGACGCGCCTTCGCTGCATACAAAATAACCTGTTCCCGCGATTTTCGGAGAGCGCAAGCCGCGCTTGGCGCGATGGGAAAAAGCCGAGTCGCGCGCGTGTAGAGAAATCATGCTAGACGTGCAGGAATCAGGATCACATACACATGCATAACTCAGTAATATTTAATACGAGCTTTTACCCGCGACTTCGTCTTCGTTTTACGCTTGCGTAGTTTCAGGCGTTCACGCCGCCCCATCTCTTTCTCTCGCATCAGGCAGTAATATAAGCTATCACATGCCCATTTCGCTTCAATTATTTTTCGACATAGGCCCTTAAAAACCGAAGAGAAAGTTGTTGATTAGATTTTTATAATGGTACCTATAAAAGATGTTACCAACCACTTTGAAACCATATCTCTTGGGGTAACAACCTTTAATAGTATTAAGATATAAGACAGTTTCAACGTTTATTCCAATTATAAATTACTTATATGATAACGAATAACAATTAAACGTTATATACAACGGGTTAATGAATTAACGCAAAACTAGAAAGTAGTTTCAACATAAGTAATTTTTTTCAAAATATTAAAGAATTTGTTTGTAAAATTTTAAATTTACTGAACTTGTTCTCAACCCACCGCTCGGGCACTCTCACCCTACTTACTACCAAAACAAGATGTAAAAATGTGTCCATGAGCACGTTAGCGCTTTAATTAAGTGCTGAAATTATAACAAATCGTTTTTGCCTCAAAACTTAAAATGCGAATAACTTAAAATTGTAACCATCAAAATAATGAAATTATTGTTTCAATCTAATCATTTTGTTATAAATCAGTTGGGGTGTATGAGGTTTTGCGCTTATTCATTAACACGTTGTATATACGACATTAACAATAATACCTTCTTGCCCTTCGTGTCCGGATATTTGGACAAGAACTAGTACTGTAGCCCCGGGACTTAAATAGCCCCGCATATAATGACGAAAAAGGTAACCGATTACCGTTTTGAAAATATTTTTAAACCCAGATCGCAACCTATCTTAAGAAAAAAGAACATTCAATAAATTTTAAATTTCGAGGTTAGCGCTTTATTTCTCGACTGTCAAAAAGATGTTCAAAATTTTTTTTTTATCTGGTCTTAAAAATGTTGTATGGCTACGTTCCATACGCACCATTACACGCACTCTACGCCGTTTCCCTGGTGGAATAACAACTCCATATGTCAGCGGATGTCTGGCAGAAACAATATTGAAATAAGCAGTCTATAGGTAAACTTGTCTGAAGAGGAAACCTAAAACAAACGCCATCTTGGAATAACCGGCTGCCATTTACTCTAATTAGATAAAACGTGACCCAATCGACCCAGCAATCTCAACCATACTGGAAACTGTTTGACAATTCATTATTATAATCGATAAGTTCATTAGTGTAAAGAAATATTATTGTAGTTAGTGATAGAACATACAATGTCTCTTTGACAGTGGATAAGACTTGATTGGCAGGCTAACAGTCAGTTGCACGCACGTATTGTTTGGAATATGGTCCAACTTGAAAACTGATTTTTTTTTGCTCCGAATAGGACAGAATTCCACGCGGATAAGGGTCTTATGTTTTATTGAATATTTGCATTTATGGGACAAATGCATCTATTGGACAATTTAATTTATGGGGCAATAAAATGAAAACATCAAATATATATATTTTTTTGAATATTGTTTGGAATATGGTCCAAATTAAAAACTACCATTATTTATACCCCGAATAGGAAAAGGTTTCACGCGGGCAACTTTCATATTTTGTGACAATTACTGCCTGCATGGACGTTCATTAAAGTTAATCCTCTATTAAATCTTTTGCTAGATTTCCTACGTGTAAAGGACAAAAAGTGACAACAAGAGATTTAATGGAGGATTAACTTTAATTAACTTACAAGTAATAATTGTCACAAAATATGAAAGTTGCCCGCGTGAAATCCTGTACTATTCGGGGTAAAAAATATGGCAGTTTTTAAGTTGGACCATATTCAAAAGATATTTGAAAAAAAAGTTTATTTGATGTTGCCATTTTATGCCCCATAAATGACATTGTCTAAAAGATGCAGTTATCTCATTAATGCAAATAGTCATAACATATGAACTTTATCCGCGTGGAATTATATCCTGTCTGGAGTTTAAAAAATGCAGTTTTTAAGTTGGACCATATTGCAAACAAAGTTATGAAGAAACATCTAAAGCAATAATTTTATTTGATGATGTCATTTTATAGCCTCATAAATCAAATTCTCCAATAGATGCTGTTACCCCAAAAGTTATATTTACCCCATAAATGCCGTCACCCCATAGATGCGATTAACCCATAGATGTTATTACCCCCTAGATTATATTACCCCACAGATGCTATTACCCCATAGATGCAATTACTCCACAGTTTAAATTACCCCATAGATACGATTACTCCACAAATTCGATTACCCCACAGACAGATGCGATTACCCCTTAGATACGATGCCCTTTCGCCCAAAAACACTGCATCAGAATCATTATCGCTTATCCCTTGGTTCATTCTAAGCCGGAACCACACGCGTTCTAAAACATCTGGTTTAGCATAGCGTATGCTCACGAATATATTCCCCGAGGGGGTAGTCAGAGATATTCTGAAACCTCAGAACATCCACGTTTCACCAGTAGTACCGAAACATCTGGTTTATAATAAGCAAATAAAACGGGTAACGTATCCATTTAAGTCCGAGTGACGCATTTGATTGTTCAAATATCATTAGTTTTTCAGACCGTTGTATAACTGCTTTATTATAATACTTACTTATCTTTTCATTAAAACTGTTCCTTCCCTCCACTAACTCAGACTGCATAAGAGCAGAATAATTCTTCAGGCATCATCTCTGATGATCTCACAGAATGACTGCCGATGCCGGTTATAAAATAGCCACTGCCACGGGTCCGGCACTCTATAGAACGTTTTATACAATATTTTTTAATTTCGAAATGGTGTCTGCACATGCGCACTTTGTGCAAACTGTCCATGACATTGCGTGTAGGGTTGAAAGCCGCGCTTAGCATTTAACGTCATCTACATTATGATACCTTTTATTGTTCGTTCAGTTATAAAAACTAGTATTTGAGCTAAATAATTATTGAAAATGCGAATTTAGCGTTATTTTTCAACGTTTTTTATGCACTGAAAAGACAATTTTATGTATTCAAATCCGGCTCTCCTAAAATGTCCCCAGAAAGTGTGAGGTGAGATGGGGTATCTGAAGTCAGAGGGGGCGGGGAGTGGCCCTTCTGCATGTAGAACTATATACTCTTACCTATTCTGTGCCACTGCATCCGGCCCCTCTGATCATATCGGTTTCCCGTTCCATCAGAATAGATAGTGCAATATAGGTGCAGGGTCCTTCTTAATATGCTGACACTTTTTTAAGGGGATGACCGTCAAACTGAACAACTTTCACTAAGACACTAACATCGAAATCGCGAAAAAAAATAGCTATTCTATACAAACCTGCAAACCTACTTGAGCCAAATTATGGGTCAGCTGATTTTCTTTTCGCGATTTCAATGTTGATCCCATAGAAAAAGTTGTTCAGTTTGACAAGCTGATCATCCCCTTAAGAAAGTGTCAGCTTATTAAGAAGGGCCCTGTATGTCCCACTGCAGGGAACCGGCTTACCCTCAGGGGGGTTTAATGGGCATTAGTCCACCACGAATCCCAAAGCAGATTGGTAGACTTCACATACGCATCAGAATTTCTTCTTCAGATGATTTCCTTCACCTTTAGAGAGCAGTCGGTATCACGTTATAAGTTCTCTCTTCTTGCATTCTTAACTGGATCAGAGATTCGTGTCCGTAAATTCTGTTTCTATGTATCCACGCAACCTGCCTAAAAAGGTGGGCGTGTAATAAAAGTGTCATCAAATCAAATAAAAGCAACCACACCTACGATCGTGTTGCGATAATGATACGTGTAAATAATTACTGGAACGTACAAGAATTCAGTGCGTTTAGCATGTCTGCTCTCATAGATTAGTTAGTCGATTTGTAGACTTGACACAGTAAAGAAATATCTCAAAATTTTATTAATTACCTGTGCCTGTCCCACTGCGACCTTCGCTGGTCTTTTGTGAACGCCCCTTTTTACCAGACTGCGCGACGGAAAGAAAGGGTAATGCGTTTATCAGCCTATGTATGTTTGTATGTAAGTGTGTTCCTTTGTGGTACACTAGAGACCAAATGCGTGGGCTGATTTTGATGATTCTTACGTCAATCGATTTGTCTTAATCTTGCGAGTGTCACTTAAGACGTGACAGTAATCAAAATTCAATATGGCGTCAACAAGGCGCGTAAAATAAAAAGTCTAGAATTCTGTTAAGTAATATTGAAGCGACTAGTCGGGACCCATTATTGGGACAATTTGATCACGTCTAGAATTTTTAATGGGTCCCGACTGTTAAAGTCGCTTCAATATTACTTAACAGAATTCTAGACTGTTGGACTTCTCACCGATCCCAGCTACCCAATCCACCGCGTAGCCCCAGCAACGTCCTATGCCGAGGTCCGTACCCCTCTGGGTGCCCCTAGGTCGGTTGCTTAAGTTCATTCATTTGGCTCGGTAGACCCTTCGTGGTCCCTCCAATAGTCCGCATTAAGCAGTAACTGCTCCCTGAGCAATGCTGTACTAGTAATTTAAAAAAAAAAAACAGTGCCGGACTTGTTTTTTTTGCAAATGCAAAGGCAAATGCCCCGGGCAACACTTTACTAGGGGCGGCAAATTCGTGAAAAATATAGATTGAATGAGCTTTGTATATAACCACTTCGTAGAGCAGAGAAAAGTCGATCTCGCTTCACTCGCTCTAAGTTTCAATTTTTGCATGGATAAACCAATAGATGTCTGACCACAACCCGAATATGTGTGCAGAAAATTTCGAGTTCGCTACGCTCGCTCCGTTATTTTTTGTGTAAGTCTTCTTATAAAGATAAGAGGGCGACAAAATCGATTTGTGCCCCGGGCGGCAGAAACCCACGCTACGCTACTGGGTAGAAACATATTATACTTAGCGTTACCTCTCTGCAATATTTAGCACATTGATCTATGATCTGTGACATAGTATCACGAATGATTATCACGATTCACGCGTCACGTAATATTGTTATCTCGGCTATTTTCGCCTGATCATTTATTTACATAAATAATTGTTCAGAATTATCTCGGATTTTGATGCATTTATTTCGTAATTTTATTTATACACACCTGCAGTATCTACTCGACTCAAATGTATAGGACATTTTTTTCGACGTTGTCTCCGTTGTAAAAGTTGTTCAGTTTGATGGTGTAAACCACCCCCTTAAATATTACTAGGGTGTTTTGATACACCTTGTAGGTGAAAGAAGATAGTCTTTCAAATTATCCACTTAAACATAGATTGTATCATTGAAAAAACATTCCTAAAACCATTGCGTTAAAACAAATTTTAAAGTGAAGTGAATCAAAATTGAAAAGTGACATAAAATGACGAAGTCGCGATACGGTATCAAATCTCCGAAAAGTAATTGGACAAAATCAAAACAAACGTTCTTCTGGACTTTGAGACGCAGCAGCGTTTTTTGACAGTGAATCTATTTTCAAAATCACGAGAAACGTGACTGTGAAAACATCGTAGATTAATTAAAGCGCCATCTATCGTTAAAAATTGGCATTAAGTTGGAAACTGAAGGTTGTACGTGTGAACTGCGCTGTTTCTACATTATTAGTGAAAACTTTCTTTTTTGCACATTAATTTCCGAGTTATCGGTCAAATTCAGGACGCCATCTATCAGTTAAACTTGAGAACTGTCTTAAAACTACCGCACTGTATGGATGATTGAAAACTTGATTGGTGATATCTTTAAAGCCTAAATCAGTGACAGCGCCATCTACCAGTCAAACTTGAGAACTTTCTTAAAACTACCGCTTTATACGGGTGATTGAAAACTTGATCAAATTACAACAATATAAGTTTAAAAACAGAAATACCAAGCGATAAAAGCCAATTAAAAACAGCGCCACCTGTCCGACGATCTCGTGAACTAATAAAGTGACATCTAGCGATGGTGGAGGATACTAATCAGCAGTCGGATCGGGTGTCCGCGGCGGCGGTGCTACAGTTTGCGGCGCGGGAGGCGAGGGAGGGAAGGAGGTTCGCAGAGTTCGGCGCGCATGCGTTCGCGAGCATCACTTACAATGCCTACGGTATTATGATTGTTTAGTATGATTTATATGTTTATTAAATTTGTGATCTTTTTCGAGCGCGGTGTACGGGGGACAGGCGTACCCTAACTAAGTTCGCTGTTAGGGTACCGGTAGAGGAGGCCGGCACCCGCACACCGCGCTCTATTACCTGCCTTCAGTTTGACGGTCTGATCATCCCCTTAAAAAAGCGTCAGCATATTAAGAAGGACCCTGTATATCGGTACAGCTCTGTGGTGCCATCTAGCGGTCACCAGAAAACGTTCTAGAAAAATGGTCACTACACGCATCTGCCACCTCATTAACCATCTACCCAGCAACTATTGATACAAGTGTATACTATTATAGTATCAGTTATCTGAAACTAAACTCTGACCCGAGGCCGGATTGGGAAACCGGTTGGAACCGCATCTTTGTGCTTGTTTTAGTTATGTGAAATTGTCGATCAAAGGTCTCTTGTGTTTTATAACTATGATAGTAACGGGTCGGTTATGTCTACGCGTGCTATGAGCACAGTTTATACGCTATACTATTTCAGCTTAGTTAAGATTTAGACCATTTTACTAAGGCCGGATTCGACCAAACGCGAGTTCGTTTTATTCTTAGATTAAGTCGCCGCTTACTCTTTTTGCGTTTTACCAACCACTAATCTACGAATAACGACATTTTAACACGGCCAATTTTGAAGGCGTCAAGCTTATACCGAGACTAATGAAATGTCACTTGTGTCGATTTGATTTTAAAACCACAAGTGACGTATAAACCTAATAAATTAAAAATGTATAACCTCACATTGCAATAAGTATGGATACGAGTCATGTTGCAGGTTCTGACCCGAGCACTTGTCTCGCGTGGTGTTCGCGCGTCGCGTCTTTGCTTGCCACGAGGCTCCGCAATCCTCAATCTCTTCTTGTTCTTGATCAAAAACAATCCCTGAGATTGGGATAGATACTCCCACAAAGTAATTGACACGGCGGAAATGCAGTGCTAACGCATCAGCAAAAGTCCATTAGTTATACATTTTAAAAAAGTACGGATACAACGACCTCTTTCTTTAGGTGGATTATACATTCGTTCATTACCATAATGGTATTATACCAGAACCTCTAGCATGATTTCTCTACTTGCGCGCGACTCTTCTTTTTCCCATACTACAAGTCGCGGCAAGCGCGGCTTTTGCTCTCCGAAATGCGCGGGAACAGGTTATTTTCTATGCAGCGAAGGCGCGTCGCGCGCGTGTAGAGAAATCATACTAAACGTGCAGGAATAGAGGAACTGACACGAGTTGTCAATTGAAACCGTTTTTTGGGAATTTATCACCCCCTATCAGCCCAGTCAAAATTGCAGTTCTGTGTATAATTGTGAATCTATCGTTAGTTGTTAGTATATTTCACAAAATACTACATTATTTTGTGAAATATACTAACAACTAACGTTAGATTTCACTTTAGATTCACAAATGATTCACAGAGCTCGAATATTTACCCTGTCCATTGTGTCGATAAGTTCCCAAAAACGGTTCTGTTGCCTCGCGTCACGTATCTCTTTCTATAACATACAACGTGTTAATGAATAAGCGCAAAACCTCATACACTCACTCCACCTGATTTATAACGAAGTAATTAGATTGAAACAATAATTTCATTATTTGGATGATTAAAATTTAAAGTTATTCGCATTTTAAGTTTTGAGGGAAAAATGATTTGTTATCATTTGAGCAACGAATGAAAGTGCTAACGTGCTCATGGATACATTTTAAGAATCTGGTTTTGGTAGTAAGTAGGGTGAGAGTGTCCGAGCGGTGGTTTGAGATCTAGTTCCGTAAATTTTAAATTTTACAAAAAAAATATTTAAAATTGGAAAAAAAATACCTAATAATAATTCGATTCTACTCTTGATTCTAAACAAACTACTTTCTAGTTTTGCGTTAATTCATTAACACGTTGTATACAGACGATGACGACGAAGACGACTTTCTATAACATAACGATATACAGTGGTGCAATTTATTTCTAGACGTTGCTACGTACATCTCGCTCTCTCAGCTGTCAGTTCCTCTATTCCTGGTATAATATCTTTATGTACAGTCGCCATCAGATATACCGTAGCATACAAGGTGGTCAAATATTTCTGAGCAGTGCTAATTTTCTAGAAATAAATTGCAGTAAATGTTACAAATTATATCTAAACGTTTATTGTATCATAAATATCTGCACAGCAAATTTTCAGTAATTTCTTTACAATGTTATTCAAAATTGAAATGTACAATAACGAAATAAGGTATTTTTTCCTAAGCTGCTCAGATGTTTATGATCACCCTGACTGCGTAGATATAATTTGATGTTCTATGCGTTCAGATATTTTTGATTGGTTATGTGTAAAGAAATTATTGAAAATAAGAACTGCTTAGAAATATTTGACCACCTTGTATGCTACGATATATGTGATGCCGACTGTTCATTATATTCATTCGAGAATAACTTTAGTCTGGGTTTAGTATGGTAGAACACAATTGAAGTTATTTCGGAGTAAATACTAAGAGTGCAATTATTCCTTGTATAGTTACTCTTTGCCGTGGCCGTGCAACCTGAAGCCGTGGTGGTCCAGTGGCGAGTAACCTTGCCTGCCGTGCAGGAGGCGATGGTTCGATCCCCGTCCAGGCCTACTCGTACCAATGAATTTTTCGGAATTTATGTACGATTTGTAACACCACTGGCTTTTCGGTGAAGGAAAACATCGTGATGAAACCTGCATGCTTCAATTTCGAGGCATGTATTGTACCCACTGTCCATTATAAGTGGCGACGGGTTCACCCCCCGTCACACTAGACAAAGTTTCGGTACTACTGGTGAAACGTGGATGCTCTGAGGTTTCAGAACATCTCTGACAACACCCTCGGGGAATATAGTCGTGAGCATATACATAGTTACTCTTTGATAAAACTCTTAGGTAAAAGGATATATACCCGTAAACTTTGTGGTCTAAAGTTTGACCACGGAAAACAAACATGTCCAGGATATTGACATCAAATTGACCTGTCGATAAACTGTACCTTGTTTACGCCAAATTCTTAGTATTTATATAAGTCATTAGTAGTTATTTTAGTCTGTTTTTGTTGTGACAAAACATGACAGGTGATGAGTCACACAGTATCGTCTTAGTAATGAAATTTTAAATTATGTATTGAAATGAAAATTAAATTTAAAAATACTCACATAATTCACTTCAGCAACATGCGTCGTCAACCATCTTAATTAAAACAAAATCTGCTTCAGCAACACGCGTCGTCAAAAGAAAGAAAATGTAAAGAAATTGTGAGAAAGTCATAGACGAATTATATACGGACCCGCCTCGCCTTAGCATTTCCCATCTGCCAACGTGCAAAATCAAAAGATCTTACGCATTTACATACAATTGTATACCTTGTCACTAAACGCGACAGCCTATGATTGCGGAACAATAATTTCGAACTTATGACGTTTGGGGTTCACACGACACTGTTTTTTAACATTCAAAATTAGAATCTAAACTAATTTAATAAAATGCAAAGTTGCGTATCTCGTGCTACCTCGCCCCCCGCAAAAAGTGGCAGAAAAGTTTGTTAGTAGAAATACACGCGTAACTTGTCCTCATATAAGTAGTCTAATGAGAAAGCAGACCATTTTTACGTACCTGGGCTATTGTAAGCACATAAGTAAATATTCCACAGAGGCAAGGCGTCAAACTATCTCGCTACGATAGGTAAAGTCGCCATCAGATATATCGTAGCATACAACGTGTCCAAATATATCTGAGCAGTGCTAACTTTCAATAAATTCTGTACAGTAAATGTTACCAATTATATCTAAACTTGTATTTTGTCATTAATATCTGAACAGCTAATTTTGAATAAATTCTTTACAATGTTATTTAAAATTGACATGTATGACAACGCAGTAATGTCTTTTTAACCCCCGACGCAAAAAGAGGGATGTTATTCCATAAACTGCTCTCATGTTTATGATTACCCTGACTGCGTAGATACAGTTGATGTTCTAGGCGTACCGATATTTTTGATTGGTTATGTGTAAAAAATTTTTCGAAAATTAGAACTGCTTAGAAATATTTGACCACCTTATTTGCTATGATATATCCTTTGACTATTTATATGTGGACTGGTTACGCCTGTAATTCTACTAACAAACATTTCTGCCACTTTTTGCGGGGGGCGAGGTAACATGAGATCCGCAACTTTGGATTTTATTCCCCATAACTTTAGATTCTAATTTTGAATGTTAAAAATCATGAAAAGTAGTCTAGTGTGAACCCCAAACGTTCTAAGTTCGAAGTTATTATTTCGCAATTATAGGCTGTCTCGTTTAGTGATAAGGTGTAAAATTGAATGTAAATGCACAAGATCAATTGTGCTTTCGCGATTTCGATGTTGGTCCCATAGAGAAAGTTGTTCAGTTTGATGATCTGGTCATCCTCTTAAAAACTGTCAGCATATTAAGAAGGAACCTGTTTTTGTGGATCAAAAACGTTCACACTAGACTATTTTACAAGATTTTTAACAATCAAAGTTAGATATAAAGTAATGGAATACATTCCAAAGTAGCGAATTTTATGCTACCTCGTCCCCCGCTAAAAATGTCTCAAAAGTATGTTAGTAGAATTAGGGTTGAGCCTCACCTGGCAGCACGGAATCGCATTTTTTAAGCTCTATCCTTTTCTGTCGCTTAGGAACTGGAAAAGGCTAGAGCTTGAGGATGACGTCCCTGAGCGACAGAAAAAGATAAAGCGATTTTTTTTTTGCTATTTCGACTTTTGTCCCATAAAGAAAGTTGTTCAGTTTGATGGTCTGATCATCCTCTTAAAAAACTGTCAGCATATTGTTGATGTATTTTGGTTGCCTGCATGCTTCAATTTCGAGGCATGTATTGTACCCACTGTCCATTACAAGTGGCGACGGGCTCACTCCCCGTCACACTGGACAGAGTGTCGGTACTACTGGTGCAACGTGGATGTTCTGAGGTTTCATAATATCTCTGACTACCCCCTCGGGGAATATAGTCGTGAGCATATGCTGTTTTGGTTCGTTGTTGTTCATCACCCTAAGTAATGCAACTGTCTACTCTAACACCCTGTAGGTAATAGTATATAGCTCTATATACAGAACGGCCACTCCCCGCCTCCCCTCTGACTTCAGATACCCCACCTCACCTCACACTTTCTGGGAAACTTTAGGGAAATCGAGCAAGGGTGCAGTCAGCCGCGCGTACCCGTTGGATTTGACTATATAAAATTGTGTCTTTTCAGTGCATAAAAAACGTTGACAAATAACGCTACATTGGATATTTTTAATAATTCTTTAGCTCAAATATTATGATTAATAATAGAACGAACAATTAAAAGTATCGTAATGTAGATGACGTTAAATGCAAAGCGTGGCTTTCAACCCTACACGCAATGTCATGGACGGTTTGCACAAAGTGCGCATGTGCAGACGCCATTTCGAAATTAAAAAACGTACTTTAGTAGTGGCTATTTTATAACCGTCATACTGTGAGATCATCAGAGATGATGCCTAGTGGACCTGTGGTTATATGTAGTAGAAAGTTCTTTATATTATCGCGACGAGTTTGTTTTCAATCTGGTCACAGAATAGTAAATACTCGTACAATAAGCAAACAAGTTTATCTGCGGTCAAGCTATTAATTAAGTATCGTTTCGAAACTACATTATTCTGGTAAGCATATCTTTTACATTTGAGTATTGTGTTTGTGTAAACTCGTTTATTAAGAAATTATTTGTTGCGGGGTGATTAGAAACCTCTGCTTTCAATCAAAGATCAAGTACCTACAGGCACAGGTCCGGCACTTCAAACAACGTTTTAGATTTAACATAATGGCGTTCGCACATGCGCACTTTGAGCCAATTTACATAATTTCATTTTAAGAAAGGTACCAAAATAAGAAAACCATTTGGAGATTATGTGATCCAAAGCTTATATCAAAATTATCAGATTTGTCTATCCATTATTTCTCGAGTTATTTGAAAAATACTGAAAATTATAATAGAGGTTGAATGAGATTTTATTCCTTTGCCTGCTTGGCTTTTCTATTGTATTTGACAGTTTTTATTTTTAATATTATTGCGGCCAAGGTATCTGAGCCATAAATCCTACGTTTTTCAGAAAATTCAAAAGTAAATTAAAAATAGAAATATCGGTCAAAAATAAAAATCGGAAAGATACATATCTCTTATTTTTTAACCTATTTTTATATTTTTTATTAAAAACAGGTGGTAAAATAAATGTTATGTTGTCAATTGTGCATGACATATCGTCGCTTTTCTTAAAAAGTGACCTAAGTGTCATTTTGACGTAACTGCTTACGTCCCAGTTAATCGATTAATTAACTAGCAAAATTCTCTAATAGCCCTGAGTGAAATACAAACACGTAGTAAGATATTTTTCGCAGATGACCATAACCACAGATCATGTCACATAGCACTTCAAACAACGTTTTGGATTTGACATGATGGCGTTCGCACATGCGCACTTCGTGCAAATTATCTTTCACATATGTGTAGGGTTGACTTACCACGCATCGTAAGAATATCATCTACATTTCGTTACTTTTTATTGTTTGTTCTATTATTAAAAATAAAATTTGAGCTAAAGAATTACTGAAAATGTGAATTTAGCGTTGTTTTTCAACGTTTTTTATGCACCGAAAAGAGTCAATTTTATGTAGTTAAACACTACGGGTGCGCGCGCCTGACTGCATTCCCTTGCTCGGCTCCCCTCAAGTTTCCCCAGAAAGCGTCAGGTGAGGTGGGGTATCTGAAGTCAGAGGGGGGCGGGGAGTGGCCGTTCTGTATGTAGAACTATATACTATAACCTGTTCTGTGCTACAGGGGTAGATGGGTAATATGAAGCAAGACATAAGAACACTACTTGACATCTATTCACACTTATGACAAAAGTCCTTTAGAATAAGGGAGACGCCAATAGTATACCGGCGCCTTCTTGAAACTTTAGCGCTTCGGGTTTTCGTTATGTACTTAGTATAAGGTAGAGATTTGGTTGAATAATTTGAAAAAAGTTACCAGTTTTAAGTAAGGGGGCGTCCATTAATGACGTGAGATGATATTTGTGATTTTTCGACCTCCTCTCCCCCCTTGGTGAGATTACGTGAGATTTAGCTCGACCCCCTCCCCGCCCCCTCCAAATCTCACGTGATATTTTTCAAAATATGTTTTTTAGTGTAAATTTGTTAATCTGTGTTTGAATGCGTTAAAATTTAAATTTTAAAATTTTCAGTGCTGAAACATGTTTTACTTAATTAAACTTTTCTCTCAATTTTACTTTGTACCTTGCTGAAAAAAAATTACGTGATATTTACCGAGACCCCCCCTCTCCCCCACGTGAGATTGGGTGAGATTTCGCACGACCCCCTCCTCCCCCTAATCACCTCACGTAATTAATGGACGCCCCCTAAGCAGAGAGAATAATACTCCGAAATATTTGGGTAGTAATTGGCAATAAACATCTCCCACCCATTTAAGGCAGCAGGTGTTGATGGAATCTTCCCCGCCTTAATTAAGTGGGGTGGCAGACAGCTAGCGGAAGCTCTTACAAAACTGCTGAGCTCGTGCCTAGCACACAGGTACGTCCCCGGACAGTGGCGCCAGGTCAAGGTAATCTTTATACCGAAACCAGGAAAAAGCGATTACACTAACGCAAAATCCTTCAGACCAATCAGCCTAACGTCCTTCCTCCTCAAGACGTTGGAACGGCTGTGCGACAGGGATCTGAGGGATAAAGCACTTCGTAATATACCACTACATCGGAACCAACATGCATATAGTTAGGGTAAATCAACGGAATCGGCTCTTCACATGGTCGTGTGCAAAATTGAAGAAGCCCTCCAAAACAAAACAATCTGTCTGGGGACCTTTATAGACATAGAAGGGGCCTTTGACAGAACGAGCTTCACCAGCATCAACGCCGCCCTAGCCAGACACGGAGTAGACGAGGTTATGTCTGGCTGGATAGGTAACATGCTAAGCAAAAGGGTGGTAAGATTCGAAGGGAAGGACTCACAACGAGCACTAGTCGCGAGGGGATGCCCCCAGGGCGGGGTCCTTTCCCCGCTGCTCTGGAACTTAGTTGTGAATGATCTCATTACAACCCTAAATAACCAACGGTTCTATACTATCGGATATGCTGACGACCTGGCTATCCTCGTAACAGGACGATTCGCAAACACGATCTGCGACGTAACCAGAGCAGCTCTGCGCATAGTCGAAAGATGGTGCACCGAGTACGAGCTAACAGTAAATCCGGCCAAGACGGAACTAGTTATGTTCACAAACAAGCGAAACCTAGGCAACTATCAATTGCCTAGGCTATTCAACACCGAGCTAAGGCTGTCGCCTGAAGTAAAATATCTCGGCATTATATTAGACAGCAAGCTGAACTGGAACAGCCACCTGACCAACAAAATAAACAAAGCGGGCATTGCCTTCTGGCAGTGCCGAAGGATGATGGGCAAAAAGTGGGGCCTATCTCCAAAAATAACGCTGTGGCTCTATACTGCAGTAATAAGACCAATGGTTAGCTACGGAGCAGTAGTCTGGTGGACACGGGCGACGCTCGCTACTACCATCAGCAAACTGCAACGGTTCCAAAGAGCGGTCTGCATGGCAACAACGGGATGTATGAGGACGGCGCCCACTGCCGCCCTTGAATCAATGCTAGACCTCCCACCATTGCAGCTATTCATACAACAAGAGGCAGCCAGCTCCGCGATCCGTATGAGCACACTTAACCTCTGGAAAAACACCGGTGTCCCACACACAAAAATTTTCAATAATGCAATAGAGGACATCCCCCTCTACCCGGCTATAAATGATAGGATACCGGCTCAGTACGTATTCGACAAAAAACACAAAATACAACTGTACGAAGAAGATTTCGAGAGCTTAAACACCAGAGATCTAAGAATCTTCACTGACGGTTCCAAAACTGATACAGGCACAGGCTCCGGCGTCTTCTCGGAAGACCTGCATATCAAGATATCTTCGCCCCTAGGAACACACAATACGGTTTTCCAGGCTGAATGCATGGGCATCACCCTAGCAGCCAGAGCGATCTCGGATAGAGCGACTACCAATCACTCAATCAGAATTCTATCAGACAGTATGTCCACACTAATGGCGCTTCAGAGCAATGTTATCACATCAAGCATAGTTCTGGAGTGTCACAAAACCCTATCAGAGGTATGTGAGCGAAACCACATCACCCTGCAATGGATAAAAGGCCACAGCAACTCGCGTGGCAATGATGCAGCGGACGAATTGGCGAGTCGCGGGTCTAGCACAGACGCCATAGGGCCCGAGCCCATTATACCGCTACCTTTCGGCTGGATCCGCTCGCAACTACGCAAGCGCACTAGTCAAAAACGGGACGCACTCTGGGCTGCACTAACAGATTGCGAACAGGCGAGGAGCGCTCTACCAAGGGTTAACCCTCGCCTCACCAGGAGCCTCTTGCGTCTCAGGAGAGCTCAATTACGACTAGTTACTGGAGCCCTGACTGGTCACGGTCCTTTTAACAGACATCTTTTTAATATTGGTGTTACTAACAGTCCGCTGTGCAGGGTCTGCATGGAGGTTGAAGAAACAGCTGCGCACGTGCTATTAGAATGCAACGGGCTAGCACAATATCGAGCACAACACCTCGGATCACCGGGGTCTCTTCCAGAGGCATTCGGTAGTATTAACAAGCTGGTGGGCTTCCTGGAGGAGCTAGGGTGGCAAGAATAGTCATTCCCACCTCACGCAAAATAGGCGCCTAAGACGTCGAGTTGCGGAAAATGAGCCCGCTCAACCAATACCAATACCAAATTGGGTAGTAATTTAATTTTAGGCAATCGAATTTACAACATCGGCATCGTCTCGTTTGATTTGACGATTATCCATATGCTATCGATAAAAAAAAATACTTAATAATCATTGGTTAGTGTTAAGATATCAAGGATTGTTTGGAATTTGTCTTGTACCATGAATTGACCACGATATCATCGCGTTTTTGATCATAAAACATTTCAGCTTATACAAAATGGCGGTGCCTCATGGCGAGCCAGAAAGTACAGGATCGGCACGACCGTCGGCGAATACACTCGCCACGCGACTTATAAATGTATTTGTTTTGCAGCTGCGCTGGGCGACATGGGTGGCAGCGGGACCAGCTCCTCGTCCTCTCACATGTCCCCGGGATGGCAGGTCAACGACCTTGACCTCGATCTACCTGGAGAACTGTCCATGAAGTATGTATACCTTGATTTATTTATATTTGTTTCACTACTCGTACAGTATACTCATTTATTGAAACTCCCCCCAAAACTTTGACTAATTATTATAAGGACTAGCCTTGCGGTAGCATTTCCCCTCTGCCACGGTATAAGCACAATTGATCTTGTGCATTTACATTCAATTTTACACCTTATCACTAAACAAGACAGCCTATAATTGCGAAATAATAACTTCGAACTTAGAACGTTTGGGGTTCACACGAGACTACTTTTCATGATTTTTAACATTCAAAATTAGAATCTAAAGTTATGGGGAATAAAATCGAAAGTTGCGGATTTCATGTTACCTCGCCCCCCGCAAAAAGTGGCAGAAATGTTTGTTAGTAGAATTACACGCGTAACCAGTCCACATATAAATTGTCAAAGCCCCAAAAGAACAATATTTGATAAATTAACAAACTATTTTCAATATACAATTGCAATAGTACATTATGATACATGTGAGCTGAGTTGGTCATAACAGTCGGAGCTGGATTGCAGCACGAGCTGTAGGCGAAGGCTGTAAACGAGCCGAGACTTTAATGACCAATGCTCACGTGTTTTATACGTTTTTTAACACGCTTGAGAGGAATTAGACAAATATTGGTGAAAAATGGCGCACAGATTTCTTTCTTCCCGCGCTGTGCTCTTGTGTTCACATTTAAATTAAAAGGCACGCGTGTCAAAAGTCGAAAAGTCAAAAGTCAAAATTGTTTATTCAAAATAATATCACATAGATAACTTTTTGACGTCATGTTTTTGAATCTACCACCGCGTCGGAAGGTGTTCCGTTGTAGAGAAGATGCGACCAGAAACTCTACATCACACTTCTTTTAAACAAAACAAAATATACAAAGTACAATTACATAAATTCAATATTAAATTACATAGTGTAACATTGTCAAGACCAGACATTTTGGTCATTCAAATAATCATCGAGTTTATAGTAACCTTTTTTACAGAGGACTTGTTTAACATGGGACTTAAACTTTTTGTCCGTCAAGTTAAGAATATTCTCTGGTATCTTATTATAATAACGTATACAGTGACCCATGAAAGATGTGTTGACCTTACTAAGTCGAAAATGTGGAAATACTAATTTATTTTTATTTCTTGTATTGTAATTATGAACGTCACTGTTTTTGGGAAAGAGAGACAAATTTTTGCGAACGTATAAAATATTTTCGTAAATATATTGACTGTAGAAAGTCAGAATTTTGATATCTTTGAAAAGATCTCGTAGTGAACGCAGATTCGACAACGCAGATTATAAATGGCCGTGTTTAATAAACTGTGGAACCTAAATGCCGTGAAATAAGAGGCACTTTATATATATGCAAGAGTGTTGAAACATTTTTACTAAAAATACGAACAAAATCTAACGTAAAGCAAACACTTTTTCACAAAAACGAATTTTTAAAAACAACATATAATCAAAATGGTAAATATGAATGACAATTATCACAGATCGTCTAGAAACACAATCCATTTTACCCAACAGCGAAGCCCTGCTATCGCTGCCTTCGCTGGCGGTATTCAAGCAAGAGGCTCCGTCTCCAACCGGCGCAGTGCTCTCTCCACCGCGTCGCGCCTGGCCGCCTCGCAGGGACGATAGACAGGTGATTATATACCGTACGTGCGTAGCTATAAGCTCGGTTGTTACCTGGCACGTGTTGTTACCGCCGCCTCGCAGGGACGATAGACAGGTGATTATATACCGTACTTGCGTACCTATAAGCTCGGTTGTTACCTGGCACGTGTTGTTACCGCCGCCTCGCAGGGACGATAGACAGGTGATTATATACCGTACGTGCGTAGCTATAAGCTCGGTTGTTACCTGGCACGTGTTGTTACCGCCGCCTCGCAGGGACGATAGACAGGTGATTATATACCGTACGTGCGTAGCTATAAGCTCGGTTGTTACCTGGCACGTGTTGTTACCGCCGCCTCGCAGGGACGATAGACAGGTGATTATATACCGTACTTGCGTACCTATAAGCTCGGTTGTTACCTGGCACGTGTTGTTACCGCCGCCTCGCAGGGACGATAGACAGGTGATTATATACCGTACGTGCGTAGCTATAAGCTCGGTTGTTACCTGGCACGTGTTGTTACCGCCGCCTCGCAGGGACGATAGACAGGTGATTATATACCGTACTTGCGTACCTATAAGCTCGGTTGTTACCTGGCACGTGTTGTTACCGCCGCCTCGCAGGGACGATAGACAGGTGATTATATACCGTACGTGCGTAGCTATAAGCTCGGTTGTTACCTGGCACGTGTTGTTACCGCCGACTCGCAGGGACGATAGACAGGTGATTATATACCGTACGTGCGTAGCTATAAGCTCGGTTGTTACCTGGCACGTGTTGTTACCGCCGCCTCGCAGGGACGATAGACAGGTGATTATATACCGTACGTGCGTAGCTATAAGCTCGGTTGTTACCTGGCACGTGTTGTTACCGCCGCCTCGCAGGGACGATAGACAGGTGATTATATACCGTACTTGCGTACCTATAAGCTCGGTTGTTACCTGGCACGTGTTGTTACCGCCGCCTCGCAGGGACGATAGACAGGTGATTATATACCGTACGTGCGTAGCTATAAGCTCGGTTGTTACCTGGCACGTGTTGTTACCGCCGACTCGCAGGGACGATAGACAGGTGATTATATACCGTACGTGCGTAGCTATAAGCTCGGTTGTTACCTGGCACGTGTTGTTACCGCCGACTCGCAGGGACGATAGACAGGTGATTATATACCGTACGTGCGTAGCTATAAGCTCGGTTGTTACCTGGCACGTGTTGTTACCGCCGACTCGCAGGGACGATAGACAGGTGATTATATACCGTACGTGCGTAGCTATAAGCTCGGTTGTTACCTGGCACGTGTTGTTACCGCCGACTCGCAGGGACGATAGACAGGTGATTATATACCGTACGTGCGTAGCTATAAGCTCGGTTGTTACCTGGCACGTGTTGTTACCGCCGACTCGCAGGGACGATAGACAGGTGATTATATACCGTACGTGCGTAGCTATAGGGTTGTTTGTCACCTGGCGCGTGGTGGAGCCTTTTGTATTGGTGACGATCAACGAAGTTAAGCAATGCCAAGTCAGGATGGGTGACCGTTCTGAAAAAATATGTGATTTTATCTTTATTGTTTGCAGATAACCAATATGGTGGTGGACGGTAACCGGGACTCGATGGAGGACGGGTGTCAGCAGTCACCCACACACAACGCTATCATGTCGCAACATTGTAAGTTATATTGACACTAATAGCATAAGCATTATGCTCACGACTATATTCCCCGGGGGCTAGTCAGAGATATTCTGAAACCTAAACATCCTGGTTTCACCAGTAGTACCGAAACTCTGACCAGTGTGACGGGGGGTGAGCCCGTCGCCACTTTATAATGGACAGTGGGTACAATACATGCCTCGAAATTGAAGCATGCAGATTTCCTCACGATGTTTTCCTTCACCGAAAAGCTGAAGCATGGTTCGATCCCCGTCCAGGCCGACTCGTACCAATGAGTTTTTCGAAATTTATGTGCGATGGCTGACACCACTGGCTTTTCGATGAAGGAAAATATCGTGAGGAATCCTGCATGCTTTAATTTCGAGACATGTATTGTACCCACTGTCCATTACAAGTCGCGACGGGCTCACCCCCCGTCACACTGGGCAGAGTTTCGGTACTAGTGAAAGGTGGATGTTCTGTGGTTACAGAATATCTCTGACTACCCCCTCGGGTGAATACAGTCGTGAGCATATGCATGCATGTATTAGTAAGAACTCATCAGTAGCAGGCCTGTCTCACTCCACAGTTCAAGTACGCTTGACGTTTGATCCCCACCGAGGGGTGAATGGCAAAAGGTTAGGAATACCGTGTGAACTTTTTGGTAAAATCTCATTAGACTTGCCATTTTGTGAGTAGTCAATGCGAGACTTGAAAACCCTAGCGATGTCACGCTGCCAGCACATGAAAGACGACTATGTAATGAAGCTTTCATGTCTAATGACTCGGTTCATTTCTACACGATAGGACGGGTGCGAATAACTTTGCACCTTATTGCCGTGCAGAGAGAGTCGCTATTTATTTAAATCTGTTTTCGAAGTGATATCTATAATAAGACTTGTACAGCATTTACGTTTGAAAATGAGAGAGTGAGTGTTTTTAACCAATGTTTAATATTTTTCTAGCAGGCAACCCAGAGAGCATGCAGTGCCAGCCTAGCATGCCGCCCGGCGCCATGGTACCGATCAACGGTTACTCGCCGAACGGGCTCGACAATAAGAGTTAGTATTTTTATATTAGAAAGTTTTTACCTTACAATAAAATCAATATTGTGATCCTGAAGTCTTCTCCGGGAGTTGTGTAAATAGGCCCGGAGAGGACAAAAGGATTAGGTACAATAAAAAGATTTTACCGTAATAGTACATTACGATACGAGTGCGCAGCGTGCGCCGCCCCGGACGGATGGCAGGGGGGGGGGGGGGGAAGCAGATTGCTATTTTAAAAGAAACATTGAAATGATTTTGATTTCGAATTGATTTATTGAAAAAAAAAAACATTGAAACGAACTAAGTCAGCGTTTTTCTTTGATTTCGTCGCTGTCACTTTTTCTACATCAGGAAGGTTCTTGCAGGAGAATCGCTAACCTATCCCCTTCTTGTCATTTGTTTCCTGTGCATTTCCAAGCTTCAAACGTCATTTCAAAGGGTTTTGTTTCATTTTTTTTACATATGTGAAGGTAGTCGATTCATTTACGCACCGTGCAGAAATAGACAACTTAGGTCCCGGAAAATGTGGGTTTAGGTCACACTGTGCTATAAAATCAATAATGTGATCCTGAAGTCCTCTCCGGGCCTATTTACACAACTCCCGGAGAGAACAAAAAGATTATAATATCTTAATTAGTAATTATATTATGTAATTTATTTGGAAAAGTTGATATAAATATTTATAAGCTTTTTACTGAATAAATTGCAAACTTTCCACTCAAATAGACGTAAGAGTTGAAGCGTCGTAGTTAGCTTTACTTGTTTATTGTGATGTGACGTCACAGCCAGAAATGTCACGTGACCGGCTGTTTTCGCGCAAATCTGAAATTACTTAGTGAAAAATATATTGTTTTTCGAATAAATAACGTTTTTTTAAGAAAAAGATAATTGTAAGAGGTATAAAATAAACCTACGCATATTTTAAAATAACTTTCCAAAAACTGTCAAATAGCCAAATGTTTAGTAATAAAAAAAATACGATTTCGGGCAGCACATGAGGCTCGGGTCGTGCTCTTAATAATAGATAGAGAAACAATTTATAATAACAACTGTTCTAATCGTTGCGCAGACGCAGGGCTGCTGATGTGTTCGCCGGTCAGCTCGCTCGACGGGTTCCTGCACTCTCCACAACGCTGCGAGCTCAGCTTCAAAGATGACACCAGGTTATTTACTATTTTATACTTATACAGGGTGTAATTGTAATTATTAATCAAAATGCCTCCGTGGTATAATGGTTAAGAGCATTGTGTTCTTGACACGGAGGTCGTGGGTTCAATTCCTTCCTTGTGATATGTCACTTTGAGCGTTTTTCTCCAGTTGGTCAGTCTGAAAGAAAGATGATTCCGTGCTTCGGATGGCACGTTAAGCCGTATACTAGCCGGCTACTATCTCTCGTGGTAGTTAGTCGTTACATAAAAACCACATCAGAGGCTGTAAGGCGGTCTGAAAAAACTCTGACACCATGGCTTGCCCACACGATAAGAAGATCTAAATGAAAATTTTCAATCGAAATTTATCTGTTCAACATTTGCTCAGATACCCTCTACTGTACTGACCACCTGTAATTTTTGTGTACCCTGATCAATGGCAAATAATGATTACTTTACTTTATTTCACATTCATAGTCAGTGCGGGAACTTTAACCGTGCATTCTACTCGTCAAACTTAACAATTTTCACTATGGAGCCAACTTCAAAATAATGAAAGAATCCGCTGTGCCATACAAAACTACAGTATCCACTCATATGGGACAGCTGGGCTCCATTTATTAAATACCAGAGTTAACCCGCGACTTCGTCAGCAGAAATTATTTACCAGATTTAAAGTCAAAGACGCTCATTCTATTTCGTTCGTTTGCTATCTACAGTTTGTTCTAACACAGTATTCTCTTCAGATTCCAATACGTCCTCGCGGCCGCAACATCGATAGCCACCAAGCAGAACGAGGAAACCCTCACGTATCTCAACCAGGGCCAGCCCTACGAGATCAAGTTGAAGAAGCTCGGCGACCTCTCGCACTATAAAGGCAAGATGTTGAAGGTAAGGATAGACACTGTACCTCAACTCAACCAGGGCCCTACGAGATCAAGTTAAAGAAGCTCGGCGACCTCTCGCACTATAAAGGCAAGATGTTGAAGGTAAGGATAGACACTGTACCTCAACTCAACCAGGGCCCTACGAGATCAAGTTGGAGAAGCTCGGCGACCTCTCGCACTATAATGGCAAGATGTTGAAGGTAAAGATAGACACTGTACCTCAACTCAATCAGGGCCATACGAGATCAAGTTGAAGAAGCTCGGCGACCTCTCGCACTATAAAGGCAAGATGTTGAAGGTAAGGATAGACACTGTACCTCAACTCAATCAGGGCCATACGAGATCAAGTTGAAGAAGCTCGGCGACCTCTCGCACTATAAAGGCAAGATGTTGAAGGTAAGGATAGACACTGTACCTCAACTCAACCAGGGCCCTACGAGATCAAGCTGGAGAAGCTCGGCGACCTCTCGCACTATAATGGCAAGATGTTGAAGGTAAAGATAGACACTGTACCTCAACTCAATCAGGGCCATACGAGATCAAGTTGAAGAAGCTCGGCGACCTCTCGCACTATAAAGGCAAGATGTTGAAGGTAAGGATAGACACTGTACCTCAACTCAACCAGGGCCCTACGAGATCAAGCTGGAGAAGCTCGGCGACCTCTCGCACTATAATGGCAAGATGTTGAAGGTAAAGATAGACACTGTACCTCAACTCAATCAGGGCCATACGAGATCAAGTTGAAGAAGCTCGGCGACCTCTCGCACTATAAAGGCAAGATGTTGAAGGTAAGGATAGACACTGTACCTCAACTCAACCATAGCCCTACGAGATCAAGTTGAAGAAGCTCGGCGACCTCTCGCACTATAGGCAAGATGTTGAAGGTAAGGATAGACACTGTACCTCAACTCAACCAGGGCCCTACGAGATCAAGTTGAAGAAGCTCGGCGACCTCTCGCACTATAAAGGCAAGATGTTGAAGGTAAGGATAGACACTGTACCTCAACTCAACCAGGGCCCTACGAGATCAAGCTGGAGAAGCTCGGCGACCTCTCGCACTATAATGGCAAGATGTTGAAGGTAAAGATAGACACTGTACCTCAACTCAATCAGGGCCATACGAGATCAAGTTGAAGAAGCTCGGCGACCTCTCGCACTATAAAGGCAAGATGTTGAAGGTAAGGATAGACACTGTACCTCAACTCAACCAGGGCCCTACGAGATCAAGCTGGAGAAGCTCGGCGACCTCTCGCACTATAATGGCAAGATGTTGAAGGTAAAGATAGACACTGTACCTCAACTCAATCAGGGCCATACGAGATCAAGTTGAAGAAGCTCGGCGACCTCTCGCACTATAAAGGCAAGATGTTGAAGGTAAGGATAGACACTGTACCTCAACTCAACCATAGCCCTACGAGATCAAGTTGGAGAAGCTCGGCGACCTCTCGCACTATAATGGCAAGATGTTGAAGGTAAAGATAGACACTGTACCTCAACTCAACCATAGCCCTACGAGATCAAGTTGAAGAAGCTCGGCGACCTCTCGCACTATAAAGGCAAGATGTTGAAGGTAAGGATAGACACTGTACCTCAACTCAACCATAGCCCTACGAGATCAAGTTGAAGAAGCTCGGCGACCTCTCGCACTATAAAGGCAAGATGTTGAAGGTAAGGATAGACACTGTACCTCAACTCAACCATAGCCCTACGAGATCAAGTTGGAGAAGCTCGGCGACCTCTCGCACTATAATGGCAAGATGTTGAAGGTAAAGATAGACACTGTACCTCAACTCAATCAGGGCCATACGAGATCAAGTTGAAGAAGCTCGGCGACCTCTCGCACTATAAAGGCTAGATGTTGAGGGTAAGGATAGACACTGTACCTCAACTCAACCATAGCCCTACGAGATCAAGTTGAAGGATATGGCACCAACATCGAAATCGGAAAAAAAAATCAGTCTTTCCATACAAAACTGCAAACCTACTCGAGCCAAATGTATGGGACTGCTGAGAAAGTTGTTCAGTTTGATGGTCTGATCATCCCCTTGAAAAAGTGTCAGCATATTAAGAAGGATTCTGTCTGTCTGTTTCCGCGTAGTTCCCGGAAAAGAATAGGACTATCCCATCTCTACTCATGGGTGTCGTAAGAGGCGACTAAGAGAGGGGCAAAGTCCCCCTTTTGACCTGGACACATACCATCTTGCGTCTTTGGTCACCCGTATAGTGGCGGGGAAACCACTACGATTGCATTCCCAAAGAGGGTTGGCGTCAAAACCGTAGCAATATGAGTCCTGTATACGGACCAGTCTTCTTAATAGTAGAGAAAGTTGTATAGTTTGATGGTCTTATAATCTCCTTAAAAAACCGTCAGAATATAAATAAATTTCAAATAAATAAATATCTTGGACATTGTCACACAAATTTTCTAGTCACATTTAAAGTACCAGAATCTAGCCTGGACTTGTGTTATGATGACTAGACAACGATATAGAATACATATATAGATACAAACATCCATGACTCGGGTACAAATATTAATATTCATCATACAAATATTTGTCCCTTACGGGATTCGAACCTGCGACCCTCAGCACAGCAGGCAGGTTCACTACAGACTGTGCTATCGGGCCGTCAGTAGTCATAAGTGTACCCTGTATAATAGAACATACAGAACAGCCACTCCCTGCATATCATCGAACCCTTCGAGATAATCTGTGTGACAGTGTCCAAGATATTTATTTGTTTTATATTTATTTGTCAACAGAGCGTGATAAAGATATGCTTCCACGAGCGTAGACTTCAGTACATGGAGCGGGAGCAGATAGCTCAGTGGCACGCAGAGCGACCCAGCGAGAGGATAGTCGAGGTTCGTATATGTTACGCAATGTCTTATTCCACTCTAGTAGTCTCACATTAAGAGGATATGTGAAAAAAATAGGATTCTTCAAAGCATCAGATATCATGAAGTACTAACAGTAGGAGTATGATTTGTGGATATGTATAAATTGAACATATAATTGAAGTTTTGATTACAGCCAAAACACGATTCAGAGACATTTTCTCGATAGAAAAATAAGCCAAAGTAGCCTCGGTCGTGATCGATAAACGCTTGGAACTGCTAAACGGTGAATAATAGAAACACAAGACTTGATTTAAAAAAAAGAGATTGATATTTTATAAAGTTTGATTAGACCAGAAATGAACTTACATAAATAGTACAATCACAATTAATTAATGTTTGTTTTACGCTTGCGTAGTTTCAGGCGCGCGCGCCGCCCCATCTCTTTCTCTCGCATCAGGCAGTAATATAAGCTATCACACGCCCATTTCGCTTCAATTATTTTTCGACATAGGCCCTTAATGATGATGATATTTGCTTAGCTGGACGTGCCCCTTTCGTATGGCGTGATCAGAGTGGAGCAGCCAGCCTGCCTGAACACGCTCCACGTCTACTGGGACCCCACCAAGGATGTCGGCGTTTATATCAAGGTATGTTGAACACTCGACAGAATTTCGGTACTACTGGTGAAACGTGGATGTTCTGAGGTTTCAGAATATCTCTGACTACCCCCGCGGTGAATATAGTCGTGAGCATATGCTTATGTAAAGTAATACAGGCTGTTGACAGCCTAGCAAATACTGAAACGGTGAACTCAGACCATCAAACTGAACAACTTTCATTATGGAGCCCACCTCAGGGAACACGAAAAAAGTTGTTCAGTTTGATGGTCTGAGTTCGCCGTTTCAGTATTTGTTAGGCTGTCACTTACACCCTGTATTTAGTTTTTTTTTATTTAATTTATAATTAATTGACTTTTTGCTTGTGCGTTAGCACCGCATTTCCGCCAATGTCAAGTAGTTTGTGGGAGTATCTATCCCAATCACAGGGATTGTTTTTGATCAAGAACAAGCAGAGATTGAGGATTGCAGAGCCTCGTGGCAGGCAAAAACGAGACGCGCGAACACCACGCGAGACAAGTGCTCGTGTCAGAAACTGCATCGTGACTCTAATATTTAGTTATTTACGAATCATTTTAATATTTTGACGTATGACATGGCTGTATAGGCTCGATCCCTTGGCTTTAAAAAATCTCACACTTTCGTAGAAAGTGAATAGCTATAGAAACGGGCATAATAATAACAGTCGCGAAAACGAGACAGGCTTATTCGCTAATAACACGGAGTGAGCGAGAGAAAATCATTATTGTTTGTCCCTTTCTGCGTATGCGATATTTTTGTTTGACTTACTTGAAATGGCATATAGTCGGGGAAATCTACGGATTTTTGTATGGAGTAGGTTGCATTAATTGCACTTTTGGTGATAATTTGGAATATAGTCGATAAATACCTGAAAATCATAAATTCTCAATAATCCCCGCTTTTTTATTGTGTATTATTGAATAATTAAGACATTAACAAAACATTAAATTTAGGTATGAACAAAAAAATGGAAAACTGGTGATTTTGTGCAGGATGGCTTCATTCAATACGTTTTATTCATAACAATAATAATCCCCGGTTAATACCGTAAATTTGAGTAGATATTTAATATTTTGAGTCTTCGAAAATTATAACCTCAAAACTAAATTATTTACTGTTTGTTTGTACACATTAAATTTGCCTTGTGATAATTAACTATCTCTTTTGCTAGTATGCTGGAAGAAATATCTTTCGAAATAAGCTTGCCCTTTGTACATTTATATCGATTTTAAGGTATTTCTCAGGTTCTTGAGCCAATACAACCAAGAAATCTCGACAAAGGTGTTTTAAACTAAGATTAATATTATTTCAAACACAATTTACTAAAGTGTCTTTAATGCAATCTCAAACCTTATTTTTCCTAGACTAATACAAAATCTTGCAACTAAGTCAAACAAAGGCACGATTTTTCATACATTTTTGTCATATCTCCGTCCCTTTCTAGTATACGCGGTCAGCAAATCTATATAATGCTCAATCCACGTTATGGAGCAATTAATATGCCATCTGTTATTTAAGAAGTTTTAATAAACATTCATTCCCTTACAAAATAGCCCAAGTAAAATGTAAATGACTCTTTGACTAATTATTATATGGCCAGTCCATATAATTACGCGTGTAATTCTACTAACAAACATTTCTGCCACTTTTTGCGGGGGGCGAGGTAACATGAAATCCGCAACTTTGGATTTTATTCCCCATAACTTTAGATTCTAATTTTGAATGTTAAAAATCATGAAAAGTAGTCTCGTGTGAACCCCAAACGTTCTAAGTTCGAAGTTATTATTTCGCAATTATAGGCTGTCTCGTTTAGTGATAAGGTGTAAAATTGAATGTAAATGCACAAGATCAATTGTGCTTATACCGTGGCAGAGGGGAAATGCTACCACAAGGCTAGTCCTTATAATAATTAGTCAAAGAAATTACTATAATTTGTCCAGGTAAACTGCATATCAACGGAGTTCACAGCTAAAAAGCACGGCGGCGAGAAAGGTGTGCCTTTCCGCATACAAGTGGAGACCTACCTCGCCAACGACGAACACACCCGCCTACACGCCGCCGCCTGTCAGATCAAGGTAAATACTACATATACCTCAGAGGAAGGATCTCCATAGAGTCCGCATAAATTTACGATTGTAGTCAGTCTCTTTTGTTTTATGACGTACCTTTAATAGTAGAAGGAGATGGAACTATAGATATTTTTTTATGCGGCTGTCAACTTTTTTTTGAGCTAGTGTGTGTGAAAAGTGACCGTAAACATAAGGCCATATGTCACTTGGTGCCTTTTGTCCATACTACTTGACACCACACACTCAAACCTAAACGTCAAAAAAAGTGGACACTTTACAATTGGTATGGCTCACTCTATTAGGTATAATCTCTTTGACATATACAGAGTGTTAGGGTAAATAGTTGCATTACTTTAAGGGTTAGATAATTGTACCCATGATACTGAACAACTTTCCATACGAAACATACAGGGTCCTTCTTAATACGCTGACACTTTTTAACCCATTAACCGCCACGGTCTGATATACAAGGTGTTACAAAAGTAAAAATAAATATTTAAAAATTTTTAGGGCGTTGTTTAGACCATCAAACTGAACAACTTTCACTATGAGACCAACATCGAAATCGCGAAAAAAAACCAGCTGTTCAATACATTTATAAAAAATTAATAATAATAAAAATAAAAATTATTTATTTCAGACATTACATCCATATTGATTAGTAACACACTTAAATAACTATGTTAAAGTCCGGCCGCTGAAAGATTGCGTTTGACAGTTACCATAAAATTGTAAAAAACTGAATGAAAATATAGTTTACCTGTGCTCACTCTAGTACACAGGGCACTAGCTGCCCTTTTAAGTTCAAAAAGCTACTAAATAATGATCGGCATTTATAGTTCATTCAGTTTTTTACAATTTTATGGTAACTGTCAAATGCAATCTTTCAGCGGCCGGACATTAGTACAAACACTTAAGTGTAAACTGATCCAGCGCCTAATAACGCTACTGTCACAGTATCTACTGGCTACCATGTTCAGAATGCTAATGGTGCTGGCGCGAACCCTCTGCAGTTTTAGCTCGAGTATATTTCTTGTTTAGTATGGAACATTTTTTTTTCGTGATTTTAATATTGGTCCCATAGTGAAAGTTGTTCAGTTTGATGGTCTAAACCGCCCCCTGAAATGTTTATTTGTATTTTTGTAACACCTTGTATAAGACGTACCACATCGAGCGCACAACGCCGCCGTCTCATGAATAAGACTAATTTTGATTGTTTTTAGATTTCTCGGCGCTGGGGGCACGTTTAATCAAAAAATGTTCGGTTAAAAGGTTAAGGAGATGATCAGACCATCAAACTGAACAACTTTCTCTATGGGATCATTTTGGGTTTCCATTTTTTTATGGAACAGCAGATTTTTTTCGCGATTTCGATGTTGTTGCCATAGAGAAAGTTGTTCAGTTTGACGGTCTGATCATCCCCTTAAAAAGTGTCAGCATATTAAGAGGGACACCCTATGCAGGGTGAAATGGATATCATTAGCATCCTTTTAAACTAAGAGTACCCATCAATCTGAACAACTTCTACTATGGGAGCAAACCGATCGGAGCAAAAAAAAACTGTTGCATTCATTTGAGTCGACTAGGCATTGCAGTTTAATAAGGAACAGCTGTTTTTTTATTTGCTCCGATCGGTTTGCTCCCATAGTAAATATATTAATAATCTAAAATTAATACATATAATATCTGCAGGTCTTCAAACTAAAGGGAGCTGACAGAAAGCATAAACAAGACCGAGAAAAAGTCCTCCGCCGTCCTCACTCAGACTTGGAGAAATACCAGCCTGGATGTGAAGCCACCGTGCTCAGTACTGTAAGTATCATTGTCAGAATCCTACCGACTGCGCCAAACTATCCTGTGACGTGACGATGAAATGTCCAGGGTGAGCTATTGTCTAACACACAAAACTGTAAATACAGGATGTAACAAAAAACCCTAGTGATACTTAAGAGGGTGTTTCAGACCATCAACTGAACAAGCCCCGGGACTTATTAATTATCAAAAAGGTTACCGATTGCCGTTTAGATACTGTTGTAAGGTACGAAATTACTAATATAAAAACACAAGTTTTAAAGATCACAACCCGCCGTAACAAAACAAAACAGTCTTAAAGTTTTTAATTTCGTGGTTACCGTTTTTTTCTATAGTGTCATGTTCTTTGCCATATTTCGATGCCCATACGTAATAGTAAGACTGTCTACAGTTGCCGTACAAAGCTATATGACCCGATGAAAAAGTCAATTTTGATCGGTATTATAGCTTTGTAAAGGAACTTTAGACAGTCGTACTATTCGTATGGGTATTGAACTAAGGTGAAGAACACTGTATAGAAAAAAAACGGTAAAAAAAACGGTAAAAAAAAACGATAGAACGGTAACGGTTTAGATTAGTAATTTCGTACCTTACAACAATATCAAAACGGCAATCGGTAACCTTTTTGGTAATTAAATAGTCCCGGGGCTACAGTACTATAAGTAAAAAATTAATCCTTTAATTTGTCGGCAGCTCTCAAACGATGCTCTGATGCCGCCGCCTTTGGTCACCACATCACCGCCATACTCACCTGATTCATGGTTAGTACTGATCTATTGTTATATATATAGGTTATGACCACCGAGCCGTGGTGGTCCAGTGGCGAGTAACCTTGCCTGCCGTGCAGGAGGCGATGGTTCGATCCCCGTCCATGCCGACTCGTGCCAATGAGTTTTTCGGAATTTATGTACGATTTGTAACACCACTGGCTTTTCGGTGAAGGAAAACATCGTGAGGAAACCTGCATGCTTCAATTTCGAGGCATGTATTGTATCCACTGTCCATTACAAGTGGCGACGGGCTCACTCCCCGTCACACTGAACAGAGTTTCGGTACTACTGGAGAAACGTGGATGTTCTGAGGTTTACGAATATCTCTGACTACCCCCTCGGGGAATATAGTCGTGAGCATACCCTATGCTAAATGTTATGATATTTATACCTAGTTAGTAACTGATTGCGTGATCGTCGAAAGGTAAGGAAGGTAAGTTTTAAGTTTAATACCATAAGCACAGTATAAATACTAGTACTACCGGTACAGAAGAATCACTTCGAAAACAGATTTAAATAAATAGCGACTCTCTCTGCACGGCAATAAGGTGCAAAGTTATTCGGACCCGTCCTATCGTACAATTCGCGAATAACCTACCAACCGTCACAACGGCGCGCGTGCAAACAAAAATGAACCGAGTCATTAGACATGAAAGCTTTCTTTCCATAGTCTCCCTCTTTCATTCTTTCACGTGCTGGCAGTGTGACATCTCTAGGGTTTTCAAGTCTCGCATTGACTACTCACAAAACGGCGGCAAGTCTGAGATTTGAGCAAGAAGTTTACACTAGGTATACCTAACCTATTGCCATTCACCCCTCGGTGGGGATCGGCCGTCAAGCGTACCTGAGCTGTGGAGTGAGACAGGCCTGGTAACACTCAGTTGCAGAAATGCTCATTAAAGTTAATCCTCCATTAAATCTCTTGCTAGCTTTTACTACTTCAACAAGACAAACAGCACGAGATTTAGGCCGAGATTCAGAGACGATTTTTAAGTCATAGTTCGGACTCCCGTATGTCAAAATCCATACATTTTCGCCACGCTTAGCTCGAGCTAAGACCAAAAAAATCGTCTCTGAATCTCGGCCTCAGAGGATTAACTTTAATGAGAGTTTCTGCAGCTAACCGGGCAAAGGTATTACTGTCATACAGCCTACCTTTGTAACTTACATCAACAGTTTAGTTAGTAGATACTCGTATTTGCTCTGAAACGAAAGAAAACTAGGAAGGAATAAAAAATACGGGTATAAAAAGCATAGCATAAGCATATGCTCACGACTATATTCCCCGAGGGGGTAGTCAGAGATATTCTGAAACATCCATGTTTCACCAGTAGTAACGAAACTCTGTCCAGTGTGACGGGGGGTGAGCCCGTCGCCACTTATAATGGACATTCTGTATAATACACGCCTCGAAATTGAAGCATGCAGGTTTCCTCACGATGTTTTCCTTCACCGAAAAGCCAGCGGTGCTACAAAATAAGAAAAATGGTTTAATATTTTGAAATGTTGTCAATTCAGTGCGAGCCCGTTTCTATGACGTGCCCAGGGAGTTACGGGAATAACATTACAACGTCCGTAACAATAGAAGGTCACGTGAATAATATGATCACTGATCAGACATAATTCACTAGTAGACGTGTGAGGTATTTGCTCCAACCATAACCGTGCTTTCATACCCTAAAATTAGTTGAATAAATTGTCACAATTGACCGCTATTTGAGTTGAGACGATTTGTTATGCGGGCAAGAGACTTCGGTTTGAATAGCTTCAATATCCTACAGCGTCTACACTACAACGATTCCTGTGGAAGGTTCCTCCGGTGAAAAGGGAAGATCTTCCGCCAGGCTTGGTGTGAAGCCTGGGGACCGGCCGTGGTCCAACAGATCTTAGTTGGACCTTGTATATATATCGAATCTCTGTGATTATTTCTCTTGCGCGATTCATGTCTTGTATACGATTGTGAACCTTATGTGTAGCGGCTAACGGGTTACCAATGTGATGTCGCAAGTTGTCTTTACGTACACATTTGCGAGTCCGACCGTAGCGCCATCTGTTAGCTTCGTTGCTATAACTTGTGGGTGTTGATGTCTGTGGCAAGTCCCCACAGTGCTAATGAATCAAAACTAGAAAGTAGTTTGTTTAGAATCGAGAGCAGAATCGAAATATCATGGTTTCAACATAGGTTTTTTTTTTCAAGATATTAAATAATTCGTTAGTAAAATTTTTAATTTACTGAACTCGATCTCAACCCATCGCACAGGCACACTCAAAACTCTTACTACCAAAACAAGATTCTTTAAATGTATCCATGAGCACGTTAGCACTTTCATTCATTGCTGAAATGATAATAAATCATTTTTGCCTCAAAAATTAAAATAACTTTAAATTTTAACTGTCCGAATAATGAAATTATTGTTTCAACCTAATTATTTTGTTATTTATCAGTTGGGTTGTATGAGGTTTTGCGCTTATTCATTAACACATTGTATAAGCATTTTTCTACAGAACGGCCATTCCCCGCCTCCCTCTGACTCCAGATACCCCATCTCACCTAACACTTTCTGGGGACACTTTAGGGGGGATCCGCTCAAGGGAATGCAGTCAGGCGCGCGCACCCGTTGGATTTGACTACATAAGATTGTGTCTTTTCAGTGCATAAAAAACGTTGAGAAATAGCGCTAAATTCACATTTTCAATATTTTTTTAGCTCAAATACTATTTTTTTAAATAGAACGAACAATTAAATGTATTGAAATGTCGATGACGTTAAATTCAAAGCGCGGCTTTCAACCCTACACGCAATGTCATGGACGGTTTGCACAAAGTGCGCATGTGCAGACGCCATTTCGTAATTCAAAAACGTTCTATAGAGTGCCGGACCTGTGCCTTTTTCTAAGGAATCGATAAATGGCGCTACGGTCTGCACGAATAAAGGTCAACATTTCAAAATATGTTTCTTTAAAATAATAAAGAAAATGATCAAAAAGATGCCAACGCATCTATCATAAAACTGTAAAGCCTGCACTACATTCGTATACTAGCTAGCAGTAGCTAACCGATAACGATGAAGGACATCCACACTCTCATTCTCGGACGGCGGAGAATGTGTAGTGTATACTTAAAAATTTACAATTCCCCGTAAGAGTTTAAATCAGTCGTATGAAATTTTATCGATAAACTCCCATCACTAGCTTTTAAAAATAGAACAACCAATGAAGCGAATGCATTCGGAAATTGGTATCATTCGGTCCCTACGGGTATAATTATCGTGTTGGTTGCTCAATGGGCCTCAATTGTATCCTTCGTTGGTACTACATTGTGTCGCATGACAGTACAGAATTGAGGCTACTATTTATAACTCGCTTTGTATTTGTCTACTTGCTCTTTAAAGAGACGTGTTTATTTATATGTCTATTCTGGTTTCATTGCTTGCACTTCACTATTCGTGCATGTTTGACCAAATATTTGATGTATTTGCAAATAACACAGACATGCAATCTGCATCTGGGAATCAAACAAGAGACCGATTGCGCTAATTTAAAACTTCGAAGTTATAATCACATTGCAATCCAATTACTTTCAACTGTGCTGAATTCCGCATCGCGCTAAACTCTATTTAACTGACAGCCTTTAACGTCTGAGCGATCTGTCAAAACGGCTCTATAACGGCTGACATGAGCTGTAACGCGATTAGCGCCATACCAAATGTGTCAAAAGTTATGGTTTGTACGTAGTCCAGTCTCGGTATCGCGATTGCAGCCCTGGTTCCTTTAGACGCAATTGGATGAAGATTTTAGTGCTATTCTTGGTACTTTAATTGGACGAAAGCACAAAAAAAGACAGTCTGCGGGTTTAAGTCCCATCAAATACTTTGCAATCTTTAATTTGAGATAATAATCTAACCCCCAAGTCGTGAGCATTATGCAATGCTATCTATTCGAATCATTTGAAGCGATCACAAACGGAAAAGTTTACGAAAACGCAAGGGCTCCGTGAAAGGCGAAGGATTTTACTCTTATTTCGAAGTGCAGTATCTTTTGGTGACGGCTTCTATAAAATAAAAAGGATCTATTGAGCGTTTCGTGGCCGGAATATTAAGAAGGGCCCTTTATATTGAAGGTTCTATCCTGACGGATATAATGAAGAGAACAACATTAAATTACGTCAACAAGTTGTCAGCTAAAAACTCATCGAAACGAGTACCATCCAGGCTGGTAAATTTCCAATGCATAGATCAAATCACACAGCACAGTGTGACACCTAGAACCGGTTGTATGCAATCAAAATAAAGAATAGGCGAGTATGATAACCGCCCAATTTTGGTAAATTGCCTCTATTTATAGCTTGCGAGACCGGCTGCATGACTTCCGATGGCAACTTGTTCGAAGCGGTTATAGATTCAACGGGATGACTTTAATTTCGTAGCCGTCGGAAAGTTTGCTTCGACCATCACATCATCAGCCTATATAATGTCCCACTGCAGGGCACAGGCCCTCCCCTCAGGGAGGGTGTATGTACGTTAGTCCACCACTCTTGTATGGTAGACTTCACATACGCATCAGAATTTCTTCAGCATATGCAGGCTTCCTCATGATGTTTTCCTTCACCGTTTGAGAGCAGACGGTATTACGTACATAAGGTAGAAAAACTCATTGGTACATGGCTTGTCTTCCATGCGGATTCGAAACAGAATCTTAATGATTGAGTGTCCATACCTCTCCGAAACGCGCCACGGACGCTCTCCACCACCACATAGCCCGTTCTTTTCAGCTGAGTTGTACCTACCACCTTTTAGCCTTGGGGACAATTTAGATGGTCGTATTATTGTGGTTTGCATGAAGAAAGCCTTCAGCATTTCCAATCAGCAAGTTGCTAACCATGATTGGCTAATCTATATCTTCTATACATACAGGGTGTAAGTGTCAGCCTAGCAAATACTGAAACGGTCGTGTTTCCTGAGGTAGGCACCATAGTGAAAGTTGTTCAGTTTTATGGTCTGAGTTCACCGTTTCATTATTTGCTATGCTGTCACTTACACCCTGCATAATAAAATGTAAACTTGGCGTGGATGTACATTGAAGATATTTGCAAAAAAATGCATTGGGGGCGTAATGAAATGTATTAAGACCATTTTTAGAATTTTTGTGTCCGTCTGTTTGTTTGTGCACGCATCACATAAAATGACTGAACCGATTTGGATGTGGTTTTCACGAAAACATAGGGCTTAGTTTGGATTATCATTTAGGCTTTGTTTCATCGCAATCGGTTCACTCAATCAAAAGCTATGAGTATTTAAAGTCAGTGGTCTGCGCGTACGTACGTAGTCGCGGGCGCCGCTAGTCTTTTATAAAATCCAGTGATGACCCCGAAAGTTACAGAATAATAGTCTGGATTTGGTATTCATACAAAAAGTTTTTCAGTTTTATGGCCTGTACCACCCCTAATAATTTCGAAGCGGTGTAAATATCTCCCGGTATTTTACTTGGCCCTTCAGTTCGCATCTGATTTGATGGGCGCAGCGTCAGTGCATCTAGGGCGACCGTGCAACTAAAATACTATAAACAGGTTTCTAAGTCCCATGGCCAGTGCATCGTACCGATTCGAACCATACTCAGTGCGGCCAGCTAGACCGTAACCCTTTTATGAATACTGGATTTGCGCGGGTCATCGCTCCCTGCTAAGCCAATCGTGAACCTTTCTGCAGTTTACAATTTTACTTTGTGCTTAAGGCGCTATAAGTAGGACGAAATACCTTGGAGGCATCTTTTATTTTTCAACTGTATAGGTACTCCATTCAAAATAGAAATTTACAGAAACAGAGATTTGAAACTCTTACTCTCACTTATTCTTAGAACAGCTTTAGTAACGTCCAAGATAAATGTCAGATAGTACATCTTTCTGATAAATAAATTATATTTGCTTATCAGAATCGGCCAGAAAGCTGAATAGGAATCGGATAATCTCGTCGTCCTTATTTGGAATGATGTATAGATTTATACAATTTACCGAAACCAAAGTCACACCTCAGTATTCTTGGATAGTTTAACTAGTGAAATCATAAGTTGAATACACGATTGGAATTACTTCACTCGATAGAAAATCGTCACAAAGATGACGTATTTTCATGTAATTTAAACATTTTTCTCGTTTTAGAACAACTTAAAATAGTTTCCGATTTTTGGTATTAATACTCACACATTCACCATTAGTTTATCTATCTTATGAAATCATATAAAAAGTACTTTTGTTAATTCTTTTTAATCGAAAATACGGCACACGCACGTACTTTTCGGAGGGCTGGGCAATCGCGTTTCTCATAGAAAATATTCGTCTGAACCTATAGACCCTTAACTTGTTTAGACTTTGCTGTGTCTGTAGTCGTTCTACATTTTTGATCAAATTATTTTATCGATTGATTGTTGAAAATTTTGACGAAAAAGGCAACTTTTTTTGTTGTAGAAAATCAAAATTGAAATATATTGTATCCACACAAGAATAGTGTAAATTCGTGAAGTGAGTTTATTGAATTATCTGTTTGATTACCAAAAAACCTGTATTATCAAGTAAACAATGTTATTTAGCAATGGCGTTACGTTTGTTTGCGTAAAATGTTATTGAAGAAGATGTTTGACAGTTATTGTAGAAAATTTTCTCATTCTGTCTGACGACCCTAAAATGGATTACGATCGAAAGTTTTGAAGACTTAGGCCGAGATTCAGAGACTTAGAGAGATTTTTTTAGTCTTAGCTCGAGCTAAGCGTGGCGAAAATGTATGGATTTTGGCATACGGGAGTCCGAACTATGACTTAAATATCGTCTCTGAATCTCGGCCTTAAATTTTTAGAGTTTTGAAGATAAGATTACGATTAAAGATTTTGTATTTGCACTTCCGGATAAACCTCCGATGGTTTTTGGAAGTTCAATTGTTCAAATCTTTTGTCATTTTTCTTACAATAAATAATAAAAAATTGTGTTGGATTTTTCTTATCTTTAAAGTTCAAAAAACATAAACTGCCTTTCGTTTATGTCTAACCACTGCATTTCTGATAATAACTGATTAACAAAAACACACTTGAAATACCTAATGCGAAATGGTGGAGCCTCGTGGCCAGCCAGAATGTGCACTATCTACACAACCGTCCGCAAACCCACTCGCCACACGAATCGTGGTTAAAATCAGTTAAAACTAATCCGTTTGACCCCACCACCCTTGAGCAATCGGTAGGCGTAAATTTATTCATGTCACGAACGGTGCAACACTTATTAACCGTCTGTTAATGCTTTTAATCTGAACCGCATGTAACCAGTTTTTACATTGTGTGAAAACTATTATACATGGCTTGTTATGTACATTAGAAACACCTAACGGTAGATCACAGTTAACGCCGCTTTAAATTTACGCAACCGATCGCATGCAATCTGAAGTCATTGCTGCGTGATGTTGTCAATTTCATACAAAAGTTTGACACATAATACGCGTAGACGGTATTGATAAAAGTAATATTTTATATATGGAAAAATAGTTCAGAAAATCTAGATGCCGCGTATCAAATAACATTATTTTGCAATTTATAATATAATGATGAAGAAATAAAGCTTTGAAACAATCCATAGAAAATGACAAAGCTTTATAATTATCTTCGTAATTAAATTATAAATTGCAAATGTTATTTGTGACGCGGCATCTATATTTTCTAAAGCAAAAGCAAAGAAATGATTTAATAAAGCAAGGAGTATGCTAAATCGGGCCTGATTAATTGGGTAGTGTAATCACACCTTTAAAACCGAGCCCAATTTGCTTGCCAACTTATAATCTTAAAATCGTATTTATATTATTCAATGTCGTACGTAACAGCTGTTGAAGCCGTAAGCATGTAATTATGACGGAAACACTGCGGGCGACGCCTTCATAATATTGTCCGAGGTCTTGTTCCTCTGATATGTGATGGCAGTAATAAACCGTTTACATAGATAAGTGTCGTGTATAGTGCTGCACTTTATTAAAAACCAAGAAAATCGAGATATGATAAAGTCTTTTGTACTAAAAACCGGATTGCATTAGTTTACAAATTGACACTCAATTAGTCAAACAAATCTGCTCGTTGCCATGGTTGTTATTGACTTAGGTCTTAATTGTAGGACTCTGTCTTAATATTAAAAAAATATGAACTTATATTTTTTACCAACATGACTCTTCAAAAACATTTTACAAAAAAATATTGTGTTATAAAATGTTGATATTGTAAAATATCGACTCGATAAATGTAAATTCCAACCGTGTCACAACACTAAAATTACGTTCGGCAATGCACCGATCCGAGCCGGCCGAAGCCCACCCGAACCGACTTGAACCGGATCTCAGCCAATCACGGAACGCGCGACACAACCCGACCAATCAGCGTTCGTTCTTCATTCCTCCATTCCATTCGCTCGCGTTCCGCCGTCGGTCACGTATTGCATTTCGCTACTTTTGTTTTTACTATTTCGAAATAGTTATTATCCGGTAATAAAACGCGAAGAATAAACTACAAATCTATTTCGAATTAACCGGCGTAAACTCGCTATTAAATAAACTGCGCGTGTGTTGTGAATTTAGGTTAAAAAGTTGAATTGAAACAGTGATTGCGAATCGGCCATTGCATTTCTGAAATAATGTTGGACAAGTGAACAGTTGCAAAGACTTGAAAAGTTCTGCAAAATCGTCTTGTTATTAACAAAGTTTACTACACAAATGGTTGTCGGGGGTAATTGCCGTACAGCTATGGTTGCATCGAGAGGAGCGGCGTATCCAATCCGATCTGGCGCGTTCGTCTTCTTCAATTTGACCAGGCAGGATTATAGCTGACGAGAAGAATGCTCGTGCTAGAGCAGAGGCTTATCGCACGGCATTTGGGGCGCGGAGTGGTGTTGCAAGCCAAACTTGTGCACGGAGTCGAAGCCAGCGGTTGGCGGATGAAGTTTTCACTCATAAAAGCTGAAGTGGAAATCGAAGCTGACCCTGAGACGTATAGGCAGCTGGCGAGGAAGTTGAACGCTGCTAATGTTCACGTTAGACCGGCGAGGCGATTGATGTAAATATATCTAGGTTTTTACCGCTTTTTTAGGTTCTAAAGGTGTTTATTTACATTTTTTTTTGTGGCCTGTCGACTATTTTCGGACTGCCATGTTGTGGAAACGTTTTATCGGTGGCTTGATAAGATAAAAGGTAGATTGTTTATCTATTTCATGATCATTATTGTTGAAGGTGTGCCTGTAATGATTGGAAAATGGCAACAATTATAAATCGTTGTGAGTCACGTTGCAGGTTCTGACCCGAACACTTGTCTCGCGTGTTATTCGCGCGTCGCGTTTCTGCCTGTCAAGAGGCTCCGCAATCCTCAATCTCTTGTTCTTGATCAAAAACAATCCCTGAGATTGGGATAGATACTCCCCTACATACAACCTACTTGACATTGGCGGAAATGCAGTGCTAACGCACAAGCAAAAAGTCCAATAATTATAAATAAATAAAAAATCGTTGTGTGTACATATCTTAACAGATTCGCGGATAAAGGATAGCATCTGCAATCGTCTACCTTTCTGGGCCATGGATGAAATAGCAATCACCACAGCAGTTTGCTGTCACATACTAGCATTTGCTGAGGATGCAATATCTCAGAGGTCACCCTTAAAATTGATGGCTCGTTGTGTACAAGCAAACCCCGGAATGTTTTTCCCCAATCATATAGTTCGCGAGTGGAAGAAATTGCCTGTGAATTTAATAAGTGTGCCTCCATATAGCGAAAAAATAATTGACTGTACCATACATTTGGCTCGAGTAGGTTTGCAGTTCTGTATGGAAAAGCTGATTATTTTTTCGCGATTTCGATGTTGGTCCCATAGAGAAAGTTGTTCAGTTTGACGGTCTGATCATCCCCTTAAAAAAGTGTCAGCATATTAAGAAGGGGTCCTTCTTGTCATGTCATGATACAAACATCCATGACTCGGGTACAAATATTCATATTCATCATACAAATATTTGTTCCTTACGGGATTCGAACCAGCGGCCCTCGGCACAGCAGGCAGGTTCACTACAGACTGTGCTATCGGGCCGTCATCATATAATTTCCTTATATGTCATTTACCTGGCTTTGTCCCGTAAATGGCAAAACAAAAATACCAGCGCAAGCTGAGAAATTTCCAAGACAACATAATAATAAAACCTCGAGTCGAAACTAAAAATCTTTAGATACATAATAATTTATCACAAAAGGTCACAGTGTTGCATTCAAGTGAATGATTGTTGGGGGCGGTCTGTCACTACTAGTTGAAATAACAGTGGATGTGCGTGCTGTTTTTAATCTATCCTGCCTTTTTGATAAATAGGAATATGGTGCTGTGATCAGCACGTTGAATAGACCAATTATACAATGTGTTAATGAATTAACGCAAAACTAGAAAGTTGTTTGTTTAGAATCGAGAGCAGAATCCAATTATCATGGTTTCAACATAGGTAATTTTTTTTTATATAGTAAATAATTTGTTTGTGAAATTTAAATAAATTTTGTCCACTTCCCTTATACTTTCGTCCTATCTGTCTTTCTATCTTACTGTCTGTATGTCCCGCCTTAATTGGTCCCTCATTTGAAATCTGGCTAAAGTTGGACGCTTATTAATCCGCGGCGAACAAGCCGATGGAGGCGAAAGAATCGAATTTTAGAATTCTTTGTATGACACTACGCACACTTATCCGCGGCGAATCGTCAGAAGAATTAAAAGTATATTCGTTTCGTTCACCTCATTTGGCTCCTTCGCCGCGGATAGATATGCGTCTGCCATAACCTTTGAAAGCAACCACTGATGAAAATAATAATAGTATTATTTGACTAATATATGAACGTTTGTTTGCAGTGTGACCCCAAAGACTGTTGCGAGCCCTATCACAGTGAATAAACCAACATTGTCTCAACCTGGTAAGTACCCAAATATTATTAGGGTTCCATACCCAAAGGGTGAAAACTACGTTATCCGTCCGTCAGTCCTACCTATTTAGGGCGGTAACTTTTGAACCGTAATAGCTACAGTTGAAATTTTCACAGAATATGTGTTGTTAATACGGCGGATTTGTTAACAAATAATAAAAAATACAAAAAGTGAAAATTTAAGGGGGTTTTTTCTTCTCGCTCTATCGTAAAAACGGTAATACATACAAGCGTCAAATTTTTATACGATTATGGAGCAAACTCTACGGTATAACAACAAAAAATAAAAACCTGCCAAGTGTGAGTCTGTCTCGTGTTAAAGGTACAGGAAAACAATTTTTTTATGTATTATGTTGTGTGGTGGTGTGGTACGGAACCCTCGGTGCGCGAGTAGCCCGACTCGCACTTGAACGGTTTTTTACACAGATATAGGTCCTGAAACAGTTTAGCCAATCAGTCACCTTTTACGTCGTCAGCTTACTTGCTCTTAACAAAGACAAAATGAGCACAATAGTGAGATCTCTCACTGGCCAATGCAAATCGAATAAACAAACAACCCACGCTGAAACTAAATGACTAAAACAGCTGCAGATTCTGCAAGGAGGAGATGGAAACTCCCTTGCATCTGCTATGCGAATGTGGCCCACTCATGTACAAACGAAGAATCCATCTAGGTAGACAGGTTTTGGCACCAGATGAGATACAAACTTCTGTTGGAAATCTTCTGCAGTTCTTGACTGCAGTAGGGATCAGTAGATAACTATAATACTGCAGACGTTATAAGAAGTTGCTCTCGGTATGGCGCACTACAACGGGCTGCATCAGGGCGGAGAGGACCGCATCGCACGGGCAGGATCGCGCAATAATGCGACCCGCTCTGCTGCGGCGTCGCATGCGATAATTCATATAAATAGTATCGACGCGATTTTTTACTTCTTAATCTTTTTTTTATGGAATTTTATACAGAAATGTTAGGTACATGTCAGTAGCATCCCATCGTACCTTATGCACAGGCAACGTTTTGGATTTGACATGATGGCGTTCGCATATGCGCACTTGGTGCAAATTGTCCTTAACATATGTGTAGGAACATCATCTACATTTCGTTACTTTTTACTGTTCGTTCTGTTATTAAAAATAGTGTTTGAGCTAAAGAATTACTGAAAATTTGAATTTAGCGTTATTTTTCAACGTTTTTTATGCACTGAAAAGACACAATTTTATGAAGTCAAATACTACGGGTGCGCGCCTGACTGCATTCCCTCGCTCGGCTCCCCAGAAAGTGTGAGGTGAGGTGGGGTATCTGGAGTCAGAGGGGCGGGGAGTGGCCGTTCTGTGTGTAGAAATGTATACCTATTCTGTGCCTTATGCCTAGATTTTACCAGTCTAACTTAGTTGTTCTAATTTACTTAGTTTGGAATACTTTTCTAACAGCCTAAAGTCTCGTGAAATAAGCCCAATAGAAGCGTTTTGGACTGATTTTGCGGCACGCCTCGAGATGCGGCCCGTCGTAATATGCGCTTACCTGTAAGCGATATCTACTATTATAACTATTATTTTGTTCTGTGCTTAATGGGTAGATCATGACATGTTTTCTGTATTGTTGCAGCTATTCTTGCATCATCAAACCAGATGAAGCCGTTGTACTGTCAAGAGTAAGTATCTTGAACTGTTTTTAGTTGTGCAGTTAGTCTCTTCTTATCGTGTGGGCAAACGTGGCGGCCTCTGACGTGGTTTTTATGTAACAACTACTACCACGAGAGATAGTAGCCGGGACCAACGGCTTAACGTGCCATCCGAAGCAGGGAATCAATGTCGTGAGTTCGATTCCTACGGGGGACACCTAGTGATATGTCACTTTGTGCGTTTTTTTCCAGTTGGTTAGGACATTGCAGGCCGAATCACCAGATTGTCTGAAAAGATAGATGATTCCGTACTTCGCATAGCACGTTAAGCCGTTGGTCCCGGCTACTATCTCTGGTGGTTAGTAATCGTTACATAAAAACCATGTCAGAGGCCGTAAGGCGGTCTGAAAAAACTCTGACACCAGGGCTTGCTGCCCACACGATAAGAAGAAGCGACCGCCTTATTAAGTCAGATACGCAGGATATTTTTAATAGCTTTTATACAGGGTGTTAGAGTAAACAGTTGCATTATATTTAAGGGGTATTATAACCATGATACCGAGTAACTGTCCCTAAGAAACCTATAGAAGATAACCTACAAAAAATTTCGAATGCAATCAGCTAATCGAATGTTTGTATGAAAAGTGTTTTTTGCGAGTTACCTTTGTTGCTTTGGGAAAGTTTTTCAGTAGGTATCATGGGTACAATCACAGGCGTGGTCTTCGCGCTGTTCCCGTTTGAGCTTGCCACGAGGCTCTACCATATCTTCTTAAAGAACTGTGTTTTTGCTTAAAAAACAATCCTTGAGATTAGAATCAATTCTCCCACAAACTAATTGAAATTGGTACCTACCTACTGAGAAAAAATGCTTCGTATACGTAGCCTGTCGTAGTAGTATAAGAGATAAGAGGAATTTTGGTAACCATCAGCTGTAAGGCTGATTCAGTTTTCATAGGGGGTAGAGCATCTCTGTGATGGGGATGGAACAGGTCTGCCTGCATAACTCCAGTCGGTTTAGGAGTTACAGCCGTTCAAAGATCTGGTACGGTTGTTTAAAATGAATATGCAGATATTATTGTAATATGCACTGTAGCTATGCGAACAGCACAAAAACTGACATGGTCTATCAGTCGGTATAGGAGATACAGCCGTTCAAAGGTCGGAACTTTGAATGGCTGTATCTCCTTAACCGACTGACAGAACATGACAGTTTTTGTACTGTTCACAGAGCTACAGTGCATATTACAATAATACAGGGTGTCTCAAAAGAAATTTTATATTTAGTGGATCGATTAAAAAAAAAGTAAGCCGTATATAGAAAAAATGTTTATTAATTATTGAAATACACTTTTTGGGGATTTATTTCTTAAAAATGATATCGTCTAAATGTAGACCCTCGCGTTCTCGGCACTCATTTAATCGAACAGTAAAATTACTTATGACGGCTCGGCAGGTGGATTCAGGGATGGCTGCCATTTCGTGACGGATATTTTCTTTCAAATGGGCCAGTGAAGTCGGTTTATCGGGTTTCTGATGTTTGCGTTTTGGATTCGTTGCACTCCAGTAGCGGCAGTTCTGCTTATTTACGTGGCCATTAAGATGAAAATGAGCTTCATCCGAAAACAAAATGTTGGTAAACGTTGAAAATCGCTCAATCACCTGATTTACGAAATGAAGCCTCTGACTGGCATCTTGGGGCTTTAATTCTTGCACCAATTGAATTTTGTAGGGGTGCAGCTTTAGGTCTTTGTGCATGATGCGATGTAATGATGATCTATGCACATTTAAAGCACTTGCGCGCTTCCGAATTGAAAGGTTCGGGTCGTCACGAACAGACTGATTAACATTCTCCACGTTTTCTACCGTTCTTGATGACCTAGGTCGCCCGGATTTTGATTTATCTAGCGTTGTACCGGTCTCTTCAAACTTTTTAACCCAATGTCGAATGAGAGGTATGCTTGGCGCATCATTTAAGTGGAATTTTCTACGCGCTACAGTCGCCGAATCACCGTTTTTGTAAAACTCTCGCACGCACAACGCGCGGTCTGCTCCCGAGAAACGCTCCATAGCGACTGAATTCCCAAGAGCCAGGCTACCAATTGACATAACCCCCGCGCCCCTCGGATACGTTGCGCTCACGCAGTAAGCTAAATAAATATACAATTTCTTTTGAGACACCCTGTATAATATGATCAACCTTGCAGCTGATCGTTCGTTTGATACATACCTTTGAACGGCTGTAACTCCTAAACCGACTGGAGTTATGCAGGCAGACCTTGTCCATACCCATCACAGAAATACTCTATACCATATGAATACTGAATCAGCCTTGCAGCTGATGGTTACCAAAATTCCTCTTATCTCTTATACGTAGCCCGTCGCAACTTACGTACCACGTAGCTTACGACGCAATGAAGCTTCATTATATCTTATTATCGCGTCGTAAGCTACGTGGTACGTAAGCTGCGACGGGCTACGTATACGTAGCATTTTTTTCTCAGTGTAGAAATGCAGTTTTTTATTAAATTTAGCCTACTTTTGTAATTTGTTAAAAGATATTTCTAGGACAGGCCCAGACCCACAGAACATTATAAGATGGGTTAGAAATGCAAAGTAGCGCTTTTGCTTCAGAGACGGCTGTCGCCACTTGTCTTCCCGCTTACGCTGCTACAATTACTCATGCCCTCTCGTTCGCACCACGCCGCGCGTCTTATATACCCTATTATATCGTCGTCGTTAACTAGAGAGACTATCTACACATCTCCATTTGTTTACCCACAGTGACATCATTAAGAAAGGTCGCCAGCTCTTTAAATAAGTCTTGGCAAGATGCAAATAAACACCGGCTATGTTTTGTTATAATTTACGGTTTCTATAGTAACTGCAGATGCAACTGCCAAGCGTGTTTGTGTTTGATCTTTTTATTGTAGTTAGTGTAACTATTTTTGTTTGGAAAACAGTAAAAACAGGTTTGGTCGAGTTCCGTACCCAATGCCAACGGGACCCTATTACTAAGCCTACGCGCCGTCCGTCCGTCCATCCTAACAAGCATCCATGAGCGCTGGGGGAAAGTGGTGGGGATTTTCGCGCAAGTTGATAACGTAAAAGGCGACTTAAGAGGATATGTGAAACAATTGGATTCTTTAAATCATCATATATCATGAAGTACTAACAGTAGGAGTATGATTTGCGGATATGTGTAAATTGAACATATAATTGAAGTTTTGATTAGAGCCAAAACACGATTAAGAGACATTTTCTCGATAGAAAAATATGCCAAAGTAGCCTCCGTCTTTACCGATAAACGCTTGGAACTGCTAAACGGTGAATAATAGAAACACGAGACTTGATTTAAAAAAAAGATATTTATATTTTATAGTTTGATTAGAGCAGAAATGAACTTACATAAATAGTACAATGACAATTAAATAAAGTTTGTTTTACGCTTGCGTCGTTTCAGGCGCGCGCGCCGCCCCATCTCTTTCTCTCGCATCAGGCAGTAATATAACCTATCACATTTCGCTTCAATTATTTTTCGACATAGGCCCTTAACGGCCAATGGCGTTCGCACGTCCGCCGCTTCCCAGCGCTGAATAGAACCGAATTTGATTTCTGCGATTTATAAGATTTAAAATTAGAATCTAAAATAATGGATTAACATTCAAAGTTGCGTATCTCGTGCTACCTCGCCCCCCGCAAAAAGTGTCAGAAAAGTTTGTTAGTAGAATTACACGCGGATCTTGTCCTCATATAAGTAGTCTAAGATTTTTAACAATTATTTTAATAGAATCTAAACTAATGGAATAAAATCCAAAGTTGCGGATTTCATGCTACCTCGTCCGCCGCAAAAAGTGTCAGAATAGTTAGCAGAATAACACGCGTAACTCGACTCGTCCTAGGTTATATTGTCTTAAGACTCTTTCTTATGCTGCGCCTGAGTCCCTTTAATATAATAAACCCATATCTTCTGTTGTCCCACACTTGTCATAATAAAGAGTTGATCCTACGACGCACATTGATAATTGTAGTTACGATACGTTACTCAATGCGGCCAATTGACTTCTGGAACCGCTCAGTTTGCTATCGGGAACGCTTGGATGTACTCCTGCTTGATTTTATACGTTTTAAATGTGCTAGTCGGTTACTCAGTGTTTGAAATTCACGGTTAAATCTGTTTAAAAGTGTGAACGGGAATATTTTCGACTTATTGGTTCGTTCAATATGAAGTTAATCCATGCGTATTCGGCATGAACGGAGTGATGCTTGTAGAACGCATATCGGTGATTAAAAATAAAGTAAAGATCTATTCATTTCACACGCCAATGATTGTACCAATCACAGAACATTATAAGAGGGGTTAGAAACGCATAGTAGCGCTTTTGCTTCGGAGACGGCTGTCGCCACTTGTCTTCCCGCTCACGCTGCTACAATTACTCATGTCTTCTCGCTCGCACCACGCCGCGCGCCTTATGGTGTTATGCACATCATTGCATAACCTGTGGCGACACGTTCCACGCCTACTTTGCACTTCTAACCCCTCTTATAATGTTCTGTGGTACCAATGCTGTCATATTCAGGGCGTAAATTGAACAGCTGAGGGGCAAGGGGGTCATGAGAGATTAACGAAAAAGCAACTGAGAAGTTTCAGATTGAATAAGACTGAATATTTTCAGTTAAATTAAAATTGACATATGGGATTAATAATGCTAACTGACCTAACAAAGTAAGTATACCAGCAATCATTTTGGCAAAAACCTTGCAGGCGCAGAAGAATTTCCATACAAATCTTAAATTAATCCTAGCACTAAAACTGATTATTTTAACGAAAATCCGACTTCATACAAACATAGAGATTAGTTTCTAGATTGTTTCTGAAACATTTCATTGAATTGAAAACATCACCAGACTTCGTTTGTGTGCAGCGCACATGCATTCGGAATAACCTTCTCTGAACCTACGGAGCGTCACAACCCTTGTCTGCTACCTACATCAAGCGGTCACTGTAATTTTCTTAACTATTATAAAACTGTAACAAAAGTGTGTCTGTACATTGAAGATATTTACATGAAAAATATTACGATATGGTTTTTAGGTATCCCGGAGTCCAAATCAACCTGTTTTAGAATTTTTGTCTGTCCGTTTGTTTGTTTGTTGATGTTTGTAACAGCGTCACGCAAAAACTACTGAACCGATTTTGATGAAACTTTTTTTGTGTGATAGCTTATAATCTGATATTTAATTTGTGCGGACGAAGTCGCGGGTAAACTCTAGTCTATAATAAGACTAAGCTTATAGTCTAGGAAAAATAAGGTTTGAGATTGCATTAAAGACACTTTAGTAATTTGTGTAGTAAATTGTGTTTAGTAAATAATATAACTGTTAAGTTTGTTACATTTTTGTCGAGATTTTGTGGTTCAATTGGCTCAGGAACCTGAGAAATACCTTAAATCGATATAAATGTACAAAGGGTAATCTTATTTCGAAAGATATTTCGTCCAGCATACTAGCAAAAGAGACAGTCAATTATCACAAGGCAAATTTAATGTGTACAAACAAACAGTAAATAATTTAGTTTTGAGGTTATAATTTTTGAAGACTTACAATTTATTAAATATCTACTCAAATTTACGATATTAACCGGGGATTATTATTGTTATAAGTAAAGCGTATTGAACGAAGCCATCCTGTACAATATCACCAGTTTTCCATTTTTTGTTCATTCCTAAATTTAATGTTTTGTAAATGTGTTAATTATTCAATAATACACAATAAAAAAGCGGGGATTATTGAGAATTTATGTTTTTCAGGGATTTATCGACTATATTCCAAATTATAACCAAAAGTGCAATTAATGCAACCTTCTCCATACAAAAATCCGTAGATTTCACCGACTATTAAGCATGTTGCTGATTTATGTCTGTTTGTGTATCTTTGTTATTGACGACGCCTGTGCTGACCACTATATTTTAGTGACATAAATAAATTTCATTGGTCTATAATAACAGTTGTTTGTTATTGTCGTAGTGGGGGTGAGATGAAAGTGAACACACCGCCGTGCCACTCGCCCGGCGCCATCCTCCCTGACCTGCCACAACCTGCCGATGATCCCGACAAGGTACGTACGCAAAACACGACGTCATTGTGATATTATACTATAAGGAGAATGATGACGAGGTTCCCGTCTAACGCCTCTCCCCCGCGGGGAATGTAAACATCCCTTGACGCAACCGACGGAGCTTGGCCAGTGAGGGACTCTTGCGCGGGACCTTCAGGGCTAGTGACACAGAAATAAATCAAGATAGAACGGCCATAATCATTGTTTTACTTGTGTTTCGCGCGTGCCTGTTTCGGACCACCAGTGCATTTACGAATTTTTGTTTTAGCAGCATAGCATATGCTCACGACTATATTCCCCTAAGGGGGTAGTCACAGATATTCTGAAAACTCAGAACATCTACGTCTCACCAGTAGTACCGAAACGTATATCCATTTTTGTTTAAATTGTCATTAAACAACGTAAGACAGTTACAAGGCGCGTCTATTACGGGCTTGCTCTCAACCCTGAGTGTATGTGGCTTGTTAATTCCACGCCCGTTGCACCAAGACTGTCGAAGCACCACGAACTTTGACTATTTATATGTGGACTGGTTACGCGTGTAATTCTACTAACAAAAAATTCTGCTACTTTTTGCGGGGGGCGAGGTAACATGAAATCCGCAACTTTGGATTTTATTCCCCATAACTTTAGATTCTAATTTTGAATGTTAAAAATCATGAAAAGTAGTCTCGTGTGAACCCCAAACGTTCTAAGTTCGAAGTTATTATTTCGCAATTATAGGCTGTCTCGTTTAGTGATAAGGTGTAAAATTGAATGTAAATGCACAAGATCAATTGTGCTTATACCGTGGCAGAGGGGAAATGCTACCGCAAGGCTAGTCCTTATAATAATTAGTCAAAGACCACGAAGCTAGTCGCAGGTGATGCTTGCGTCCTGTAGTACCCCTATGGTAATTGGTTCTGTAGACTATAGACGGCCCGATAGCACAGTCGATAGTGAACCTGCCTGCTGTGCCGAGGGTCGCGGGTTCGAATCCCGTAAGGGACAAATATTTGTATGATGAATATTAATATTTGTACCCGAGTCATGGACGTTTGTATCTATATATGTATTCTATATCGTTGTCTAGTCATCATAACACAAGTCCAGGCTAGATTCTGGTACTTTAAATGTGACTAGATAATTTGTGTGACAATGTCCAAGATATTTATTATTAGTTTATTATTAGGAAGTGAAATAAAACGAAGATCAGTATTAATAATCAATATCCAGTTATGTTTTATTTGCTACAATCCCACGTAAATTAAATAAACTTTTCCCCGCAGGATTACGGGCTGTCGAAGGATGCGTCCGCAGCGGAGACGCAGGCGTGGCTATCCCGCCATCGCTTCTCACAGCACGCCAACACATTCTCCAACTTCTCCGGAGCTGATCTGCTCAGGTATGCTATGCTGTAAGATACTTTTATAGTTTAGGTTCTCCGCACACGACCGATTTTTAGGTGCGATTGTCGGATCGACTTTGTTTTGGTTTATACTGAAAAAACGAAAGTCTGTCCGTTAATCGCACCTAAAAATCAGTCGTGTGCGAAGATTCGTTATTAGACTATTCGTATACAGGGTATGCCGACACTTTTTTAAGGAGATGATCAGACCATCAAATCGAAAAACTTTCTCTACGGCACCCAAATCGAAATCGCGAAAAAATAAACAACTGTTCCATACAAAACTGCAAACCTACTCGAGCCAAATGTATGGAACAGCAGATTTTTTTTTCGCGATTTCGATGTTGGTGCAATAGAGAAAGTTGTTCAGTTTGACGGTCTCCTAATCCCCTGAAAAAAGTGTCAGCATATTAAGTTGGACCCTGTATAGACTATAGAGTTTTTTTCAAAAATTTTTAGGGTTCCGTACCTCAAAAGTCAAGACCCTTTTCGCAGGAACGGGTAGAGGTATCAACTTGAAATTAATACCAAATACTAAGGTCCATTGGAGGTGTAAAAAATTCAATCTTTTAAGTCAACACAATCAAAATTCAAAAGATATGGTTATTGTTTACTGAGAAATTTCGAGCTTGCTTCGCTTGCTTTTACTTAGGTTACTTTGCACAAAAAAAAAAGTAAAAAGCTCTGGCTCTAACCGATTCGTATCGAGGAGAAAAGTCGAGCTCGCTTCACTCGCTCTCAGTTTCTATTTTTGCATGGATAAACCAAAAGATGTCTATAGGCCTACCATGAGTTTTCACTGTACTTTATTTATTACTACTATAGTTACGTCACCAATTTTGTATTGAATTTCGTACAGCGCTCCTAGTGGGTAAGTTGAGAACTAATTTCTGTCATACAAAATTGGTGACCTGACTACAATAGTAAAGTGCAGTGAAAACTCATGGTAGGCTTACTGACATCTTTTGGTTTATCCACTTAAAAATAAAAACTGAGAGCGAGTGAAGCGAGCTCGACTTTTCTCCTCAATACGAATCGGTTAGAGCCAGAGCTATTTACTTTTTTTTGGTGCAAAGTAACCTAAGTAAAAGCAAGCGAAGCAAGCTCGAAATTTCTCAGTAAACAATGACCATATCTTTTGAATTTTGATTGTGTAGACTTAAAAGATTGCATTTTTTACACCTCCAATGGACCTTAGTATTTGGTATTAATTTCAAGTTGATACCTCTACCCGTTCCTGCGAAAAAGGGTCTTGACTTTTGAGGTACGGAACCCTAAAAACTTTCGACAACCCGAATCGATGTGCAAAAAAAATTCGAGCTCGCTTCGTTCGCTCCGTTATTTTTTGTGTAGTTTAGATAAGGGGGTGGTAAATTTGGTCTGTGCCCCGGGCGGCAGAAACCCACGCTACGCCACTGCTGAGACGATAAAACTTACGAAATTTGACTTAGAAAAGTTAGTTTGAGTAAGAAATTTGACGGTAACCCAATTCAAACGAAAGCTCCAATCGTGGCTCTTGAGTAAATGTTTTTATTCCATAAATGAGTTTCTCGATCACAATCAATGATTTTTATTGGAGGTAGGTATTTGTAATATAATTTTGTAATAAACTTAAAACATGACATTTATTTGCTCCTAAGGATAATGTGGATTAATTAATCGAGAATATTTTATTTGCAAAATGCATGTACTCGTAAAATTGACACTTTCTTTCGTAAACTGCATGTAAATAATAGTCTTCTATGTAGGTACTGTTCTTGATTATTGTTCTTTGTTATTGATCCGAATAAAGCGAATCAGATATTGAATGTAAAACGTAATACCTTGTAACTTCTTAGCACAATATTTGTACGTCACCACGGCAGATTTTTGTTGTTTCTGTGAGAACTTATTACCTACATCCTAAGTACCACCAAAAGTCTTATAGTCGGGAAAATCTACGGATTTTTGTATGGAGTAGGTTGCATTAATTGCACTTTAGGGGTGAAAATTTGGAATATAGTAGATACATGCCTGAAAAACATAAATTTTCAATAATCCCCGATTTTTTATGTTTTATTATTGAATAATTAAGACATTTACAAACCATTAAATTTAGGTATGAACATAAAATGGAAAACTGGTGATTTTGTACAGGATGGCTTCATTCAATACATTTTGCTTATAACAATAATAATCCACGGTTAATATCGTTAATTTGGGTAGATATTTAATATTTTGTAAGTCTTCAAAAATTATAACCTCAAAAGTAAATAATTTACTGTTTGTTTTTACACATTAAATTTGCCTTTTGATAATTAACTGTCTCTATTGCTGGTATGCTGGTCGAAATATTTCTAGAAATAAGCTTACCATTTGTACATTAATATCGATTTTAAGGTATTTCTCAGGTTCCTGAGCCTATATAACCACGAAACTAACAGTAATATTATTTCAAAAACAATTTACTAAAGTGTCTTTAATGTAATCTCAAACCTTATTTTTCCTAGACTATTACAAATAAATGATTTCATTTCATTTCAACTAAAATAAATGTTTATACAGTCAACTACCCTATTCACAAGATGTGTTATGTTGTCTACAGATTGTCGCGCGACGATATAATACAGATCTGCGGACTGGCGGACGGCATACGTCTATTCAACGCACTGCATGCAAAGTTAGTATAACACTTTATTCCCTTCTTTGTATAGAATGAGCTTAGACCATATAATTAGGGACTAGCCTCGCCTGCTTGCCTCCGTGGCCTAATGGTTAAGAGCGTTGAGTTCTTGACATGGAGGTCGTGGGTTCGATTCCCACGGGGGACACCTAGTGATATGTCACTTTGTGCGTTTTTCCCCAGTTGGTTAGGACATTGCAGGCTGAATCACCTGATTGTCTGAAAGAAAGATATATCTGTGGTAATGTAAAAGATTGTATGTGTGTCGGAGATGCAAAAAAAAATTTTTTCTTTCTTTCAAAAATCGCTCTAAAACGTACATACATACATGCATACATAAACTCACGCACCTCTTTAGCCTCATTCACATTCATACATCTTTCATGCACTTCCGTCGATTGAGGGTGCTACGCACTTGTCCTATTCGGAAAAGATCATTGATTTGATCATGGTATGTTTTCCTCTAACGGCCTCTCCCAACACTTCCGCTCACCTTTGCTTGATATATTTCATTCGTAAGTCTTCTTTCATTCATTCTCTCTACGTGACCGAACCATCTAAGCATACTCAATAGTCAATATAATTTATTCAATATAGGAGCTTGCAGCACACTTATCAAACATCAAATCTTTTTTAAAGCTACCACCGCGTCGGAACGTGTTGTCGCTGTAGAGAAGATGCGGCCAGAAACTCTACAACATAACACGACTTAATAACTATTACAATATAAATTCTTAAGCTAAAGTTATGTGTACAATAATACATAGTCTATTTAATGAAATAATAATAAATAATCTCATACTCTAAAACAATCTGTCAAAATCACCAAGCTATCTTGAACGCACTATAGCCGCTGTCTCTGTTGTTACAGACGCATCGAGCCGCGGCTGACGGTGTACGTGTCGCCGGCGGGCTCTAACATGTACAGCGCGCTCTACCTGCACGCTTGTAGAGCGCACGAGATGCTGCACAAGCTCAAGGGCCTGCTGCAGCCCAGCGCCAAGGTAACATATCGCCCGGTTCACATTCATAAATAAATTTCTATATTTTTCATACGTTTACTCATTACACACTGACTGGCGTTACGATATACATCGGTGACAAATCATGCCTTATTACTTGGTTTCTAACTGCAGAAACAAAAGTTCTGACGTGACTCTGAAGATTTGAGTACTTAATTACAGGAGGCGATGGTTCGATCCTCGTCCAGGCCGAATCGTACCAATGAGTTTTACGGAATTTATGTACGATTTGTAACACCACTCGCTTTTCGGTGAAGGAAAACATCTTGAGGAAACTTTGACTAATTATTATAAGGACTAGCCTTTCGGTAGCATTGCACCCCTCTGCCACGGTATAAGCATAATTGATCTTGTGCATTTGCATTCAATTTTACACCTTATCACTAAACGAGACAGCCTATAATTGCGAAATAATAACTTCGAACTTAGAACGTTTGGGGTTCACACGAGACTACTTTTCATGATTTTAAACATTCAAAATTAGAATCTAAAGTTATGGGGAATAAAATCCAAAGTTGCGGATTTCATGTTACCTCGCCCCCCGCAAAAACTGGCAGAAATGTTTGTTAGTAGAATTACACGCGTAACCAGTCCACATATAAATAGTCAAAGTTTTCATACGTTTACTCATTACACACTGACTGGCGTTACGATAAACATCGGTGACAAATCATGCCTTATTACTTGGTTTCTAACTGCAGAAACAAAAGTTCTGACGTGACTCGGAAGATTTGAGTACTTAATTTACATTAAAAACGTTATTTAATGACAATTAAAACAAAAATTCAATTCAAAAATGTCAATAAAAAAAATGCAAAAATTAAAGCCGTGGTGGTCCAGGGGCGAGTAACCTTGCTTGCCGTGCAGGAGGCGATGGTTCGATCCCCGTCCAGGCCGAATCGTACCAATGATTTTTACATCCAAAACAAAACATCGTGAGGAAACCTGCATGCTTCAATTTCGAGGCATGTATTGTACCCACTGTCTATTATAAGTAGTGACGGGCTCACCCCCCGTCACACTGGACAGAGTTTCGGTACTACCGGTGAAACGTGGATGTTCTGGGGTTTTAGAATATCTCTGACTACCCCCTCGGGGAATATAGTCGTTAGCATATGCTATGCTAAAACAAAAATTCAAAAATACACGGGTGGTTCGAAACAGAACACAAGCAAAACCATGATTATAACCGTTCTATTTTGATTTATTTCTGTGAGTACAACTATTAATCAACCTCTTTCTCCCTCAGGACTGTGAGACGGTGCTGGTATCAGGTCCTCGCGGCGCCCGAGTGCGTCTAACAGACGAACTAGTCCGACACCTACCAGACAACTCTACCTATCGCCTGCAGCGCCTCCACGACGACAACGCGTTGCTGCTCTCCTCCACCGAGCATGCGTAAACACTACACTATACCATACCTTACACGACTTGAATGGTATGGAAATTCACTATACGTGTTCAAGACACAATATTAGTGGTCCAGCAGTGAGCGGTAGCTTTGGGTTTCTGAAACTTAGTAGTTGATAGGTTCTATTCATTGACATACTACTACTGGACGGAGGGTCCGCGCTCAAAAGTGCCCGAATAAAAAGAGAACAAAATCGAAATAAAGAGAACGAATTAAGCAACAGTCTTCGTTTAATCGGGCGACTGGGATGGAAAAGAATTACAGCATTTTCAATGTTTTTAGTTGGTTTATATTACTATACGTACTTAGGTTTGTGTATTTTAGTCTCGGACACTTTATTCGAGTATTTTGTACTAGACCCGGCGTCCATAGTATTCTACGTCAATGGTTCTATTACATTTTCCAGAAAACTGCGTACACACGGCGACACATCAAGCTACGCAAAACCAAAATAAGCTGGCCGCGCGTCGGTAGAGTAATGTTTAACGTCGCGCGACCAGCTTATGTTTGTTTTGCGTAGCTTGATGTGTCGCCGTGTGTAGATTTAAACAAGCTGAGAGCGCATGACGGCAGCACTGCATACTAGAAAGAGATACGTGACGCGAGGAAATAGAACCGTTTTTGGGAACTTATCGACAGGGTAAATATTCGAGCTCTGTGAATAATCTGTGAATCTAACGTGAAATCGTAGATTATTTTGTGAAATTCACAATTATACACAGAACTGGAATTTTTATCGTGCCAATAAATTCCCAAAAAACGGTTTCATTTGACATCTCATGTCAGCTCCTCTATTCCTGTAAGGAATAGTTACTTTATGGAATGGACAGATTATATTTGCTGGACCGTTTTGGATAACAGTTTGTCTTTGTTAAAGAAGAATTTTCAAAAATCGGTTTAGCATTGAAACTATTGTAACATGATGAGAACAAGAAACAGACATTGTGTATTTACTTGACTAGACCAATTTGGATAATACTTGTAGTTCTAAACACAAGTTTTAAGTCTTGGTCTAGTCGAAAAGTTTGTTGCAACATTACTCGATAGATTTTTTGAATTCAATCGAAATGTGTGCAGGAAATTGATATTTTCTCCTCTAAGATCTGTTTTATAAGGGGCCATGCATGTCAAAAAGTATATTTTTTTTAGTTTTAAGACTAACATTCGCCTCATTCGTCATTCAAACTAATATATTTTACATTAAAACTATGTTTAGTTAAGTAATTGTAGATTACCATACAAATTTTTCTATGTGCAAGCGAGAAAACTAGCTCTTATGGCGCTAGCGCAAGTGCGAAAGAGACAATGTATCAAAAATGACGGTCTGAACACAAAAGATGTTACTGAATCGAAATATTTCCTTTAGGCGTCAGTATGTAATTTAAGCCACGGTTTATACAGAAGAGACGTGTGGCGGTGGCGGATAATCTAAGTAACACAATATAAACCTTATAGTACGTAGCATAGCGTCGTTTTTGTCGTAAAGGAGCATCGCGGCCGCGCCTCCAGGTGACGTCGCCGCCGTACTTTGACTATCCGCCACCACCACACGTCTCTTCCGTATAAATCGCGCCTAAGATTGACTTTTTGTCCGTGTCCGTTATCTCCTAAAGTTCCATACTGTCTATTTTTTTCAAAGATGTGGCCGACGGGCTAATTGTCCGTCTTCTAGGTGCCTGAAGATACTGTCCTATTTTCACGGATAATGTGTCCGGCGGAAAAATGTCCGCCGTCAACGCCTAAAGGCTGATAATGATTTCCAGTCACGCTTCAATGTCTATCTACGCCAGTATGGTAAAAGTATATGATATTAGTTGTATTTTTTGTATGTTTGTTTAATTGTTAGATTTGTTGTTAAAATATTGTTTAATTATTGCTTGCAAATGTTATTAAGGTCTTATAAGCCTCAAGTTGACTGTTAAGGTTAGCGCATATTAAGTCGGGTCGCATCACAGCGGAAAATGCGTACTTCGCACACTAGAGCGTGCCGGATCGCAACACATTGACGGATTTTTAGTTTGACGTAATACTGCAGACGTAAAAAGTTCTGCTAGGCACACAGCGACGGACCGCATCGGGCCCGAGCGGGCTGCATCGCACGGACTGAAATCCGCCGCGCAATAATGCGACCCGCTCCGGCTCGGCATAATATGCGAAAATTCCAATGACATTCTACACACACGGACTTACCACGACATACAATAACAAAACCCAAAATTGGCACATGTCTCTAATGTCGCCTTAGTATGCTTCAGATGTGATCTGCTGCCATACATTGCTGACATTACAGTCCTTTCAAATGTCCTCGGTCACTAAGCAGTAATGTAAAACAATCACACTTGCCGTCCTGTTAATAGCGCTCTGATGCGAAGTCCTAGTGTACAGAATGTCATTGGATAGTTCATATAAATTGCATAAAATCGATTTGGTCGGATTTTTGCACTGCGGCCCGTCGTAATATGACCTTTAATGTTATTTTAATATTCTCCGCAACCGGGCCAAAGGTGACGGCCACAAGTAATACGTATACTCGTTGACAAATTGTGAATATTTTTTTGTACAAAGTCGCTTTGGTAAGCGTTGGAAGCGCTTTAAAACTGTTATGAACATGAGGAAATATTATATATATCAAAAGTTAAAATAGCTTTTTATAACCTCAGTGTGGGAGAACCTTAAGGTATTAAATACCTAATCGTTTTGTTAACAAAATAAAACACAACATCACAAGTCGATAACATTTCATTACCTCTCAATTATAAATTTTAGTGACGCCATCTTGTCGGTGGAAGCCATTTTGTCGCTAAATGGCGGGTTTTCTAATTATGAAAGGCAGCTTAATTTCCAGTCAATAGTTTTTATACAAAATAGACTTTTAATTGGTTTCCACACTATTTTATATAGAATTAAAAAGCGAAAATATTTAGTTTTATTTCTCATCAGTACAATACGTATCGTTAACTTTAAGTTAATGTGTAATAAATAGTACATTATGATACAAGTGAGCAAAGTTGGTCATTACAGCCGAGGAGGCGAGTGCTGCATACTAGCCAAGGCTGTTATGACCAACGCTCACACGTTTTCCAACATCCAAGGCTGTTATGACCAACGCTCACACGTTTTCCAACATACTTGCGAGGAAAAAGTAATTTCGTAAAATACTACAATTTTTGACAAATATTTGTTTAAAATTTATTCAGAAAAAAGTTTTTTTTTTACTTAATAACTCTTTGCTGAGATTTAAAAACAAATTAAAGAAAAAAAGTAACATTACCACACTAGTGCTATAATATAATAAGCTGCATTATGTACCTAAAAGCGGTGCAATAAGAGCCACTTTACGAGCAAGTATGTTGAAAAATACCTTTTCTAAGGTAACAAATTAAGTGTAATAATAGTCATTCCGCTTAGATTAAATAAAAAACGAAGCATCTTCGTATTTTTATTTCGTCCAAGTTAGTTCTCGAAAACATATTTTTTGTTTTGTTTAAGTGTAAAAACTGAAGATGCCTTAAATAGTGCCTCAAAATACAAACACTACCTTCTAGGTTACGCGCTGTTGCATTATGGAGTATTAAAATAAAGAATATTTTATAGATATTATTATTGTACTATGCACGTAAACGTCGCATTATAGTATAGTTGTTAGTTATTGTATGATAGTATAGTCAATTCAATAAATGTATATATTTAAACGTAATGGAGTGGTTTTATTTTAAACTAAGGGTCAGCGAAATGCTCGAGCAGTTTTATTGATAATAGAGAGCAAGAGATTTCCTGTGGCAAGTTCGAGCACGCTATTTTCAACTATAGTTGTGCTCGAGCTACAAAAACTGCTCGAACATTTTGCTGCTCAGTGTGTGCTTACCCTAACATTAGGGTATTTGAAAATATGTAAAATATAGGATCTATTGATGGGATCCGTATTAAAAATGAATTTTGGAAACCAACTATTTATTCAGATAAGAAAAATACTGGATATTTTAAGAGGAAATCAACAGAGAAAATATTTTTTGTCTACTTTAGTCACGTGATCGTAAACGACTGGCCGAATGGTTGATGACGTCAACTGCTTGTAAACAGTAGCGTGTAGTGTGAGTGTCGTACAAAGTTTACGTCACCTGCTTGTAGCCACGTATATTGTCAGGAAAAGCGTTTTCGCGGGATATTTAAAAGATAATTTTTGTTTTCGTTGATTCGTTGCACTATATGTAATGGAACATAAAATACACATTTTCTATAGTCCTTAGACATCAGTGATTAATGTAGAACAGTTTTTAAAAACCTGTCAAATACCTTATTTCATTGTAATATTTACTCTAATCGAATGAAGTTTCGACAACGATATCCACATTCGAAAGTCATAGTTTAAGAGTCCGTTTTTGAAATATTAGCTTTCGAACAGTGGGAACCGCATCAATATCAATTCAGTAGTTAACGCATTGCGTCTGTAGTTAATATATCTAACTTGCATTGTTATTTTTGCCCGAGGAACCCTCTGTAAAAATAATCTTATTATCTTAACTATTCGCGTCTGTACATTGAAGATATTTACATGAAAAAGATTACGATATGGTTTTTAGGTATCCTGGACTCCAAATCAACCTTTTTTTAGAATTTTTATCCGTCTGTTTGTTTGTATATTTGTAACAGCATCACGCAAAAACTACCGAACCGATTTTGATGAAACTTTTATTGTTTGATAGCTTATGATCTGACTTAAAATCTGATATATAATTTTTGCGGACGAAGTAGCAGGTAAACTTTAGTTTGTACACCGCAATGGTGTACCATGGGCAAAAAAAATGGCCGTGGTACCCCACGGATATTGGGACTAGGCTGGGGGACCACGGGCAAGTCGCGCACATCTGCCATACGCCTGAAAATGATTCTCACAATACAACCAAAATAAAACAACTTCATACAAACCACACAAGTTTATTGTAGTTTATAAATATTTCTACCTCTCACGCGCAGAGTGAGATCGCCAAAAAAACAGCAAATAAATGTAGACGTGGAAGCCATATTACAATATTTTAATACATTATACACTGAAAAACTATACAATACGTTAAAACTTAATTCTATAAAATAACGTAAACTTAAACTAAATAATAGAGAATCGCTACTAAGAGTTCACGACAGTAACTCGCTCTTAAAACACAATCGACAAATATAATATTTAGTTTATGTTTAAAACTGAGACAAAAAACAACGAATGAGACGATTTCTCGATCTTAATAATAAATAATACTGAACAACTTTCCCTACGAATCTTATAGGAAATTCACCAAAACATTTTTGGACTTTTTACGCAGATCGAACGTTTGTATGAAAAGTCGATTTTTTTGCGATTTTCCTTTCTTCCTTAGGGAAAGTTGTTCAGTATCATGGGTACAATCACCCTTTAAAGTAATGCATCTGTTTACCCTAACACCCTGTAGAAACAAAACAAATTACTTTCTCTGCCAAATAAGTAATGCCAATTGTTGCCCGGTTTCATCCGTTCTGTGATGTAAAACTCAAAGACGTTTGCCTAAAGTGTCCATAAAAATAAATAGCATTCACTATGAATACTTCGGGACTTATTCTAAGACTACTTTGGATTATGCGTTTGTGTCCAAAGAGTTCGAACTAAGTAAGTTTTCGTCCCTTTTTAGACTAAGGTCACCCAAAAAGAAGTCATAGAATCTCGGCATAAACTAACTTGAGACTAGCCCTGAAACTCACTAAAAACTCGCTCGTAAAACTGTCGTGAACCCATAGTAGCGTTCCTAAACTTTAAAGACCAATGATTTCAACGGTTGTAGAATAGAAATATTAAACAAAATGGTTTATATTCTTTGCAAATCAAATAACACAGAGTTTATAGATTTGAGTGTCGCTAATGAATTGATTACTTAGAAATACTTAGAAATTATATTTGTTTTATGCTGTATTTGTTCCTTTTAAATTTCACAAATAATAAATATCCAATTCTTTCCTTCATATAGGGCTGCCTCCAAATTACATTGTAGGGTCAATTCAGATTAGGCGGATATAAGCTCGAGCATTTTTAAAGTGGTCAATAAATATCAACCTTATTCAATTCAAACACAGCTGAAAATAGTATGCAACAGCAAAATCTAATCGTCTGAATTGACACAAAAAATTTAAAATTAACCTCGGTGTATACAAAAGAGACGTGTGGCGGTGGCGGATAGTCAAAGTATCATAGATTCGTTTAGAGAATTACGCCCGCGCCTCCCGGCGACGTCACCTGGAGGTGCGGGCGCGATTCTCCTTTACGACAAAAACGACGCTATGCTACGTACTATAAGGTTTATATTGTGTTACTTAGATTATGCGTCACCGCCACACGTCTCTTCTGTATAAACCGCGCCTAAAATACGTTAGTAAACACATAATTACGATTGGTACTAACAATTACAAATACAATTTTATCATTTTACAGATTTTTTTATAAAGGTAACAAAATATTTTCTGATAAGTTTTTCCCGAAAAATCAAAGGTTTTAAAAAACAGGTCTTTCATAGATGGCAGCCCTACAATTCTCATTATTTTTCCACTACTAAGTCTAACTTCCAAGTTAAACAAAATCAAACATAATAGCGATCTCACATAAATTCTATCTTCAAAACCACACTTATACCATCTTTAGCACCAATCCTTGATATTTCCGTATCTCTTTGAGAATGTACCTTTCAAGCTCTTTCTTAATATGCTGACGTTTTTTTAAGAGGATAATCAGACAGCCAAACTGAACAACTATCTCAAAAAAGTCAACTATCCCAAACAAAATTGCAAACCTATACAATATATGGGACAACAATTTTTTCCGGCAATTTCGATGTAAGTCCCAAAGAGAAAGTTGTTCAGTTTGATGGCCTGATCATTTCCTTGAAAAAACCGTCAGCATATTAAGAGAGATTATTTTGAGTCCAAACTGAAACATATTTTTAATTTAAAATCTTTTTAAATACACTCTCTTCAAACTTTTCGTGAGGTGATGACATTTATTCTAAATTCATTAACTTTCTAAGCTTCAGCTAAACGATTCAAGCTTGAGAGTCAAGCCAAGACGAGTGTACTTCTCTTTTTAACGTACTTGAATGGGGGATTTCCTGACAAAGTATTTTTCATTTAATTAATGTGGCTGTCAGAAAATACTCCATTCAAATTATTACGAATATGCAATTGAATGCATATACAGGGTGTAAGGGACAGCCCTCCGCAAACTGAAACGGTGAACTCAGACCATCAAACTGAACAACTTTCACTATGGAGCTTACCTCAGGAAACACGAAAAAATATCAGCTGTCCCATACATTTGAGTCGGGTAGGTACAGCAGTTGTATGGGACAGCTGATTTTTCTACGCGTTTCCGGTGGTATGCTCCATAGTGAAAGTTGCTCAGTTTGATGGTCTGAGTTCACCGTTTCAGTTTGCGGGGGGCTGTATCATACACCCTGTATACCATTTTTAGAATTTTATTGTGTGCATGCATCACTTAAAAACTACTGAACCAATTTACATGTGGTTCTCACATCAGCATAGTGCTTAACATTCAGCTTATTTCATCGCAATCGGTTCACTCAATCAAAAGTTATGAGTATTTAAAATCAATGTCATCAGCTCATCATATCTTCTACCCAAACTTTTCTTCTATCCAGCTCTATAATAATACATCTTCTATCTCTTATCTTAATCTTTTTTTCAAAATAACCCTCTCATTTTCGAATTACCATTGAAAATACAATTTATTGCTCGCTTTGTTACTAACTGGTCCGTTTTTGAGACATTTTTTGAAAATATCTCAAAAAAAGGACCATCTAGTCCCAATAACTACTGTTCACTATGTCGCTTAACATATACATGGTGATGTTCTAACAACTTTAGGTGAAAACTTTTGGATATACACAAAAAAACTTTACAAAGTATACAGGATGTTAACTTAGATGTGTTACATATCGAACAGGTTGCTTCAGACCATGAAACTGATCAACTTTCACTATGGGACCACCATCGGAATAGGGAAAAAGTAATCAGCTGTTCCATACAATTGGGTTGAGAGCCACTGACGACTAAAAAACAACTAGAGTCACGTTGCAGGTTCTGACCCGAGCACTTGTCTCGCGTGGTTTTCGCGCGTCGCGTGTTTGCCTGCCACGAGGCTCCGCAATCCTCAACCTCTTCTTGTTCTTGATCAAAAACAATCCCTGAGATTGGGATAGATACTCCCACAAACTATTTGACATTGGCGGAAATGCAGTGCTAACGCACAAGCGAGAGTCCATTAATTATAAATTAAAAAAAAGAAACAACTAATGTTTTCTAGATTTCGAAATGAGCAACTTTCAGTATGGAGCCACCATACTGAAAGTTGCTCATTTTTATGGCCTGAATCACCCCGTTTAATATGTAACCCATTTTTTACACCCTGTATAAACGATAAAATAGCAGTAATAGTAGAAATATTTGTCTGTATATCATACTTAGATATCGTTTTACTGTCGCCGTTCAAATCGTTTTTAGTCGCGGTTTATGCAGAAGAGACGTGTGGCGGTGGCGGATAGTCAAAGTATCACCATTATAAACCTTATAGTACGTAGCATAGCGTCGTTTGGAGAATTACGCCCGCACCTCCAGGCGACGTCACCTGGAGGCGCGGGCGCGATTCTCCTTTACGACAAAAACGACGCTGTGCTACGTACTATAAGGTTTATATTGTGTTACTTAGATTATCACTTCTGTATAAACCGTGGCTTAGAAAAACATTTAAAAAACACGCGTTATTCGTGAAAATTCCATAATAATCGCGTTTTCACGAAATGTCACCTGATTTGTACCAATATGTTTTTTTTTCTGTTTGCATTGTAATTTTATTGGTTTGACACTCGGTTGCAGAAACGCGCATTAAAGTTAATCCTCCGTTAAATCTCTTGCTAGCTTTTACTATGTCAACAAGACAAAAAGAGACAGCGAGAGATTTGACGGAGGATTAACTTTAATGAGTTTTTCTGCAACAGAGTGTAAGAGTCCCATAAACGTGCATATAATTTTTTTAAAACGAACCGACGACAATGTAACGACATCGAATCATATTCACAGTAAATCAAAAACGTATTTACAAAAGCACTTGACAGTTTTGAGTAAAATTATAACAAATCCTTATCGTCTCGATCAATAGAAAATCAACTAATGACTACAATGTTTTATAATTTTAAGAAATTAAATAAATACGATTGAAGGCAGCATAGTTCAACCAATTCGAAATCCGCGATTCATACATTTATGGTCCAAATGTGAAAGTGCCGGCCAACAAAAACGAATGCTACATTCTGTTAGAAACTTGTCCGTCTAGCATATGCTCACGACTATATTCCCCGAGGGGGTAGTCAGAGATATTCTGAAACTTCAGAGCATCCACGTTTCACTAGTAGTACCGAAACTCTGTCAAGTGTGACGGGGGGTGAGCCCGTCGCCACTTATAATGGACAGTGGGTACAATACATGCCTCGAAATTGAAGCACGATGGTTTCCTTCACCGAAAAGCCAGTGGTGTTACAAATCGTACATAAATTCCGAAAAACTCATTGGTACGAGTCGGCTTGGACGGGGAGTATTTATTATCAAGGCATGAAAGCTGTAGCTGTCAGTTTTAGCTTGTAGAATCCCACTGCAGGGCAAAGGACTCCTCTCACGAATAAGGGTGAGATGGAGTGGGCCATACTCCACCACGCGGGCCCAATGCAGGTAGGTGGAGGAAAGTTAGTGGTAAACTTGCTGTCAGAGAATTTTCAAGCAGTCTTAATAGGTCACTTAATGAGGCCTGGTAAAACGAATAGTTACAACGCCATCTGACGGAACTATCCGAGACCAACTGCTGAACGTGTCTTCCGACGCACGGAAACGTTTAAGATGAAATATGTACGGTAAACGGTCACCCATCCAAAGACAAACCGGACCTGACGTTGCTTAACTGCAATGATCCTTTCTTCGATTCGTTCGTTCGAATATTTATCTTATCTCGTTTCCAATACCGAAGCTCCACTACGGCAGTTTTATTCAATCATAAATTTTATAAAAAAGGCAGATTTTTCAAACCTTCATATAAAACCAAGGAAAATAGCCCTACATCTTTGGTGCCATACTAAAAAATACTGAGACGGACAAGTTCTAACAGAATATAGCCGTAGCTAATTTGATCGAAAATGTACGAAAAGGTAGATTTTTCGAATCCAAAAAAAAGCAAGGACAATGGACCTGCACCTTTGGTGCAATAATAATAAATGTTTAGACGGAAAGACCTAACAGAATATTGCATTATTTTTTTGGCCGGCACTTGCACATTTTGGACCATTTCGGATGTCTTTTGGTGTTCACATAATACACGGTGTAAGTGACAGCCTAGCAAATACTGAAACGGTGAACTCAGACCATCAAACTGAACAACTTTCACTATGGAGCCTACCTCAGGAAACGCGAAAAAAATCAGCTGTCCCATACATTTGAGTCGGGTAAGTACAGCAATTTTGTATGGGACAGCGGATTTTTTTTCGCGTTTCCTGAGTTGGGCTCCATAGTGAAAGTTGTCCAGTTTGATGGTCTGAGTGCACCGTTTCAGTATTTGCTAGGCTGTTATTCACTTACACCCTTATCTAAGGCTAATAAATGATCTTCGAAGTCGCAAGCAAAAGCTAGTCTAACCTCACTCAAAACCATCAAGTATGACTTATATAATTGTACCTTATATAAAACTGTTTATATAACACGCAACTACTCATAAAATTATGATAATATGTGGAAAATCATTGAGTTTATATGAACTACGCACCAGAGACGTTACGTTGTCTCATTCAATGTGGCGATATCACCACACCTCATTTATACTCCATTCCAAAATGCAACAATTTTAAGCATAAGCATATGCTCACGACTGTACCCCGAGGGGGTAGTCAGAGATATTCTGAAACCTCAGAACATCCACGTTTCACCAGTAGTACCGATTAACGATTTTAAGTATATTTTGAATTACAGAAACAGATTTTAAACACTCACATCACATCCGACACCTCATTTGACATATTCTTCATACAAAATATAGTCAAATGAGCTGTCGGATAAGCTATCAAGCACTTATTCGGAAGTGGTGAAACAAGCCTATACTCTTACCGAGCATATGCTCACGACTATATTCCCCGAGGGGGTTGTCAGAGATATTCTGAAACCACAGAACATCCACGTCCACAGAACTTACACCTTATTCTTAGAATTGCTTTATTAATGTCCAAGATATGTCGGATAGTATATCTTATTGATAAATAAATTCAAGAGTCACGTTGCAGGGTTTGCCCCGAACACTTGTCTTTGCCTGCCACGAGGCTCCGCAATCCTTCTCAGTCGTGTTCTTACTCAAAAACAATCCTCGAGATTGGATAGATACTCCCTCAAACCACTTGACACTGGCGGAAATGCAAGCAAGAAGTCCATTAATTATTTAAAAAAAATCTATTTGACAATCAGACTTGGTCAGGATCAAAGAGATTATACCTAATAGAGTGAGCCATACCAATTGTAAAGTGTCCACTTTTTTTGACGTTTAGGTTTGAGTGTGTGGTGTCAAGTAGTATGGACAAAAGGCACCAAGTGACATATGGCCTTATGTTTCCTTCATATAGGGCTGCCTCCAAATTACATTGTAGGGTCAATTCAGATTAGGCGGATATAAGCTCGAGCATTTTTAAAGTGGTCAATAAATATCAACCTTATTCAATTCAAACACAGCTGAAAATAGTATGCAACAGCAAAATCTAATCGTCTGAATTGACACAAAAAATTTAAAATTAACCTCGGTGTATACAAAAGAGACGTGTGGCGGTGGCGGATAGTCAAAGTATCATAGATTCGTTTAGAGAATTACGCCCGCGCCTCCCGGCGACGTCACCTGGAGGTGCGGGCGCGATTCTCCTTTACGACAAAAACGACGCTATGCTACGTACTATAAGGTTTATATTGTGTTACTTAGATTATGCGTCACCGCCACACGTCTCTTCTGTATAAACCGCGCCTAAAATACGTTAGTAAACACATAATTACGATTGGTACTAACAATTACAAATACAATTTTATCATTTTACAGATTTTTTTATAAAGGTAACAAAATATTTTCTGATAAGTTTTTCCCGAAAAATCAAAGGTTTTAAAAAACAGGTCTTTCATAGATGGCAGCCCTACAATTCTCATTATTTTTCCACTACTAAGTCTAACTTCCAAGTTAAACAAAATCAAACATAATAGCGATCTCACATAAATTCTATCTTCAAAACCACACTTATACCATCTTTAGCACCAATCCTTGATATTTCCGTATCTCTTTGAGAATGTACCTTTCAAGCTCTTTCTTAATATGCTGACGTTTTTTTAAGAGGATAATCAGACAGCCAAACTGAACAACTATCTCAAAAAAGTCAACTATCCCAAACAAAATTGCAAACCTATACAATATATGGGACAACAATTTTTTCCGGCAATTTCGATGTAAGTCCCAAAGAGAAAGTTGTTCAGTTTGATGGCCTGATCATTTCCTTGAAAAAACCGTCAGCATATTAAGAGAGATTATTTTGAGTCCAAACTGAAACATATTTTTAATTTAAAATCTTTTTAAATACACTCTCTTCAAACTTTTCGTGAGGTGATGACATTTATTCTAAATTCATTAACTTTCTAAGCTTCAGCTAAACGATTCAAGCTTGAGAGTCAAGCCAAGACGAGTGTACTTCTCTTTTTAACGTACTTGAATGGGGGATTTCCTGACAAAGTATTTTTCATTTAATTAATGTGGCTGTCAGAAAATACTCCATTCAAATTATTACGAATATGCAATTGAATGCATATACAGGGTGTAAGGGACAGCCCTCCGCAAACTGAAACGGTGAACTCAGACCATCAAACTGAACAACTTTCACTATGGAGCTTACCTCAGGAAACACGAAAAAATATCAGCTGTCCCATACATTTGAGTCGGGTAGGTACAGCAGTTGTATGGGACAGCTGATTTTTCTACGCGTTTCCGGTGGTATGCTCCATAGTGAAAGTTGCTCAGTTTGATGGTCTGAGTTCACCGTTTCAGTTTGCGGGGGGCTGTATCATACACCCTGTATACCATTTTTAGAATTTTATTGTGTGCATGCATCACTTAAAAACTACTGAACCAATTTACATGTGGTTCTCACATCAGCATAGTGCTTAACATTCAGCTTATTTCATCGCAATCGGTTCACTCAATCAAAAGTTATGAGTATTTAAAATCAATGTCATCAGCTCATCATATCTTCTACCCAAACTTTTCTTCTATCCAGCTCTATAATAATACATCTTCTATCTCTTATCTTAATCTTTTTTTCAAAATAACCCTCTCATTTTCGAATTACCATTGAAAATACAATTTATTGCTCGCTTTGTTACTAACTGGTCCGTTTTTGAGACATTTTTTGAAAATATCTCAAAAAAAGGACCATCTAGTCCCAATAACTACTGTTCACTATGTCGCTTAACATATACATGGTGATGTTCTAACAACTTTAGGTGAAAACTTTTGGATATACACAAAAAAACTTTACAAAGTATACAGGATGTTAACTTAGATGTGTTACATATCGAACAGGTTGCTTCAGACCATGAAACTGATCAACTTTCACTATGGGACCACCATCGGAATAGGGAAAAAGTAATCAGCTGTTCCATACAATTGGGTTGAGAGCCACTGACGACTAAAAAACAACTAGAGTCACGTTGCAGGTTCTGACCCGAGCACTTGTCTCGCGTGGTTTTCGCGCGTCGCGTGTTTGCCTGCCACGAGGCTCCGCAATCCTCAACCTCTTCTTGTTCTTGATCAAAAACAATCCCTGAGATTGGGATAGATACTCCCACAAACTATTTGACATTGGCGGAAATGCAGTGCTAACGCACAAGCGAGAGTCCATTAATTATAAATTAAAAAAAAGAAACAACTAATGTTTTCTAGATTTCGAAATGAGCAACTTTCAGTATGGAGCCACCATACTGAAAGTTGCTCATTTTTATGGCCTGAATCACCCCGTTTAATATGTAACCCATTTTTTACACCCTGTATAAACGATAAAATAGCAGTAATAGTAGAAATATTTGTCTGTATATCATACTTAGATATCGTTTTACTGTCGCCGTTCAAATCGTTTTTAGTCGCGGTTTATGCAGAAGAGACGTGTGGCGGTGGCGGATAGTCAAAGTATCACCATTATAAACCTTATAGTACGTAGCATAGCGTCGTTTGGAGAATTACGCCCGCACCTCCAGGCGACGTCACCTGGAGGCGCGGGCGCGATTCTCCTTTACGACAAAAACGACGCTGTGCTACGTACTATAAGGTTTATATTGTGTTACTTAGATTATCACTTCTGTATAAACCGTGGCTTAGAAAAACATTTAAAAAACACGCGTTATTCGTGAAAATTCCATAATAATCGCGTTTTCACGAAATGTCACCTGATTTGTACCAATATGTTTTTTTTTCTGTTTGCATTGTAATTTTATTGGTTTGACACTCGGTTGCAGAAACGCGCATTAAAGTTAATCCTCCGTTAAATCTCTTGCTAGCTTTTACTATGTCAACAAGACAAAAAGAGACAGCGAGAGATTTGACGGAGGATTAACTTTAATGAGTTTTTCTGCAACAGAGTGTAAGAGTCCCATAAACGTGCATATAATTTTTTTAAAACGAACCGACGACAATGTAACGACATCGAATCATATTCACAGTAAATCAAAAACGTATTTACAAAAGCACTTGACAGTTTTGAGTAAAATTATAACAAATCCTTATCGTCTCGATCAATAGAAAATCAACTAATGACTACAATGTTTTATAATTTTAAGAAATTAAATAAATACGATTGAAGGCAGCATAGTTCAACCAATTCGAAATCCGCGATTCATACATTTATGGTCCAAATGTGAAAGTGCCGGCCAACAAAAACGAATGCTACATTCTGTTAGAAACTTGTCCGTCTAGCATATGCTCACGACTATATTCCCCGAGGGGGTAGTCAGAGATATTCTGAAACTTCAGAGCATCCACGTTTCACTAGTAGTACCGAAACTCTGTCAAGTGTGACGGGGGGTGAGCCCGTCGCCACTTATAATGGACAGTGGGTACAATACATGCCTCGAAATTGAAGCACGATGGTTTCCTTCACCGAAAAGCCAGTGGTGTTACAAATCGTACATAAATTCCGAAAAACTCATTGGTACGAGTCGGCTTGGACGGGGAGTATTTATTATCAAGGCATGAAAGCTGTAGCTGTCAGTTTTAGCTTGTAGAATCCCACTGCAGGGCAAAGGACTCCTCTCACGAATAAGGGTGAGATGGAGTGGGCCATACTCCACCACGCGGGCCCAATGCAGGTAGGTGGAGGAAAGTTAGTGGTAAACTTGCTGTCAGAGAATTTTCAAGCAGTCTTAATAGGTCACTTAATGAGGCCTGGTAAAACGAATAGTTACAACGCCATCTGACGGAACTATCCGAGACCAACTGCTGAACGTGTCTTCCGACGCACGGAAACGTTTAAGATGAAATATGTACGGTAAACGGTCACCCATCCAAAGACAAACCGGACCTGACGTTGCTTAACTGCAATGATCCTTTCTTCGATTCGTTCGTTCGAATATTTATCTTATCTCGTTTCCAATACCGAAGCTCCACTACGGCAGTTTTATTCAATCATAAATTTTATAAAAAAGGCAGATTTTTCAAACCTTCATATAAAACCAAGGAAAATAGCCCTACATCTTTGGTGCCATACTAAAAAATACTGAGACGGACAAGTTCTAACAGAATATAGCCGTAGCTAATTTGATCGAAAATGTACGAAAAGGTAGATTTTTCGAATCCAAAAAAAAGCAAGGACAATGGACCTGCACCTTTGGTGCAATAATAATAAATGTTTAGACGGAAAGACCTAACAGAATATTGCATTATTTTTTTGGCCGGCACTTGCACATTTTGGACCATTTCGGATGTCTTTTGGTGTTCACATAATACACGGTGTAAGTGACAGCCTAGCAAATACTGAAACGGTGAACTCAGACCATCAAACTGAACAACTTTCACTATGGAGCCTACCTCAGGAAACGCGAAAAAAATCAGCTGTCCCATACATTTGAGTCGGGTAAGTACAGCAATTTTGTATGGGACAGCGGATTTTTTTTCGCGTTTCCTGAGTTGGGCTCCATAGTGAAAGTTGTCCAGTTTGATGGTCTGAGTGCACCGTTTCAGTATTTGCTAGGCTGTTATTCACTTACACCCTTATCTAAGGCTAATAAATGATCTTCGAAGTCGCAAGCAAAAGCTAGTCTAACCTCACTCAAAACCATCAAGTATGACTTATATAATTGTACCTTATATAAAACTGTTTATATAACACGCAACTACTCATAAAATTATGATAATATGTGGAAAATCATTGAGTTTATATGAACTACGCACCAGAGACGTTACGTTGTCTCATTCAATGTGGCGATATCACCACACCTCATTTATACTCCATTCCAAAATGCAACAATTTTAAGCATAAGCATATGCTCACGACTGTACCCCGAGGGGGTAGTCAGAGATATTCTGAAACCTCAGAACATCCACGTTTCACCAGTAGTACCGATTAACGATTTTAAGTATATTTTGAATTACAGAAACAGATTTTAAACACTCACATCACATCCGACACCTCATTTGACATATTCTTCATACAAAATATAGTCAAATGAGCTGTCGGATAAGCTATCAAGCACTTATTCGGAAGTGGTGAAACAAGCCTATACTCTTACCGAGCATATGCTCACGACTATATTCCCCGAGGGGGTTGTCAGAGATATTCTGAAACCACAGAACATCCACGTCCACAGAACTTACACCTTATTCTTAGAATTGCTTTATTAATGTCCAAGATATGTCGGATAGTATATCTTATTGATAAATAAATTCAAGAGTCACGTTGCAGGGTTTGCCCCGAACACTTGTCTTTGCCTGCCACGAGGCTCCGCAATCCTTCTCAGTCGTGTTCTTACTCAAAAACAATCCTCGAGATTGGATAGATACTCCCTCAAACCACTTGACACTGGCGGAAATGCAAGCAAGAAGTCCATTAATTATTTAAAAAAAATCTATTTGACAATCAGACTTGGTCAGGATCAAAGAGATTATACCTAATAGAGTGAGCCATACCAATTGTAAAGTGTCCACTTTTTTTGACGTTTAGGTTTGAGTGTGTGGTGTCAAGTAGTATGGACAAAAGGCACCAAGTGACATATGGCCTTATGTTTACGGTCACTTTTCACACACACTAGCTCAACAAAAAGTGGACAACCGCATAAACAAATATCTATAGTTCCATCTCCTACTATTAAAGGTACGTCATAAGACAAAAGAGACTAACTACAATCGTAAATTTATGCGGACTCTATGGAGATCCTTCCTCTGAGGTCAGGATGCAAAATAGGAATCGGAAAATCTTGTTGTCCTTTTTTGGAATGTAGTATAGTAAATCGCTATCGCTATCTCTTTCACCCGCCCGCGCTCCTACGAGCATGTCGCACATGACGTTTGTCGCGTCACCTCTAGTACGTAGAACATATCAACTCAATGTCAAAAATAAAATGAAAATAATCGGTATATGATTGAAAACAATTTTAAATGCATTTAAAGATGGCGTCTTAAAAAAAACAATAAAACAGCGTATTGAGTACGAGTATAAACTTGAATGATTGCAATCGTGCACATAAATGTATTATTTGTTACGTTGGTACCTACACTTAATTCATTTTGGTAACTCAATTTCGACTTTTTTTCTGTAATCACAAAATATTTTTTTCTTAGCCTAAATCGTCCCACTGCTGGGCAAATGCGTTCCATGCTTTAGGTGGTGCTTGAGACCTGACTGAAAAACTTTCACTATGGAACTAACATTGAAATCGCGAAAAAAGATTCTATTATTAAATAAAAAATGATGATGATGATTAGATTCGGATTAAGGGAAAGGAAATGCATCCCATTCAGCCTAGCTTTTAATTTTACAGTATTTTTCCAATAACTCGATAATAATTTATAAAATCAGTAAATTTTATACAAGCTTTGTACGACATACGGTCAGTTGCACGTGCGTTCATTAAAATTAATCCTTCATTAAATCTCTTTCTAGCTTTTACTACTTCAACCAGACAAAAATTGACAGCAAGATATTTAATGGAGGATTAACTGTAATGAACGTAAGTACAACTGGCAGTCTATCTCCAAATGGTTTTCGAATTTTGGTGATACGAAATGTCCGTTTATACAGTCGCGATCAGATATATCATAGCAAACCAGGTGGTCAAATATTTCTAAGCAGTTCTTATTTTCAATGATTTCTTTACACGTAACCAATCAACAATATCTGTACGCCTAGAACATCAAATATATCTACTTAAACAGTAAGGAAAAAAGACCTTATTCTGTTATTATACAATTCAATTTTAAATAACATTGTAAAGAAATATAATAGCCGTGGTGGTCCAGTGGCGAGTAACCTTGCCTGCCGTGCAGGAGGCGATGGTTCGATCCCCGTCCAGACCGACTCGTACCAATGAGTTTTTCGGAATTTATGTACGATTTGTAACACCACTGGCTTTTCGGTGAAGGAAAACATCGTGAGGAAACCTGCACTGCATGCTTCAATTTCGAGGCATGTATTGTACCCACTGTCCGTTATAAGTGGCGACGGGCTCACCCCCCGTCACACTGGACAGAGTTTTGGTACTACTGGTGAAACGTGGATGTTCTGAGGTCTCAGAATATCTCTGACTACCCCCTCGGGGAATATAGTCGTGAGCATATGCTTATGCTTATGCTTGTAAAGAAATTATTGAAAATTAACTGTTCAGATATTTATGACACGATACACTTTTAGATTTATTTGCTAATATTGACTGTAAAGAATTTATTGAAAATTAGCACTTCTCAGAAATAGTTGATAACCTTGTATGCTACGATATATCTGATGGCGACTGTCCATTAGATTAAATAATAAAATTGTAGTCACCAAAAGAAAAGTGAGTCTTACTATACCTGCATGCTATAAAATGTTGTTGGTAGTTGTAGCAAAGCAGAGAGTTTATGTATGTATGTTGTGTACCAAAACAAATTAAGTATAACTAGGATTTGTCCATAAAACATTCATAGACTAGAAATGTTGGTTTGAAACGTGAAAAAATATAACCATATCGATTACATGGTCAGTAAAATCAATTTGGATAGTCACGAGAAGGTACCTCAGGGCGCAGTTCTATCGCCATAAGGTACCTTTTCTTGTATACCGTCACATATTATTATGTATCAAATACATACATATTTTTTTGTGTTTATGCAAAAAGTACGTTAAGGTGGTTGCAGAGTTGTCCATTTCATACAAAAGCTTGTCGCATAATACGCGTAAACGGTATTAATAACAGTGATATTTTATATATGGAAAAATAGATTATAAATCTAGATACCGCGTATCAAATAACATTTGCAATTTATAATATAATTACGAAGATATAAAGCTTTAAATTGTCTATGGATAAGTTCAAAGCTTTACATCTGCATAATCATATTTATAAATTGTAAATGTTATTTGCTACGGCATCTATACTTCATTCCAAATAAGGACGACAACATTTTCCGATTCCTATTTAGCTTTCTTGACAATTCTGATTACCAAATGTAATTAATTTATTGGATACATATACTATCCGACATATCTTGGACGTTACTAAAGCTGTTTTAAGAATAAGTGAGAGGAAGTGTTTCAAATCTCTGTTTCTGTAATGCAAAATAGCCTCAAAATTTCGTAGCTATTTTTAATGGATTTTATAGATTTTCTAAACTATTTTGCCATATATAAAATATTACTTGTAATTGTACCGTCTACGCGTATTATGCGTCAAACTTTTGTATGAAACCACCTTAAGAAAAAAAGTGCTCTTTTAATTTTTGGTACAGAAAATTCTAAATTTTGTCTTTCTCTTACGAAATAAAATAGGATATTTTAATGACATGATCATACCATCAAACTTAACAACTTTTTCTATGAGACTGACATCGAAATCGTGGTACCAAAATGAGTCCCATTGTATACCCATAATCCCATTTGGTCAATTTTTATCGCAATTTCCATTTTAGCCCCATATAAAAACCATCATAAGACCTGTCGCCATGTATGGCTCGGAATGTTGGGTCGTTTAAGTGACGAATGAAAAACGACTGCATGAAGCAGAGATGCGAATGTTGAGAGATGTGTGGTGTTACTAGAATGGACAAGATTAGGAATGAGTATGTTAGAGGAAGTTTGAAAGTGGCTCCTGTGAATGAAAAGCTGCGCGGTAATCGGTTATCGTGGTATGGACATGTGATGAGATGAGATGTGTGGCATATTACAAGACGAGTGTTAAATCTGAATGTGGATGGCTGCATGAAGAGAGGACGACCAAAGATGGATGGATTGTGTGAAAGATGACATGTGTAAACAAGGAGTGAGCGATGAAATGACGGCTAAAAGAGATGAATGGAGGAAGACGACATATTGTGGTTACCCCAAATTATTGGCTATGTGCGAATTGGTGATGGGAACTGACAAATCGATCGCAGCGCCCGGTGCGGCAGAAATGTGTACTTTTGTTGGACAAGCTGTGTAAAATATGCTTGAATCTATGCAAATCCACACGCTAACTCAACACGAAATCTCCAAAACTTTAAAGACTACGAACTTAAAATTTGGCATGGAAGTTTGTATTGGCATCTAGGTGCTCACTAAAAAGGGTTTTTTGAAATTTTATCTCCAAAGGTGTGAAAACCGGGATAAAAGTTTGTACGGAAATTGGCACTGCAAATATCGTGGATTCTAGCAAATAGGTATTTTAAAATTTTTAATATCGATAATGTTGCTAATTTCTTTAGTTTTTACATTATCTACACTAATATTATAAAGAGGAAAGATTTGTACCTATTTTTGTATGTTTGTATGTTTGTAATGAATAGGCTCAAAAAGTACTGGGCCGATTTAAAAAATTCTTTCACGAATATAATGCTACATTCTTCCAATTTGACATAGGCTACATTTCATTTTGAAAAAAATTAGGGATCCTTGGTAAAATTTGAACAATGTAACCGAAGGTGTAGAAAAATGAGTCTTAAAATTTATTTGTCTACCCCGTGCGAAGCCGGGACGGGCTGCTAGTTTTATTATAAAATAACAAACTTTTAACTAACATGTTACTAGAAATAATTCACGGCTAGGGGCGCTTGTGTCGTGCACATAGCCAATTGCGGCGACCCCAAATTATGGGATAAATGCAGGAAGTTGTTGATTATGTTAGCCCCATAGAGAAAGTTATTTAGTTTGATGGTCTGATCATTGCTTGAAAATATTGTGTAGGTATTTATTTAGACTCTCCATTTTGGTTTCATCCTTAACACACTTTTTGCATAAACAAAATATTAATTATTAAAATGTTATATTCTTATATTAAATAACTACATATTTAACGATGTGAGGCCATTTATTTAATTACAATCTTTTTTTCTTTTATTGTTTACTTTTCAATTCTTTTAAATCTGCAATCTGATATGATTATCTGAAAGTCAAATATAATTTTCGCAAAAAAGTCTCCAAAAATCATCATTCCCAAAAGATGGCACAGTCCAATTTACTTAGTGTTCATTTCATTATATATCAGCATTTATTTCATATTCGAAAATTTGTTTTTATTGTAATATCTACCGACGGCGGGCCAATACAAATGTTATTATGTATGGACCCCCATACTAAATTACATTTTTGTATGATATGTCTCAACCTTTAATAATCGTCGAAATTGACGCCATGCGATTGGGAATGGGACTTTTTTCGAATTCTACTTAATTAGTATTTTTGTGACTAATTAAAAGTCGTAAATTAAAAGCACATAAACCTGCCAATTCATTTGGTTATAAAAGTATTTTCTTCCTTTATTATTTAGAATGCCTAAGACTATCCCCTTTCGGAATATAGTCGTGAGCATAAGCTATAAACAGTTTATAAAATAAATGGCCTTCCATCATAGTGTAGGTTACTAAAACTCATGGGGAGGTATTCAATTTGTTTTGAGCTAAATTTATAATGTCATACATTTTTATTTATATTTATTTTTGCATTTGTATGAGTACTATGACTTTCACTCGTTCGTACCTGAAAATAATAAATATAATATTTATAAAGATAGGCTGTAACAAAACGCCCTAGTAATACTTAAGGGCGTGTTCCATACAAAACTGCAGTACCGACTCGACTAAATTGAATGAGACAGCAGATTTTTGATGACTTACCTCACAGTTCAGGACATGGAGGAGCAGGGCAGGCGCGGGGAGCCCATCTGTGTGAGGACTCGGTCGAGCCACTGTAGAGGCCCGTTCAGGTGCAGCTCGATCCAGCAGGGGGTCGACGTTACTGTTTGCCGTCTGTAATATTTACAGATTACATTATAACAGCATTTTAGGACGGGCAGCATCGCTCGGACGGAAATCCGCCTCTTAATAATGCGATCCTCGCTGCCCCGGCAGACCTGTCTCACTGCACAGTTCAGGTACGCTTGGTGACTGGCAATAGGTTAGGTATACCGTGTTAACTTCTTGCTCAAATCTCATTAGACTTGCCGCCATTTTGTGAGTAGTCAATGCGAGACTTGAAAACCCTAGCGATGACACGCTGCAAGCACGTGAAAGAATGAAAGAGGGAGACTATGTGAAGGAAGCTTTCGTGTCTATTGACTCGGTTGTACGATAGGACGGGTGCGAATAACTTTGCGTCTTATTACCGTGCAGAGTGAGTCGCTATTTATTTAAATTTGTTTTCGAAGTGATTCTTCTGTACCTGTACTAGTATTTATTCTGTGTCCCCGGCATAATATGACAGTTCATATAAATAGAATAGAAGCGATTTGGGCGGATTTTTGCGTTACGGTTCGACCCGATACGGCCAGCCCTAATATGCGCCAAGAAATAGGTCAAATGCTGTGTTTTTATGCGATATTTTCTGCCTATGAAGCATAAATGGTCATTCTTAATATGCAGACGGTTTTTTAAGGGAATGATCAGACAATAGCATAGCATATGCTCACGACTATATTCCCCGAGGGGGTAGTCAGAGATATTCTGAAACCTTAGAACATCCACGTTTCACCAGTAGTACCGAAACTCTGTCCAGTGTGACGGGGGGTCAGCCCGTCGCCACTTATAATGGACAGTGGGTACAATACATGCCATGAAATTGAAGCATGCAGGTTTCCTCACGATGTTTTCCTTCACTGAAAAGCCATGATCAGACCATCAAATTGAAAACTACGCGATAAAAATCAGCTGTCCCATATAGGTCGAGTAGATTTGTAGTTTTTTATCGAACAGCAGTTTTTTTTGCAATTTCGATGAAAGTGGTTCAGTTTGATGTTCAGATTATCAAAATAAATGAATAAAAACAGACCTGTACTCAGCTCCCCAGCCCTTGACGAAGCTCATCCGGATGGTGCACATCCGTGTCAGCTGGAAGACCGCCTCGAAGCCTTGTGACACTGACTGCGACAGCAGCGCCGCGAACTCTTGGTTGTTGAAGATTTTCAGGTTACAGCCTGAGAATAAAGCAAAAAGTAAGACAGACTTATTTTATACTTGTATAATAAAATACTTTGACTAATTATTATAAGGACTAGCCTTGCGGTAGCATTTCCCCTCTGCCACGGTATAAGCACAATTGATCTTGTGCATTTACATTCAATTTTACACCTTATCACTAAACGAGACAGCCTATAATTGCGGAACAATAATATCGAACTTATCACGTTTGGGGTTCACACGACACTGTTTTTCATTATATTTCATGCTACCTCGTCCCCCGCAAAAAGTGGCAGAAAAGTTTTTTTGTAGAATTACACGCGTAACTTGTCCATATAATTATTAGTCTGTACATGACTTTTTCGTAAATAAAACGCATTGACACCCGTCTATTCAAAAAGAGTTTTTATCCTTTATTATGAGATTATATTATCTTTGTTTCGAAAACATACATTCTATCGTGTCAATTGTGGTGTCAATCTAGGCTACAGGTAACCGCCGAGGTAACCAGAGGACAATACAGGGGGTGAGGTAAATATTTGGTGGGAGGCAGGGAGGGTCCATACTGTATGTAGTATATACTCTTTCTCATACTGTTACGCAAGTACGCCGATCAAATCAGATGCGTACTGTAAAAGAGACTTGTGGATGTTGTAGAAGCGAGAGATGTGTGACAGAATTGTAGCATGTGCCCATCTATTGTCTCTGCCTATCCCAGTGGGACATAAGCGTGAGCATGTGTTAGGTATGTTGTTTGAATCTTCGATCAAAGGTTTAATTGTTTGCCTGAGAATTCGACTGCAACACCGGTTTTCGTGATCGTAGCGAGATAAATGATATACCAGATTTTAAGTCTAATCATAAGCTTTCAAACTAAAAGTTTCATCTAAATCGGTCCAGTAGTTATCGCGTGATGCGCGACCAAACAAACAGAGACAAAAAATTGAATGGACCCAGGGAGACCTAAATATGATAATAATACCTTTAGAGCTGTCTCTGTTACGGATCTGCTGGAAGAAATCTCTTTAGAGATAAGCTCGCCCTTTGTACATGTCTACTTTAATTGTTTTTTCTGTAATATTGTGTGTCCAATAAAGTGTTAAATAAATAAATAATAAATAACTTTTTATTTATAAATATATTCATTGTAGTCGCAATCAAATATATCGTAGCATACAAGGTATTCAAATATTTCTGAGCAGTGCCAATTTTCAATAAATTCTTTACAGCAAATGTTACCAATTATATCTAAAGATGCATTTTGTCATCAATATCTGAACAGCTAATTTTCAGTAAATTCTTAGAATGTTACTGAAAATTGAAATGAATAACAACAGATTAAGGTCTGTATTCCTAAACTGCTCAGATGTTTATGATAACTGACTGCGTAGATACATTTGATGTTCTAGACGTTCAGATATTTTTGATTGGTTATGTGTAGAGAAATTATTGAAAATTACAACTGCTGAGAAATATTTGACCACCTTGTTTGCTGTAATATATCTGATGGCGACTGTACAGACGAACTTCTGTTACAGTTTTATAATAGTGTACTTATACAGGGTCCTTCTTAATATGCTGACACTTTTTAAAGGGATGATCAGACCATCACACTGAACAACTTTCTCTATGGGTCCAACGTCGAAATCGCGAAAAAAAAATCTGCTGTCCAATACATTTGGCTCAAGTAGGATTGCAGTTTTGTATAGAACAGCTGATTTTTTTTCGCGATTTCGATGTTGGTCCCATAGAGAAAGTTGTTCAGTTTGACGATCTGATCATCCCCTTAAAAAAGTGTCAGCATCTTAATAAGGACCCTGTACAACGTGTTAATGAATAAGCGCAAAACCTCATACACCCTAACTGATTTATAACAAAATGATCTCATGAATCATTATTTTGATAGTTAACATTTAAAGTTTTTAAGTTTTCTGGTTAAAATGATTTCTTATCATTTCAGTAATGAATGAAAGCGCTAACATGCTCATGGATACATTTTAAGAATCTTGTTTTGGTAGTAAGTAGGGTGAGTGTGCCCGTGCGGTGGGTTGAGATCGAGTTCAGTAAATTTAAAATTTTACAATCAAATTATTTAATATTCGAAAAAAAGTACCTATTTTGAAACCATGATAATTCGATTCTGCTCACGTTTCTAAACAAACTACTTTCTAGTTTTGCGTTAATTCATTAACACGTTGTATAATATCTCACCGGGGGGTATCTTGCAGACGGTGGCGGGGTGCCAGCCGTAGCGCTGGTTGCAGTTGGGGCTCTGCACGAATATGGACGAGTCGCTCAGGCACTCCGCGAACACCTCGCCTGCGAACAACACAACATATTAAACACCAGAAGTAGAGTTTTGGGAAAGTCTCGTCTTAGTCGAGCATTTCATCTTAGCCGATGGACGTCCACTTCTGGACATAGGCCGCTATAGCAGGCCGCATCGGCCATCTGTTCTGCGAGCAATGTGTCCCGCCCATTATCACTGTAAGTTCCCATTCTTTGGGCTATGTCGGCCTATATCTCTTATTCGATCGCGCAGGGGAATTCCGAGCATAGCCCTCCATTGGAGTTGAACTTATTGTTGTGGACCGGGTGCCTAGAAGGTTTGAACGCTGTAATATTCAGGGCGTAAATTGAATAGCTGAAGGGCTAGGGGGTCATGCGAGATTACCTCATGCCATTGTATGGGGCTTGATGCGTAGTGAAATTTAAAAGCAAATTTGAACACCAAATTGTCGACGAGTACGAAAGCTAAGATTTGGACCATTTATGTTGGTCAATTTTGCATTTAAATGTAAATACGCGTCAAGCCTCAAACGTTGGCATGAAAATCAATGGCGCTGGAAATCAGTTTTTTGTTTTGAAAATTTCAACAATTTAATTTATCTAAAAATCTATGTCCTATCCGAAACTTCTCAGATACTTTTTCGGTAAACTCTCTTGACCCCCTAGCCACTCAGCTATACAATTTACACCCTGAATATCACAGCGTTCAAAGCTTCTGGGCACCGGTCCATTGGTTCAAATTCGAATCCTTACATGCAAATTTTTTTCTTATACGCGAGGTTCCTTTTTAAATTCGAATGTTTACATACTTTGAGAGGTGCTTCAGACCACCAAACAGAACAACTTTCAATATAAGACCAACATCGAAATCGCGACAAAAAGAGTAGCAATTATGTTGTTGTCTCTCACAAACACTCTCCTATGAAATTATCTATTGTCCGTTGTATTGTATGTTTCCGTCGTCACTTTTAATGTATACTTTTAAAGCAAGCAGGCAAGCATGTTGCTGATTGGGATCCAGTTTAAATTTTTGACCAAGCATGTCACAGATACGGGCTATTTGCCATTTTGACGAAGCGTGTTGCAGATTTCAAGCTTGTTCTTTCTTTTAAAATAAAAAATCAAATAAATAAAAATGTACAATACATTAAATGGCTCACCACCAATATAGTAAAGTCTGACGCCCTTGCCGATGTGTCTGCGCGTCTGTTCGACCACCTCGTTCCTGTTCACGTTGGACAGGAGACCCAGGCAGAACCTGCAACCAAAACATGTATGTCGTCAGCGTCAGCGCCCAAGACATTTCATACAAATGGAAAAAATTAAGAGTTAAACATGTGCAGTACTGAGCGAGTTTGAGCCCTGACACTCTAGTAGCTGATACCGCACCAGAATGCTGGCACGTGGTACAGTACTGGTGCTGCCTTCGATGCAAGGCCGGGAGGCGACGGGATGCCTGTCAGGTCTACAAGCATCGCTTGAAATGGATACCTCTCAGAGTTGTTGGGGTCGGTGAATCCGTCGACTGTGATGAAGGGCTGTGACGCGTGGAAGATCTCCCCGACACTATTAGATGATACTGCACCAGAATGCTTCCTCGTCGTACAGTACTGGTGCTTGTTCCGCTGTTAGACCGGGCGGCGATGGGATGAGGTCTATCAGGTCAACAAGCATCGGTTGGAATGGATACCTCTCAGAGTTGCTGGGGTCGGTGAACCCGTCGACTGTGATGGATGGCTGTGACGCGTGGAAGGTCTCCCCGACCCGAGTGTTCAGCTCGTAGTAGCTGATGCTGCACCAGAATGCTGGCTCGTGGTACAGGACTGGTGCCGCTTCCGCTGTTAGGCCGGGCGGAGATGGGGTGAGGCGGGTTAAGTCTGCAAGCAATGGTTAAAAGTTAATTTTATACATTTACTAGAGTTAACCCGCGACTTCGTTAGCACAAATTATATAGCAGATTTTAAGTCCGATCATAAGATATCCTGCGGGATCCTACAGATGTTATCCCGCATTGACCGAGATTGAAAAATCGTGCGAGATATCGGTATTTCGGGATCTCGGTATACCGAGATTGATAGCCCTAACACATCGTATAAGGATGAATCACGAACTAGAGGCATTGATTTGATTCATAAAGAAAAGACTGATCGAACAAATGATCTGCAAGTCACATAAGCTGAGATGGGCAGGCCAGTAGGAAAGAACAACATACCAGAACACACATATATACACACGTATATATTTACACAACGTCTTAATGAATAAGTAGTTTGTTTAATCGAGAGCAGAATCGAATTATCATGTTTTCAACAGGTATTTTTTTCAAAATATTAAATAATTTGATTATAAAATTTACTGAGCTTGATATTAACCCAACGCACAGGCACACTCACCCTACTTTCTACCAAAATAAGATTCTTAAAATGTATCCATGAGCAAGTTAGCGCTTTCAATCATTGCTGAAATGGTAACAAATCATTTTTGCCTGGAAACTTAAAATGTGAATAACTTTAAATTTTAACTATTAAAATATTGAAATTATTGTTTCAATCTAATTATTTTAAATCAGTTGGGGTGTATGAGGTTTTGCGCTTATTCATTAACACGTTGTATACATTCGCATCTGAATTTCTTCTTCAGCTTATGCAGGTTTCCTCACGACGTTTTCCTTGACCGTTTGAGAGCAGTCGGTATTACGAACATAAGTTAAAAATAAAGTAATAAATGTAACAAAGTTGTCAACAAACTCACTCATGTTGTCGTTGTGGTCCATGGGATCACCGTCCTCGCTCATGTAGCCAGGCGGCGGAGTCTCCACCGCGGCGGAGCTCCTATAAAAGTCAAAATATTGCACTCAAAAATTGAAATTTCATACTCTTTTTTTGACGTAATAATAGCATATTATAGCTGTAAAGATGCGGCCAGAAACTCTACCAAATCTTCCTCCTCGTCGGACCGTGTTAGGGTGCGTCCACATGCGGCTAATTGGACGGCCGACAGAGTTTCTGGCCGCATCTTCTCTACAGCGACAACACGTTCCGACGCGGTGGTAGCTTTAAAAAGATTTGACGTTTGATAAGTGTGCTGCAAGCTCCTATATTGAATAAATTATATTGACTTTTGACTTTTTTTTTTTTTTTGACGCGAATGCACAGCTCGTGAGCGGCGCTGACTTCCCCAACAACTAAGGCTCACAGTATGAAAGCAAACAGAACTGTAAGCCGTGCGCGCTCACTATACAAGCCTTTCAAAAGGCGCACCAATCTGTTGCAGCAACGGCACGCGTGGAGTTCGCGAACCTCTCGGGAGCTGCGCTTTCGCCATATGTGGACGCACACTTAGGTATATAGGTGTTAAGTTGCAAAGAAGATGCGGCCAGAAACACTTTTTTTAAATACAGTGCGTTATCTCTGGTATATGCAGATGGACGTCCACTGCTGGACATAGGCCTCCTCCAAGGATCGCCACAACGACCGGTCCTGCGCTGCCCTCATCCAACTATACCCCTAAGGGGTAAGGACCTCAGCATTAGACGTTGCTAGGTGTACGCGGTGCATTGGGTAGCGGGGATCGTTGAGAAATGGCCTGGGATGCGCCCGTAGCGTCTAGTAGCGTAGCGTAGCGATACAAAGCCGCAAATCGATGTACAGGATAGCCGTTTGGTACACGGGTACTTTAGGTTAGAAAAATAATTTTGACCAGCAGTTCTTAAAAATATTACCCTCAAAGAAATAGTTAACATAAATATTTTTGTAATTGCTTTATTGACGTTAGATATGAGGATATTATGAGACAATTGGCGTATGCTTTACATACATTTACTCAGCCTTTTCTTAACGGGAGAAGAACAAACTTTAGGTTTTTTTTTTTCATTTTTTTATTTTTTTGAAATTACTTTTTGGATTTTTAGAAAACATGTGGCTGAATGGTAATGGTGTAGTATATTTATAGATCCGGCTTATAAAGCCATTTTATTTGATACCCCATACGATAGGATTCAGAACAACATTTTTTTTAATTCTATAAAAAAGATCGATGACGTCACAACGAAATATTTTTAAGAACTGCCGGTCAAAATGATTGTTCTGACCTAAAGTACGTCTCTGCCGAGCGGCTATCATGTAGATCGATTTGCGTTTTTATGTGTGTAGGTTACAGACTAGTAGAGTGTAGACGCCAGATGAAAAAAAGGAGTGGGTAGAGATGATGACTGTCTCCCGCGGCGACGACTGGGACCTCGATTGCGGCGACGCAACATGGAGATGATATTACTGGTCGTGTTAGATGAATTGGTGTTAGTGTGTCGTGACTGTTAGCATCGTAGACGAGAGAGAGCGCACCACATAGCTTCTTTCCACCGCAAAAGGGAATATGATCATTAAAGTCCGGCCGCTGAAAGATTGCGTTTGACAGTTACCATAAAATTGTAAAAAACTGAATGAAAACTATAAATGCCGATCATTATTTAGTAGCTTTTTGAACTTAAAAGGCCAGCTAGTGCCCTGTGTAGAGTGAGCACAGGTAAACAATATTTTCATTCAGTTTTTTACAATTTTATGGTAACTGTCAAACGCAATCTTTCAGAGGCCGGACTTTAGTTTATGTACTCCTACTCACACATGCACGGTGGTGTTGCCGGGCACCTGCTGAGCTAATGTCGCTTCTAAATACATCGCGCTATGAGCGCCCACGCCGACCACTCCACCGCTCTGCATTACCCTGCAAAAACAATCATAGTTATACAACGTGTTAATGAATTAAAGCAAATCTAGAAAGTAGTTTGTTTAGGATCGAGAGCAGAATCGAATTATCATGGTTTCAACATAGGAATTTTTTTTCAAAATATTAAATAATTTGTATGTAAAATTAAAAAGTTACTGAACACGATCTCAACCCACCGCTCGGGCACTCTCACCCTACTTACTACCAATACAAGATTCTTAAAATGTATACATGCGCACGTTAGCGCTTTCATTCATTGCTGAAATGATAACAAATCATTTTTGTCTCAAAACTTAAAATGTGAATAACTTTAAATTTTAACTATAAAAATAATGAAATTATTGTTTCAATCTAATTCTTTCTGATCTTTCGAACATAATTAGATATTTTAATTCTATTGGCCTTAGTCTAAATTTTGATAAGTGCGAACTATACCTTTCGAACAATATTACTAATGACACCGAGGTAATTAATCAATTTAATATATTGGCACCTAACATAACAATTTTAAAGAAAGACAGTTTATGTCTCCTGGGTTCTCCCATATTTGATGAGGCAATAGACCCCCATATTAATAAAATGATATCAAAATTCGACCAAAATTCTGATAGATTGCTAAAAATTAACACACACTCGGCCATTTTTCTACTAAAGTTTTGCCTTTTCGTTCCTAAATTTACTTATCTCCTTCGGTGCTGCCCTATTTGGAAATTTCAAAATTCTGTAAATTCCATAGACATTAAATTAAAAACACAAGTTGAACAAATTTTAAACATCCGCTTTTCCTTAAAATCGTGGACTCAAGCATCCCTCCCCATTAGACATGGCGGCACAGGGATTCGTAGGATCAGCAGCTTGTGTTTACCAGCCTTCCTCTCCTCCGTCTACAGCACGTCCGACCTCATAGGAAGTATCCTCAGGCCCTCCCTTTCACACTATGAGGTTGCATGTTTTGACGAAGCGAGAAAAGCTTGGTTTGATTCCGGCCCGAGCCAAAATTTACCCATAGACCCAAAAATACAGAGGAGCTGGGATGACATCGCTTCTAAATACACATTCGACTCACTACTTTCCGGTTCATCAGGCTCCGATCGCGCTAGGCTCCTTGCTGCAGCTACGAAGGAGTCGGGACACTGGCTACGTGCCTACCCGTCCGCCAACACCGGGACATACCTAGACCCCGAAACCCTTCGCATAGCAACGGGCCTCCGAGTCGGCGCGGAACTCTGTACCCACCACCAGTGCCCCTGTGGCATGAATGTCGATCGTCTGGGACACCACGGGCTCTCATGCCAAAAAAGTGCCGGCAGATTTCCTCGCCACTCCACTCTTAACGACATCATACGCAGGTCTCTTGCCACTGTCAACGTACCGGCCACCCTAGAGCCAAATGGTATTACGGGAAGATGGCAAGAGACCAGACGGGATGTCTCTCGTCCCCTGGAAGATGGGTCGGGTGCTGGTGTGGGATGCCACCTGTGTGGACACTCTGGCCCCGTCCCATCTACGGGGAACGAGCAAAAGAGTGGGCTCGGCGGCGGAATCTGTCGAAAAGGCAAAAGAGGAGAAATACGAGGGTATCGGCACCCAATACAAATTCATGGCATTCGGTGTCGAAACCCTTGGACCGTGGGGTCCCGGCGCCCAGGCGCTTTTTAAAGATCTGTCAAAGCGCCTGGTAGACTCGACCGGGGATCCAAGGGCTGGCGCTTTCCTCGCTCAACGGATCAGCTTAGCCGTTCAGCGAGGAAACGCTGCCAGCATCTTGGCTACCCTCCCGCGCGGCCCAGACCTGCACCATATTTTAGGTTAAGTTAGTTATAAGTTCTCTATATTTTTAATTTTTTAATTTACCTACCTACATTTATTTGTTTTGTGTTAATAAATTTTTTCAATCTAATTATTTTGTTATGAATCAGTTGGGGTGTATGAGGTTTTGCGCTTATTCATGAACATGTTGTATTGTAAAAGTAAGTTGTAGCCTGTAGAATCCCACTGCAGGGCAAAGCAACGCCAGGTCCGGTCTGTCTTTGGATGGATGTCCGTTTAGTGGTATTTTATCTCGAGCGTTTCCGTACTTCGGAAGGCACGTTAAGCAGTTGGTCTCGGATAGTTCAGTCAGATGGCGTTGTAACTTTTCGTTAAGACAGGTCAGAGGCCTATTAAGGCGGCTTGAAAATTCTCTGATAGCAAGTTGACCACTAACTTGCCTCCACCAACACGCACTGGGCCCGCGTGGTGGAGTATGGCCCACTCCCTCTCACCTTTATTCGTGAGAGGCCTTTGCCCTGCAGTGGGATTCTACAGCCTATAAATTACTTTCATACCATGCTTCTGTCTTGAAGCATTACAATAATAAGACTCCATCCAGTCAACTTAAATACTATGGAACTCGCTTGGATAAGGTATATGTCAAGATTGACAGTCGAAGCTCAGAAAGCGTCGAAAAAAAATGCAACCAGCACTGGCCTCTAAACCCTATCTATACAACGTGTTAATGAACCCCAACTGATTTATAACAAAATAATTAGATTGAAACAATAATTTCATTATTTTAATACTTAAAATTTAAAGTTATTCACATTTAAAGTTTTCTGCCTTCTGTGAACCAGGGTATTTTGTTTTGGTGTACGTAGTGTGAGAGTGCCCGAACGGTGGGTTGAGATCGAGTTCAGAAAATTTAATTTTTTAAAACAAGATAATTAATGTTTTGAACAAAATTAACTATGTTGAAAGCATGATAATTCGATTCTGCTCTCGATTCCAAACAAACTACTTTCTAGTTTTGCATTAATTCATTAACACGTTATATACACGCAAACAGACATAATTTGTATGACGCCTCACGCACACCAACCTAAGAAAGTTGGCCCGTTTTGTTTTATATTGTAGAAGCGTTAGGCTCATTCCAGACATATACTTTTTCTAAGGAAACTCGCATTCCGCTCAAAAAATGGCACCACGCAAATACCAAACAAGTGGGCGGGGCTAAAACACTACAATCAACGCGCTATTGGATATCGGGCGACAGCGTCAATGCCAGCCAATCAGCGGCTGCTGCACGACGCTGCGTCAAAGCGGACATTGGCCAGCCTGTCGCAAAAGAAAGTTTACGTACGTGTCAGCGTGCTCGATGAGAGGCTGGTGGTAGTCGTAGGGCGGCGGCGCGCGCACCTCCCCCTCCCCGCACCGCGGCACCAGGATCGGCGGCAGGGCTGCCGGCGACAATACACATCATGAGTCCTAATTATGCTGACGGTTTTTGACTGATAACCCATTCATCAAGAAGCCGTGGTGATCCAGTGGCGAGTAACCTTGTCTGCCCTCCAGGAGACGATGGTTGGATCCCCGTCCATGCCGACTTTTTCGGAATTTATGTACGATTTGTAACACCACTGGTTCTTCGGTGAAGGAAAACATCGTGAGGAAACCTGCATGCTTTGCACTGTCCATTATAAGTGGCGACCGGCTGACCCCGGTCACACTGGACAGAGTTTCGTACTGTTGGTGGTTTCAGAATATCTCAGACCTGACCTCGGGAAATATAGTCGTGAGCATGTGATATGCTACGCTGGAATAAATGAAATTATTACCCTAATCTGAAAATATTGGGGATAGAGAATTAGGTACATTCATGCAAATGAACTTAAACAAAAGCACAACAAGTTCTCCATTAAGAACCCCCCCCCCTCTGACTTCAAATATGATTACCTCACCCAGGACGAGGAGCTTCTGTAGAAGTACTAGTCAACTACTACTCCTGCAAAAACTCTCTACTACAGTGCCGGAGTTATGACAGTTCTAAAAGCAACTTGACTTGTTCCAAATGAACCATGGAATGATGGGAGTCGCATTGCATGGAACTCTGAAACTGCAACATTGCAGACCTTTCGAGGAGTGTCAATGACACCTCTGGTGACCATAGAGCTGGCAGCTTCCGGGCACAAAGAATCAGTCTCGCTATCCAGAGAGGGAATGCTGATAGCTTGTTGGGCACCAAGTTTTGCGGCGACGACGCTCTGGAGTGTACTTTTAATTATTAAAGTTTTAAAAATAAATTGATAATAGAATAAACATTATATCAACTCACCGGGTGAATCGATTCTGTTGTAATGGTACGGATTGATGCAGACCTCTTCCTTCTTCAGTTGGTACGCAAACTCACAGTGGTCCACCGGCTTCAGTTCATGCTGACTCTGCAATCATATGATCTTATTAAATAGGTAGAGGAATACACCACCACTTACTGTAATCCTTCTCCCATACAGCTGAGGGGGTGAGGTCAAGATTGGCAGGGGCAGGGAGTGACCAGCTTGCTGATTTAGGCAATTTCTGACCATTGGTTGTCAACACGCGCGCGACGCGTCTTCGCTAAATAGAAAATTACCTCTTCCCACGTTTTCCCGAGATCGAAAGCCGCGCTTTCCGCGATATGTAGTATGGCAAAATGCAGTCGCGTACAAGTAGAGAAATCATACTAAAAGATCATCCCCCCACCTCTTCCTGGGGACCTGGACGACAAACCATTCCATCATTCAAAATGTATCTGACAGACATACATTTAGATCCTCTTTTTAGTCATATCCTCATGACTCGGGGGATGTGACCACCATAGACCTCCCCCAAGGATCACCACAACGGCCGGTCCTGCGCTGCCCTCATCCAACGGGTTCCCGCCGCCATCACCAGGTCGTCAGTCCACCGTGTGGACCGTGTGGGGGCGTAACCACGCTGCGCTTTCCAGCGCGGTCGTTTTGGCACTCGAGAACATTACGGCCCCATCAGCCATCGGTTTTATGAGCAATATGCCTGCCCACTGCCACATTAGTTTAGCAATTCTTTGGGCTAAGTCAGCTACTCTGGTTCTTCTGCGGATCTCCTCATTTCTGATTCGATCTCGTAGGTAAACTCCGAGTATGTAGTGTTGCCTCAGTTATTTCTTTTACTATACATCTCATAGATGTACGCTTCCTCTTTTTTAGATCTAGATACCAGTCAATAAATTACCTGTAGCTGCGGCCAGCGCCACAGCCGACAATACACAACATGCGGCAACCCCTTGCGGTACTGTCCGTTGATTACGTTGTCGTTTGGCTTCACTCTGCAAAGAAAGTCAGGAGTCATTTATAGCCTGTAAAAGTACAACTTGGAAAAAATAATGGGCCCAAAAAGAAATTCTAAAAGGGAACTATAGTATATAACTTATAGGAATATAACTTAGATGGCCCGATATCACAGTCGGTAGTGAACCTACCTGCTGTGCGAGGGTCGCGGGTTCGAATCCCGTAAGGGACAAATATTTGTATGATGAATATTAATATTTGTACCCAGAGTCATGGATGTTTGTATCTATATATGTATTCTATATTGTTGTCTAGTCATCATAATACAAGTCCAGGCTAGATTCTGGTACTTTAAATGTGACTAGATAATCTGTGTGACAATGTCCAAGATATTTAATTAATTATAACTATAAGCCTTAATATAAAAAAGACTAATGGATTCTTGCATTCTGCCAAGCTTGGTTTCCATTTCCATGTTGGTCTCATAGAGAAAGTTGTTCAGTTTGATGGTCTGATACTCTCCTTAAAATAGTTTCAGCTAATTTTGTTAGATCTTATACAGGGTCTTTCTTAATATGCTGACACTTTTTTAAGGGGATGATCAGACCGTTAAACTGAACAACTTTCTCTATGGGACCAACATAGAAATCGCCAAAAAAATCTACTGTCCCATACATTTGGCTCAAGTAGGTTTGCAGTTTTGTATGGAAGAGCTGTTTTTTTTTTCGCGATTTCGATGTTGGTGCCATAGAGAAAGTTGTTCAGTTTTACGGTCTGATCACCCCCTTAAAAAAGTGTCAGCATATTAAGAACCTTGTACTTGTATGTATTATTCAAAATAAAAAAGGAACTAAATTCACCCCTTATTTTCCAGTTGTAACATTACATATGTAAATGAATAAACGCATAACTAGAGAGTAGGTTGTTGATAAATAGGAATATGGTGCTGTGATCAAAACATTGAATAGACCAATTATACAATGTGTTAATGAATTAACGCAAAACTAGAAAGTAGTTTGTTTAGAATCGAGAGCAGAATCAAATTATCATGGTTTCAACATAGGTAAATTTTTTCAAAATATTAAATAATTTATTCTTAAAATTAAAAAATTTACTGAACTCGATGTCAACCCACCGCACGGGCCAATCACCCTACTTACAACCAAAATAAGATTCTTAAACTGTATCCATGAGCACGTTAGTGCTTTCATTCATTGCTGAAATGATAACAAATCATTTTTGCCTCAAAACTTAAAATGCAAATAACTTTAAATTTTAACTATCAAAATAATGAAATTATTGTTTCAATCCTTTGACTATTTATTATAAGGACTAGCCTTGCGGTAGTATTTCCCCTCTACCACGGTATAAGCACAATTGATCTTGTGCATTTACATTCAATTTTACACCTTATCACTAAACGAAACAACTTAAAATTGCGAAATAATAACTTCGAACTTAGAATGTTTGGGGTTCACACGAGATTACTTTTCATGATTTTAAACATTCAAAATTAGAATCTAAAGTTATCGGTAATAAAATCCAAAGTTGCGGATTTCATGTTACCTCGCCCCCCGCAAAAAGTGTCAGAAATGTTTGTTAGTAGAATTACACGCGGAACCAGTCCACATATAAATAGTCAAAGTTTCAATCTAATTATTTTGTTAATTCAATCAGTTGGGGTGTATGAGGTTTTACGCTTATTCATTTACATGTTGTATAAGCTATATTATATCTCATTTATTACACCACCATAGCAAGTTTTTTATACTTAATTCTTCCATCCCATGGTTGTCAGGAAGACATTGCCTTTAGTGATAAGACCGTCATTCCTGTTACATTCTTTTTATTCTGTTTTGTTGTTGTATGTTGTTGGTGTGCAAATAAAGAGTATTTATGTTATGTTAAGGTAAGCCGTGGTGGTCCAGTGGCGAGTAACCTTGCCTTCCGTGCAGGAGGCCCTTCCAGACCGACTCATACGAATGAGTTTTTCGGAATTTATGTACGATTTGTAACACCACTGGCTTTTCAGTGAAGGAAAACATCGTGAGGAAACCTGCGTGATTCAATTTCGAGGCATGTATTGTACCTACTGTCCATTAGAAGTGGAGATGGGCTCACTCTCCGTCACACTGGGCAGAATTTCGGGACTACTGGTGAAACGTGGATGTTCTGAGGTTTCATAATATCTCTGACTACAACCTCGGGGAATATAGTCGTGAGCATATGCTTATTTTTTGTTATTTCGAATTATTATTGAATCAAAATTCAAGCATCAACAAAATGTCAATATACCTATTCTAGGAATAAAATGTGGTCATACATTACCAAAATACTGCATTCTATTACGTTACGCACATTTTATAATACGTTAAATAACTAAAACCTTATTCAAAACATACCTGCTTGCAGTCAAACATAACTATTGCTTTGAATTCTAACAGGAATCTAATAAGATTCCGCTACCGCAATGCTCAAGATTCGCAAAAATCGAAACAGGACGATTTCCGAATTAAAAACCTTGACAATTACCTTCCTCAAGGGCAAAGGAGCACAAAAGACCGTTCTAACACCTTAAAAGGTCCGAAAAACACACATAAAACTTTGATTTCCGCACAAATTTTCGCAAAATTACGAGGTCCAAAATTCGTCCGCCATATTTTCAATTTACGAAGGTTTCGATTTGTTTTGACGGCAATATGACCTTTCGCATTTTTACGATTATGCAACCGAAATATGATGGCCGTTAGAAACTATGGGGTCATTGCGCCCAGACTACTTTCCAATTTAGGAGGCTTATACGACCCGCCGGTGTAATCCGACCACGATAAAATACCCAATTTTTCGGAAGTCAACATTTCTGAACGAAATTCAGTATTTTCGCAAAAATTCCTAACATTTTCAGCTTGCTTTAGATTAAATTAGCACATTGTTAAATTTTTAGCTAGATCACTAATATTACAATATAATACATTGAAACAAAAAGTGTTTATTTCCAATTTTCGACTCGGCGTATTGTTCCCACACGAATTACTGAACGAAGGATACGGTCAAGGTCCGGAAACGTCACTCGCAGAAGATTGTTATCCAAAAAAAAGTCAAAATCAATCAATATTGGACTGACCTGGGAATAGTAACACATTTAGTATGACTATTTTGGTTAGAAATAGCCCTTTCTAGTTCCTCAAGAGCTCCACTTTTCTTCAGTTTCTTGACTAAACTCTTAACTGCCTTCTCGGACCATTTATCCTCTGCGACGGACTGTCCCTCTGGACCTTTTTTCCAACCCAAAAGTCGTTTCACTACGGGCGGCGTTAGCGGAAACATTCCGCAGCACTTCACTTTTATTAAGTCATTAATTTAAATGAGATTTCATTTGAATAGCAAATTAAATACGCGCACAAATCGGTTCTATTGTTCCGTATTTAGGTAAAATATCTGCGAATCCATTGAAAAATGTTCTCGGTATGGATGACAGTTCATTTGTCAATCAACAAAACAAAGACAAACAAACCCATGTGCCGTCTCGTTCACACTCGCGGGAAGTTCGAATGTTTTTGATTCGTCTGACGCGAAATTTTAAGAATGTGTTTATTTTTGGATTCATTTTGATAATATAAATATTATTAAAGAACTATGTTAGCTGTAATAATTTTTTATCATCTCCAAACCGTAAAGTTTTTATAATTTCCGCTCCCAATAATTATTCACTGTCTCTTTCTTCCTTTGATCCTTTTCCTTTTTCCATCAAGCATAGACAAAATATCAGCCAGGAACATTTTGGGAACGAATAGTGCTGTGCTTGGGTTTGAAATAATCTTATCGAAAAGTCCTCTTCCATCATTACAAATTTAATTAACCAATTTTACTCTTTTCACTTTTGACTCCTACACCAAGATTCAGAGACGTTCAAAATTAATATATTTAGGTACTTAGGGCTCAACTCACGCTGAAAAGACGTCGAGGTCTTCATGTTTTAATATTAAAAGTTACTTACTGTAATTGTTGATTGTTTTTTTCTTTTGTGTATTTTTTTAGAGGATTCGATTCCACTGACTAAATCTTAGAATCAAATTGAGACGTAGGAATGTCCGGATCTGGATGGAGGAAGACAACATGACATGACATACCTATTAAGTACCTATTCCAAGTAATGGAATAAGGGCACAGATTAATAATCAGTTACTACCTATGTTTGGATCGTGGAGAACGTTGTAAACTATTGTGTCTGCCTAGTGCCTACTCAAAGGGTCAAAAGTTATATTCAGTAGTCTAATTCTGCCTGCTAATTCCAAGGCAATTTGCAATGCCACTGTTATGTAAAATTATCTAAATTTTACATAACAGTGGATACCAGTAGACACCCCATTTGGAATTGGAATGTCAACGTGACAATTGACATTTCTTTGCCATAGTTCATAGATTGATTATGATTACGAATGAAGTAGAAGGTTTATTTTGTTGAAGAGTTATTTGCTAGTTTTCATAGCGATCGGTTGGCTTATTGGTATCAACAAAGGATACTTTTCTGTTTTTCCTTGTTTGACGCGATCATAATTTTTATAAAAGAGGGTCCTATACAGGGTCCAAGTTAATATGCTGACACTTTTTTAAGGGGATGTCCAGACCATCAACCTTTCTTTATGGGACCAACATCGAATCGCGAAAAAAAAATCAGCTGTCCCATACATTTGGCTCGAGTAGGTTTGCAGTTTTGTATAGAACAGCTGATTTTTTTTTCACGATTCGATGTTGGTGCCATAGAGAAAGTTGTTCAGTTTGATGGTCTGATCATCCCCTTAAAAAGTGTCAGCATATTAAGAAGGACCTTGTATACACATTTCAATGTTGCCCTGGACTGACCGGCGGGCAGAGTCCAACCTCTGGTTCTAATGTATGTGTAAGTAGGAAGGTAATATCATTATCATCATCATCAGCCTATCATCGTCCACTATTGAACATATGCCTCTCCCAAGGTAGGTAATATGTATACTTATTATTGTAAAATGATACGGTCCTCATTTTTTTTTAAAGAAATATTTTTTGTGTCCAACAATAGCACATATTAAGCTATACTTACACAACTACAAAAATCTAACGATTCCTCGAAATATCTTGGTCTTCATTAAGGAGTCTCACAATCATATGTCAAGTCATACGCATTAATTCGATATTTTTGTAAATTGTATAATTTGAAAAGAAAAAATTACGGGCAACCACATAATTTTTTCTTTATGTTGTAAATATTATATCTTATAAGGAAAGTTTTTCGATAATCTATCGATATGTGGATGCCCCCAACACTATCTTGGGATTCATCCCGTTGTCTATGGTAAATTGGAATGATTATTTTGAAATGACAAAAATGGCTATGAAAATTCAAATTATTTCAAATTCATTTGTTTTTTTCTTGTTGATGTGCCAGTTGCCCGAACAAAGTGCTGAAATTTCTTTCTGAAAAACGCTATTTTGGTAAGTTTTTGATGCATTTTTGTAAAAGTTCTGATTCGTATGGATTGTCCGTTTCCGAAATTGTGTAAAATAGCTTTCTGATTGTTTTGTTGTAACTGGCCATTACATTTATTTTACGTTGACTGACCAGTGTCACTGTATTTTTCCCGCTTCGATTTATATAACATGGCTTGGCTGGAAATTGCTATAAAATAATAAATAGATCAATCAAACATCTACCTACTTTGCGAAAACTTTTAACAATAATTTTTCGATTAAATTCACATGATTGCATACTTTGCAGAGACTGTTATTTCAATTTTTTATTTTGGGTGAATGTATGATTTCTATTGTACTCATACATTCACCTAAACCCTCAACGCTAAAAATATCCTGATAATTTCGGTTGGATTGATCTGTTTTTTCGACTGTTATAATTTCCCAAACTTTATCTGCTCTCGCTCGAACTGCGCTCGCGGCATGGTACAGTCGCCATCAGATATATCATAGCATACAAGGTGGTCAAATATTTCTAAGCAGTTCTCATTTTCACTAATTACTTTACACATATCCAATCAAAAATATCTGAACGCCTAGAACATCAAATTTATCTACGCAGCCAGGGTGATCATAAACTTGTGAGCGGTTTAGGAAAAAAGACCTTACTCCGTTGTTATACATTCTAATTTTAAATAACATTGTAAAGAATTTATTCAAAATTATCTGTTCAGATATTTATGACAAAATACACGTTTAGATATAATTGGTAACATTTACTGTAAAGAATTCATGGAAACTTAGCTCTGCTCAGAAATATTTTTACACCTTGTATGCTACGATATATCTGATGGCGACTGTGATCTCGATAAACGTTTCATCGCGCCTGCTAACTCGTTCGTTCGCGCGCAAAAAGAAAGGGAGCTAGGGCGCGATAGCGCTTTATCGCCGCGGGCGCTGCAGCCCTATTTCACTACTCGCGCGCGACGCACCTTCGCTTGGCTGCATAGAAAATTACCCCTTCCCGCACTTTTCAGTAGCTTACCGCGTCGTAAGGCAGGTTTCGCGTTTAAGTAGAGAAATCATGCTAGAGGGTCTGATCTCAAGCTCGACGGGATCTTGTGCTCATGGTTTAGTAAGCGGAAACCAGGCACTATATTCTTGCGAGAACTTCTCGGCGAGTATTCTCAGCATGAACTTTAGAAGCAGGCACTTCATTCTCACCGAGAACAGACGAGAAAGACCGAGAACGAGAGTGTGGATGCCCTTCATTGTTCTCGTGGCGTCGTGAGGCCTAGTAATTTTCCTTGAGAGTTCTCGGCGAGAATTCTCGGCAAGGACTTCCAGGGAAAATTACAACGGTTGTTCTCGCCCTTTCTCGTCTGTTCTCTGCGAGAATGAAGAGCCTGCCCAATGAAAGCCTTGGGCCTAAAATGTCGCGCACGTCAAAACGAGAAAAACGTCATGCGTACTCACTTTCCGATACGAAAAGTAACAAAGACTGTGATGTATCGAATTTTGTCGTTTACTCGGAGGTGGCATACTAGGCCTCCAGCAGGGCTAGCATGTCATGCACGACAAAGCGACATAACGAGAAAACCGTCATGCGCGCTTATTTTGGCATGCGTAAAGTGCCTACCTAACAAAGACGGGCACATCTCGATTTTTCTCGTTTTGTTGGAGGTGGCATACTGGGCCTCTTGCACCGCTTTCTCGCCGAGAACAGACGAGAAAGGCCGAGAACGAGAGTGACCCTTCCTTGTTCTCGCGGCGTCGTGTGCTGTAGTAATTTTCCTTAAAATGCAGTGCTTGTTTAAGGAAAATAACTACGGCTCACGCACAACGCAACGCCGCGAGGGCTTGAATGGCTTCCACACTCTTGTTCTCGGTCTTTCTCGTCTGTTCTCGGCGAGAATGCGACCTAGCATGCCCCGACTAAACGTGAAAAATCAAGTTGTGACTCTGTTTTTGTTAGGTACTTTTACGTGTGCCAAAATGTCGTCCGTAGCGTGCTAGCCCAACGGGATTAGAGAGGGCTTAAGAAGTTGCGAAAGCTTGAGTTAGGTTTTTTAATACCATTGAGCTTACTTTGTCTTGTACGATAAACAAACGTCAAGCTCTACATGCGGGAAGGAGGAGCGCGTGCGGGTGAAAGAGAAAGCCGTACAGCATTACCAGGTTTTATAAGTCTTACCGATGTACCTGCACAGTTAAAAAAAAAAAAATATTCATAGTTAAGAGAAGTTTATTCCGAATGCGTAAATGCGCGCTGCATACAAACGAAGTCTGGTGATATTTTCAAAACTAACCAACTAAACTCAATGAAATTTTGCAGAAACAATCTAGAAACAAATCTCTATGCTTGTATCGTGTCCAATTTTCGTTAAAATAAACAGTTTCAATGCTAGGAATAATTTAAGATTTGTATGGAAATCTTTGAGGCACTGTAACTTTAAAACTGCACATTTTAAGGAAAATCTGGCACGATACAAGCATAGAGATTTGTTTCTAGATTTTTTCAGCAAAATTTCATTGACTTTAATTGTTTAGTATTGAAAATATCACCATAGTACGTTTGTATGGAGCGCGCTCCGAATTATATCCCCTTAATGGACTTTTTGCTTGTGCGTTAGCACTGCATTTCCGCCAATGTCAAATAGTTTGTGGGAGTATCTATTACAATCTCAGGGATTGTTTTTGATCAAGAACAAGAAGAGATTGAGGATTGCGGAGCCTCGTGGTAGGCAAAAACGCGACGCGCAATGAACACGCGAGACGAGTGCTCGGGTCAGACGTGACTCCCGTTGAAAAATTTTAATAGCGCGCGAAATTATAGTGTCCAATCAGAATGTGCCACTTTCTTTGACTATTTATATGTGGACTGGTTACGCGTGTAATTCTACTAACAAACATTTCTGCCACTTTTTGCGGGGGGCGAGGTAACATGAAATCCGCAACTTTGGATTTTATTCCCCATAACTTTAGATTCTAATTTTGAATGTTAAAAATCATGAAAAGTAGTCTCGTGTGAACCCCAAACGTTCTAAGTTCGAAGTTATTATTTCGCAATTATAGGCTGTCTCGTTTAGTGATAAGGTGTAAAATAGAATGTAAATGCACAAGATCAATTGTGCTTATACCGTGGCAGAGGGGAAATGCTACCGCATGGCTAGTCCTTATAATAATTAGTCAAAGGCCACTTTCAGTCCCATGACACGATTGGCTAATTATTTTCGCTTCCTTTTCGCTGCTATCCAACTTTGCACCTTTTGATTACTAAATGACTTGGGGTTTTGACTAATCTGAATTAATCTAGAGTAGTCTTTTTTTTGGTTTCTGCTATAGGCCCAGCATGCCCCACGCGAGTTAACGACAAAAAAAATCGAGACGTGCATGACGGTTTTCTTGTTTTGTCGTGCTAGCCCTGCAGAATAGCTATCAATTCATCATTTGTAGGTATACAAAAAAACAGTATTTCAGGGCACTATGGAGGAGCAAACTCCACTAATTCTTTGCATGGAGAACTCGCACGGTGAAGACGTAGCGTTGAGGATTGAGCCCGGAGATGACTTCCAGACGTTCCTGATCAAAGCCAAGTAAGTGCACAATCAAGTAAGGACTGGAGCCCGATTGCGCTAAGTTCAAAAACATCGAAGTTCTATTTTCATCCAATGTAAAAAGCTTCATCTTCAGTATATCCTTTCTTACTTACAACGTTTACAATCTACACAAACATAAACACTACAAAATTAATCTAAATAATACCTAACCTAAACAAACTAAAGAATAAACAAAACACTTAAAAATTAACAGAAAAGCAGAATGAGGCTCCGTCGAGCACATCTTCACTTAATTTTTCTTTGGTCTAAGGCCGAGATTCCGAGATGTTTTTTTTAAGTTTTAGCTCGAGTTAAGTTTAGTTTAGTTTAGATCGTCTCTGAATCTCGGCCTGAGTTTCTTACGACGCAGTATTAATTGTGCAGTATTGATTGTGCAACTATTATCCATTCTGCTATCAGGAACTTTTAAGGAACTACGAACTATACAGGGTGAAATTGATATTATTAGCATCCTTTTAAACTAAGAGTCTACCCACCAAACTGCACAACTCAATTTGCCCCTGTAGTTAAGTGTGCTGATTTCATGTTAGCATACTAATAATATAGTGTTATGCAATTAGGTTTTAAATTGTAAAAGGTCTTTCGTCTTTTACTTTAGCACCTTTTTACTCTGCTAATTAACCGTGAGAAATATCGAATCTTTGAGAAATTTCGTTAACAATCAGCATTCAATTTTATTCATTTCAGAACCCTCCTAGGCTTCGACGTAGACATTAACTCTATAACACGAAACCAACCGGTCTCCCTTACCGACAACATTTACCAATTCCTAATAAACTCTGAACACAACGTCACCACTGAACTTATAACTGAAAATTTTCGACAAATTCTTGAACCTAACAATGCTGAAGGCGACTTAGTTTATATGTTGGATGACGGTACTCAAATACGCGCTTCACAGATACATTTTGACAATGAAGATCCGCCCGTTGACTTAACAGCCGAGAAAATACCTTTCGTCAAATACACTGATGATGCCGAAGAAGAATTTGATAATATACAGGCTGATACTCAAGTGTACAACATTGTTGATAGTCCCGTATCAAGAATAACAGCTAAAAATACCAGTCCCAAATGCAGTTTTGCCAACAGCCTTCCTTTTAGATTAGTCTGCAATAACACTTCTGGTTTCGAAGCGCAGTTCACCAAATACTTAGAAGCTAACAATGCTAATACTTACGCAACTTTGAACCCTGTTGCTAATAGAAATAAGTCACCGAGAAGTTTGATTAAGGATAATTATAAAACTTATGACGAAAACTTTCAATCACACAGAAATAATGATGATTTCACTCATTACACTAGAGAAGAAATACTTAATATGTTCAAAGATTCGCCTGTGACCTCTCTGCCGTATGATAATCCAAGTTTTCCTGAAAAACGAAAGCATGTACGCAAAACTGATCCTTCCAGAATCGTCCATAAAAACTGGAATTCTAAACCCATATCTTTCGTCAACGTAGATGGAGTCTTAATAGCTGAATCTGAGAGTCAAAATTGCTTCATTTGCGACAAATACGTCGACAATAATATGGAGAAACTTTACTTGTTTGACAACGAAGATCAAAGGTTACACAGGTTGTCTCCGCAAAAAAAATTATCTACGCAATTGAAAATTATATGCGAGCTATGTTTAGAAGACAATTTCCGCCCCTGTCGCATGAAAAGTCCAAACCAATCACTAAATTCTGATGAATATTTAGTCATACGCAACAACCAACAATACATCTTCCAAAAAACCAATGCTTTAACCTTCAAAAGTGGTTACGGGAACTATAGTAAAGCTAAAATTGATTTAGAAACGAGTTTAAACGGAAAACAAGAGTTTGTTAAAGTAGAAATAGGTTCGGATGGTGAGATAGTAACTAAGCCTATAGACGCCGACATGACAAATGACGTCATCGAAGTAAAAGATGAGGAAAAGGAAAGTTCCAGCGATGTAGAGATAGTGGAAAATGGACCTGAAGTAGATGAGAATATAGTGGATAATTTAGAAGAAGCTGATGATGATGTTATAGAGTTTTTAGGGAAATATCAGTGTGATGAGATCGAGTTGAAGGTGCTTAAATGCAGGTAAATACCATTTATAGTTGAAGTTGTAGAAGATTTTGCCCGCGACTTCGTCTGCGCCAGCTCCCATCATTGTAGCTAGATACAATATACAGGGTCCTTCTTAATATGCTGACACTTTTTTAAGGGGATGATCAGACCATCAAACTGAACAACTTTATGGGACCAACATCGAAATCGCGAAAAAAAATCTGCTCTCCCACACATTTGGATCGAGTAGGTTTGCAGTTTTGTATGGAACAACTGACTTATTTTTCGCGATTTCGATGTTGGTGTCATAGAGAAAATTGCTCAGTTTGACGGTCTGATCATCCCCTTAAAAAAGTGTCAGCATATCAAGAAGGACCCTACACAAGGTGTTACAAAAATAAACATTAAGGGGGTCGTTACGTTAGACCATCAAACTGAACAACTTTCACTATGGGACTAACATCGAAATCGCGAAAAATAAATCTGATGCTCCATACTAAACTACAAATCTACACGAGCTAAATGTATAGGACAGCTGATTTTCTTTTTCGCGTTTCCGATGTTGGTCCCATAGTGAAATTTGTTCAGTTTGGTCTAAACAAACCCCTTCAAAGTTTTAAATGTTTATTTTTACTTTTGTAACACCCTGTATATCTCTTTTTAAGTCTAATCATAAGCAGTTGATAATATTGTTGATAATGTGTGCGAGGCGCTCATTGACGTATAGGAAACGATCACTGAAGTTAAGCAACGTCAGGTCCGGTCAGTCTTTGGATGGGTGACCGTTTAGTGGTACACGGCATGTCATCCATGCGGATTAGAAGCCCGGTCGTCACAATCGATTGTCCATACCTCTCCGCAACGCGCTTCCGACGCTCTTGCATCTGTAACTGCACGCTCATGCTCACGATTATATTCCCCGAGCGGGTAGTCAGATATATTCTGAAACCTCAGAACATCCACGTTTCACTAGTAGTACCGAAACTTTGTCCAGTGTTAGTAGTGAGCCCGTCGCCACTTGTGATGGACAGAGGGTACAATATATGCCTCGAAATTGAAGCATGCAGGTTTCCTCACGATCAAAGCCAGTGGTGTTACAAAACGTACATAAATTCCGTTAAACCCACTGGTACGAATCGGCCTGGACGGGGATCGAATCATCGTCTCCTCCACGACAGGCAGGGTTACTCCACGGCTGCTGTAACTTTTATAAAATATTCCAGGTTCTGTGAGCGAATATTCTCAGATCTACAAGAAGTTATAGATCACGGAGAGGAGCACAAACACGATATGGACGAAGGGGACGTATTCCCCTGTCCCCTCTGTAACTATGGTTATGCTAACTTCAAATGGTTGAAGGGACATCTGAAGGCTGCTCACGATAAGACTGCTATCAAGGATGAAGTCAATGTTCATGACAAAGAGAGTGTAAGAGCTGAAGTTAAGGACGATATCGAGAAAGATAAAGGTATGCAATCAATCAATCAAATCAGCCCACATCAACCCACTGCTGGGCATAGGCCTCCTTTTTATTGCGCCACTCCTCACGGTCCTGTGCCAATCTGATCCATGTACGACCCGCAACCCTTACAATGTCATCTGACCATCGCATCGGTGGTCTACCCACGGACCTCCTTCCTTCTCTTGGCCACCATTCCGATATTGCCTTGGTCCACCGGCCGTCTTCCCTTCTAGCCAAATGTCCTGCCCATCTCCACATCAACTTTGTAATCCGGTCTCCACCGTCGTCGACCTTAGTTCTTCGACGGATTTCTACGTTGGGTACGCGGTTAAAAAGCGATATGCCCAGCATGGTACGCTCCATGGCTCTTTGTGCGACTTTTATTTGGTGCATGTTTTTCCTGGTAGGCATGCAAACTTAATTTCTTCTATGACAGAATAGAGAGTGTTAGGGTAAACAGTTGCATTACTTTAAGGGTTGATTGTACCAATGATACTGAACAACTTTCCCTCAGAAACCTATAGGAAATTTTCAAAAGCATTTTTCGACTTTTCATACAAACGTTCGATCAGTTGATTGCATTTAGTATGGAAAGTCCAAATTTTTGTTTGCAGTTTCGTAGGGAAATTTGTTTAGTATCATGGGTACAATCATCCCTTAAAGTAAGCAACTGTTTACTCTAACACCTTGTATACAACGTGTTAATGAATTAACGCAAAACTAGAAAGTAGTTTGTTTAGAATCGAGAGCAGAATCGAATTATCATGGTTTCAACATAGTTAATTTTTTTCAAAATATTACATTATTTGTTTGTAAAGTTTTAAAATTTACTGAACTCGATCTCAAACCACCGCTCGGGCACACTCACTACCCTACTTTCTACCAAAACCAGATTCTTGAAATGTATCCATGAGCACATAAGCTTTCATTCATTGCTGAAATTATAACAAATCATTTTTGCCTGAAAACTTAAAATGCGAATAACTTTAAATTTTAATTATAAAAATAATGAAATTATTGTTTCAATCTAATTATTTTAGTATAAATCAGTTGGGTGTATGAGGTTTTGCGCTTATTCATTGACACATTAATAATTATCCCCTTAAATATGAGGGGGATTCGGGAGTCGCAGATCGTTCCCGTAACCTGCCGCCACTTCGTCCATCCTAAGTTGATACGGTGATGATTCTTCACATTCCGATCTATATCTCCGTCGTATTGTATGAGTGAACCGAGGTACCGAAAACGACAGTATCTATTATTATAGTTATCAAGTATTTTTTTGTGTTTTACAGAGGACAAACAAGACTCCCCAAAAATAACTTCACCTATTGCGAAGCGAACAAGGAGTGCTGTCAAAAAGTGTGAGACAAATGATGGTGATTATGATGATACTTTTTGGGAGTCACGTTGCAGGGTTTGCCCCGAACACTTGTCTTTCGCGTGGTGTTCACGAGGTTCGCGTCTCAGCCTGCCACGAGGCTCCACAATCCTTCTCAGTTGCGTTCTTACTCAAAAACAATCCTCGAGATTGGATAGATACTCCCTCAAACCATTTGACACTGGCGGAAATGCGGTGCTAACGCACAAGCAAGAAGTCCATTAATTATAAATAAATAAAAAAAAGATACTTTTTTCAATATTCCATCGATTTATAACGTCACGCCTCTTTTATATTGGGCTAGGCAGAGACTAGGCGCGCCACTTAAAATATGTAAGGTGTATTGAACAGCACGGAATCACATTTTTTCACTCTCTATCCTTTTCTGTCGCTCAGGAACGTCATTGGCTAGAGCGGGAAAGGTCGCAGCCTTAGACGAATTATATACGGACCCACCTCGCCTTAGCATTTCCCCTCTGCCAACGTGCAAGATCATCAGTCATTATTCTTCATGATTTTTAACATTTAAAATTAGAATCTAAACTAATGGAATAAATTCAAAGTTGCGTATCTCCTGCTACCTCGCCCCCCGCAAAAAGTGGCAGAATAGTTTTTAGTAGAATTACACGCGTAACTTGTCCGCATATAAGTAGTCTAAGGTCGCAGCCAATGACAAAAGTCTTATTTCTGTGTGTGTTCCAAACTTAGGAGATAGATGGCCAAAGAGTGACGTATTTTTATGTCTTTTTCACATTTTTATGAGATTCATGGCCAAAGAGTCATATTTCTGTGTGCCCTTTTCACATTTTTATGACATTCATGGCCAAAGAGTTATATTTCTGTGCGCCTTTTTCACATTTTTAGGAGATGGATGTTCAAATGTGTCACATTTCTGTGTCTTTCGCATATTTAGAAAATGGATGTCCTATAAGGAGATCAGCAGTGGTACCACTTGTTGTTAGTTGCTCAGGTATGTACAACAACACACCAGCTCGTCACTGGGGTGGGCAGAGACTATACTCCATTCCGAATAAGGGCGAAAAGAAGGTAAAAATGGTTCTTTAAAGTACACACTTTAAAGAAATACGAATATTGTATCAAACAACAAAATGGCGATGTTGAAAGACCTAAGGAAACAGTGGTGCGCACGTGTGGTTCGTCTTTAAAATCATTCTGTCATTAAACACTGACATAAGTGTCTCGAATTTTTATAAAATGATCACGGTCTGAAAAGGTTTCGTGGTCCTGCTTCTGTGATCTTCTTTTTTTCGTCTTTATTTGACTTATAGTATAATGGATAGTGTATACATAAGACTCACCGCGTCATACAATAACAGAACCAAAAAATAGCACATGTCTCTAATGTCACCTTTGTATGCCTCAGTTATGCTCGGCTGTCATACATTGCCGCTGACATTCCAGTCCTTTCAAATCTTTCAAATGTATTCAGTCACAAAACAGTAATGTAAAACAATTAGGAATAACTTAGTGGTCACGTTAATAGCGCACTGAAGCGAAGTCCTTGTGTATAGAATGTCATTGGTCGCAGCACTGCCGGTGCTGCCGCGTGTGCTCGCATTTCCGCTATCTTTCTCGCTATAGCAAATGACGGTGAGTGACAGAATAAATAAATAAATATCTTGGACATTGTCACATAAATTATCTAGTCACATTTAAAGTACCAGAATCTAGCCTGGACTGTATTATAATGACTAGACAACGATATAGAATACATATATAGATACAAACATCCATGACTCGGGTACAAATATTCATATTCATCATACAAATATTTGTCCCTTACGGGATTCGAACCCGCGATCCTCGGCACAGCAGGGAGGTTCACTACCGACTGTGCTATCGGGCCGTCTATAGTCTACAGAAAAGGATGGAGCATCAAAAAATGCGATTTCGTGCTGCCAGATTAGGTTAAGCCAGCCAGCCAGCCCTTAGCGTCATTAACCAGCAATGTACCCTGAATTATCATTGTAAATTACAAATGGCTACTTGACAATTGTAACGGTAAAATATTAAATACATTAGATTTAGTAGCCTATAGGTTCACAATAATAATACAATATGTTTTTTGCATTAAAGTAACTTGTAAATATTGTATTTTTCAAAAATAAATTAGAGTTTTTTTATCTGTGGATTTCAAAAACAGAAACGCGGGCGGCCATGATTTGAGTATCGTGTGACGTCACAATTCAAACAATAAAACGTTATGTGAGTTGAAGCGTCGTAGTTAGCTTTACTTTATTTATTGAAATATGACGTCACAGTGTCACGTGATCAGCTATTTTCGCGCGAATCTCAAATTACTGAATGAAAAATATTGCTTTTTTTTCGAATATATAACGCTTTTTTAAGAAAAAGATAAGTGAACGAGGTATAAAATAAACCTATGTATAATTTAAAATATCTTTCCGAAAACTGGCAAATAGCCAATTGTCATGGTTATTAAATGGGACCCAGGACATCCCTAACCTAATCGCCAAATCTTTCCCTTAACCTAATCCTGAAATATTCCTTTTGTAGAGACGACAGAAAACTCTTCGCATAAAATAGTGACTACAAATGAAACGGTTAGTATTATCGTACGTATTCTAGCTACTCGTGCTTGCGTTTCATAGGGCGGAGTGGGAAGGGTTGCCCAGCGGTGGGACATAGAGCAGATACTGTAGTTGCTGGAAGCATAAGTCAGAGATATTCTGAAACCTCGGAACATCCACGTTTCACCAGTAGTACCGAAACTCTGTCCAGTGTGTGTGACGGGCGGTGAGCCCATCACCACTTATAATGGACAGTGGGTATAATATAGGTACATGCCTCGAAATTGAAGCATGCAGGTTTCCTCGCGATGTTTTCCGCGTAGTTGCGGGAATATGGTCAATTGACCAAAATGTTCAAAACTATGTAAATTTACATTGTTTTGAAGCCATTTTGGGTAATAAAATCCTGATATTCGACCTTAGTAGCAGAGATATTCTAAACTAGATTATGCCCCCGAATTCATCTGCGTTGCACTACAAAAAAGTTTCCTTTGATAAATTGATAATCCAGAACATTTTCTGTGTGTGAAATTTCATCCAAATCTGTTGAGCCGTTTGTGCGTGGTCGGTGATTGAGACGCAAACATTCAAACATACAAATTTTCACATTTATAATATTAGTACGTGAAGTAGAATAGGGTATTATGGCATAATACCGTGGAATTATTCAGTGGCGACGGGCTCACCCCCCGTCACACTGGACATAGTTTCGGTACTTCTGGTGAAACGTGGATGTTCTGAGGTTTCAGAATATCTCTGTCTACCCCCTTGGGGAATATAGTCGTGAGCATATGCTTACTAGATTTTACGACAGACAAACAAGCAAACATACAGACAAAAATCGAAAATCATCATCAAACAGAATCAGATCGGTGATTTGAAGTCAAGAACACATAAACACTATATCGTAATCTTTTTTGTTAATATACAGGGTCCTTCTTAATATGTTGACACTTTTTAAGGGTATGATCAGACCATCAAACTGAACAACTTTCTCTATATGAACAACATCGAAATCGCGAAAAAAAAAATTACTGTCCCATACATTTGGTTCGAGTAGCAGTTTTGTAGGGAAAAGCTGATTTTTTTTGCGATTTCGATGTTGGTCCCATACAGAAAGTTGTTCAGTTTGATGGTCTGATCATGATCATATTAAGAAGAACCCTATATTTGTTTTATAGTAGTGTAGCCCGATTTCGCGTTGCATAGGGAGGATTGGAGGAAAAGAGGGGAGGCCTTTGCGGGGCGGGGATCCCAGCAGTGGGATACAAAATAGGTTATACAAAAAACAAAAACATACAATTTTAGTGTAAAACTAATCAATCCATTATCTATCTATCTATCTATAAAGTCACGCCTCTTTCCCAGTGGGGTAGGCAGAGACCAGAGCGCGCCATATACTACGATCCTTACATACCTCTTTTGCCTCATTCACATCCATACATCTCTTTATACATGCCCGTCGGTTTCGAGTACTCCGCACCTCCCCTTTTTTTAGGACGCCAGCGATTTGATCAGAATACGTCATACGGGGGCGCCCTCTGCCGACACTTCCACTCACTTTAGCTCCATATATCTCTTTCGTACATCTGCTATCACTCATCCTCTCCACATGCCCAAACCAACGAAGCATACCCTTCTCTATTCTTGTCACAACGTCTTCTTTCAATTGACATCGATCTCTAATCACACAATTTCTCACTCTTTCTCTCAGCGTAACAACACGCATATTTCTCAAGGAACGCATTTCAATCCATTATCTCAGTAAGACAATGTCGTTTTCAGAATGACTTTGTAATAAAAACGGAGGTGAAACAAGAATGTCTGGACAGTAGCGACGACGAAATATGGATAGTACAGACAGCGGACGACGAGGGCGACCAACAGTTGCAGCACTTATTGTTGGCTGATCAGGTATTTAGTTACACTTTTAGGAGATGGATGGCCAAAAAGCGTCACACTTCTGTGTCTTTTTCACACTGCTACGAGATGATTGGCCAAAAAATTTATTCACATTTTTAGGAGATGGATGGCCAAAGGTATTAAAGTTCTGTGTGTCTTTCTCAAACTTTACGGAGAAGGATGTCAAAAAGTGTCTTATTTCTGTGCCTGTTCCATACTTAGGAGAGAGATGGCAAAAAGTGCTGTATTTCTATGTCCGACGAGCCTGTATGAAACGACTTATGACTGTGGAAGAGGCAAAAGATTTATGTCAGGATCGTAGCCGATGGCGATCAATTGTCTCTGCCTACCCCAATGGGACACAGGCGTGAGTATATGTATGTATGTATGTATTTCTATGTCTTTTTCACATTTTTAGGAGATTGATGGCCAAGGAGTCATATTTCTGTGTGCCCTTTTCACATTTTTAGGAGATGGATGGCCAAAATGTGTCATATTTCTGTGTCTTTTGCATATTTAGAAAATTAATATCGTAAAAGGAGATCAGCTGTTGCAGTTGTTGTTAGTTGCTCAGGTATGTACAGCTCGTCGCTGGGGAGGGCAGAGACTAGTGGATAGTGCAGACAGCTGACGACGAGGGCGACCAACAGTTGCAGCACATGCTGTTGGGTGCTTAGGTATGTAGTTACACTTTTAAGAGATGGATGGCCATGGATGAAAAAGTCTTTTTCGCACATAGGAGATGGATGACCAAAAAGTATCGTATTTCTGTGTGTCCTGTCACACTTAAGAGATGGATGGCCAAAATATGTAACAAAAAGTGTCATATTTCGGTGTCTTTTTCACATTTGTAGGAGACGGTTGTCCAAAAAGTCTTTTTCGCACATAGGAGATGAATGACCAAAAAGTGTCTTTATTTCTGTGTGTCCTTTCACACTTTTGGGAGATGGATAACCCAAATGTGCCATGTATCTGCGCACTTAGGAAATGGATGGCGAAAAAGTGTCATATTTCTCTGTGTGGATGCCTTTTTCACACTTTTAGGAGATGTATGTTGTAAAAGAAGACCTGTTGCAGCATTTGTTGTTGCTCGGGTATGTATTTAATAACATCACGCTAGCCTGTCACTGGGGTTGACAGAGACTAGTGGATAGTACAGACAGCGGACGACCAGCAGTTGCAGCATCTGTTGTTAGCTGCTCAGGTATGTAGTGTAATTACACTTTCTCACACTTTTAGGAGATGGATGGCCAAAAAGTATCTTAATGTCTGTGTGTCTTTTTCACATCGCACTTTTAGGGGATGATTGATTAAATCGTGTTATGTTGTAGAGTTTCTGGCCGCATCTTCTCTACAGCGACAACAAGTTACGACGCGGTGGGAGCTTTAAAAAAAAGATTTTTGATTTTGACTTTGATCTTTTTCTCTTTTTTAGGAGATGTTTGGATAAAAGATGGCTATAAATGGCCATATTTGTGTGCGTGTGTCAGTGCACTCACTAACACTCACACACACTCAAATTAGTGACTTACTAATTTTCTTTAATAATTTTTATTTTCAGAACGGGCAAGATCAAAATGAAGATAAGAAACACAAGTGTGATAATTGCGGGTATGTTTATAATTTGACCGAATTTATACAGGGTGTAACAAAACACCCTAGTAATACTTAAGGGGGTAGTTTAGACCATCAAACTGAACAACTTTAGTACGGACTCGACTATGGGATAGCAGATTTTTTTAATTTTTTCTCGATGTTGGCTCCATAGTGAAAGTTGTTCAGTATGATGGTCTAAACCACCGCTTTAAGTATTACTAGGCTGTTTTGTTACATCCTGTAATATCATCATCAGCTTCCCAAACATTGTAAGGCTCATACTCTATACTTCATTCCAAATAAGGACGACGAGATTTTCCGATTCCTATTTAGCTTTCTGGCCAATTCTGATTACCAAATGTAATTAATTTATTGGATACATATACTATCCGACATATCTTGGACGTTACTAAAGCTGCTCTAAGCATAAGTGTGAGTAAGTGTTTCAAATCTGTTTATGTAATGCAAAATAGCCTTAAAATTTCGTTGCTATTTTGAATGGAGTAATCCTCTAAGGCTGCTTTTCCTCGTATGTGCATTTCAGGCAGCAGTTCCTATCAAGGGAAGGTTTAAAAAGTCATAAATGTAAACGTACAGGCAGGAAGCGGAAGTCGTTGGTTAAGGACGAGGCGGTCATCTATGTCCCTACTCAAGAGGATTTTATAAAGGTACTAAAGTTAACCCGCGTCTTCGTCCTGCACAAATAATATAAGGTCTAGAAAAATTAGCTGAAACTATTTTAAGGGGATGATCAGACCATGAAACTGAACAAATTTCTCTATGGGACCAATATCGAAATTGCGAAAAAAAAATCTGCTGCTCGACCTAAATGTATGGGATCGCAGATTTTTTTTCACGATTTCAATATTGGTCCCATAGAGAATGTTGTTCAGTTTGATGGTCTGATCATCCCCTTAAAATAGTTTCACCTAATTTTGTTAGACCTTATATACCAGATTTTAAGTCAGATCATAAGCTATCAAACAAAAAAAGTTTCATCAAAATCGGATCAAGTCGTTTTTGCGTGATGCTGTTACAAACATACAAACAAAGAGACAGACAAACATTCTAAAAAAGGTTGATTTGGAGTCCGGGATACCATATCGTAATCTTTTTCATGTAAAAATCGTCAATGTACAGACATACTTCTGTTACAGTTTTATAATAGTTAATATTAGTACTGTGGCCACTTTTTAATGGGGAACTTGTACAGTTTTATATTTTTAGTGTATCAAAGATTTAAGAGAAGTTTATTCCGAATGCGTAAATGCGCGCTGCATACAAACGAAGTCTGGTTATATTTTCAATACTAACCAATTAAACTCAATGAAATTCTGCAAAAACAATCTAGGAACAAATCTCTATAATAATAAATAAATAAATATCTTAGACATTGTCACACAAATTATCTAGTCACATTTAAAGTACCAGAATCTAGCCTGGACTTGTGTTATGATGACTAGACAATGATATAGAATACATATATAGATACAAACGTCCATGACTCGGGCACAAATATTCATATTCATCATACAAATATTTGTACCTTACAGGATTCGAACCCGCGACCCTCGGCACAGCAGGCAGGTTCACTACAGACTGTGCTATCGGGCCGTCAAAAGTAGCGTCTATGCCCGTATTCGTTAAACTTTTGACAGGTTTTTAAAAACTGTTCTACGTTAATCACTGATGTCTAATGACTCTATAGAAAATGTATATTTTACGTTCCATTACATATAGTGCAAGAAAAAACGAAAACAAAAATTGGTTTTTAAATATCCCGCGATAACGCTTTTCCTGACAATATACGTGGCAACAAGCAGGTGACGTCACGATGATGTAAACGTTGTCCGACACTCACACTCTACACGCAACTGTTTACAAGCAGTTGACGTCATCAATCATTCGGCCAATTACAGTGGTTTACGATCTCGTGACTAAAGTAGACAAAAACATTATTTTTTTTGTTGATTTTCACTTAAATATCCATTATTTTCTTAACGGACTAAATAGTTGGTTTCTAAAATTCATATTAAATACGGATGCCATCAATAGACCCTATATTTTACATGTTGTCAAATACCCTATTGTCTTAAATTTTCAAATTCGAGGTTATTGTTCTATACTGTTATGTTCTTCACCTTAGTTCAAGACCCATACGTAATTGTAAGACTGTCTAAAATTGTCATACAAAGCTACAAGACCGATAAAATTTAATAATCACTCAATATTCATATTCTTTATTGCATCATTATCAGCCTATACAATTGCCTATACAGGGTTCTTCTTAATATGCTGAAACTTTTCGAGGAGATGATCAGAGCGTCAAACTGAACAACTTTCTCTATGGGACCAACATCGAAATCTCGAAGAAAAATCAACTCTTCCATACAAAACTGCAAACCTACTTGAGGCAAATGTATGGGACAGCAGATTTTTTTTTCGCGATTTCGATGTTGGTCCCATATAGAAAGTTGTTCAGTTTGATGGTCTGATCATCCCCTTGAAAAAGTGTCAGGATATTAAGTTGGACCCCCTGTATGTACGATAGTCCACCACGCGTCCAATGCGGTTTGGTAGACTTCACATACACATCAGAACTTCTTCAGCGTATGCAGGTTTCCTCACGATGTTTTCCTTCACGAGCTATATATGGTCTGCACTGTCGTGATTCGCTTCGCGACCTTTTTAAGGAAATTAATATTTCAACAGTTTATGGACAGTTTATTTATGAAAACATTTTATATGTAAGAAAAAATTTGTCGTTATTTCCAAAAAATTTTGATGTCCATAATTACAACACTCGAAACAAAAATAAACTGATATCTCCACACTTTCGGCTTAGTAGGGTCAACACGTCTTTCATGGGTCACTGTATACGTTGTTATAATAAAATCCCCGAGACCATTTTGAATCTTTCCGAAAACATGTTTAAAACTCAAATCAAAAAAGTCCTCTGTAAAAAAGCATATTATAAACTGGATGATTATCTAAATGATCAAAATGCTTGGGTCTGAGGTCACTAGCTTATAGTTTATTTACTATACTGTATAGTATCAATTATTTTATTAAATAGACTATGTATTATTGTATACATAACTTTAGCTTAAGAATTTATATTGTAATAGTTATTAAGTCGTGTTATGTTGTAGAGTTTCTGGCCGCATCTTCTCTACAGCGACAACACGTTCCGATGCGGTGGTAGCTTTAAAAAAGATTTGACGTTTGATAAGTGTGCTGTAAGCTCCTATATTGAATAAATTATATTGACTTTGACTTTGACCGTTTTATAATTTCGACCATTTCCTCATGGTACCCATGTTAATAAATATTTCAGAGAGCCCAAGGAAGACCAAGGCAAGTGGATGTTGGAGACAAAGATCTGCTGCCTGCGGTATTTTTTTAAAAATATATTTACGTTTTTATAGGAGTAGGGAAGATATTTTGCGGGCTTGTTTGAATGCCCCGAGCAAAATATCTTCCCTATACTACTAGTGAAACGTAGATATTCTGATACCTCAGAACATCTACGTTTCACTAGTAGTACCGAAACTCTGTCCAGTGTGACGGGGAGTGAGCTCGTCGCCACTTGTAATGGACAAATACATGCCCCGAAATTGAAGCATGCAGGTTTTCTCACGATGTTTTCCTTCACCAAAAGCCAGTGGTGTTACAAATCGTACATAAATTCCGATAAACTCATTGGTAGGAGTCGGCCTGGACGGGGATCGAACCATCGCCTCCTGCACGGCAGGCAAGGTTACTCGCCACTGGACCACCACGGCTTTAACGTTCTTTGAGAGCAATTATACTTTGTATTTGGTTTGACCCATATTTATGGGCGATGGGCATTGATATCTTATTTATAACAGAACGCAATAGGTAGAAAAACTCATTGGTACGAGTCGGCCTGGACGGGGATCGAACCATCGAACTGTTACTCGCCACTGGACCACCACGACTTTTTGTTTCCTTGGATATATAGTCGTGAGCATATGCTTATGTTTGGACATTGCAGAGGACCCGCAAGAAGAAGACCAAGGAGCCGTCCTCCGACCCCCAGACGGTCACCTGTCACAACTGCAACGAATCTTTCACCTCCAAAGTACGACTCAAGTTTCACATGTTAGTATATCTCTCATTTTACACCTTACCAGAAACTAAAACGTTGCAGTAGAATGTTATAACTTTGAACTTTATTGTGTATGGACATTATACAACGTGTTAATGAATTAACGCAAAACTAGAAAGTAGTTTGTTTAGAATCGAGAGCAGAATCGTATTATCATGGTTTCAACATAGGTAATTTTTTTCAAAATATTAAATAATTTGTTTGTAATATTTAAAATTTACTGAACTCGGTCTCAAACCACCGCTCGGGTACTCTCAGCCTACTTACTACCAAAACAAGAGTCTTAAAATGTATCCATGAGCACGTTAGCGCTTTCATTCATTGCTGAAATGATAACAAATCATTTTTGCCTCAAAACTTAAAATTTGAATAACTTTGAATATTAACTATCAAAATAATAAAATTATTGTTTCAATCTGATTATTTTGTTGCAAATCAGTTGGGTGTAAGAGGTTTTGCGCTTATTCATTAACACGTTGTATATATTCAGGTGTAGGTACAGACATTTGCAGGTGTTTTGGCATTGATTGGTTTCACTGAAGTCTACCTGAAGTCACTATATTTCACCACTTGGTGGGGATCTCCGTCAAGCGTACCTGAACTGTGGAGTGAGACAGGCCTGACCGATGTCCGAAATATTATGTACTTTTCCCAGGCAATTCCACGAGACGACTAGCATGCTGACAGAGGACGGGGAATACACGTGCACCGAATGCACCAATGCTGTGTTCCAGACAGAGACAGAGCTATTCGACCACGTTCACTTCCAACACCACAAGCAGACCCGCTGGCAGTGCCCTGTAGCGGGCTGCGGCAAGACCTTCTACCTGAGGTGAGCTGATGATGATATATCCAACATGATAACACATATTCTGTAAACATATTATTTCAAAGCTGTTACGGTTCAAAAGTACAGGCCGCAACGTTCTTAGCATATCATATGCTCACGACTATATTCCCCAAGGGGGTAGTCAGAGATATTCTGAAACATCAGAACATCCACGTTTCACCAGTAGTACCGAAACTCTGTCCAGTGTGACGGGGAGTGAGCCCGTCGCCACTTGTAATGGACAGTGGGTACAATATATGCCTCGAAATTGAAGCATGCAGGTTTCCTCACGATGTTTTCCTTCACCGAAAAGCCAGTGGTGTTAGAAATCGTACATCAATTCCGATAAACTCATTGGTACGAGTCGGTCTGGACGGGGATCGAACCATCGCCTCCTGCACGGCAGGCAAGGTTACTCGCCACTGGACCACCACGGCTTTTTACGTTCTTTACGAGCAATAAATGATTTTTTGTATTTGGTTTGACCCATTGTGTAACATTTATGGGCGATGGGCATTGATATCTTATTTATAACAGAACGCAATAGGTAATTTTATGATAGGGAATTCGTTTTTAAGCACTTTATTTTACCATCTTTTGTATACCTGTTTCAAAGCAAATAAATGATATTTCTATTTCTATTTTTACCTCATAAAGTCATAAATGCCCTCATGTGTTCTTTTCTAAATTACTTACTACATTTCTCAGGGACAGTTACTGCTTATTATTACTGCGGACAATTGACAACATTTCATTTTAAGAAAGGTATCAAGCAAGAAAACCATTTGGAGATTATGTGATTCAAACCTTATATCAAAATTATCCGATTTTTCTATCCATTATTTCTCGAGTTATTTGAAAAATACTGAAAAATATAATAGAGGTTGAATGAGATTTTATTCCTTTGCCTGCTTGGCTTTTCTATTGTATTTGATTTTTATTTTTAATTTTATTGCGGCCAAGGTATCTTAACTATAAATCCTACGTTTTTCAGAAAATTAAAAAGTAAATTAAAAAAGAAATATCGGTCATAAATAAAATCGAAAAAATACGTATATCTATTTTTATATTTTTTATTAAAAACAGGTGGTTAAAAAAATGTTATGTTGTCAATTGGAGGGACCACGATGCCCTCCAATCCACCTTGTTCCTGCATAGAAAATCCTCAGTTCTGAATGTTTCTAGTTTGTTATATATTTATGAACAGAGCAACACTGACGAAGCACAGCCGCACACACACAGGCACGCGCCGCTACGTGTGCGGCACTTGCGGCAAACGGTTCCTGGACAAACAGACGCTAGACGAGCACGGGGTCACACACTTACAGGTGCGTTACATACACTTACACAGCCGCACACACAGACACTTGCGGCAAACGGTTCCTGGACAAACAGACGCTAGACGAGCACGGGGTCACACACTTACAGGTGCGTTACATACACTTACACAGCCGCACACACAGACACTTGCGGCAAACGGTTCCTGGACAAACAGACGCTAGACGAGCACGGGGTCACACACTTACAGGTGCGTTACATACACTTACACAGCCGCACACACAGACACTTGCGGCAAACGGTTCCTGGACAAACAGACGCTAGACGAGCACGGGGTCACACACTTACAGGTGCGTTACATACACTTACACAGCCGCACACACAGACACTTGCGGCAAACGGTTCCTGGACAAACAGACGCTAGACGAGCACGGGGTCACACACTTACAGGTGCGTTACATACACTTACACAGCCGCACACACAGACACTTGCGGCAAACGGTTCCTGGACAAACAGACGCTAGACGAGCACGGGGTCACACACTTACAGGTGCGTTACATACACTTACACAGCCGCACACACAGACACTTGCGGCAAACGGTTCCTGGACAAACAGACGCTAGACGAGCACGGGGTCACACACTTACAGGTGCGTTACATACACTTACACAGCCGCACACACAGACACTTGCGGCAAACGGTTCCTGGACAAACAGACGCTAGACGAGCACGGGGTCACACACTTACAGGTGCGTTACATACACTTACACAGCCGCACACACAGACACTTGCGGCAAACGGTTCCTGGACAAACAGACGCTAGACGAGCACGGGGTCACACACTTACAGGTGCGTTACATACACTTACACAGCCGCACACACAGACACTTGCGGCAAACGGTTCCTGGACAAACAGACGCTAGACGAGCACGGGGTCACACACTTACAGGTGCGTTACATACACTTACACAGCCGCACACACAGACACTTGCGGCAAACGGTTCCTGGACAAACAGACGCTAGACGAGCACGGGGTCACACACTTACAGGTGCGTTACATACACTTACACAGCCGCACACACAGACACTTGCGGCAAACGGTTCCTGGACAAACAGACGCTAGACGAGCACGGGGTCACACACGGGTTTAAGGCCCTATGTCGAAAAATAATTGAAGTGAAATGGGCGTGTGATAGCTTATATTACTGCCTGATGCGAGAGAAAGAGACAGGGCGGCGCGGGCGCCTGAAACGACGCAATCATAAAACAAAATTTATTTAATTGTAATTGTACTATTTATGTAAGTTCAATTCTGCTCTAATCAAAATTTATAAAAAAACTATCTCTTTTTTTAAATCTTGTTTCTAATATTCACCGTTTAGCACTTCCAAGCGTTTATCGATAAAGACGGAGGCTACTTTGGCTTGTTTTTCTATCGAGAAAATGTGTCTTAATCGTGTTTTGGCTCTAATCAAAACTTCAATTATATGTTCAATTTACACAAATCCGCAAATCATACTCCTACTGTTAGTACTTCATGAGATATGATGCTTTGAAGAATCCTATTTTTTTCACATAGCCTCTTAAGTAATAAAAACTATTGTTTCAGATAAAACCCTTCCAATGCCACGTCTGCCTCAAGCAACTAACACGTCGTTCTCGCCTCCGCATGCACTTACGAGCTCACGAAGAAGAATTACGTCCCAGACATGTTCTTGTGTGTGCCATATGCGAGCGGGCCTTCAGAGACGCCAACGATGTACAGGTCAGTTGTGTGTGGCTCTCGAACTGAAGAGTGGCGTGCCAGACATGTTCTAGTGTATGTCAGACATGTTCTAGTGCGTGCCAGACATGTTCTAGTGTGTAACATGTGTGGAGGAACTACTGTGGAAGGTTCCTCCGATGAAAAGGGAAGATCTTCCGCCAGGCTAGGTGTGAAGCCTGGGGACCGGCCGTGGTCCCACAGATCTTAGTTGGACCTTGTATATATATCGAATCTCTGTGGTTATTTCTCTTGCGCGATTCATGTCTTGTATACGATTGTGAACCTTATGTGTAGCGGCTAACGGGTTACCAATGTGACGTCGCAAGTTGTCTTACGTACACATTTGCGAGTGCGACCGTAGCGCCATCTGTTAGCTTCGTTACTATAACTTGTGGGTGTTGACATCTGTGGCAAGTCCCCACACATGTCTAGGTCAAAGAGATTATACCTAATAGAGTGAGCCATACCAATTGTAAAGTGTCCACTTTTTTTGACGTTTAGGTTTGAGTGTGTGGTGTCAAGTAGTATGGACAAAAGGCACCAAGTGACATATGGCCTTATGTTTACGGTCACTTTTCACACACACTAGCTCAAAAAAAAGCGGACAGCCGCATAAACAAATATCTATAGTTCCATCTCCTTCTACTATTAAAGGTTCGTCATATGACAAAAGAGACTAACTACAATCGTAAATTTATGCGGACTCTATGGAGATCCTTCCTCTGAGGTCTAGGTATTATAACAGGAATAAAGGAACTGACATGATTTGTCAAATGAAATCGTTTTTTTGGGGAATTTATCAGCATCTATCACCTCGGTAAAAATTCGATTTCTGTGTATAGTTGTGAATCTAACGTGAAATCGTGGATAATTTAATCAAATAGTGTTAGTATATTACACAAAATAATCTACGATTTCACTTTAGATTCACAAATGATTCACAGAGCTCGAATATTTACCCTGTCGATTGTGTCGATAAGTTCCCAAAAACGGTTCTATTGCCTCGCGTCACGTATCTCTTTCTATCAAACAGCGGTGCCGCTAGGTACATCTCGCTTTCTCAGCTGTCAGTTCCTGTATATCAACTTTATGGAAATTCTATATTTTTTACTTTTTTTATCCCATGAGATTCTGGTTGACCTATAGCTTGGAGGTACACTGAGAAAAAAATGCTACGTATACGTAGCCCTTCGCAGCTTTCGTACCACGTAGCTTACGACGCGATACTGATTACGAGTGTTGCATCAGTATTTAAGTTGTCTCGTACTTCATAATGAAGCCTTCAAGCTACGTGGTACGTCATTCTCTCAGCTGTCAGTTCCTCTATTCCTACATTTATGGTTTAGACCCAGATTGGGTCAACAGACAAGCGGTTAAAGGTAGGGCTAGGCTAGGTAGGGCTGCCAATCTCGGTATACCGAGATCCCGAAATACCGAGATCTCGCACGATCTTTAAATCCCGCTCGATGCGCGGCATCAGGTGCGGATTCCGCAGAATTTGCGGGATTGAACATTATTACATAAATTAAATGATTGATTTGATACAGGAGCACCTGACCCGATCGCCGGAGTGTATAGACGATTTCGCGAACCAGCTGAAGGATGAGCAAGCCGTCACGGTGCAGCTATCGCCCACTAGTGGGCTTGTGAGTCAGGCAGTGGTCATAGGTGAGTTGAATGATTTTACACAGGTGCAATGACATTTTATACACAAGGACTTAGCATCAGAGCGCTGTTAATGGGTCCGCAAAAGCACAGTATAAGAAAAAGTATCTATTACTACATACAGTATGGACACTCCCTGCTTCCCACCAACTTTTTACCTCACCCCCTCTGGTTAACCGGTGGTTACCTGTAGCCTAGATCAAACCTAGATTGACACCACAATTCGGTATGTCATGTTTTTTTTGGAGGGCTGAATCGAAAAGTGAAATCACAAATTTAATACACGATTGAATTTCTTTTCGAAAAGTTAAGAAAATATAACGCATTTTTAACATTATTTTCTCATTATATAATATCTTGCGACTGTTTATAGTTACTGGAATTTTACTCAAATATTCACCATTAGTTTATCTAGTGAAATCATTAAAAAATGTATAAAAAGTACTTTTATTAATTCTTTTAAATCGAAAATACGGCACACACATGCACTTTTCGGAGGGCTGGGCAATCGCGTTTCTCATAGAAAATATTCGTCTGAACCTATGGCCCCATAAGTATGTAACGCATTTAAGTTTACCGCCTTATATGAATAAGCCGTGGTGGTCCAGTGGCGAGTAACCTTGCCTGCCGTGCAGGAGACCATGGTTCGGCCCCGTCCAATCCGACTCGTACCAATGACTGTTTTTGAATTTAGGTACGATTTGTAACACACTGGCTTTTCGGTGAAGGAAAACATCGTGAGGAAACCTGCATGCTTCAATTTCGAGGCATGTATTGTACCCACTGTCCAATTACAAGTGGCGACGGGCTCACCCCCCGTCACACTGGACAGATTTTCGGTACTAGTGAAACGTGGATGTTCTGAGTTTTCAGTATATCTCTGACTACCCCCTCGGGGAATATAGTTGTGAGCATATGCTATGCCCTTATATGAAAACCAAAATATTTATTTAAATTACAGAATCATCAAAACTATCTCGACCTATACGCGCGCAAGTGGACGGGGCTATAGCTGACTCTCTCCTATCGCAAGTGTCAGACGAGGCGCGCGCTATTGTGCGGGTCGTTGAGATAGAGAAGGCTTTCCGATGCGAGTTCTGCGAGGAGTTAGTATATAACCACATTACCACCTTTATATCAACACTAGAGTTAACCCGCGACTTCGTCCGCACAAATCTAATTATTTTGTTATAGTCTAGGAAAAATAAGGCTTGAGATTGCATTAAAGACACTTTAGTAAATTGTGTTTGAAATAATATTACTGTTAGTTTATAACACTTTTGTCGAGATTTCATGGTTATATTGTCTCAGGAACCTGAAAATACCTTAAAATCGATATAAATGTACACAGGGCAAGCTTATTTTGAAAGATATTTCTTTCAGCATACTAGCAAAAGAGAAAGTTAATTATCACAAGGCAAATTTAATGTGTACAAACAAACAGTAAATAATTTAGTTTTGAGGTTATAATTTATGAAGACTTACAAAATATTAAATATCTACTCAAATTTACGATATTAACCGGGGATTATTATTGTTATAAGTAAACCGTATTGAATGAAGCCATCCTGTACAAAATCACCAGTTTTCCATTTTTTGTTCATACCTAAATTTAATGTTTTGTAAATGTCTTAATAATTCAATAATACACAATACAAAATTTGGGATTTTCAGGGACTTATCTACTATATTCCAAATTATCACCAAAAGTGCAATTAATGCAACCTTCTCCATACAAAAATCCGTAGATTTCCCCGACTATTATTAATTTGGGGTGTATGTGGTTTTGTGCTTATTCATTAACACGTTGTATAAGGTCCTTCTTAATATGCTGACACTTTTTAAGGGGATTATCAGACCATCAAACTGAACAACTTTCTGTATGGGGCCAACATCGAAATACGCGAAAAAAAAAACAGATGTCCCATACATACATTTGGCTCGAGTAGGTTTGCAGTTTTGTATTGAACAGCAGATTTTTTTTGCGATTTCGACGTTGGTCCCATAGAGTAAGTTGTTCAGTTTGACGGTCTGATCATCCCCTTACAAAAGTGTCTGCACATTAAAAAGGATCCCGTATATGTATTAATAGTATTTTGTCTGTATGTTATACAGTGTGTTCTATTCTGAGGACGGACTGAACAACCACCGAGTTATTCACAAGAACGTAAAAAACCCGTTCACGTGCCATATTTGTAAAGTCAGCTTCGCTACTTATTCCAGGTAATATACCATATTCCATGATTAGGTTAGGTACTACCACAGAATAAATAATAGTACTACCCGTACAGAAGAATCACTTTGAAAACAGATTTAAATAAATAGCAACTCTCTGCACGGCAATAAGGTGCAAAGTTATTCGCATCCGTCCTATCGTACAATTCGCGAATAACCTACCAACCGTCACAACGGCCGCGTGCAAACAAAAATGAGCCGAGTCATGAAAGCTTCCTTTACATAGTCGCCCTCTTTCATTCTTTCACGTGCTGGCAGCGTGACATCGCTAGGGTTTTCAAGTCTCGCATTGACTACTCACAAAATGGCGGCAAGTCTAATGTGATTTGAGCAAGAAGTTAACACGGTATACCTAACCTATTGCCATTCACCCCTCGGTGGGGATCGGCTGTCCTGACCTGTGGAGTGGGACAGGTTCGCCGTAACCTTGACATATTGAAGTTCTCAGTATCGAATGTCCTAATAATGTTTTTATAAATAACGAGCGTTTTCCCGCGACTTCGTCCGCACAAATTATATACCAGATTTTAAGTCCGATCATAAGCTATCAAACAAGAAAAGTTTCATCAAAATCGGTTCAGTACTTTTTGCGTGATGCTGTTACAAACATACAATCAAATAGACGAAAATTCTTAAAAGGTTGATTTGGAGTCCGGGATATCTAAAAACCATATTGTAATCTTTTTCCTGTAAATATCTTCAATGTACAGACACACTTCTATTACCATTTTTTTTCCTATTTATAATTATTGGACTCTTGCTGTGCGTTAGCACTTCATTTACCCCAATGTCAAGTAGTTTGTGGGAGTATCTATCCCAATCTCAGGGATTGTTTTTGATCAAGAACAAGAAGAGATTAAGGATTGCGGATCCTCGTGGCAGGCAAACACGCGACGCGCGAAAACCACGCGAGACAACTGCTCAGGTCAGAACCTGCAAATACAGTTTTATAATAGTTTAGATCCAATCATCAGATGTACAACTCATAAGACGACCCACGGTTTCTACAAGCGCCCCCTGGCGGACGCCAAGAAGCAGGCCAGCAAGGAAACACACGAGGCAGGCCCTTCAGCCACCGGGATCCTAGGCTATGGCGACTTTCCCGTCGTCAAACACTTCCTGTGCGAGGTGAGTACGTTGACTATACAGGGTGTAACAAAACACCCTATACTTCATTCCAAATAAGGATGACGAGATTTTCCGATTCCAATTTAGCTTTCTGGCCAATTCTGATTACCAAATGTCATTAATTTATTGGATACATATACTTTGACTATTTATATGTGGACTGGTTACGCGTGTAATTCTACTAACAAACATTTCTGCCACTTTTTGCGTGGGGCGAGGTAACATGAAATCCGCAACTTTGGATTTTATTCCCCATAACTTTAGATTCTAATTTTGAATGTTAAAAATCATGAAAAGTAGTCTCGTGTGAACCCCAAACGTTCTAAGTTCGAAGTTATGATTTCGCAATTATAGGCTGTCTCGTTTAGTGATAAGGTGTAAAATTGAATGTAAATGCACAAGATCAATTGTGCTGCATGGCACAAAAAATACCGTGGCAGAGGGGAAATGCTACCGCAAGGCTAGTCCTTATAATAATTAGTCAAATACAAAGATTAGATGTCTACAGTAAAAACGTCTATATTGTATGGCGATCAGATTATAGAACCATTTACCTGATAATTGACAACATTACATTTTTATAACCACCTGTTTTTAATAAAAAATATAAAAATAGGTTAAAAAATAAGACATACGTATTTTTCCTATTTAATTTTTGACCAATTTTTCTATTTTTAATTTACTTTTAAATTTTCTGAAAAACGTAGGATTTATGGCTAAGTTACCTTGGCCGCAATAGAGCTTTTAAATAATATTAACACAAACTGTAATGCACTACATTTTGACAAATAAATGAATCTGAATCTGAATCTGTAGTGGGTAGATACGGGCTGAAAATGATGATGATGATTGCAGGATTGCGGCAGGTCCTACCTGCACTGGACGTACCTGCAGGTGCATCGGCGGATGAAGCACGCGCAGGACAACTTCGTGTTCGAATGCAACCAGTGCGGGATGAACTTCCCTAATAGGTTAGTTTTTATCATAAAGATATACGTGTTAATGAATTAACGCAAAACTAGAAAGTAGTTTGTTTAGAATCGAGAGCAGAATCGAATTATCATGGTTTCAACACAGGTAATTTTTTTCAAAATATTAAATAAATTGTTTGTAAAATTTCAAATTTACTGAACTCGATGTCAACCCAGCGCACGGGCACGCTACCCTACTTACTACCAAAACAAAGATTCTTAAAATGTATCCATGAGCACGTTAGCGCTTTCATTCATTGCTGAAATGATGCATTGTTGAAATCAGTTTTGCATGAAAACTTAAAATGTGAATTTCAACTTAAATTTCAACCATCAAAATAATGAAATTATTGTTTCAATCTAATTATTTTGTTGCAAATCAGTTGGGGTGTATGAGGTTTTGCGCTTATTCATTAACACGTTGTATACAGACTAATCTTTAGATCTTCAGAATAATTAAATACAGACTTTCGCGTTTATAATATTAGGACTGTGGGGACTTGCCACAGATGTAAACACCCAACCAACCAACGTAGTACCAAGCGTCGTAGTTAGCCTTACTTGTTTATTGTGATGTGACGTCACAGCCAGAAATGTCACGTGACCGGCTGTTTTCGCGCGAATCTCAAATTACTTAATGAAAAATATATATTTTTTTTTCGATTAAGTAACGCTTTTTTAAGAAAAGGATAATTGTAATATAATAACTTTGCGAAAATAGATAAACGCATATTTTAAAATAACTTTGCGAAAACTGTCAAATAGCCAATTCTGAAGATGCCTCGATGAAGATATTCGTAATAATTATTTCGTGTTTCAGTTGGAGTGCAGCGTACCACAGAAAGAAGGCCCATGTGAAGTTAGAGCAGGACGACGCTACCAGCACAAGGACTGTGAAAGAGAAGGAAGACTATAAGTATGTCCTTGCATGATAATAACGAGCTTTTGACCTGCGACTTCGTCCGTTTGGATTACCCCTTCTACTTATCGTGTGGGCAAGCCCTGGTGTCAGAGTTTTTTCAGACCGCCTTACGATCTCTGACGTGGTTTTTATGTAACGACTACTGCTACGAGAGATAGTAGCCGCGACCAACACCTTAACGCAACATCCGAAGCACGGAATCATCTTTCTTTTCAGACAATCAAGTGATTCAGGAAAAACGAACAAAGTGACATTATCATTATACTCCATTCAAAATAGCAACGAAATTTTAAGGCTATTTTGCATTACAGAAACCGAGATTTGAAACACTTCCTGTCACTTATTCGTAAAACAGCTTTAGTATCGTCCAAGATATGTCTGATAGTATATGTATCCAATAAATTAATTACATTTGGTAATCAAATTTGATTATCGAGTTGGCCAGAAAGCTAAATAGGAATCGGAAAATCTCGTCGTCCTTATTTGGAATGAAGTATAAGTGTCCCCCGTGGGAATCGAACCTACGACCTCCGTGTCAAGAGCCCAATGCTCTTAACCATTAGACCACGGAGGCAGTTTTATCCCTTTAGCGGTCGATTGTCGAAAAATCCTTTCTTAGTGCATCCCTCCCTATATCCTCTGTAGGATATACCGGTTGATTTTTTTACCGTTCCGAAACTTGCAGTAATGGTTCAGACCATCAAACTGAACAACTTTTGGTATGAGATGGTGTTGTCTGGAAGAAATCGTTTTTAGTGATAGGACCGCAATTTCTACCCTTACGTTCTTTTTACTCTGTTTTGTTGCTGTATGTTTTTGGTGTGTAAATAAATAATATTTATGTTATATTATGTTATGGGAGCAAACCTAAAATCACAAAAAAAAACCGCTGTTCCATACTAAACTGCAATGCTCACTAGACTCAAATTGATGAGACTGCTGTTTTTTTACGAATTCAGTTTTGCTTCCATATTAAAAGTTGATCAGATGGTCTGAACCACCCCTGAAAGTTTCGGAACGGTAAAAAAAATCTACCGTTTCTACGCATAGTACCAGAAACGAAAAAGTTTCTAGAATTTTTTAGAATCTTCTAGATTTCATTGACTTTAATGGTTAGTATTGAAAATATCACCAGACTTCGTTTGTATGGAGCGTGCACCGAATCCGCGAGTTTCCAACTAATCAAATTAACAACTCTTTATCAAACGTCAAAACGCGTGATTTGTATGAAATGTTGTACTAAAAATTTAATAGTTACGTCATTGTTTTTCGTCGTCGTTTTGATACTTTTTATAGTTTATCCAGTTATTAAAAATAGTATTCAAGCAACAGAATTACTGAAAATGTGAGTTTAGAGTTATTTTCAAACGGTTTATTTACTGAGCAGTTAAAACTAAAATACAATATTTTATGTAGTCAACTCCCCTATTATATTCCCTTCATGTATGAATACAATTATAAATATTTTAATATTTTGTAGGATACCATGTCGTGATTGCGACGAAGTTTTGCCAAACAAAACTGCTCTCTATAAGCATAGGAAGAAGGAACACAGTGATGCGTCTCTCCGTGCCCATGTTACTGACACTATTAACAATATTAAACCTGGTAAGTTATGATAATTTTTGACTTCTGTTGGGGTCTAAAATTAAAAGCCGTGGTGGTCCAGTGGCGAATAACCTTGCCTGCCGGGCAGGAGGTGATGGTTCGATCCCCGTCCAGGCCGACTCGTACCAATGAGTTTTGCGGAATTTATGTACGATTTGTAACACCACTGGCTTTTCTTTGAAGGAAAACATCGTGAGGAAACCTGCATGCTTCAATTTCGAGACATGGATTGTACCCACTGTCCATTACAAATGGCGACGAGCTCACTTCCCGTCACACTGGACAGAGTTTCGGTACTACTAGTGAAACGTGGATGTTCTGAGTTTTCAGAATATCACTGACTACCCCCTCGGGGAATATAGTCTTTGCATGTGTTTGTTTAGATTGAAGTGACCTGTGAGTGATCTCACTATTCTACTTATACAGGGTCCTTTTTAATATGCTGACACTTTTTTACGGGGGTGACCAACATCGAAATCGCGAAAAAAAAATCTGCTGTCCCGTACATTTGGCTCCGAGTAGGTTTGTTTAGAACAGCTGATTTTTTCCCGCGCTTTCGATGTTGGTGCCATAGAGAAAGTTGTTCAGTTTGACGGTCTGATCATCCCCTTAAAAAGTGTCAGTATGTTAAGAAGGACCCTGTATAATTCCAGGTTAATGTATGTGTGTTTGTCGTAGGTATATCGACGGAGGTGTTTAGGGCCCGTTCCCCGCAGCGCGCGGCGCGGCCCGCTTGCGCCAAGTGTGGACGCAGCTTCGACGACCTGCATCTGCTGAGGGAGCATCTCAAGTATGTATTATTGTGGGGGGGGGGGGGGGGGACACAAATTTCACTACGAAGCCACTTTGTAATCAAGAAATAATAATTCAACAGTTCAATACACTTGAGTCGGATAGGTTTTGTATGGACCAGCTGTTTCTTTTTCTTGATTTCAACGTTGGCTCCGTGGTGAAAGTTGTTCAATTTGTGTGTTGTGTTTTGGTTATTGATTGATATGATTTGGTGGTACTAATGTAAAATGAAATGAAGTACACTCAGTCGGATAGAGGTAGCCGTGGTGGTCCAGTGGCGAGTAACCTTGCCTGCCGTGCAGGAGGCGATGGTTCAATCCCCGTCCAGGCCGACTCGTACCAATGAGTTTTTCGCAATTTATGTACGATTTGTAACACCACTGGCTTTTCTGTGAAGGAAACTTGCACGCTTCAATTTCGAGGCATGTATTGTACCCACTGTCCATTACATGGCGACGGGCTCACTTCCCGTCACACTGGACAGAGTTTCGGTACTAGTGAAACGTGTATGTTCTGTGGTTTCAGAATACCCCCCTCGTGGAATATAGTCGTGAGCATATGCTATTCTATGCTACTTAGTACGTAACAGACATTCCACTCTCCCTATTTCACAAGTATGTTCCTTTTTTTGTACGTACTGTAGACGTATAAGCATATGCTCACGACTGTATTCCATGAGGGGGGTATTATGAAACCACAGAATATCCACGTTTCACTATTACCGAAACTCTGTCAATGTGACGTGGAGTAGCCCGTCGCCACTTGTAATGGACAGTGGGTACAATACATGCCTCTAAATTGAAGCATGCAGGTTTCCTCACGATGTTTTCCTTCACCAAAAAGTTGGGGAATATAGTCGTGAGCATATGGAATGTAAAATGAAATGTTTGTGTCAACAGAGAAGTTCACTCTCAGTCGGATACAGGCCCGTTCCTGCCGCTAGTGGCGACGTCACAGTCACACACACAGACGCACGCACAGTCACGCACACAGGCGCACGCGTACGCACGCACACAGACGCACGCGCGTGCGCACGCATGCGCGGTGTGTGGACACGCGTTCCGCACTCTATCCATGCTGAACGAACATCTCAGGTTTGTATCACAATTCGGTATGTCATGTTTTTTTTTGCTCTTCATTTTAAATTTTTTACGGATAGAAGACATACTTTTAAGACACCTACTTCATTTTTATTTGTGATTAATCAATTTCAATTTATTTATTCAGAGACAACAATAGCTGCGTAGATTATTAAAAAACACATAAAATTTTACAGTTATTACGAATAGCAATAATAATAATTAGACTCAATAAACGTGTCAAAGCATCACAGTTAAGGCACAAACAAACGGAATAATTCAATATAATTACAAATAAGTTCACAATAATAACAATGTCAGTTAGGTGCTTTACAATACTAATATTTTACAGATTCTTTGACTATTTATGTAGACTAGTTACGCGTGTAATTCTACTAACAAACATTTCTGCCACTTTTTGCGGGGGGCGAGGTAACATGAAATCCGCAACTTTGGATTTTATTCCCCACAACTTTAGATTCTAATTTAGAATGTTAAAAATCATGAAAAGTAGTCTCGTGTGAACCCCAAACGTTCTGAGTTCGAAGTTATTATTTCGCAATTATAGGCTGTCTCGTTTAGTGATAAGGTGTAAAACTTAATGTAAATGCACAAGATCAATTGTGCTTATACCGTTGCAGAGGGGAAATGCTACCGCAAGGCAAGTCCTTATAATAATTAGTCAAAGTACAGATTACTTAAAAAATATGAATTAACAGGGATTAGGTACTAATATGTCAGTCGCTTAGTTCTAAAAATTAATTTAAATCGAGTTTATCAATATAAATTTAATGTTTAAACTATTTTGATCTGTAATCTCTAAATGCAAAAATGGTGGAGAGAAAATACCTTACTAAAAAAAAATCACCTGCCTTCTCTTTCTAACTCTTTGCTGGTAACAGAAACGGCAACATCAATAGTCAAATTCGGACATTTTTTTTTTTTTTAATAGTTTATCCTTTCGGAAAGGCAATGGGAACTAGCCCTTACAGCCTGGTCTTTAGTGTTATTTTTCTTTGTACTTAATACCTAACTCTTGAAATGCGAGGGTGGTACACACATTCCAATTTTGAGGGGAGTTTTACGCAAGGATCAGTCCGAATCAAACGGGAGCGCCTTCTTTATTTCTCACTTTTACTATATTGATCTCCATTAATGGCACATTATTAAACAAATCCACCACATTAACAAAATAATAGCCACGAAAAACTAATTTAGAAAATTAAGAAACAAAGCCCGTCCTTTTCTTCACGATTCCCATGCAAAACTCTCCTGATGATGAAGGGATGATAGATGAAAGCTGGCGATGAAATTGTGGTAGATTTTGTAAGCCCGCGCGTTGCCGCCAAAATCACCAGTACGAGTAAACTTGCACCAAAACTTTTGTTCTTTCTTCGTATGTATTTGAGATTCCTGTTATGTTGGTCGATTTACGCAACTTTTTGGTACACAATCCGCACGAAATTATGTCACAAATATCACTAAAACCAATTTTTCACGAATAACAAATACAACAACACCGAACATGATAATGGCGGCAAGCGAACTCCTCAAATTCGGACATTGTAAATGTATTTTTTTTCTTAATGGTCAGTTATTTTAAGTTAATTTTAAATTTACCAAGGAGTTCACTGGTTTTCCAGTGACGTCACTGGACGAACCGAAAAACGACGTTATTTTATTAAAATATCTGTAATCCTTTCATTTTAAAATCTCTGACATAGAAAATATTATTATTGAGACAATTATCTCGAATTTTCATGAAACAAAGTTAAGGGCGCTATCGAAAAACTAGTTTTTATTAAAAAAAACGCATCGAAAACGATCCACCCGTGGGAGCTACGATGCCACAGAAAGACAGACCGACAGACTGATAGACAGACTCTTTTTGCGTCGGGGGGTTAAAAATAGTATTCAAGCTAAAGAATTACTGAAATATGAATTTAACGTTATTTTCCAACGTTTTTTTACTGAAAATATAGAATTAAAATAAATGTATTTTATGTAGTCAAATACTGACTGCATTCCAAAGTCAAAGTCAAAGTGAATATAATTTATTCAATATAGGAGCTTGCAGCACACTTATCAAACGTCAAATCTTTTTTAAAACTACCACCGCGTCGGAACGTGTTGTCGCTGTAGAGAAGATGCGGCCAGAAACTCTACAACATAACACGACTTAATAACTATTACAATATAAATTCTTAAGCTAAAGTTATGTATACAATAATACATATTCTATTTAATAAAATAATTGAAACTATATATACTATACTATATTCCCTCGCTGGGCTCCCCTAAATTGTCCCCAGAAAGTGTGAGGTGGGGTGGGGTATCTGAACTCAGAGGGGGCGGGGAGTGGCCGTTCTGTATGTAGAACTATGTACTATTACCACAGAGTACTATCTATTAACTATGTGCTTCAGACCATCAAACTAAACAACTGTCACTATGGTACCAACAACGAACACTGCAGTTCCATAGAAAACTACAAACCTACTAGAACCGACTTTACCATATGTTTTGTATTTGACGGCCCGATAGCACAGTCTGTAGTGAACCTGCCTGCTGTGCCGGGGGACGCGGGTTCGAATCCCGTAAGGGACAAATATTTCTATGATGAATATGAATATTTGTACCCGAGTCATGGACGTTTGTATCGATATATGTATTCTATATCGGTGTCTAGTCATCATAACACAAGTCCAGGCTAGATTCTGGTACTTTAAATGTGACTAGATATTTTGTGTGATAATGTCCAAAATATTTATATTTATTTATTATTTATTTCAGGATTCATACAGGCGAGAGACCGTTTCCATGTGATGTGTGCGGAGTCGCGTTTAGACGGTGAGTGAAAAGTCCCGTATTACACGGATTTTGTCGCGATTGCCGAATTTGACAACTGTATGGCTCTACAGCTCAGAGGAAGGATCTCCATAGAGTCCGCATAAATTTACGATTGTAGTTAGTCTCTTTTGTCTTATGACGTACCTTTAATAGTAGAAGGAGATGGAACTATAGATATTTGTTTATGCGACTGTCCACTTTTTTTTGAGCTAGTGTGTGTGAAAAGTGACCGTAAACATAAGGCCATATGTCACTTGGTGCCTTTTGTCCATACTACTTGACACCACACACTCAAACCTAAACGTCAAAAAAGTGGACACTTTACAATTGGTATGGCTCACTCTATTAGGTATAATCTCTTTGCTCTACAGACAATTCGGTATGTCAAGTTTTTTTTGGAGGGCTGAATAGAAAACCATTTCGAGATTATTGTCTCAATAATAATATTCTCTATGTCAGAGATTTTAAAATGAAAGGATTACAGATATTTTAATAAAATAACGGCGTTTTTCGGTCCGTCCAGTGACGTCACTGGAAAACCTGTGAACTCCTTGGTAAACTTAAAATCAACATAAAATATCTGGCCATTATGAAAAAAAAAGACATTTGATGTTGCTGTTTCTGTTTCCAGCATAGAGTTAGAAAGATAAGACAGGTTTTTTTTAAATAAAGCAGTAAATAGTTTTTCTCCATGGAGTTCGAATGATTTTCCCTCCATTATTTTTGCATTTAGTCATTACAGATAAAAGTAATTTAAAAAGTAAATTTATATGGATAAACTCGATGTATTGCAATAAAAATTAAATTGGTTTCTTAAAAATTATGTCTTCTATCCGTAAAAAATATAAATAAGAAAAAAAATACATGACATACCGAATTAAGCGACAAAGACGCCGCTTTCGACGACTGCTATACCCACAGAACATTATAAGAGGCTTTTGCTTCGGAGACGGCTGTCGCCACTTGTCTTCCCGCTCACGCTGCTACAATTACTCATGCCCTCTCGCTCGCACCACGCCGCGCTCCTTATGGTGTTATGCAAATCATTGCATAACCTGTGGCGACACGTTCCACGCCTACTTTGCTCTTCTAACCCCTCTTATAATGTTCTGTGGCTATATCTACCTACGCGAGCCAAATGTATGGGCCAATTGATTTCTTTTTCGTGATTTCGTCATTGGTCCCATAGAGAAAGTTGGTCAGTTTGATGGTCTGATCATCCTCTTAAAAAACTGTCAGCATATTAAGTTGGACCATGTATACGTAGTAAGTATTAAATAATAGACGGCCCGATAGCACAGTCTGTAGTGAACCTGCCTGCTGTGCCGAGGGTAGCGGGTTCGAATCCCGTAAGGGACAAATATTTGTATGATGAATATGAATATTTGTAACCGAGTCATGGATGTTTGTATCTATATGTGTATTCTATATCATCGTTCAACTTTGACTAATTATTATAAGGACTAGCCTTGCGGTAGCATTTCCCCTCTGCCACGGTATAAGCACAATTGATCTTGTGCATTTACATTCAATTTTACACCTTATCACTAAACGAGACAGCCTATAATTGCGAAATAATAACTTCGAACTTAGAACGTTTGGGGTTCACACGAGACTACTTTTCATGATTTTTAACATTCAAAATTAGAATCTAAAGTTATGGGGAATAAAATCCAAAGTTGCGGATTTCATGTTACCTCGCCCCCCGCAAAAAGTGATAGAAATGTTTGTTAGTAGAATTACACGCGTAACATATAAATAGTCAAAGTTGTCTAGTCATATACAAGTCCAGGCTAGATTCTGGTACTTTTAATGTGACTAGATAATTTGTGTGACAATGTCCAAGATATTGATTATTGAATAAGTATGTGTTTAGATCAACGGCGATGCGCAACCACCGTCTGATCCACACGGGCGTCAGAGCGTGGGCCTGCGCGCGCTGCCCCAAGCGCTTCCGCATCCGCTCCGACCTGCGCACCCATCTGCGGCTGAAGCACCCCGCACATCTAGCCGTCATTGAGGTGACTGACAATACACTTCATTGTAAAGAAGGGTGGTTAAGAGGATATAATTCGGAGCGCGCTCCATACAAACGTACTATGGTGATATTTTCAATAATAACCAATTAAACTCAATGAAATTCTAGAAACACATTTCTATGCTTGTATAGAGTCAGATTTTCGTTAAAATGTATGGTTTTAAAGTTACAGTGCCTCAAAGATTTCCATACAAATCTTAAATTAATCCTAGCATTGAAACTATACATTTTAACGAAAATCTGGCTCCATACAAGCATAGATATTTGTTTCAAGATTGTTTCAGCAAAATTTCATTGAGTTTAATTGGTTAGTATTGAAAATATCACCATAACGTTTGTATGGAGCGCGCTCAGAATTATATCCCCTTAAGGGCCTATGTTGAAAAATAATTGAAGCGAAATGGGCGTGTGATAGCTTATATTACTGCCTGATGCGAGAGAAAGAACAGGACGGCGCGCGCGCCTGAAATGACGCAATCATAAAACAAACTTTATTTAATTGTAATTGTACTATTTATGTAAGTTCAATTCTGCTCTAATCAAAATTTATAAAAAATCTATCTCTTTTTTTAAATCAAGCTTCTTGTTTCTAATATTCACCGTTTAGCACTTCCAAGCGTTTATTGATAAAGACGGAGGCTACTTTGGCATATTTTTCTATCGAGAAAATGTGTCTTAATCGTGTAATGCGTGTAGGGTTGAAAGCCACGCTTTGCATTTAACGTCGTCGACATTTCAATACTTTTAATGGTTCGTTCTATTATTAAAAATAGTATTTGAGCTAAAGAATTACTGAATTTTATGTAGTCAAATCTGACTGCATTCCCTTGCTCGGCTTCCCTCAAGTTTCCCCAAAAAGTTTGAGGTGAGGTGGGGTATCTGAAGTCAGAGGGGGGGGGGGGGGGGGGAGTGGCCGTTCTGTATATAGAACTATATACCTATTCTGTGACAAAAATAAAAATAAACATTTAAAACTTTTAAGGGGGTTGTTTAGACCAACTTTCACTATGGGACAAACATCGAAATCGCGAGAAAAAAATCAGCTGTCCCATACATTTAGGTGGAGTAGACTATAGTTTAGTATGGAACATCCGATTTTTTTTACCGCCATTTCAATATTGGTCTACTAGTGAAAGTTGTTCAGTTTGATGGTAAACCACCCCTTTAATGTTTATTTGTATTTGTGTCACACCTATTATAGGATCCTTCTTAATATGCTGATACTTTTTAAGGGAATGATCAGACCATCAAACTGAACAACTTTCACTATGGAGCCAAACTCGAAATCGCGAAAAAAAAAACAGTTGTCCCATACATTTGAGTCGAGTCGGTGCTGCAGTTTTGTATGAAATTGTTCAGTTTGATGGTCTGAAACACCCCCTTAAGTATTACCAGGGTGTTTAGTTAACCATTTTAATAACCACATAAGAGGGGTTAGAAATGCAAAGTAGCACTTTTGCTTCGGAGACGGCTGTCGCCACTTGTCTTCCCGCTCACGCTGCTACAATTACTCATGCCCTCTCGCTCGCACCACGCCGCGCGCCTTATTGTGTTATGCAAATCATTGCATAACCTGTGGCGACACGTTCCACGCCTACTTTGCACTTCTAACCCCTCTTATAATGTTTTGTGATTTTAATATTGCAGGTGTTAGGGCTGAACCCGAGTCCTGAAGAAGTGATGGAACATCTGAACCTCAACAATATTCCTCACGACAAAGTCATAGAGATCACCAAGATATCTTTCACTAAGGTACGTAACCTGGCTGTCGTAAATACGTTGTTGCTTTAGGCGAAATAGAAAAGAAACTACAATGTGTATGCGCAAAACCTCATACACCCCAACTGATTTATAACAAAATAATTAGATTGAAACAATAATTTCATTATTTTATAGTTAAAATTTAATGTGATTTACATTTTAAGTTTTGAGCCAAAAATGATTTGTTATCATTTCAGCAATGAATGAAAGCTATCGTGCTCATGGATACATTTTCAGAATCTTGTTTTGGTTGTAAGTAGGGTGAGTGTGCCCTTGTGGTGGGTTGAGATCGAGTTCAGTAGTTAAATTACTTTTTTCGTAATTTATTACCATCAATAAGTACCTACCACCTGCCGGCAACAGGTGGATGAGACTGGCGTGGGATCGTTCTGGTTGGCGTGAAAATGAAGAGGCCTCTAACCAGCAGTGGGGTTTACCGGGCTGATGATGATGATGAAGTACCTAGGTACCTCTATATTTTTTCTTATACTGGGTGTAACAGAAATGTGTTATACATAGAACTTTTTTCTACCAAAAACATTTTCTATTACACCTTATAGATGTTTAATTGGAGGAAAATGTGTTAGGATTTTTACCTGTACCAGATCCTTAACTTGGATTATCTCGAAAACGTTGCACTTTAGGACTATATGTTATATGACATTTTTTGTTCGTCTATCGATATACATAGGTTTTAGGGTGCGCCGCATCTTTGAAATTCCTGAAAAATTATGGTCATCACTATACCAGCCTCCCATACAAAGAGGTTCTAGCCCCTTTACAAACAAATTATTTAATACTAGCAGCCCGTCCCGGCTTCGCACGGGGTAGACAATTATTTATTTTAAGACTCATTTTTCTACACCTTCGGTTACATTGTTCAAATTTTACCAAGGATCCCTAATTTTTTTCAAAATGAAATGTAGCCTATGTCAAATTGGAAGAATGTAGCATTCTATTGGTGAAAGAATTTTTTAAATCGGCCCAGTACTTTTTGAGCTTATTCATTACAAACATACAAAAATAGGTACAAATCTTTCCTCTTTATAATATTAGTGTAGATTTGGGAATGTGGGAGGTGAGGTAGGGTATCTGAAGTCAGCTTTGACTAATTATTATAAGGACTAGCCTTGCGGTAGCATTTCCCCTCTGCCACGGTATAAGCACAACTGATCTTGTGCATTTACATTCAATTTTACACCTTATCACTAAACAAGACAGCCTATAATTGCGAAATAATAACTTAGAACGTTTGGGGTTCACACGAGACTACTTTTCATTATTTTTAACATTCAAAATTAGAATCTAAAGTTATGGGGAATAAAATCCAAAGTTGCGGATTTCATGTTACCTCGCCCCCCGCAAAAAACATTAGTAGAATTACACGCGTAACCAGTCCACATATAAATAGTCAAAGGAAGTCAGAGGTGGGCGGGGAGTGGCCGTTCTGTATGTAGAACTATATACTATTACCTATTCTGTGACATAATTTTTAAATTGAACTAATAATGTTGCAGGGCTCAACAAGCATTGTACCGGACAGTTCCCGAGCACTATCGGCCTTATCGGACGTACCGCGCACTCAGGTCGCCTGCAGCCGTTTGCGTCCTGAACGAACATGTAAGTTATCATCATCATCAGCCTATACAGGATGTAAAATTAAATGCGTAATACTTACTTCAGACCATCAAACTTAACAACTTTCACTATGGGAGCAACAATTTAAAAACTGCAGCAAAGCATAATATTATAAACTGGATGATTATTTAAATGATCAAAATGCTTGGGTCTGAGGTCACTAGCTTATAGTTTATTTACTTTACTGTATATTATAAATTATTTTATTAAATAGACTATGTATTATTGTATACATAACTTTAGCTTAAGAATTTATATTGTAATAGTTATTAAGTCGTGTTATGTTGTAGAGTTCCTGGCCGCATCTTCTCTACAGCGACAACACGTTCCGACGCGGTGGTAGCTTTAAAAAAGATTTGACGTTTGATAAGTGTGCTTCAACCTCCTATATTGAATAAACTATATTGACTTTGACTTTGAACTCTGAAATTTCGAAAAAAAATCAACTGTTCCATAGAAAACGTCAACCGCTACTCGAAACAATTGTATGGAACAGCAAATTTTTTTTCGTAATTCCATAGTATAAGTGATTCATCATGGTCTGAAGCAACACTCTATTGTAGGTGTTAGGGTAAACAGTTGCGTTACTTTAAGGGGTGATTGTACCCATGATACTGAACAACTTTTCCCAAGAAACCAACAGGAAATTTGCAATCGGTCCTCGACACATTAATTGTCCTAAATTATCTTAAAGAGAGTTAAAAAGTAAAACATACATTTGCTTAAATCAAAAATAATAGTGACCTATTTATTTTTTACTTTTTAAGTGTTTGTTTTTTTACAGTTTCAGTGGATGAGTTTCAGCCATCGCGACGAGGTCGTGGAATAGCCAAGAACCCTCGCAGACCCAAGATCCTGCAGCGTGGAGTCCCAACTCCTAGTGTGGACCCCACTGTCTACCCCGTAGCTCTCAGCGTCGGAGAGGTAACGTAGGGTCAACACGTCTTTCATGGGTCACTGTATACGTTGTTATAATAAAATCCCCGGGACCATTTTGAATCTTTCCGAAAACATGTTTAAAACTCAGATCAAAAAAGTACTCTGTAAAAAAGCATATTATAAACTGGATGATTATTTTAAATGATCAAAATGCTTGGGTCTGAGGACACTAGCTTATAGTTTATTTACTTTACTGTATAGTATCAATTATTTTAATAAATAGAATATGTATTATTGTATACATAACTTTAGCTTAAGAATTTATATTGTAATAGTTACTAAGTCGTGTTATGTTGTAGAGTTTCTGGCCGCATCTTCTCTACAGCGACAACACGTTCCGACGCGGTGGTAGCTTTAAAAAGATTTGACGTTTGATAAGTGTGCTTCAAGCTCCTACATTGTATAAATTATATTGACTTTGAACGTACAAACACACAGATTCCAAGTACAGTTAAAAAACCGGCCAAGAGCGTGTCGGACTCGCCCATGATAGGGTTTCGTAGCCATTGTATAAGTAGAAAAAGAAGAAAGTTTTTAATATGTTTATCTTACCTAAGAGCAATTGTTACAATTGTCACTTCTTACCTTAAGCTGTATTTTATAATATTTTCAGATTTTTCACTCCAGTATTTTAGAAGGTAGAGGGGGGGGGGGGGGGGGGGCACGCAATAAATACCTTTATGACTAGGTACCTCATTTCTTGGATAATCATGAAGTCATTGTTACCTTATTTGACATATTTCAATAAAGATATGTCTAACAGGAACTTATATAGAAGTGGTGAGAAAGGCTCTAAGAGTATTTTGTTCAAATTTTTCATTGAAACTTTCTTTTTCTTTTTTTTTCGATAAACTCTGGAAAACTGCTGTCCCAGCGACATTTCAAAAACTAAGTGCCATGTAAAATCTGAAAAAAATCACGATCATTAGAAATAAGGTGTAGATGTCCCATACATTTGGTTCGAGTAGATTTGCAGTTTTGGTGGGACAGCAGATTTTTTTTTTCAATTTCGTTGATAGTGCTATAGAGAAAGTTGTTCAGTTTAACGGTCTGATCATCCCATTAGAAAAGTGTCAGCATATTAAGAAGGACCTTATATGTGTTTGTAACATAACAGTAAATTTGTTGCAGCAAGAGCTATCAGAGTTGAACGTGCAGATGTTACTGCGTGACGGAATGCTGGTCAACGGCAACCAGTTGGTGCAGCTCCAGCTCAGCGACTCCATGATGCTGGAGTGAATTATAGCACCGGACAAAGTATAGCACCGTGTAAGAGATAGTACCGTGCAAATAATAGTACTGTGCAAATAATAGTGCCGAGCAAATAATAGTGCCCAGCAAATAATAGTGCAGAGCAAACAATAGTACCGATCAAATAATAGTGCCGAGCAAATAATAGTGCCGAGCAAATAATAGTGCAGAACAAATAATAGTACCGAATAAATAATAGTGCCGAGCAAATAATAGTGCCGAGCAAATAATAGTGCCGAGCAAATAATAGTGCAGAGCAAATAATAGTACCGAATAAATAATAGTACCAAATAAATAATAGTGCAGAGCAAATAATAGTGCCGAGCAAATATTAGTACTGAGCAAATAATAGTGTCAAGCAAATAATAGTACCGATCAAATAATAGTGCCGAGCAAATAATAATGCCGAGTAAATAATTTGCTTACGTACTTATTATTTTTCTAATTTTATGCAACACCTTTTGCGTCTGACGACTTATTTTCAATAAATGAAATTTCAAGTATGACTGTATTTTTATTTTATCACCTGTTATAAAGTAATCCATATAGTTAACATTAGTTATCAGATATTGAAATAATTCCGTCCTTTCTGTTATGTTATCAACATAGAGATAAATTTTGATTTGTTGATAAGTTTTCAATTAGTGCCGTGATTTCTTTGAAGTTACATTGATTCTCTATTATTTTGTGAATCTGACTTATTTTAATGAAGTTATAAAGAAAATTATTACGTTTATTTATAAAGTTTTAAAGTAAGTAGACTAATTAATGACAATATGTACCTGTAGCTTATCTTAGATTGAGAGGGGTATGCTTAGATGGTTCGGTCACGTAGAGAGAATGAATGAAAGAAGACTTACGAATGAAATATATCAAGCAAAGGTGAGCGGAAGTGTTGGGAGAGGCCGTCCGAGGAAAACATACCATGATCAAATCAATGATTTTTTCCGAAAAGGACAAGTGCGTAGCATCCTCAATCGACGGAAGTGCATGAAAAGATGTATGAATGTGAATGAGGCTAAACAGGTGTGCCTGAGTCGTAGCGTGTGGCGGTCCGTGGTCTCTGCCTACCCCCATGGGACAATGGCGTGAGCTTATGTATGTATGTATGTATGTATGTAGCTTATCCGAGGTTGAATCAACTTTTGTATAACCTATTTTAGGTATAGGAAGCTGAAAATAGATATTGTCTACAACGTGTTAATGAATTAACGCAAAACTAGAAAGTAGTTTGTTTAGAATCGAGAGCAGAATCGAATTATCATGGTTTCAACATAGGTAATTTTTTTCAAAATATTAAATAATTTGTTTCTACAATTTAAAATTTTCTGAACGCGATCTCAACCCACCGCTCGGGCACTCTCACCCTACTTACTACCAAAACAAGATTCTAAAAAATGTATCCATGAGCACGTTAGCGCTTTCATTCATTGCTGAAATGATAACAAATCATTTTTGCCTCAAAACTTAAAATGCTACTAACTTTAAATTTTAAGTATCAAAATAATGAAATTATTGTTTCAATCGAATTATATTGTTATAAATCAGTTGGGGTGTATGAGGTTTTGCGCTTATTCATTAACATGTTGTATACCTGGAGCACAGACTGTTAATATTTTCAAACTTGCTTTCATGACGAAAGCAAGTTTGAAAATATTAACATTATATAGGTTTTTATTTTGTTGAATATGTTAGTTCCTTATGAAAGCAATTATGTATAGATGTCATACAATTTTAAGGACCACAAAACTTACTGGAAACATATTTAACTATACTTACATCTGTAAACGAAATTCCTCATGCGGCCCGGTCAATAAGAGAATGTAAGTTAGGCGCGGTTTATACAGAAGAGACTTGTGGTGTTGGCGGATAGTCAAAGTAACATAATTATAAACCTTATAGTACGTAGCATAGCGTCGTTTGGAGAATTACGCCCGCGCCTCCAGGCGACGTCACCTGGAGCCGCGGGCGCGATTCTCCTTTACGACAAAAACGACGCTATGCTACGTACTATAAGGTTTATATTGTGTTAATTAGATTGTACGCCACCGCCACACGTCTCTTCTGTGTAAACCGTGGCTAAGACTTAACAGTAAGTACTAGAATATTTCATTTTGGTTCACAGTCGGTAGTGAACCTGCCTGCTGTGCCGAGGGTAGCGGGTTCGAATCCCGTAAGGGACAAATATTTGTATGATGAATATGAATATTTGTACCCGAGTCATGGGCGTTTGTATCTATATATGTATTATATATCGTTGTCTAGTCATCATAACACAAGACCAGGCTAGATTCTGGTACTTTAAATGTGACTAGATAATTTGTGTGACAATGTCCAAGATATTTATTTATTATTATTTTACTATGGTTGTAGATAAAGTAAAAGATGCATATATTCACATGCATGAAAGGACAAGATGAGGACGAGGGGCACTCCAAACAAATCGACAGAGAAATTAAACAGTGGATCAAGTCTTATAACGATGTGAGTAATGCTATTATCCACCTAATTAGTTTAGTCCAAGATATTTATTAGATTTCGTGTGCATAACTAATATCAATTTATTTAACTAAGTAACTATAATTTGCAGGCAATCAAGTTACTTCTACTGGGTACAGGGGAGAGTGGAAAAACCACAATAATAAAACAAATGAAAATTCTGCACGTACAAGGATTTTCTGCTAGGTAAAGAGTTTTAAACCTATTGTTACGAGCGACGGGTTCCGGGATTGGAGTGAAACGCCAAGTCCAAATTTTACGGAGTTTATTTGGGTTTCTCTTACTTACGGTTATCCACGCAGGGATTCCCCTTTTCTCTGTCCACTACGTCACTACTAAAACGCACTACACTGTCACTTAACTGTTCACTTTGCACTTGTCACTATTCACTTTTTCACTTCTCTTCCTTTTGTTTAGCACTTTTCACTGTTAAACTCAATACTCCCCTGTGGCCGCAAACTCGCCGGTTTATATACCCCTTAGAATGTTCTAGACAATTTGAATTTCGATCGTCTTTTCGTTATTTCTTTGTTCCCTTCCAAACGCTTCTACTCCCTTCTCGAACATTCCCGAACACGACTGTCTTTTCGTTATTTTCTGTTTCTTTCTAAATATTCCTTCTCCCTCTTTCTTCTAGAACATTCCTAAACAACATTAAAATCTAAAAATGTTTTCATTGGCGTGAGGTCTTGAACCCACGACTCTCGGCTTAAGTGTCAACTACAATCCATGCGTCGACCGCTGAGCCACGGAGACTGTTAATAAACCGTCCGAATTTTTGAATGCCTTTTTACGTTCGACGCCCAGTAGCATCCGTGACACTATTATGAGTTTAAACTTAGATATATGATTGGTCTTCGCTGCGCTCCGACTAGGTACCGACGGCGTACTAATCGTACTATTGAAATGCCGCAAAAAATACTACGCTAAAATCGGCGTAGGTACCCAGCGATTTCAAAATCGTATGCAATACAATCCAAACGATACATTTAGAATCAAATTAAAGATTGAAAAATTTGTCTCAGGCGGGACTTGAACCCGCACTCTTCCAAACCGGGGAAGTGCGTTATTCAATTTCGCTACCGAGCCCACTAGCCAGAGAACGAAATTTTCAATCTATTGAATCTTAAGGGAACGTGAGCGCCATCTACTGGAAGTTATTACAAATTAACCAACACGCAAGTCGAGCATTACAACTTGAATTCATACGATATAGATGACAAACCCTGTTCCAATTTCAACTATTATTGATTATAAACATGTTGACATCTATCGGCTGATGATGATCATGGATAGATTAGTTTTTCGCGATTTCGATGTTTGTACCATAGCACAGTGTTTTATCGGACCCCAAAATCGGACGTGGCCCAGTTTTTGCCGAAAATAGATAGTTTATAACATTTTGAATACAAGAGTAAAACTCCCGATTGTCTACGATTTATAGTATAGGATATCTTCTGAGGAACAAAAGTGTCAATCCAAGCAAAAACTTCAAAAATCATATCTCAGAGATTCCACGGAATTGGGCAACCGTTTTTTTTTACAGTTAGTGGAGACTGCGGCCTACAATTTGGAAAAATCTGAGCCCAATTCGGCGTAACTTCCAAGAAAAAAATAAAGTAGAAAAAACTTAAATAGTTAATATTGAAATTACTAAGACCTGTACAAGTCTCAAAATATTCTTAAAAGACGCGTAAATTAAAGGTCTTTCGGCATGTTTATGCAAAGAAGTAGTAACAGGTTCAGATATTTTACAGGAAAATAGGCGATTTTCAGGATTTTTTTTTCTCTAAAACAATAAATCGTAGACAATCAGGAGTTTTACTCGACAAATACTGGGCCACGTCCGATTTTGGGGTCCGATAAAACACTGTGCATAGAGATAACGTTGTTTATCAGTTTGATGCTTTGACTAATTATTATAAAGACTAGCCTTGCGGTAGCATTTCCCCTCTGCCACGGTATAAGCACAATTGATCTTGTGCATTTACATTCAATTTTACACCTTATCACTAAACGAGACAGCCTATAATTGCGAAATAATAACTTCGAACTTAGAACGTTTGGGGTTCACACGAGACTACTTTTCATGATTTTTAACATTCAAAATTAGAATCTAAAGTTATGGGGAATAAAATCCAAAGCTGCGGAACCAGTCCACATATAAATAGTCAAAGGTTTGATGAATTGATCATCCTCTTAAAAAACCGTCGGCATGTAAGAAGTCCCCATAAGTATTTACATTTATCTATTTTCCAGCGATCGACAAGAGAAAGTGCAGTTTATTCGGCACAACATCCACGAGTCTATCTACGACATAGTTCGCAACATGTCGGGTCTGAGCATTGCGCTGCAGAACCCTAAAAACGTACAAGGTCAGCAGTTTCTACTCAAGTGTGGGCTGGAAGGACCTCCTGAATATAACGAGGTATTATAAAACTCCTAAAAATATGTTAATAGAAATAGAAATAGAAATATCATTTATTTGCCTTGAAACAGGTATACAAAGATGGTAAAATATAATAAAATAAGCTTCTTCTGTTCAGCTGTAGCAACAGCATGCAAATGTGTAACAACTTAAAAAAACTAAAACCTATAATACTAACATTCTGTAATTATTTAACATCTACTATTTAAAATTTAAAAACTCTTCAACGCTATAAAAACTATGTTGCACTAGCCATCTGTATAAATTATTTAACATTAATTTAGTGTTTTGTTGTTTAAAGCTTTCGGGAATCTTATTATATATTTTGATACTCATATAGTAAGGGTATATTACTGTTTGCGCGCTCCATACAAACGAAGTCTGGTGATATTTTTAATACTAACCAATTAAACTAAATGAAATTTTGCAGAAACATTCTAGAAACAAATCTCTATGCTTGTATCTTGTCAGATTTTCCTTAATGTGTATAGTTTTAAAGTTACAGTGCCTCAAAGATTTCATACAAATCTTAAATTAATCCTAGCATTTAAACTGTATATTTTAACGAAAATTGGACATGATACAAGCATAGAGATTTATTTCTAGATTGTTTCTGCAAAATTTCATTGAGTTTAATTGATTAGTATTGGAAATATCACCAGACTTCGTTTGTATGCAGCGCGCATTTACGCATTCGGAATAAACTTCTCTTAATATAGCCTGTATAAGATCCAACTGCAGGGAAAGGCCTCCTTATGAATAATGGTGAGAGGGAGTGGGCCATACTCCACCACGCGGGCCCACCCACACAGCACAGAGTACCTACTAGATATTTATTAGATAATTTGTAGACACTTAGATATTTTGTAGTCATTTTTGTGCTGTTGGGGCAGTGTGTATTGATGGAGGCAAGTTAGTGGTCAACTTGCTGTCAGATAATTTTCAACCCCTTTATAGATACAGGGTCCAACTTAATATGCTGACAGTTTTTTAAGAGTATGATCAGCCCATCAAACTAAACAACTTTCTCTATGGGACCAACATCGAATTCGCGAAAAAAAATCTGCTGTCCCATACATTCGGCTCGAGTAGGTTTGAAGTTTTGTATGGAACGGTAGATTTTTTTCCGCGATTTCGATGTTGGTGCCATAGAGAAAGTTGTTCTGTTTAATGGCCTGATCATCCCCTTAAAAAGTGTCAGCATATTAAGAAGGACCCTTTTATCTTCACGAATTGTTACACCGCCATCTGACAGAACTATCTGGGACCAAGTACTTATCGTGCCTTCCAAAGCACGGAGCTGCTCGACATTAATAGGTCACCTATACAAAAACTGACCGGTCCTGACGTTACCTTAACTTCGTTGATCGTTTCCAATACCAAAGCTCTACTACTACTCGACGCATTAATTCTACCCGAGGCTTTGACTATTTATATGTGGACTGGTTACGCGTGTAATTCTACTATCAAACATTTCTGCCACTTTTTGCGGGGGGCGAGGTAACATGAAATCCGCAACTTTGGATTTTATTCCCCATAACTTTAGATTCTAATTTTGAATGTTAAAAATCATGAAAAGTAGTCTCGTGTGAACCCCAAACGTTCTAAGTTCGAAATTATTATTTCGCAATTATAGGCTGTCTCGTTTAGTGATAAGGTGTAAAATTGAATGTAATTTCAAGATCGATTGTGCTTATACCGTGGCAGATGGGAAATGCTACCGCAAGGCTAGTCCTTATAATAATTAGTCAAAGGTGTCATACGACGTTTTTCAACATACTTGCGAGGAAAAAGTAATAAAATTTCGTAAAATACTACAATTTTAGGCAAATACTTTAGGAAAATGGCGCTGGGCTCCTTTTTTTTGCCTGCCGTGCCTTTGGTTGAGATAGCTATGCGCGCGCAGGTCGACGAAGAGGCAATGTCTTTAGCCGACATTCAACCAACGACATTTTTTGAACGTTTGGGGTTCACACGAGACTACTTTTCATGATTTTTAACATTCAAAATTAGAATCTATTAAGGGGAATAAAATCCAAAGTTGCAAAGTTTTCATGTTACCTCGCCCCCCGCAAAAAGTGGCAGAAATGTTTGTTTATTATATTCTACTAGAATTACACGCGTAACCAGTCCACATATAAATAGTCAAAGTATGAAACGCGTGAGCGTTGGTCATTACAGCCTTGGCCTCGCCTCGGCTGTAATGACCAACTTTGCTCACTTGTATCACAATGTACTATACTCAATGAAGTTAGTTTAAATGAGGTATTTTTTCAGGCTTACTACGACATCGTGCGATCGCTGTGGCGTGATGGTGGCGTGAGGGAATGTTTTAGAAGATCCAACGAATACCAACTTATAGACAGTGCTGAATAGTGAGTTCACATCCTTAGCTATTTCAGCTTATAGTATTCTATGTTCTTTAGATCTTTATGAGATTGTCAATACTATCAAGCACCAATCACCAATGTACCAATGTACCAATGAGTTGTTTCACTTATACAGGGTGTTACAAAAGTAAAAATAAAAATTTTAAACTTTTTAGGGGATTGTTTAGACCATCAAACTGAACAACTTTCACTATAGGACCAACATCGAAATTGCGAAAAAAAAAATCACCTTTCCCATACATTTGGCTCGAGTAGATTTGTAGTTTAGTATGGAACATCAGATTTTTTTTTCGCGATTTCGATGTTCGTCCCATAGTGAAAGTTGTTCAGTTTGATGGTCTAAACCACCCCCTTAAATGTTTATTTGTATTTTTGTAACACCTTGTATAGGGTGAAATTGATATAATTAGCATCCTTTTAAACTAAGAGTCTACCCATAAAACTGAGCAACTTTTACTATGGGAGCAAACCGATCGAAGCAACTACAAAAAATTTGATGTTGCATACATTTGAGTCGAGTAGGCATTGTAGTATGGAACAGCTGATTTTTATTTTGCTCCGATCGGTTTGCTCCCACAGTAAATGTTGTTAAGTTTGATGGGTAGACTCTTAGTTAAAAAGGATACTAATGATATCAATTTCACCCATACCGACTGCTCTCAAACGGTGAAGGAAAATATCGTGATGAAACCTGCATACGCTGAAGAAGAAATCCCGATGCGTATGTGAAGTCTACCAATCCGCATTGTGCACGCGTGGTGGACTAACGTACATAAACCCTCCCTGAGGGTAGGCCTGTGCCCTGCAGTGGCGACAATTTATAGAAGTTGATGATAATAATAATAGCGTAAATCTCGATTTAATGTTTTAAGAGAAGTTTATTCCGAATGCGTAAATGCGCGCTGTATACAAACGAAGTCTGGTGATATTTTCAATACTAACCAATTAAACTCAATGAGATTTTGCAGAAACAATCTAGAAACTAATCTCTATGCTTGTATCTTGTCCGATTTTCGTTAAAATGTATTGTTTTAAAGTTCTTTAATTATTTGGGTCATTTTCAGTTTCCTGGACCGAATAGATTTAATAGAAAAAGAAGATTATGTACCAAGCGATGCGGACATATTGAGGTGTCGTCAGAAAACCACGGGGATACAGAAAATTGAGTTCAAAGTTAAGGCAAGTGTAATACATACATATACTCACGCCTGTCTCCCTCAGTGGTAGGCAGAGACACCAGAATGCCACCTGCTACGATCCTGACAAACCTCTCTACCTTTTTAAGCACGTCGCCAATTTGGTCCGTACACAGGGTCCAACTTATTATGCTGACACTTTTTTAAGAGGATGATCAGACCATCAAACTGAACAACTTTCTCTATGGGACCAATGTCGAAATCGCGAAAAAAAAATCTGCTGTCCCATACATTTGGCTCGAGTATGTTTACAGTTTTATATGGAAGAACAGATTTTTTTTCGCGATTTCAATGTTGATGCTGTAGAGAAAGTGGTTCAGTTTGTCGGTCTGATCATCCCATTAAAAAAGTGTCAGCATATTAAGAAGGACCCTCCCTGTATGTACGTCTACGCTGCAAGCACGTGAAAGAATGAAAGAGACTATGTAAAAGCAGCTTTCGTGTCTAGTAACTCGGTTCATTTTTGTTTGCACGCGCACCGTTGTGACGTTTAGTAGGTTATTCGCGAATTGGACGTGTGCGAATAACTTTGCACCTTATTGCCGTGTAGAGAGAGTCGCTAGTGATCCTTCAGTAATTGTAGGTAATAGTATTTATGTGTTATGGCTCAGTTATAGGCCCTATTTATTTTGCAGACTAAAATAATATAAAAATCGTCAACCATACATTACAAACGCGAAAGTGTCCGTCGGTCTGTCCGTCACGTTTTCACGATGAAATATGTTTTATTGTTTTTCTGTAGGTACCAAAGTCAATGCATGGTGGTGTACAAGACTTCTGGATGTTCGATGTTGGAGGGCAGAGGGGGGAGAGGAAAAAGTGGATACAGGTTGGTTTACAATAATACTTTTTAGGGTTCTATGCTGAAACTTTTTTAAGAGGATGATCAGAACATCAAACTGAACAACTTTCTCTAAGGGACCAGCATTGGAATCGCGAAAAAAAAAAACAGTTGTCCCATACATTCAGCTCGAGTAGGATGGTAGTTTTATAAGGAACAGCTGTTTTTTTTGCGATCCTATATAGGCTTAGACTATTTATATGAGGACAAGTTACGCGTGTAATTCCACTAACAAACTTTTCTGACACATTTTGCGGGGGGAGAGGTAGCACGATTCCAGTAGTTTAGATTCTAATTTTGAATGTTAAAAATCATGAAAAACAGTGTCGTGTGACCAAACGTGATAACTTCCAAATTATGGTCCCGCAATTATAGGCTGTCGCGTTTAGTAATAAGGTATAAAATTGTATGTAAAAACATAAGATTTTTTGATCTTGTACGTTGGCAGAGGGGAAATGCTAAGGCGAGGCGGGTCCGTATATAAATCGTCTAAGTATATAGGTACTGTAACTACGTAGATTTGTACTCTATCTTATACTGTGTCATTGAAATGACTAATATAAGATAGAGTACAAATGCCCTGTCCACCTCTACCAGGTGTTCGAAGGTATTCACGCGATCTGGTTCGTGGTGGCCTGCAGTGACTTCGACCAGACCCTCAGGGAGGACAACACGCAGAACAGGCTGCAGGAGGCCGTCAACTTGTTCGAGGACGTCTGGCAGAGCAGGTGTGTGGGTAGACAAACAATTATTTATTTTGACGGTAGTTTGGGTTTCAAGTTGTTAACACAATATTCCCACGACGTCGAAGACGACGGCGCTATAGGTACAAAGGAAGTTTGATTCTATTTTGAATATTAAACCACCCAATTAAAGTCGATGTCATTTTTAAAACACGCATTTTTCATGATTTTGGATCTCACGATTCAATACTAGCGCACTTCTCATCTTTTGCAGAACTTTGAGCCAGTGTAATTTTGAATTTATATTTCAACCATTTGCTGACCGGCTTATCTTTCCACTACAGAATAGTACTGCAGTATGTATGCAGTATGTAATCATCTTGCAATATGGCTCATGCTGACACGAAAGAAAAAGAACGGAAATCTTATACAGGGTCCTTCTTAATATGCTGACACTTTTTTAAGGGGACGATCAGACCATGAACAACTTTCACTATAGGAACAACATCGAAATCGCGAAAAAAAAATCAGCTGTCCCATACATTTGGCTAAAGTAGGTTTGCAGTTTTGTATGGTGCAGTTGATTTTATTTCCATAGAGAAAGTTGTTCAGTTTGATGGTCTGAACATCCCCTTAAAAAGTGTCAGCATATTAAGAAGGACCCTGTATTTTATGTTAAGAGGATATAATTCGGAGCGCGCTCCATACGAACGTACTATGGTGATATTTTCAATACTAACCAATTAAAATCAATACAATTTTGCAGAAACAATCGAGAAACAATTCTCTATGCTTGTATGGAGTCTGATTTTCTTTAAAACTATATTTTAAAGTTACAGTGCCTCAAAGATTTCCATACAAATTTTAAATTAATCCTAGCATTGAAACTGTAAATTCAAACGAAATACAGTTCGTTAAATAGTATAATTTTAAAGTTACAGTGCCTCAAAGATTTCCATACAAATCTTAATTTAATTCTAGCACTAAAACTTTATATTTTAACGAAAATCTGACTTCATACAAGCATAGAGATTAGTTTCAAGATTGTTTCATTTGAATTTCATTGACTTTAATTGGTTAGTATTGAAAATATCACCAGACTTCGTTTGTATGCAGCGCGCATTTACGCATTCGGAATAAACTTCTCTGTGTTAGATTTGTTGACCCTCTTCCTTCATCGCTCGCGCAGGTTCCTGCTGGAGGCTGGTGTGATAGTGTTCCTGAACAAGCAGGACGTGCTTGCCACTAAGCTGGCCCGTGGAGGCTCCATAGCGAGATACTTCCCTCTCTATGCACATTACAACGAGGGGCAGGATGAAGTCACCAGGGCCAGGACGTTTATTAGGAATATGTTTGCTGTAAGTAATTTTTAGCATAAGCATAAGCATATGCTCACGACTATATTCCCCGAGGGGGTAGTCAGAGATATTCTGAAACCTTAGAACATCCACGTTTCACCAGTAGTACCGAAACTCTGTCCAGTGTGACGGGGGGTGAGCACGTCGAATTAAATGTTGTTACTTCAAATGTAATCTGTGTGACATTGTTCAAGATATTACTCTCGACGTAGCGGTCAATAAACTATTCTACAGGGTCCAACTTAATATGCTGACAGTTTTTAAGAGGATGATCAGCCCATCAAACTGAACAACTTTCTCTATGGGACCAACATCGAAATCGCGAAAAAATAATCTGTCGTCCCTTACATTCGGCTCGAGTAGGTTTGCAGTTTTGTGTGGAACAGCAGATTTTTTCGCGATTTCGATGTTGGTGCCATAGAGAAAGTTATTCAGTTTAAGAGAAGTTTATTCCGAATGCTTAAATGCGCGCTGCATACAAACGAAGTCTGGTGATATTTTCATTAATAACCAATTAAAGCATAGCATAAGCATATGCTCACGACTATATTCCCCGCGGGGGTAGTCAGAGATATTCTGAACCTCAGAACATCCACGTTTCACCAGTAGTACCGAAACTCTGTCCAGTGTGACGGGGGGTGAGCCAGTCGCCACTTATAATGGACAGTGGGTACAATACTTACTTCGAAATTGAAGCATGCAGGTTTCCTCACGATGTTTTCCTTCACCGAAAAGCCAGTGGTGTCATTAAACTCAGTGAAATTTTGCAAAAACAATCTAGGAACAAATATCCATGCTTGTATCGTGTCACATTTTCGTTAAAATATACAGTTTCAATGCTAGGATTAATTTAAGATTTGTATGGAAATCTTTGAGGCACTGTAACTTTAAAACTGTACATTTTAAGGAAAATCTGACACGATACAAGCATAGAGATTTGTTTCTAGATTGTTTCTACAAAATTTTATTGAGTTTAATCGGTTATTATTGAAAATATCACCAGACTGTGTATGGAGCGCGCCAACAGTAATATACCCTTAACGGCCTGATCATCCCCTTAAAAAAGTGTCAGCATATTAAGAAGAACCCTGCATTTATACCCAGGATATAACAACGAAGAAGCCAGAGCGACCTAACTTCACGCAATCAGCGGAGCGCTTCGTCGTAACTGCTGCCAGTCGAGCCCGCGAGTGCTACTTCCACTTCACTACCGCCACGGACACAGAAAACGTGCGAACTGTGTTCAGAGACGTACACCAGATCATACTCACTCATATACTCACTAATATCGGTCTTTATTGAGCGGAGATTAATAATAAATGAAGAAATAAAGTAATATTGAGTGGAGGACTAATAAAGAAATATTAATTTTTTATAAGATCCCTACCTACACTACACTACCACGACGGACACACAGACTGTGTTCAAAGACGTACACCAGATCATACTCACTCATATACTTACTAATATTGACCTTTATTGAGTGGAGGACAAATAAAGATATATACACGCTTTTATAAGATTCCTACCTACACTTAACTACCACGACGGACACACAGACTGTGTTCAAAGACGTACACCAGATCATACTCACTCATTTTCTTACTAATATTGGACTTTATTGAGCGGAGATTAATAATGAATCAAGAAATAAAGTAATATTGAGTGGAGGACTAATAAAGAAATATTAATTTTTTATAAGATCCCTACCTACACTACACTACCACGACGGACACACAGACTGTGTTCAAAGACGTACACCAGATCATACTCACTCATTTTCTTACTAATATTGGACTTTATTGAGTGGAGGACAAATAAAGATATATACAAGCTTTTATAAGATTCCTACCTACACTTCACTACCACGACGGACACACAGACTGTGTTCAAAGACGTACACCAGATCATACTCACTCATTTATTTACTAATATTGGCCTTTATTGAGCGGAGATTAATAATAAATCAAGAAATAAACAAGCTTTTATAAGATACCTACACTTCACTACCGCCACGGACACGAAGAACGTACGAACTGTGTTCAGAGACATACACCAGATCATACTCACTCATATACTCACTAATATTGGTCTTTATTGAGTGGGAGAACAATAATAAATAGAGAAATAAACTATTATTGGCCTTTATTGAGTGGAGAGCAAATAAAGATATACCTACAGGGTGTTAGGGTAAACAGTTGCATTACTCTAAGGGGTGATTCTACCCATGATACTGAACAACTTTCCCAAAAAAACTATAGGAAATTCGAGAAAAAAAATGACGAATTTTCACACAAACGTTCGATCAGCTGATTGCATTTAGTATGGAAAGTCCGAAAATATTTTTGCGAATTTCCTATAGGTTTCTTAGGCAAAGTTGTTCAGCAAAATGGGTACAATCGTCCCTTAAAGTAATGCAACTGTTTACCCTAACACCCTGTATACAAGCTTTTATAAGATTCCTACCTACACTTCACTACCAAGACGGACACTCATACTGTGTTCACAGACGTACACCAGATCATACTCACTCATATACTTACTAATATGGGTCTTTGTTGAGCGGAGATTAATAATAAATGAAGAAATAAAGTAATATTGGTCTTTATTGAGTGGAGGACTAATAAATATATATTACTTTTATAAGATCCCTACCTACACTTCACTACCACGACGGACACACAGACTGTGTTCAAAGACGTACACCAGATTATACTCACTCATTTTCTTACTAATATTGGCCTTTATTGAGTGGAGGACAAATAAAGATATATACAAGCTTTTATAAGATTCCTACCTACATTTCACTATCGCCACGGACACTCATACTGTGTTCACAGACGCACACCAGATCATACTCTCTCATATACTTACTAATATTGGTCCTTATTGAGTGGGGGAACAATAATAAATAGAGAAATAAACTAATATTGGCCTTTATTGAGTGGAGGACAAATAAAGATATATACAAGCTTTTATAAGATTCCTACCTACATTTCACTACCGCCACGGACACACATACTGTGTTCACAGATGTACACCAGAACATACCTGCTCATATGCTAACTAATATTGGTATTTATTGAGTGGAGAGCAAATAAAGATATAAAACAAGCTTTTCTAAAATGATTTAGAAGAGGCTGATTTTGTTGTTGCGCTGACAGGTCTGCTCCCATAGAAAATATTGTCCAGTTTGATGGGTTGTGGGTATGTGTTTTAAAGGTTAATAATGATACTTTTCCTTACATGTAAATTTTGGAGCAATTGCACTTATAAATATCACAGATCTAGAAGGCAGGCTAGCAGGCAGAAGTTGGTATGAAGAGAAGAACGGAATCGTGATTCTTATAAGAGCAATTGCTCCATAGTTGCATTTACCTTACCTCGACTTACCAATAACTTATTAGTTATGACCAATAGGAAATTAAATATTCTTAAAACTACAAAATACTTATAAGTACCTACTTATATTAAAGTTAATTTCCGTACCTATTTTCTTAGAAAAAAGTATATGACTATCTACCTATAGAATGAGCCTAACGCTTTTACCGTATTTTAAAACAAAACGGGTAACTTTCTTAGGTTGGCGTGGTGAGGCGTCATCTCAGAGGAAGGATCTCCATAGAGCCCGCATAAATTTACGATTGTAGTTAGTCTCTTTTGTCTTATGACGTACCTTTAATAGTAGAAGGAGATGGAACTATAGATATTTGTTTATGCGGCTGTCCACTTTTTTTTGAGCTAGTGTGTGTGAAAAGTGACCGTAAACATAAGGCCATATGTCACTTGGTGCCTTTTGTCCATACTACTTGACACCACACACTCAAACCTAAACGTCAAAAAAAGTGGACACTTTACAATTGGTATGGCTCACTCTATTAGGTATAATCTCTTTGGGCGTCATGCAAATTATGTCTGTGTGCGTGTCTATGGATAGGGTTTAGAGGCCAGAATTGTTTGAAATTTTGTTCGACGCTTTCTTAGCTTCGACTGTCAATCTTGACATATTACTTATCAAAGTAAAAAGTTTCCAATAAGAAATTAAATATTCTTAACTAAAAAACTTGTAAGTACCTACTTGTAGTTAAAGTTCTTTTTACACTTACCTACCAATTTAAATTGTGTAAACTTTAATTTAACTATTACCTTAGTAAAAATTAGGTATTTGATATTATTTTTCTATCTAAGGGACCTGTTGCCAGCAACCAACCGAGAAAGAAACGAAGGTAACCTTCTGGGGAAATATAGCTAGGAGTTTTTTTTTTCATTTCAGCTATACTTCACTTTAAATAAGGACGAAACGATTTTCCGATTCCTATATAGCATTGTGGCTAATTCTGATTTGCAAATATAATTTATTTATCAGAAAGATTTACTATCCAACATATCTTGGACGTTACTAAAGCTGTTCTAAGAATAAGCGAGAGAAAGTTTCAAATCTCTGTTTCTGTAATTCAAAATAGCTTTAAAATTTCATTGCTATTTGAAATGGAGTATAGTATTGGAACAGGAAATGGGAAAGGAGATACTAGGTAGTGGAATAAAAACACATCATCGGATAGTTTTGAAGTATCGATACGATTACGATACGCCAACAAAATAGATGATTGTCAAAGTAAACGCAGAAACAAAAAAATTGCGGTCCTTAAAAGGACCTTGTCAATTTTTTTCAAAAACACCTCGACTCGTCGTTAGCTACTCAAAAACTACGCGATATTAACCGCCAAAGCCGTACAGCGTACGACCCTGTCTCTTCAATGCGTACACCACATCCATGGCCGTTACAGTCTTCCTTTTCGCATGCTCCGTATACGTTACAGCATCACGGATAACATTTTCTAGGAAAACTTTAAGCACTCCTCTAGTTTCTTCGTAAATTAGGCCGGAAATTCTTTTAACTCCGCCTCTGCGCGCCAATCTTCTTATCGCTGGCTTGGTGATGCCTTGAATATTGTCGCGCAGTACTTTTCTATGACGTTTGGCGCCACCTTTTCCGAGGCCCTTCCCGCCTTTTCCGCGACCTGTCATTTTTTTTTTCTTAAAAGGTGGTTTGTAGTACAGAGATCGAACAACGAGTGAAGTTTGTAAATTTTGTGCTCCTTTTATATCGTTTCGATTGTTGACGATGTTTGGGAATTCGTTTTTTGGAGGTAGAATTAATTTTAATGAATTAATATCTAGGAATATTTATTAACACTTTGTCAACAAATTAGATCACATTTACTTGATCTAAAACATTACCTAGTTCAAGTAAATGTGACCTAATTTGTAGACAAAGTACGTTTTTTGACTTATACTTTACCTACCAGTAGCGTAGCGAGGGGGGAGCAGAAGGGGCAAATGCCCCGGGTGCTTTGACTATTTATATGTGGTAATTCTACTAACAAACATTTCTGCCACTTTTTGCGGGGGGCGAGGTAACATGAAATCCGCAACTTTGGATTTTATTCCCCATAACTTTAGATTCTAATTTTGAATGTCAAAAATCATGTAAAGTAGTCCCGTGTGAACCCCAAACGTTCTAAGTTCGAAGTTATTATTTCGCAATTATAGGCTGTCTCGTTTAGTGATAAGGTGTAAAATTGAATATAAATGCACAAGATCAATTGTGATTATACCGTGGCAGAGGGGAAATGCTACCGCAAGGCTAGTCCTTATAATAATTAGTTAAAGCCCGGACGGCACTTTACTAGGGGCGACCAATTCGGGAAAAATATATATTGATTGAGCTCTGTCTATAACTAATTCGTAGAGCAGAAAAAGTCGAAGTTTCTATTTTAGTTACTGCGCCTACACATCATCCTAAAGAGTTCTGACCACCGCTAATCTTAAAGACGTGGTGCTAAAAATTTCGAGCTTGCTTCGCTCCATCCATAGCTTTTACTTCGGTTGCTTTGCACATATTTTGTACGTAAAAAGCTCTGGCTTTAACCGATTCGTATTGAGGAGAATAATTCGTTAGGTACCTACCGCTGTCTAGAAACTATCTAGTTCACCCTAATACCAAATCCATTCTGCATGGCTAAATTTGCAATAGGTCGCAAATCTAAACTGAATCTGCACTGAACGTCAATGTTTTTAAATTAACGCGATCGCTCATATCACTTAAGGGAATGTAATTCGGAGCGCGCTCAATACAAATGAAGTCTGGTTATATTTTTGATACTAACCCCCTAAATCCCCTAGATCACCATATTTTAGGCTAAGTTAGTTACAAGTCCTTAATATTGTTCATTTATTTTTAATGTAAGTACCTTTATTTGTTTTATGTTACTATACTTCGTTCCAATTAAGGACGACGATATTTTCCAATTCCTATTTCGCTTTCTGGCCAATTCCGATTACCAAATGTAATTAATTTATTGAATACCTACCACAAAAACATAAAAAAACTGAATTTAAAATGATGATGATTTTGATTTGAATTTGTTTTGAATTTGTATTATTTTTGTTTATTTATTTGTATTTTTTTAGGATAGGATAGGATATAGTAGTGAGCATATGCTTATTAATTTATCGGATACATATACCTTCTATCCGACATATCTCGGACGTTACTAAAGCTGTTTTGTGAATAAGTGAGAGGAAGTGTTTCAAATCTCTGTTTCTGTAATGCAAAATAGCCTTAAAATTTCGCTGCTATTTTGAATGGAGTATAGTTAATATTATTAAATGAGTGGATCTCTATGTTTGTATGAAGTCCGATTTTCGTTAAATGTATAGTTTTAAAGTTACAGTGCCTCAAAGATTTCCATACAAATCTTAAATTAATCCAAGCACTAAAACTGTATATTTTAACGAAAATCTGATTCCATACAAACATGGAGATTAGTTTCTAGATTGTTTCTGAAAAATTTCATTGACTTTAATTGGTTAGTATTGAAAATATCACCAGACTTCGTTTGTATGCAGTGCGCATTTACGCATTCGGATCTCTTAATCGCCTCTCACGACTTACGATACACACAGTAATAAAAAATCCTCTTTTCGACTTGAATTTGTGACTCTGGTAAACATTTCTAATTTGTTAAAAGTATTGGTTCTACACGATCTTTGTCTCGTCCTGACCCCCACTAATTGAGACAGTCAAAAAATCTCCTAATACCCCTCAAAACTGTCACAACGAACTATCAATTCAAGAAAAGCAAAAAAAATGGCGCCACCAAAAGTACCGAAGAAGGCTTTAAAATCAATGGAAAAACCAATAGAAAAACCCATATCAAAATCGAAGAAAATGAAGAAGAAAAACTATCAGAACTTCTCAATTTACGTCTACAAGCTACTCAGAAGCGTGTCTCAAGACAAAATTGGTATCACAAGGAAATCTATGTTGATAATGAACAACTTCGTCTATGACATGCTTGAGAAGATAGCTTCGGAGGCTGGAAAACTAGTATCCCATTCAAAAAAGAATACTTTAAGTAGCAGGGAAGTGCAAACGGCAGTCAGGCTTCTTATACCAGGGGAGCTGGCGAAACACGCAAACATGGACGCCTTAAAAGCTATAACTATGTACCATAATAGCCAGGACAAAGATAAATAAATATGACAATTAAAATATAAGTTATTGTAAATAAATGAATGATTATAATTTGAGATTAGAACAAGGCCCTTTTGAGGGCCGAAGATCTTTTTGTTTCTAACGATTTGACTATGACAATCTATCTAGGTACATACAACGTGTTAATGAATTAACGCAAAACTAGAAAGTAGTTTGTTTAGAATCGAGAGCAGAATCGAATTATCATGTTTTCAACATAGGTATTTTTTTTCAAAATATTATTTAATCTGTTCGTAAAATTTAAAATTTACTGAAATCGATCTCAACTCACCGCTCGGGCACACTCACCCTACTTACTACCAAAACAAGATTCTTAAAATGTATCCACGAGCACGCTAGCGCTTTCATTCATTGCTGAAATGATGACAAATCATTTTTGCCTGAAAACTTAAAATGCGAATAACTTAAATTTTAACCATAAAAATAATGAAATAATTGTTTCAATCGAATTATTTTGTTATAAATCAGTTGGGGTGTATGAGGTTTTGCGCTTATTCATTAACACGTTGTATAGGGTACTTCTTAATATGCTGACACTTTTTTAAGGGGATGATCAGATCATAATACTGAACAACTTTCTCTATGGGAGCAACATCGAAATCGCGCAAAAATCAGCTGTCCCATACATTTGGCTCGAGTAGGTCGCAATTTTGTAAGGAACAGCTGATTTTCTTTTCGCGATTTCGATGTTGGTCCTATAAAGAAAGTTGTTCAGTTTGATGATCTGACCATCTCCTTAAAAAACTGTCAGCATATTAAGAAGGACCCTATAGATCTACAGAATGTAACTGACAGCTGATTTTTTTCGGGTTTCCTGAGGGAGGCTCCATAGTGAAAGATGTTCAGTTTGATGGTCTGAGTTCACCGTTTCAGTATTTGCTAGTCTGTCACTTACACCCTGCATATCTATCTATCTACAAGTGTAACAAAACACTCTTATTGTATTTAAGGAATTCATCCATTTGATCTTGAAACTTAAATTGCTAAATGTGAACATTGCTACAACTACATTCTTAAACAGAAAGTTGGTAGTTGTAGCTACCACATCGAAAGGGATTACGTTTGTAAGTTTATGTATGTACACACGGCGACACATCATGCTACGCAAAAACAAATTAAGCTGGCCGTGCGACGTTATACATTATTCACCCTACGCGCGACCAGCTTATATTGGTTTTGCGTAGCTTGCTGTGTCGCCGTGTGTACCTATGTATAGGGTCCTTAATATGCTGACACTTTTTTAAGGGGATGATCAGACCGTCAAACTGAACTACTTTCTCTATGGGACCAATATCGAAACAAATTTAGCTGTCCCATACATTTGGCTCGAGCAAGTTTGCAATTTTGTATGGAACAGATGATTTTTTTTCGCGATTTCGATGTTGGTTCCGTAGAGAAAGTTGTTATGTTTGATAGATTTTGCGGAGCGGTCCTTCTTAAATGCTGACACTTTTTTAAGGGGATGATCAGACCGTCAAACTGAATACTTTATGGGACCAACATTGAAATCGCAGAAAAAATATTTTGCTGTAAATTTTGGCTCGAGTAGGTTTGCAGTTTAGTATGGAAAATCTGATGTTTTTTTTCGCGATTGGATATTGGTCCAATAGTGAAAGTTGTTCAGTTTGATAGCCTACACCACCCCCTTAAATGTTTAGTTGTATTTTTGTAACACCTTGTATACAACGTGTTAATGAATAAGCGCAAAACCTCATACACCCCAACTGATTTATAACAAAATAATTCGATGGAAACAATAATTTCATTATTTTGATAGTTAACATTTTAAGTTTTGAGGCAAAAATGATTTGTTATCATTTCAGCAATAAATGAAAGCGCTAACGTGCTCATGGATACATTTTAAGAATCTTGTTTTGGTAGTAAGTAGCGTGAGAGTGCCCGAGCGGTGGGTTGAGATCGAGTTCAGTAAATTTTAAGTTTTACAAACAGATTATTTAATATTTTGAAAAAAAAATACCTATGTTGAAAACATGATAATTCGATTCTGCTCTCGATTGTAAACAAACTACTTTCTAGTTTTGCGTTAATTCATTAACACGTTGTATTTGACTACCTGTACGTCCGGTTTACGTCACCCCCGTGTCAATAAAGTCGTGAATTTTTTATTCTTATTTTCAATTGAAATAAAACTATGAGTTTTGCTAAAACTACATTATTCAGTCTGATTCTTTTGTTGCTTATGTTGTGATGTAAATAAATTGTAATTATTTTGATTGATTGACTATACTCCATTCAAAATAGCAACGAAATTTTAAGGCTATTTTGCATTACAGAAACAGATTTGAAACACTTCCTCTCACTTATTCTTAGAACAGCTTTGGTAACGTTCAAGATATGACGGAAAGAATATCTTTCTGATAAATAAAATTTATATTCGCTAATCAGAATTGGCCAGAAAGCTAAATAGGAATCGGAAAATATTTTCGTCCTTATTTGGAATGAAGTATGGACATTATGTTATTGTTTTAAATGGATGATCAGACCATCAAACTGAACAATTTATCTTAGTTAAAAGCTACCCTCTTATCCATGGAGTATTTGCCATCTCGTGTCTCTTTTCTGCATCGTACTTTCACTTCCTGATATGAAACTACCCTCAAAAGTTCTTAATCTACCAATTTCAATACGAAAAACGAAATGGTGGGGGCATCAAGAAATCTATAAAAGCAGTCTCGAACAACACTCGTTTCGTCTTCCCACACAAAATCCCAAAACGGACAACTCGAAAAATGGCGCGAACCAAGCAGACCGCTCGAAAATCTACTGGCGGGAAAGCGCCAAGGAAGCAACTAGCAACAAAAGCCGCTCGCAAAAGCGCTCCAGCCACCGGCGGTGTCAAAAAACCTCACAGATACCGTCCTGGCACCGTAGCTTTGCGAGAAATTCGTCGTTATCAAAAAAGCACAGAACTTCTCATCAGAAAACTGCCTTTCCAGCGTTTGGTGCGAGAAATAGCTCAAGATTTCAAGACGGATTTGAGGTTTCAGAGCTCAGCTGTTATGGCGCTGCAAGAAGCTTCTGAAGCGTATTTAGTTGGACTATTTGAAGACACGAACCTTTGTGCTATTCATGCGAAGAGAGTGACCATAATGCCAAAAGATATCCAACTTGCTAGAAGAGTGAGAGGCGAGAGAGCGTGATTCATGCCATTTTTTGACGCAATTGTAAAGTTTAATTTCATATTTAAGTATTATAATCAATTAGATTTAGAACAAAGCCCTTTTCAGGGCTGCATTTCGATCTATGTTTCTGGTTACGAATAACTATGACAATTGAAAATCTTAATCTCAATTAAAACTGGAGTGCGAATTTTGAATCTCATTCGTCGAGCTCAGCAGTTGAAAATGTCAAAATTACTATAGAAATATGCATCTTTCTACTGCTGATTTGACTTTTAAAAATCGCACTCCGGAAGTATGATTTTTAAAGTCAAATCAGCAGTAGAAAGATGCATATTATCTCCATAGTAATTTTGACATTTTCAACTGCTGAGTTCAACGAATGAGATTCAAAAATCGCACTCATGAAGATTGAAGTCCCTTATTTAATTTTACACTTGCGTTTCTTTTTTAAAATTCTTCTGTAGAATCCCAATGCATGGCAAAGGCCACCTCTCATGAATAAGGGTGAGAGGGAGTGGGCTATACTCCACCACGCGGGCCCTGTGCGTTTTGGTGGAGGCAAGTTAGTGGTCAACTTGCTGTCAAAGAATTTTCAAGCCGCCTTAATAGGCCTCTGGATTAACGAATAGTTACAACGCGATCTGACATAACTATCCGAGACCGAGACCTCCGAAGCACGGAGACGCTCGAGACGAAATACCACTAAACGGGCACCCATCCAAAGACTGACCGGACGTGACGTTGCTTAACTTTGGTGATCGTTTCCAATACCGAAGCTCCACTACGCCAACGAGCGCTTCATCATATTAACTGACTTTATTGATTACCTACAATAAAAATACATAGACGATTTTATAGGTAGCTACTTATAACAATTTAATTAGATTTATTGTCAACTTGAGCCAAAGAAACTAATAGAACTGCAGTCCTAAAAAGGACTTTGTCATTCTGGTCATTACTAGACCATCGTTTCTTCTTCACTTCACAACATTCTTCATTCTTGACTACTCTTCATAGTTTTTTTCGGAAGCAACTGAGGCTGTATGGACGGTATCACTCCGCCCTGTGATATCGTAACACCGGTGAGCATTCTATTGAGTTCATCATCGTGTCTGATTGCGAATAAAATGTGTCTTGGATACACTCTAGTTTTCTTATTGTCTGAAGCGGCTTTAGAAGATAATTCCAAGATTTCTGCGCAAAGGTATTCAATGGCGGCTGTAAGATAAACAGCTGCGCCATTGCCGATTCTTGGCGCGAAATTTCCTTTTCGCAAATATCGGTGGACTCGTCCAACTGGAAATAGAAGGCCGGCCCTCGTCGATTTTGACTTATTCTTCTTAACTTTGTTCGAAGACATGTTTGTTTGTGTTCTGTTGCGAAATATAAAGACAGGTGAATTTTTTTTGTTTTGATAGGTTATTTGGATTTTTTGAGGTGCGCAACTTATGGGTGGTTGAGCGAGTCTAAGGCCGAGATTCAGAGACGATTTTTTAGTCTGATTTTGAGCTAAATAGGGGGAAAATGTATGGATTTTGACATACGGGAGTTCGAATTATGACTTAAAAATCGTCTCTGAATCGTCCTAAAAGATTCATTTGAAATCTTTTGGATTCTTATTATTTTCATCTAGATTGTTTTTGATTCTACCCACATAATTATTTAGACTTGGTGCCTCTAATTTTGGCCGATGGGGCCGAAGAGTTCTCAAGTAGCGACCGCATACCTACCGGAAAGCGCAGTGTGGGTAGGCAGTGAGCTCCCACAAGGTGGACGGACGACCTGGTGAAGGTGGCGGGGACCCGTTGGACGAGGGCAGCGCAGGACTGGTCGTTATGGCGGTCCTTGGGGCAGGCCTAAGTCCAGCAGTGGACGTCCATCGGCTGAGATGATGATGATCTCTGATGAGTTTTGCAATGGATTTTATTCCTTTTTAGGTTTTTATGAAGTGATGATGATGATGTCATTGTACCAAGTCAAGGTCAAAATGGTAGATATTTTTTCATATCTTCGACGTAACGTTGTAATGTCAATAATAATGCGGGCACTCACCGTGCTCCCCTGCGCGTACGACGGCAGGGGTAGCGAACATTTTATTCGTATTCCGTTTTATAAACTTATCTCTTTCTGCCCTCCAAAACTGCCCCTCAATATAAACATTAAGCTTTTTTGATTTTATTTTTGTCATTGGACCGTTAATTGCTATACGAGTAACTGTACCAAGTTTCAGCTTCCTGTGTCTTACGGTCTCCGAGAAAAATGCCTGTGACAGACGGACGGACGGACACCGAGGTGATTCCATAAGTGTTCCGTTTTGCTAATTTTGGTCCGGAACACTAAAACTTAAATAATATACTTTTATAGAACATCTATACTTCATTCCAAATAAGGACGATGAGATTTTCCGATTCCTATTTAGCTTTCTGGTTAATTCTGAATACCAAATGTAATTGTTTTATTGGATACATATACTATCCGACATATCTTGGATGCTACTAAAACTGTTCTAAGAATAAGTGAGAGGAAGTGTTTCATATCTCTGTTTCTGTAATGCAAAATAGCCTTAAAATTTCGTTGCTATTTTGAATGGAGTATCGAGTATAGCATGATTTTTCTACACGCGCGCGACGCGCCTTCGCTGCGTCGAAAAAAACCTGTTCCCTCGCTTTTCGGAGAGCGAAAGCTGCGCTTGCCGCGACATGTAGTATTGAAAAAAGCCGAATCGCGCGCAAGTAGAGAAATCATACTAGACCTGCTAAGGTGATCCACCCAACTAGCTCAAAAGTGTTAAGAAAAAGCTATACAAGGTGTAACAAAACATCCTAGTGATATTAAAAGGGTGGTTTAGGCCAAACTGAACAAAAGTTTCACTATCTATGGAGACAAAAAGAGTCAGCAGTCCCATACATTTGAGTCGAGTAGATACTGGAGTTTTGTATGAAATAGCAGATTTTTTGAATCCCACACCGTTAACTATTACTAGAATGTTTTTTTATAAAAATACGCAGCCAATTTTTTTTTTATAATAAAAACGCTTACATTACAAACACATACGTTCATTGTAATGATCGTCAATTGTACCCTTGTGTTCTTTTTATTCTGTTCTGAATATTTATGTTATGTTATGCCATACATAAATTCAATCGTTATGCAAGTGTGTGCCAACAGTCGCCGACTTGAAAGTCCTTATAAATCACTCTTAAAGTCTTAAGAGGATATAATTCGGAGCGCGCTCCATACAAACGTACTCTGGTGATATTTTCAATACTAACCAATTAAACTCAATGCAATTTTTCAGAATCAATCTACAAACAAATTTCTATGCTTGTATCGAGTCAGATTTTCGTTAAAATGTATAGTTTTAAAGTTACAGTGCCTTAAAAATTTCCATACAAATTTTAAATTAATCCTAGCATTGAAACTGTATATGTATTTTAACGAAAATCTGACTCCATACAAGCATAGATATTTGTTTCAAGATTGTTTCAGCAAAATTTCATTGACTTTAATTGGTTAGTATTGAAAATATCACCATACTACGTTTGTATGGAGCGCGCTCCGAATTATATCCTCTTAAAGGTGCCCGACCCCTGCCCGCAGCTGCCTCAAGCCAGCTGTTTGCGACCGTTACGCGCGGTGAGCTTGCGCACGTGCCATGCCCGTTTGAATTTAGAATTATTATTTTGTATGCGGAGAGAAGTGAATGATTTGGCGGGTTTTCGGAGAAGAGCTATTGTTTTTGAGAGACGTATAGTAGGTATATCTAAGGGTATATTACTGTTGGTGCGCTCCATACAAACGAAGTCTGGTTATATTTTCAATACAAACCACTTAAAGTCAGTGAATTTTGTCAGAAACAATCTAGAAAGTAATAGAGATTACTTTTGCTTGTATTGGATCAGATTTTCGTTAAAATGTGTAGTTTTAAAGTTACAGTGCCTCAAAGATTTCCATACAAATCTTAGATTAATCCTAGCATTAAAACTGTATATTTTAACGAAAATCTGACTCCATACAAGCATAGATATTTGTATCAAGATTGTTTCAGCAAAATTTCATTGAGTTTAATTGGTTAGTAATGAAAATATCGCCATAGTACGTTTGTATGGAGCGCGCTCCGAATTATATCCCCTTAATAGATACGAGCTTTTACTCGCGTATGCACCAATTATATACCTACTTACCTACCAGATTTTAAGTCAATTCATAAGATTTCAAGCAAAAAAAGTTTCATCGAAATCAGTTCAGTAGTTGTTGCGTTATGCTCGAACAAACAGACAAACGGACAGATAAGATATCCTAAAATTGGTGTTTTGTAGTCAGGAACACCTAAAAACCGTATCGTAATCTTTTTTTTGTAAATATCTTCAATGTACAGACAGATTTCTTTTACAGTTTTATTAATAGTTTAGATTAGATTTATGTTAGGCCACCCTACACTAGAAACTTTTCACAATAACGTCGTACATTAAATTATAAATTATCTAACACTCAGTTGCAGAAACGCTCATTAAAGTCAATCCTCCATTAAATATCTTGCCGTCACTTTTTGTCTTGTTGACGTAGTAAAAGCTAGCAAGAGATTTAATGGAGGATTAACTTTAATGAATGTATCTGCACTGACCGTAAATATATTAACGTCATTACGCTTCTGAAATTATGCCTTTGACACACAATAAGACTGCAAAAGAAACCTTATCGCTTAGTCGCCTCATACGATATCAAAGAAACGTTGAGGTCCGTTCTAAGCCAAGCTGTGACTCGTTAAACATGTTCAATTCAGCGTACAAGAGTAAAGAAGACAGAAACAAGTTAACGTGAAACAACAACATAACATAAGCAGCTGCTAACTTTGGCAGGTGTGGAAAAAATGGCGTATAAAAATGTTATAAGAATGTATAGGTAGGTAGACACATAATGCTGACGCGTATGTCCCAAACTCAGAAAAACTTCTGTCCCATCTCTATTTCAAAAAATCTATCCTACCAACCAGATTCAACTCGGGATATGATGTGAAAGGTGAGCCTGTGAGGAAATGTGCGGAAGAGAGGTAAATCATATCGTTAGGATCTCTCGACAAATCTAGGAAAAATAAGGTTTGAGATTGCATTAGAGACACTTTAGTAAATTGTGTTTGAAATAATATTACTGTTAGTTTATAACACTTTTGTCGAGATTTCGTGGTTATATAGGCTCAGGAACCTGAGAAATACCTTAAAATCGATATTAATGTAAAAATGGCAAGCTTATTTCTAAATATATTTCGACCAGCATACCAGCAATAGAGACAGTTAATTATCAAAAGGCAAATTTAATGTGTAAAACAAACAGTAAATAATTTAGTTTTTAGGTTATAATTTTTGAAGACTTACAAAATATTAAATATCTACCCAAATTAACGATATTAACCGTGGATTATTATTGTTATAAGTAAAACGTATTGAACGAAACCATCCTGTACAAAATCACCAGTTTTCCATTTTTTGTTCATACCTAAATTTAATGTTTTGTAAATGTCTTAATTATTCAATAATACAACATAAAAAATCGAAAGAATTATCATATATTAAGATATATGTATCTACTACATTCCAAATTTTCACCAAAAGTGCAGTTAATGCAACCTACTCCATACAAAAATCCGTAGATTTCCCCGACTAAAAGGAGTAAGTGGTCTTGAATTTAAAATGCCTTCAATTTGCACCAATACGGTGTACAGTTCCTCATAGGTTAATACTGTTGTAGCAATTACACGTTTTAAATGATGTTTTATACTTTTAATGCCAGCCTCCCACAGGCCTCCAAATACAGGGGAGTATGAAGGTATGAAATGAAATGAGATTCTCTCAAAGTTACAGTAATTAAAGTCCGGCCGCTGAAAGATTGCGTTTGACAGTTACCATAAAATTGTAAAAAACTGAATGAAAACTATAAATGCCGATCATTATTTAGTAGCTTTTTGAACTTAAAAAAGCCGTGGTGGTCTAGTGGCGAGTAACCTTGCCTGCCGTTCAGGAGGCGATGGTTCGATCCCCGTCCAGACCGACTCGTACCAATGAGTTTTTCGGAATTTATGTACGATTTGTAACACCACTGGCTTTTCGGTGAAGGAAAACATCGTGAGGAAACCTGCATGCTTCAATTTCGAGGCATGTATTGTACCCACTGTCCATTACAAGTGGCGACGGGCTCACCCCCCGTCACACTGGAGACATTGGACAGAGTTTCGGTACTACTGGTGAAACGTGGATGTTCTGAGGTTTCAGAATATCTCTGACTACCCCCTCGGGGAATATAGTCGTGAGCATATGCATGCATGCATGCATTGAACTTAAAAGGGCAGCTAGTGCCCTGTGTACTAGAGTGAGCACAGGTAAACAATATTTTCATTCAGTTTTTTACAATTTTATGGTAACTGTCAAACGCAATCTTTCAGCGGCCGGACTTAAGTGACTGCATTTTGACGCTCTGTGGAAGACTGCATTTCATACAGCTCTTTTAATACATTATTAGCACCTCGGTAATACGCACCATTATCACAATATACCTTAGTTGGTTTGTTTCTACGAGCAATAAACCTTTTAAAACAAGACTAATCTATCATGTAAAATCTGCAAAAATCATGAACATTAAAATAACGTATAGGGAATTAACGCAAAACTAGAAAGTAGTTTGTTTAGAATCGAGAGCAGAATCGAATTATCAAGGTTTCAACATAGGTTACGCTTTTCAAAATATTAAATAATTTGTTCGTATAATTTAAAAATTTTTGAACTCAATGCCAACCGCACAGGCACACTCACCCTACTTACTACCAAAACATGATTCTTAAAATGTATCTATGATAGATCCATGAGCATGCTAGGTCTGTCATTCATTGCTGAAATGATAACAAATAATTTTTGCATGAAAATTTAAAATGCGAATAACTTTCAATTTTAAATAATAAAATAATGAAATTATAGTTTCAATGTAATTATTTCATTATAAATCAGTTGGAGTGTATGAGGTGTTGCGCTTATTCATTAACACGTTGTATAGGGTCCTTCGACCCTATTTTAAGGGGATGATCAGACCATCAAACTGAACAACTTTCTCTACGGAACCAACATCGAAATCGCGAAAAAAAAAATACGATTTCGATGTTGGTTCCGTAGAGAAAGTTGTTCAGTTTGATGGTCTGATCATCCCCTTAAAAAAGTGTCAGCATATTAAGAAGGACCATGTATAGCTTTCTGGCCAAGTCTGATTAGCAATAGTTATTTGTTATACAAGAGTGCAAAGTTGCTTTTTAACCGCGTGCTCAATTTTGATGACCGAGCAAACAATCTAGAAACAAATCTCTATGCTTGTATCTTGCTCCATACAAACGAAGTCTGGTTATATTTTCAATACAAACAAATGACGGTCAGTGTTTTTGTCAAAAACAATCTAGAAAGTAATAGAGATTACTTTTGCTTGTATTGGATCAGATTTTCGTTAAAAAGTGTAGTTTTAAAGTTACAGTGCCTCAAAGATTTCCATATAAATCTAAAATTAATTCTAGCTTTGAAACTGTATATTTTAACGAAAATCGGACACGTTACAAGCATAGAGATTTGTTTCTAGATTGTTTCGGCAAAATGTCATTGACTTTAAGATAAGATAAATATTCTTTATTTGCACACCAAGAATAGAAAAATACAATTTAAAACAAGAATAAGAAGGGTACAAAGGGCGCTCTTATCACTAAAAGCGGTTTCTTCCAGACAACCATTGGATGGAAGAACTACTGACTACTAACTGACTTTAATTGGTTAGTATTGAAAATATCACCAGACTTCGTTTTTATGCAGCGCGCATTCGGAATAAACTTCTCTTAACTAGTCCTCGAATAACGAAGAATTTCAAAGACAGAACCTCTCAAAATTATTAATAGTTGAACCCTAAATATGTCACCCCTCTATGAAAATGCCGCCCTTTCGTTTCCACTATGTTCATTCAATAATTACACAATGCAAACTTGCTATTATTGATAAATTTATCTAATTTAACCCTTAGACCGACGATATAAAGTCACTTACACAAACATCGACATACGCCCTTTAATAATGTTTTTCCTTATTTAGGGCTTAAGCGAATAACTGCCTTACGGAATACACGTTAAAGACCAACATTGTAAAATAGTGTATTTTGAATTTGGAATTCGAACAGCGCGTGCTGTCTGCAGGGGTGCGCGCGCGCCGTTTCCGATCCCGGTTTTTTTGAAAAAAGAATTCCTTTTACGACAGTTGACGGTTGACCGTTGAACGGAAAAGACGAAACAGACAATTTTATTTCTTAAATTTTAAATAATAATTTAATTTAGTTTATTTTATAGTTTTAAGTGAACCTTTTTTAAAAATGATTTGTGTTTTGGGAATGTTATCGAATAACGGCCAAATTAGAAGTGTAAACAAAGTGTGACTTATAAATTACTCTGTGATTCAAGAAACTTTACACAACCAACGCATTTGAGACAAAAAGAACGATCTAAGTACAGAAGAAGTATAATATTAAATAACCTATTATAATTAAACTTAAGAAAAGCACAAGACCTAAACGGTTACGCTCAAAAGAGCACCCTTAGAGGAATCATGCTCTGCTGAATAAAGTCTTGCACGACGGGGAAACAATACGCTTAAACGACAACAATGGATTCGCCAAAAATTATCTACAAATATTACTCCAACCCAGCCTTCTGCGGACAGAGCGAAGCTACACAAAAATGCAGAATAACACCAGACAGAAGAATGCAGCCGTTAGGCGGGAATTCTCCAAGAAAAACCGTCGAGAACAACAGGATAGTAAGGACTGATATTTCTGATAATCCTTTAAGGATGTCTCCTGCTGGAGCCCTGAGGAGAGATGAGCCACCAGAGTTGCCTCCGAAGCCAAAATATTTATCAAAGAACTTCCATAGACAGGCTTCATTGATTTGCAAACCAACAAGGACAGTTCGATGCCGAACTAGAAGCGAGGATTTAGAAATGGCACAATTTAAACATCAAAAGAAAATCAAATACGATAGGAACGCTGAAAGCGACGATGGGCTTGAAGACAGCCGTTTGAAACACAGATACGAAATCATCAGAGATGATTTCGAAGATTTAATAGACTACTCTCCAACTAAAAAACGTATCGTAGAAGTAGACGCTGACGAAATAGAAGAATACAACGTAGACGCGCCAGATGACAACGAATTGAAAGAAATACCCACTGAAATAGTTAAAACTGTAAATGGAAAAACGCAAAGATATGCAATAGTCCCTATAGATGAGCCTGAACCTCCAAGAAAAGCAACAGTTACCTTTACTTCTCCCATAATGTCAAAGAAGAATTTAATAGCAACGCAGAAGTTACACGAATTACTATCAACGCCGCGGAAATTAAAGAGCTACGCAAGCCAACCGTCTGTAAGAATAACGCCAAACAAATCGCAAGATAGCCCAAGATATTTAACACCAAAGAAATTAGTGTCCAGTACGCCGACAAAAACTGTTACACCATCAAAATCATGTGCAAATTTATCAATCTCGAAAGGAACTACGTCGCCCATTTCGCCGAAAGCTCAACAGAAACTTAACTATGGTTTTCCGGAAGAATTTGAGCGGGCCGATGTTTTTGTTACGAGCTTTCGGGAGAAGAGCAGAGATCGGAGTTTGGAAATGGATAGGCGAGATGTCAGCAGAGAGAGTGGAAGAGATTATGATAGTAAAGTGAGAGGGAGTCAGAGGAAGGATAAAAATACGGCTGTAATTATACCGAGGTAAGTTGATTGGGTTATTTTAATTTCGGAACAGTAGCGTAGCGAGGGGGGCAAATGCTCCGGGCGGCACTTTACTAGGGGCGGCAAATTCTGGAAAAATATAAGATTGAGCTCCGTCTATAACCTCTTCGTAGAGTAGAGAAAAGTCGAGCTCGCTTCGCTCGATCTAAGTTTATGTTTTAGGTATTTGCTGTGTCCTAAAGAGGTATGACCACAGCTGCTACGTGGTGCTAAAATTTCGAGCTTGTTTCACTCGATCCATAGCTTTTACTTAGGTTACTTTGCACATGTTTTGTACGTAAAAAGCTCTAGCTCTTACAGATTCGAATTAAGGAGAAAAGTCGAGCTCGTTTCTCTCACACTTCATTTCAGTTTTTCCATGGATAAACCAAAAGACGTCTGACCACAACCCGAAAAAGTTATTTTTTATATAGGTCTTCTTATAAAGATAACAAAAGATAAGGGGCTGCAAAATCGGTCTGTGCCCCGGGCGGCAGAAACACACGCTACGCCACTGTTTCGGAGCGTATCGTTAATATGAGGGTAACATTAATCTTCATTTGCACAAATACTAGTGAAACGTGGATGTTCTGAGTTTTCAGAATCTCTGACTATCCTCAGAGCATCCACGTTTCACCATTAGTACCGAAACTCTGTCCAGTGTGACGGGGGGTGAGCCCGACGCCAGTTATAATGGGCAGTGGGTACAATACATGCCTTGAAATTGAAGCATGCAGGTTTCCTCACGATGTTTTCCTTCACCGAAAAGCCAGTGGTGTTACAATCGTACATAAATTCAGTCGGCCTGGACGGGGATCGAACTCGATGAACCGCAGAAGCTATTTAAAATCTTGTTCAAAACCACGGATGTTTTATGAAGCTACTAAGGGAAAGTGTTTCTTTTGCGCCTTTACGTGGACTGGTTACGCGTGTAATTCTACTAACAAACATTTCTGCCACTTTTTGCGGGAGACGAGGTAACATGAAATCCGCAACTTTGGATTTTATTCCCCATAACTTTAGATTCTAATTTTGAATGTTAAAAATCATGAAAAGTAGTCTCGTGTGAACCCCAAACGTTCCAAGTTCGAAGTTATTATTTCGCAATTATAGGCTGTCTCGTTTAGTGATAAGGTGTAAAATTGAATGTAAATGCCCAAGATCAATTGTGTTTATACCGTGGCAGAGGGGAAATGCTACCGCAAGGCTAGTCCTTATAATAATTAGTCAATTTCTATTTATCATTAATATCTAGATACTAATCTCCATTGTGGGAATCTAAATTTGAGTACCGGTGAAATGTGGCGACTTTACATAAAATCAGATTTATTTAGTCCAAATTTAACTTTTTTAATGCTGTGCCACTTTTAATTGAATCTGATTTTATGAATGCACGTAACTGATGGCAAAGTCAACGTCCGTTGGTAAAGTCACATTTCACGTAGGTAAGTACAGTAAAAGAAGAACCAAATAGTGAGTCGAGCGAAAACTGAATGCTCAAAAACTTGGTTTTAGTGGTAGTTTAGGACCACCCAGAAAGGGATTACGTTCGTGAGTTAGTAGGTATATGACACGATTGTTTCGAGACCTCCGCTTTTAAATACCTAGTAGACAAATTTGTACATTATGCAATACAACTTGCCCACCAAATAATTTCTACTCTACACGTGTTTCACTCTACCAAGGAGCATCCTCAGGAGTTTGACGTTCGAAACAGAGTTGTTACTCCGCCGAGCGTCCGACACCGTCTCGGTGTCTGACTCCTGAGGATTGCATAACGTAATACAACTTTGTCTACTAGGTATTTAGAAGCGGAGGTCTCGATACAATCGTGTCATATACCTATTAATGGTGCGAGATCCGACAGCAAAATTATGCACCTATTTGTTTGGTGAACGAAATGTGATTTAAGTGAATGTTTATACAGAGGTTCATACAACGCCGCCGGGTTGCTTAACAAAATCTTGCCGCAAGTACCTTTACCATTATGATTTATGGTATCATTTTTTTCCACCTGTCTGTTTGGGAAGTAGTTGCGGTGCCATCTGAACGAGACCGAAGTAAAGAACTGGTAAAACTAGGGTTGCCACTTCTCACGGTACGTTCTGATTCATAAAAACAGTGCTGTGAGCGATTACAGCGCTAACACCCGTTCCATTTGCGTCAGCGCGCCTACAGCGCTGATAGCGATTTACCAATTCGGAACGCTAGATATCGCGCTCACACCGTTCACACCACAACATTCAAATATTCCAATTATTTTCTTCATCACTAATCGTTATTAAACTTTTATTCGTCTTTTTCGCCTCAACGATTTCCATAGAAATCTTAAATTAATCCTAGCATTGAAACTGTATATTTTAACGAAAATCTGACTCCATACAAGCATAGATATTTGTTTCAAGATTGTTTCAGCAAAATTTCATTGAGTTTAATTGGTTAGTATTGAAAATATCACCATAGTACGTTTGTATGGAGCGCGCTCCGAATTATATCCCCTTAAGTCATGGATTTCCGCAAACTGACGCCTGATTCAATTAATTTCGTGAGTTAGGTATACAACGTGTTAATGAATTAACGCAAAACTAGAAAGTAGTTTGTTTAGAATCGAGAGCAGAATCGAATTATCATGTTTTCAACATAGGTAATTTTTTTCAAAATATTAAATAATTTGTTTGTAAAATTTAAAATTTACGGATCTCGATCTCAACCCACCGTTTGGGTACTCTCATCCTACTTACTACCAAAACAAGATTCTTAAAATGTATCCATGAGCACGTTAGCTCTTTCATTCATTGCTGAAATGATAACAAATCATTTTTGCCTCAAAACTTAAAATGCGAATAACTTTAAATTTTAACTATAAATATAATGAAATTTTTGTTTCAATCTAATTATTTTGTTCTAAATCAGTTGGGGTGTATGAGGTTTTGCGCTTATTCATTAACACGTTGTATAGGTACATACATATATCTATTATGAGCATTGCCTTGCTAATGATGATATTAACGCGCAAGTCTGCATTAAACGCATACAACATGCAACATTTTTAAATTGCAAATGCTCTTATTTTAGAACGTGTTTCCGGAATGCTCAATTTTTGTTGCGAATTTATCTAAACTCGCTTTTCACCTCGGTGATTGGTCTACTCTTAATGGAATCCTCTTTAAAATATTTTAGGTCAATTAATGCGTAGGGACTGCTATGAAATTACCATTGTTTTTTTCTACAATCACTTGCGGTCTTTGACTATTTATATGTAGACTGGTTACGCGTGTAATTCTACTAACAAACATTTCTGCCACTTTTTGCGGGGGGCGAGGTAACATGAAATCTGCAACTTTGGATTTTATTCCCCATAACTTTAGATTCTAATTTTGAATGTTAAAAATCATGAAAAGTAGTCTCGTGTGAACCCCAAACGTTCTAAGTTCGAAGTTATTATTTCGCAATTATAGGCTGTCTCGTTTAGTGATAAGGTGTAAAATTGAATGTAAATGCACAAGATCAATTGTGCTTATACCGTGGCAGAGGAAAAATGCTACCGCAAGGCTAGTCCTTATAATAATTAGTCAAAGGAAGTAAAACATACATTTGCTTACATCCCCAAATAGGTGACCGAATTATTTTTTACTTTTTAAATGTTTATTGTTTGCGTTTGAGGTTTTTTTTAAATTTGTGATTTAATAACTTTTTAAGTTAGGTACCTATAGACCGGTGGTCCACAACAACCAACCCTACCTTACACGTTTATTGGACAAATCCATTTTGTAGCTAAAGTAGACTAAAAATAACTTAGAAAAAACTTGGTCGGCCGCGGCGCAGCTTGGCACGTTTTCCGGTATGAGGGAAGAAGTGGACCCTAGAAATACGACATTTTACCTCATCGATTTAAAGAACGGAACTAGTCTGTAGGTCTAGAGACCGATTAGTAAAGCCTAAAAAACTGGTCGGCCTCACCATATCCTGGCACGTTGATGGGTCCGACCGAATACAGGATCCTCTTTAAGGGTATATTACTGTTGGCGCGCTCCATACAAACGAAGTCTGGTGATATTTTCAATACTAACCGATTAAACTCAATGAAATTTTGCACTAACAATCTAGAAACGAATCTCTATGCTTGTATCGTGTCAGATTTTCCTTAAATTGTACAGTTAAAGTTAAAGTGCCTCAAAGATTTCCAAACAAATCTTAAATTAATCCTAGCATTGAAACTGTATATATTGACGAAAATCGGACACGATACAAGCATAGAGATTTGTTCCTAGATTTTATCTGCAAAATGTCATTGAGTTTAATTTGGTTAGTATTGAAAATATCACCAGACTTCGTTTGTATGCAGCGTGCATTTACGCATCTGGAATAAACTTCTCTTAATATGCTGACACTTTTTAAAGGGGAGGATCAGACCATCAAACTGAACAACTTTCTCTATGGGACCAACATCGAAATCACCAAAAAAAATCTGCTGTCCCATAAGAAGGACCCTGTATAGATAAGAATACCGCAAGGAAACTTGCTTTCACGTAAAAAAACCGCACCAAATTCGTCCATCCGTTTGAGAGGCACGATGCCACAGACAGACAGACGACACACAGACCCTCTTTTTGCGTCGGGGGTTAAAAACCTAGTAGTTTACTTGGGATCATTACAATGTATGTGCGTGTGAACGTTATTTATTTATTTATTCTCACACCAGTCTCCCTGGGTAGGCAGAGACAACAGAACGCCGTCGAATTAAGGGTACATTAGTGTTGGCGCGCTCCATACAAACGATGTCGGGTGATATTTCAATACTAACCGATTAAACTCAATGAAATTATGCAGAAACAATCTAGAAACAAATCTCTATGCTTGTATCGAATCAGATTTTCCTTAAAATGTACTGTTTTAAAGTTACAGTGCGTCAAAGATTTCCACCTATTTACACCTCAAAGATCTTAAATTAATCCTAGCATTAAAACTGTATATTTTAACGAAAATCTGACACGATACAAGCATAGAGATTTGATTCTAGATTGTTTCTGCAAAATTTCGGTTAGTATTGAAAATATCACCAGACTTCGTTTATATGCAGCGCGCATTTACGCATTCGGAATAACCTAAAAACTAATCTTACAGGGTAGCTTCACCTCCGTCGATGTACTCAGATGAGACGTACAAGTCTCTGTCAAGTCTGAAGGCAGTGAACGCAGCCACAGCGTCTCTCACTATAGCAGCGTTGATGCTGACGCTCTGTGGGGGACTTACCACTGGATTGAGCTTCTACATGATGTATAGTGTAAGTATATAATTATGTTTAAGGGCCTATGTCGAAAAATAATTGAAGCGAAATGGGCGTGTGATAGCTTATATTACTGCCTGATGCGAGAGAAAGAGATGGGGCGGCGCACGCGCCTGAAACGACGCAAGCGTAAAACAAACTTTATTTAATTGTGATTGTACTATTTATGTAAGTTCATTTCTGCTCTAATCAAATTTTATAAAACATCAATCTCTTTTTTTTAAATCAAGTCTCGTGTTTCTATTATTCACCGTTTAGCAGTTCCAAGCGTTTATCGATAAAACGGAGGCTACTTTGGCTAATGTTTCAATCGAGAAAATGTCTCTTAATCGTGTTTTGGCTCTAATCAAAACTTCAATTATATGTTCAATTTACATGTATCTGCAAATCATACTCCTACTGTTAGTACTTCATGATAAATGATGCTTTGAAGAATCCTATTTTTTTTACATATCCTCTTAATGCGAGATAATGAGGCGTTTTCCAAGATTAGTAGTACGAAAAATCACCAGATGGCAATATTTAGTCAGTTAAGACAAATAGGAACTCGATATTTTAAGAGAAAATCGACAAAGAAAATATTTTTTTTGCCTACTTTAGTCACGTGATCGTAAACGACTGTGATTGGCCGAATGTTTGATGACGTCAACTGCTTGTAAACAGTTGCGTGTATAGTGTGAGTGTCGTACAACGTTTACGTCATCGTGACGTCACCTGCTTGTAGACACGTACACACGGCGACACATCAAGCTATACAAAACCAAAATAAGCTGGCCGTGCGGAGGTTGAGTAACGCATAACGTCGCGCGGCCAGCTTATTTTAGTTTTATATAGCTTGATGTGTCGCCGTGTGTACATTGTCAGGAAAAGCGTTTTCGCGGGATATTTAAATAATGATTTTTGTTTTAATTTTTTCTTGCACTATATGAAATTAAGTATTCTGTATTATGAGCGGCATAAAATCCGATTTAGAGTTCATTTTGTTTTTATAATATAATTTATTGCACCAATAAATAAATACTGACATGGCCGTAGAAAAGATGGATGGAGGCCGAAGAAAAGATGGATGGATTGTGTGAAAGATGATATGCGTAAGAAAGGAGTGAGTACTGAAATGACGGCTAAGAGAGATGAATGGAAGAGGATGACATATTGCGCCGACCCCAAATAATGGGAAATGGGCAAGAGAATGATGATATGATCTATTCTTATTTGTCCATTTTATTTTACAGATGGGTCGACGATATTACTTGGATTTTGGAGTTTTATCCGGGTTCACGTGCTTTCTTCTTGGACTACTTGGCTTCAGATCTAGAAGGCAGCACCTGCTTCCCAATAGGAACTTCATATCTGGTAAAAACATTTTTTTTTGTCGTTATGTCCTAAGTGGCACTTAAGCCAAAAAGACCATAACTTTCGGTTATATTCATATTCTGTTTTTGTTTGGTGTAAATTGGAATTGTCACTTTTTTTACGCTTATTAATATTTTTGGCATTTAAGCAGTAAGTGTCAGTTAAAGCTTTTTTACTTTCGGGTATATTATTCATATATTATGTTTTATTAGTCGTAAATTAGACTTTTTACTTGTCATACTACGCTTAGTATTATTTAAAGAAAAGGTGGCTTGGCGCCATTGCTCTTGCTGTGTTTCGTGTTATTTGAAATTCGTAAAAAATTGGTTTTAGTGATATTTGTGACATAATTTCGTGCGGATTGTGTACCAAACAGTTGCGTAAAGCGACCGACGTAACAGGAATCTCAAATAAATACGATAACAGAACATAAGTATTGGTTCAAGTTAACTCATACATGGTCATTTTGGCGGCAACGCGCGAGCTTACAAAATCGACCATAGTTTCATCGTCATCTATCATCCCCTCATCAAAAAATAAAGAATATAAAGAAAAAAATAACGAATGGCTCCTAACTACAGTAACTACAATGTGACATTAATGGTCAAGTCAAAATTGTTTATATTCAAAATAATATCACATAGATACCAAAGAGATTATACCTAATAGAGTGAGCCATACCAATTGTAAAGTGTCCACTTTTTTTGACGTTTAGGTTTGAGTGTGTGGTGTCAAGTAGTATGGACAAAAGGCACCAAGTGACATATGGCCTTATGTTTACGGTCACTTTTCACACACACTAGCTCAAAAGAAAGTGGACGCATAAACAAATATCTATAGTCCCATCTCCTTCTACTGTTAAAGGTACGTCATAAGACAAAAGAGACTAACTACAATCGTAAATTTATGCGGACTCTATGGAGATCCTTCCTCTGAGATAGATACATAGATATCTTTCTGACGTCATGTTTTTGAATCTACCACCGCGTCGGAAGGTGTTCCGTTGTAGAGAAGATGCGGCCAGAAACTCTACAACACACTTCTTTTACTAAGTCGAAAATGCGGGAATACCTACTCATTTATTTTTATTTCTTTTATTTCGATGAAACTTTTTTATTTGATTGCTTTTGATTTGACTTTAAATCTGTTACCTATAGGGTCCTTCTTAATATGTTGTCACTTTTTCAAGGGATGATCAGACCATCAAACTGAACAACTTTTACTATGGCACCAACATCGAAATCGCGAAAATAAAATCAGCTGTTGCATACAAAACTGCAAACCTACTCGAGCCACATGTATGGGACAGCTGTTTTTTTTTCGCGATTTCGTTGTTGGTCCTATATAGAAAGTTGTTCAGTTTGATCGTCTGATCATTCTCTTTAAAAACTGAAAGCATATTAAGTTGGACCCTGAATATCATTTCACACTACCATGACGGGAACCCTTGCGGACGAAGTCGTGGGTAAACGCTCGTAACAAAATAACAGTGATAACAAACAGTTTTTGAGAGTTACGCGGTTATTAATTAAGCTAAAGTTAATCATTTTAAGGGCCTATGTCGAAAAATAATTGATGCGAAATGGGCGTGTGATAGCTTATATTACTGCCTGATGCGAGAGATGGAGATGGGGCGACGCGCGCCTGAAACGACGCAAGCGTAAAACAAACTTTATTTAATTCTGGTTGTATTATTTATGTAAGCTCATTTCTGCTCTAATCAAACTTTATAAAATATAAATCTCTTTTTTTTAAATCAAGTCTCGTGTTTCTATTATTTACCGTTTAGCAATTCCAAGCGTTTATCGATAAAGACGGAGGCTACTTTGGCTAATTTTTCTATCGAGAAAATGTCTCTTAATCGTGTTTTGGCTCTAATCAAAACTTCAATTATATGTTCGATTTACACATATCCGCAAGTCATATTCCTACTGTAAGTAGGTACTTCATGATATATGATGCTTTGAATATTGATTATTGATTTTGGAGTTCCCGATATTGATTGAATGATTAACTTTAGCTTAATAGTGATAAAAGTGGAAACTGGAACTGTATGCTTCAAATAGTTGGTAAAAAGCGTCTGATCACCCCAATGGGAATATGGTCGTGAATTTATGTATCTAATGTACTTACTTATGTGTGAGTAAGATTATAGTTTTTCTTTATTTCGGCCTATTCTATTATTTAACTGTGTGAGTTATAATTTAAGCCACGGTTTATACAGAAGAGACGTGTGGCGGTAGCGGATAATCTAAGTAACACAATATAAACCTTATAGTGCGTAGCATAGCGTCGTTCGCGTGCGTAGCATGAGTTTTTCAAAATGTATGTACGATTTGTAACACCACTGGCTTTTCGGTGAAGGAAAACATCGTGAGGAAACCTGCACGCTTCAATTTCGAGGCATGTATTGTACCTACTGTCCATTACAAGTGACGACAGGCTCACCCCCCGTCACACTGGACAGAGTTTCGGTACTATTCGTGTAACGTGGATGTTCTGAGGTTTCAGAATATCTCTGACTACCCCCTCGGGGAATATAGTCGTTAGCATATGCTTTGCTATGCTATGCATAGCGTCGTTTTTGTCGTAAAGGAGAATCGCGCCCGCGCCTCCAGCGCCCGCTGCATGATCCCAGCTACCGCGTCGCGCGCGGTGCGGTTTCATTTTTATAACCTCGCGATATATATCGCGCTACGGTGCATGGTTTGACAGCTCGATACATATCTACCGCAGATAAAATTTTTATCGACGGTAGATAAGTGATAAAAGTTCTTGCCATTATTAAATAAAAAAATTATTTTCTTTTTGACAACACTGAATCGGTATCTTTTGTATAAACCGCGCCTTATATTTAGCACAGAGATAACCAGGTCAAGACCTATTTATCTAGGCTAGCCGTCCATCACTTACTTGCACCGTCATTTCAAAATACAAACACGGTATTTCTGCATTGTGGACAAGGGGGGAGAGCCGGGTGAGCCGTGTCCACCACAGTATTGTCTAGTGCGTACTCCAGGAGGTTGGCTGGGTTAACAACCCAAAATTCTAGGGTGGGCACTTAGTCGAAAGCCCGATATCTATACCTTGGTGTACAGACTGCCTTACAAGCGGTGAAACATGAAAATACTCCTTGGTGGTCGGTAATGTTCAACCTTCTTCGTACGTTTTCATTTTTGGTTTGTCCCTTTCTAATCCAGCGACAAAAATTAAAAAATTTATTAAATGTTCTGATAGAAAGGGACAAACCTAAAATTTGAAACATCGATGTTCGAAGAAGGTTGAACATTACAGACCGCAATTTTCGTGTTTCCATGCTTGTATGGAGGATTGGTATCCTTTATCATTCTAAGGCCGGGATTCAGAGACGATGTTTAAGTCATAGTTCGAACTCCTGTATGTCAAAATCCATAAAATTTTCGCCTTGCTTAGCTCCAGCTTAGACTAAAAAATCGTCTCTGAATCTCGGCCTAAGTCCATGGGCTCAACACTTCAAGTTCAAATTTTTTTTTTCGTATATCGGGCATCGTCCATCACTTTATAGGGCTATTGATACATGGGACGTGGTCCTGCGGATTAGAACCCGGACCCTTATGTTTTAGTGTCCATACCTGGGCTGCAATCGCGGTAAATATTCGGTGATTGAACCGTGACTGGACTACGTACGAACGTTTTGACACATTTAGTATTGCGCTAATCGCGGTATAGCTCATGACAGCTGTTAGAGCCGTTTTGACAGATCGCTCAGACGTTAAAGGCTGGCAGTTACATAGAGGGAGTCGCGCTGCAATTCTGGCGGAGTACGGACGCGTGCGTATCGGCGCGTTGGGATTGCACGTGGCTCCACCATTTTGTGAACTCTTTTGTGTTTTAACCTTAAAACAATCACTTGAGATTATAACCTTACTTACATTGGCAAAACTGCCACTCTAGACTTAATAAATACTACTGATCATTTTCCTTCATATACTATCCACATAACGAGACATTGACTGAATTGTGATAACACATCGGATGCCACTGAACAATAAATTGAATTCAGGTACATAGAGTTTAGCGCGATTCGGAATGCAGCACAGTTGGATTGCAATGTGATTTGACATTTCATTTTAAGAAAGGTACCAAAATAAGAAAACGATTTGGAGATTATGTGATTCAAAGCTTATATCAAAATTATTAGATTTTTCTATCCATTATTTCTCGAGTTATTTGAATAATACTAAGGTATCAAGGTAAAAAATCTTCAAGGCCATAAATCCTACGTTTTTCAGAAAATTCAAAAGTAAATTAAAAATAGAAATATCGGCCAAAATTAAAACGAAAAAATACGTATCTCTTATTTTTTAACCTATTTTTATATTTTTAATTAAAAATATGTGGTTAAAAAAATTTTATGTTGTCGGTCTCCTGTCCGCAACGCACAAGATTATGTTTATAATGTTTAATTTTCTATTCCCAGGTTACATAGTCCTATCTTCGTTCTCTCTACTCAGCGCGTTTGGTCTCCTGATTCTCCTCTCCATCCAGCCCAAGCCAGGGTCGCCGCTTAACGACATAACTTCAGGGGCTGTCTGTGGCGTCAGCATTCTGTGCTTATGTTTAGCTTCTATCGGTGTTTTAGCGAGTTATTGTTGTGCTAGAGATCCTCCCGATAATAGGGTAGGAACTGCGAGGTGGTATTGAAAAAAAAAATGAAGCAACAAAAAAATGCCTTGTTTAGTCCGTTTAATGTTACGAGGAGTCGCGCTGCAATTATGGCGGAGTACGGACGCGTGCGTATCGGCGCGTTGGGATTGCACGTGGCTCCACCATTTTGTGAACTCTTTTGTGTTTTAACCTTAAAACAATCACTTGAGATTATAAACTACGTACATTGGCAAAACTGCCATTCTAGACTTAATAAATACTACTGATCATTTTCCTTCATATACTATCCACATAACGAGACATTGGCTGAATTGTGATAACACATCGGATGCCACTAAACAAAAAAAAAACATAATGTTACGACTGTTACGTAATTTTTTGTACTCTCTTGGCTAGGCTACTCAACCCCAGGCCCGCTGGCCACAATATGGCCCGCCATCACAATTGAATTTGCCCACCAACAGCAGCTTACTGACGTTTTTGACTTTTTGGTTTTGATTAAGTGATGTAGGCAAGTACTAGGTGGTCCGCCGGGTAACATAGAATCGAAATTGTTGCCCTCCTCTAAAATTGATTTGAAATTGTGGCCCACCTACAAAATTGGTTGAGGAGCCATGCCCCAAGATATCTCGATTTTTCAAATTGGTTTAAGGTGGTTGCAGAGTTGTCAATATCATACAAAAGTTTTACGCAGAATACCTTCGCAAAGACGGTATTAGTAAAAGTAATATATTTTATATATGGTTAAATCGCAAATGTTTGTGTTGTCACGCGGCATCTAGATTTTCTATACTAAATAGTATCGTACCTAATAGTACCTAATTAATTAGGTACGAAGATATTTTTTAAAGCTTTAAAATTTCTATGAATAATTTCAATGCTTTTATATCGTCGTAATTATAATATATATGTTTGCAGTTGTTATTTGTGACGCGGCATCTACATTTTCTACACTATTTTTCCATGTACAGGGTCCTTCTTAATATGCTGATACTTTTTTTAAGGTGATGATCAGATCGTCAAACTGAACAATTTTCTCTATGGCACCAACATCGAAATCGCGAAAAAAAAACATCTGCTCCATACAAAACTGTGAACCTACTTGGGCCAAATGTAATGACTGCAGATTTTTTTTCGCGATTTCGATGTTAGTCCTATAGAGAAAGTTGTTCAGTTTGATGGTCTGGTGTGTCAGCATATTAAAAAGGACCCTGTATATCAAATATTACTTTCATTAACTACCGTCTACGCGTGTACTGCGTCAAACTTTTGTACGAAATTGACAACTAGCGTTATCACAAAATTCAAGATTTTTCAATCAAGAAAACCTAAATTAAAAATCCTGAAATGTTTCTGAAAGTGCTGAAAGCCAACACTTTTATACGTTCGTAACATTACAATTTTAAGTATAACGGAATAAAAAACCTTTAGGCCGAGATTCAGATACGATTTGTAAGTCATAGTTCGGACTCCCGTATGTCAAAATCCATACATTTTCGCCACGCTTAGCTCGAGCTAAGACTAAAAAAATCGTCTCTGAATCTCGGCCTTAGAGTACCTATTGTAGGTATAAAAATTGTTTATAAAAGCTTGTGGATAAAGTTAGTTACGAACAGATTTATTTTAGGCTTTATTGATTGACAAAACTTTTGATTTTCGTCACTGTACGGCCGGAGTGGTCTGTGCTATGTAAAAATCAACCAATCGAATTGCGAAATATTTTTTGATTTTACACATCTCCGCTTCACTTCAGTTGATTCCGAGCCTAAGGCCGAGATTCAGAGACGATTTTTAAGTCTTAGTTCGAACTCCCGTATGTCAAAATCCATACATTTCCGCCTTGCTTAGACTAAAAATCGTCTCTGAATCTCAGCCTAAGTGTTGAACTTGTATTGGGCCTGGTCAAAAAGAAGTAGAAAACGGTGTTTCAGCTATTAACTTAATATTAATGGTTTCAGTAAGAACTAAATATAAATTTTAAAACAAAATCTTGGACGGTCTTGCCAAGTGATTTTGACGTTCCAGCAAAGAAAGTGGTGCCCACAATTTTGTCGTCTCTTTATGATGAAGCTATTGGTCAATCCAGATGAAAATGACTGTCAATAAGGAATACCTAGGAGATACAGTCGGCTGTAGCCTAAAGCATAGATTACTGCCCCCCTAGACAAAGTGACATTCTATTGGCGTTGACGCTAGTAGAAAATGACAGAATGTATTTGACATTAGCGATCGTCAAAATGTTTCGATCGCTAATGTCAAATCCATACTTTTCTACTAGGAGTCGCGCTGCAATTCTGGCGGAGTACGGACGCGTGCGTAACGGCGCGTTGGGATTGCACGTGGCTCCACCATTTTGTGAACTCTTTTGTGTTTTAACCTTAAAACAATCACTTGAGATCATAACCTACTTACATTGGCAAAACTGCCACTCTAGACTTAATAAATACTACTGATCATTTTCCTTCATATACTATCCACATAACGAGACATTGGCTGAATTAAACAAAAAATTTAATTGAATTAATGTCAAATCCATACTTTTCTACTAGCGTCAACGCCAATTGAAGGTCACTTTGTCTAGGGGGGCTGATTACAGAAACGTATCAAAGCTGCAGCGCCCGCGGCATGATGGCGCGATAAAGCTCTATCGCGCCTTAGCTCCCTTTCTTTTTGCGCGCGAACGAACGAGTTAGCAGGCGCGATAAAACGTTTATCGAGGCACTATGTCGCGGGCGCAGGTCACAGTTCATTAAGTTAGACGGTTGTCGCTTACGATATTTAACGCTTTACAATAAAATAATAACGACGTAAGCGACATCCACATCCCCGCGGAAGGGTTAAAAAACTATAACACCTAGGCCGCGATTCAGAGACGATTTTTTTGGTCTTAGCTCGAGCTGATACGGGAGTCCGAACTATGACTTAAAAATCGTCTCTGAATCTCGGCTTGAATCGCGGCCCTAATAAGTTTAAATTTATATTAAGGTGAGAACAGGGTGAGATTTGAAAAATTGTATTTTTTTAAAGATATGTCCGTTGAATTTGAAATCATAGAAATAATGTTATCTAAGTTTGAAATAAGATTAGGACTTAGCTCACCTTTTTAACTGGTTCTACGTTCTACATAATTTATGTAAGAGTTATAAAATTAAGTTAAGTATTTAATTTATATTCTTGTAATATTTTAATGTACTTTATCCCATTTAAATTAACCAAACTTTGACATTGAAAAATTGGTTGCAGTATTTTTATTGTAAATGTTGGAAAAATGTAAAACTAAAATTATATGGTACAAAACTTGATTTGAATTTTCTATTTCAAAAATACCTATTCCTTAGTTAAAGCCTTGTTACAACAGAATGTTAGTAGAGATATATAGGCTGTGATGCAAGACAGCAGGGTGTTATAGCATTGATTCTAACCACCCCTAAACGGATTACGGTCGTGAGTTTATGTTACATGTAACAACATGTTTAATTTCTGCGTTGTAGGTTGTATGGCCTGAATTGTAGATAAAGGGGCTTTTGAAACATCACCATAACAATACCTATTTCAACTTCCTGAACAGCACATAATGAATGTTAAAATGAAAAATCACAATTTTATAACGAAGATGAACTATCACGCACACACACACACACACACACACTGGACATAGTCTCGGTACTATTGGGAAAAAGTGGATGTTCTGAGGCTTCAGAATATCTCTGACTACCCCCTCGGGGAATATAGTCGTGAGCATTATGCTATGCTAAGATGAACTATTTCCGCTTACAACGGAACGTAGCGTTAAATTTTACGTTCCGTTTGACACTATTTAAAAATATCAAATGCTTTTTTGAAGAACACCTAGTATAAAAATCTGAATTAGGTATTGTAAAAAGAACTAATACAAAAAAATTCAAATCTTCTTTAAAGCTACCACCGCGTAGGAACGTGTTGTCGCTGTAGAGAAGGGAGTAGAATACCAAAGTCTGTGGTATATAGACAGTACCTAGATAGGCTAGATAGAGAAGTGATTTCGAATTTTAATTTTAGTCAGCATGCATAGCTTTGGTTTTAAATCCGTTTAAAAACAAACGAGGTCGTGAAACGAAACGTTAGTGTCAAATCAATGTCAAAAAGAAATATGTCAAAATTGTTGCTTGGTGTTCTCGCAAATAAATTCAGATTTGATTCTAATTGTTCTAATTGAATGCTTTTGTTAGCATTGATAAGAAAAACACGGAAACAATGGTGATTTGATATCAAATTGATACCTCAATTGTAGTTTAAGTGTACAGTTATGCATTTATAAGCTAACACTTGTGTAATAAAAAAAAATCTAAAAGGTAAGTCTTTGTTTAAATTTATTCTATTTTAGGATGAATCTCAGTCAACAGTGACCTTAATTAATTAGAAATGGCTCTCGATTAAAAAGGAAATGTGTTTTTACGGAAGCTTCTTTATCGAGGACTAGTTTTTTCGAAGGTTGAAAATAGTGAGTCACAACACAACAAAATAAAGATTTATCTATTTTGTTGTTACTCGATATTATCACTAAGTTTATGTGGACAATAATTACTTATCTTCTGTTTTATGTATGTTTTGCCATTTGGTTTTGGAGATAATGTAATTTTATTTCTAATGTTCTAACTAAAGTGTACTAAAAAGAACCTTTTTTATTTTTTTAAGTGTAATCATTATTATAGATAATAAATTGTTTTTTTAGTTTGTTTTTAGGGTTGCGCAGTCAAGACTGAACCTTTATAGTTTCCCCATGTCTGTCTGTCTGTCCGTGGCTTAGCTCAGAGACTCTTAGTACTAGAAAGCTGTAATTTGTCATGGATATACATATTAATCACGAAATAATAAGCTTTAAAGTCAACGACATTCTAAATACATGGACTCACCACGTCATACAATAACAAAACCAAAAATGGCACTTCTCTAATGTCACCTTTGTATACATCAGTTATGCTCGGCTGTCATACATTGCCGCTGACATTCCAGTCCTTTCAAATATCCTCTGTCACTAAGCAGTAATGTAAAACAATGAAGCACATTTTAGCTATCCCGTTCATAGCCCACTGATGTGAAGTCCTTGTTTATAGAATGCCATTGTTTAAAGTACAAATTTTTGTAACAGTCAAGTGTGTTTTGTTTTTTATTTTTGTATGTATGTATGTATGTATGTATATGCTCTCGACTATATTTCCCGAGGGGGTAGTCGGAGATGTTCTGAAACCACAGAGCATCCACGTTTCACCAGTAGTACCGAAACTCTGTCCAGTGTGACGGAGGGTGAGCCCGTCGCCACGTATTATGGACAGTGGGTACAATACATGCCTCAAAAATGAAGCATGCAGGTTTCCTCACGATGTTTTCCTTCTCCGAAAAGCCAGTGGTGTTACAAATTGTACATAAATTCCGAAAAACTCATTGGTACGAGTCGGCCTGGACGGGGATCGAACCATCGCCTCCTGCACGGCAGGCAAGGTTACTAGCCACTGGACCACCACAGCATTTTTTTTTGTTGCAATGTAAATGGTTTTTTTTAATCGATTCATTTTAAGGATCTTTAAAAACATTCTTTTCTCTAGTTATTTTGAGTGTTAAATTGGTTGCAGGGTCCAAAATGACTGACTATCACATTAGGGAGGCGGCAGAGTCACTTCTTAGTAGTGTCACTAATCCACATCTTAGGACTACATGTAAGTGTCTAGTACTACTAACTTTATATAGAAATATCCCACTGTATAAATAGCCTTTTCTCTTTTCATTGTATTATATTCTCAGAGGAAGGATCTCCATAGAGTCCGCATAAATTTACGATTGTAGTTAGTCTCTTTTGTCTTATGACGTACTTTTAATAGTAGAAGGAGATGGAACTATAGATATTTGTTTATGCGGCTGTCCACTTTTTTTTGAGCTAGTGTGTGTGAAAAGTGACCGTAAACATAAGGCCATATGTCACTTGGTGCCTTTTGTCCATACTACTTGACACCACACACTCAAACCTAAACGTCAAAAAAAGTGGACACTTTACAATTGGTATGGCTCACTCTATTAGGTATAATGTCTTTGATTATATTAGAAATAGAAATCCTCTATTTATTACAAACAGAGTAATTTCACATAATTAATTAATTATGTTTTATCAAATAATATATTAGTTAAATAATACATTAAGGGACTATAGGTTCAGACGAATATTTTCTATGAGAAACGCGATTGCCCATCCCTCCGAAAAGTGCGTGCGTGAGCCGTATTTTCGATTAAAAATAATTAACAAAGTACTTTTTCTAGATTTTATTTATTTATTATTTTAAGTTCTTCTAAAACGAGAAAAACTTTTAATAATACATGAAAATACGTCATCTTTGTGACGATTTTCTATCGAGTGAAGTAATTTCAATCGTGTATTCAATTTATGATTTCACTAGATAAACTATCCAAGAACACTGAGGTATGAGTTTGGTTTCGGTAAATTGTATAAATCTAGTCGAAAAAATAAAAATAAAAGATGCCTCCAAGGTATATCATCCTACTTAAGAGGCTATATGAAAAAAATAGGAATCTTCAAAGCATCATATCTCATGAAGTACTAACAGTAGGAGTATGATTTGCGGATATGTGTAAATTGAACATATAATTGAAGTTTTGATTAGAGCCAAAACACGATTAAGACACATTTTCTCGATAGAAAAACAAGCCAAAGTAGCCTCCGTCTTTATCGATAAACGCTTGGAAGTGCTAATCGGTGAATATTAGAAACAAGAGGCTTGATTTTAAAAAAAGAGATACGATTTTTTATAAATTTTGATTAGAGCAGAATTGAACTTACATAAATAGTACAATTACAATTAAATAAAGTTTGTTTTATGCTTGCGTCGTTTCAGGCGCGCGCGCCGCCCTGTCTCTTTCTCTCGCATCAGGCAGTAATACAGGGTGTTACAAAAATACCCCTAAAGAAAAGAGGGCGTTAAAGGGTCTCTTGTAAAGAGTCTATTGCCAATGTATGACAACCGTAGTATAATATTATTATTTACCGAAAAAAAAATTATCGATAATAAAATAATAAAATATTAATCGTTGAAGCACAGCACTATTTTACGGACTGCCGGTAGTTCAAAGACTAAACGGCAGTAGATACGTCCTAAGGTCACCGCGATGTCACTACCTATCTTCTAAGTACTTAATTTAAAAGATGATTTTTCTCTAAGTTATCTTTATTACTAAAGCTAACATGAATATTAAGACCTATTTAATGCAAAAAAAATACAATCAAGATAGATTGACAAAAATATTTAAATTTTTGGTACAAAAATAAAAAATTAAGAATAATTTCAATAAAGTATTCATATTTGTCATCATGTAACATAATTTAAGCGTCTTACGATTCGTTTTTATCGACAAAGAAAGCTTCTTCGTCTCTTACTATTTAGGTACAAATGACTTACAAACACTACCCTTCTGAAAAAATAGTCTATGTTTCAAATGTCACACTAGAGTTGGGATTTGTTTATAATTGGTTTCGATGACGGATTTTATTTTTTTTGGTTAATTATGTAACACCCTGTATAAGCTATCACACGCCTATTTCGCTTCAATTATTTTTCGACATAGGCCCTTAAGAGGAAAGACCAGTGATATTTAATCCATACAATCATATTCCCCTGTTTACTTCCTGGATAATTACACTAGAGCAAACAAATTGTTACCACCAACAATCTACAGGGTGAAATTGATATCATTAGCATCCTTTTAAACTAAGAGGTTACCCATCAAACTGAATAACTTTTACTATGTTCCATACTTCTTCAGCATTTCAGAATTTCTTCAGCGTATGCAAGTTTCCTCGAAATGTTTCTTATTTAACATTTCTGTGTATTCTCTCAGCTCACTCACAATCACTGAATGTGGTGTCAGAAGACCTGGTGGCAGGGCACAGGCCGCAGGGCAGAATGTCCACTGTCAGACGGTTCTTCTGCCTCTTCGTCACGTTCGATATACTGTTCACCAGTCTGATGTGGCTTATTTGTGTAATGGTAAGTGGTATTTTCACACTGAAAAGTGATATCAAATTAAAGATTGAAAAATGTGTCTCGGGCGGGACTTGTACCCGCACTCTTCCAAACCGGGGATGTGCGTTATCCAATTTCACTACCGAGTCCACTAGCCAGAGAACGAAATTTTCAATCTATTGCGTCTTAAGGGGACGTGAGCGCCATCTACTGGAAGTTATTACAAACTAACCAACACGCAAGTCAAGCATTACAACTTGAATTTATATGATATATAGGGACCAACTTAATAATCTGACACTTTTTTAAGGGGATGATCAGACCGTCAAACTGAACAACTTTCTCTATGGGACCAACATACAAATCGCGATAAAAAAACTGCTGTCCCATACATTTCACTCAAGTAGGTTTGCAGTTTTGTATGGAAGAGCCGATTTTTTTTCGTAATTTCGATATTGGTGCCATAGAGAAAGTTGTTCAGTTGGATGGTCTGATCATCCCTTTAAAAAAGTGTCAGCATATTAAGAAGGACCCTGTAGATGACACACCCTGTTCCAATTTCAACTATTATTGATTATAAACATGTTACAACGCCATCTGACGGAACTATCCGAGACCAACTGCTTAACGTGCCTTCCGAAGTACGGAAACGCTCGAGATGAAATACCACTAAACAGTCACCCATCCAAAGACTGACCGGACCTGACGTTGCTTAACTTCGGTGATCGTTTCCAATACCGAAGCTCCACTACGCCAACGAGCTCTTCACCGACCTACAGACTATAAACACCCACAAATTGATGGAGACGTCTTTGATTAACATTAATTTGAATGACCAAAACGTCTGGTCATGAAAATGTTACACTATGTAATTTAATATTGAATTTATGTAATTGTACTTTGTATATTTTGTTTTGTTTAAAAGAAGTGTATTGTAGAGTTTCTGGCCGCATCTTCTCTACAACGGAACACCTTCCGACGCGGTGGTAGATTCAAAAACATGACGTCAAAAAGTTATCTGTGATATTATTTTAAATAAAGATTTTTTTAACTTTGTTTTTTTTTCCAGATGACAGGAGAAACCCTAGAGCAGATATTTAATAGAGAAATAATACATTATAATGTAAAAACGTCACTATTTGATATAGTATTGGTGGCAATCACTAGGTTCACAGTACTACTGTTATTCTATGCATTGTTATATATTAACAATTGGAGTGTTATAGCTGTAAGTATGAATTTACATTTCACATGTCATCATCATCATCATTATACAGGGTGTTAGGTGTAGACAGTTGCATTACTTTAAAGGGTGACTCATGTTACTGAACAACTTTCCCCAAGGAACGTACAGGGTCCTTCTTAATATGCTGACACTTTTAAGGGGATGATCAGGCCATCAAACTGAACAACTTTCTCTATGGGTCCAACATTAAAAATCTGCTGCTCCATACAAAACTGCAAAATGACTCAAGCCAAATGTATGGGACGGCAGATTTTAATTTCGTGATTTCGATGTTGGTCCCATAAAGAAAGTTGTTCAGTTTGATGGTCTGATCATCCCCTTAAAAAGTGTCAGCATATTAAGAAGGACCATGTATATGCCCCACTACACGGCACAGGCCTACCCTCGGGGAGGGCGAATGGGCGTTAGTCCACCACACGGACGATATGCCATTTACCAATGAGTTTTTCTTCCTCAAACGGTGAAGGAAAACATTTTGAGGAAACCTGCATACTCGAGAGAAGAAATTCCGATGTGTATGTCATCATCATCATCTCAGCAGATGGACGTCCACTGCTGGACATGGGCCTCTCCCAAGGATCGCCACAACGACCGGTCCTGCGCTGCCCTCATCCAACGAGTTCCCGCCACCTTCACCAGGTCGTCGGTCCACTTAGACGAATTATATACGGACCCGCCTCGCCTTAGCATTTCCCCTCTGCCAACGTGCAAGATCAAAAGATCTTACGCATTTACATACAATTTTAAACCTTATCACTAAACGCGACAGCCTATAATTGCGGAACAATAATTTCGAACTTATGACGTTTGGGGTTCACACGACACTCTTTTTCATGATTTTTAACATTCAAAATTAGAATCTAAACTAATGGAATAAAATTCAAAGTTGCGTATCTCGTGCTACCTCGCCCCCCGCAAAAAGTGGCAGAAAAGTTTGTCAGTAGAATTACACGCGTAACTTGTCCTCTTAAAAGTAGTGTGGACCGACTTAGACTAACCTAACCTGCCACGCTGCGCTTTCCGTTACGCGGTTGCCACTCGAGAGCTCTACGGCCCTATCGGCCATCGGTTCTGCGAGCAATATGCCCCGCCCTCTGCCACTTTAGTTTAGCAATTCTTTGGGCTATGTCAGCTACTCTGGTTCTTCTGCGGATCTCTTCATTTCTGATGCGATCTCGCAGGGAAACTCCAATGTGTATGTGAAATCATCTAATTAATCTATGAATGTAAATAATGTTTTTGTTTTATTTCAGCTCTCGACGAGCGGGACATGCATGTTCCTGATAGCAAAAGTTTTTGTATTTGACGTAAGTTTACAAGTATATAATATCATATTATGATACAAGTGAGCTTCATTGGTAATTACAGTCGAGGCTGGATTGCAGCACGAGCCGCAGGCGAGGGCTGTAAACGAGCCGAGACTGTAATGATCAACTCTCACGCGCTTCATACGACGTTTTTAACACACTTGTGTGGAAAAAATGAGTGGCCATTGTGTGTGTATACAGGGCGTAGACTTAAATACGTTACATACTAAGGTGTTTTTACAGACCATAAAACTGAACAACTTTAACTGTGGAACCAATATTGAAAACGCGGATATACAATTGGTTGTTCCACAGTAAATGTCGATTGCTGCTCAACCAAAATGTATGGAACAGCAGATTCTTTTTTAACGTGATTTCAATGTTGGTCCCATAGTGAAAGTTGTTTAGTTTAATGATCTGAAACACCCCCTTAAGTATGTAACTCGATATTTTATTTAATCAGTGCTATTATTAAACGGCCGTGGTGGTTCAGTGGCGAGTAACCTTGCTTGCCGTGCAGAAGGCAATGGTTCGATCCCCGTCCTGGCCGACTCGTTTCAATGAGTTTTTCGGAATTTATGCACAATTTGCAACACCACTGGCTTTTCAGTGAAGATAAACATCGTGAGGAAACCTGCATGCTTCAATTTCGAGGCATGTATTGTACCCATTAAGTGGCGACGGGCTCACTCCCCGTCCCAATGGATGGAGTTTCGGTACTAGTAGTGAAACGTGGATGTTCTGAGGTTTCAGAATATCTCTGACTACCCCCTCGGGGAATATAGTCGTGAGCATATGCTTATGCTTACATTTTATGTTGGTGTTGCCATCAGTGGGAACAATACATGCCTCGAAATTGAAGCATGCAGGTTTCCTCACGATGCTATGCTACTAATCTTATACCACTTGTGATTCGGACTGTTATTAAATGTTTTTGTTTGTCCAACAGTGGCCCAACGCGTCCCAGCCGGTATACCAAGTCTTCCTAATACTAACATCGTTCACGCTCTCGTGGGGCGAGGCTTGGTTCCTGGACTTCAGAGTGCTGCCACAGGAACTACAAGCCAAACAGATATTGGAGGCTATAGGTTAGTTATTAAATAAAATAAACCTTTATTCTACTAATTTCATTCATAAATCAACAATTCATTATTTATTGTATCAAGTCAAGTCAAAATTGTTTATTCAAAATAATATCACATAGATAACTTTTTGACGTCATGTTTTTGAATCTACCACCGCGTCGGAAGGTGTTCCGTTGTAGAGAAGATGCGGCCAGAAACTCTACAACACACTTCTTTTAAACAAAACAAAATATACAAAGTACAATTACATAAATTCAATATTAAATTACATAGTGTATTCACATAATTCACGATTGTGGCATAATTCACATAAGCCGTGGTGGTCCAGTGGCGAGTTACCTGGCCTGACGTGCAGGAGGCGATGGTTCGATCCCCGTCCAGGCCGACTCGTACCAATGAGTTTTTCGGAATTTATGTACGATTTGTAACACCACTGGCTTTTCGGTGAAAGAAAACATCGTAAGGAAACCTGCATGCTTCAATTTCGAGGCATGTATTGTACCCACTGTCCATTATGTCGCGACGGGCTCACTCCCCGTCACACTGGATAGAGTTTCGGTACTACTGGTGAAACGTGGATGTTCTGAGGTTTCAGAATATCTCTGACTACCCTCTCGGGAGCATATGCTATGCTACATAATCCGCGAGTTTCCAACTAGTCAAATTAACAACTCTTTATCAAACGTCAAAACGCGTGCTTTGTATGAAATATTGTACTAAAAATTGAATAGGGACGTCATTGTTTTTTGTCGTCGTTTTGATTCTTTTTATTGTTTATCCAGTTATTAAAAATAGTATTAAAGCAACAGCTTTACTGAACATGTGAGTTTAGCGTTATTTTCAAACGGTTTATTGACTGAGCAGTTAAATCGATAATATATTTTATGTAGTCAACTCCCCTATTAGAGAGGTGTGTTTAGATGGTTGAGTCACGTAGAGAGAATGAATGAAAGAAGACTTACGAATGAAATATATCAAGCAAAGGTGAGCGGTAGTGTTGGGGGAGGCCGTCCGAGGAAAACATACCATGATTAAATCAATGATCTTTTCCGAAAAGGACAAGTGCGTAGCACCCTCAATCGACGGAAGTGCATGAAAAGATGTATGAATGTAAATGAGGCTAAAGAGGTGTGTCAGTCGTAGCGTGTGGCGGTCCGTAGTCTCTGCTTACCCCCATGGGACAATGGCGTGAGCTTATGTATGTCTATATGTATGTACATAATGAGATATAATTTCGGCACGTTTGTGTTCAACTCCCTTCTGTAATAGTCGCTTCTTTAGTGCATACATTTGAGTCGAGTAGGCATTTAGTATGGAACAGCAGATTTTTTTGCTCCGATCAGTTTGCTCCCATACTAAAAGTTGTTCAGTTTGATGGGTAGACTCATAGTTTAAAAGGATGCTAATGATATCAATTTCACCCTGTATACAAGGTGTTTCAAAAGCACAAATAAACATTTAAGGGGGTGGCTTAGACCATCAAATTGAACAACTTTCACTATGGGACCAATATCTAAATCGCAAAAAAATATCTGATGTCCCATACTAAACTACAAATCTACTCAAGCTAAATGTATGGGACAGCTGATTTCATTTTTCACGATTTCGATGTTGGTTCCATAGTGAAAGTTGTTCAGTTTGATGGTCTAAACAACCTCCTTAAAAGTTTTAAATGTTTATTTTTACTTTTGTAACACCCTGTATATAATAATCTATGCTATCAAAACTAAATCGCATAATTTTGTCTCAGTAAGCCACGGAGCATCAGAGCGGACCCCCCTGATAGCGCAGAGACCCCCCGGCGTTCAGTCCACATACGGGGAGTCCACCGTGAACTGGTTCTCACCGGTCGAGACCCCAGAGTCCAGTCCCAGGCCCCGGAGACCCGGGGAGAGTGTCATACTGACCCAGGACCAGGTGAGTGACGTGATTATGATGATCAACTGTTGACTATACACATTAACGGATTTGGCTCAAGTCAAGTCAAAATTGTTTATTCAAAATAATATCACATAGATAACTTTCTGACGTCATGTTTTTGAATCAACCACCGCGTCGGAAGGTGTTCCGTTGTAGAGAAGATGCGGCCGGAAACTCTACAACACACTTCTTTTAAACAAAACAAAATATACGAAGTACAATTACATAAATCCAATTTAAATTACATAGTGTAACATTGTCAAGACCAGACATTTTGGTCATTCAAATAATCATCGAGTTTATAGTAACCTTTTTTACAGAGAACTTGTTTAACATGGGACTTAAACTTTTTGTCTGGCAAGTTTAGAATATTCTCTGGTACCTTATTATAATAGCGGCACATCAGGTCATATTCGCAAAATATAAGTTCGCAGATGGCCCATTTCTCAAACAGTCAGATTCCCAACAGGTGAAATTCACAAATAGTCCAATTAACAAAATATCTCATTTGCAAATGGCCCAATTAGCCTACCCAAATACTAATGTCATTGACCTAAATTCGGAAAAGTTCAAATTCTTTAATGGTCTGATTTGCAAATGATCTAAATCTTCAGAGGAAGGATCTCCATAGAGTCCGCATAAATTTACGATTGTAGTTAGTCTCTTTTGTCTTATGACGTACCTTTAATAGTAGAAGGAGATGGAACTATAGATATTTGTTTATGCGGCTGTCGACTTTTTTTGTGCTAGTGTGTGTGAAAAGTGACCTTAAACAAAAGGCCATATGTCACTTGGTGCCTTTTGTCCATACTACTTGACACCACACACTCAAACCTAAACGTCAAAAAAAGTGGACACTTTACAATTGGTATGGCTCACTCTATTAGGAATAATCTCTTTGTCTAAATCACAATAATAATTCAACTCCACAAAATGTCAGATTCTCAAAATGTCGTCCGCAATAGTTCTCAAATTGACATATCACATACCGTCCAGTTGACAAAATGGCATAGGTATTAATTTATTGTATTCACAATGAGTCCAGTACTCACAACTTTATATAACGTGTTAATAAATTAACGCAAAACTAGAAAGTAGTTTGTTTGGGATCGAGAGCAGAATCGAATTATCAAAGTTGCAACATAGGATTTTTTTTCAAAATATTTAATTATTTGTTTGTAAGATTTTAAATTTACTTAACTCGATCTCAATCCACCGCTCGGGCACTCTCACCTTACTTATTAATCAAAACAAGATTCGATAAATGTATCCATGAGCACGCTAGCGCTTTCATTCATTGCTGAAATGAGAACAAATAATTTTTGCCTGAAAGCGTAAATCGCAAATAACTTTAAATTTTAAGTATCAAAATAATTAAATTATTGTTTCAATCTAATTATTTTGTTATAAATCAGTTGGGGTGTATGAGGTTTTGCGCTTATTCATTAACACGTTGTATAACCTTATACTTCGCGCTCGAGCGCTCGTTGGCATAGTGGATCTTCGGTATTGGAAACGATCACCGAAGTTAAGCAACGTCAGGTCCGGTCAGTCTTTGGATGGGTGACCGTTTAGTTCATATTTCATCTCGAGCGTTTCCATGCTTTGGAAGGCACGTGGTCAAATGGTCTTAATTTGCAATAAGTCAATTTTGCAATCTGTCCGATTCCCAAAACGTTAAATTCTCAAGTTGCAATGCGGAAATCTTTACATTCTCAAATTTCAGATTCTCAAAAAGACTTCCGCAATAGTTCTCAAAACGACATATCACAAACCGTCCAGTTCGCAAAATGGCATAGGTATTAATTTGTTGTATTTGCAATGAGTCCAGTACTCAATACTTCAATTTTTATTTCTCAAATCGTAAACTTTACAAAATGTCATTCCACGATACCATACTACTTCATTTCGTATCAGCATGAGTTATAACGCATGAAAATCACTCGTGCTGTAATGGAAAGATTACCACTGATAATTAATTATCTCCATTGACGTCGAATACTATGGACGTCAATGGAGGGTCTAGTACAAAATTCTCGAAAAAAGTGTCCGAGACTAAACTACACAAACCTAAGTACGTGTAGTAATATAAACCAACTAAGCACAGCACAGCACATGCTATTCTGAAAACTCAGAACATCCACGTTTCACTAGTAGTACGGAAACTCTGTGCAGCGTGACGGGGAGTGAGCCCGTCGCCACTTGTAATGGACAGTGGGTACAATACATGCCTCGAAATTGAAGCATGCAGGTTTCCTCACGATGTTTTCCTTCACCGAAAAGCCAGGGGTTACAAATCGTACATAAATTTTGAAAAACTCACTGGTACGAGTCGGCATGGACGGGGATCGAACCATCGCCTCCTGCACGGCAGGCAAGGTTACTCGCCACTGGACCACCACGGCTTGTTGCCAACTAAAAACAAAAAAAATACTGAAATTCTTCTCCTGTCCGCTTGCATTCCCACTTCCCATCCCCATCGAGGCACGGCGCGCGCCGCGTAGTCGGCCGATCAAACGAAGACTGTCGCGTAATTGGTTCTCTTTTTACGTTTTGGTGCTCTTTTGGTTCGGACACTTTTGAGCGCGGACCCTACGTCCAGTAAGTCAATGATTTTCTCTCAACTTTTAATGATCTCCGTACATCTTTGACTATTTATATGTGGACTGGTTACGCGTGAATTTGAATGTTAAAAATCATGAAAGTAGTCTCGTGTGAACCCCAAACGTTCTAAGTTCTAAGTTATTATTTCGCAATTATAGGCTGTCTCGTTTAGTGATAAGGTGTAAAATTGAATGTAAATGCACAAGATCAATTGTGCTTATACCGTGGCAAAGAGGAAATGCTACCGCAAGGCTAGTCCTTATAATAATTAGTCAAAGCCGTACATAGTAATCCATTGAAGAATAACAGTTAATAGTCAACCGGCGTTCAATTGACCCTAATGAATGGGTTCGATTCCCGCGCATGCGTCATTGCGACCCGCTTAATACTACCTCCGTGGTCTAATGGTTAAGAGCATTGTGTTCGTGAGGCGGAGGTCGTGGGTTCGATTCCAACGGGGGACACCTAGTGATATGTCACTTTGTGCGTTTTTCCCCAGTTGGCTAGGACATTGCAGGCTGAATCACCTGATTGTCTGAAAAGAAAGATGATTTCGTGCTTCGGATGGCACGTTAAACCGTTAGTCCCGGCTACTATCTCTCGTGGTAGTAGTCGTGACATAAAAACCACGTCAGAGGCCGTAAGGCGGTCTGAAAAAACTCTGACATCAGAGCTTGCCCACACGATAAGAAGAGTCTTGATAATAGGGACGGTGACTGATCCTGGAAATTCATATCTTATAACCTGAGACGATTTATATACGGACCCGCCTCGTTTTAGAATTTCCCCTCTGCCAACGTACAAGATCAAAAAATTTTACGCATTTACATACAATTTTATACCTTAATAGAGTTAACCCGCGACTTCGTCCGCACAAATAATATACCAGATTTTAAGTCAGATCATAAGCTATCAAACAAAAAAGTTTCAACAAAATCGGTTCAGTAGTTTTTGCGTGATGCTGTTACAAATATGCAAACACGTTATTATTTGTATGCAAATAGGCAGTTATGACGTCACTTCTTCCATATCTGCCTCTAGCTCTAACCGTAACACGAATATTTCGGCCATTTTTAGGATATACAAAAACTAATTTCTTGGTGGGTACAATACATGCCTCGAAATTGAAGCATGCAGGTTTCCTCACGATGTTTTCCTTCACCGAAAAGCCAGTGGTGTTACAAATCGTACATAAAATCCATGTCCATTATAAGTGGCGACGGGCTCACCCCCCGTCACACTGGACAGAGATTCAGTACTACTGGTGAAACGTGGATGTTATGAGGTTTCAGAACATCTCCGACTACCCCCTCGGGGAATATAGTCGTGAGCATATACATACATACATAATTTCTTGGTAGTGTTTAAGGTATCAAACAGTTTTTATGCAGAACTGACTACTAATTTCCAGTAATGGATAGAAACCCGAAGTAGGCAAAAACGTCTAACGAATCAACGCTGTAAAAAGCCGCTTTGATATTCTATATCCGCTTAGTTGTGACATACACGCATAAGTCATCGCGTAATGAAGTCCGCAGAGATAACGTCGTCATGTGATCGTTTTAAGGATCAGAATCGAATGAATCGCGCGTCTTCGTATGTATGGAATTAATGTTATCGTGTATTCAAATTCAGGGTTATCAGGTTGGGGAATTTTCCCACTATTTTGGAAAAATATAGAAGTTTGCGAATATCAATTATTTATGGAAATTGTATATATGCTCACGACTATATTCCCGAGGCGAGGGGTTAGTCAGAGATATTCTGAAACCACAGAACATCGACGTTTCACTAGTACCGAAACTCTGTCCAGTGTGACGGGGAGTGAGATCGTCGTCACTTGTAATGGACAGTGGGTACAATACATGCCTCGAAATTGAAGTTTGCATGCTTCCTCAGGATGTTTTCCTTAACCGAAAAGCCAGTGGTGTTAAAAATCGTACATATATTCCGAAAAACTCATTGGTACGCGTATTCTAGATTTCGAAGTTGGCTCCATAGTGAAAGTTGTTCAGTTTGATGATCTGAAGCACCCCCTATAGTCTCCAACAGGGTTTTTATTAGAATGTATAACCCTGTAGAATATTGGGAAATTTCAAACCAACACTGGCAACACTAATCTCTTATTTGCTCAGTTATATTATAAGCGATAACGCGGACGGTCGGTCATTTTGTTCACGTTTTAACTTTCGTTAAAAAACCGGTTAAATCGCGTGTTGTTATAAATTACAACAAACATTATTATTGTTATAAGTACAAGTAGCCGTTTAAAGGTTTTATTAACGTTTTATAGTGGTTTTTATAAGGTTTAATAAGTGAAGTGATTAGAACAAAAAACTGAGTTTTGCGGAGAGTTGGCAATTGTAAATACAAAATAGTTTAGTGTTGTAGTATATCAGTTGATGTCCACTTCTTTCATTTGCTTATCGACTTATTATACAGGGTGATAGGGTAGACAGTTGCATTATACAGGGCCCTTCTTAATATGCTGACACTTTTTAAGGGGATGATCAGACCGTCAAACTGAACAACTTTCTCTATGGCGTTACCGTCCAGTTAACAGCGCGCAGATGCGAAGTCCTTGTGTATAGAATGTCATTGATATACAAGGTGTTACAAAAAACTAACTATGAGACAGCTGTTTTTTTTCGCGAGTTCGATGTTGGTACCATAGAGAAATTTGTTCAGTTTGATGGTCTGATCATGTCCTTAAAATAGTGTCAGCATATTAAGAAGGACCCTGTATTATTGTCTGAATACACCCTAATTTTTTAGTAATTTTTTAATAATGGTGTAACTATAATTTGTTTGCTAAAGTTTTATGCCAACAAATACAGGGTGTAAGGACAATTATCATTAAGCTTTAAACCACATACTCTACCCATCAAACTGAACAACTTTTACTATGGGAGCAAACCAATCAGAGCCAAAAAATCTGCTGTTCCATACTAAACTGCGTACTCGACTCAAATGTATGCAATTGCTGATTTTTAGGGTTCCGTAGTCAACAAGGCACCCTTATAGTTTCGCTTAGCTCAGTGACGCTTAGCACTAGAAAGCTGTAATTTGACATTGCGGTTTGCATATTAATCACGCCGACAAAATGGTAGAATAAAATCTTAAAAATATATTTTTTCCCGTCTATGGTGTGGGGTATCGTTGGATAGGTCTCTAAAAAATATTGTGGGTGTGGGAAAACCATTTTTCAATTTTAGAGTCAAGTTCTAAGTATTAAAACAAAAAGCTCCCTTCTAAGTCCGTATATTGTGACGGGCAACTACGCAACCCTACCCTGCGCGTGGCCCGACACGCACTTGACGGGTTTTTTTTTGCTCCGATCGGTTTGCTCCCATAGTAAAAAAATGTCAGTTTGATGGGTAGACTCTTAGTTTAAAAGGATGCTAGTGATATTAATTTCACCCTGTATAACATTATTCAGATTATCCTCAATTCTTGAATATAGTTTCCAATATTTTCCAATAATAGTCCAAAAACAGTGTTTAAAAAAACTTTAAAACGTGATATAATGGCGACCACATCAAAGTCCGTGCCAAATGAGAGCGAATTGGAGAAGCAAATGGAAGATCTGGAGAAGATAAAGACTGAAGAAGAACTCGACAGGAAACTGTCTCACATGTCGAGGTTCGGCTTCTCCGTCGCCAGCTGGATGAAAGTGTTGTTCAATAGAGATCAGGAGGAAGAGTTCAAGGCGGAATGGTTGACTGTATGTGTTATTCTTTAATAGATTTAAAGTTTTAACTGCCTCCGTGGTCTAATGTTTAAGAGCATTGAGTTCTTGAGGCGGAGGTCGTGGGTTCGATTCTCACGGGGGACACCTAGTGATATGTCACTTTGTGCGTTTTTCCCCAGTTGGATAGGACATTGCAGGCCGAATCACCTGCACGTCTAAAAAGAAAGTTGATTCCGTGCTTCGAATGGCACGTTAAGCCGTTGGTCCCGGCTACTATCTCTCGTGGTAGTCATCATCATCGTCTTATTTAAGAGCCACGCTCTTGTCGGTGGGGTATTCGCCAATCCTGTCTCTATTCCGCTAGTGTCTTGAGTTCTTGATACGACTCGACATCAACCTTTCCCTTCACTTGGGCTAGATAACTCTGTCTGAGTCTTCCTCTGCCTCTTTTCCCCTCTATCTTCCCTTCCAGTATGGTTTTAAAGAAATTGTCGTTTCGTATCAAGTTTCCGATCAATTTTCGTGGTAGTAGTCGTTACATGAAAACTTTGACTAATTATTATAAGGACTAGCCTTGCGGTAGCATTTCCCCTCTGCCACGGTATAAGCACAATTGATCATGTGCATTTACATTCAATTTTACACCTTATCACTAAACGAGACAGCCTATAATTGTGAAATAATAACTTCGAACTTAGAACGTTTGGGGTTCACACGAGACTACTTTTCATGATTTTTAACATTCAAAATTAGAATCTAAAGTTATGGGGAATAAAATCCAAAGTTGCGGATTTCATGTTACCTCGCCCCCCGCAAAAAGTGGCAGAAATGTTTGTTAGTAGAATAACACGCGTAACCAGTCCACATATAAATAGTCAAAGTAGTCGTTACATAAAAACCACGTCAGAGGCCGTAAGGCGGTCTGAAAAAACTCAGACACCAGGGCTTTGCCACACGATAAGAAGATAGATTTAAAGATTAGTATACCAAGATCTGTAGCCGTGGTGGTCCAGTGGCGAGTAACCTTGCCTGCCGTGCAGGAGGCGATGGTTCGATCCCCGTCCAAGCCGACTCGTACCAATGAGTTTTTCGGAATTTATGTACGATTTGTAACACCACTGGCTTTTCGGTGAAGGAAAACATCGTGAGGAAACCTGCATGCTCCAATTTCGTGGCATGCATTGTACCCACTGTCCATTATAAGTGGCGACGGGCTCACCCCCCGTCACACTGGACAGAGTTTCGGTACTACTGGTGAAACGTGGATATTCTGAGGTTTCAGAATATCTCTGACTCCCCCTCGGGGAATATAGTCGTGAGCATATGCTTTTAAGCTAAGTCCGTATATTGTGACGGGCAACTTCGGAACCCTACCCTACGCGTAGCCCGACATGCACTTGGCCGGTTTTTTATTTCCACGTAAGATGACAATGTCATCTTCAGTTAAAATTATTTCACAGGATAGAACTTCCTAGGTACTTCTTATGAGGATAACAAAATTAATATCTTGGACATTGTCACACAGATTATCTAGTCACATTTAAAGTACCAGAATCTAGCCTGGACTTGTATTATGATGACTGGACAACGATATAGAATACATAAATAGATACAAACGTCCGTGACTCGGGTACAAATATTCATATTCAACATACAAATATTTTTCCCTTACGGGATTCGAACCCGCGACCCTCGCCACAGCAGGCAGGTTCACTACCGACTGTGCTATCGGCCGTATAAAAAACATTCGTATTTGAAATAAACAAGGCTCAGATTGACTTCAAAACAGGATTTGCAGATAAATAAACTTTTGATTTTGAAATGAACAGAGGTAGAATGTCAACGAAACAGGCTTTTGTGCTAAAAATAGCACACGGGGTCTAATGAAGCTATAAAAGTTGATTAACTTTTAACAAAGCCGAATAGATTGAATGAGGCGTTTTCCAAGACTAGTAAATCGCAGAGGCTCATTGGCGATAGTAAGCTGGTGGAGACCAACCTTCATAGCCTAGCCCACCGCCGCAGAGCTGTCTTCTACAGATTGTACTTCGGTGAGTGTGCCCAAGAGCTGCATGAGCTCATCCCACCTTCCCCTTTCTACTATCGAACTTCCAGACGCACCGCAGGATACCACTCCTTCTTGGTTGATATCCCACGTATCCGCACTAAGCGCATTTCTGATTCTTTTATAATGCGCACAGCCAAGGAGTGGAATGCAATGCCTGCGTCAGTATTTCCGAGCGCTTACAACCCGCATTATTTTAAAGTACGAGTGAATAGGCTTCTTCTGGGTAAACTCGCTACATCTTCGACCACATCTATGTCCTAAGGACTGGATTTAGGTCAAGAGTAGACCCATTAAAAAAAAGGCGAAAAGTCAATTCAATTCAATTCAATTTTTGTTTAGTGGCATCCGATGTGTTATCACAATTCAGCCAATGTCTCGTTATGTGGATAGTATATGAAGGAAAATTATCAGTAGTATTTATTAAGTCTAGCGTGGCAGTTTTGCCAATGTAAGTAGTTTATAATCTCAAGTGATTGTTTTAAGGTTAAAACACAAAAGAGTTCACAAAATGGTGGAGCCACGTGCAATCCCAACGCGCCGATACGCACGCGTCCGTACTCCGCCAGAATTGCAGCGCGACTCTAATATTATTTCTATTTTTCTTAATTAATGGCCGGTTGCTTGCGTCTAGCGCGGCAATTCTGCCAATGTCAAGTAGTTTATAATCTCAAGTGATTGTTTTATGGTTAAAACACAAAAGAGTTTCACAAAATGGCGGAGCCACGTGCAAGCCCAAGAGAGGCCAACACGAATGCGTCTACCTTCCGCCAGACTTGCAGCGCGACTCGACTCTAATATTATAAGTTCAAAAAATAACCTGTCACATTGACAGTAATAAAAAGTGCAGTTTGTCTATGGTTTGCATCATTCCAATGACGTTTGATAGTGGTGGTGTTGCCAATTGATAATTTTTCACTACCAATAAATACGCAATAGCACCGAAAATGTTAGTTCGCTGTACATAAACGAACATTGACTTCACAAAAAGTTAATCAATTTGAAGTATCAAAACTTCTCTGATATTAAAACCATAATAATCTTATTAATAAATGAAAATATTGCTCCCTAAAATTATGAAATCTAGAAAAACACGTAACACTTTTAATCTGACAGCTAAATTTGCAAGATTACAACGCCATCCTTCCAATGTCTTTGAACGATTTTTTTAAATGAAAACGCGTCATTAGGTGCATTGTGTTTTTATTATACGGTAATATATGTTGTTATTTATGTTAAATAAAATTTGTCATAGTGAATTTACAATATCATAATTACTAAATTATGTTTATATACAAAGTTTAAATCTATAAAATGTAAATCTTTTGTTCCTTTAGTAATGAACTATTGACACTCACGACTAATTATGTATGTACGTAATTTCTTATCAATGTCATACGCTTCTTATCGACATTATTATAAAACTTAATAGAAGTTTATTCCGAATGCGTAAATGCGCGCTCCATACAAACGAAGACTGGTGATATTTTCAATACTATCCAGTTAAAGTCAATGGAATTTTTCAGAAACAGTCTAGAAGCCAATCTCTATGTTTGTATGTCATATTGTCAGATTTTTGTTAAAATATACAATTTTAATGCTAGGATAGGATTAATTTAAGATTTGCATGAAAATTTTTGAGGCACTTTAACTTTAAAACTATACAAATATGATTTCATACAAGCATAGAGATTAGTTTCTAGATTGTTTCAGAATAATTCCATTGACTTTTATTGGTTAGTATTGAGAATATCACCAGACTTCGTTTGTAGAATTGTGTCTGTACAGTGAACATAAAAGAAAAGGTTACAATATGGTATTTAGAATGAATGAAAAACCCTGAATCCAAATCACAGATTTTCGTCTGTCTTTCAATAGTACCGAAACTCTGTCCAGCGTGACGGGGAGTGAGCCCGTCGCCACTTGTAATGGACAGTGGGTACAATACATGCCTCGAAATTGAAGCATGCAGGCATGAGGTTTCCTCACGATGTTTTCCTTCTCCAAAAAGCCAGTGGTGTTACAAATCGTACATAAATTCCGAAAAACTCATTGGTACGAGTCGGCCTGGACGGGGATCGAACCATCGCATCGCCTCCTGCGCGGCAGGCAAGTTTACTCGCCACTGGACCATCACGGCTTTTTTATTTGGATAATAACCAATTAAAGTCAATTAAATATTTTAAATTTTAAGCGGCTCAAAAATTTCCATACAAAAGATATCGGTCGTGAGTTTATGTATGTACAGTCGACATCAGATATATCGTAGCATATAAGGTATTCAAATATTTCTGAGCAGTGCTAATTTTTAATAAATTATGTACGGTAAATGTTACCAATTATATCGAAACGTGTATTTTGTCATAAATATCGGAACAACTTATTTTCAATTATTTCTTTTTTTTTTTACTATATTATTTAAAATTGAAACATATAACAACGGAGTAAGGTCTTTTTTTTTACCCGACTGCGCCAGAAGGAGGGTTATGTTTTTCGAGCTTATGTATGTATGTATGTTTGTATGTCTATTTCTTTGGCACGGCCTACAGCCAGGGTTGGCATGATTAAAACAAGTTGTTTTAAAACACATGTTTAAAACAGTGTTTAAAACCGTTTGAATAAAAACCATGTTTTTTATTAAGTGTTTAAAAACACAGATTAAAACAAGTTTTAAACAATGTATAAAACATTAAGAAAAAAACAAGGTTTAAAACTACTTTTCATTGCGAATGAATGGAAATAAATTAATATTTAGGACTCTAAATAGCTTGACATAAAACCAGTTGAGTCTATCTCTATGCTATTGTACTGCTATATTATATTTTTGTACTTTTGAAATAGGAATTACTATACTATATACATATATACCCACTATATATATACGATATACATATATTACCCTTAATAATAAGGGTAATACCCACTAGCACTAGGGTATTACCCTTATTTTAAACATAAAATAATATACACTGGACAGAGTTTCGGTAATACTGGTGAAACGTGGATGCTCTGAGATTTCAGAACATCTCTGACTACCCCCTCGGGGAATATAGTCGTGAGCATATACATACATACATACAAATAATATGAATATTGGGGTTTCCCCTATTAAAAATGAAGATTAGTTAGAATTTTTAGAATGTAAAGCGTTCAGTATTGATTAGAGATACGTAACATAAAATAAATGTTCATCCATTGACAGATTTTTGTACATATTGAATTTATTATGGCGAATTTGAAAATACCTAGTCTAGAAATCAAATATTATATAGGTCTTATTTATTTGAAATTAATGGCCTAAACACAAAAGAAAAAAAAACATAAAAAACAAAAAAAACACTTGTTTAAAACATTTTGAACTGTTTGTTTTATAAAATTGAAAAAAAACTGTTTTTTTCCAACCCTGCCTACAGCCTAAACGGCTTGATGGATTTTAATGTGTGAGGTGTCATTGAATTCGTAAAAATCGTGAGAGTGACATAGGGTATATTATTTCAAGATGGCGTCTACGAATTAAAAAAGAGAGGGGGAATACAAATTTTTTTTTGTTAAAATTTACAATATGGGTATCAAATGAAAGCTAGTAATCAGACGATTCCAAATATATAAATATAATACTTTTATGTTTTCGATTCGACACAAGACTAAAAAGTATGAAATAAACTAAATTATTAAGATTAACAAAAAACCCGACTGCATAAAAAACCTTTTAACTGAAAGGAGAAAAACAAGCTTTATAATCACTAATCAGCTATAAAAACTTTGTTTGAGCAAATGTAATTTGATTCTTATTAGGTAGGTATTGCAAACCAATCAATAACCAACCAAAAATATTCTTTGTCGCCGTTTGCGATACCTACCTAATAAGAATCAAATTATATTTGCTCAAACAAAGTTGTTATAGCTGATTAGTGATTATAGAGCTTGTTTTTCTCCTTTCAGTTAATAGTTTCCTAAACTGCTCAGATATTTATGATCACCCTGGCTGCGTAGATAAATTTGATGTTCTAGGCGTACATATATTTTAACTGGTTATGTGTAAAGAATTTATTGAAAATTAGAACTGCTTAGAAATATTTGATCGCCTTGTCTGCTACGATACATCTGATGGTGACTGTATGTAGTAATAAATATAATGTAGGTGAATGGTCGACACTTATCATTTTAATCCGCACGCTTAAAATGTTGCTACGACAATAATTATCACGTTAACTTTGTAATTATCAATTGTAATCAATTTCTTGTAAGATAATATTTGATTGATTAGTTTTAGGCTTACACAATAGGGATGATAACTGATCCTGGAAATTCATATCTTATAACGAATTACAATCATAGACTAAAAAGCCAATGCCTAAAAAACCGGCCAATTGCGTGTCGGGCCACGCGCAGGGTAGGGTTCCGTAGTTGCCCGTCACAATAAAACCTAAATCGAGACCTAAACAAACCAAAAATTTACCACAACTAAACTGTCAAACGTCACTTTTGAAAATTCGTTCAAAAATTTACTACAACATAACTTTCAAACGTCACTTTTGACAATTCTCTTACAGTGCTAACGCTCCGTGCTGTGAGCACTGTTAATGCAAGATGGCGTCGGTAGTGACCTCAGAGGAAGGATCTCCATAGAGTCCGCATAAATTTACGATTGTAGTTAGTCTCTTTTGTCTTATGACGTACCTTTAATAGTAGAAGGAGATGGAACTATAGATATTTGTTTACGCGGCTATCCACTTTTTTTTGAGCTAGTGTGTGTGAAAAGTGACCGTAAACATAAGGTCATATGTCACTTGGTGCCTTTTGTCCATACTACTTGACACCACACACTCTTCTCCTCCTTCCTTCTCTTGGCCACCATTCCGATATTGCCTTGGTCCACCGGTCGTCTTCCCTTCTAGCCAAATGTCCTGCCCACTTCAACTTTGTAATCCGGTCTCCAACGTCGTCGACCTTAGTTCTTCGACGGATTTCTACGTTGGGTACGCGGTCCAAAGGCGATATGCCTAGCATGGTACGCTCCATGGCTCTTTGTGCGACTTTTATTTGTTGTAATGTATTTAAATTAATGTGTATTATTTTGTCGACAGATAGACGAATATAAAGCGCAAGCTGAGGAAAGTCTTCAGAACGCGTGGAGGATAACGAACCTTTCAAACTGGAGGGTCGAGAAGAAGGGGTCAACTAGGGGAGACGTCGTAGAGTCAAGACACACCGAGCAGTTCGGCAAAGTTTATAGATTTACTGTGAGTATCATACATTTATACGCCGTGGTGAGTAGCCGGTCTGTGTCAAAAAGTGCACGTCTGGCTATTCACAACGGTGTGTTGGTGCCTACTCTGATGTGTGGGTGTGAATGTTGGGTATGGAATAAAAGGAACGAAAGTTGAGTGAATGCAGTTGAAATGCGCTCCTTACGAAGTATGTGTGGTATTACTTTGGTTGATCGAATCAAGAACAGTGTGATAAGGGATTGGTTTAAGTTGAAGGATGATATAGTAACAAGGATTGAGAGGGGTATGCTGAGATGGTTCGGTCACGTAGAGAGAATGAATGAAAGAAGACTTACGAATGAAATATATCAAGCAAAGGTGAGCGGAAGTGTTGGGGGAGGCCGTCCGAGGAAAACATACCATGATCAAATCAATGATCTTTTCCGAATAGGACAAGTGCGTAGCATCCTCAGTCGACGGAAGTGCATGAAAAGATGTATGAATGTGAATGAGGCTAAAGAGGTGTGTCAGAGTCGTAGCGTGTGGCGGTCCGTGGTCTCTGCCTACCCCCATGGGACAATGGTGTGAGCTTATGTATGTATGTATGTATCATACATTTAGTATTGAGACACATTTACCGACGGCGACCGACGGCGGGCCATACAAAAATAACATTTATTATGGGAAGCCGTCCGTTAATCGTACATATTTAAAACAGGTAATGTACAAATAGCAATAAAATTATGAGAGGTCCAAAAAAAATACGCCATTGCCAAATAAAAAGTATTATTAATAGATTAATGACTAAGGCGCAAAAGTAAGACGAAATACCTTTCGACTAGATTTATACAATTTACCGAAACCAAAGTCATACCTCAGTATTTGTGGATAGTTTATCTAGTGAAATCTTCACTCTTCCCTCGATAGAAAATTGTCACAAAGATTATGAATGATGAATTTTCATGTATTTTAAACATTTGTCTCATTTTAGAAGAACTTAAAAGAGTTTCAGATTTTTTTATTTATACTCACAATATTCACCATTAGTTTTTCTAGTGAAATCATTAAAAAAATCTATAAAAAGGACTTTTATTAATTCTTTTTAATCGAAAATACGGCACACGCACGCACTCTTCGGAGGGCTAGACAATCGCGTTTCTCATAGAAAATTTTTGTCTGAATCTATGGCCCCTTAAGAAAGTGATTTGTTTCTAAATTTGTTGGGTCATTTATGAAGAGAGTATGTATAGGGTCCAACTTAACATGCTGACACTTTTTAAGGTGATGATCAGACCATCAAACTGAAAAACTTTCTCTATGGGACCAACATCGAAATCGCGAAAAAAAAATCGGCTGTCCCTAAAAACCGTCAAAAGTTACCACTTTCAGCGGGTTTCAAGATAGTACAAACAAAGCATAGTAGTCCTCACTAGTGACTAGCGAGCGGGCACTCCCCTGATTTACTATATTCAAACCAGGGTAATACCCACCCTAGCACTAGGGTATTACCCTTATAAAATTATATGAATATTGGGGTTTCCCCTATTAAAAATGAAGATTAGTTAGAATTGTTAGAATGTAAAGCGTTCAGTATTGATTAGAGATACGTAACATAAAATAAATGTTTATCCACTGACAGATTTTTGTACATATTGAATTCATTATGGCGAATTTGAAAATAACCTAGTCTAGAAATCAAATATTATAGGTCTAATTTATTTGAAATTAATGGCCTGAACACAAAAGAAAAAAAAACATAAAAAACAAAAAAACACTTGTTTAAAACATTTTGAACTGTTTGTTTTATAAAATTTAAAAAAAACTGTTTTTTTTCCAACCCTGGTCCCTATACATTTGGCTCAAGTAGGTTTGCAGTTTTGTATGGAAGAGCTGATTATTTTTTCGCGATTTCGATGTTGGTGCTCTAGAGAAAGTTGTTCAGTTTGATGGTCGGATCATATCCTTAATAAATTGTCAGCATATTAAGAAGGTCCTTGTATATTTGATTGCAGGGTATAGTAGAATGTCCAGCACAGTTCCTGTACGAAGAGTTCAAAGTTAACATCACGAGGTTACCAGAGTGGAACCCTACAATATTGAAGAGTGAAGTTATTAAGGTATTTTTATTTTATTGGATTAGGGACACATACAGTGATAACACAATGGGGATGGGAATGAGCTAATTTGTTAGACTTTATATAGGGTGAAATTGATATCATGAGCATAATTTAAACTAAGAGCACAGGTCCGGCACTTAAAACAACGTTTTGGATTTGACATGATGGCGTTCGCACATGCGCACTTGGTGCAAATTGTGCATGACATATCTGTAGGGTTGACTTTCCACGCATCGTAGGAACATCATCTACATTTCGTTACTTGTTATTATTCGTTCCGTTATTAAAAATAGTATTTGAGCTAAAGAATTACTGAAAATATGAATTTAGCATTATTTTTCAACGTTTTCTATGCACTGAAAAGACTCAATTTTATGTAGTCAAATACTACGGGTGCGCGCGTCTGACTGCATTCCCTTGCTCGGCTTCCCTCTAGTTTCCCAGAAAGTGGGAGGTGAGGTGGGGGATCTGAAGTCAGAGGGGGGGCGGGGAGTGGCCGTTCTGTATATAGAACTATATACTATTACCTATTCTGTGCTAAGAGTCTACCTTTCAAACCGAACCACTTTCACTATAGGAGCATTCCGATCGGATCAACAAAAATCTGCTGTTGCATCATACATTTGAGTCGAGTAAGCTTTGCAGTTTAGTATAGAACAGCAGATTTTTTTGTCGCTCCGATCGATTTTCTCCCATAGTAAATGTTGTTCAGTTTGATGGGTAGACTCTTAGTTTAAATGATGCTCATGATATCAATTTCACTCTGTATATTGTCTAACAAAATTAGATGAAACTATTTTAAGGGGATGATCAGACCATAAACATGAACAACTTTCGCTTTTCGGCTTTCGCTTTCGCTTTTCGTGGGTGTTCTGAGGTTCCAAAATATATCTGACTACCCCCTCGGCAACATAGTCGTGAGCATATGCTATTCTATGCTAACTTTCGCTATGGGACCAATATTGGAATCGCGAATAAAATAATCTGCTGTTCCATACTTTTGAGTCGAGTTACATTTGTAGTTTTGTATGGGACAGCTGATTAATTTTATCGCGAACTTTCTCGTAACTTATGAATGGATCCATTCATAATTACGTCATAGTCATTCACGTGAAAGTTGGTTGTCGAATTAAAATAAAAACTAGATTAAAATTTTTCTTAATCCCCTTTTAAAATGTTTTATAGGAAATAGGAGATGGCATAGACCTGTCATACCAGGTCACAGCAGGAGGTGGACGCGGCATTATCGCCGCGAGAGACTTCGTCATACTCCGCAGAGCGGCGCCACTGTCGCGTGACGGACACGTGACGACTGGGGAACCTTACTGCTATATCAGTAGTGGAGTCAGTGTCACTGTACCGGGATACCCACCTCACAGGGACATGGTTAGGTGAGCGGCCATTTTGAATTTTGTTAATCTGTAAAAATCTCGGTGATCCTGAAATCTTTCTTTAATTTAATGTGTGTGAAATATTGATGGATATAGTAGGTTAGTATCGGAATATATATTTTTGGAAAGTGAATTGGATTTAGACAAAAAAAATGATTCATAGTGGTCGCATGATATGGTTAGTTGAGCGCCCATTTGAACTTTGTGAATCGCTAATAATCTCAGTAATCTTTTGATGTTTCATTTTTTTTTATTCCTTTTTTATATGGAGTGTTTGATGGTTCTTAAAATTAAAAATATAGTTTGAAACTTCTGGAGCGATTTCCATATTTTACTGCAATATTATTAGGTCGTTATTGCGATTTGAAACCAGGAGCGAGCGAAGCGAGTTTGAAATTTTACTGCTATACGACGTAGTTGCAGTACGATCTAAAGCCTGGAGTTAGCGAATCGAGCTCAAAATTTTACTGCAGTGTATGAACTCAATTTCCAACATTGATTAACGGCAACTCCCCGCCCCTCTCTGACTCCAGATACCCCACCTCACCTCACACTTTCTGGGTACACTTTAGGGGAGCCGAGCAAGGGAATGCAGTCAGGCGTTGCGAGCGTAGTATTTAACCACATTAAATTGTGTCTTTTCAGTGCATAAAACGTTGAAAATAACGCTATATTCACATTTGCAGTAATTCTTTACATCAAACACTATTTTTAATAACAGAACGAACAATAAAAAGAACCGAAATGTAGATGATGTTCATACGATGCGTGGTAAGTCAACCCTACACATATGTCAAGGACAATTTGGACCAAGTGCGCATGTGCGAACGCCATGATGTCTGTATGACATGTGTTTATATTTTAATAGTTATTAAGTCGTGTTATGGTTGTAGAGTTTCTGGCCGCATCTTCTCTGCAGCGACAACACGTTCCGACGCGGTGGTAGCTTTAAACAAGATTTGACGTTTGATAAGTGTGCTTCAAGCTCCTATATTGAATAAATTATATTGACTTTGACTTTGTCAAATCCAAGTTTGTCGTTGTTTGAAGTGCCGGACCTGTGCCCATGGCCAGAATTCCAATAATGATTGAACATCATTGTCCACAGAGGTCACAATAAAGTGGGCGGGTGGATATTGAAGCCGAAGACCGTGCAGACAGCTGGAGGCAAGATAGAGCAGCACACTGTGTTCCAGTGGCTTATGTGCTGCGATCTGAAAGGTAAGTCGTGTGCTTCTTCTTCTTATCGTGATGGCAGCAAGCCCTGGTGTCAGAGTTTTTCCAGACCGCCTTACGGCCTCTGACGTTGCATTTTTATGTAACGACTTTTACCACCGGAGATAGTAGATGAGTAGTAAAGCCTTGGTGGTCCAGTTGCTAGTAACCTTGCCTGCCGTGCAGGAGGCGATAGTACGATCTCCGTCCAGGCCGACTCGTACCAATGAGTTTTTCGGAATTTATGTACGATTTGTAACACCACTGGCTTTTCGGTGAAGGAAAACATCGTGAGGAAACCTGCATGCTTCAATTTCGAGGCATGTATTGTATCCACTGTCTATTACAAGTGGCGACGGGCTCACCCCCCGTCACACTGGACAGAGTTTCGGTACTAGTGAAACGTGGATGTTCTGAGGTTTCAGAATTTCTCTAGAATCTAGAATCTTCTCTTTCTCTTATGGATAAAATAAATGTCTGTCTTTCCGCAGGTAAAATCCCTCAGTTCGTCCTGGACGCGGCGTTTGCTACGGTGATGCTTGACTACATAGTCCATGTGAGGAAATTCACGGCTGAGTGTAAAGCCAAGGGCAGGTTCTAACTTCTAGTCTGTTGTAGTTAGATTTTATAATTGTCTTACAAACGCTGCACTGCTCTACTAAGAAAAAAAACAATAGAAGCCCTTAGACCATATAACTAGGGATCAGCCTTGCGGTAGCATTTCCCTTCTTCCACGTTACAAGATCAATTGATCATGTGCATTTAAATACATATTTATACCTGATCACTAAACGGGACAGCCTATAATTTCGGAACAATAACTTCAAATTAGTCGCGTTTGGGGTTCACACGAGACTATTTTTAACAATAGTGATGAAATAAAATCAAAAATTACGGATTTCATGCTACCTCGTCCCCCGCAAAAAGTGGCAGAAAAGGTTGTTAGTAGAATTACACGCGTAACTCGTCCATAGTTATAATGTCTAAGTATAAACCACTATAGAGGGTGTTAGGGTTAAACAGTTGCATTACTTTAAGGGATGATACAGAACAACTTTGTCAAAGAAACCTATAGGAAATTTGCAAAAAAATATATTCGACTTTTCATACAAAAGTTCGATCAGATGATTGCATTTGGTATGGGAAGTCCAACATTTTTCTTACGAATTTCCTATAGGTTTATTAGGGAAAGTTGTTCAGTATCATGGGTACAATCACCCCTTAAAGTAATGCAACTGTTTACCCAAATACCCTGTAGTTTTTAATTACTAACAATATTTTAAGGGTGTATTCAGACAATGAAACTATACAACTCGCCCTAAGGAACATGGGTCGAAAAACATTTTTTCATCTCCCACAGAAAATCGATCGGCTGATCCGCACTTTTGGATGAGATGGGAAGTCCCAAAAAAAATACTCGTTTTTCGATCCATAGATCAAGGACCATATTCCTTAGGGAAAGTTGATTTGACGGCCCGACAGCACAGTCTGTAGTGAACCTACCTGCTGTGCCGAGGGTCGCGGGTTCGAATCCCGTAAGGGACAAATATTTGTGTGATGAATATGAATATTTGTACCCGTGTTATGGATATTTGTATCTATATCGTTGTCTAGTCATCATAACACAAGTCCAGGCTAGATTCTGGTACTTTAAATGTGACTAGATAATTTGTGTGACAATGTCCAAGATATTTATTTATTTTATTATTTATGTTATATGATTAGTTTCATTGTCTGTATTTTGTTAGTAATTAAAAACTAGTGGTGTATATGCATTCGCTTTTTTTCTTAACAGGGCAGGGTTTTTTCTTAGCACGGAATCGCATTTTTTCACACTCTATCCTTTTCTGCCGCTCAGGAACGTCATTGGCTAGAGGGGGCAACAGTGCCGGTGCTGCCGCGTGCGATCGCATTCCCACTATCTTTCTCGCCCTAGCAAATGACGTTCTTGAGCGACAGAAAAGGATGAAGCGACGGAAACATACGATTCGGTGATTCGTACACCCTTTAAGGTGCACTTCGGATGCCAGCGGCCGATGCGACTGACACTTTTTTAAGGAGATGATCAGACCATCAAACTGAACCACTTTCTCTATGGGACCAATGTCGTAATCGCGAAATACAAAACTCCAAACCTACTTGAACCAAATTTATGGGACTGCAGAGATTTTTTTCGCGATTTCGATGTTGGTCCCATAGAGAAAGTTGTTCAGTTTGATGGTCTGATCATCTCCTTAAAAAAGTGTCAGCATTTTAAGAAGGACCCTGTATAGATACAAGCATCCAGGACTCGGGTACAAATATTCATATTCATCATACAAATATTTGTCCCTTACGGGATTCGAACCCGCGACCCTCGGCACAGCAGGCAGGTTCACTACCGACTGTGCTATCGGGCCGTCAAATAATATTATAAACTATTTAAAAATCAAATAGAAAAAATACATTCGAAAACCGGGAGCGGATCAGCCGATTGATTTACAACGAGAGCTCAAAAATTCTCTCATTTTTTGACACTTTCCTTAGGGAAAGTTATTTAATTTCATTATACGAATACATTCTTTAAATTTTTAAAGTATTTAAGGTGGTTGCAGAGTTGTCAATTTCATACAAAAGTTCGACGCGTAATACGCGTTGACGGTACAATTAAAAGTAATATTTTATAAATGGAAAATTAGTCTTACTTATCCATAGAAAATTTCAAAGCTTCATATCTTCGTAATTATGTTATAAATTGCAAATGTTATTTGATACGCGGCATCTAGATTTTCAACACTATTTTTCCATATACAACGTGTTAATGAATTAACGCAAAACTAGAAAGTAGTTTGTTTAGAATCGAGAGCAGAATCGAATTATCATGTTTTCAACGTAGGTATTTTTTTTCAAAATATTAAATTATTCGTTTTTAAAATTTAAAATTTACTGTACATGATCTCAACCCACCGCACGGGCACACTCACCCTACTTACTACCAAAACAAGATTCTTAAAAGGTATCCACGAGCATGCTAGCGCTTTCATTCATTGCTAAAATGATAACAAATCATTTCGGCCTGAAAACTTAAAATGCGAATAACTTTAAATTTTAACTACCAAAATAATGAAATGTTTGTTTCAATCTAATTATTTTGTTATAAATCAGTTGGGGTGTATGAGGTTTTGCGCTTATTCATTAACACGTTGTATAAAATATTACTTTTAATTGTACCGTCACGTCATACCGTCAACGCGTATTACGCGTCGAACTTTTGTATGAAATTGACAACTCTGCAACCACCTTAAGAAATATAGGGGTGTACTCAAGAGTTTAATTAGGTGGATAGGTTAGGTTAGGTAGGTATATTAAATTTTTTGGCGGTCCGGGTTTCGACCTTCCACGGTCCGGGCTCGGACCGCGGTCCGCTAGTTGCCGACCGCTGGTATAGACCATCGAACTGAACCACTTTTACTATGGAGCCAACATTCGCGAAAAAAGTCAGTTGTTACATACAAAACTGCAGTACCTCAACTCGATCAAAAAAATGTATGAAACAGCTGTTTTCTTTATCGCGATTCCGAAGTTTGTTCCATACCGAAAGTTGTTCAGTTTGATCAACTCTACACCCTGTAGAAAGAACATTTCAGCTATGCTTGTATTTTGTATGAATGAATTTTTGTTCAAATGTATATTTTAAGGATTTTCTTTAAAAATGTGTCTGTTTTTATAAAAATTATAGGATTATAAGACGGATGGAATGTTTCACGAAAACAATAATTTTGTATAAAAAATTAAAGATGATTTAATTATAGTGAATTGATAGATAACAAAAGTAAATAAAAAAAAATCACAAGGATTTTGCAGTTATGTCAATTTTTTAAATTTTTTCATACAGGTTCAAGGTTGACCTGTCGTCATGTATGGGTCTGAGTGTTGGGCCACAAAAGGGACGGATGAGAAACGATTGCATGCAGCTGAGATGAGAATGTTGAGATGGATGTGTGGTGTAACTAGAATGGATAAGATAAGTAATGAGTATATTAGGGGAAGTTTGAAAGTAGCACCTATGACGGAAAAATTGCAGGGTAATAGATTATCGTGGTATGGTCATGTAATGCGAAGAGACGAGTGTCATATTACGAGACGAGTGTTAAGTATGAATGTGGATGGCTGCGGTAGGAGAGGAAGGCCGAAGAAAAGATGGATAGATTGTGTGAAAGATGATATGCGTAAGAAAGGAGTGAGTCCTGAAATGACGGCTAAGAGAGATGAATGGAAGAGGATGACATATTGCGCCGACCCCAAATGATGGGAAATGGGCAAGAGAATGATGATGATGTCATACAGGTTCAAGGTTTTGTATGGTGCAGCTTTAATTTTTTTCGCGATTTCGAGGTTGCTGCCATAGAGAAAGTTGTTCAGTTTGATGGTCTGATCATCCCCTTAAAAACCCATGAGCATATTAAGACCCTCGGCAATACGTTTTGATAGAGTAGCTAAATATTGTCATTTACTATGAAACATTTTTCGACTTGTTTTTTTTCGCGATTTCAAAGTTGGTCCATCAGTGAAAGTTGTTCATTTCGATGGTCTGAAGCACCCCCTTTAATATGCAGACATGTTATTAAGGGGATGAACAGACCGTCAAACTGAGCCTGAACTTGAGTCAAATGTTGGGATAGCTAATTTTCTTTTCGCGATTTCGATGTTGGTCCCATAGAGAAAGTTGTTCAGTTTGATGGTCTGATCATCCCCTTAAAAAAGTGTCAGCATATTAAGAAGGATCCTGAATTACGCATTTAAGTTTACACCACGTATAACAGGAAAAACTTTTTTTTTTAATTAGCTTTGTTATCTAACCGTAAACCAATGTATAAATTGTATGCATTTTATATAAATAGTTATATTAATAGGTATTTGTAAATAATGATGTCGCTTTTAAATTATGTTAGTGCAATAATTAATGCCCAATGTTGGACAATAGACTCTCTAAATAATATACAGGGTGTAACAAAAAGTGTATTTTGTATACAAGGTGTGTGAATTTTTTATATCTTTTAGTCCACGTCATTTTAAGCAAGATCAGCAAACAAAGTTTTTATAAATTTAAATCCCGATACAAAAATATTTGGTTTTTATATTATCCTTAAAATTATAACTAATTAAAGTTGGACCTTGTTACTTTCTGGGACATCCTGTATAAAATATCATATTCTCCATGGCCTTATACATGATGTTTTATAATGCAATAAAAATTAACGTTTTTAATATGTCGAATTAAGTACAACTGTGAAGGTAGAAGAAAATAGGTCAATATATCTCTGACTACCCCCTCGGGGAATATAGTCGTGAGCATATTCTATAACGATTATTCACCAACCGTACTCTATAATTAGCTGATTATAAAGTACCCTGTATAACTAACTTTTGACAGCGGCTTCGCCCGAGTTGGTAAAATTCGTTTAAAAAACAAACACAGTTTTGAATTTATAATGTAAAAACCATTTTAAGCTTTATTTTAATATTAAGTGAATGCTTAAAAATGTCTACCAAATTGTTCAGTAGCACTCAGTTGCACGTAGTTGCATTAAAGTTAATCCTCCATTAAATCTCTTGCTAACTTTTACTACGTGAACAAGACAAAAAGTGACAGCAAGAGATTTAATGGAGGATTAACTTTAAAGAACGTACGTGCAACTGAAAGTAAGGCCTGTTTCAGCACTTCCGAATAAATTCTAGTTAGCTCATCCAAAAGTGGTGAAACGGGCCCTTAGAGTATAAATGTGTATAAAAGTACCTAGAAATAATTAAATATAAATTAATACATAAAATAATTAGTTTTAAGTGAAATAAAAATGACTTTTTGTACTGTATTGTGTATTTTTTTATTTTTTTCCACATTCTGTCCGTTATGGTCTTGATCACAAGCATATGACATAAAGTTAATTCGTATAGCAATTAAAATATATATAGTCTAGGAAAAATAAGGTTTGAGATTGCATTAAAGACACTTTAGTAAATTGTGTTTGAAATAATATTACTGTTAGTTTATAACACTTTTGTCGAGATTTCGTGGTTCAGGCTCAGGAACCTGAGAAATACCTTAAAATCGATATTAATGTACAAATGGCAAGCTTATTTCTAAAAATATGACGACCAGCATACCAGCAATAGAGACAGTTAATTTTCAAAAGGCAAATTTAATGTGTAAAACAAACAGTAAATAATTTAGTTTTGAGGTTATATTTTTTTAAGACTTACAAAATATTAAATATGTACCGAAATTAACGATATTAACCGTGGATTATTATTGTTACAAGTAAAACGTATTGAACGAAGCCATCCTATACAAAATCACCAGTTTTCCATTTTTTGTTAATACCTAAATTTAATGTTTTGTAAATGTCTTAATTATTCGATAATACAATATAAAAAATCGGGGATTATTGAGAATTTATGTTTTTCAGGTATATATCCACTATATTCCAAATTTTCACCAAAAGTGCAATTAATGCAACCTACTCCATACAAAAATCCGTAGATTTCCCCGACTAATAGCATTATTTGCCATAGTAATGAAAATCCATAATTTAAAAACCCTTATGACATGAAAATCCATATCTAAAACACTCGTTTTTAGACTCCAGATCGAACTCAACCGGTTAGGTTAGCGAGGAGCGAAGCGAAGAGCATGTTGGGTATCTTACGACCACAGCGCACGAGCCGAGCGAGCGCAGGGAGCGTGCCGCGGCAGCGGCCGGCGAGTGCCAGAACCGAATTGCTACTGTTTACCTAGTCCACCCGAAAATATCAGTTTTCTCAACCCCCTTGAAAGGAGGGTTCACCTTCACCTCGCATCTTATAGGTTGCAGAGCGTGTCAAAGAAAGGGACATTCAATACATACTAATTTATTAGTGTTACAATTATGTGTATTCATTTAACGTTTTTTAAACGTTATTGATATTTATGTTAATCATATTAAAGATATGCTTTTTAAATGTATACATTTCAACATTATGGCTTTTAATGATTATGTGTTTTAAGTGTTAAGGGTTTTCAATATATGCATTTTCAATTATGGATTCTAATAGAGACCCGAATTTACCAAGTAACTACCAATTTCTTAGTAAATTTACCAAAATGAAAACCAAGCGAGCCACGAGCTTTTATTTAACTTGCAATGTTTGTTCGAGAAAGAGATCAGCCGTCGAATTCAACTCAGCTTGGCAGCGTTCGGGAAGCTACGTAGTATCTTCACGTCCCAAATACCGCAGTGTCTTAAAACGAAAGTCTTCGATCAGTGTGTTGCCAGTGATGACATAGGAACAGAGACGATGTGGTCGCTCACTCAAGTCCTCATAAAAAGGCTGAAGGTCACCCAAAGGGCGATGGAGCGCTATGCTCGGAGTTTCCCTACGAGATCGAATCAGAAATGAAGAGATCCGCAGGAGAACCAGAGTAGCTGACATAGCCCAAAGAATTGCTAAACTAAAGTGGCAAAGGGCGGGGTACATTGCTCGCAGAACCGATGGCCGATGGGGCCGAAAGGTTCTCGAGTGGCGACCACGTACAAGGTGGACCGACGACCTGGTGAAGGCGGCGGGAACCTGTTGGATGAGTTCAGCGTAGGACCGGCCGTTGTGGCGATCCTTGGGGGAGGCCTATGCCCAGCAGTGAAAGTCCTTCGGCTGAGATGATGAATGTTTGTTTGTATGTATGTTCGGGTCAAATCTTACAACTGAATTTTAAAACAGTTTTCCGCAGCCGCATGCAGAAATTTTGCATCCACGTTTAATTTGGATAATGCATGGTTCGCTAAGTGACGTCATTCTAAATCCAATATGGCGGACTAGTTATTTAAACTATGAGTCTACCAATCAAAATCTGAACAACTTTTATTGTGGGAGCAAACCGATCGTAGCTCAAAAAAAATGCCCACTTGACTCAAATGTATTTGAGCACAGCAGATTTTTTTTTTGCTACAATAGGTTTGCTCCCATAGTAAATGTTTTTCAGTTTGATGGGTAGAGATTAGTTTCTAGATTGTTTCTGAAAAAATTCATTGATTTTTAATGGTTAGTATTGAAAATATCACCAGACTTCGTTTGTATGGAGCGCGCTCCGAATTATATTCCCTTAAGGTCAATAAAAATGTTCAGTACAACAATCTAGAAACTAATCTCTATGATGTCACGATTGAAAGTCGAAGCTAAGATGGCGTCAAAAAAAATTTCATCCAGCACTGGCCTCTAAACCCTATCCATATACACGCACACAGACATAACTACTATGACGCCCCACGCACACCAACCTAAGAAAGTTGGACCGTTTTGTTTTATACGGTAAAAGCGTTAGGCTCATTCTAGAAATATACTTTTTCTAAATCTCTATGTTTGTACGATATCAGCTATAAGCTCGTATGTTGTCAGATTTTCGTTAAAATTCCTAGTTTTTACGTTACAGTGTCTCAAAGATTTCCATACAAATCTTAAATTAATCCTAGCATTGAAATTGTTTATTTTAAAGACAATCTGAAGACATTCAAGTACAGAGATTCGTTTCTCGATTGATTCTGAAAAATTTCATTGACTTTAATTGGTTAGTATTTGAAAATATAACCAAACTTCGTTTGTATGGAGCGCACAGCAAAAATAGATAGGTAAATACCTAGAATACCTACAGGATGTTTGGGTAAACAGTTGCATTACTTTAAGGGGTGATTGTACCCATGATACTGAACCACTTTCCCTAAGAAGGTTATAGGATTTTCTTAAAACAATTTAACATTGCATGCTCGATCAGTTGATTGCATTTTACAATGACATAACATATGCTCACGACTAAATTCCTGAAACCTCAGAACATCCATGTTTCACCAGTAGTACCGAAACTCTGACAAGTGTGACGGGGGGTGAGCCCGTCGCCACTTACACGACAGTGGGTACAATACATGCGTCGAAATGGAAGCATGCCGGTTTCCTCACGATGTTTTCCTTCACCGAAAAGCCAGTGGTGTTACAAATCGTACATAAATACCGAAAAACTCATTGGTACGAGTCGGCCTGGACGTGGATCGAACCATCGCCTCCTGCACGGCAGGCAACTCGCCACTGGACCACCACGGCTTCTATTTTTATTTTACAATATAAAGACCAACATTTTTGTGCGAATTTCCAATAGGTTTCTTAGGGGCAGTTGCTCAGTATCATGGGTACAATCGCCCCTTAAAGTAATGACTGTTTACCCTAACACCCTGTATACCTACCCTATTCTACGATTGGTTGATGAGATGACTGGCGACATAATACCTACACTTTCTTTGCACACGTAATTTCGCTGGGTGAATACAACAACGGCACAAGTCAAAAAAGTTGATTTTGAGAAAAATGACATTAAAGTTGGCGCCAGAAAGTGCGCGCGAACAAATTCGTCTGTAGTTACTACACAGCAAGGGTTAGATTGTTCATGTTTGCCTTTTGTATATCTGTGTTATATCAGTAAACTATAACAGTTGAGGATTTTATTTATATACTACAATTTGTTTGATTTATTGGGCCATAAATATAGGGGTTTCGAGTTATGCCAGTTTTGCATTAACTTTTTGGTACGATTTAGATTTATGCCAGATAATTATTGAGAAAACATGAAGAATGTGATAGTAATTAGTACCCAAAATAAAACACAATTATGGCATTCGAGTAGAGACGGAAGAAATGGGAATGTGCAAAGCAATGAGGAAAAGGAAATTTGAACTGTTTACTGAATTGGCGGAAGATGTCTGATGAGACCCTATCAGATCAGATACACAACGAGTTCGATGATAAGAGCCAAACCAAGAAATTACTCGTGGGGAAATGTTAAAAGCCCAACTACATGTTGATCTCAATAGATCTTTTAGTACTGCTTAAATCAAGAACGATGTGTAAAACAATTATCAATCTCTATCTTCGGTCTTCTTACCAGCTACCCATTTTACGTGGCCCGTTTGGCCCGACTGGGCCAGTTGGCCGGTGGTCGTCCCATACTATTTAATTATGTAATAACCACGCTAGTTTGTAGCTTCTGTTCTAAAACACAGACTCCTTATCAGTTGCCAGATCTTCAGCAGATATAACAAGCCTATTGCCACTTCAGCTTACTAATTTTCAGGGCTACGTTAATTGTTTTAGTTCTCAGACGTTATTACTTCATTTCTGATGCTATCTCTTAGAAAAACACCTACCAGTAGTTGTTTCCATAGCTCACAATGATGGACTAGTTCTATCGTCACTGTTCATGTGTCTGCCTTGATTCCTATATTCATCAATTCAATTTGATGAATACGTCGTCAGATATTTTCAACGGGGGAAATCCAATGAAAATATCTGTTGAAGTTTTCCCAAATTATCTCAGAGGAAATAAACGGAGAGATCCTAACATCAGTAATTTGGGATGATAGAATGATAAGACAAGAAGAGGTAAGAGGAAAAGAAAACTGAATTTTAAAGGCAATATTTAATATGTAGGAATCAGATGATTTACCAAAGCTATATATTTACGAAGTAACCATACGAAAGCAGTTATAGAGCCTCACGCTTACATAGCTACGGTCTTTTCCACAACATTACACTATCACATTGTTTTAATCTTCTGACCCTGGAACTTCATACAACAGATCAGTCTTCTATCTATACTAGAAAGCCATGGTACCAAAAAGCAGACTGGTAGATCTTCTTCTACCGAGTCGATGGCATGTCATTCTAAATCTTTCCAGCCCAGAATTTCGCCACACGGATAGCATTTTCGGCAGCGTTCATAAGCTTCGTTCTCGTGCAGGTGTCCGGGCAGAAAGGGCACGATACGAGATGGGCCTTAGTCTGAGGAGTAACACCACATTCACAGTTAAGGTCCGTCCCGTCCGTGTAACCCCACTTAAACAGATTGTCTTTACTCCGGCCAACCTGAGTTCGGAGTCTATTCAAGCATCTCCAGATCGGCCTGGGCAGCTCCTGTCCTGGGGGTAGGCTTTCCATAGAAGGAACAAATGGGTCAGGAAGTGCGGTACCTTCCCGCCAAAGACCGAGTCTAGCCTGAGAAGCCTCACTTTGAATTGGGTCGACACACTTCAAGAAATTCTTACGGCTCTTGAGCCTTTGGGGCACTGTGGGATACTTGTACATCGGGTGCCGTATGTCGACTTCTAGCTTGGTTCTTTCTATCGAACTTGCAACGGTCCTGCGGACGTCTGGTGGTGCAATTCCGGCCAGTGGATACAGCATCTGCACCGGTGTCGGTTTGATACAGCCAGTGATGATCCGACAGGTTTCATATAAAGCAGGATCCACAAGCTTTGTATGGGCGGAACGACTCCACACAGGACACGCGTATTCACCTGCAGAGAAGGATAGGGCTAGTCCGGTAGTTCGCAGGACTAGAGGTGAGGCTACCCATTTCGTAGTCGTCAGTTTTTGCAGAAGCTTGTTACGTGCATACACTGGTAGATGATCATAAGTCAAAACTTTATAGGAGAAGAGATGTTATGACTCCCTGAAGAGTTGGAGGTAGGGAGGACCTACTTTGACATCACAAACCTTCACATTGTGGTTTACAGAATATAACAGGGGTAGTTTTTGCAGACGGGAATAATTTTAATTCAACTCTTTGACTCAAAAGTTTCATTGTTGCATAACACAAAATAACAATTTTAATAAGTGTAGTAGTGGCACAAGTACCATCTATCTCTTGATTCAGTGAAATATCGAGTTAGGTCTATATTACATAAGATAAAGTATGCGATGTAGAACCAGAATACGGTGCTAACTCAAATTTGCCAATTTTTGAGTTGTGCCATTGTTGTATTCACCCAGCGATTTACCCGTAATACTACGAGTTTTTTTCCGAGTTTGACCATGGTCTGACCGTGCTACAGTACCTTTGACTATTTATATGTGAACTGGTTTCGCGTGTAATTCTACTAACAAACATTTCTGCCACTTTTTGCGGGGGGCGAGGTAACATGAAATCTGCAACTTTGGATTTTATTCCCCATAACTTTAGATTCTAATTTTGAATTTTAAAAATCATGAAAAGTAGTCTCGTGTGACGTTCTAACGTTCTAAGTTCGAAGTTATTATTTCGCAATTATAGGCTGTCTCGTTTAGTGATAAGGTGTAAAATTAAATGTAAATGCACAAGATCAATTGTGCTTATACCGTGGCAGAGGGGAAATGCTACCGCAAGGCTAGTTCTTATAATAATTAGTCAAAGTACAGTAGGTACACAATGAGCTCCAAGAACCTGTTTTTATTGCACGACTTCGCTAAAAAACCATGACTCAAGTCATTACAATAGAAACAAAAAAATTAAAGGAAATATTCAACCACAGAAATACCTACTACCAATGAATGACTAAGTAGACCTTATTGTGTACCTCCTACTTGATATCTACACACAATTATAAGTATCATAGCATAGCATATGCTCACGACTATGTTCCCCGAGAGGGTAGTCAGAGATATTCTGAAACCTCAGAACATCCACGTTTCACCAGTAGTACCGAAACTCTGTCCAGTGTGACGGGGGGTGAGCCCGTCGCCACTTATAATGGACAGTGTATACAATGCATGCCTCGAAATTGAAGCATGCAGGTTTCCTCACGATGTTTTCCTTCAGCGAAATGCCAGTGGTGTTACAAATCGTTCATAAATTCGGAAATACTCATTACAACAATTATAAGTAAGGATAAAATATGTATGCCTATTGCCCCCGATGTCGTGCCATTATCAATCTGCTAAGACATTCGGTAAGTTTATTCATACAGAGCGATGGAGACTTACGAGTAGATCGTGACGTGATGCAACGAATCCACTCAGGGTGGATGAAATGACAGGTTACGGGACCGATCTGCGACTTCCGAATCCCACTCCAATCCGCGAGTTTCCAACTAGTCAAATTAACAACTCTTTATCAACCGTCAAAACGCGTGCTTTGTATGAAATATTGTACTAAAAATTTAATAGTGACGTCATTGTTTATCGTCGTCGTTTTGATACTTTTTATAGTTTATCCAGTTATTAAAAATAGTTTTCAAGCAACAGCATTACTGAAAATGTGAGTTTAGCGTTATTTTCAAACGGTTTATTAACTGAGCTGTTAAAACTAAAATTTATTTTATGTAGTCAACTCCCTTATTAATGGGGAAAATCTATAAAACCTATATAAGATAATAAAACACAAGAAGGCCTGTCGTCATTTACCCAAAAAGGACGGATGAGAAACGACTGCACTGCTGAGATGCGAATGTTGAGGTGATGACCTAACTAGAACTGACAGGATACCTTAGGATTTTATTTATTTATTATTAATAGACTTACTCGTAGATATTACATGTGCATTAGCACTGCATTTCTGCCAGTGTCAAAGTAGTCTGCTCAGAGATTGTTTTTGATCAACAAGAAGAGATTGCGTAGCCTCATTGCAAGCAAAAACGCGAAAAGCGCGACCACCACGCGGAAGACAAGTGCTCGTGTCAGAACTTGCAACGTGATACCCTGTATAAGGGAGAAGTTTGAAAATATCACCTGAGAAAGAAAAACTGCGGGGTAATTATCTCTAATAATTAGATTAGTTATTATGGTAAACCAAGGTATTAATTGTATATTACCGTTGACGCATCGATAATTTAAAATTCGCCTGATTAAGCTTCGCTCGCTCCAGGTTTTGGATTGTGTTGCAGCGTCCTAAAAATATTTTTACAGATAGTTCTCGTGCTCACTTCACTAGCTCCTGGTTTTGGATTATATTACAACTATTTAACAATGAAACAGCTAAATCTCGAGCTCGCTTCGCTTGCTCAGCAGCTGCAATATAAGGTCTAACAAAATTAGGTGAAACTATTTTAAGAGGATGATCAGACCATCAAACTGAACAACTTTCTCTATAGGACCAATACCGAAATCACGAAAAAATAAACTGTGGACCCATACATTTAGGTCGAGTAGGTTTGTATGGAACAGCAGATTTTTTTTTCGCGAATTCGATATTGATCCCATAGAGAAAGTTGTTCAGTTTGATGGTCTGATCATCCCCTTAAAATAGTTTCAGCTAATTTTGTTAGACCTTATATATTGCAAGTAAATCATGAGCTCGCTTAACTCCTTCCAGATTTTAGATCGTATTGCACAGACTTAACAATATAGCAGAGTAATATTGTGAGCTCGATTTTCTCACTACATGTGTCAGTATATGTGTTATGTTATAATGACTTTAACGGCTCTGGATACAAGTCCTTTTGAGCCATTCGTTATTTTATTTCTTTATATTCTTTATTTTGATGATGGGATGATAAATGACGATGAATCTGTGGTTGATTTCGTAACCTCGCGCGTTGCCGCCAAAATGACCATGTACGAGTTAACTTGAACCAAAACGTATGTTCTGTTATCGTATTTATTTGAGATCCCTGTTACGTCGGTCGCTTTACGCAACTGTTTGGTACACAATCCGCACGAAATTATGTCACAAATATCACTAAAACCAATTTTTTACGAATTTCAAATAACACGAAACACAGCAAGAGCAATGGCGCCAAGCAAACTCTCTACATGTTTCAGATTGCCACTGTATGACCAGCGCCCGCGGCATGATGGCGCGATAAAGCGCTATAGCGCCCTAGCTCCCTTTCTTTTTGCGCGCGAACGAACGAGTTAGCAGGCGCGATACAACGTTTATCGAGGTACCATGCGCCGCGAGCGAGTTATAATGTAGCAAAATCTCGAGCTCGCTTGGCTCGCTCCTAGTTTTAGTCATCGATCTTATTAACACCGCTCTTTTTGTTTTCTTTCATTTTTTTTTTTTTTAAATAAATTACATTCGGGGTTTTTATTTTTTGTCGAAATTGAGAGGGCCGACTGTCTCTAAAATGCCCGATAATTCAAAATAATGTAGGTATCACAATCACACGGTGGACCGACGACCTGGTGAAGGCGGCGGGAACCCGTTGGATGAGGGCAGCGCAGGACCGGTCGTTGTGGCGATCCTTGGGGGAGGCCTATGTCCAGCAGTGGACGTCCATCGGCTGAGATGATGATGATGATGAGATACATCATCATTTTCAGAGTCATTAAATCAACTTTATACTGACTGCATAATTTGGCATACTGAAAGTTGTTCAGTTCGATGGTCTAAACCACGCCTTTTAATATTACTAGGGTATTTTTTTACACCCTGTATAAATAATTTAGGTATCCACTACCTAAATTAACAATAGTTATATCTTACTTATACCTAGTCAAATTAGTAATCGATATCGTCAGGAATGGTACGCATGCGTAGGTAAAATAAACATACCTACCTATTGGGAGGTAACCGTTTAGTACCTTCGTACCTATAGGTCCTTCATTTCAAATAAGGACAAAAAGATTTTCAGATTCCTATACAGTAAGGAACAGTATCATTAAGGGAATATAATTCGGAGCGTGGTCCGTACAAACGAAGTCTAATGATATTTTCAATACTAACTAATTAAAGTCAATGAAATTGTTCTGAAACAATCTAGAAACTAATATACAACGTGATAATGAATAAGCGCAAAACCTCATACATCCCAACTGATTTATAACAAAATAATTAGATCAAAACAATAATTTCATTATTTTGATAGTTATAATTTAAAGTTTTTTTTTTTTTTTTTTTTTTTCTATATATATATATATATTTTTTATAGGGGCTTTTAACCCAGAGGTTATGCCAGCCCCATCGTAATTATTCGCATTTTAAGTTTTCAGGCAAACCTGATTGTTATCATTTCAGCAATGAATGAAAGCGCTAACGTGCTCATGGATACATTTTAAAAATCTTGTTTTGGTAGTAAGTAGGGTGAGTGTGCCTGTGCGGTGGGTTGCTATCGAGTTCAGTAAATTTTTAAAACAAATTATTTAATATTTTTTTAAAAATTACCTATGTTGAAAACATGATAATTCGATTCTGCTCGCGATTCTAAACAAACTACTTTCTAGTTTTGCGTTAATTCATTAACACGTTGTATATGCTTGTATGAAGTCAGATTTTCGTTAAAATGTATAGTTTGCATACATTTGAGTCGATTAGGCATTGCAGTTTAGTATGGAACAGCAGATTTCTTTTTTGCTCCTGTCGGTTTGTTCCTACAGTAAACGTTGTTCAGGTTGATAGGTAGACTCTTAGTTTAAAAGGATGCTAATGATATCAATTTCACACTGTAGATATGTACACTTTATTTTATTCTCCATACACAGATAGATACATACTTAAACTCACGACCATAATCCCTTTTGGGGTGGTCAGAAACATTGCTACAACTATCAACTGTCTTTTTAAGCGTAGTTACAGTGTAGTAAGGATATTGAACTTTTAGCATATTTAAGGTTCAATATGAAAAGACGTGAAGTGATGATAGGTGACGAGCCTTTCGCCCACAAACACACTTCAACACCCATATCGCTTAGTCGCCTCGAAGAACACCCACGGGAAGGTGGTCAACATTTCAAGATACTAAGTAAAATGCTCAATAACTTTTACGAACTTTATCTACTTAGAACATAATTTAAACAAATTAATGAATCAAATGTGGGTAGAAATGTAATTAATAAAAAATGGCGGTAGAAAACAACGGCTCTCTTTAAAGTAACGCTCAAGTTTAGCTAGACGAATAAAAACAAGACAAAAAGTTTGTTCCACATTCGAAAATAATCAAAATGTCGTCTGACGGCTCAGAATCTGAATCCGACGTCGAAATGAAGTCAAAGCTACCAAAAAACGTCACGAAAAGAGCACCAAAAAGTCCATCACAAGACGTATTGAAAAATGAACCTAAAAAGTTAACAACTAAGGACATGATTCATCAAGCACTAATCGAGCTGAAAAGCCGAAAAGGCGTTTCATTGTACGCGATAAAAAAATATATGGTTGAAAAATACAACGTTGATACGGACAAAATTAATTATTATATCAAGAAAAACATCAAAATTGGAGTCGAAAAGGGCACCATTCTACAAACTAAAGGAATTGGAGCTAGCGGATCATTCAAGTTAGCTCCTATAAAACCCGAAAAGAAGAAAACTAAAAAGCCGAAAGCAGAAAAACCGAAGAAAATGGAGAAGACCGACAAACCGAAAATGAAGAAATCTGACTCGACCGAGAAAACTATGGAGAAGAAGACGAAGAAAAAAGTTGAAACGAAGCCGAAAGTTCAGAAAAAAGAAAAAACAACGAAGAAAGATGAAAAAGAATCGAAATTGAAGAAACCTGCGAAAGAAGGAAAAGTGAAAAAAGCTGTAAAAGAACCGAAAAATCCGAAAATGGCGAAAGTTTCAAAGATGGCGAAAGAAACCATGACTCCCGCCAAAAAGCGAGCGGCAATGATGAAGCGAAAAAGCATCGGCTCCATAATCAAACCACCGAAAATGAAGCCTAAAGCGAAGGGTTAGAACTTAATTTGCAGTAATACAGTTTTAAAGAGTTACGCGATTATTATTTAATCTAGAATTAAACATTTTAACGGGGTCTTATCGCGTTTAGGTATAATTGAGTTCCCGATATTTCGGCAGTGTTACAACTGCCATGATGCCATGAGAATGAGGGTAGACAGATTTGTCTGCTCTAAAAACTACCTGCAGTTCCTCAGTCATCCCGTGATCATGACAGTTGTAACACTGCCGAAATATCGGGACCTCAAATATACCTAAACGCGGTAAAAATCCGTTAAAATGTTTAATTCTAGATTAATTTGCTGTGTTCTGTTTTGTATTTATGAAAGATGATATTATTTTTTAATTATATGTTACTTAATGATGATATATGATGTAAATAATTATAGGTAATGATTTTAGACCAAATAGCTGTTTTTATTATTCCTCTTTTAATAATTTATCTTTAGGGTTCCGTACCTTGAAAGAGAAAAACTGAACCCTTATAGGATCACTTTGCTGTCTATACAGGGTCCTTCTTAATATGCTGACACTTTTTTAAGAGAATGATCAGACCATCATACTGGACAACTTTCTCTATGGCATCAACATCGAAATCGCGAAAAAAATACTGCTATTCCATACAAAACTGCAAACCTACTCGAGCCAAATGTATGGGACAGCAGATTTTTTTTTCGCGATTTCTATGTTGGCTCCATAGAGAAAGTTGTTCAGTTTGATGGTCTGATCATCCTCTTAAAAAAGTGTCAGCATATTAAGTTGGACCCTGTATGTGTCGGTCTGTCTGTCCATCCGCCTGTTAAGCCCCCTTTTCCCTGGAAAGGGTAAAGGTATCAAATTAAAACCAAATAAGTACTGAGGTCTATGGCCCCTTGGAATGCAAGATTCTAAATCAACTCATGCATATGCATGCATGCATGGACATGCTCACGAGTATATTCCCCGTGACGAAAATCGGACTTCATACAAGCATAGAAATTAGTTTCTAGATCGATTCTGAAAAATTTCATTGACTTTATTGGTTAGGATTAAAAATATCACCAGACTTCGATTGTATGCAGCGCGCATTTACACATTCGAAATAAACTTCTCCTAAGGGAATATTCGCATTCGGACGGTGATCGTTTCGAATACCGAAGCTCCACTACGACAACGATTGCCCTTCGATCATATCAGCTGTTAGACGTCCACTGCTGGACATAGGCCTCCTCCAAGGATCGCCATAACGATGGGTCCTGCGCTGCCCTCATCCAACGGGTTCCCGCCGCCTTCACCAGGTCGTCGGTCCACCTTGTGGGGGGCCTATCCATACCACGCTGCGCTTTTCAGAACGCAGTCGGGTAGTGCCATTAAAAACTTCCTTCTTTTTTGAAGTTGGTTAAAATATGGTTGTATTTCGTTAAACTAAGCCAGTGTGGTTTCCCAATTTAATAAATAGGTAGGCCACCTCCTTTCTTCCCATGGTTTTACAGTACAAGGGCGACTATGGAATTAGGTTTCTTTAGGTGTTTCTAGCCTTCTATTTACTTCTACTGTGACGTCATATAATCCTAAAAACCATGAAACAGCTAAAAGGAAAAAGCTTAATAACTGTTTGTGGTTATAGCAAGGTACTTGTAACCCCCGTATTCCCCATACGGTCGTGCGTGAGTTTATGTTTGCATGTAGGTATGTAATAAACCGGGATTCTAAAACACCCTCATTTATTTAAAACAATTTCATTAATAAATTACCCACCAAATGTAGTTTTAGTCAAGTACCTTCCCATGATCGTATAGTTGTAATGTCTTTTCGGGGTAGTTAGAAACTTTGTTAATTATTAACCATTAATATAAAAGGTGTTACAAAAATAAATATAAACATTTAAGGGGGTGGTTAAGACCATCAAACTGAACAACTTTCTCTACGAGACCAATATCGAAATAACGAAAAAAATAGAGCTCGAGCTAAATTGTATGGGACAGCAGATATTTTTTTTCTCGATTTCGATGTTGGTCCCATAATGAAAGTTGTTCAGTTTGATGGTCTAAACAGCCCCCTTAAAAGTTTGAAATGCTTACTTTTACTTTTGTAACACCTTATTAATCGTCAACGATCGCCCTTCGACCCCGGGTCATAATCATATCAGCTGATAGACGACCACTGCTGGACATAGGCCTCCGCCGCAGTTAGCCACAACGACCGGTCCTGCGCTGCCCTCATGCAACGGGTTCCCGCCGCCTTTACCAGGTCGTCAGTCCACCTTTTGAGTAACTGCCTATCCACGCTCCGCTTTCCAGTACGCGGTCGCCACTCGAGAACTCTTCAGCCCCATCGGCCATCAGTTCTGCGAGCACCGTCTCCAGCCCTTTGCCACTTTAGTTTAGCAATTCTTGGGGCTATGTCGGCTACCCTATTCCTACCCAAACAGCACAGAATATCTACTAGATATCTATTAGATATTTTTTAGACACTTTGATATGTTGTAGATATCTATTCGATATTTTGTAGACATTTGTGCTGTTGGGGTATGCGGATCTTTTATTTTGAAACTCCGAGCATAGCGCTCTTTGAGTGATTTTTAGTGAGCGACCACCATTATGACACACTTAGTAGATATTCCAATACAAAGCACAAAAAGGCTTGCATCCTCTTTTATAATGAGGACCGGTTAAGGTTTGGAACTCTCCATGCGTTTGTTTTTCCAACCGAATGCAATCAGGATTTGACGAAGGGAGGTTTTTTCTGTGTGAGCGCGTTACATCCTCGGCTTTATCTTCACTTTCCACCAGGTGAGCTGATGCCAGGTGAAAATTGTAGGCAGTGACGAGAGAAGTACGACTATGTCAGAATAGTTCTCTCGCCTCCACTACTTTCATACTACCTCCATCTCTTCATATACTTCAAAAGCATAAGCATATGCTAACGACTATATTCCCCGAGGGGGTAGTCAGAAATATTCTGAAACCTCAGAACATCCACGTTTCACTAGTAGTTCCGAAACTGTCCAGTGTGACGGGAAGTGAGCCCGTCGCCACTTGTAATGGACAGTAGGTACAATACATGTCTCGAAATTGAAACATAGAAGGTTTCCTCACGATGTTTTCCTTCACCAAAAAGCCAGTGGTGGTGGCTTGCCTGCCGTGTAGGTGGCGATGGTTCGATCCCCGTCCAGACCGACTCATACCAATGAGTTTAGTTATTTACAATTTGTAACACCACTGGCTTTTCGATGAAGGATAAACATGGTGAGGAAACCTGCATGCTTCAATTTCTAGGCATATATTGTCCCCACTGTCCATTATAAGTGGCGCCGAGCTCACTCCTGTCACACTGGACAGAATTTCGGTACTACTGGTGAAACGTGGATGTTCTGAAGTTACAGAATATCTCTGACTATCCCCTCGGAGAATATATTCGTGAGCATATGCTATGCTTCATACACCTCCGTTGGTCCAAGCACGCACTTGTCCTTTTAGGAGAAGACCATTTTCCTCGGACGCCCTCTTTCGACTGTTCCGTTCACATTGGATCGATAAATCTTTCTAGAAAGTAGACTGTCATTCATTCTCTGTACCTGACCGTATGATCTAAGAATACCTCTTTCACTCCTGACTTCCACATCGCATTTTATGGTACTCAGGTGGGAGGGCCGTCGGCTGACAGTGACAATGGAGCTAAATTCTGGCCCACTTGTTAAATTTGCTGGGCAGCATTGCACTGAACCACAAAATAAATTTTAATTTGTATAATCATACAATCAGTGACCATACAATGATTTACGAAGTTATAATAATATACTTTCTCATAAAAAAATGAATATATAAAAATGCGTGAGAAGCAAAATTAGTACGAAACAAAAGCTAAAAATAAATTACTTAGACATTATTCGTTACACAGAATTGAAGAATTAAGTCCTATTAGGTAATTAATTCCCCCTACAAAATAGTGGTAGACAAGTCGGGACACATTAAAAAAAGCGGGACATTTTTCGTATCTGCAAAAATCTTAACACTTCCTTTCCAGATTTGTCCCGTAAATTTAGACGTTATCACGATTGAGATAAAGATTAAAGTCAAGTGGTTCAGAACGCACAGTTATTAAAAGAGAGACAGAAAAAGATAAATAATAAGTATTGAATCCATTACTGCTATAAGATAGGCCCAAATTAATGAATAATTTATGTATCCGTCCGCCATTCTATCGAAATACAAGTGACTCAGTATTTTAATGATAAGAACATTGATAAATCACTATAGACTTTATTACAACACGATAAAGAATAATACCCTTTGAAAGAAAGTTATAAAAGATATCTTTGGATACACGTTTACGTTTTACGCGGCAAAAATTATAGTGCATCTCATTTACTCTTGGTCAATAAAATCATAAGTTAAAAAGAGATGGATATAAGCTACACGGGTGGGCTACGACGTGGCGAGAGGATATCGGGGTCATGGAACGTGTTTAAATTTCGAAACACGTTCCGTCCAATACCGTGCGTTTGTTTCCAGAGAATTATCATTGGTTAGGCCTCGCCTCTACTACAAAAACATGGCTTTAGTAAAATCGATAGACGTTTCTTCGAATACGGACGACAGCAAAGCGATCTCGATCGCTTCGTTGGTATCGTCTCGAGTTTTGTAGTAAAAGTGCGGTTGGCTGCTGTAGGAACTTTTATGTTATTCGTGCATCCATTTTAACCATTTCGTCGCAAAGATGTCCGGAGTGTGAGCGTATTCATGGCGTTTTAATTCGTTTTTACTGTATTATTGACGTGTTTGGAGGTGACTGCTGTGATATTCGGCAAAGGTAAGATGATTGACGTGATATAGTGCTGTTTGATTGTATCTATCGTTTGATCTAGTGATGTTTTGATGCAAATATTCGAGAATTTGCTTTATCTGTTGTCTCTACCACTGTGTTCGGTGTCACGTCACTAAAATATGTTTTGATTTTGGAGCGTGACGTCACAGAATGGTATGCTACTGGGAATTTGATACCTGGAAATCATTTTTTAGACATTGTTTTTTTTTCACTGTGTGATTTTGTGTTTTTTTTATTTGTTTTTGTTGTTAACGTCTTCTTTGTCATGCTTGATTTTAGTGTTCACGTTGAGATGTTTATGTATGACTTAGTACAACATAGTACATTTACATGCATGATTATTTATAAACGTTTCATACACCCATGTCTAATTTGTCACTCTTATTGTAAAGGCGTAAAGATCAAAATAATTTTTCTCTTTTTACCCGGTTGACATTATAATTGCTTATCATCGGATGTCCTTTTTCAACACAATGGCCGCCCTGTGTATTGTCGTCTCTTTCGAACACGTGTGACTTATTTATAGAGAACTCAGTGGGATTGCTTCGCCCCCGGAGTGCTCTATATTTGTGCTAGAGTTGGAATTATTTTGTCGATACAATCTGTTATGGTAATTGGAAAATGTTAAATTATGTCTCGCAATATTTACTTTTAAAACGAATGAAATAAATATCTTAATTGAATGAATAATAATGAATGAGGCATTGTTAAAATCTTAATAGCCAATAGGTCTTTAATCATTATTCATTAACATTTTTATCATTCATTTGCCGCTTAGCTACTGCATTACATTTTAGTGTGACTGTGACTTAAGCATGCTGCTGATGATGATGATGGTGTAAGAATGCAATATCAAACCCAATAATTTTATTAACTATTAACACGTTCGTGGACAATATCTGGCTATAGCAGTCATAACAATAAAAGTTCTATTGTGTCTCGTTCACTGTCCACCAACGTGTTAATCATGTCAGTACTCAACTAGGTTGCGAAAACCCTAGCTCGAATTACGATTAAGAAAGTGTATTTCTAGGTGCATAAACTGCCTGCCCTTCACAAACTTTTACCCCACCTCTTGGTACGAAACGTGGGCAGTGTGGCAGAAAATGTGGCCAATGGTGTATTCCTGTCTCACTCGCACTCACCCAGTATCGCACACGCTTACCTCTTCTTGTCAGGTTTTCCCATTTGTTTGAAGTGACAGCCAAATATCAAATTCAAAGGTGTTCTGTACGTGTAGGTAGGATATCTAATACAAATATTGAAATAAATCGTCGTTTAATATTAAAATATTGAACTGTTGATGGTTTATGTCCGGACATTTCATTTGATTTAATGTAAGCTAAAAATCTAAGGTATGTACTTTACAGACGTCACTCAAAATTCATGCATAAACTCACATCCTTTTCCATGAGAATGTCAGGACTGTCCAAAGTGGAGATCTATGACATACCTTTTTGTACTTCCTCTAGATCCATACATCTTGTCCTACATTCTCTTCTATTTCGAGTTATTTTTAACCGGACATTTTCTGATGACGTTCCCCAATCTGATGAAATCTGGTCTAGATACCGTACCTACGTATTCCTAAGTTTACCAATATTTTCTTCCAGTATTTCCTTTTCACTTCCAATAAAGTTTATCATCAGTTTAAACGCGAAATGTATCATTATTAGATCATCGTCATCATCACACCTTGGTATCTTTTGCCAAGGGCACATACCTCCACGATTCCCCCGCTCCTGTCATGACATGACCTTTTTCTACTGACTGGATTGCCATTGAAGACCACTGTTTTTTTTTAATTTTTAAAATGATATAATACCTACGTGTGGGGACTTGCCACAGACTGATGTCAACACCCGCAAGTTATAGGAAAGAAGCCAACAGATGGTGATAATGTCGCTCTCGGCAATATGTTCCATACAAAGACAACGTTCACCGTAAAATACGTAACTCGTAACCTATTACAAATAAGGCAAGAGAAATAATCACAGAGATTCGATATTATACAAGGTGTTACAAAAATACAAATAAACATTTAAGGGGGTGGTTCAGACCATCAAACTGAACAACTTTCACTATGGGACCGTGATCGAAATCGCGAAAAAAAACTCAGATGTTCCATACTAAACTAAAAATCTACTCGAGCTAAATATATGGGATAGCTGATTTCTTTTTCGCGATTTCGACGTTGGTCTCACAGTGAAAGTGGTTCAGTTGGATGGTCCCTTTAAAAGTTTAAAATGTTAATTTTTACTTTTGTAACACCCTGTATAAAATGTCCAACTAAGAACTGTTGGGCCACGGCCGGTCCTCAGGCTTCACACCTAGCCTGGCGGAAGAGCTTCCCTTTTCAATGGAGGAATATTCCCAGTAGCACCTCCATATACGAAATACCCCAGTCCAGTCTCCAAGCACTCATAACGGCATCTCAGGCCGAGAATGAGAGACGATTAGTAAGTCATAGTTCGGACTCCCGTATGTCAAAATCCATACATTTTCGCCACGCTTAGCTCGAGCTAAGACAAAAAAAATCGTATCTGAATCTCAGCCTCAGTATTAACGTGTTCCGATAGTCTCTTTATTTTTGAGGCGATTTCAATGTTAATTTCATTAATAAAATCAAAGTTAATAATAATAATAACTATCGATAGCATCAACACGACTCTCCCTAGAACAGCACTAGTTACAAAAAAAATATAAAATGTCCGACGCCGAACCCGACAAGGGGCTTAATATTCAGCCTCCAAACATAATGTAAACTAAATGTGAAACTTATGTATCAGAACATAGAACTTATATTACATTGGTATAGCTCCATAGTCGAGTACACAATCCATTTACCTTCGTGACATTCGATTTTCGACTTTATCTCCCTAGAAATTACGATTTAAATGTAGCAAATTTAATTTTGGCTTTATTAAAAGGATAGGAAAAAATAAATACGGCAGACAGCTTTTGGAATTGAGCTTTCGTTATTATTAATGATTTATGGAGGGTCGTGTCGAGAGAGACGGGAATACGGTTAGAGAGAGAAAGCGACTGCAATTTGCGCTCCACAAAAGTTTTTTGTTGTGCAAAATTCTTTTCGAGAAATTTGTAAAGACGTCAAAATGACAAGTTACTTTAGAAAGAAGACCTACAAAATGACTTAAAACAAATGGACTGTTTTCTGTTTAACCTTATCAACTGAAGTTTGTCCTTGTGGTTCACCACATCGACAACATGGTGTCCATTGTATTAAATTAAACAAGCGATTTTGAATCTTATTTCGTTTCCCGGAGGCGATGGTTCGATCCCCGTCCAGGCCGACTCGTACCAATGAGTTTTTCGGAATTTATGGACGATTTGTGACACCACTGGCTTTTCGGTGAAGGAAAACATCGTGAGGAAACCTGCATGCTTCAATTTAGAGGCATGTATTGTACCCAGTCCATTATAAGTGGCGACGGGCTCACCCCCCGTCACACTGGACAGAGTGGATGTTCTGAGATATCAAAATATCTCTGACTACCTCATCGGGGAATATAGTCGTGAGCGTATGCTTATGCTTTCGTTTCCCTAATCACTACTTCACCCAAATCACTTTGAGGAACTGTTATTAGAATATGTGGCAGAACTGACAATCTTTAGAAATAAAAGAATTGATCCTCGTCAGGTTGAGTAGGATACCCACGGCTGGATTGAGCCACGATCTATTTGGTTAGCAAGCTCAAGAGGTTGTTGACTAGTCATGTTTACGAAAAGTGAAGAGTGATGACCACGTTTGGGCTGTGTGGGGCACCCTTTTACGCTGTCTGCAACCGGTATTGAATGGGTCCGTGAAAATGAGGGCCGGGCTCTGAGGGTGCCCTGGAACAGGGATATGGCTAAAAGAGAAAAATTATAAGGGTTCCTTGTTTGAATACGGAACTCTTAGTAGCGTGGGCTGATGATGATGATAGTGAATGTCACTTCCGTACCCTTTGGTTGAGAGCAGGTTTTGAACTTTCGCCTTGTTCGAACTCGGTCAGACACATAAAATTCATTAATTTTATTGTCAGCACTAACCTAGTAACATTAGGTAGGTAGATAGATTTTTTAAAAAAAAAAAACATTTCTGGTACAGTTACAGATTTCAGACAAGATTCTTCAAATGTTTTAATTTTTCATTCGAAAACAATGTATAGATATTTTTCTTCGTCACACTCGTAATCGTAACTACAGAAGCACGACTCTGTAGGTTTCGAATCCGAACCTTGGGATTAAATGTGTCCGTCAACTGCTAAACCTACGCCTATTGTCATTATGACGTTACTTTATTTAGGTAGAATTCGGGACATTGTTTGCAAATTCGGGACATTTTTCGGAGTAAAAACTCCATTGTCTCAGCACTATTTAGCGACACCAGATGGGAACAATGCCATTTCAAATACTTTCTCTTTTGTTTATTAAATTAATAGATTATTTTAAATAAATCGTGGTATTTAATATTGTTGTCAAAATATAATAATACATGGTGTTAGGGTAAACAGTTGCATTACTTTAAGTGGTGATTGTACCCATTACTGATCAACTTTCTCTGAGAATTCTCAAAAAAAACATTTTGCACTTTCCATACCTATATGCAATCAGCTGATCGAACGTTTGTGTGAAAGGTATTTTTTTTCTCGCGATGTTCCTATAGCTTTCTTTGGGAAAGTTGATCAGTATCATGGGTACAATCACCCCTTAAAGTAATGCAACTGTTTACCCTAACACTCTGTATAGGGTCCTTCTCTATAATGCTGACGGTTTTTTAAGTGGATGCTAAGACAATCAAACTGAACAACTTTCTCTATGGCACAACTATCGATATCAAGAAAAAATAATCTACACTGCGAACCAATTCGACCCTAATGTATGGAACAACAGTTTTTTTCGCGATTTCGATGTTGGTCCCATTACAGAATGGCCAGTTTGGTGGTCTGATCATCCCCTCAAAAAACGGTCAGCATATTAAGTTAGACCCTGTATATTTTAAGGGTTGTTTCAGATAATTGTGAGAGTAGGCCTTTGCTCTACAGTGGGATCCTACAGGTGGTAACTTTAGGTATTACTTCGTCCATATAAATTATATACCAGATTTTAAGTCAGATCATAAGCTATCAAAAAAAAAAGTTTCATCAAAATCAGTTCAGTAGTTTTCGCGTGATGCTCGCACAAACAAACTCACAAACAGATGGACAAAAATTCTAAATAGGTTGATTTTGAGTAAGGTACACCTAAAAACCATATCTTCATCGTTTTCTTGTAAATATCTTCAATGCACAGACACACTTCTGTTACAGTTTTATAATAGTTAAGAAAAAACTGGTAGGGTGATAAGAATGCGTGAAAAAATTTGCCACGAAATAAAAAGATCTTTCGAAAAGAACAATTCAAGGGTTCCCGGTAAAAAGACCACCCCACTTCGGCCTGTAGGTGTCATATTATGAGGCGACTAAGGGGTAAGGATATTGTGGGTGAAAGGCTGGCTACCTATAACCACCTGAAACTTAATTCCATCTTGAAACCAATGCGCTAATGTGATCCTTTGCTAGAACTGTTGAATGGATTAGTTTGTGGTTGTAGCAAGGGTTCAGGCTTTGACTATATTATAAGGTATAAGCACAATTGATCTTGTGCATTTACATTCAATTTTACACCTTATCACTAAAGGAGACAGCATATAATTGCGAAATAACTTTTCATGATTTTTAACATTCAAAATTAGAATCTAAAGTTATGGGGAATAAAATCCAAAGTTGCGGATTTCATGTTACCTCGCCCCCCGTAAAAAGTGGCAGAAATGTTTGTTAGTTACACGCGTAACCAGTCTACATATAAATAGTCAAAGGGTTCAGGGCTGCAATCGCAGTAAATATTCGGTGATTGAACTGTGACTGGACAACGTACGAACCATAACTTATTACAAATTTGGTATTGCGCTAATCGCGGTACAGCTCATGACAGCCGTTAGAGCCGTTTTGACAGATCTCTCAGACGTTAAAGGCTGTTAGTTACATAGAGCTAAGCGCGATGCGGAATTCAGCACAATTGAATAGTAATCGGATTGCAATGTGATTAGAACTGAAATTGGATAAGAATAGAACTTCGATGTTTTAACTTAGCGCAATCCACAGAACATAAGAGGGGTTAGAAATGCAAAGTAGCGCTTTTGCTTCGTAGACGGCTGTCGCCACTTGTCTTCCCGCTCACGCTGCTACAATTACTCATGCCCTCTCGCTCAACGACGCGCGCCTTATGGTGTTATGCAAATCATTGCATAACCTGTGGTGACACGTTCCACGCCTACTTTGCACTTCTTACCCCTCTTATAATGTTCTGTGGCGCAATCGGTCTCCTGATCTCCCGTAATGGGATGGGATTATAGTCGTGAGTCTTTGTGTACATGAAAGTATGGGTGGTAGGAAAAGCTTTGGTGATAATAACGTAGTCAAAAACGACCTGATGGTAAAATAAAAAGTCATCAAGTAATCAAAAAAAAAAAAAATCTCGAAATTTTTTGAACATTCTAGCAGATGCAGATGAGAAAGCCGTGGTAGTCCAGTGGCGAGTAACCTTGCCTGCCGTGCAGGAGGCGATGGTTCGATCCCCGTCCAGGCCAACTCGTACCAATGAGTTTTTCGGAATTTATGTACGATTTGTAACACCACTGGCTTTTCGGTGAAGGAAAACATCATGAGAAAACCTGCATGCTTCAATTTCGAGGCATGTATTGTACCCACTGTCCATTACAAGTGGCGACGGGCTCACTCCCCGTCACACTGGACAGGAGTTTCGGTACTACTGGTTAAACGTGGATGTTCTGAGGATTCAGAATATCTCTGACTACCCCCTTGGGGAATATAGTCGTGAGCATATGCTCTAGCAGATGTTTCAGCCAATTTATAAACTTCAAAACTATAACTCTATAGGGTGTAACAAAACACCCTAGTAATACTTAAGGGGGTGGTTTAGACCATCAAACTGAACAACTTTTACTATTGAGCCTACATCGAGAAAAAATAATGCTGTTGCTACATTTTGAGTCGAGAAGGCATTGCAGTTTATTATGAAACAGCTGATTTTATTTTTGCTCCGATCGGTTTGCTCCCATATTAAAAGTTGTTCAGTTTGATGGGTAGACTCTTAGTTTAAAAGGATGATAATGATATCAAGTTCACCCTGTATACAACGTGTTAATGAATTAACGCAAAACTAGAAAGTAGTTAGTTTGTTTAATTATCACGTTTTCAACATAGGACTTTTTTCATAATATTTGATAATTTGTTTGTACAATTTAAAATTTACTGAACTCGATTTCAACCCACCGCTCGGGTACTCTCACCCTACTTACTACCAAAACAAGGTTCTTAAAATGTATCCATGAGCACATTAGCGCTTTCATTCATTGCTGAAATGATGACAAATCATTTTTGCCTCAAAACTTAAAATGCGAATAACTTTAAATTTTAACTATAAAAATAATGAAATTATCGTTTCAATCTAATTACTTTGTTATAAATCAGTGGGGGTGTATGAGGTATTGCGCTTATTCATTAACACGTTGTATATGCAAGCTAACGGGGCCAAGCAGTTTTCATTAATCAATTGATAATGAACTCAGTGACTATTGAAATAGATTTGAAAATAGCATGCAAGAAATAATGCGAAAACGTCACAGGGACAGGGGATCATACACGCTATTTTCAACTCTATTTCAATTTGATTTGAGTTCATTATCAATTGATTAATGAAAACTGCTCGAGCAGTTATCCGCTAGGTGTGCGCTGACCACTACCACAGAATAAATACTAGTACCTACCGGTACAGAAGGATCACTTCGAAAACAGATTTAAATAAATAGCGACTCTCTCTGCACGGCAATAAGGTGCAATAAGTTATTCGCACCCGTCCTATCGTAGGTACAATTCGCGAATAACTTTTTAAAGTTGTAGCCTGTAGAATCCCACAAACACAGGGCAAAGGCCTCCTCTCACGAATACGGGTGAGAGGGAGTGGGCTATACTCCACCACGCGGGCCCATTGCGTGTTGGTGGTGGCAAGTTTCTTGCTGTCAGAGATTTTTCAAGCCGCCTTAATAGGCCTCTGACCTGGCTTAACGAATAGTTACAACGCCATCTGACGGAACTATCCGAGATCAACTGCTTAACGTGCCTCTCGGAGCACGGAATCGCTCGAGATGAAATACCACTAAACGGTCACCAATCCAAAGACTGACCGGATTTGACGTTGCTAGACTTCGGTGATCGTTTCCAATACCGAAGCTCCACTACGCCAACGAGGTAGCTTTTTACAAGCTTTTGTGGATGAGCTACTGTGGAAGGTTCATCCGGTGAAAAGGGAAGATCTTCCGCCAGGCTAGGTGTGAAGCCTGGGGACCGGCAGTGGTCCGACAGTTCTTAGTTGGACCTTGTATATATATCGAATGTCTGTGATCATTTTTCTTGCGCGATTCATGTCTTGTATACGATTGTGAACCTTATGTGTAGCGGCTAACGGGTTACCAATGTGACGTCGCAAGTTGTCTTACGTACACATTTGCTAGTGCGACCGTAGCGCCATCTGTTAGCTTCGTTTCTATAACTTGTGGGTGTTGACATCTGTGGCCACACTTTTATTTAACTTTTTTTGTACTAATATGATAATGATGTTTCAGATGGACCAGTCAATGTGCCAACAGGACCAGCAGCAGTTAACAGCGTAAGTTGCTTTTCTAACTTAAACATGTTTATACAGGGTGTATTTTCTAACTTAAACATGTTTATACAGGAAACATGTTTATACAGGGTGTTTTTTCTAACTTAAACATGTTTATACAGGAAACATGTTTATACAGGGTGTGTTTTCTAACTGAAACATGTTTATACAGGAAACATGTTTATACAGGGTGTATTTTCTAACTGAAACATGTTTATACAGGAAACATGTTTATAAAGGGTGTAAAAACCCTGTTGAAGCCTTTCGGGGGTGCTTCATACCATCAAACTGAACAACTATTGAGCCAACAGCGAAATCTCAAAAAAAATCTGCTGTCCCATACATTGAGCTGGTACTGCAGTTTTGTATGAAACTGGTTTTTTTTTTTTAGATTTCGATGTTGGCTCCATAGTGTAAGTTGTTCAGTTTGATGGTCTGAAGCGCCCCCTAAAGGCTCCAACAGGGTTTTTTTACATACTGTATGTAACAACATCTCTGTTACTAATTCTTTCAAACAACATCAACATCTTTCAATTCAATTCAATTATACTTTATTGCCTTTGACTAATTATTATAAGGACTAGCCTTGCGGTAGCATTTCCCCTCTGCCACGGTATAAGCACAATTGATCTTGTGCATTTACATTCAATTTTACACCTTATCACTAAACGAGACAGCCTATAATTGCGAAATAATAACTTAGAACTTAGAACGTTTGGGGTTCACACAAGACTACTTTTCATGATTTTTAACATTCAAAATGAGAATCTAAAGTTATGGGGAATAAAATCCAAAGTTGCCGATTTCATGTTACCTCGCCCCCCGCAAAAAGTGGCAGAAATTTTTGTTAGTAGAATTACACGCTTAACCAGTCCATATAATAATTAGTCAAAGTTTATTGCACACCAAAACAGAACGTACATTTGAATACAGATAAAGAATTAAAAGTAGGTACAAATAAGGCGGTCTTATTGCTTAAAAGCGATTTCTTCCAGACAATCTTAGACATCTTTGATAATTATGGATCCCTTCAGACATCATCAACATCTCTGATGCTGACGATCCCTTCAGCCTTGGTTAACATCTGACACAATGCTGAACAACTTTTACTATGGGAGCAAACCTGCCACAACAACAAAAAATATCAGCTGTCCCATACTAAACTGCAATACTTACTCGATTCAAACGTATGGGACGCCTGATATTTTTTTGTTGCTCCTATAGTAAAAGTTGTTCAGTTTGATTGGTAGAAATATGTGGTTTAAAGGTTTAAGTTACTTTTTCTTACATTCTGTATAATCTCTTTAAACTGTGCTACTAAAGTCTTTCATCCTTTTTCAACCGGTTCGTTAACGTATTTATCTCTCTCTCGCACAGTGGTCAACAACAAGTCCAGCAACAAGTCCAACAACAAGTCCAGCAACAAGTCCAACAACAAGTCCAGCAGCAGATGATGTACTGCCCAATAAGACTGGTCTACGATACACACACGCCTATGCTGGTACAGTCAGGTGAGAAAGAACTTGCTACCCTTTAGCACAGAATACCTAGTACCTACCTAGTACCTACCGGGACAGAAGGATCACTTCGAAAACCGATTTAAATAAATAGCGACTCTCAGCACGGCAATAAGGTGCAAAGTTATTCGCACACGTCCTATTGTACAATTCGCGAATAACCTACCAACCGTCACAACGGTGCGCGTGTAAACAAAAATGAATCGAGTCATTAGATATGAAAGCTTCCTTTTGATAGTCTCCCTCTTTCATTCTTTCACGTGCTGGCAGCGTGACATCGCTAAGGTTTTCAAGTCTCGCATTGACTACTCACAAAATAGCGACAAGTCTAATGAGATTTGACCAAGAAGTTTACACGGTATACCTAACCTATTTGCCATTCACCCCTCGGTGGGGATCGGCTGTCAAGCGTACCTGAGCTGTGGAGTGAGACAGGCCTTCCTTGAGTTAGGTACTGCTGCGTAGACGACAGATTTTTTGTCCGCGGACACATTGTCCGTGGCCAATAATGGACAGTATTTATGGAACTCTAAGGGCCCGTTTCACCACTTCTGGATAAGTTCTTACTAGCTTATCTGACAGATCGTTTGACTTATTTCGTTTGAAAGATATGCCAAACGATCTGTCAGATAAGACCTAGCGTAGTTTTTCACGTGTCTACCGCCCGGGGTAGAAACCGAATTTGTCGCCCCTTCCCTATACGGAGCGAAGACGACATTTTTAAGCAGAACTACCAGATTGTGGTCAGAAGCAGAACTCTTTTGGTTTTCTGGTTGATCTATATGCAGTAAAACAGAAACAGAGCGAGCGGAGCGAGCTCAACTTTTCTTCGAAATACCTCAGTAGGTAGGAATTGGTTGTAGCCACAACTCTTGTGGTCTTTTTAAATTTTCTGCCTCTGGTAATAGCCGCCCGGTGCATTTGCCTAAGACGACAAAAGATTTGCCGCAAATTATTGTTGTGGCCTGACGGTCATTTCTTTCCGAGAACAAAAAATCCTATGGGAATCCGATGATCAGTTTTATTATAGGTATGTCTGGTCCATAAATCACGTGACGTAATTTGCCTCTTATTTGTATTCCAGGTGACCAGCTACAGCAGAACCAAACTATCTTCATTAACCCCCAAAACCCACCACCATGGGCCAGACCCCAAAACCAGGTCATATACGTCCAGCAGCTTCCACCAAACATGATGCCAATTCAGCAAATGGACCCAAATCAGATGTTCATACAAAATTACAACTACCAACAAGTCATGCCTCAAATGGTACAAAACATACAAAATTTACAAAATGTTCCAGATCAATTGAGGCAAGTCATGGTACCAAATATGGTAGCAAACAATATGGTACCAACAAACATGGTACCAGCGAATATGGTACAAACAAATCTGGTACAAAATGTTGTACCAAACAATGTTATACAAACACCTACCACAACACAGAATGAAGTGACTGGACAAATAATGAATAACTACGGTAACATACAAGTGAATCCACAAATAAACGTAGCTAATATTGCTCAAAATCAATTCAATCTAACATCTAACGTGAAAGAAGTTAATATACAAACCAATCAAATACAAAATATACAAAACCAGAGAGCTATAGAAATACAAAGGCAAGGTTTATACAGGAACGTTGTACCACAAAATACAATTAGACAACAAATGCCTGTAATAATGAATCCAGTCCAAAATATACAACAGTTACAACAAAATCAAATTCAACAGAATCAAATACAACAAATTAGACAACCAATGGTGCAAAATCAAGTCCAGTTTCCCAATGTACAAGAACGAAGACCTGAAGTCAAAATGGAAGGCATAACTTATTCTGCAGTAAGAAATGGTCAAACATATACCTACAGAGCTATACAACCAAAACCACCACAATATAGAAATGTCAGCTACCAACCGATGAATGTCCAAACTCAAACAATACAAAGACAAAACGCTCCCAACATTTCAAATGCCAATTTTAATTCTAAACAGGTGAACAAACTTAATAATCAACCTAATATAGCAGTTCCTACAACCTACGTCAAAACAGAAACAGTGCCATTAAATAGAAAGAGAAAAAGTGAATCACCAGATGAAATACAAAGGAAAATAGCTGCTAATTCAACAGTATACGGTAGTATTACAGTCACAGCTAAAGCTCAAGACAAATCTATAGTTTCTAACGTGAAATCAAGTGATGTAGGTGTAAATACGAGTCCAGTACATAAAGTAGATAGTAAGAAATCACCTGTACTTCAAATCAACCCGATGGAAGTACAAAGTCAAGTTAAAGAAGAATTCAAAACCCAGAACATACGTCAGTCACCACATGTATCTTCAAAAGCTGTCAATACACAAACTGAGAAGGACAAACTTGTAAGGAATACTGTATATACTCAGGCCAGAGGACGTCTATTAGGAGATAAACAAACAACTTCAAATACTAAAACTTTAGAAGAAATGAGGAATAAAATAGAAGCAAATAAAGCGGATGGTATAAAAATGGAAACAAATGATTATAAACCTAACGCTTTTGCACATACAGAAGCTATTTCAAATGCATTGAAACCTGAACAAAATACTTTGAGTCAAAGAACATTCATTGACGAAACCAAAAATAGTAGAAGCGAAAGTAAACCACAAGAAAATACAAATGATGCAAGACTGAAAACTAATAGCGACATGAATACCAACAATACTGTTCTAAATGTAACAAATACAGTTTTAAATTCAAACAATACGAATTTAAATCCTAATCACCAATACTTAAATCCATTTATTTCATCGTTTTATACAAACACTAATCTGTATTTACAAAATGCAATGTTAAATACTAATAATACAGTCCTGAATACAAATAATACAAATCCTCATACAAACAATGCCAATTTAAATACAAACACTGCCAATTTGAATACATACACTACCAATGTTAACGCAAGCAATGCGAATTTAAATACAAACTCTGCCAATTTGAATACAAACACTTTCAATTTTAATGCAAGCAATGCGAATTTAAATACAAACACTGCCAATTTGAATACGAATATAAATTTGAATACAAATTATCCAAATTTGAATGCAAGCAATACAAATACGTACACTAATAATACCAATTTGAATACAAATAACATGATGGCTATGAATACGAGTAGTCAAAGCAACGACGTAAAAGATATAACAATGACAAATAATACTTCCAGTGTACCTTTCAGTATGAACCCACAATCTAATACCAGCAATTCGGGTTCGAATACCCCCAATACAAGTTTGAATACAAATAGCTCCAATGTGAATTCAATTAAAACTGTTCCTAATCCAAGTATTCCAAACTTAGATCCGATCAAAAAGAATCCAAAGACAAACAATGCAAGCAAAACTAATATGGATACAATGAAAACTAATTTTAAAAACATTACTCCATATAATACGACAAGTTCAGGCGTAAATACCGGCACTGATACAAGCACTGCAAACCTAAAAACAGGCACTACAAGCACGAATACAGGCACTGCAACCTTGAATACAGGCACTACGAACATGGATACGAACACTATAAGCCCGAATACAGGTGCTAAAAGCCTAAATACACTTGCTACAAGCGTGAATACAGGCACTACAAGCATGGATACGAACACTAAAAGCCTGAACACAGGAGCTACAAACCTAAATACAAGTTCTACAAGCGTGAATACAGGCACTACAAACATAAATACAGGCACTACGAACATGGATACAAGCACTACAAGCCTGAATACAGGCGCTACAAGCGTGAATACAGGCCCTACAAGCAGGACAAGCACAGCAAGCGTCAATACTGGCACTTCACGCACGAATACAGGCACTGCTAGTGTGAATACAACAACTACAAGCTTGAATACAGGCACTACCAGCATTAATACAGGCAGTCTAAGCATGAATACAAGCAAAACACGTATGAATACTATGAACAAGACAACAAATGTAAGTAAAACTAATACAAAAAAAGAAGACAACAAAATTGAGAGCGTGAAAAAAGAAAATACGAAATTGAAAAAAGAAGAGACGCAACTGAAAAAAGATATCGCACATTTGGAAAAAGAAATCTCACATTCGAAAAAAGAAGATATTAATTTGAAAAAAGAAGTTAAAACAGAAAGTACCAATTTAGTAAAAGAAGAAAAACACGCAAAAGAGTTTAAAATAGAAGAAGCAGAAACGAAAAATGTAAAGAAAGAGAGAATAGACTATAAAAATGTATCAATAAATGAGATAAGAGGGAAAGAGATACACATAGTAGGTGGAAGTATAGTGAAAGAAGAGAAAGATTATGTTTTGACACATGTCCTTGATGGATTTGTTATTCAAGAATCTAATGTACCTTTTGCTGTAAGTATTTTTAGATCTAAACTATTATAAAACTGTAAAAGAAGTAAAAAAAAATATACTTAATTAAGTTTTTAGGTGTTCGACTCCAAAACATTTTTCTTTGTTTGTTCGAACATCACGCAAAAACTACCGAACCGATTTTGATGCAACTTTTTTGTTTGAAAGCTTATAATTTGACGTAGAATCTGGTGTATAATTTGTGCTGACGATGTCGCGGGTAAAAGCTCGTACCTACATTCATAAATTCAAGACCATTATTCCGTTTAGAGACGGTCATAAAGTTTGCAACGCTCCGTCGCTCATTATTAATGTTTATTATATTATCATCAACACATAGACACAGGTCCGGCACTTCAAACAACGTTTTCGATTTGACATGAAGGCGTTCGCACATGCGCACTTGGTGCAAATTGTCTTTGATATATGTGTAGGGTTGACTTACCACGCATCGTATGATCATCATCTACATTTCGTTACTTTTTATAGTTCGTTCTGTTATTAAAAATAGTATTTGAGCTAAAGAATTACTGAAAATGTTAATTTAGCGTAATTCTTCAACGTTTTTTATGCACTGAAAAAACACAATTTTTATATAGTCAAATGCAACGGGTGCGCGCGCCTAGCGCCTGACTGCATTCCCTTGCTCGGCTCCCCTCAAGTTTCCCACAAAGTGTGAGGTGAGGTGAGGTGGGGTATCTGAAGTCAGAGGGGAGCGGGGAGTGGCCGTTCTGTATGAAGAACTATATACTATTACTTATTCTGTGACATAGACCAAGAACTTTCGGGAGTTAATGCTAGGAACAACCATTAGCTTGGCAAAGAACATTAGAAATAGAGGGAGCTAGTTTCTTTGCAAGAACGTCTAAATCATGTATAACTTGGCAAGACCGAACAACATTTCGTACTTAAATATTTTGTTCATGCTCACCACTTTCTAGCCTTTTTCGATCCATTACTAGTGAAATGAGGATATTCTGACTGAATGTTGGTCGATTTCGAATATCTCTTAGGGGAATATTGATTACATTACTTTTTTTTTTTCTTCCACAGATAAGAAAACCATTGAAAGAAAAGACTGTTAACACAGAAGAGCATGCGGCGGACAAAGACTTGAATCTTATCAAGGATAAGAGTAAAATACTTGACATCTGCCATCTTAATCTTAACGAAGAGAAGTTAGATGAAGCTATGAATGAGAGGAGAGAGGAGACTAATGACAAAGGTAGGTTCCTATTTTTCTATTAAACAAACTTATATGATCATGTATAACTGTTATAAACTCATGACTATTATGAAATCATGACTTTATGGACTCATACTCATAACTGTCATGAACTTCGTGACTATTAGTAACTCATATCTATCATGAACTCATGACTTTCAAGGGCTGTCATGAACTCATAGTCAAGTCAAAATTGTTTATTCAAAATAATATAACATAGATTACTTTTTGACGTCATATTTTTGAATCTACCACCGCGTCGGAAGGTGTTCCGTTGTAGAAAAGATGCGGCCAGAAACTCTACAAAACACTTTTTAAACAAAACAAAATATACAAAGTACAATTACATAAATCCAATATTAAATTACATAGTGTAACATTGTCAAGACCAGACTTTTTGGTCATTCAAATAATCATCGAGTTTATAGTAACCTTTTTTACAGAGGACTTGTTTAACATGGGACTTAAACATTTTATCTGTCAAGTTTAGAATATTCTCATTATAATTCATAATGCATTTATTAGTTGTTGATTGCACACGTTACATAAGATGGTATAATTAATTTGTCTGCCTCTTCAAGGCAATCAATATCATATAATTTTATTAAATTTTACAATGTCATGCGAAGTGGATGTTTAGCAATGTCATGATCTTGATCTCATAACCGCCATTACTTAATGACAAAATTAGGTTCCATTTTCCTATTAAACAAAATTATATGATCATGAATGACTGTTATAAACTCATGACTATCGTGAACTCATAACTCATAACATAACATATCAGGAACTCATGAGTTTCGAAGACTCATTACTCATAACGGTAATGGACACATAACTGTCATTAATTCATAACTATCATGAACTCATAACTATCATGAACTCATGATCGTGAACTCATGGCTGTCATTACTAAGATTATTTACTTTTTTCAGAAAACCCTTTCGGAGATCTCAAACAAAGTGTAGTGAAATCATGGACGGTAAGTTTTAATAACTTTATTACATTATATTTAATTCAATTTCAATCAAAAGTGCTTGACTTTATTTATACTTTATATACATAAACTCACGACCGTAATCAGTTTCGGGGTAGTCAGAAACATTGCCACAACACCCAACTTTCCGTTTAAGAATGTCGTTGTGTGGCTAGACTTTCCCTTCGCGCATATAAACTCTGAATAATTGGGATGGTCCATTCTAAGCCGGAACCACGTCATTAAGGGAATATAATTCGGAGCGTGCTCCATACAAACGAAAACTGATGATATTTTCAATACTAACTAATTAAAGTCAATGATTTGTTTCTGAAACAATCTAGAAACTAATCTCTATGCTTGTATGAAGTCAGATTTAGGTAAAAAGTATAGTTTTAAAGTTACAGTGCCTCAAATATTTCCATACAAATCTTAAATTTATCCTAGCATTAAAACTGTAACGAAAATCTGATTTCATACAAGCATAAAGATTAGTTTCTACATTGTATCTGAAAAATGTCATTGACTTTAATTGGTTAGTATTGAAAATATAACCTGACTTCGTTTGGATGCAGCGCGCCTTTACTCATTTGGAATAAACTTGTCTTAATATTGTTACTAACCTAATACAACATTACATTCTTCATAATATGAAAACTGGGAAATAATAATAAAGTTTCCACGAAAAGTTGAAAAACGCACCCTTTTTGTCTTGACTGTACCAACTAGAGAGGTGCTTTATCTATCGATTTAATTTCGTCTAATCGATATTTTTCCTCATTCCAGATAGAAGAGCTGGCAACCCATTTATCAAAATTCAGCTGGGACGAAACGATATCGATATTACGCGAGCACGAAATAGATGGAGAATCTATATTTCTCGTATCGAAACCCCAACTTATGACAATCGGAGTAAGCGAAGAACATGCTGATGTTATTTGTGAATTTGTTAAGAGTTAGTACTTAATTTAACTTGATCTCGGACATTTTAATATCATCTTCAGCCTATATACGTGAATGAATGGCTCATGCCTTCCTACATGTACTATATACTGTTCGGAGACTCTCTGCCCGCCACGAATTTTTACCTAAGTCGAGGAAAACGGGTGGAAGACGATAGTGGTCTAGTCCTCTCTTACTCACTCAATATCACACGTGCTTCCCTCTTCTTCTTAGAGCGAGCCCATTTAATTTTTTATGAAGAAGTGACAATGGTCCAGAGTGTGGCCTGTTAAGACGGCTTGAAAATACTCTGACAGCAACATGTTCACTTCCGGCGAGTGGACCTGATCGGTGAAGTATGGCCCGCTACCTTTTACAGTTATTCACGAAGCATATATCTTACAATAAGACGTATAAATGATGATGATGATGGTACTTGACTTTGAATAGTATGACATTCGATCCCTTTGCTGGGCTATAAGCGATGGATCAAATTCGACTGTTATAGTCATAACATGAGTAAAATCACGATTTTGTCCATGATCGAGTAAATTTTATTTAGGTAGGTATAATTTATAGGACTCAAAAGTCAATTATTTCTAAGGGGTGTTGTATGTACTCACCCTGTAAATTATTTAATATTGAATAGGGCTGTAAATACCACTGTAGTTTAATTATAATAAGGTTCGTATGCAATATAAATATAAATATTTTTACTAGTTCAATGTTTTATTTATTCACGCTATCTGTCTGCATCAATACAGTGTGGAATTAAAATTAATAAATGTTAGTAGAGTAGGTAGGTAACCTACCCCTAAAAATTTCTCGATTCATTTCAATTCCACCCTTAGCGTGTAGTATTCACAAGTCTACTTATATAGGATATTTCGTTATTAGATTGGGGATGATCTGAACTGAACAACTTTCTCTATGGGAACAACATCAAAATCACGAAAATAAAATGTGAAATGTATGAGACAGCTGACTTTTTCGCGATTTCTATGTTAGTCCCATAGATAAAGTTGTGAAGTGTAATCTTGTCTAGGTAACTCCTTCAAATTTGAAGAGTGTATTGTCTCCAATGACAATAGACGATTAGAATGGCGACGGGCTAAGAATTTAGTTTAATAGGAATAAGAAACAAATCGAACACGAATAAACTATATTCACCACAAAATATCATTTACAAAAAAACAAACACAACAACAAATAAAAAATGTCTTAAAAAAATATCGATTCACCACTGATAAAATAACTTATCGCCGTAGCACAACACTAATTTCTCTTCGCATTTTTTCCCATAAAATTTACCACCTGCGCAAATGGCGCGAATTTACCCCGCCTATTTCTTTTTTTCATATCCGGCAACACATCATCTGATTCTGCCATTGAGGATTCCATGTTTTTCGAAGCTAATTCTTCTGAATAATCTTCAGAATCATTTTTTTCTGTATCTGACAAGTCCCTCTCGTATTTTCTATTGTATTCTGCTCGGCATCTAGCTATGTTCTCACGCCTTCGTTCAGTGGCGCAAAATACTGGTTCTGGGGGCTGGCACATGAGAGTATCATAAAAGAATCTGTCTGCTCGGCCATCGGTTTTCGCCCTCGGCTTTCCTAATATCTGTTCTTCGTCTGAACTTTCGTTTGATGAATGCGTTATAGGAGAACCTGGCAATGATTTCTTATGAACTCTTGGGCTGTAAAAGAAAATTTTGTTTTCTATTCCATTTTAAAAGTCATATTATGCAAACACAACTCAACGGAGACAGAAAAATCACTGGAGCTTGCCTATCTTCCCCTCAATTGTTTTAGGAGCTGCTCTCTTGCAAAGAGAGTATGTTTAATTACATGAACGGTAGTGTTAGGATAGGATTATGTACTTTTTAAAGATAGTTTTTCGCAATGGTGCTGAAACTAGGAAAACCGTAGTAGGCAAAATCTTGAAGCATAAAATTCTGGCAGTTGCCTGTTCATTAAAGACCCAACGGAGGAACCCAAGGAAGGAATACACCATCCGAAATTACTATGTTAAAAGCATGTAAATTATGTGTGCGATACTTTTTAATAAACCGGCGATAGCGACATATCAGTTGAAGTCATTTTTTTCACGTAACCTACAACCACCACTAAATCAAGTAACCGTGTCTTTCGTCAAATAGGTATTTTATTGAAAAACGGCACTCCTTTGACATTTAGGAGGAATTCTTCTTGTTCCTTCCTACTTTCATCATTTGTCTTATCTATTAGATTTCCTTTTAAGACACACCCAGACAGATGGACATGGGCAGTTTATTCTAAACTATGCAATACAGGCTTCAATATTGTATTTATATAGATAGAAATAAAACAAAAAGTTACCCTCGTCAAGTACCTTACCATCTCTTCGCGTCGCCAGGTGTGACCATCGGTGAGCCGGTAGGCCGAGGCGACGGTGTTCCGAACACTTGCGGTGGGCAGTCCTCGTCTCCTAACGCTTGTTGCTGTTAAATGTAGAACAATTTGTAGGATAGTGCCTACCTTGCTACCCACAAAATACATTAGTAAGTAGTCCAATTATAATTCTTATTAAAGCAAACGAGTTAAGAAGGGAATAATGTTTGTTTGTCGGTCTGTTTGTATCGTCTGTCTTTACACCTAAACTACTGAGTCGATTGCAGAACATTGTTTCCATTACCTTCGCTTCTTCTCTTAGATCTGGTAGAAGCCTTAAATAAAGTTTTCTGACAGCTACATTAAAACGTAAGAAATTACTTTAACATGTCTCGATAGATGGCGTTGGCATGACATGGCTCTGAAGAGGATATCAACTGAGTCTGAAGCATCAACGAAGCTAACAGATGACGCTACGGTCGCACTCGTAAATGTGTACGTAAGACAACTTGCGACGTCACATTAGTAACCCGTTAGCTACAACACATAAGGTTCACAATCGCTTAAAAGACATGAATCGCGCAAGATAAATAATCACAGAGATTCGATATACAAGGTCAAACTAACTATTGGACCACGGCCGGTCCCCAGGCTTCACACCTAGCCTGGCGGAAGATCTTCCCTTTTCACCGGAGGAACCTTCCACAGTAGTTCCTCCACAAGTTTTTTTGATTCAAAATCATCTCAGCCGATGGATGTCCACTGCTGGACATAGGTCTCCCCCAAGAATCGCCACAACAGTTTTTTGGTTGGCTGTCAGAAAATATAGGGTCCAACTTAATATGCTGACAGTTTTTAATAGGATGATCAGACCATCAAACTGACCACCTTTCTCTATGGTGGTCCCACAACGAAATCACAAAAAAAAAATCTGCTGTCCCATACATTTAGGTCGAGTAGGTTTACAGTTTAGTATGGTTTTTTTTCCGCGATTTCGATGTTGATGCCATAGAGAAAGTTGTTCAGCTAGACGGTCTGATCATCCCCTTATAAAAGTGTCAGAATATTAAGAAGGATCCTATGTCCCTTGTGGAGACTCACCTTCCCACCCATGTGGAAGTAACAGTGAGTGATGCGTTCGACATCAGCCCACGCGACGATGTACCGAGCCATGCTGAGAGGTATCTTCGGCAGGAAGTTGGAGTGAAACTTGCCCTGGCAGTAGATCGTAATGACGTCCGTGTCTTTGATCTCGAAGATTATGCGGAAGATTGTGCCTGGGGGGAGGAAAGAGGTCAAATTTGATTCGCACTCTTCCAAACCGGGGAATTGCGTTATCCAATTTCGCCACCGAGCCAACTAGCCAGAGAAAGAAATTTTCAATCCCTTACGTCTTTAGGGGACGTGAGCGCCATCTACTGGATAGATTGAAAATTTCGTTCTCTGGCTAGTTGGCTCGGTGGCGAAATTGGATAACGCAATTCCCCGGTTTGGAAAAGTGCGGGTTCAAGTCCCGCCCGAGACTTAATTTTTCAATCTTGAATTTGATTATGTTTATGTCTTTGATATCGTAGATCTTGGTAGACCAATATTCAACATCTACTATACTTCATTCCAAATAAGAACGACGAGATTTTCCGATTCCTATTTAGCTTTCTGGCCAATTCTGATTACCAAATGTAATTAATTTATTGGAAACATATACTATCCGACATATCATGGACGTTACTAAAGCTGTTTTAAGAATAAGTGAGAGGAAGTAATTCAAATCTCTGTTTCTGTCATGCAAAATAGCCTTAAAATTTTGTTGCTATTTTGAGTATAGATATTATATATGCTATTGGAGTATAGACATTATGTGCTGTACTCTATTTTTAAGTGAAGCGATCAAAGCAAGCAGTGGATGCTGAATTCAGCCTGTCAGTTAGCCTTCATTCGGAATAATGAAATGTGCAAAAATTTTACGCAATTTAACTAACCAGGGACGAACATGTTATAATTAGTGTCGTAGTTGCCGCTGCCGATCCAGATGCCGTTCTTCCTCGACAGAGAGATGATGTTGTCGCGGTGGAAGCGCACGTCGAAGTGGAGGACCACGTCGCGTGGCTCCTCCCCCTCTTGAGCGCAGAGGTTTACCGACATTCTGGATTGTGAACAGTTTATTCGAGTTTGGGTACCAATGGACAGCTCAGATTTAGCACCTGCATATGCTCACGACTATATTCCCCGAGGGGGTAGTCAGAGATATTCTGAAACCTCAGAACATCCACGTTTCACTAGTGGTACCGAAACTCTGTCCAGTGTGACGGGGGTGAGCCCGTCGCCACTTATAATGGACAGTGGGTACAATACATGCCTCGAAATGGAACCATGCAGGTTTCCTCACGATGTTTTCCTTCACCGAAAAGCCAGTGGTGTTACAAATCGTACATAAATTTCCGAAAAACTCATTGGTATGAGTCGGCCTGGACGGGGATCGAACAATCGCATCCTGCACGACAGGCAATGTTACTCGCCACTGGACCACCACGGCTTCGTGCACCTACTTTGCACCTATTTAGCACCTACTGTGCATTTAAGGTGACTACAATTTTTCTGCCAAGCCTGTAGGATCTCACTGCATGGCAAAGGGTTCCCCTCACGCAAGGGTGAGAGGGAGTGGGCCATACACCACCACGTGGGCCCAGTGTGGATTGATGGAAGCAAGTTAGTGGTCAACTTGGTGTCTGAGAATTTTCAAGAATATACGGTACTAGCTTCTAGCACATGGACCGCATAAATTGAGCCCCCTAATTTGGCTCAGTCGCAATCCGAGCGGCATTTGCATGACACGCGTGCATGATTGAGATTACGGTGATACATCGTCTTGCTCACACGCCACCTGTTCGCGTAATTCGGTCTCTCATTGTTGATGTATAATATTAACATTCGTTTGTGTGAGTAAATGTATCTGTGGTAGAAACAGGTCCATTGTTCGTGTACGTAATATTATAACGACGTAATGTATCTTCAGCTATTTTAATTTTATCAAAGGTCTCATCATAAAATAAGGCAATCCGTTAGGAAAAGACTCGAGTCTTCAGAAAATGCTAGGGTAGTTTATAGATCAACGCTGGCAAGAGTTGGGAAAACTAACAGTACTTTAAATGTATAATCGATCTTACTTTCGGGCATTTTCCTTGATCTTTCCACCGATCTCGATTCGATCTCCAACTTTTAGAATGCCAGGGACATTGGCAGTAAAAACTGGCATTTTACCATATAATCTAAATTGAACTTATCGTAAAATGCCCCAGCGATATTCAAGTCAGGGCCGGTACGTTTTTTGGACATTTTGAACGAAAAATTTAAACATTACACTAGTTTGTAAATGGATAATTTACGTTTTCAGAAATATTTAGATGTTATTGACATCTGCCACTGCAGTCGTAAAATTCTTCTTTCTGTTCTTTCTAATTGATGCTTTGCTGCATGGAGTCTACACAGCAAAGAAGCATTATTACCTTTTTTTTTAAGCGGAAATATTACGAGAATTTTTTTGGAAATACAATTAGCTCAGGATTTGTAAATTAGTCGCATTTTGTCCATAGTTTCATTAATAGAAAAACTATAAGTAAAGCTGTGAGATTATTAGAATAAATTATTAATTAAAGATAATACTATAACTAAGTACTATAAGTAACTTTTTATTCGATCAATTTAAAAATCTTTAACTAACGTCAAGGGGCATCACTATCACACTGTCATTTTGACAGCCAAGGTGACCGATTTTGAGGTTAGAACTGATAACCTAATTTGCACTTATTTCAAGATTTTTATCAAATTTCGCCGAGTTTTATCAGAAACCGGTTGAAACCAACAAACGCTGTTATCCCCTCATCGCAACAGGTAAGTTTGTACATAATTTGTATCATTTACTCTTCGCAAATTGATGACGAAACTCGCAAAAAAATAATGCAAAACTACTGATTAAATTAATAGTTTGACTCATAATTTAGTAGTGCAATAACTACAGTAACAGTGCAACTGCATTTGCCAGTACAGTTTATCTATTTTTAGTCCTAACCTAGTTTAAAAAGTTGCATTTTCGTGAATTGTTTACAAGGTAAATTAGTAAGGAATTTGTGGAATTCTACCGGAAATATCATTTCTACTAGTTTTTGTTTTGTTGTTATAGAGCCGGCGCACAAATGTCGAAGTATGGTGCAGATAATTTTTGACGGGCGCCGTGTTGCTTTAAGAGTTTAACACACAAATAGATATATCGTTGACTAAAGTGTCAGACCTCGTAACTCCATTAGATCAAATTTTACAGGAGGCACAAAAAACTTCACCACGAAAAATGGCAGCCCAGAGTTATGTGGTATTCTATTTATAATTTTAAAACGGCTTTTTAAAAGTATTTAAAGAGTTGAGTCATGGATGCATTCAGAAATTAGTAATAAAATTGTATTAAATGTAATTTGAAAAATAAAATCGAGTTACGAGGTTTGACACTTTAGCCAACAATATTTATAAGTCTAGTCTTTGTTTTGATGAAGCGTGTAGCCGATTTAGAGTGTATAGGTTTCAGATTTTGGCGAAGCATGTTGCTGATTGGTATCCTGTTTATTTATTTTTTGTGTAACTTTTGACAAAGCATGTTGCTGATACGGACATTTTGCCATTTTGACGAAACGTGTTGCAGATTTGAAGCTTGTACCTACTGTCTTATAAATAAATGTTATGTATTTTATTAGTACATTTCTGTGTCAGTAGGATTTGAGTGTAGTAAACAGGACTCAGGATTTTGAAAAATATACCTCTGAATTTTCACCCCTTAGATAAAGTAAAATAAATAATAGTAAATATAAATATCTTGGACATTGTCACACAAATTATCTAGTCACATTTAAAGTACCAGAATCTAGCCTGGACTTGTATTATTAGTCTAGGAAAAATAAGGTTATAGATTGCATTAAAGACACTTTAGTAAATTGTGTTTGAAATAATATTACTGTTAGTTTATGACACTTTTGTCGAGATTTCGTAGTTATATTGGCTCAGGAACCTGAGAAATACCTTAAAATCGATATAAATGTACAAAGAGCATGCTTTTTTCGAAAGATATTTCTTCCAGTATACTAGCAAAATATACTGTTAAATAAAACAAGGCAAATTTAATATGTACAAAAAAACAGTAAATAATTTGGTTTTGAGGTTATAATTTTTGAAAACTTACAGAATATTAAATATCTACTCAAATTTACGATATTAACCGGGGATTATTATTGTTATAAATAAAACGTATTGAATGAAGCCATCCTGTACAAAATCACTAGTTTTCCATTTTTTGTTCATACCTAAATTTAATGTTTAGTAAATATCTTAATTATTCAATAATAAACAATAAAAAATCGGGGATTATTGAGAATTTATGTTTTTCAGGTATTTATCTACTATATTCCAAATTATCACCAAAAGTGCAATTAATGCAACCTTCTCCATACAAAAATCCGTAGATTTCCCCGACTATATGATGACTAGACAACGATATAGAATACATAAATAGACAACAAACGTCCATGACTTGGGTACAAATATTCATATTCATCATACAAATATTTGTCCCTTACGGGATTCGATCCCGCGACCCTCGGCACAGCAGGTAGGTTCACTACCGACTGTGCTATCGGGCTGTCAGATAATGTCAAGATGGACAGTAGAAGCTGCGAACGCGTCTAAAAAAAGTGTAGAGTAGGGGTGCAGTAAGAACGGATTTTTCGAAATCAACCCCTAAAGTGCTACGAGATGCCGAAATTTCCCCAAATCCACATGCACAACACTATAAAGAATAAATAATTACTTTTCAGCACAAACTTAACTAAAACATGGTAGTGTCAGAGGACCCTCAAGCCACAATGGAGGGAGACGCGGCGTCCAGTAAGAAGGCCGCCAAGAAAGCTGCGAAGGCCGCAGAGAAACAACAGAAGAAAGCCGAGCATAAGGTATATTTAAGGGAATATAATTCAGAGCGTACTCCATACAAACGAAGTCTGGTGATATTTTCAATACTAACTAAATAAAGTCAATGAAATGTTTCTGAAACAATCTAGAAACTAATCTCTATGCTTGTATGAATTCAGATTATCGTTAAATGTATAGTTTTAGAGTTACAGTGCCTCAAAGATTTCCATACAAATCTTAAAATAATCTTAGCATTGAAACTGTATATTTTTACTAAAATCTGACTTCATACAAGCATAGAGATTAGTTACTAGATTGTTTCTGAAAATTTTCATTGACTTTAATTCAATATTATTGACAAAATCTGCAGACTTCGTTTGTATGCAGCGCGCATTTGCGCATTCGGAATAAACATCTCTTAACCCTTCGTCTGTGGATGTCACGGATCCGTGACTAAGACAATAACAAATCTTTTGTGTCTGGAATCTCCACAGACGAGAGGTTAATACCTCTTATTGTGTGGGCAGCAAGCAAGAGTTTTTTCAGACGGCCTTACTGCCTCTGACGTGGTTTTTATGTAACGACTACTACCACCAGAGATAGTAGCCGGGACCAACTGATTAACGTGCCATCCGAAGCACGGAATCATCTTTATTTTCAGACAATCAGGTGATTCAGCTTGCAATGTCCTAACCAACTGGGGAAAAACGCACAAAGTGACATATCTCTAGATGTCCGAATGAGAAATTGAACCCATGACCTCCGTGTTTAGAGCCCTATGCTCTTAACCATTAGACCACGGAGGCAGTTATACAGGGTCCTTCTTTATTTATTCTGACTCTTTTTTAAGGGGACCAAAGTCGAAATCGCGAAAAAAATCTGCTGTTCAATACAATTGGGTCGAGTAAGATTTCAGTTTAGTATGGAACAGCTGATTTTTTTTCGCGATTTCGACATTGGTGCTTTAGAGAAAGTTGTTCAGATTGATGGTCTGATCATCCTCTTAAAAATCTGTCAGCATATCAAGTTGGAGGGTTAGAAAGGATAATTAGCATTGATAATTATTTAATTATTGACAATGATCTAATTGGTTCATTCAAGTTAATTTATTTAATTTCATTTCCAAAAAACAAGAATGCCACATTTGTAGTCATTGCTGATCAAAGTTCGAAATTATCAAGATAATTATTCCTCGACCACATTACACTGCACGCAATTCGGGGAATCAGCCTTTCTCATGAGGAATGCAAACTTTCTCAGTGGCATATGTCCAGCTCGAAGCCTTTGAGCAACTACTATCAACTTTCTTCCCATTTTAGCTTTAGTAAACCATGGTATGAGAGGTGGCAGATTCTGTATAGACTTCAAATAATTCAATAATTGTATAAATCTGTTGTTACGTTTTATCAAGTAACTGTGTACCAATTATCACAGTTGTGTAAATATGTACTGTGTACTTGAATACATGGTTCTTAATTGGTTGCTTTTCAGCGTAGACAGGTAATGAATACTTATTTTGCACTGACATTTTCAATGTTTTTGATTTAGATTGAATGTAAAATAAAGTAGGTATTGTTAACATAATTCTGTTAAAATAAATAAAATCATGTGGGTTCTCATCGCTTTCACCAGAAGTGCGATTTTTGAACATCACACATTGAAATTACCACTCAGAGGAAGGATCTCCATAGAGTCCGCATAAATTTACGATTGTAGTTAGTCTCTTTTGTCTTATGACGTACCTTTAAGAGTAGAAGGAGATGGAACTATAGATATTTGTTTAAGCGGCTGTCCACTTTTTTTTGAGCTAGTGTGTGTGAAAAGTGACCGTAAACATAAGGCCATATGTCACTTGGTGCCTTTTGTCCATACTACTTGACACCACACACTCAAACCTAAACGTCAAAAAAAGTGGACACTTTACAATTGGTATGGCTCACTCTATTAGGTATAATCTCTTTGAATTACCAGTAGAGAATGTCATAAAAATTTGTATGGAGATTATGCATCTTTCTACTGCTGATTTGAACGTGTGATGTTCAAAAATCGCACTTCAGGTCATCGGTCCACCTTGTAAGGGGCCTACCCACGCTGCGCTGGGCTGACATCCTAATCCTCGCATTATCACACATTTCATGGTGGCCCAACCAGTTCTTCAACTGGGATCCTGCTATTCGCGTTTCACACTTGACCTAGGATTTAACGTAGCTAGTCTTATTAAACACGTCTTTCATGGGTCACTGTATATGTTGTTGTAATAAAATGTCGAGACCATTTTGAATCTTTCTGTAAACGTGTTTAAAACTCAGATTTAAAAAAAGTCTCTGTAAAAAATCATATTATAAACTGGATGATTTTTTAAATGATTAAAATTTTTGGGTCTGAGGGTCACTAACTTATAGTACTGCATAGTATCATTTTATTAAATATACTATGTATTATTGTATACATAACCTTAGCTTAAGAATTTATATTGTAATAGTTACTAAGTCGTGTTATGTTGTAGAGTTTCTGGACGCATCTTGTCTACAGAAACAACACGTTCCGACGCGGTGGTACCTTCAAAAAAAGATTTGACGTTTAATAAGTGTGCTTCAAGCTCCTATATTGAATCAATTATGTTGACTTTGACTTTGACTTTCGCAGGCGTCATCAGCTCAACCGACGACTGAGACGGAACCAGACGTGTCAGCCGGTCGGTACGGGACCCTCAAGATGATCCAGTCCTCGGGAGAGCACCGCGACAGGGTCTACACCGACGTGGCTGACCTGGGAGTGAAGATGGATGGACAGAACGTGTGGGTGAGAGGTGAGATTCTAAACCATCATCATTCATCTACTGTAGGACCTGCCTACGTGGTCTAATGATTTTGGGTTCGATTCCCACGGGGGACACATAGTGATATGTCGCTTTGTGCGTTTTCCCCAGTTATTTAGGACATTGCAGGCCGAATCACCTGAAAAGAAAGATGATTCCGTGCTTCGGATGGCAACGGCTTACCGTTGGTCCCGGCTACTAGCTCTGGTGGTAGTAGTCGTTACATAAAAACCACGGCAGAGGTCGCACGGCGGTCTGAAATAAATCCGACACCAGGGCTTGCCCACACGATAAGAAGATCAACTGTAGAGGTATTGCATATTATAATTGCTCTCGGATTGACAAGAAGAGGTAAGAACATGCAAGAGTGAGTGAGAGTGGACTGCTGTTACAGGTTGAATCTGGTGGGGGGAAGTGTTCATAGTTTGCGTAATGCCTCATTCATACTATGGTGAGGGTGTGTGGGTGTTAGTCCACCACGTGGGACAAACATATGCTCATCACTTCTGTTCTGATGTTGTGTTAGTAATACAATTTTTAATTGTTTATTTGATGACTTGTTGTCAGATTCATACAAAAATGGAGGTCCTAAGAAGAATATTGGTACTAACAGAAGTTTCAGCGAACTTTTCACTCTTCAGAATTTCCAGCCTTAAAAGGCTATGTTTTCTAGTGCAACAGCAGAAGTAGCAAATGCACAAAGACATGACAAGACTAGCATGGGCTCCATACATTATTAAACACCTCTTTTTCGTCTATAAAAAACAAAACATCGTGAGGAAACCTGCATGCTTCAATTTCGAGGTATGTATTGTACCCACTGTCCATTATAAGTGGCGACGGGCTCACCCCCCGTCACACCGGACAGAGTTTCGGTACTACTGGTGAAACGTGGATGTTCTGAGGTTTCAGAATATCTCTGACTACCCCCTTGGGGAATATAGTCGTGAGCGTATGCATTTCGACTATAAACCTTACTTTTATGCTAATCCGCAGCGCGTCTCCAAACCTCGCGCGCCAAAGGGAAGCAATGCTTCGCGGTGCTTCGGCAGAGTTCGAGCACTGTGCAGCTACTGATCAGCGTCAGTGAGGAGCGAGCCGTCAGCAAGCAGATGTGCAAGTTTACCGGCAAGTTAGTATTGTAGCTTGGAAGCAATGCTTCGCAGTGCTTCGGTAGTTCGAGCACTGTGCAGCTACTGATCAGCGTCAGTGAGGAGCGAGCCGTCAGCAAGCAGATGTGCAAGTTTACCGGCAAGTTAGTATTGTAGCTTGGAAGCAATGCTTCGCGGTGCTTCGGTAGTTCAAGCACTGTGCAGCTACTGATCAGCGTCAGTGAGGAGCGAGCCGTCAGCAGATGTGCAAATTTACCGGCAAGTTAGTATTGTAGCTTGGAAGCGATGCTTCGGTAGTTAGAGCACTGTGCAGCTACTGATCAGCGTTGATCTTCTTATCCTCACTTTGTTGTCCGTCGGTCCGTCTGTCCGTCAGTCAAGACACCTTTTCTCAGAAACGGGTAGAGGTATCAAGTTGAAATTGATATGAAATACTAAGGTCCCTAAGGATGTAAAAATTTAAGCAACCAATTCATACTCTCCGTTGACCTAGAATTTGACAAAAAACAAAGTCTCAAAGTACAAGTAAGGAAATGAATCCGAAAATCGTTAATTTGTAATTACATCCTATAACAAATGTTCTTTTTGCAATTTCAAACTTACATACATGCAATTGTATAGAACACTCAGGGCGGGAGTCCTACTCACACTTGTCACATTTCCTTATATAAAGGCAAAGAGAACCAAGCCCGTTCAGCCAAGTCTAACGTAGTCTAATCTTCTCTCTCCACAGCATAACAAAAGAGTCAATAATCGATGTCTACGCGAAAGTAGTGAAGACTGCGACCCCCATAGAATCGTGCACTATACGAGAGGTGGAGCTGGTCGCTGCGGAGGTGTGGACCGTGTCATGTGCGCGCGCGCAGCTGCCGCTGCAGATCGAGGACGCGGCCAGGCCGGAGAAGAGCGACGTGAGCGATGATGATTACTTATAGACACTCACACACTCACTCACTCACACATTAACTCACACTCTCACACTCTCACACACTCACACACACACCCACTCACTAACTTACTCACACACTCTTGCACGCGCACTCACACACGTGCAGTCAAACTCTCACTCACACATTCACTCACAAACTTACACATTCACTCACAAACTTACACATTCACTCACAAACTTACACATTCACAAACTCACTCACAGATACACAGTCACACACAACCAGGCCATCTTCCACACTGAAGTATGTATGGAGAGAGAATTTATGGATGTTAAAGAGGCTGCGCTGAGGCTGACGCTGTCTATTTTTGCCTGCCCATCCCAGTGGGAAATTGGCGTGAGCATATGTAGACAGACACACATTCACTTACACACTCAAACACTCACACAGTTACTCAAACACCCACCCGCTCACAGTGACATGCACTAACAGTAGACACAAATACAGTAAAACTCTAATAATTCATTCACATACTCACTCCTACCTACCCCAGTGGGACATAGGCGTGAGCATATGTACAGCGACACAGAGTCGTGCATTATATGAGAGGTGGAGCTACTAGCGGAGCAGGTGTGGACCGTTTCAATTGCGCGCGCGCAGCTGCCGCTGCAGATCGAGGACGCGGCCAGGCCGGAAAAAAGCGACGTGAGTGACTATGATTACTTGTAGCCATAGACACGCACACTCATTCACTCACATACACACTCACCCATGTACTCCTACCCACCCCAGTGGGACATAGGCGTGGAGAGTAAGCACAATATAAGAAAGAGTATCTAGTACTACCTATAGTGTGGACTCTCCCTGCCTCCCACCGACTTTTTACCTCACCCCCTCTATTGCCCTCTGGTTACCTCGGCGGTTACCTGTAGCCTAGACTGACACCACAATTGACACGCTAGAATTTATGTTTTCGAAACAAAGAGAATATAATCTCAGGATGTAGGATAAATGTGTTGTACCCACTGTCCATTATAAGTGGCGACGGGCTCACTCCCCGTCACACTGGACAGAGTTTCGGTACTACTAGTGAAACGTGGATGTTCTGAGGTTTCAGAATATCTCTGACTACCCCCTCGGGGAATATAGTCGTGAGCATATGCTGCTATACTTAAACAAAAATAACTAATTTAAGAAAAATGACACATTAATATAAACTGTCAGAGGATCGGTTTCGTTCCCTGTTCCAGCACTGAAAAACTCAGTTACAGAAAAACTTCCACCATTGGGAACTGCCAGTATCAATATGATAAGGACATAAAAATCTATTTCAGATTCAATATATCGACACAATCGGAAGTCGATAAACGTGAAATCCAGTTGACAAATTAAAAATGCTACTTTGGTAGCATTCCGGACAATCTGGAAACTGTGGCCAGACCTAAATTTTTCCAAACATAAGATTCAAAATAAAACAACCGAAATAAGTATAAATACAAATAAACATTTTATTATTTATAAAAGTCAATTAAACTTACAATTCGGTCCGCTCCTCGGGGAATATAGTCGTGAGCATATGCTATGGTATGCTACGAAGGATAAAAATTCTTTTTGAAAAGACAATGCATTTGAAAAAGTCATGTACCGCACACAGTTCGCATGTGCTGACTTCATCTTGTCAAATTCTATTTTTTGTAGGTAGTGTCCGGGGTGTGGTACAGCGACCCCCACAACGAAGTTTACCGCTGTGGTACCCCCATACCTACCAGCGATTTCTTTTACATGTGTAATGTTTTTCAAATAAATATGATGAATGAAAAATGCATTAATATAATATGAAAAAATTTCCCTTGTGTGTTTTTTACGGGTTTCTCTCCATTACTGGAAGGTGGCAATCAGCTCTGCATATCTCTTGCCTCGCTGCATTGAAAATTATCTCTGTCCACGCTGTGGAAAAAAACCAAGTCGCACGCAAGTAGAGAAATTTTAGACGGGCAGGTTTGCAACACGAAATTCTTTGATCGTCCTTTTGCCTCCTAAAGCCAGTAATTCCCGCAGGACCCTGAAGCGCTACGGATCCGTGTCAACCAGGACACTCGTCTCGACAACCGTATCCTGGACCTGCGCACGCCGGCCAACCAGGCCATCTTCCGCATCGAGGCCGGCGTCTGCAGGCTGTTCAGAGACATTCTCACACAGAAAGGTCAGTACACACTTACTTACACACACACACACACACACATACACACACCCAGCCCCACACAGTCGCTCACAAACACAACCAGGCCATCTTCTGCATTGAAGCTGGCGTTTGTAGAACACAGAAAGGTTAGTGCACACTTACACATATACGCATACGCGCGCGCACACACACACACATGCACACACGACGGCGACGTAACTACACTAGTAAAGTACATTGAAACTTCATGGTATCCCTACAGGCTAAACGTTGATCCGTAATACGAAACGACTCTGTTTTTTTAAAACGTAATGCAAAGCGGAAAATTTTAAAATTTGGCTGCGATATACACACCTTTACTACACAGTTTATAAACTTACGAGCGATTACCTTTGTGCGTTTTTCCCCAGTTGGTTAGGACATTGCAGGCCGAATCACCTGATTGTCTGAAAAGAAAGACGATTCCGTGCTTCGCATGGCACGTTAAGAGGCTATGTGAAAAAAATAGGATTCTTCAAAGCATCATATCTCATGAAATACTAACAGTAGGAGTATGATTTGCGGATATGTGTAAATTGAACATATAATTGAACTTTTGATTAGAGCCAAAACACGATTAAGAGACATTTTCTGGATAGAAAAACCAGCCAAAGTAGCCTCCGTCTTTATCGATAAACGCTTGGAAGTGCTAAACGGTGAATATTAGAAACAAGAGACTTGATTTAAAAAAAAGAGATTGATTTTTTATAAATTTTGATTAGAGCAGAATTGAACTTACATAAATAGTACAATTACAATTAAATAATGTGTGTTTTATGCTTGCGTCGTTTTAGGCGCGCGCGCCGTCCCATCTCTTTCTCTCGCATCAGGCAGTAATATAAGCTATCACACGCCCATTTCGCTTCAATTATTTTTCGACATAGGGCCTTAAGCCGTTGGTCCCGGCTACTATCTCTCGTGGTAGTATTCGTTACATAAAAACCACGTCAGAGGCCGTAATGCGGTCTGGAAAAACTCTGACACCAGGGCTTGCCCACACTATAAGAAGAAGACCTATCTTCTGCTATTATAATTTAATCAAATCAGTTTTATATTAGTTTAGATTATAATCTTGTGTACTACAGGTTTCGTAGAGATCCACACGCCTAAGATAATCTCGGCGGCGTCGGAGGGCGGTGCGAACGTGTTCACAGTTTCATACTTCAAGTCGTCAGCCTACCTCGCGCAGAGTCCCCAGCTTTACAAACAGATGGCCATAGCGGCGGACTTCGATAAGGTAATATTTCTTACTCCTATCTTCTAAACAGTCATAAATCAGCAACAAGCTTCGTCAAAACATTGAAAAACACGCTCAGTCAAATAACCCGCCTCTTGTCGAACCTGGCGCAAAGGAGCCCAAAACGCTAGCAGCGTTGCCACGCTGAATTGCAATCGCTAGCCTCTGCACCAGAAACGACCCAGAACGGGGATCACAATTTCGCTCCCTCCAGAACGGGGATCACAATTTCGCTCCCTAACTATCTTCTAAACTATTATATAACAAAAAAAAAACAATGGACCAAATCTGTGATTCGGAGTCGGGGGCACTTAAAACATCAAATCGTTACCTTCTGTCTGTCTGTCTTTTGTTTTGTCGTAACATTTATGTCTGTACATTTTTTAAATTTTTTGTTTTTAAATATCTTAGACATTGTCACACAAATTATCTAGTCACATTTAAAGTTCCAGAATCTAGCCTGGACTTGTATTATGATGACTAGACAACGATACAGAATACATAAATAGATACAAACGTCCATGACTCGGGTACAAATATTCATATTCATCATACAAATATTTGTCCCTTACGGGATTCGAACCCGCGACCCTCGGCACAGCAGGCAGGTTCACTACCGTCTGTGCTATCGGGCCGTCAAAGAAGATATTAAGGTCCAAATCACCGATTTAAGGATATTTTATCCGTCTGTTTGTTCGATCTATGTTCGTTTGTTTGATATATGGTGTTCGCCCCAAGCTCATCCGTTTTTTACACACATACATCCCGAACTATGTTTTTTCCTTTCTCGGGTATGCAGGTTTCCTCACGATGTTTTCGTTCACCGCCGAGCTAGTGATATTGACAAATACAACCGTACATAAATTCCGTAGAACTTAATGGTACAGGCCAGGAATCGAACCGCCTCCTCATGATTGAGTCGCTAGCTCTCTTCCGTATATCGCTCCCAAAGCTGTTCCATACAAAATTGCAGTACCTACTCGACACAAATGTATGGAACAGCTGATATTTTATGCGTAGCATTCTACTCCTAAAAACGTTAAGGTATCCACTATGCCGTGGTGGTCCAGTGGCGAGTAACCTTGCCTGCCGTGCAGGAGGCGATGGTTCGATCCCCGTCCAGGCCGACTCGTACCAATGAATTTTTCGGAATTTATGTACGATTTGTAACACCACTGGCTTTTCAGTGAAGGAAAACGTCGTGAAGAAATCTGCATGCTTCAATTTCGAGGCATGTATTGTACCCACTGTCCATTATGTGGCGACGGGCTCACCCCCCGTAACACTCGACAGAGTTTCGGTACTACTGGTGAAACGCGGATGTTCTGAGGTTTCAGAATATCTCTGTCTACCCCCTCGGGGAATATAGTCGTGATCATATGCTATGCTATCCACTAACTAAGTTAGGTACTAACAAAAATTTTACCTATAAATTACTTTTTACAATCAACGCAGACTAAGTCTCGCGCAGAGGCTAGTAAATGACCAGCCCTTTCTTATATTCTCGCAGGTGTTCACAGTAGGAGCTGTCTTCAGAGCGGAGGACTCGAACACGCACCGGCACCTCACAGAGTTCGTCGGTCTTGACCTGGAGATGTCCTTCAAGCAGCACTACCACGAGGTGCTGGACACCATCGGAGAGACATTCACTGACATGTTCAGGGGACTGAGGGACCAGTGAGTGCATTTAAAAAAATACCACCTCTCTGACTCAACACCAAAAGCTATCACACACTTACTGTGTGATGAAGAAACAATGACCACTCACTGACTCATGAAGAATCAATGAACACTCACTCACTGACTCATGAAGAAAGAATAACCACTGACTCACTAACTTATGAAGAATCAATGACCACTCACTCTCTGACCCATGAAGAATCAATGACCACTCACTCACCGACTCATGAAGAAACAATGACCACTCACTCACTCATGAAGAATCAATGACCACTCACTCACTGACTAATGAAGAAACAATGACCACTCACTCTCTGACTCATGAAGAAACAATGACCACTCACTCACTGACTCTTGAAGAAACAATGACCACTCACTCACTGACTGACTCATGAAGAAACAATGACCACTCACTCACCGACTCATGAAGAAACAATGACCACTCACTCACTCATGAAGAATCAATGACCACTCACTCACTGACTCATAAAGAAAGAATAACCACTCACTCACTAACTTCTGAAGAATCAATGAACACTCACTCACTGACTCATGAAGAAACAATGACCACTCACTCACTGACTGACTCATGAAGAAACAATGACCACTCACTCACTGACTCGTGAAGAATCAATTACCACTCAATCACTAACTCATGAAGAATCTCAACTATTATTGATTATAAACATGTTGCAGCCATGTGCTCCTTCGAATCAAATTCAAGATTGTAAAATTTGTCTCGGGCGCTTGAACCCGCACTCTTCCAAACCGGCGAAGTGCGTTATCCAATTTCGCTACCGAGCCCACTACCCAGAGAACGAAATTTCGTTCAGGTCCATGTCAAAGTCAATATAATTTATTCAATATAGGAGCTTACAGCACACTTATCAAACGTCAAATCTTTTTTAAAGCTACCACCGCGTCGGAACGTGTTGTCGCTGTAGAGAAGATGCGGCCAGAAACTCTACAACATAACACGACTTAATAACTATTACAATATAAATTCTTAAGCTAAAGTTATGTATACAATAATACATAGTCTATTTAATAAAATAATTGATACTATACAGTAAAGTAAATAAACTTTAAGCTAGTGACCTCAGACCCAAGCATTTTGATCATTTAAATGTGTACTGGAATCAATATTATGTATCATCTTTTAAACCCATGGTTGCAATAAATGATATGACTATGACTATGTCCTTCAACCAGCACCAGTACCTGGTGGTGCTGGACACCATCGAAGAGACATTTGGGGGACTGGGGACCAGTCAGTTAAATCAATGAATTCAGTCTGTCAAGTTTTTGGGCGGGGCCTCAAACTTAACAACTGTTACAAAGGGAGTGAACAAAAATTTCAGCTGTCCCATACGTTTGAATCGAGTAGGTATTGCAGTTTAGTGTGGGCCAGCTGATATTTTTTTGTGCTGACAGGTTTGCTCCAGGCGCGGTCCGAAGGGGAGGCGGGGGGAGGGGGGGGGGGGGGTGTCACAGGGGACATGAATCATGGGACATGGTCACTAAGCAGTAACGTAAAATAATCAAGCACACTTTTGCCTGATGCGTAGTCCTTGTGTGTAGATGTCATTATAGCTGATATGTTGCACATACAACGTGTTAATGAATTAACGCAAAATTAGAAAGTAGTATGTTTAGAATCGAGAGCAGAATCATATTATAATGTTTTCAACTTAAGTAATTTTTTTTTCAAAATATTAAATAATTTGTTTTTAAAATATGAAATCTCAACCCACCGCACGGGCACACTCACCCTACTTACTACCAAAACAAGATTCTTAAAATGTATCCACGAGTACGCGAGCACTTTCATTAATTGCTGAAATGATAACAAATCATTTTTGCCTGAAAACTTAAAATGCGAATAACTTTAAATGTTAACTATCAAAATAATGAAATTATTGTTTCAATCGAATTAGTTCGTTATAAATCCGTTGGGGTGTATGAGGTTTTGCGCTTATTTATTAACACGTTGTATATGTTATATATTTACTTATATTATAGACCCCCAACCAAACGAAGGTGCGGCGAGTCGCTAGTGATTATATATTTTTTTTTAATAATTAATGGACTCCTTGCTTGTGCGTTAGCACCGCATTTCTGCCAGTGTCAAGTGGTTTGAGGGAGAATCTATCCAATCTCGAGGATTGTTTTTGAGTAAGAACACAACTGAGAAGGATTGCGGAGCCTCGTGGCAGGTTAAAACGCGAAACGCGCGAACACCACGCGAAAGACAAGTGTTCGGGGCAAACCCTGCAACGTGACTCAGTGATTATTTTATTCGACGTTACAGATTCGCGGCAGACATTGCGACGGTGGGTCAGCAGTACAAAGTGGAGCCTTTCAAATTCCTCGATCCACCGCTGCGTCTCAAGTTCCCGCAGGCTGTGCAGATGTTGGCTGAAGCCGGTAAAGTGGACTTTTGGTTTAAAGAAATTGTATTCTCAAAAGAATCTTAGTGACTTTACAAAATAATTTTAGAAAAGACTCAATTTTCGTCTGACTGCATTCCCTTGCCCGGCTCCCCTCAAGTTTCCCACAAAGTGTGAGGTGAGGTGAGGTGGAGTATCTGAAGTCAGAGGGGGGCGGGGAGTGGCCGTTCTGTATATAGAACTATATACTATTACCTATTCTGTGATGTGGTATAGACATCATACTCATAAACACTACTGACTAAATAAGGTGCATGATAATCGAAATAGTAAGTTATGTTTGTGTATTGCAGGTGTGACGGTAGGAGCGGAAGACGACCTGTCTACCCCAGACGAGAAACTGCTAGGAAGGCTGGTGCGGGCTAAATACGACACCGACTTCTACATGCTGGACAAATACCCGCTCGCTGTCAGACCCTTCTACACTATGCCCGACCCTGACAACCCTGTAAGTTTACAATACAGAGTGTAAGGGAATTGCTTCTGATAACTCAAAACAATAACATGAACAACTTTTACTATGGAACCAACCATGAGTTTAATCAAATTAAAGATTGAAAAAGTCGGGCGGCGAGCGGGATTCGAACCCACGACCTGCCTATCCGGGGCATGCTCCACTCCAACAGAGCTGTCGGCGCCCCGCAGGCCGCGACGAAATTTTCAATCTATATCATCGTCTTTAAGGAACGTCAGCGCCATCTACCAGAGTTTATGCAAACTACTGACTCACAAGTCTAATGTTACAATTAGAATTCATGCGATATAGATGTCACACCTTATTCCAATCGAATTTATAATCGAAGCTGCCTGGATTGCCTATCCGGATAGGCAGGTCGTGGGTTTGAATCCCGCTCGCCGCCCGACTTTTTCAATCTTTAATTTGATTAAGCTAACATGGCATACATGTAGAATCAATAAATTCAACTATGAGTTCTCAAAAAAAACCGGCCAAGAGCGTGTCGTACGCCCTATTTTGGTCTCGAGACAGAATCATTATAACGATTTAGTTTTTAATTTATTCCAACCCATTTCGGTGTATGGGTTGGAGTGGTCAAAAAATATTGTTTTTTATTAACTATTACATTTCTGTTTTTGGATTACTGTTATCTGTCTTCATGCCAAATTTCGATTCAGTAGGTGAAAATTGAGCTAGTTATTGCGGCGGGGCATACAGACATACAGACAGACAGAATGGACGAAAGTATAAGGGTTCCTTGATTGATGATTGATTCTGTAACCACAGAACATCCACGTTTCACCAGTAGTACCGAACCTCTGTCCAGTGTGCCGGGGGGTGAGCCCGTCGCCACTTATAATAGACAATGACAGTGTAGTCCGTAGAATGCATGCCTCGAAATTGAAGCATGCAGGTTTCCTCACGATGTTTTCCTTCACCGAAAAGCCGGTGGTGTTACAAATCGTACATAAATTCCGAAAAAGTCATTGGTACGAGTTGGCCTGGATGGGGATCGAACCATCGCCTCCTGCACAGCAGGCAAGGTTACTCGCCACTGGACCACCACGGCTTTTTATATATTAATGCACTCTGATAATGTCTTTTAAAATTAATTGCAGAAATACTCCAACTCATACGATATGTTCATGCGTGGGGAGGAGATACTGAGCGGGGCACAGAGGATACATGACCCCGACTATCTGACGGAGAGAGCGAAACACCACGGCATCGGTTAGCATTTATTATTAATTGTAGATATATTCCAACTCATACGACATGTTCATAAAGGATACATGACACCGACGATCTGACGAAGAGAACGAAACACCACGGCATCGGTTAGTATTTATTATTAATTGCAGAAATATTCCAACTCATATGAGTTCATGCGAGGAGGAGAGGAGGAGATACAAAGCGAGAAAAACTCCCAACTCATACGATATGTTCATGCGAGGGGAAGAGATTCTCAGCGTAGCACAGAGGATACATGACCCCGACTATCTGACGGGGAGGGCGTAACACCACGGTATCGGCTAGTATCTGAATATAATAAAATAGTGGGACTACTGGAGAGGTTACAAGCAACAAGAAGTAGGTAATTAAAACGTGAGATTTTATCGTTTTCTAAGGAAGTGATGTATCGGTTACGAAGTAACCATTAATCTGTGTCTACGCGACGAAACAATAGATTTTCTATTTTATCTGGAATTGCTGCTGTAAATGATTAAGAGAAGTTTACTCCGAATACGTAAATGCGCGCTGCGTACAAACGAAGTCTGGTGATATTTTCAATACTAACCAATTAAGGGCCTAAGTCGAAAAATAATTGAAGCGAAATGGGCGTGTGATAGCTTATATTACTGCCTGATGCGAGAGAAAGAGATGAGGCGGCGCGCGCGCCTGAAACTACCCAAGCGTAAAACAAACTTTATTTATTTATGTAACTTCATTTCTGCTCTAATCAAATTTTATAAAACATCAATCTCTTTTTTTTTTAATCAAGTCTCGTGTTTCTATTATTCACCGTTTAGCAGTCCCAAGCGTTTATCGATAAAAACGGAGGCTACTTTGGCTAATGTTTCTATCGAGAAAATGTCTCGTAATCGTGTTTTGGTTCTAATCAAAACTTCAATTATATGTTAAATTTACACATATCCGCAAATCATACTCCTACTGTTAGTACTTCATGAGAAATGATGCTTTGAAGAATCCTATTTTTTTTCACATATCCTCTTAAAGTCAATGACATTTTTCATAAACAATCTAGAAAGTAATCTCTATGTTTGTATGAAGTCAAATTTTCGTTAAAATATACAGTTTTAAAGCTTGGATTAATTTAAGATTTGTATGGAAATCTTTGAGGCACTGTATCTTTAAATCTATCATTTTAACGAAAATCTGACTTCATACGAACATAAAGGTTATTTTCTAGGTAGTTTCTGAAAAATTTAATTGACTTAATTGGTTAGTATTTAAAATATCACCAGACTTCGTTTGTATGGAGCAAGCTTCGAATTATATTCCCTTAAGCTGTCTTGGAAATTCTCTGACAGCAAGTTGACCACTAACTTGCCACCACCAACACGCACTGGGCCCGCGTGGTGGAGTATGCCCCACTGTCTCACCATTATCCGTGAGGCCTTTGCCCAGCAATGGGATCCAACACGTTATAACGTACTATTAGCTATTTCTCTTCAATACTCGTAGTCATTAGTAATTTCGACGGAAATCCGACCCTTTATGAAAATGCGTTTATCATTAGAATATAATATGGAAGAAATTGCATTTTTTTTTTACTAATGATCGGTTTGCTCTTGACCTCAATCTACTCCGTAGGACATAGGTCAAAGATGTAGCGAGCTTACCCAGAAGAAGCCTATTCACTCATACTTTAAAGGAATTCGGGTTGTATGCGCTCGGAAATACTGACGCAGGCAGGGCATTCCACTCCCTGGCTGTGCGCATTATAAAAGATTCTGAGGCGCTTGTCTTTTACAGATGTCAGCAAAATTGCAGCGTACATAGAATCCTTTAGACTGGGATGTCCACCTCATGCTGGTAAGTATTGTGATTAATTTACTGTGACATTGAAAATTATCAACCGCATGAGTATCTGATTGCGTAGACTGAGTATGTATGTATGAATATATTCACGAATGTATTCCCCGAGGGGTTCTGAAAACTCTAAAATCCTCGTTTCACTATACAGGTTGTTAGGGTAACAGTTGCATTACTTTAAGGGTTGTACCCATAATACTGAACGAAAAAAAAATCGACTTTTCATAGAAACGTTCGATCAACTATTACATTTAGTATGTAAAAACATTTTTTTGCGAATTTTCTATAGGTTTCTTAGGGAAAGCTGTTCAGTATCATGGCTACAATCACCCCTTAAAGTAATGCAACTGTTGGGCCTAACACCCTGTAGTACCGAAACTGTCTAGTGTGACGGGGAGTGAGCCCGTCGCCACTTATAATGGACAGTGAGTACTATACATGCCTCTAAATTGAAGTATATAGGTTTCCTCGCGATGTTACAATGCCATCTATCGCCGTTTGTTGGAACTACGTTTTACTAGCTGTCGGAAATCTTCATAAAAAATGCTAATTACCATTTTCGTCGGTAGGTGGCGGTATCGGTCTAGAACGAGTGGTGATGCTGTATCTAGGCCTCGACAACATCAGAAAGACATCGATGTTCCCGCGCGACCCGAAGAGAGTCACGCCATAATCTTGTATGTTTGCGGACCGAATTATAAGTTTAACTGACTTTTTAAAATAATAAAATGTTTATTTGTATTTATACTTATTTCGGTTGTTTTATTTTGAAACCTGTTTGGAAAAATTAAGATCTGGCCACAGATTACTTCGTAACAGATACATCACTTCCTTAGAAAATGAAAATTTTTCACCATTTACCTTAAACACTAAATACTCCAAGTCTCATACAAAATCTTATCCGAATCTGACACAAAACCCACTACACACCCCGGACTCCGGACACTGCCTACAAAAAATAGAAATTGACAAGATGACGTCAGCACATGCGAAACCAAAGAGATTATACCTAATAGAGTGAGCCATACCAATTGTAAAGTGTTCCACTTTTTTTGACGTTTAGGTTTGAGTGTGTGGTGTTAAGTAGTATGGACAAAAGGCACCAAGTGACATATGGCCTTATGTTTACGGTCACTTTTCACACACACTAGCTCAAAAAAAAGTGGACAGCCGCATAAATAAATATCTATAGTTCCATCTCCTTCTACTATTAAAGGTACGTCATAAGACAAAAGAGACTAACCACAAGTAAATTTATGCGGACTCTATGGAGATCCTTCCTCTGAGTGCGAAACCAATGCGAAACGGAGTCTAGGGCTACAACTTTAGCTGCGTGCGGTACATTACTTTTGTGTTATTTAATAAAACCAGTTTAATAATACGAACAAGATGTATTTAGTTTCTACGTCGCTAACAGAGAGAGATGGCGGTTGACAGTCCTCATTGTGTTGCCATAGATTAATAATATTTTATAGTATACCACATCTCCCCTATTTACTTGGATACATATTATATATTTTAAAATAAACACTAACATAAAATTACAAGAAATACAAAATTCTAATTTCCAGCATACAAACATCTTACATATATTATTAGCAAACGGGGATCATTAATCCTATGTTACATAGTCCTTCAGGTATGAGGGCAATTTGGTATCTCTGTTGGACTTTCTTACAATAGGGTGAGGAGCGGGTTGTATATTAGGTTGTACATCAGGTTCGGTTATACCTGAATTTTTAACAAACCATGTATTCCTTATTTTTGACACCCCATTATCATCTTCAATTTTAATTGACCTGTTATCTTTAACTTCCTTAACTGTGCCAGGTTGCCAAGACCTACTATGCTCGTCTTGTTTAAAAAATATTTGTTGACCTTCTACAAACTGATCTCTAGGTACAGATCCTACATCATAAAATTGTTTATGAGTTTCAGCATTCTTTATTAGAGTTTGTTTAAAATCTTGAACGATAGCAGGTCTTAACAATTCACAATGTGTTGGCAACTTTGTACGACAGAGTCGACTGAAAAGCAATTGGGAAGGTGAGTATGGTGTTCCACATACTGGAGTGTTTCTGTATTCCAATAAATAATCATTTATCTCAGAACTTGTTTCATTACATTTCCTTAACATAGTTTTACAAATACCTACAGCTTTTTCAGCAGCCCCATTACTTTGATGATAATGTGGACTGGAAAATACACATTTAAATTTCCAATCATTACTAAATTGTATAAACTTTGCAGAGTTAAAAGGAACATTGTCTGAGTAAATTTTCTCAGGTATGCCATGCACAGAAAAAATTGATTTTAAGATGTTAATGGTAGCCTCTGCAGTTTTATTGGGAAGCTTATGAAGCTCTATCCATTTTGAGTAATTGTCTACCACAACAAGATAATCATCATTGCCAAAATGCAATATGTCAGTGGAAACATGTTGGAAAGGTAAATCTGGTTGTTCTTTGATTAACATTGGTTCTTTGACATTATTGTTGGAAAATTTCTTACATACTTTACAAGCTGAAATATATCTCTCAATATCTGTGTACATGTTTTTCCAATAAAATAGTGCTTTGGCTCTGCCCTTTGTCTTAGTCATGCCAAAATGACCATTGTCATGTATTTTTTGCAAGATTAATGATTTTAATGAGTCCGGAATATACAATTTTTTGTCTATAAAGATCAGGTTATTTTCAAAGGATATGACATTTTTAAAACTGTAATAGTGTTTAATTATTTCTGGAACCTTAGTTATTGAATTGGGCCAGCCATTTTTGAAGAAATTTTGAAGCTTTATCGCTAAATATGTAAGATGTTTGTATGCTGGAAATTAGAATTTTGTATTTCTTGTAATTTTATGTTAGTGTTTATTTTAAAATATATAATATGTATCCAAGTAAATAGGGGAGATGTGGTATACTATAAAATATTATTGTCTGGTTTAGAAATTGAATTTATTTCTCTTTTCTGGATGTCTCTCACATGATCCGAGGTTAGTGATGAAATTCTCAGGGCCTCTATTGTTTCTTCTAAGGAAGGGTCGCCATTTTTTATCAATTTCTTTTGGCACTCAGTGTCTGAAGTACCCAATACGAGCTTGTCTCGTATCATTGAACTTTTGCAATCATCACAAAATTTACAACTTTTGGCCAGTAATTTGGTCTCTGTAAGAAAACAATCTACAGTCTCCCCTTCCTTTTGCTCTCTTTTATAAAACATGTATCGTGAATGGAGTACATTGCTCTTCGGATTGCAATGCGTTTCGAATGCATCAAGCACATCTTTTAGAGTATTATCTTCTTTCTTCTGAAAAGTGTTATACAAATCTAGGCCTTCCTCGCCGATTACGTTCAATAAAATGGCGATTTTTCTAGAATCCGAGGCAGAGTCAAGTCCACTAGCTGTGACATATACTTCGAAGCTTTGTCGAAATCTCTTCCAATTTTCACTGATGTTACCGATTAATGATAGTTTCGCAGGTACATTATATCCAGTTGCCATTTTTATCTTTCTTAGCCGACTGCGCCATGTGTTATTTAATAAAACCAGTTTAATAATACGAACAAGATGTATTTAGTTTCTACGTCGCTAACAGAGAGAGATGGCGGTTGACAGTCCTCATTGTGTTGCCATAGATTAATAATATTTTATAGTATACCACAACTTTTTCGTAAATAGAACGCATTGACACCCGTCTATTCAAATATAGTTTTTATCCTTTACCTTGAGATTATATTCTCTTTGTTTCGAAAACATAAATTCTAGATACGGACCCGCCTCGCCTTAGCATTTCCCCTCTGCCAACGTGCAAGATCAAAAGATCTTACGCATTTACATACAATTTTATACCTTATCACTAAACGCGACAGCCTATGATTGCGGAACAATAATTTCGAACTTATGACGTTTGGGGTTCACACGACACTGTTTTTCATGATTTTTAACATTCCAAATTATAATCTTAGCTAATGGAATAAAATTCAAAGTTGCGTATCTCGTGCTACCTCGCCCCCCGCAAAAAGTGGCAGAAAAGTTTGTTAGTAGAATTACACGCGTTACTTGGGCTCATATAAGTAGTATAAGATCTAGCGTGTCAATTGTGGTGTCAGTCTAGGCTACAGGTAACCAGAGGACAATAGAGGGGGTGAGGTAAAAAGTTGGTGGGAAGCAGGGAGTGTCCATACTGTATGTAGTAATAGATACTCTTTCTTATACTGTGACGATGACGGAGACCTGGTCTGGCGCACACCTGGCGAGCAGTGCAGATAATTTTTGACCGCCAAACCATTATCGATTTGGCTTGCGTTGAAAATCGAAAATTCACTACTATTCCCCGAGAGCATCGAATCGATTTGAGGCGAAAGTTGTGTTAATTGATTGGCGATATTATTTCAACGCGAGCAAAGTCGATAACGATTTGGCAGTGAAAAATTCACTGTAATGCTAATAAAGTTCAAATCCGTGTGAGTATTTTTTTACGCAATTCGGTATGTCAAGTTTTTTTTGGTCTTCATTTTATATTTTTTACGGATAGAAGAAGACATAATTTTAAGAAACCAATTTATTTTTATTGCGATTCATCGAGTTTATCAATATAAATTTTTATTTTTAAATTACTTTGATCTGTCATAATTATCTAAATCCAAAAAAGGTGGAGAGAAAAAAATTCGAACTCCATGGAGAAAAACTACTTACTGCTTTATTAAAAAATAAAAATCTTGCCTTCTCTTTCTAACTCTATGCTGGAAACAGAAACGGCAACATTAAATGTCAAATTCATTGTGATTGTATTTTTTTCATAATGGCCAGTTATTTTAAGTTCTCTTTAACTTTACCAAGGAGTTCACAGGTTTTCCAGTGACGTCACTGGACGGACCGAAAAACGACGTTATTTTTTTAAAAATATCTGTAATCCTTTCATTTTAAAATCTCTGACATAGAAAATATTATTCAAAAAAAACTTGACATACCGAATGGATTGTGCGAAATGAAAACAAAAATCTTACACGAGAACTGTAGTAGATTTTTATTGGAAATAAAAATTGTACATTTTGACAGTAACATTGACAGCTAGACAGTCAACACACCCAACATGATTTGCAAGCAAGCACGGAAACAAAATCAAAATCTCTTACAAAATTATATTAATTATATAATTCACTTATTATTAACACTAAAATTAATACAATATTTTTATGTTCACGTACTTTTTGGCGGATTTTCTGACAGCTAGTTTAAAAAGTAAAAACTTAATTCAACGTACTTCGATAGATGGCGTTGAAGTGACATAGCTCTGCCCCCCTAGACAAAGTGACATTCTATTGGCGTTGACGCTAGTAGAAAATGACAGAATGTATGGATTTGACATTAGCGATCGAAACATTTTGACGTTTGCTTTCGTCACCATATGTCAAGTCCATACGTTTTTATGTTTTCTACTGTCGTTAACGCTAATCGAAAGATACCTTGTGTATAGGCCCTGGAGAGCAATCGCGGTAAATATTCGATGACCAAACCATGATTGGACCACTTACGAAGCATAGCTTTTTGCACATTTGGTATTGCGCTGATCGGCGTACAGCTCATGACAGCCGTTAGAATCGTTTCGACACAAAAGATTGTAATTTGGCAAAAAAATATAAGTGTGACTTAAGTATTGAAGTTAGCGCCCGAGCGTAGCTAGGGAGCTCAACACCATGTATAAATAGACTTACTTAAGTTGCGAATATCATATACCATTTTATAGCTCTTGTGACCTGTAGGTCTTCCATAGGCCATCTTTTGAATCTATTGAAAAGATCTAATTAAACATAAAATATAAATGCGTGTTACTTAGTCGACGCATCCGTTTGTCGAAGTATCTTTTCATATGTTCCAGGATAATTAAAAAAACGTTTTTTTTTGTAGGACGTTTGCCTCTCAACGCCATCTATCGAGGTAATTGGAATAATTTTATTATTCAATTGGCCTTCAGAAAATCCGCCCAGAAAAAAAAGACTTGTATGGAAATGCATAGCAAGAAACAATCATACAATTACAACCAATGGATTACGCTTAAATTAAAGACCTATTTGTCATACAACATTTTTATTAACGAATTTACTCAAAAATCAAGAAGAATAAGAAATTCCGATGTGTATGTGATGTCTACCAATCCACATTGTGTACGCGTGGTACTGCCTTCTTAATATGCTGACAAGGGGATGATCAGACCGTCAAACTGAACAACTTTCTCTATGGCACAAACTGCAAAGCTACTTGAGCCAAATGTATGGGACAGCAGAATTTTTTTTCGCGATTTCGATGTTGGTCCCATAGAGAAAGTTGTTCAGTTTGGCGGTCTGATCATCCCGTTAAAAAAGTGTCAGCATATTATGTTGGACCTTTAGTAGTAGTACTCTTTCTTAGGGTAAATTCACACTAGGCGGGAAATTGCTCGAGCATGTTTTTGGCCGCCATTCACACATCGCAAAAACACGCTGTCCGCTGGATTAGATTTTATTCCTGCATACAGTACACTACAGAATAAAACAAACATAGTTACTTACCTCATTGACATCGCTGTACCTAACACCCATAATCAGCAAACAACAATAGCTGAAAAAATACATAAATACACAGATCTCCAAGATGAAGTCACTAGAATCTGGAACCAGGAGAAAGTCTACATTGTCCCCATAGTTATATCAACCACCGGCGTAATACCAAAATACCTCCACCATAGTTTAAAGCTCATTGATCTGAAACCTAACATTTATATACAACTCCAAAAAGCCGCCATACTGAATACGTGTCGAATCGTAAGAAAGTTTTTACAAATAGACGAAGAAGCCAGTGATATAAGAATGTAGTATTTCCTAATATGTCATTTACTTGGCTTTGTCCCGTAAATGGCATATCAAAAATACCAGCGCAAGCTGAGAAATTTCAAAGACAACATAATAATAATAATAATAAGACCGCAGGGCAGCTTGTGGCGAGCTGTTGGTGAGTGGCGACACCACGGACCCGATTCTCCAGAGGGCCCGGATTGATTTGGCCCTCACTTCCTGTCTTGCCTTAACCGGCCGGCCAGGAGTGGAGTTGCAAGAGCGGAACCTATGCTCCAGGTTGGAAGTGTAAAATGTCATAACGCCGGGACCTGCTGACTGGTGCGCTTAGCACCGGGAACCGGCGCCCGCAGACTCACCTCTCTACAACCTTAGCCGCTCAGTACATGTTGCCGCCTTGTCGCTCCTTGCGAGCGGCGTTTTTGGGGGGCCCATTAAATGAGTTGGCAAGTCACCGTCTGCCATTTTTGACAAACTAGAGACATTTGTTACGGCAGGCGTCCCGAGTCTCTCCGCAATAACCCAAATTTCCCGGTCCACCCAGTTCATCCCCATAACCCGAGTAATTTTCTATCCTTTCTGCAATAGTCTCTGCACCGAACGTGGTTTGTCTTCTGGTGCATTTGCATAATGTATTCGGATATAGACCACGCTTGGTGCATCCCCTCACATTTAGATAAAAGTGTCTCAAAGGGGCCTCTACGTGTTGGATCTGTGTCCCCACGCAAGCCTTCCAAAGGTCCGGGCTACGGCCCGTGAAATACCTTCCAGAGATACATAATAATAATAAAAGCTGATTGATACCTTAGCTTGGCAAAAAGTGTGACATTCAATTACCACTTAAAACTGCCTCCGTGGTCTAATGGTTAAGAGCATTGGGCTCTTGACACGGAGGTCGTGGGTTCGATTCCCACGGGGGATACCTAGTGAAATGTCACTTTGTGCGTTTTCCCCCAGTTGGTTAGGACATTGCAGGCCGAATCACCTGATTGTCTGAACAGAAAGATGATTCCGTGCTTCGGATGGCACGTTAAGCCGTTGGTCCCGGCTCCTATCTCTCGTGTTAGTAGTCGTTACATAAATACCACGTCAGAGGCTGTAAGGCGGTCTGAAAAATCACTGACACCAGGGCTTGCCCACACGATTAAAAAAACCACGCAAAAGTGCTCGAGCATTTTCCCGTCTAGACTGAATTGACCCTTAGCCACGGTTCATACAGAAGAGACGTGTGGTGGTGGCGGATAACATAAGTAACACAATATAAACCTTATAATACGTAGCATAGCGTCGTTTTTGTCGTAAAGGAGAATCGCGCCCGCGCCTCCAGGTGACGTCGAATGGAGGCGCGGTCGTAATTCTCCAAACGACGCTATGCTACGTACTATAAGGTTTATAATTGTGTTACTTTGACTATCCGCCGCCGCCACACGTCTCTTCTGTATAAACCGCGCCTTATACTGTGCTTAGAATGATAATTCGATTTTGTCGACTTCGTTAGTAAATATGGTAATTATTTGTTTCATTTAATTAATGGTAAATTCGTTAATAAAATTAAATCAGTAACCTATATTACAACGACCATAAATTATAATCAATAAGTCACTGCAGTTAACATTTAAGTAAAATTCCAGTCCGTTTCCAACTATACTTCATTCCAAATAAGGACGACGAGATTTTCCGATTCCTATTTAGCTTTCTAGCCAATTCTGATTACCAAATGTAATTAATTTATTGGATATATACAGGGTCTAACTTAATATGCTGACAGTTTTTTAGGAGGATGATCAGACCATCAAACTGAACAACTTTCTCTATGGCACCAATGTCGAAATCATGAAACAAAAATCTGCTGTCCCATACATTTAGCTCGAGTAGGTTTGCAGTTTTGTATGGAACAGTTGATTTTTTTATCGCGATTTCGATATTGGTGCTAAGTTGTTCAGTTTGACGGTCTGATCATCCCCTTAAAAGTGTCAGCATATTAGGAAGGACCCTATATACTATCCGACATATCTTCGACGGTACAAAAGCTGTTCTAAGAATAAGTTGTTTCAAATCTGTTTCTGTAATGCAAAATAGCTTTAAAATTTCCTTGATATTTTGAATGGAGTATAGTAAACTTTTCATACAAAAATTATTTTAAAAATCGCATGAAAGCTTGATGGAAAAATTCCTAATCAAATTATTTAAATTATATAATTGAAAGCACCAAATATAACGGTAATTTACAAAAAAACCATTACTTTTTTAATTGGCGATTTAAAAAACGTTTTCTCTGAAATGTAACTTAGGAAATCAATATTGAACAAAAACATTAATCTAATAGTACCTAATACTGATTTTATTTATCAGAAAATTATGAAATTAGTTAATTCAAAATTGAAGAATGTGACTATAATTTTTGAAACCGGTGTTCAAAATATTATAAGGAATATTAAAAGAAACATAAAATAAATATCAATTGGAACACAAAATTTGATTTTTATTCTTAAAACAAATGCATTAAATTATTTTTCATTTCAGTTTAAAAACTAAAGAAGTAGTTTCTATATTTCAAACGAAAAAAATAGAATAATTTTAGTTCTTAAATTATAGGAACAAAGGTATAAATAAGGAAGGCAAGGCATGTTGGATCCGTAATAACAATCGTATAAGGTCCCCGGGGCAATTGCAACTATGGGGCAATCACAACTATGTAGCAATAGGGGAGTTGACTACATAAAATATATTTTAGTTTTAACTGCTCAGTAAATAAACCGTTTGAAAATAACGCTAAACTCACATTTTCAGCAATGATGTTGCTTGAATATTTTAAATAACTGGATAAACTATAAAAAGTATCAAAACGACGACGAAAAACAATGACGTCACTATTCAATTTTTAGTACAATATTTCATACAAAGCACGCGTTTTGACGTTTGATAAAGAGTTGTTAATTTGACTAGTTGAAAGCTCGCAGATTGGAACTATGTAGCAATTGCAACTATGGAGTAATTCCAACTATGGGGCAATTGCAACTATAGAGCAATTCAATCATGATTCAGTACCTACCTCTTAATAGACGCATGTCTAGTCATATAGAAGGCAGGTGTTGGTATAAAGAGAGGAACTGAATCGTGATTCTTGCCCCATAGTTCTAATTTCCCCATAGTTGCAATTGCCCCATAGTTACAAATACCCAGGGAGACCTTAGTAATTCTACTCTATTTTTTGCATAGCCTTCCAAAAATTTGGCATCTATCATTCTAATCCAACATTCAAAAGTAGAGAATAGAAAAATTTTGTCGACATACAAAATCTACTATTTCGGAATAATGCATTATAATTTCATTATATATCACTAAAGTTATAGCATGTTTCACCACGGAAAATCTTTCGTTCAGTTACCAAAATTGTATTAGTAAAACCATTTTTGGGTTTAAAGTCTACACAAATAATTATTAACGGTAAATTATGGAATTATTTGTATGATTATTTACAAATTAAGTTTTTTCCATGTAATTATTCGAGGAAATTAACTTGTTTAGTTAGACGGATACTTAAGTTTCAATATTTCTAAATTGTCTTATTAATTTTACTGATTTAGCGTGACATTTTTATAAGCTCTTTCACTCGTGCGATTTCTCGGCATTCTGCGAGAGTTTGACGTTTATTTCTTATGGACTAGTCGATGACTTTTTCGACATACGAATTGACTGAGTGGATGTCAATCTGAGTGGAGTAAATCTCGAGGAGGCAACCAAGATGCGTGTAAGACAAAAATGTCTTCTATTCTATTTCAATCTTAAAATTTTGGCTTCATCGTGATATCCAAAATTTTTCCAGTGTCTTGTTTAAATAGCAAATGTGTTTTACGTCGCTCCGTGTTAAAATATGAGGCCACGTGCAGGCCGGAGAGCAGACAGACGCACGCGACCGCCCAGTTACAGACTTGCAACTCTGTCCTCAGAAAATTCGTTTAAGCACTCTGATTTTTGGAGCATTGATTTTGTATTATATTTGAATAATCACAAGCTAAATAAATATAATTAATAAGACATAAGTACGTTACGTTTATGATAAATTGAGAAAATATCATTCAAAAAATTTTGCGAGTTTGAGCTTTCGTCTAAGTACATACATCACATTTTTAACACCTTCACGGACCAACTGCTTAACCGAATCACACGAGTAAATAGCCCACACAGACAAAGCTTCTAAGGGAGAGCGAACAAAATGATTACTTGACCATAGACATAGATTGTCCACTGGCCATAGCGTCGCCAAGGGATAGGGGGGAGCAGAGAGATTTAATTTTTTAAATAACTTTAATTAAATGCCAGCTCACTCCTGGTTTTTCATCGTATTGCAGTCAAGATTGCGGACTCGCTTCGCTCGCTTCAAGTTTATAATCGTTTTTCAGCGACCTAATCACATTGCACATGAGGCAATCAATAATTATAAATTACAGTTAAATTACAAGCCGCTCTGTTTAGAATTGTATTGCGACGTTATAATCACATTGCAGGAAAATTTAGAGCTTGCTCCATTTTTAGATCTTATTGCAGCATCCTAAATTTATCTAATCATATTCTAGTAAAAATTCGAGCTTTCTTCGCTTGCTGCAGGCTTTTGGATCGTATCGAAACAACCCAAGCTGTAAAATCGAGCTCGCTTCGCTAGCTACAATCATTTTGCAGAAATATTTAGAGTACGCTTCGCTCGCTCCAGCAATTTTTTATTTCATATTGTACCCCTAGTCCACTAGTTGGCGACGCTCTTGCCACTGTTCAAGCCAGTTTGTCCACGGTGTTGCTAATGTATCAATCGTTAAGCGATTTAATGAAGCTTATCTCTGTGGGTTATTTACTCAAGCGACCAAACCCCACACAATCGGGGCCATTTTAAAAGAAAAATTAAGTAACCCTAATCTTAAATTTTAAGTACAAACATTCAAAATGTTTGCAGAATTATTCGATACGATTTTTTTTATCACTGCAGTACAATAGTACAAATTTCACTTAGATTTTTTTCACTTATCAAATTGACTGTTCTTTTAGCCGAATAAGTTTTTGAGGTCGTGCTCGTAGAGGGCTATAATGAGCATAATGCCTATACCTGTAGCTAGGCCCATAAGTTGGAGCACACATTGACAAAGTGTACCTTCGTTACTGTGGGATGTGCTGAGTTCAGGCATCTGGGGATAGAGAAGAGTGCAAATTAAAAACTTGAAATGAACAGAATTGGCTATTTGGCAACTGTAACGATAAAATATATAATATGTTAAATATAGTAGCTTATTGGTTCACAATAATCATACAATATGTTTCTGGCATTAAAGTAAATTGTAAATATTTTATTTTTTGAAAAATAAATTAGAGTTTTTTTATCTGTGGATTTCAAAAACTGAATCGAGGGCGGCCATGATTGAGCATCGTGTGACGTCACATTTCAAACAATAAAACGGCATGTGAGTTGAAGCGTCGTGTTAGCTTTACTTGTTTATTGTGATGTGACGTCACAGCCAGAAATGACCGGCTGTTTCCGCGCAAATCTCAAAAACCTTGCCGAAAACTGTCAAATAGCCAATTCTTCTTCGGCGTATGCAGGTTCCTCACGATGTTTTGTAGTGTGTGTGTGTGTAGCACTACACATACATAGCCTGAAGTTTATACTTTATATGCATTCGGAATTTATGTACGATTTGTAACATAACTGGCTTTTCGGTGAAGGAAACCTGCATGCTTCAATTTTGAGGCATGTATTGTACGCGACGGGCTCACTGCTCGTCACACTCAACAGAAGTTACGGTACTAACTACTAGTGAAACGTGGATTTTGTGAGTTTTCAGAATATATCTGACTGCCCCCTCGGGGAATATAGTCGTGAGTATATGCTTGAATAATTGTTTCAGTGACATTTGAGTAGCTGTGTTAGGCCGAGTTTCAGAGACGATTTTTAAGTCATAGTTCGAACTCCCGTATGTCAAAATCCATACATTTTCGACCTGCTTAGCTCGAGTTAAGACTAAAAAAATCGTCTCTGAATCTCAGCCTTGGTGGTTAGTAATTGTATTAGAGTAAATTAAGTAACTGTGTCATATCTCTTATACAAACACATTGCTTCAATTGCGAACCTTATTGGTGGCCGTTTTAGCAAGGTCACGTTTAGCATATACAGAGTCCAACTTAATATGCTGTCAGTTTTTTAAGAAGATGATCAGAACATCAAACTGAACAACTTTCTCTATAGGACCAATGTCGAAATCGCGAAACAGAAAATTGGCCCCATAGAGAAAGTTGTTCAGTTTGATGGTCTGATCTCTTCTTCTTCTTTTTCTTCCTGCCCTTATCCCATTATTTGGGGTCGGCGCAATATGTCGTCTTCCTCCATTCATCTCTTTTAGCCGTCATTTCAGCGCACACACCTTTTTTACACATGTCATCTTTCACACAATCCATCCATCTTTTCTTCGGTCGTCCTCTCTTCATGCAGCCATCCACATTCATATTTAACATTCGTCTTGTAATATGCCACTCATCTCTTCTCATCACATGTCCATACCACGATAACCGATTACCGCGCAGCTTTTCATTCACAGGAGCCACTTTCAAACTTCCTATAATATACTCATTCCTAATCTTGTCCATTCTAGTACCACACATCCATCTCATCTGATCATCCCCTTAAAAAAGTGTCAGCATATTAAGTAGGACCATAGATCTCTTATAATTAACTTACCATATCAACGAGCGCGATATACAAAAAGGTCCCAGCGGCGACGGCGAACAGCCACCTAGTGGCGGAGGGCGCGTGCCCGGCTAGCACGCCGCACACCATGCCCGCGAGACACAGCACAGACGACAGAATGTTGTACCAGACCGCCCGCTTCACTGACATGCCAGCTTTTAAGAGGACTGCGAAATCACCTGTTGAAGGCATTGTTTGTATTAAATTGGCTGTTTTTTACCCGACTGCGCCAGAAGGAGGGTTATGTTTTTCGAGCGTATGTATGTATGTATGTATGTATGTATGTATGTATGTATGTATGTATGTATGTGTGTCTGTATGTATGTATGTATGTTTGTATGTCTATTTCTTTGGCACGACCTGCAGCCTAAACGGCTTGATGGATTTTAACGTATGAGGTGTCATTGGATTCGTAAAAATCGTGAGAGTGACATAGGGTATATTATTTTAAAATGGTGTCTACGAATTAAAAAGGAGAGGGGGAAGAAACATTCTTTTTTGTTAAAAATTACAATATGGGTATCAAATGAAAGCTAGTAATCAGACGATTCCAAATATATAAATATTGTAGTACTTTTATGTAACCGTTTTTAATTTCATATTTGGCATAGGACCACCTCACATTCCCACCGCTGTAACTCCTGTGAACCAGGATCAACAGCGGCGACCATTCACAACACTAGACAATGATGACTCTTATCTGTCTTGGAACCCGCAATGAATTAATGAAAGAAGATAGGAGTAGGAAAAAGAAATTAACATTGTATTGAAACGATGACTTACACAACGTGTTAATGAATAAGCGCAAAACCTCATACACCCCAACTGATTTATAACAAAATAATTAGATTGAAACAATAATTTAATTATTTTGATACTCAAAATTTTAAGTTATTCGCTTTTTAATTTTTGAGGCAAAAATGATTTGTTATCATTTCAGCAATGAATGAAAGCGCTGATGTGCACATTTGAATAATCTTGTTTTGGCAGTAAGTAGGGAGATAGTTCCCGAGCGATGGGTTGAGATCGAGTTCCGTAAATTTAAAAACAAATTATTTGATATTTTGAAAAAAATTACCTATGTTGAAACCATGATAATTAGATTCTGCTCTCGATTCTAAACAAAATATTTTCTAGTTTTGCGTTTATTCATAAACACGTTGTATATAGGGTCCTTCTTAATTTGCTGACACTTTTTTAAGGGCATGATCAGACCGTCAAACTGAACAACATTCTCTATGGGACCAATGTCGAAATCGCAAAAAAAATTAGCTATTCCATACTAAACTGAAATCTTACTCGACCCAATTGTATGGGACGGCTGATTTTTTTCGCGATTTCGACATTGGTCCCATAGAGAAAGTTGTTCAGTTTGATGGTCTGATCATCCTCTTAAAAAACTGACAGCATATTAAGTTGGACCCTGTATAATACGTCCCACTGCAGGGCACAGGCCTACCCTCAGGGAGGGTGTATGTACGTTAGTCCACCACGCGTGCACAATGCGGAATGGTAGACTTCACATACCCATCGGAATTTCTTCATCAGCGTATGCAGGTTTCCTCACGATGTTTTCCTTCACCGTTTGGGAGCTGTCGGTTATTTATAGATAGATAGCAATAGTTTACCCAATTCGTGAGGCAGCTCGTGACACAGAACAGCAATGGCCGTCGAAAACCCACCAGCAATGTTGGTCGCAAACGCCGCTCCTGAAAGCACCGGTTATACAATCAATAAATAATACCTAAAGGTTTCAGAATATCTCTGACTACCCCCTCGGGGAATATAGTCGTGAGCATATGCTATGCTAAATTGGCTCTCTCAATCATCTTTTTTTTAAAAACGTTATTTATTCGAAAACAAATTTTTCTTTCAGTAATTTGAGATTCGCGTGAAAACAGCCGATCACGTGACACTTGACAGTGTGACGTCATTTTTCAATAAACAAAGTAACGCTAACTACGACGCTTCAACACACATTTTATTGTTTGAAATGTGACGTCACACGATGCTCAATCATGGCCGTTTCATTTTTTGAAGTCCACAGATAAAAAACTCTAATTACATACACACATACATATATACTCACGCCTGTGTCCCATTGGGGTAGGCAGAGACAATTGATCGCCATCTGCTACGATCCTGACATACCTCTTTTGCCTCTTCCACAGTCATAAGTCGTTTCATACACGCTCGTCGGTTTCGGGTACATTTGATCTGACCCTTTTTAAGTAAGCTATCGATTTGGTCTGCATACTTACGCTAGGGCGACCTCTTTCGACTGTTCCATTCACTCTCGCTTTATATATTTCATACGTCAGTCTACTATCACTCATCTTTTCCACATGACCAAACCAAAACTCTAATTTATTTAGGAACAATAAAATATTTACAAGTTATTATAATGCAAAAAACATATTGTATTATTATTGTGAATCTATAAGCTACTAAATCTAATATATTTAATATTTTATAGTTACAATTGTCAAATAGCCAATTATACCTATGCGGACGTCACCAATGGTGCAAAAAAAGCTGGTTTGAATTTGATAAGTATCTCGTTTTTGAGTCTAATTGGGAACATGCACCAACATTATAATGAGAAATTATCTTAATATTAAATAATAATAGTTGTGAATAGAACATTAATGAAAGATTTATTCTAAAGTTTTTAATTTTTACGAAATATTTCAATTATAAGTTACGAGGATCGGAACGTAATTTCAAACACCAATCAGCGCAAAGTGACGAAGCGATTAGCAACTTTGCGTTAGAAGAGTACAGCAACATATTATAGCGGATGATTTGTGATGAGCTTCACGCGTCATGAAAAGGAGTGACGTCACGTCATGGCAGTGAGCGGTTTAGCGCGCAATTGCGACGGGAACCCGTTGGATGAGGGCAGCGCAGGACCAGTCGTTGTGGCGAGGCTTGTCCAGCAGTGAAGTTCTACCGGCTGAGATGATGATGATAGATACGAAAACAGGTACGTACCTATAGCCATGCCGTCGGTAAAGTTGTGCAGTCCGTCTCCCATGATGACCATCCAGGCTACGGACGCGATGGAGGAGGGCGGGGCGTGCACGTGCCCGTGCGAGTGGGAGTGCCCGTGGTGAGCCCGTGAGTGCTCCCTGTAATGTTACAGCACATACATGAAATATAAAGGATCTTCCTTAATATGATGGTTAGAGTGGTGGAGTAACATTTTAAAACCCAGCGACTTACTTGAAGACCTATCGTTATGAGATTTTGGATACCCAAGGGTTGAGCATATATTTGCCAACACCAGTCGGGTATTGTTTTCATTGTATGTACAAAATAAAAGATCAGAACATTACAAAACATAAAAATGTATGGACTTGACATTTTGTGACGATAGCAAACGTCAAAATGTTTCGATCGCCAATGTCAAATCCATAGATTCTATCATTTCTACTAGCGTCTACGCCAATAGAAATGTTACTTTTTCTATAGGCCCTGTTCTACGATAGATGCAATGAGATTCATTTCTCTGAGTTCTTTGCGATCCCTTGATTCTACTATCGTTATGCATTTGGCCCACCAATAACTTTGTGTTTGACATGCCTACACTAAATTAATCCTGGATCCCGACACGTTTACAAGCTTTAAAGTACTGACACAGTATTTGCATCCCCACTTTTCTTGTAGGGGAGGTTCCCTAAAAAAAATATCTTTCAAGATTTTATTTTACCACTTTGTCGGCGTGATTAATATGTATATCCATGTCAAATTACAGCTTCTTAACTAAGCGTCTCTGAGCTAAGCCGCGGACAGACATGGCGGAACTATAAGGGTTCCTTGTTGACTATGGAACCCTGAAAAATGCATTATTTTATTTTCGTAGTTAGTTTGTACTGAAATCAATACTAATAATGCGAAAGTAACACGGTCTGTCTGTTACTCTTTCACGGCCAAGCCGTTGAACAGATTTAGATGAAATTTGGTTTAGAGATAGTTTATGACCCTGGGAAGTATGTTGGATTTTTGCTTTAAAATGATAAAGATATTTTAGGTATATGTTGCATATAAATGTTTGTTGACATTTTGGGAATGTTTTTTTATTATCAGTCTTGATGCCGAATTTTGTTCAACTTGAGCAAATTGAGGCTTCAAACATACGGAATGGACGAAACTATAAGGATTCCTTGCTTGACCACGGACCCCTAAAAAAAGGATTAGTCAACAAAACTCACCTCAATATAACAGTGTAACTATCACCATCCTTCAGATCTTTGGTGCCATCCTCTTTATGTTTAATATTGTTCATCTCAACAGCAGGCGTTTCCCCCTTAAGCAGCCAATCTTTAGCACTAGGTTCCTCCTTCCCTTCAACATTCAAAGCGTTCGAGGACACAACACTGACAGAATTGTGGTTATTCGCTTTCGGACTTGGAGGTATCTGTCCATCCCTCAAATGGTGATCGTCGTGGGTATCTGTGTCAATTTCGTCATAACAATATGGGTATTCGGAGTATTTGTGCTTGCAGGTTTTCATTGTTGGGTCACTTTTTTCGTCACCTTTAAATATTTTTAGCAGGGAGTTTGAATTCGAGCTGTTTTGAGGTTTTGCACTAGAACAGCCTCCTCTTTCGTCTTTCAAAACTCTGACTCTTGAAGGTAGCTTATCATCTTCAAGCTTTTGGCGTCTCTTTCGCCATTCAACGACAACTGTCAGGCCTTTCTCGGTGAAGTAGAAGAAGACGACGCCGAGCATTGCTGCTAATCCTTTCCACATGCCGTCGTCATGGGCTGTTCTAAAGTCTACAGCTGTTTCATGGCTGTGACCGTGTCCATGATCATGGTCATGGTCCATGGGGCTCATGGCATGAGGTAGTAGATGCAATAACGCGTCGCCGCATAACGTGCCGACGGCTAAAGCTACTAAGTACTGTATTAAGTGGTTATAATAAGTCTTGTGCATGATAGGTATGACGGCAACCCCTAAAAGACCGCATGCGCTGATTATAGTTATACTTATGGAGGAATAAAGCCATACTGCGAACATATTTTTCGAATAGGCATTCTCATATTTCCGTTCTGATATGTTTTTCGTGTCTGATCTTAATTCTGATGCTATTCTTTCTTTCGGTACTTTTACGCAGCCGCCTCTTTCTATAGATGTGTTTGCTAGTTGTTGGTATAAGAGTATTGGGCATATTGCTTGTAGTGTGTCCTTATTTATTATGTTTTCTGTGTGACTTTCATGGTCATGGTCATGATCATGATCGTGTTCATGGCCATGATTGTGTGGTTTTAACCTCGTGTTGACGGTTGTGATTAGATCTTCGCTGTTGACACACTGGAAAGAAAATTGGGAATTGGGACACGTCGTAGAAAAAAAACGAAAACAAATGCCTACCTATATTTTTTGGGAATTTTGCTCTTTCACTGCCAGTTGCACGTAAGTTCATTAAAGTTAATCCTCCATTAAATCTCTTGCTGTCACCTTTGTCTTGTTGACGTAGTAAACGCTAGCAAGAGATTTAATGGAGGATTAACTTTAATGAACGAACGTGCAACTGACCGTCAGTCTATTTTCTTTATAACCAGGACCAGCGATTATTTATTCTAGGGGATGCTTCAGACTATCAAACTGAACAACTTTCACTATGGAGCTAAAATATAAATTACGAAAAAAATAATTTATGATGCAATGAAAACGTCAATGCAATGCTATATTGGCTACTCGACCCAAATGTATGGAAATACTGAATTATTTTTCGCGATTAAAATATTCCCATTAGGTCTAAAGCGTCCCTTGAGATATGTAACGCATTTAATTTTACACCCTTTAGACCATCAAACTGAGCAACTTTCAATATGGGACCAATATCGAAATCACGAAAAAAAAATGATGTTCCATACTAAACTACAAATCTACTCGAGCTAAATGTATGGGACAGCAGAATTTTCGTTTCGCGATTTCGATGTTGGTCCCATAGTGAAAGTTGTTCAGTTTGATGGTCTAAACAACCCCTATAAAAGTTTTAAATATTTTTTCTCACTTTTGTACACAATTAGCTTACCTCAACGACTTCCTCATTAACAGGTGCGCCTTGCAACCATTTTACCTCATTCATCTCTTCCGTACCACCCTCTATCAACTTCTGCAGGTTAAGTCCATCCAGCATCCTGTTAAACCCTGTCAGATTCATCGTCTTGCTCTCAGGATCACCGTACAACATAAAAATCTTCTCCACGAAATCGTTCGTGTCTAAATTCGGGACTTCCTTGATTTCCCTTTTTGACCTGTCTCTGTTCCGAATCTTTTGCAGTTTCTGATGGTATCTGGCCCGCGAATCGAATTTTCTTTTATCCTCTATGACTGACATGTGATCTGGTGCTTTTAGTTTGGGTTCGTATGAAGTTATGTCATTTTTTCTATCGATATGCGAGCCGCATGTGTGTGCTGCGCATAGCAGGCAGAACATACATACTGTTACGATGTGATGCGACATTTTAAACTTAGACTAAATGATTGGCTTAAATTTAAGAGGGTGTTAATCCATTGGTTGATGCGACTTGTTTGGACGCTTCGCTATGTCTTGTTAGATCTGTGGACAAGAGAGATTAAGTGTTAATTATTGACGTTTTAGCACAGAATAAATATTAGTACTATACCGTACAGAAGAATAACTTCGATTGAAATAAATAGCGACTCTCTCCGCACGGCAATACCGCACCGTACAATTCGCGAATAACCTACCGACCGTCACAACGGTGCGCGTGCAAACAAAAATGAACCTAGTCATTAAACATGAAAGCTTCCTTTACATAGTCTCCCTCTTTTATTCTTTCACGTGCTGGCAGCGTGACATCGCTAGGGTTTTCAAGTCTCGCATTGACTACTCACAAAATGGCGGCAAGTCTAATGAGATTTGACCAAGAAGTTTACACGGTATACCTAACCTATTGCCATTCACACTTCGGTGGGGATCGCCGTCAAGCATACCTGAGCTGTAGAGTGAGACAGGCCTGGTTTTAGACTTAGACCTCACCATTTCTTCCTGTTTCCAGTCTAGGGTCTAATGTTTTTGTGGACTGTCAATAAAATCATAACTGGGAACCTACTGACTGACTAATTATTATAAGGACTAGACTTGCGGTAGCATTTCCCCTCTGCCACGGTATAAGCACAATTGATCTTGAGCATTTACATTCAATTTTACACCTTATCACTGAACGAGACAGCCTATAATTGCGAAATAATAACTTCGAACTTAGAACGTTTGGGGTTCACACGAGACTACTTTTCATGATTTTTAACATTCAAAATTAGAATCTAAAGTTATGGGGAATAAAATCCAAAGTTGCGGATTTCATGTTACCTCGCCCCCCGCAAAAAGTGGCAGAAATGTTTGTTAGTAGAATTACACGCGTAACCAGTCTACATATAAATAGTCAAAGCGTCAAACTGAACATAATACAATGACATTCTATACACAAGGACTTCGCTTCAGTGCGCTATTAACTGACCACTAAGTTATGCCTAATTGTTTTACATTACTGTTTTGTGACCGAATACATTTGAAAGGACTGGAACGTCAGCGGCAATGTATGACAGCCGAGCATAACTGAGGCATACAAAGGTGATATTAGAGACATGTGCCATTTTTTGGTTCTGTTATTGTATGACGTGGTGATTGTTATGTATAGAATGGCATTGTAAGAATATGAATAATTTGTATTATTCGTGTTACGTTTCTGTGTGTTGTTTTAAAGCAAACACAAGGTTGGAATTGTCCATCTGTCCAAATTATTAACCACATCATTTTGAGTGTCAGCTCGTTATTATTATGACAACTTTTTAAATTCCAAGAATGCGAAGCCTTTCGCAAAATTACACGCTCAATGCTTATGCGTAAACGTTTTCGAAACGTTCCGACGCGGTGGTAGAGTCAAAAATGACGTCAGAAAGCTATCCATGTGATATTATTTTGAATAAAACATATTGAGTCGAGTTGAGTTGAGAAATGAGTATTGTTGAGTATGTTTCTCAGTGTGTTAGAGTACCGTACCCAAAGGGTGAAAACGGGACCGTATTACTAAGCCTACGTTGTCCGTCCGTCCGCCCGTCCTACCTATTTAGGGCTGTAACTTTTGAACCGTAATAGCTAGACGGTTGAAATTTTCACAGAATATGCGTTATTACTGCGAATTTGTAATATACATGACAAAAAGTTTAAATTTAAGGGGGTCCTCATACAAGAAACTAGTTTTTATCAACGTTTTTTCTTCTCGCTCTATCGTAAAAACGGTAATACATACAAGCGTCAAACTTGGTGTGATTATAGAGCAAACTCTACAGTATAACAACAAATAAAAACCGGCCAAGTATGAGTCGGTCTCGTGTTAAAGGACCAGGACAAAAAAACAATTTGGTTATTATGTTGTGTGGTGTGGTGGTGTGGTACAGAACCCTCGGTGCGCGAATACCCCGACTCGCACTTGACCGGTTTTATTTAAAGTATATGTTTATTGTCTTTTATTTTACGGTTACAAGGTCTTTCTTACTAATTTTATCTAGCCTATACTTCATTCCAAATAAGGACGACGAGATTTTCCGATTCTTACTTAGCTTTCTGGCCAATTCTGATTTGCAAATAAGAAATACTATCCGACATATCTTGGACGTTACTAAAGCTGTTCTAAGAATAAGTGAGAGGAAGTGTTTCAAATCTCTGTTTCTGTAATGCAAAATAGCCTTAAATTTTCGTTGCTATTTTGAATGGAGTATAGGTATCGTTATCGAGATTTCGTCACCGAGAAATTATGTAGCAAAATTAAAGATGCCTTTAATCTTAGCATTCAAGGTAGTCTAGACGAAAATACTAAGAAAACGTAACGCAAACGCAAATTAGCGCGTTAAAAAAAATTGCTACGAGGCCGTTTGCGTTGAACGCACCGAGCGCGCAAGTTCAAGGAAAGATGGCGGATGTGAGCGAATTTGTAATTTTATTTGCGATAGCGATAAGTTTTTACTGACTCAATTTTATACTTAGATTACTTGATGTCAGTTTACACTGGAGACCGATTGCGCTAATTTAAAACATCGAAGTTCTATTCTTATCCAATTTCAGTTCTAATCACATTGCAATCCAATTCTGTGTACTAAGCGTGTAGGTGCCTACTTAAAATGAATTATTGTATATTCGTGTTGTCGCTATTGTAAATGTTGTACCTACTTATATTCCAATGAAGACTTATGGACATTAAAAATTATATCAATTAATTCATTGACATCATTGTATTTGTGTTTCGTATTTGACACTGTAAATTTAATATGTTATTCTTAAGAGAAGTTTATTCCGAATGCGTAAATGCGCGCTGCATACAAACGTAGTCTGGTGATATTTTCAATCCTAACTAATTAAACACAATGAAATTTTGCAGAAACAATCTAGGAACAAACAAATCTCTAAGCTGGTATCGTGTCCGATTTTCGTTAAAATATACAGTTTCAATGCTAGGATTAATTAAAGATTTGTATGAAAATCTTTAAGGCACTGTAACTTTAAAACTGTACATTTTAGACAAAATCTGACACGATACAAGCATAGAGATTTGTTTCTAGATTGTTTCTGCAAAATTTCATTGAGTTTAATCGGTTAGTATTGAAAATATCGCCAGATTTCGTTTGTATGGAGCACGCCAACAGTAAATATACCCTTAAGCTCATCGCGCTTGGCATGGAGATCAGCCCTACGCTTAGCCTTAAAGTTGAACACCATATTCTGTACAGTTTGCCTCAGTCCAGTCACGGTTCAATCACGGAATATTTACCGCGATTGCAGCCCTGGTCATTTGACCGACCCATGTGAACACAATTAAAGTCGGGACAATGTAATAAGCCACATTTGACATCTGTCAGTTTAAGCTTCATAGTGAGGTGACCTGCTTAAAAACATCGATTAAAGCGAATGAATCGATACGGATTTCAAACATACGTGAATCAAATTATATGTGAATATCGCGATTTGTTGGAACTACGTTTTACATCGATTTTTTGGGTTACATCCCTAGTGTTAAAAAGAAAAAGGGTTCACAGACGCAACATTGTAACGACATTCAGTTCTTTATAACAGAAATTGTTTATTATGTTTAGAATGGTTTATTAGTGAAAGTAAATCGTAAAATTACCTTCTTGGGTCATTATTACAATAAATATGTAATCGTAATAAAAAAAAGTAAAGCAATTGTACAGTTCTAACTTCGAAAAAAATTATATTATTGGCCCGCCGTTACAAGGTTATGATTGATGAAGTATCAATAGATGTCAAATGTGGCTTTTTAAATTGTCCCGACTGTAGATAGATAGATAGATAGATAACTCATTTATTTCATCAGAACAATACAGGATAAACAGTCACAGACAAAGGCAGTATAACACTATGGAGTCCGTATAAGGAGGTCCGTACAAAGCTGCAACAGCAACAGGGAGCTCCCACGACGAAGCAGTCAATAACAAACACGATATTGTAGGTATAGGTGTTGGAATATGACACCGTGCGACCTGTATTGCGTTGATGAAAAAGGTTCTGACTCAGCATTTATGCTGAAGCAAAAGCTGCAGCGCTGTTAATTCTGCCAGAACACTATGGTTTGAGCGTGCATTCGTGCAATTGGTAGTATGCCACCTTCACTCGCGTTTGAAAGCTGCGATTAGTATAATACCTACGGCGCCTTGTATCTCATGAGGTACAGGCTGTCGTTGACATAAGGCGCATTTTAGTTTTCGTTCTAGAAACGCAAAGTTCGAAAAGAGGGCGAAATCGGGATGAGTGCGGTATCTGTTACTGTTGAATAATCAGTGGTGTAGGTATAGAAATACAGGGTCCTTCTTAATATGCTGACACTTTTTTAAGGGGATGTTCAGACCGTCAAACTGAACAACTTTCTCTAAGGCACCAACATCGAAATCGAGAAAAAAAATCTGCTATTCCATTCAATACTCGACCTAAATGTATGGGACAACTTTTTTTTCGCGATTTCGATGTTGGTGCCATAGAGAAAGTTGCTCAGTTTGACGGTACGACCATCCTTACTTACTTTACCTTACACCCTGTATTCCCTTAAGTGTGATAACACACCTGTCAAATTTATGCGGCGTAATTTACTTACGTAAATATCAGCTGTCCTACATGAGTATGCGGTTTAAAGGTTAATGATACTTTTCCTTACACCCTGTATAATTTGTGCGGACGAAGACGTGGGTTTTCGGTGAAGGAAAACATCGTGAGGAAACCTGCATCCTTCAATTTCGAGGCATGTATTGTACCCACTGTCCATTATGTGGCGACGGCCTCACCCCCCGTAACACTGGACAGAGTTTCGGTACTACTGGTGAAACGTGGATGTTCTGAGGTTATAGAATATCTCTGACAACCCCTTCGGGGACCATAGCCGTGAGCATATGCTATGCTACGAAGACGTGGGTTAACACTATAGAAATATAAAGTGAAAACAAGACAGATCACGCGGCAAGTTCAAGGTACAGTAAATTAGTGTGCTACACAACACGACACAAGGTCGCTTCGTGTGACGCGAATCAATTTTATCGTACGGACGCGCCCGCGAAACCGAGCGATAATGCTACCTCATTAATCATTATAGACTTTAGGTATATGCAAAACATACAAGCGAATTTTGAGCGTAGGCGATGTCGCAACTGCATCGTGACGACGTCGCGACGGCACCGCCGAATCCGAACCGCTGAATCGTCGTGATTTTTAAGGGTATATTACCGTTGGCGCCCTCCATACAAAAGTCTGGTTATATTTTCAATACTAACCAATTAAAGTCAATGAATTTTTTCAGAAACAATCTAGAGGCTAATCTCTATGCTTTTATGTTGTCAGATTTTCGTTAAAATGTATAGTTTTAAAGTTACAGTGCCTCAAAGATTTCCATACAAATCTTAAATTATTCCTAGAATTTAAACTGTATATTTTAACGAAAATCTGACACTACAGTTTGAAATTGAAATTATTCGAAAAATTTTCAGGGGTGTGTCAGACCATCCGAGTGAGCAACTTTTACTATGGGAGCAAACCCAAAATCGGCAAAAAAAACTCAGCTCTTCCCTACAAAAACTGCAATCCTACTCGCAGCTGATTTTTTTTCCAATTTCGATGTTGGTCCCATATTGAAAATTTTTCAGTTTGATGGTCTGAACCACCCCTAAAAATTTGTCAAATCATTTAATTGACTTTAATTGGTAAGTATTGAAAATATAACCAGACTTCATTTGTATGCAGCGCGCATTAACGTTTTTTGATTAAACTACTCTTATGGCGGAGGCACAGGTTCGGCACTTCTAACAACGTTTTGGATTTGACATGATGGCGTTCGCACATGCGCACTTGGTGCAAATTGTGCATGACATATGTGTAGTGTAGACTTACCACGCATCGTATGAACATCATCTACATTTCGTTACTTTTTATTGTTCGTTCTATTATAAAAAAATAGTATTTGAGCTAAAGAATTACTGAAAATGTGAATTTAGCGTTATTTATGCACTGAAAAGACTCAATATTATGTAATCAAATACTACGGGTGCGACTGCATTCCCTTGCTCGTCTTCCCTCATGTTTCCCAGAAAGTGTGAGGGGGAGGTGGGGAATCTGAAGTCAGAGGGAGGCGGGGAGTGGCCGTTCTGTATATAGGGTCCTTCTGAATATGCTGACACTTTTTTAAGGGGATGATGAGACCGTCAAACTGAACAACTATCTCTATGCCACCAACATCGAAATCGCGAAAAAAAAAACTGCTTTCCCATACAAAACTGTAAACCTACTCAAGCCAAATGTATTGGACAGCTGATATTTTTTTCGCGATTTAGATGTTGGTCCCATAGAGAAAGTTGTTCAGTTTGATGGTCTGATCATCTCCTTAAAGTGTCAGCATATTAAGAAGGACCCTGTCTAGAACTATACAACGTGTTAAGTAATTAACGCAAAACTAGAAAATAGTTTGTTTAGTATCGAGAGCAGAATCGAATTATCATGGTTTCAACATAGGTAATATTTTACAAAATATTAATTAATTCGTTTGTAAAATTACAAATTTTCTGAGCTTGATCTCAACCCACAGCTCGGGCACTCTCATCCTACTTACTACCAAAACAAGATTCTTAAAATATATCCATGAGCACGTTAGCGCTTTTATTCATTGCTGAAACCATAACAAATCATTTTTGCATCAAAACTTAAAATGTGAATAACTTTAAATTTTAACTATTAAAATAATGAAAGTACTGTTTCAATCTAATTATTTTGTTAGAAATCAGTTGGGGTGAATGAGGTTTTGCGCTTATTCATTAACACGTTGTATAAGCATAGAGATGTGTTTCCAGATAGTTCCTGGTTCATTGACTTTAATTGGTTAGTATTGAAAATATAACCAGACTTCGTTTGTATGCAGCGCACATTAGCGCTTTTGGAATAAACTTCTCTTAAGACGGAGGCCAAAAAAACAGGCAGTCGGCCATTCTTCTTTCTAGATACTCATCAGAAAGGTAGTTTTGCAAACCTGAACAATTGATAAGGTAACCTTTCATGCAACCTTCGACCTTGGGGAGACGTCGCTACCAGGTTACCAATGCGCCTGACCTTTATTGGAAAGGGGTAGAGTTGTTAATAGCATCTATTTTGAGAAAGCAAGCTAATGCGGCTTCTTTCAGATCGATTTGTTTTTTGTTTGATTTAAGGGTATATTACTGTTGGTGCGCTCCATACAAACGAAGTCTGGTGATATTTTCAATCCTAACCGATTAAACTCAATGAAATTTTGCAGAAACAATCTAGAAACAAATCTCTATGCTTGTATCGTGTCAGATTTTCCTTAAAATGTACAGTTTTAAATTTAGAGTGCCTCAATGATTTCCATACAAATCTTAAATTAATCCTAGCATTGAAACTGTATATTTTAACGAAAATCTGAAACGATACAAGCATTGAAATTTGTTCCTAGATTGTTTCTGCAAAATGTCATTGAGTTTAATTGGTTAGTATTGAAAATATCACCAGACTTCGATTGTATGCAGCACGCATTTACGCATCCGGAATAAACTTCTCTTAAGTTCATGCGATGAAAAATTTGTTTACACCTATACTTCATTCCAAATAAGGACGACGAGATTTTCCGATTCCTACTTAGCTTTCTGGCCAATTCTGATTACCAAATGTTATTAATTTATTGGATACATATACTATCCGACATATCTTGGACGATACTAAAGCTGTTCTAAGAATAGGTGAGAGGAAGTGTTTCAAATCTCTGTTTCTGTAATGCAAAATGGTCTTAAAATTTCGTTGCTATTTTGAATGGAGTATATAAGTAATTGTTACACATTTTCTTATCGCGTTTCTCGTTTCAATATTGATTTGGAGTTGCAGTAAAATCTCGGGTTGCCAGGTTCAAAGAAGTCATTTTTAACCCTTAGAGTTGCGAAGTTGTGGCAGACTGAGTGGTGGCAACCCTAGTTTTTCAGTTCTTTAGATTGGTCTCCTTCAGATGGCACCTCATTTACTTCTCAAACAGATCAGTGGAATAAATGGTTGCATAAATCATCATGGTAAAGGTACTTGCGGCAAGATTTTGCTAGGCAACCCGGCGGCGTTGTATGAACCTCTGTATAAACTTTCACTTAAATCACGTTTCCTCTTTGACTATTTATATGTGGACTGGTTACGCGTGTAATTGTACTAACAAACATTTCTGACACTTTTTGCGGGGGGCGAGGTAACATGAAATCCGCAACTTTGGATTTTATTCCCCATAACTTTAGATTCTAATTTTGAATGTTAAAAATCATGAAAAGTAGCCTCGTGTGAACCCCAAACGTTCTAAGTTCGAAGTTATTATTTCGCAATTATAGGCTGTCTCGTTTAGTGATAAGGTGTAAAATTGAATGTAAATGTACAAGATCAATTGTGCTTATACCGTGGCAGAGGGGAAATGCTATCGCAAGGCTAGTCCTTATAATAATTAGTCAAAGCGTTTCGTTCACCAAACAAATAGGTAATATAATAATAACAACTCAGTCGATAGTATAAAGCGATCACTTCAAGTAGAGCGCGTCGAGTACCGAACCGACAATACTGAAGATAAGATTATACTTTAATAAATTAAATAAAGTCACAATGTGTGTGTGTCTACTTCAATCTGGGTTATGATCCGATTTTTTTTATCATTTTGTTGAAATCAATTTTTTATCAAATTGATTAATCTGATTCCAGTGTTCAACTCGACTCAAAATATTTATCACACCTTTTTCGCGTCATTTTTGACTCTACCACCACCGCTTCGGAAGTTGTTCCGTTGTAAAGAAGATGCGGCCAGAAACTCTACAACACATATCTCTTTTAACTGTTTCAAAAAAAAAAACGAAATAAAACAAAAAAATATGAATGTCTTGCAATGAGACGATTTCCAAGACTCTAAATCGAAAAGACAGTAGATGGCAATATTAAATTTACTGATAAACCTGTCACATTGACAGTAAAAAGTGTTGTTTGTCTATGGTTTGCATTATGTCTGACAGGTGGTGTTGCTAATGGATAAATTGTTCACTATCAATAAATACGCACCAGCACTGAAAATTTTCGTTTTTGTACATAAACGAACATTAATTGTACAAAAAGATGATCAATTCAAAGTATCAAAACGTCTTTCATATTGTTGTAATCATAATCCTTTTACAATTATCGATTCGAATAAAAAACGCTAACCATCGTGGTGGACGTCCAAATCGAGATCCAACAAGCCCAGACAAGTCTGTACACGTTTGTTACGAGTTCCGGGAATATGTTTGAATATGTTTAAATTGTTGTTCGGCAAGCTATTGTTTATTTGCAGCTGCTACATGTCTTTTAAAGAAGGGAAAATTATTTTTACTTAGGTATTTCAATTTGCAGTAACTTTTATTTATCGTCATAATTATGGTGTTAAGTTCCGTAAAATAAAAAGGAAGTGTTTCGTGGCCTTAACAGTTTAGAAACTGTGCTACAATCGCGGTAAATATTAGGTGATTGAACCGTTATTGGACTACGTACGTAACATAACTTTTGACACATTTGGTATTGCGCTAATCGCGGTACTGCTCCTGACAGAAAAATTGCTAAAAATGTTGTTATTTTAGGAACGTTTAGTTACGTAAAATAAAGTTTATATAAATGTAAAAAAAAAATGAATCGACTTTTTGAAATATCGAGTCGGAAACGCAAAATATTCTTGAAAACATTTTAGTAAAAATGAAACAGTCTGTTTACCATACAAAATGGCGAACAAATTCAATCTCTTGAGATCCTCTGACAACTGCAAAACTCTACTTGTTTCTGATTGTTTCCATTATATGTCAAGTGATGACGTCACGAACGAAAATATTAAGTTTACTCAAAAAATCAAAACCAGAAGCGTTCAAAATGAAGTAGTAACAGTACAGGGTATAAATGTGATGAGATGACGCATCTACCGAATTTACGCGACAAGGCAAATTTAATGTGTACAAACAAACAGTAAATAATTTAGTTTTGAGGTTATAATTTTTGAAGACTTAACAAAATATTAAATATCTACTCAAATTTACGATATTAACCGGAGATTATTATTGTTATAAGTAAAACGTATTGAACGAAGCCATCCTGTACAAAATAACCAGTTTTCCATTTTTTGTTCATACCTAAATTTAATGTTTTGTAAATGCCTTAATTATTCAATAATACACAATAAAAAATCGGGGATTATTGAGAATTTATGTTTTTCAGGTATGTATCTACTATATTCCAAATTATCACCAAAAGTGCAATTAATGTAACCTACTCCATACAAAAATCCGTAGATTTCCCCGACTATAAACTCTATGACTTCTGAAAGTTCTCAAGCACTTAACCCGCTATCAAGAGATAAATTATTCGCTACACGATAAGTCTCATTATTTGCGCAAGTAAAAAAAAAGGTTGTTAACCTGACGCGTGCGACCGACCTAAAAAAAAACTTCCAAGTGTGTGTCGGACTCGCCCATGATAGGGTTCCGTTGTCATTGTGTGAATAACTTATTCTGACATAGCTTAGATAACTTAAGGTGGTTGCAGAGTTGTCAATTTCATACAAAAGTTTGACGCGTAGACGTTACAATTAAAAGTAATATTTTTTATATGGAAAATATAAATACTACTAAATAATACTATGGAAATAGTTTAGAAAATCTAGATGCCGCGTATCAAATAACATTTGCAATTTATAATATAATTATGAAGATATAAAGCTTTGAACTTATCCATAGAAAATTGCATAAAAATATTAAAAATAATTTGTTTTTAACCAAACCCCTTTTTGTTGTATCGAGAACGGGAGGGGGCCGAAAAAATGTGTTTCTTCCTAAGAGGAAGGATCTCTCTTTAAGACTAGAGTGAGCCGTACCAATTGAAATGAGCACTTTTTTTGACGTTTAGGTTTGAGTGTGTGGTGTCAAGTAGTATGGACAAAAGGCACCAAGTGACATATGGCCTTATGTTTACGGTCACTTTTCACACACACTAGCTCAAAAAAAAAGTGGACAGCCGCATAAACAAATATCTATAGTTCCATCTCCTTCTACTATTAAAGGTACGTCATAAGACAAGAGACTAACTAGAATCGTAAATTTATGCGGACTCTATGGAGATCCTTCCTCTTAGGTTTCTTCTTAACTATCACATTTCTGTTTTTGGGTTACTGTTATCTGTCTTCAAGCTAAATTTTTTTCATATTCAATAAATGCAATAATAAGCGAGTAATGAGCGTGTTTCATTTCTTTTTCAAATTTAGTTCCTACGAAACTCGACGAATGGCATGTTTATCGTTCCATAGAGATGTTTGCGAGATCCTGTCAAGACTGTGCCTGCCTTTTTTTCAAAGGCCAAGGGATCGAGCCCATGCAACGATGTCAGACGTAAACAGTTTAAATTTTTCGATTAAAATGATTCGTAAATAATGAAATATTCCATCAAAAGATGCGTTGGCACCTTTTTGATCATCTTTTCCCTGTAAAAAAAAATTGTGACCTTTATTCGAACAGATCGTAGCGCTATCTATCGATTCCCTAGAAAAACAAAAGAAAAACGCAAACTGAGGAGGGGCATACAGACAGACAGAATGGACGAAAGTATAAGGGTTCCATGTTTGACCACGGAACCCTAAAAGATTGTTAACAAGACGCGTGCGACCTAAAAAAAAATGATGGACTACACACAGACGGCAACGCAAGTTTCTAATTTGCAGTGACAAAGTAACGTGTGGGTACAGTCTTCACGTGTCTGTCGTATGAGGCGACTAAGGGATAGTGTTTCTGTGGGCGTAAGGCTAGCCACCTCTATCTTTACACGTCATTCCATCCTGAAATCTCTACAGGGTGAAATTGATATCATTAGCATCATTTTAAACTAAGAGTCTACCCATCAAACTGAACAACTTTTACTATGGGAGCAAACCGATCGGAGCAACAACAAAAAATCCGCTGTTGCATACATTTGAGTCGAGTAGGCATTGCAGTTTAGTACGGAACAAGCTGATTTTATTTTTGCTTCTACGGGTTGCTCCCATAGTAAAAGTTGTTCAGTTTGATGGGTAGACTCTTATTTTAAAAGGATACTAATGATATCAATTTCACTCTGTATGTATCTTAACTATTATAAAACTGTAACAGAAGTGTGTCTGTACATTGAAGATATTTACATGAAAAAGATTACGATATGGTTTTTAGGTATCCCGGACTCCAAATCAACCATTTCTAAAATTGTTGTCCGTATGTTTGTTTGTTTGTAACAGCATCGCGCAAAAACGACTGGACCGATTTTGATGATCTTTTATAGCTTATGATTTGACTTAAAATCTGGTACCTATAACAATTGTGCAGACGAAGTCGCGAGTAAACTCTAGTATATTTATAAAATTATCTAATGCGTGGCGAATTGGTTCACGGACGGTCGCGTAGATCGTGCGCGTTCTGGCTGGCCACGAGGCTCCGCCATTTTGTATTAGCTCACAATGTGTTTTTATTCACAATTCTTGAGATCACTCGAAATTGGCAGTTGCCATTGATTAATTAGTAAATAAAAATGATTATGAAATTGAACATGACATTTCTTATTTCATCACAAAAAAAAAACTATTAAATTAATTAAAATTTTTACTATTATTTTAATTTTATGTTTAAAATAAAGCCTCGTTGAGATTGTATAAAATATAAGGTCTAAAATTAGCTGAAACTATTTTAAGGGGATGATCAGACCATCAAACTGAACAACTTTCTCTAAGGGACCAATATCGAATTCGCAAAAAAAAATCTGCTGTTCCATACAAACCTACTCGACAATTTTTTTTCGCGAATTCGAAATTAGTCTTAAAGAGAAAGTTGTTCAGTTTGATGGTCTGATCATCCGCTTAAAATAGTTTCACCTGATTTTGTTAGACTTTATATAGTTAAATCATTTAAGGGGATATAATTCGGAGCGCGCTCCATACAAACGTACTATGGTGATATTTTCAATACTATTGGTTAGTAGTAGAAATCTTTGAAACACTGTAACTTTAAAACTATACATTTTAACGAAAATCGGACTCTATACAAGCATAGAAATTTGTTTTTAGATTGATTATGAAAAATTTCATTGAGTTTAATTGGTTAGTATTGAAAATATCACCATAGTACGTTTGTATGGAGCGTTTTGTAAGGGTGACGCTAATCGGCTGCAATAGCAATCTATGGTCTTCTTAACTTAACTTAATATTTTCCGTCCCACTTTTGGGCAAAGGTCTCCCACACAAATAATTTCATACAACTTAATAAACTTCCCACTTTTTTATTAAACTGTATCATCCCACTGCTGGGCAAAGGCCTTCCCAGAAATATTTATTTAGGACATGTACAGTAAATTATCGACCGCATGGCGAGTGCGTCCCCGGACGGTCGTGTATAGGAAACTTGCTATACATAAAACAAAATATTTACTTACATGACAAAGCAGTGCAGCTACCTCAATATTAATCTTATTTCATAAAACAATCTAATCTAAAAAAAAAAGCGATAAATTTTATCTTCACGACTACGACTAAGGGACCTTGAAGCTATCCGTTATACGGCGTTAGACACACTACGTACGAATTGGAAGAGTGCTGCCTTTTACAACATTTACTACAAACTTTGAATACAATTTTACAAGCTAAAATCAACCTTAGCGCTTTGCAAAAGAGCTTAAAGTCGCCGCAGATACGACGCTGAAAAATTGTTTTCAAAGCTACTCTACACACAAACTTCTCTATCAAATCCCGAAGCTAAAATCAACCTTGATACCTTTCGACAAGAGTCAAAGCAACCGCAAATACGACCGTATAAAATTGTTCAGCAAAACATTTTCCACGTTACCCACAAACTTTACCATCAACTCCAAACGCTAAAATAAACTTTAACTCCTTAGAAATAAAAGTCAAAGTCACAGCAAAACGACGTCTATAAAGTTGTTTGACAAAACACAAGCCAAATTAGACTTTTGTTCGTCAGGAATAGAGTCGAAATTAATTATTAGGAGTTTGGATAACCGGAAAATATTTGGCGGGCATATGAGTCGTTCTGCAAATACACGTTTTCAGTTACAATAACTTTTATTAAGAGGAGATAAGGTTGAATTTAGTTTTATGTTTTGTTTTATTTTAAGTGTGTTCGGTGTATTTTTAGACTGCGTATGATTCAGTCCGTCGTTTTACGAATAACGAAATGATTTCGTTACGCTATTACCTTGTATGTATGGAATGGAATTGCATGGAAGTTTTTTTATGTTCGCTTTAGGAATTGTGGTATTTTTAATTTTGTATGACGTTTTTATCGCGGTAATTGCACAATACACTATGAATTTTACTTTATAATGTATGTATTATGTATATATGCTAACGACGTCACGACGAATGTAAATAATTATTAGGAACACTGTGTGGTCAAATTGATTTCAACATCACCCTGTATAATTAATTAATACACAGGGTGATTTTTTTAACAATTTCCAAATTTTTAGGGGTGGTTCAGACCATCAAACTGAACAACTTTTAATATAAACCGTAAATTGCAAAAAACAACTTATGTGTATGAAACAACTGTTTCATACACATAACATTTGAAAGTTAGTAAAGTATATTTGAATGAAAAATAAAATAAAAATTTTACTCTACAGGGTGTTAGGATATCTTATCTTATCTTACTTTAAGGGGTGATTGTACCCATAATACTGAACAACTTTCCCTAAGAAACAAATAGGAAATTCTCAAAAAAAAAATTTTGTTTTTTCCAACTAAATGCAATCAGCTGATCGAAAGTTTCTATGAATATCCGACACATTTTTTTTGCGAATTTCCTATACATTTCGTATGGGAAGTTGTTTAATATCAAGGGTACAATCACCCCTTACAGTAATGCAACTGTTTACCCAGTTTTTAACACCCAACCCAACCCAAAGGTTGTTCGCCTACATATAGGGTCCTTCTTAATATGGAGACACTTTTTAAGGAGAATCAGACCATCAAACTGAACAACTTTCTCTATGGGACCAATGTCAAAATAGCGAAAAAAAATACAGCTGTTCCATACTAAACTGAAATTTTACTCGACCCAATTGTATTGGTCCCATAGAGAAAGTTGTTCAGTTTGATGGTCTGATCATCCTCTTAAAAAACTGTCAGCATATTAAGTTGGACCCGTATGTATGTGTGATATCAATGCATCATTGTATGTAGTTATTGTAGAAATATGATAAATTATGTATGTATTACTCTTTTAGTATAATTTCCCTGACACGTTTTATAATAAACATTACATTTCAATGTAACTATCTAAGATCATACTAATAGCCCAAGATCCGACGGTAAATTTATGCACCTATTTGTTTGGTAAACGAAATGTGATTTCAGTGAAAGTTTATACAGGGGTGTTTAACTGTTTAACCTGATTTCTCTTTCTAACTCTATACTGGAAACAGAAAAGGCAACATCAAATGTCAAATTCTGACATTTTGAATGTATTTTTTTCTTAATGGCCAGTTATTTTAAGTTTACCAAGGAGTTCACAAGTTTTCCAGTGACGTCACTGGACGCACCGAAAAACGACGTTATTTTATTAAAAATATCTGTAATCCTTTCATTTTAAAATCTCTAACATAGAAAATATTATTATTGAGACAATTATCTCGAAATGGTTTTCGATTCAGCCCTCCAAAGAAAAACTTGACATACCGAATTCGTTATCTGCTCCCCGCCTACTCTGTGCCCATAGGCACAGAGTAGGCGGAGAGTAGATGAGTAATGTGTTTGTGACAGTTTATGCCTATACCACTCATACAGAGTGTACCTCAAACGACGATAGCGCTATCGCGGGCTGATAACGAGCCGTTACGTCACTGTGGTTACGTGTGGCGTCGTGCAATGACAAACATTCGTTAGGTATGTGGCCAGAGAGTAGGCAGCGAGCAGATGAGTCATGGGTTTTTGACACTTTATGCCTACACTTGGATTGAGTTGGCATTGCAGTTTTCTATGGAACAGATCCTCTACAGTATTCTTCTTATCGTGTGGGCAAGTGTTAGAGTTTTTTCAAACCGCCTTACGGCCTCTGACGTGGTTTTTATGTAACGACTACTACCACGAGAGATAGTAGCCGGGACCAATGGCTTAACTTGCCATCAGAGGCACGGAATCATCTTTATTTTCAGACAATCAGGTAATTCGGCCTGCAATGTCCTGACCAACTGGGGAAAAACGCACACAGCGATATATCTCTATGTCCCCCCCGTGGGAATAGTTTTTTTTTTATTTGGAAGTGACTAATACAGCGTTGCTCAGGGTTACTGCTTTTTACTGCGGACTATTGGAGGGACCAGAAGGGTCACCGAGCCAATTGAATGAACTTAAGTATCCGACCTAGGGGCACCCAGAGGGGTACGAACCTCGGCATAGGACGTTGCTGGGGCTACGCGGCGGATTGGGTAGCTGGGATCGGTGAGACAATTTCGAGGCATGTAGTGCCTATTGTCCATTATGTGGCGACGGGCTCACCCCCCGTCACACTGGAAAGAGTTTCGTTACTACTGGTGAAACGTGGATGTTCTGAGGTTTCAGAATATCTCTGACTACCCCCTCGGGGAATATAGTCGTGAGCATATGCTATGCTTTATACAGGGGTTCATACAACACCGCCGGGTTGCCTAGCAAAATCTTGCCGCAAGTACCTTTACCATGGTGATTTATGGTACCATTTTTTCCACCGATCTGTTTGGAAAATAAATGAGATGCCATCTGAAGGAGACCAATCTAAAGAACTGGAAAAACTATGGTTGCCACCTCTCAATCTGCCGTAATGCCCGCAACTCTAGGGTTAAAAAATTACTTCTTTGAACCTGGCAACCCTGGAGTTGCGACAGACTGAGAGGTGGCAACCCTAGTTTTTCCAGTTCTTTACATCGGGCTCCTTTAGATGGCACCGCAATTACTTCCCAAACAGATAGCTGGAAAAAATGGTACCAAAAATCATCATGATAAAATTGCCGCAAGATTTTGCTAGGCAACCCGGCGGCGTTGTATAAACCCCAGTATAAACTTTCACTTTAATCACATTTTGTTTACTAAACAAATAGGTGCATAATTTTGCTGTAGGATCTTGGTATATAATGTACTGATAAATAAGTTACATATAGTTTGTCCTTTACTATCTTATTGTACAAATACATTTATCTATCTATTTCTACATTATCATGTTTAATGATTTGTATGGAAATCTTTGAGCCACTGTATAACAACTTTCACGATGGTGCCAAACGTCGAGAAAAAAAAATAGTCTGCTGTTTCATACAAAACTGCAGTACTGAACCGACTCGAATATGGTATACATTCGACATCAGATACAGGGTGTAAAAAAAATGCTGTTGGAAAAAAAATGTTTTTCTTAATTATAATGTGTTTTTGGGATAATTGGGTTTATATTATACTAGAGTTAACCCGCGACTTCATCCGCACCAATAATATACCAGATTTTAAGTCAGACCTTATGGTCTTAAGCTATCAAACAAAAAAAGTTTCATCAAAATCGGTTCAGTAGTTTTTGCGTGATGCTGTTACAAACAAACAGACAGACGGGATACCTAAAAACCATATCGAAATCTTTTTCATGTAAATATCTTCTATCTACAGACCCGCTTCTGTTACAGTTTTATAATATTTAAGGTGGTTGCAGAGTTGTCAATTTCATACAAATTTCGATGCGTAATACGCGAAGCCGGTACAATTAAAAGTAATAATTTTATGTACGGAAAAATAGTTTAGAAAATCTAGATGCCGCGTATTAAATGACATTTGCAATTCATAATACATATAATTACGAAGATATAAGCTTTGAAATTTTCTATGGATAAGTTCAAAGCTTTATATCTTCATAATTATATTATAAATTGCAAATGTTATTTGATTCGCGGCATCTAGATTTACTAAACTATTTTTCCATATATAAAATATTACTTTTAATTATACCGTCTACGCGTCAAACTTTTGTATGAAATTGACAACTCTGCAACCACCTTAAGATGCCTTCGACGAGTAACTGAGGCAGAATGGACGAAAGTTATAAGGTCCTTGTTTGACTACGGAACCCTACAAAGCTCATATTATCCCGGCACTAAATCTAAGTATGCGAAGTATTAAGCAATAATTATAACAAAAAATCTGTCCTTCTTTCGTCCGTCGGTACGTTGAACCAAAAGGAAGAAGCGCTACAATATACATGAGCATCAAACGAATTTGAGTTCTAAATTCATAGTTTTTAGAGCTAAATTTTGTCTAAACAGTTATTTACGTACCTAATAAAGTGCCAACCGATTATAGACTTTAAATTATAAAGGATTTAGAATCTATTTTAGGTCAAATTGAAGTCGAGACTTTAAAAAAAAGAAAGAGGATTTAGTTTTCTGAGAATTTTTTGCGATTATCTTTTAAGAGTCTGTGAATGTTGATTGTTGTATTAAAATCTAAAATTATAAGCGTTATGTTCACGACTATATTCTCCAAGAGAGTAGGTAGTCACAGATTTACAAGGTGTCATCCTGTTTCTATTGGTATGAAAACGACGAAATATTTACATACATACATACATAAACTCACGACCGTAATCCCTTTCGGGGTGATCAGAAACATAGCTACAACTACCAACTTTCTGTTTAAGAATGTAGTAGTAGCAATGCTCATATTTAGCAATTTAAGTTTCAGGATGGAATGACGTGCCAAGCGGTGAGAGGTGGCTAGCCTTTCGCCCACATAAACACTGCATGAGAAACATTTAATCCCTTAGTCGCCTCGTACGACACCCACGGGAAGAATTGGGGTGGTCCATTCTAAGCCGGAACCACACGGCTACGCTATTTACGGCTATTTAATGTACCAGAATCTAATTAAATTAAAGATTTGAAGTCGGGTGGCGAGCGGGATTCGAACCCACGACCTGCCTATCCTGGGCATCTCCATTCCAACAGAGCTGTCGGCGCCCCGCAGGCCACGACGAAATTTTCAATCTATATCATCGTCTTTAAGGGACGTCAGAATCTAGTCTGGACTTGTATTATGATGAATATACAACAATCTACAAGGTGTTACAAAAGTAACAAAATATATTTAAAACTTTTAAGGGGGCTGTTTACACCATCAAACTGAACAACTATCACTATGGCACCAACATCGAAATCGGGAAAAAAAACAGCTGTCCCATATATTTAGCTTTGTAGTTTATGGAACATCAGATTTTTATCGGGATTCGATATTGGTCCCATAGTGAAAGTTGTTCAGTTTGATGGTCTAAATTTAAGGGGTTGGCCCTTAAATGTTTATTTTTGTAACACCTTGTAGAATACTGGAAATTGATATCATTAGCATCCTTTTAAACTAAGAGTCTACACATCAAACTGAACAACTTTTACAACCGATCGGAAAAAAAATCCGCTGCATACTAAACTGCAATGCCTACTCGACTCAAATGTCGACAGCTGTTTTTTGTTGTTGCTCCGATCGATTTGCTCCCATAGTATTTTGGTATTGGTATTGGTTGAGCGGGCTCATTTTCCGCAACTCGACGTCTTAGGCGCCTATTTTGCGTGAGGTGGGAATAACTATTCTTGCCACCCTAGCTCCTCCAGGAAGCCCACCAGCTTGTTAATACTGCCGAATGCCTCTGGAAGAGACCCCGGTGATCCGAGGTGTTGTGCTCGATATTGTGCTAGCCCGTTGCATTCTAATAGCACGTACGCAGCTGTTTCTTCAACCTCCATGCAGACCCTGCACAGCGGACTGTTAGTAACACCAATATTAAAAAGATGTCTGTTAAAAGGACCGTGACCAGTCAGGGCTCCAGTAACTAGTCGTAATTGAGCTCTCCTGAGACGCAAGAGGCTCCTGGTGAGGCGAGGGTTAACCCTTGGTAGAGCGCTCCTCGCCTGTTCGCAATCTGTTAGTACAGCCCAGAGTGCGTCCCGTTTTTGACTAGTGCGCTTGCGTAGTTGCGCTCCCATAGTAAAAGTTGTTCAGTTTGATGGGTACAAGTGTCCAAGGTGAGGTGTAGGTGTGGTTGAGTAAACGATGCAACCAAATGTAAATTAATACCACCAACAATAACCACTATTAAAAAAATCAAACAGAAAACACTCACATAATAAAAAAGAATCCAAATAAAAATAAATGTCAAATAAAGAACGTCGAGAGACGCACGCGCAGCCCGTAGTAGCTTGAACGACTATAGCGCTATCGCGGGCCGATAACGGGCCGTTACGTGGCGTCGATTAACGAGAAACATTCGTTATGTAGGCAGAGAGTAGGCAGCGAGCAGATGAGTCACGGGTTTGTTACAGTTTATACCTAAACATTACGTGGGGTCGTGTATAGGTCTACCAGAATAACATAGCATAGCATAGCATATGCTCACGACTATAGTCCCCGAGTCCGAGATATTCTGAAACCACAGAACATCCACGATTCACTAGTGCCGAATCTCTGTCCAGTGTGACGGGGAGTGAGTAATGGTCAGTGGGTACAATACATGCCTCGAAATTGAAGCATGCAGGTTTCCTCACGATGTTTTCCTTCACCGAAAGGCCAGAGGTGTTACAAATCGTACATAAATTCCGAAAAAATCTTTGGTACGTGTCGGCCTGGACGGAGATCGAACCATCGCCTCCTGCACGGCAGGCAAGGTTACTTGCCACTGGACCACCACGGTTTAGTAGTAAATAACATTCAAATTATTTTTGCACAAACATAGAAGGTATAGCTGATTAATGATTATAGAGCTTGTTTTTCTCTTTTCAGTTAATAATTTTTTCGAGCAGTCGTGTTTTCTGTTTTTCTTAATAATTAAGTTTATTTCATACTTTTTACTCTTGTGTCAAAATGGTAGTAGAAAAGTACTATAACATAATAAATTTGGAATCTGCAATTCACTAGCTTTCATTTGATACTAATATTGTAATTTTTTACCGATCTGCCGATGCGGATTGTTGTATCGCGTTTGCGATCTGCATCGCGACTGAATCGATGCAGAAGCGCTACAAAAAGACGCAGAGTGTAAAGGGCCCTAATCCGATTACCCCAGTGTTGCCTACTCTAAAATTTTATTTCCTTATTTGCCATCAGATTCTGGTTGACCTATAACGACAATAATGGAGGCACGTTGCAGGGTTTGCCCCGATCATTTGTATTTCGCGTGGTGTTCGCGCGGTTCGCGTCTCAGCCTGCCACGAAGCTCCGCAATCCTTCTCAGTTGCGTTCTTACTCAAAAACAATCCTCGAGATTGGATAGATACTCCCCCAAACCGCTTCACTTGACACACAAGCAAGAAGTCCATTAATTATAAATTTTAAAAAAACGAAAATAATTCGGTATGTAAAGTTTTTTTTTGTGTAAATTTTTATATTTTTTACGGATAGAAGACATAATTTTAAGAAACCTATTAAATTTTTATTGCCATTCATCGAGTTTATCAATATAAATTAAATTTTTAAATTACTTTGATCTGTAATCTCTAAATGCAAAAATGTTGGAGAGAAAATAATTCGAACTCCATGGAGAAAAACTACTGCTTTATTTTTAAAAACCTGATTTCTCTTTCTAACTCTATACTGGAAACAGAAAAGGCAACATCAAATGTCAAATTCTGACATTTTGAATGTATTTTTTTCTTAATGGCCAGTTATTTTAAGTTTACCAAGGAGTTCACAAGTTTTCCAGTGACGTCACTGGACGCACCGAAAAACGACGTTATTTTATTAAAAATATCTGTAATCCTTTCATTTTAAAATTATCTCGAAATGGTTTTCGATTCAGCCCTCCAAAGAAAAACTTGACATACCGAATTCGTACACGAAACAGAGTAGGCGGGGAGCAGATGAGTAATGTGTTTGTGACAGTTTATGCCTATACCACTTATACAGAGTGTACCACAAACGACGATAGCGCTATCGCGGGCCGATAACGAGCCGTTACGTCACTGTGGTTACGTGTGGCGTCGTGCAACGACAAACATTCGTTAGGTATGTGGCCAGAGAGTAGGCAGCGAGCAGATGAGTTATGGGTTTTTGACACTTTATGCCTACACTTGGATTGAGTTGGCATTGCAGTTTTCTATGGAACAGATCCTCTACAGTATTCTTCTTATCGTGTAGGCAAGCCCTGGTGTTAGTTTTTTCAAACCGCCTTACGGCCTCTGACGTGGTTTTTATGTAACGACTACTACCACGAGAGATAGAAGCCGGGACCAATGCCTTAACTTGCCATCAGAGGCACGGAATCATCTTTATTTTCAGACAATCAGGTAATTCGGCCTGCAATGTCCTGACCAACTGGGGAAAAACGCACACAGCGATATATCTCTATGTGTCCCCCGTGGGAATCTTTTTTTTTTTTTATTAGGAAGTGACTAATACAGCGTTGCTCAGGGAGCAGTTACTGCTTTTTACTGCGGGCTATTGGAGGGACCACGAAGGGTCTACCGAGCCAAATGAATGAACTTAAGCAACCGACTTAGGGGCACCCAGAGGGGTACGGACCTCCTCCTCCTCTTTCTCCCATAGAGAAAGTTGTTCAGTTTGATTGTCTGATCATCACCTTAAAAAAGTGTCAGCATATTAAGTTGCACCCTGTATATCGTATAGATTCTTATTCTAACAAAAATACCATAATAGTTAATACATTAACATAATTATTATCAGATATTTACTTGTGATAAATAAACATCTTATATGTAATTAAAAATAGCATCAATAAGGAAACTAATGTCGGAAATATAATCTACAATTTATACAAATAAAATGAAGATACCAAACACTTATGTCGAGTAAACGTAATCTATACAGGTTGAAATTGATATCATTAGCATCCTTTTAAACTAAGAGTCTACCCATCAAACTGAACAACTGTTACTATGCGAGCAAACAATCGGAGCAAAAAGAAAATCTGCTGTTTCATACTAAACTGCAATGCCTAGTTGACATGCCATGACAATGCCGATGCAACTACATGACAACTGTATACAGGGTAAAAGTGATATCATTTGCATCCTTTTACACTTTTACTATGGGAGCCAAACGATCGGAGCAAAAAGAAAATCTGCTGTTTCGTACTAAACTGCAATGCCTTCTACATGCCATGAGAATGCCTATGCAACAGCTGATTTTTTTTGCTCTGATCAGTTTGCTCCCATACTAAAAGTTGTTCAGTTTGATGGGTAGACTCTTAGTTTAAAAAGATGCTAATGATATTAATTTCGCCCTATATATTTACGACTATAAAATTAAACTAAATAAAACACGTTTCTTGTTGGAAAACGTTATTTTTTATTATTGTTTTCAAAACCGCCATAATGACGCATTTTCTGTAATAAAATTCTACCATCTACCTATTATTACCCGACTGCGACAGAAGGAGGGTTATGTTTTTCGAGCGTATGTATGTATGTATGTATCTATGTATGTATGTATGTATGTATGTTTGTATGTCTATTTCTTTGGCACGGCCTACAGCCTAAACGGCTTGATGGATTTTAACGTATGGGGTGTCATTGGATTCGTAAAAATCGTGAGAGTGACATAGGGTATATTATTTCAAGATGGCGTCTACAAATTAAAAAACAGAGGGGGAATAAACAATTTTTTTTTGTTAAAAATTACAATATGGGTATCAAATGAAAGCTAGTGATCAGACGATTCCAAATATATAAATATTATAGTACTTTTATATTACCGTTTCGACACAAGACTAAAAAGTATGAAATAAACTAAATTATTAAGATAAACAAAAAACCCGACTGCATAAAAAACCTATTAACTGAAAAGAGAAAAACAAGCTCTAAAATCACTAATAAGCTATAACACCTGTATTTAAGCTAATATAATTTGAATGTTATTAGGTAGGTATTGCAGGCGGGGTCAAAAATAACTAACCAAAAATCTCCTTTGTCCCCGTTTGCGATACCTACCTAATAACATTCAAATTATATTAGCTTAAATACAGGTGTTATAGCTTATTAGTGATTTTAGAGCTTGTTTTTCTCTTTTCAGTTAATAGGTTTTTTATGCAGTCGGGTTTTTGGTTTAAAAGAAACAGCCCTTTATAGGTAGAACAGACAGACAGACAGACGGACGGACGGACGAACGGACGAACGGACGGACGGATGGATAAATGGATGGACAGATAGCTCATTTATTTCATTTATTCATAGAAGAATAGGTCAAAGCAAAGGTCAGGTCCGTGCAAAGCCGCAACAGCAACAGCAATTTTGGGTACGGAACCCTAAAAATACGTCATACAAATTGACGGGGATGTTCCGAGTTTTCATAATATCTCTGACTATCCCCTCGGCGAATATAGTCGTGAGCATATGCTATGCTATGCTGATTCGATAAAGCCTAAGCAGGAACAGGAAAAAACTGATAAACGATCGCAGAAATTACCTGAAAAAAAATTGTGTATCAAAATAGCATTCATTTGAAACAGACTTTGTACCTACCTATGTTTATATACACATGTGGAAATAATTACAAAACAGATGCAAATTATTGCATTACGAAGCGTCGAGTCACAGAATAGCCAGAACAGATTGTGCAATAGGTAGAAAATAGATTTTGTCTCTCTGAGGCGTTGGCAGCATTTAATTTTGATTATTATATTATTCGCTATTTCGAAGTTGGTGCCATAGAGAAAGTTGTTCAGTTTGACGGTCTGATCATCCGCTTAAAAAAGTATCAGCATATTAAGAAGGACCCTATATACACCATTGAGGCGTTATTTATTTAAAAATTCACAGATCTCGTGTCTCCCACGACCTTCGACGTCACCTGGAGGCGCGGGCGCGATTCTCCTTTACGACAAAAACGACGCTATGCTACGTACTATAAGGTTTATATTGTGTTACTTAGATTATCCGCCACCGCCACACATCTCTTCTGTATAAACCGTGGCTTAGAGCAAAGGGTACAAAAAGGGGCAAACAACATAGATTTTCTCTTGCTCACTCAATGCGATTAGCGTATAAGCCTGTCTCGTTTTCGCAACTAATATTATTTTAATGCCTTTTCTAGTCATTCTCTTTCTACTATACTTGATTATTTCGATAAAAGCAATTTAGGTCGATGGATAGAACATTTTTTTGTCGATAAGCAATCAAACGACGCACCTTAATATAGTTAATACTAGCGACCCGCCCCGGCTTCGCACGGGTGCAATGCTGGTTTACGCAAAAGTGACTTCTTAAAACTATTTTATTTAAAAAGCAAAAATATGTTTCTCGGTAAAATTAATTCCGGGATGTCAGGAAGTTCGGGAATGCATAACTACTCGGATGCATAGTATGGAGGCGACTTTTTAAAATTATAAAATGAAATATAAAATAAAATTTAGATACTAAATTGCACTCCATAATAGCCAACTCCTCAACTTTAGGTAAATATGCATCCGATTATCCGATCTCGAATAATGACACTAGAGCAAAACATTTTTTACCATACAATCTATGTTACCTCTGCTATGTCCCTATGTTTTGCTTTTTTGCATTAATTAATTACTGTATGAACTAGGGACCTTCGAAAATTACCAATTTTACCGCCCGTTTTCAGACATCCAGCAAACAAATTTGACGAATATAAACAAAAAAAGCGAAACATACAGACATAGCCCAAGTCTTTCTCATATTATTCTTGAAATAATTATTAAAATCGGTTTAGTTTGGAGAAAACAGGGGTCTACGAAATGCTATTTTCGACGACGATAGATAAAATTGGTCCGAGCTGCAGTTGTCTCTTTCGCACTCTAGTCGGTATGGGTGGGGCGGATCGGAAAAATATGTACACAGTCGGAAAAGTGACCTATTCTCCAAATTAGCATTTCAGCCCGCCTATCCTCTTAACGGTTTCTTCTTATCGTGTTGGCAAGCCCTGGTGTCAAGAGTTTTTTCAGGCCGTCTTACGGCCTCTGACGTGGTTTTTATGTAACGACTACTACCACGAGAGATAGTAGCCGGGACCAATGGCTTAACTTGCCATCAGAGGCACGGAATCATCTTTATTTTCAGACAATCAGGTAATTCGGCCTGCAATGTCCTGACCAACTGGGGAAAAACGCACACAGCGATATATCTCTATGTGTCCCCCGTGGGAATCTTTTTTTTTTTGGATGTAACGACTACTACCACCAGAGACAGTAGCCGGGACCAACGGCTCAACGTGCCATCCTACCCCAACATAGAGTATCCGTACTGTTTTATCCTACTCTTTGCTATACTGTGTCACTGCCATGCTACCGCATGCTAACGCCGTGGTGGTCCAGTGGCGAGTAACCTTGCCTTTCGTGCAGGAGGCGATGGTTCGACCCCTGTCCAGGCCGACACGTACCAATGAGTTATTCGGAATTTATGTACGATTTGTAACATCACTGGCTTTTCGGTGAAGGAAAACAACGTGAGGAAACCTGTATACTTCAATTTCGAGGCATGTATTGTACCCACTGTTCATTACAAGTGACGACGGGCTCACTCCCCGTCACACTGGACAGAGTTTCGGTATTAGTGAAACGTGGATGTTCTGTGGTTTCAGAATATCTCTGACTACCCCCTCGGGGAATATAGTCGTGAGCATATGTTATGCACTGCCATGCTAATAAAATATCGCATGACATCGAATAGCAAGTGGAATCACTTACATACTCGCAATTAACTTGAATAACGGCGTAATGATAGGATATCAAGTTCAATTGTGGTTATTTACCGTAATAGATTCATTTCATACTGTAATGAAACCTGATGGAGAGGAGACCTCCCAAATTGCAGTTGCAGAGCCGTAAATAGCCTTCTATGCGCCCGGTGCGAGCTTATACAACGTGTTAATGAATTAACGCAAAACTAGAAAGTAGTTTGTTCAGAATCAAGAGCAGAATCGAATTGTCATGGTTTTAACATAGGAATTTTTTATCAAAATATTAAATAATTGGTTTGTAAAATTTAAAATTTACTGAACTCGATCTCAACCCACCGCTCGGGCACTCTCACCCTACTTACAACCAAAACATGATTCTTAAAATGTATCCATCAGCACGTTAGCGCTTTCATTCATAGCTGAAATGATTGCAAATCATTTTTGCCTCAAAACTTAAAATGCGAATAACTTAAAATTTTAACGATCAAAATAATGAAATTATTGTTTCAATGTAATTATTTTGTTACAAATCAGTTGGGGTTTATAAGGTTTTGCGCTAATTCATTAACACGTTGTATAACTGCGCCCTTGGAAAATTATCGTAAGGCTGCGAATTAATTGGCTTACCTAAAATTTTTAGGTAGGTAAACTAATTCTGTGAAAACGTCTAGGAAAGATAAGGGCAAAGAAACTGACCGAGCGAAGCGAGCTCGACGTTTTATACACCAAGGTAGTAGTACCTACTAGCGCCATTAGCCTGTGTGTGTCTAAAACACTAATCATTCAAAAGGTTAGAGAGAGTTCGAAATTTCATACACCAAGACTCAAAACGTTAGTGCATCGTATCTGCGACGTGATTTCTGACATGCATTGATATTGAAGTCTTTGTTATTTTTAGGGTTCCGTACCTGAAGGGTGAAAACGGGACCCTATTGGGGCCTGCGCTGTCCGTCAGTCTGTCTGTCTTACCTATTTAGCGCTGTTACTTTTGACGCGTAATAGCTAGATCGTTGAAATTTTCTCAGAATCTGTGTTATTATGGCAGATTTGTTAACAAATAATAAAAATAAAAAAAAGTTAAAAATTAAGGGGGGTCTTTATACAAGAAACTAAAGTCCGGCCGCTGAAAGATTGCGTTTGACAGTTACCATAAAATTGTAAAAAACTGAATGAAAATATTGTTTACCTGTGCTCACTCTAGTACACAGGGCACTGGCTGCCCTTTTAAGTTCAAAAAGCTACTAAATAATGATCGGCATTTATAGTTTTCATTCAGTTTTTTACAATTTTATGGTAACTGTCAAACGCAATCTTTCAGCGGCCGGACTTTAGTTATTATCAACGTTTTTCTTCTCGCTCTATCGTAAAAACAGTAATACATACAAGCGTCAAACTTGGTGTGATTGTAGAGCAAACTCTACAGTATAACAACAATTAATAAAAACCGGCCAAGTGTGAGTCGATATCGCGCTAAAGGTCCCGGAGAAAACAAAACTTTTTTCTAGTTATTATGTTGTGTGGTGGTGTGGTACGGAACCCTAGGTGCGCGAGTAGCCCGACTCGCACTTGACCGGTTTTATTATCGTCGGCGTCGTCGTTTGTAGAGTAAGAAGCGTGTGCACTTTGTGTAGGCCGCCTGGTGTTCCCAATGTGATAAAACCCAAAGAAATAAATAACAACTTTATGTTATTAAATTGATAACTCAAAAATCGGGGCATAATAGAAGCTGCATTACGATAAAACAAAACATCTTGGCTGATTAAGGCGCCATAGGTTCAGACGAATATTTTCTATGAGAAACGCGATTGCCCAGCCCTCCGAAAAGTGCGTGCGTGAGCCGTATTTTCGATTAAAAAGAATTAACAGAAGTACTTTTCATAGATTGTTTTTATGATTTCACTAGATAAACTACTGGTGAATAAATACCAAAAATCGTAAACTATTTTAAGTTCTTCAAAAACGAGAAATATGTTTAAAATACATGAAAATACGTCATCTTTGTGACGATTTTCTATCGAGTGAAGTAATTCCAATCGTGTATTCAATTTATGATTTCACTAGAATACTGAGGTATGACGTTGGTTTCGGTAAATTGTATAAATTTAGTCGAAAAATGAAAAATAAAAGTTGCCTCCAAGGTATTTCGTCCTACTATTGCGCCTTAAATAGAATGATTGATGACAAATAAATAATTTTGTATGGCACTCACCGACAAAAAACTCAACAAAACACTGAAAGTCCAAAAACTAGATCACAACACAACCTGAAGGGATGAAAGTCACCCAAAGACTGCCGTTATCATATCAACAAATCGCCATTTTATACACAAAAGCGCGGGAAAAACTAACTGGCCAATACGGAAGAAGGAAGGATGCGTTTTTATTACAGTTCCAATTTCAAATGCTCCATTAGACAAATTGTTGGCGCCCTTTTGTTGACGTTTTTTTTTTTCTTTTTAGACGGCGATAGATAAAAAATGATAGCATGGAGATTGTGTTTACTTTTTTTTAAGGCCGTGAATAAGGCGATAGGCTCAATTACTTGAGATAATGTTTGGTACTTTTACGATACTTGAAAAAACTGTATTAGTATTGTATTGACTTAACGGAAGGATAGTATTCTTTGTAATTTTCGATCTTACGATTTAAATACAAGCGTTTTAACGAAATGTCAATAGTTTCATCACAGTTTTTGCCAAGATAACAAGTGTCGAATCGTATTAAATAAAACGAATTCATTTATTTGAAATAAAAATTGCGAAAGTGACGAACTAAGTAGATAACGCGCTGCGAAAGTCACGAACTGCAAAAGGGACGAGCTGCGAAAGTGACGCACTGCGTAAGTAATGAGTTGCGAAAGTGACGAACTGCGTCGGCAAAAAGCAGCGAAAGTCATGAACTGCTTAAGTGACGAACTGCAAAAGACACGAACTGCGGAAGGCGTAGGACGTATCATGAATGAAACTGCGTTTGAAACTACCACAGATTATTTAACAGTTCTAATTACTGGGCTGCAATCGCGGTAAATATTCGGTGATTGAACCGTGATTGGACTACGTACGAACCATAACTTTTGACACATTTGGTATTGCGCTAATTGCAGTACTGCTCTTGACGTTAGAGCCGTTTTGACAGATCGCTCAGACGTTAAGGGCTGTCAGTTACATGAGTTTAGCGCGATGCGGAATTCAGCACAGTTGAATAGCAATTGGATTGCAATGTGATTAGAAATGAAATTGGATACGAATAGAACTTCGATGTTTTAACTTAGCGCAATCAGGCTCCTGGTCTACCCATTACAGCATAAGTGATTGTCATGCGATATACGAGTATCTGATGCTGACATCAAATAAAGCTACTAATAATACCTACAATTCAAAAATTTGCATACACAGCAGTTGCAGCAACCAGTGGTAATTAGAGATGCCGCTGTTCCACCAGTGGGGTAAAATAAAAGTATCATGAATAAGATAGCAGTTTGTTTTTGGAACTACTTTTGAAAAAATAACACGCTGATTAGGTACTTAGATGTCGTCCGAGGACGAATTTGTCCTAACCTAACCTCTGTCGCTAGTGGTCAACCTTGTGGTACCAAGGACCCACTGTCCCAGAAGTGGAGCAAAATAGAGACACTATGAATCAAGAGGCGGCCCCATAGCACAGTCATAAACCTGCATGCTGTGCCGAGGGTCGCGGGTTCGAATCCCGTAAGGGATAAATATTTGTATGAGGATTATGAATATTTGTACCCGAGTCATGGATGTTTGTATCTATTTATGTATTCTATATCGTTGTCTAGTCATCATAACAAGTCCAGGCTAGATTCTGGTACTTTCAATGTGACTAGATACTCGTAATTTGTGTGATAATGTCCAAGATATTTATTTATAGAGGCAATTTGTTTTGGAACTAAAAGTACTTTTGAAAAACTTTAATACGCAGATAGCTTAGTTCTGTTCCGAGATATTGTAACACGAACTGGTCGCACCTTACAAAAAATTCTGTCGCAAATTTTCAGCCTTGTTGATCAAGGACCCATTGTCCCACAAGTGGAACAAAATAGAGGGACCATGAACAAAGCAGCAATAAATTTATGGAGTCATTTTTGAAAAAGTTTGATACGCAGATTGCTTAATTCTTTTCAGAGATATTGTAATACGAACTTGTTCAAACCTAACCTCACATCAAATCTGTCACTAGAATTAGATATCAATTTTGTGGGATCAAGGACCCTTTGTCCCGCCAGTGGACCAAAATAGAGGGACCAAGAATAAAGCAGCAATTAATTTATTATATTATTTTTGAAAAAGTTTGATACGCAGATTGCTTATTTCTTATCAGAGATATTGAAAAACGTGTCCTAACCTAACCTCACATCGAATCTATCGGTAGATATCAATCTTGTGGGACCAAGGACCCATTGTCCCACCAGTGGAGCAAAATTGAGGAACCATAAATAAAGTACTTAGCAATTTATATTTGCAGCTTGGATAAATTATATGTCAAGATTGACAGTCAAAGCTAAGCGTCGAAAAAAATTTCAACCAGTACTGTCCTCTAAACCCTATCCTCATACACGCACACAGACATAATTTGTATGATGCCTCACGCACATCAACCTAAGAAAGTTGGCCCGTTTTGATATACAGGGTCCTTCTTAATATACTGACACTTTTTTAAGGGGATGACCAGACCATCAAATTGAACAACGTTCTCTATGGGACCAACATCGAAATCGCGAATAAAAAATCCGATTTTCCATACATTTGGCTCGAGTACGTTTGCAGTTTTGTTTAGAACAAATGTTTTTATCGCTATTTGATGTTGGTGCCATAGAGAAAGTTGTTCAGTTTGACGGTCTGATCATCCCCTTAAAAAGTGTTAGCATATTAGGAAGGACCCTATTCATATGGTAGAAGCTTTAGGCTCATTCTAGACATATCCTTTTTCTAAAATTTGCAGCTATTTTTGAAAAAGTATGACACGCAGATTGTTTAATTCTTTTCAGTGATCCTGAAATACGAATTTGTTCAGTAAACAATATTTGTTTTATAGGTTCAAGGATAATTCGTTCAATAGGTTCACCTAACCTATCCTCACGATAAATCTGTTGATAGATATCAACCTCGCATTACCATGGCCTCTCAAGGCAAGCCCAGAATGTGGAGTCGCTTCGCACGAGCTCAAGACAAGGAAAAACTAATTTTATACAAGTTAGAAGAAACCCAACGTACGTGGAACCTTGTGAAATGGTTCAATAGATTGACTAGTAAATCTAGAAGGAATACACTGATTGTATAACTCGACAAGCAATGGAAATATGAGGATTATTGATATAGACAAATTGCTACCAATATACGTGTTAATGAATTAACGCAAAACTAGAAATTAGTTTGTTTGGAATCGAGAGCAGAATTGAATTATGATGGTTTCAACATAGGTAATTTTTTATCAAAATATTAAATATTTTGTTTGTAAAATTTAAAATTTACTGAACTCGATCTCAACCCACCGCTCGGGCACTCTCCCCCTACTTACTACCAAAACAAGAATCTTAAGGGCCTATGTCGAAAAAAAATTGAAGCGAAATGGGCGTGGCTTAGCGCAGCAAGCGCCCCGCGCCCCGCTACCGAACATCGTCGCGCACTAGCCCGCGAAAATCAAATCACTCAAAATGCGTAGAAGACGCTTCGCTGTTAATATATTATTAGTACCTTTTGTCGTATGAAAAAACACAATATATTATAATTAAGTATCGTTCTATTTATGCTCCTTGATCAATTATTAATTTGTTACAGGATCAATTACGGACAACCAATTTATAGATAGAAACAATACCTAACTAACGATACTCTTTAATTGATTTCACTTAAAAAACTTAAAACTCATTAATATCATACCGAAAATCACTGTACCTATCTAGAAGGAAAAAAACTATCATTACAGCATTTTGTTTTACTTTATAGTACGAGAGCTACCTGTTGGTCTTCGGTTCGGTTCTTGGTTAGGCTTTACGTCTTTAGGTCCCGTAATCAAATCGTTTCAACTTCTTTTTTTTGTACTTGTAATTGATATAATACAAGTCAAAACATTATATGGTCAAAACATACCGACTATCTAGATGAAACCTGGAAGTTATTTTACGCCGTCAACAAAAATATAAGAAGAACGTGAAAAAATAAGTTTCGTAATACTGCAATAATCTCAGTTATTCTCGATACCACAAGAACTTTCAGGTTGAGAAGTTGTATAACACTCATAAACCTATTTTAAAATCCATAGGTAATTCTAAAATACCTCGCATCCCTCAGATGCATGGCATAGCATTGAAGGATGAGGATGATGCAGGATATTATAACAGGTATGAATGAATTTTAAAATGGTAAATCAACATTTATTTACAAAATCACTAATAATATTTATCTTACGACCTAAAATCAACATTTATATACATTAGTACATTACGATAAGTGTGACTTAAGTAGTTCATTATTGCACAGCGTGAAGTTAGCACCCGAGCACAAGCAAGGGTGCTAAACGTATATGCAGGTTTAGGTCACAGAGTGCTGGAAAATTATTTACAACTTATTACCTTTTCTTTTCTCTCATACTTCTGGTATGTTCCTGCCTACGTTTCAAATTTAATGTTTTGTTCCGTTTTGTTTTTCATTATCACTGTTTCTCCTAGTACCCCAGGAAAATTAGGTGAAAAAAAGGGTCAACCTCGGATTGAGAGATAATAAGCTACAAACTTCTTTAAATCATCTTTATGACATCGAATACGTTAGGTCAAATGTCACATAAAATCTCGTTTATGCAGGTCAAAAGATTCAAGGTAAAATGTCAAAAAATAGGTCTTTAGGAAATATCTTCTTTTCTATGCTCTAAATGACCTTTGAAAATTTAAAAAAATTTTAGAACTTTAAATTTTCTTCAAATTTGGTCATTTATAGTTAACCGTTCTTGAGATAGATAGGTAGAACGCAAAGAGTTGTAACTCCCATAACGGTTTGCTCCCATAGTAAAATGATACTTTTCCTTACACCCTGTATAATATTATTTGGCGTTATTAATGAAAATACATAATTTCAATAACTATACACGAAAGAAGATAATGAAGAATTATTTCGAGTTTGAATCAATCGGGATAGAAAAACGAGTACAGAATAGAGACCCTAAGCAGCGTGCATTGAAGATATTGAATGAAACCAGTCACCGCCTGCCCGACAGACGCTTCAAAACAATACTTATATGGAAAGAAGACGACATGAAGATTCCGAACAACTACAAAAACTCACTCAAACGGCTGCACAACCTAGAGAAGAAACTAGACCGAGATGAAGACCTGAAAAAGAAATATGAAGAAAGAATGCAAACCCTCTTCACTTTGGGCTACGCCGAGGAAGCTACCACACCGCCGGTGCCAAATAAAACATGGTACCTACCCCACTTCGCGGTCATTAACCCCGCGAAACCGAAGATAAGAGTAGTACACAACGCCACAGCGAAGACAGCAGGACGCAGCCTGAACGATATGCTACTCTGCGGTCCAGACTTGCTGCAATCTCTGCCGGGAGTTGTAATGCGATTTCGTCAACACCAACACGCCGTGTCAGCTGACATTAAGGAATTAATGTTTATGCAAATATAAGTTCAAGAGGACGACAGAGAGGCACTACGATTTCTATAGCGGGGCGACGAGAGAGGGAACCAGCGACCGCGAGAGTACCGCATGACTTCAGTGATCTTCGGCGCGATGTCATCACAATGCACCGCGCTATACGTGAAGAATAGAAATGCTTCAGACTTCAAAGAAAAGTATCCTGCAGCCGCGCGAGCCATTGAAAAGAACCACTACATGGACGACTACATAACAAGTTTTCCGACCGAAAAAGAAGCCAAAGAAGTATCGAAATCAGTCGACTACATTCATCGGCAAGCCGGCTTCGAGCTATGCGGATGGGTGTCCAATACAAATTCAGTAGTACAGCAGTTTTCCGCCAACTCGGGCGGCGCCACGGTCTCTATCGGCGGGAGCGAGGTCCGATGGTACAACGGGCCGAGCTTCCTACGAAACCACGAACGAGAATGGCCACAAGAGACGAAGACAGAAGCACCGAAGACAGGAGAAGAGAGGGGACTTGTCATGCACCCACCAGCGACCTGACCACGCTCACCTACCTCGAATCGAGCGATTTTCGTCGTTCCCACTTTTGCTACGAGCTACGGTGCGCATGCTACAGTTCGTCAATTTATGTCGAAAGAAGATAAATGAAACAGTATTGGCTACGAAGCGCAAACGAAACGAAAGAAAACAATAAAAACGACTCTGATTCAAAGATTGATAAGAAAACACGCAAGAACGAGACACCGTACGTGAAGAAATGAGATAGCAACACCATCGGTATCGAAACGCACTATCTCATTCGCGCTGAGAAACTATGGTGGAAACCTGTACAAGAAGATTGTCTTTCCGAAGATTTACGTCGAGTAAGGAGCGGCGCGGCGCCTCAGCCGGGAGACAAGCTGTCGGCGCTATCAGTGGTCGTCGGCGAAGATGGCTCAAAGGAAGAATCCACGTAGCACCTGACATCGTTGAAGACACTGCGAGCCCGACCGTACTCGACGGGAAACACTACTTCACGCGACTGTACATACAACACGTACATGAGCGACTACATGGCGGTATCGAAACTGTCGTGAATGAGCTACAGCAGCGACTATGGGTACTGAAGATACGACCGACGATGCGTGAACGTCATCAAACACTGTCAACTATGCAAGATACGAAGAGCGAAGCCTACGTCTCCAGCGACCGGCGACCTGAGGAGGTTCGTGGCACGAAGAGCAGTGCCTAAGGAGCTATGGAGTGAAAACGCGACGTGCTTCAAGGCTGCGGAGAATGAGCTCGCCAAGGCCGCGCTTGCGGCGGTCAGCGAGGAGGCGACGGCGCGGCGCATCACCTGCCGCTACGTACCCCCGGCCTCCCCCTTCATGGACAGCGCGTGGGAGCGCATGGTACGCACCGTGAAGGAGGCACTGCGCGTCAAACTCCACGAGCAGTACCCTAGCGACGAGACACTGCTCACCCTGCTCGCCGAGGCGGAGAACACCGTCAACTCCCACCCACTCACACACGTGGCGGTGACCCCAGAAGAACCGGAGGCGCTTACACCCAACCACATCCTGTTGAGACCCAAACGACCTCACCGCGCGCAAGATCAGCGCGCTCAACGATGGCGGACGTCTTCTGGAGCCAGGTCAAAGAGTACCAGCCTCTACTCCAACACCGGCGGGAGCCTCACACGACCAGCGCACGCTATCGGCGACCTGGTACTCGTCTGCGACCCCACCCTGCCCCGCAACACATGGCCGACAGGAAGGATCGTCGCGTTCTACCCAGGGCGAGACGGCGAGGTGAGGATCGTGGACGTCGTAACCAGCAACGGGCATGTCCTCCGGAGACCGACCAAGAGGATCGTCGTGCTACAGGTTGGATCGCAGAGCTGCGACGGCGGGAGAAATGTGCACGACAGAAACTGAATTGACTACCTTTGTACATCGTTTTTTACATTACTTTGTTTATTTCGTTTTATATACCCTTTTATACTAGTAGGATAAGTTTAGGTTAACTGTTCATTTCAATAAATAAATTTTTCTTATTAGAATTAGGGCTTAGCACACAAATAGTTCTAATAGGATTCTTATTTGATTTCTCTAGTGATTTCTCCCCAGATTAGATTAGGTACACTTCCCTATTAAAATTAACGCATAGCACAAGTAAATAAAACAATTAGAATCGAGTTAGAACTTATAAATTCCAATTAGAAATTACGCCAATAAGCTTCACTACCTCATTAGAAGGGGTAGAATCCTATTAGAAATAATTGTTAGAAAGAGACAGAACGCTCCATCTCTGTCAGCGCATACAGGCGACCGAGGGGGGCCCCGGCGTCCGGAACCTGCGTTATGAGGAAGCGGGGGCCGGGGTAATATAAATATTGTACCTTTCCTTTTCGTTCTGCACTCTGTTATGCACCGGCGGATGATGCACATGCTATTTTTAGAATAAGAATATAAGTATCTTAACTATATAATTATATTGGTTTGTAAGCGTAGAAATTAAGATTGTATGAGAAATAAAGAGATTTGTATTCAGGGCAAGAGTGCGGGGTAAGGAGGGGTGGTCGCTTGAAAATGATATAAAATGGCGCCAAATCGGCGTAGATTCATTCCGGATCCAGCACTCAAGAAAGAAACAACTTGGAAGAAGAAACTCTCTGCGACCACTCGCCTTCCCTACCCTGCCCTTCAGCCTGACTCACCATACTGACTACCCATACAATTAAGGGCCACAGAGTTTTCAAACTCTCATACCAGGCAAGATGTTCCGGAGCAATAGAATCCTTCAACTCGGTAAAAATACTGACAACGGTTCATAAATACGTTTATAACCAGATTCCATTATGACAAATAAATTTAATTATTTGAAGAAATTGAAAAACAAGATAGTGAAACCGAAAATTACGACGACTTAAAGATAATAACAGCTAGCTCTTGGTCTATGAAGACCAAAAAAACTGCTATACATATTTGAGTGAGAAATATACTTAAGAGAAGTTTATTCCGAATGCGTAAATGCGCGCTGCATACAAACGAAGTCTGGTGATATTTTCAATACTAACCAATCAGTAAATGAAAAATTTGCAGAAACAATCTAGAAACTTATCTTTATGCTTGTATGAAGTCAGATTTTCGTTAAAATATACAGTTTTAATGCTAGAATTAATTTAAGATTTGTATGGAAATCTTTGAGGTATTGTAACTTTAAAACTATACATTTTAACGAAAATCTGACTTCATACAAGCATAGAGATTAGTTTTTAGATTTTTTCTGAAAAATTTCATTGACTTTAATTGGTTAATATTGAAAATATCACCAGACTTCGTTTGTATGGAGCGCGCTCCGAATTATATTCTCTTAAATGTGAAGCTGCTATGGCCTCGAATTTATTTTAGATTGTATTTAATATATTACACTATAATATTTACACGTAAGCTGGATAATTAATCGTAATTCGGAAATTGGGCATGCGAACGCAGGTCTGACGCGGGCAAAGGCCACAGCCGACTGAGCTTTTTAATAGATTGTGATAGCTTATATTACTGCCTGACGCGAGAGAAAGAGATGGGGCGGCGCGCGCGCCTGACTAAATAAAACGACGTAAGCGCCAAAACAAACTTTATTTAGTTGTGATTTTACTATTTATGTAAGTTAATTTCTGCTGCAATCAAAATTTATAAAATATCAATCTCTATTTTTTAAATCAAGTCTCGTGTTTCTATTATTCACCGTTTAGCAGTTCCAAGCGTTTATAGATAAAGACGGAGGCTACTTCGGCTTGTTTTTCTATCGAGAAAATTTGTCTTAATCGTGTTTTGGCGGCAATCAAAATTTTAATAATATGTTCAATTTACACATATCCTGAAATCATACTCCTACTGTTAGTACTTCATGATATCTGATGCTTTGAAGAATCCTATTTTTTTCACATATCCTCTTAAAATGTATCCATGAGCACGTTAGCGCTTTCATTCATTGCTGAAATGATAACAAATCATTTTTGCCTCACAATTTAAAATGTGAATAACTTTAAATTTTAATTATCAAAATAATGAAATTATTGTTTCAATCGAATTATTTTGTTATACCACCTACCATGTACTCTGTGTGAGCAATAAATGATTATGATTATGATTATAAATCAGTTGGGGTGTATGAGGTTTTGCGCTTATTCATTAACACGTTGTATATCAATGTACCTATTTAGTATTGGAATAAAGAAATTGTAATGTAATACATATATTTAAAGAATTTGTAGTAAACGTTCTGCATGCCCTCTCTCGAATTATATATTGCATGCTCATGGGCAGATCACAGAGCTCTATGTAAAATACTGTTAACCACCTTTATATTACCTGTGTCGCAATAAAGTCTTTGAAGTTGAAGTTGAAGTTACCAATAAAATTTTGCAATAAATATACTAGTTTTCTTATACCAAGATCCAACCGCAAAATTATCCACCTATTTGTTTGGTGAACGAAATGTGATTGCAGACTGAGAGGTGGCAACCCTAGTTTTACCAGTTCTTTACATCGGTCTCCTTCAGATGGCACCTCATTTACTTCCCAAACAGCATAAGCATATGCTCACGACTATCCCGAGGGGGTAGTCAGAGATATTCTGAAACCTCAGAATATCCACGTTGCACCAGTAGTACCGAAACTCTCTCCAGTGTGACGGGGGTTGAGCCCGTCGCCACTTATAATGGGGAGAGGGTACAATACATGCCTCGAAATTGAAGCATGCAGGTTTCCTCACGATGTTTTCCTTCACCGAAAAGCCAGTGGTGTTACTAATCGTACATAAATTCCGAAAAACTCATTGGTACGAGTCGGCCTTGACGGGGATCGAAACATCGCCTCCACTCGCCACTGGACCACCACGGCTTTTAAAAAATAAATGATATTATTATTTATTATTAAAGGTGACAAAAGTTCCTTCAACTTGAGATCACCTCATTTTCGTACGGGCTGCCCATACGAAGTTTACAAAGACCTTGAATACTCATAACTAAATTACTGGAAAATTGTTTGTTACGCAATAGTAGTCTTTATTACGACCTAATAGGCTTAATGCCAAATGACACGCTTCAAGTGACTCTAACTTGCCAAGATACTGCGATTATTTGTGATGCAGGCGAATATTAAGAGAAGTTTGTTCCGATTCCGAAGTCTGGTGAAATTGTCAATACTAACCAATTGACAACATTACATTTTTTTAACCACCTGTTTTTAATAAAAAATATAAAAATAGGTTAAAAAATAAGAGATACGTATTTTTCCGATTACATTTTTGACCGATATTTCTATTTTTAATCTACTTTTGAATTTTCTGAAAAACAAAGGATTTATGGCTAAGATACCTTGGCCGCAATAACATTAAAAATAAAAACTGTCAAATACAATAGGTAAGCAATGTTTTTTTGAGAAAAGCCAAGCAGGCAAATGAATAAAATCTCATTCAACCTCTATTAAATTTTTCGGTATTTTTCAAATAACTCGAGAAGTAATGGATAGAAAAATCTGATAATTTTGATATAAGCTTTGAATCACATAATCTCCAAATGGTTTTCTTATTTTGGTACCTTTCTTAAAATGAAATGTTGTCAATTAAAGTCAATGAAATTTTGCAGAAACAATCAAGAAACAAATATCTATGCTCTTTGACTACCCTCGAGCAATATAGGAATAGTCGTGAGCAAATGCATATAAGGTCTAACAAAAGTAGGTGTAACTATTTTAAGAGGATGATCAGACCATCAAACTGAACAACTTTCTCTATGGGACCAATATCGAAATCGCGAAAAAAAAATCTGTGGTCCCATATAAAATTTAGGTCGAGTAGGTTTGTATGGAACAGCTGATTTTTTTTCCGCAAATTTGTTATTGGTCCCATTGAGAAAGTTGTTCAGTTTGATGGTCTGATCATCCCCTTAAAATAGTTTCAGCTGATTTTGTTAGACCTTATATAAAGTATAATTTTAGAATTCTAGATTTCGTTGACAAAGCCTCGTATCTAACTTATGAGAAGTTTATTTCGAATGCGTAAATGCGCGCTGCATACAAACGAAGTCTGGTGATATTTTCAATACTAACCAATTAAAGTCAATGAAATTTTTCAGAAACAATCTAGAAACTAATCTCTATGTTTGTATGAAGTCAGATTTTCGATAAAATATACAGTTTAAATGCTAGGATTAATTTAAGATTTGTATGGAAATCTGTGAAGGACTAACTTTAAAACTATACATGTTAACGAAAAATCGACAACATACAAGCATAGAGGTTAGTTTCTAAATTGTTTCAGAAAAATTTCATTGGCTTTAATTGGTTAGTATGTATTGAAAATATCACAAGACTACGTTTGTATGCAACGCGCATTTACGCATTCGGAATAAAACTTATCGTTTTCTAAGGAAATTATTTATCTGTTACGAAGTAACGTAATTTGACGGCCCGATAGCACAGTCTGTAGTGAACTTGTCTGGTCGCGGGTTCGAATCCCGTAAGGGATAAATATTTCTATGATGAACATGAATATTTGTACCCGAGTCATGGACGTTTGTATCTATACGTTTGTATTGGCTAGATTCTGGTACTTTAAATGTGACTAGATCATTTGTGTTACAATGTCCAAGATATTTATTATTATTATTATTAGTAGACATTTTGCTTATTCTTAGTTAATTCTTGGTATAAAATTTTATACCACGTTTATTTGTACCACAGTAATTGTCTTGTTGACCTTTGTTCAAAAACCTGTATGGTAGTCAACTCGGAATGTATTTTTGTACACATTTTGGCTTTTCGCAGACATTTACATTAACAGTCGAAGTAGTACATAATTTAGGTCAATCAATAGTCTAGGCTTAAAATACGACCTGAAATGCACCGGCAAAACCTAGGTATTGCAGGCTTCGATGATTTGAATAATAGATTCTGAGCGATTTGACCGAAGTCATTACGAAAATTACATAAAAAACATGGCTAAATTACAATGATTAGGTAATAAAAAGGGCAAAGGACAGCAATTATACTGGATAGTGATGCAAAGAATATGAATATGTATTAGTATTCGCTGCTGTGGTGGTCCAGTGGCGAGTAACCTTGCCTGCAGTGCAGGAGGTGATGGTTCGATCCCCGTCCAGACCGACTCGTACCAATGAGTTTTTCGGAATTTATGTACGATTTGTAACACCCCTGGCTTTTCGGTGAAGGAAAATATCGCGAGGAAACCTGCTGCTTCAATTTCGAGGCATGTTTGTACCCACTATCCATTATAAGTGGCGACGGGCTCACTCCCCGTCACACTGGACAGAGTTTCGGTACTACTAGTGAAACGTGGATGTTCTGAGGTTTCAGAATATCTCTGACTACCCCCTAGGGGAATATAGTCGTGAGCCTATGCATGCATTCATTAGTATTCGCCGAATCACAGCCGATTACCGAATATTACCATACAACGAAAGATGGAAAAAAATTGTTTTTTTTTTTTAAATCGTTTCAGGTGTCGTTGGATAGGTCTTGTCCAATGGAAAAAAAATTCCCATAGAAAGTAAATCGATATAATGCTTCTGTCTCGAGATATCTGCGCTCAAAGTCAAGAATAGGGCGAATTTTAGACTCGTATTTTATAAGCTTTCATTTGATACCCTTAGACTACTTATATGAGGACAAGTTACGCGTGTAATTCTACTAACAAACTTTTCTGCCACTTTTTGCGGGGGGGCGAGGTAGCACGAGATACGCAACTTTGAATTTTATTCCATAAGTTTAGATTCTAATTTTGAATGTTAAAAATCATGAAAAAGAGTGTCGTGTGAACCCCAAACGTCATAAGTTCAAAATTATTGTTCCGCAATTATAGGCTGTCGCGTTTAGTGATAAGGTATAAAATTGTATGTAAATACGTAAGATCTTTTGATCTTGCACGTTGGCAGAGGGAAAATGCTAAGGCGAAGCGGGTCCGTATATAATTTCTCTAAGTTTGATGACATATTGCAGTAGCATTTATTTTGTTTTTTATCTCTTTCTGCCCCCAAAACTGTCCCTCAATATGAACATTAAGCTTTTTTGACTTTATTTTTGTCATGTGCTATAACTGTACTAAGTTTCAGCTTCCTGTGTCTTACGGTCTCCGAGAAAAATGCCTGTGACAGACGGACGGACAGACACCGAGGTGATTCCATACGTGTTCCGTTTTGCCAATTTTGGTCCGGAACACTAAAACTGTCACCATATTAAGTACCCTGTATACTATGGCATGTAAATAGTGGTAAATGTGTCGTATTGAATAACAATGAAAGTCATTGACTAGTAGCCATGACCTCTATGCAAGGTCTTCGGTTCGATTCTCGGGCATCTTGAGTCGATTAATAATTTATCAAAAAGTTGTATTGCGATTTTGACACGAGGCATTTTTGGCAATTATGCTTGAAGTCCTTTTTAGGGTTCCGTACCCAAAGAGTGAAACGGGCTATACTAAGCCTACGTTGTCCGTCCGTCCGTCCCACCTATTTAGGGCTGTAACTTTTGAACCGTTATAGCTAGACACTTGAAATTTTCACAGAACATGCGTTATTAAGGCGGAGTTGTTAACAAATAATAAAAATATCATAAAATTTAAGGGGTGTCCTCATACAAGAAACTAGTTCTTATCAACGTTTTTTCTTCTCGCTCTATCATAAAAACGGTAATACATACAAGCGTCAAACTTGCCGTGATTATAGAGCAAACTCTACAGTATAAAAACTAGCCAAGTGTGAGTCGGTCTCGTGTTAAAGGTCCAGGACCAGGACAAAAATAAATCTTATTATTATGTTGTGTGGTGGTGTGGTACGGAACCCTTGGTGCGCCCGACTCGCACGTGACCAGTTTTTTTTAAATAGTAAAAGTGGTTCAGTTTGTGCTTAAGAGAAGTTTATTCAGAATGCGTAAATGCGCGCTGCATACAAACGAAGTCTGGTGATATTTTCAATACTAACCAATTAAACTCAATGAAATTTTGCAGAAACAATCTAGGAATAAATCTCTATGCTTGTATCGTGTCCGATTTTCGTTAAAATATACAGTTTCAATGCTAGGATTAATTTAAGATTTGTATGGAAATCTTTGAAGCACTGTAACTTTAAAACTGAACATTTTAAGGAAAATCTGACACGATACAAGCATAGAGATTTGTTTCTAGAATGTTTCTGCAAAATTTCATTGAGTTTAATCGGTTAGTATCACCAGACCTCGTTTGTATGGAGCGCCACCTGTGTCTGTCCGTCCGTCTGTCACACCCGTTTTTTCTTCCGAGACAGGAAACTTGGCATATTTTTTCTTCTTGGACAAAATTAAAAATTACTTCAAACTCGATTCACCGCCCTCTTAAATATGTTTTATTTTTAAACGATCAAAAATAGCAAGTAAGCGATGTAGCAACAGTTCTAAATTTAAGACATCGGGTCGCAACACGTGGTTAATTGACACACTTTAGTGACATAGTATGAAACAGGTAAGAGATTCCAAAAGCGCTAATGCGCGCATTCAAACCAAGTCTGGTTATATCTTTATACTAACCAATTAAATTAAATTAAAGAGTAACCTTGCCTGCCGTGCAGGAGGCCATGGTTCGATCCCCGTCCAGGCCGACTCGTACCAATGAGTTTTCGAAATTTATGTACGATTTGTAACACCACTGGCTTTTCGGTGAAGGAAAACATCGTTAGGAAACCTGCATGCTTCAATTTCGAGGCATGTATTGTACCTACTGTCCATTACAAGTGGCGACGAGCTCACTCCCCGTCACGAGTTTCGGTACTACTGGTAAAACGTAGATGTTCTGAGGTTTCAGAATATCTCTGACTACCCCTTCGGGGAATATAGTCGTGAGCATATGCTATGCTATATTTTATGTAGTAAAATCCAACGGATGCGCGCACCTGGCTGCATTCCCTTGCTCGGCTCCCCTCAAGTTTCCCAAGAAAGTGTGGGGTGAGGTCGGTACCCAAAGTCAGAGGGGGGCGGGGAGTGGCCGTTCTGTATGTAGAACTATATACCTATTCTGTGGCCGTGTGTAAATCTGACGTAATCAAAGCAGGTGACTGCATGGAACTGACCAATGTTAACATTATTTCAGTGTTCCCACCACACTTCATCAGATTTAGATTCTATTAATAAAGAGCTAGCTTTTTTTTACCCGACTGCGCGAGAAGGAGGGTTATTTATTCTTGATTAATGGCCGGTTGCTTGCGTCCAGCGAAGCAAAATAGTTTAATAGTTTAATCTCAAGTATTATACTACGGTCAAGAACAAATTAGAGAGTTACAAAATGGTGGAGCCACGTGCCAGCCCGAGAGAAGAAAAGACATGACCGCTCACCGTCAGATTTGCAGCGCGACTCCAACCGATCTAGCTTACTAGATTTATTTATGGGGATGTAATTCGGAGCGCGGCGCGATTCCCCTTTACGACAAAAACAACGCTATGATACGTACTATAAGGTTTATATTGTGTTACATAGATTATCCGCCACCGCCACACGTCTCTTCTGTATAAACCGTGGCTAACGTTGCGCGGCCAGCTTATGTTTGTTTGTATAGCTTGTTGTGTCGCCGTGTGTACAAATATGTTTGTAAAACTGTTTATAATAATTATAACCTAATTAATTAAAATTACTTAAAATATGTTAGCAGGGTACACTACCCTTCTGATAAAATAGTCTATGTTTCAAATGTCACACTAGAGTTGGGATTTTTTTATAATTGGTTTTGATGACGGATTTTTTTTTTTTTAATTATGTAACTCTTGTATACATATAATAAAATCGTAAACGCAAGTCTGTTTGAACGCACATCAGGCAAAAACCACTGAACAGATTTGGATGAAATTTGGCACACAGATAGAATATGATCTGGATTAACACATAGGATCCTTTTTTAAGGTCTACGCAGACGGAGTCGCGGGCAACAGCTAGTTTATAATAAATTTCAGATATTTATGATAGGTATGATAGGATATGATAGGATATACTCTACATTTGTTGGCTCCATATAATTAAAGTTGTTCAGTTTGATGGTCTGAAGCGCCCCCTTAAGTATTACTAGGGTGTTTTGTTACACCCTGTATATTATCTAACCATTCCAAATATCAAGTTTCTATCTTCGTCAATCAGTCAGTCACAGAACTATTTTATAAATCCAACATTAATAAAAAGCCGTGGTGGTCCAGTGGCGAGTAACCTTGCCTGCCGTGCAGGAGGCGGTGGTTCGATCCCCGTCCAGGCCGACTCGTACCAATGAGTCTTTCGGAATTTATGTACGATTTGTAACACCACTGGCTTTTCGGTGAAGGAAAACATCGTGAGGAAACCTGCGTGCTTCAATTTCGAGACATGTATTGTACCCACTGTCCATTACAAGTGGCGACGGGCTCACCCCCCGTCACACTGGACAGAGTTTCGGTACTACTGGTGAATCGTGTATATTCTGTGGTTTCAGAATATCTCTGACTAACCCCTTGGGGAATATAGTCGTGAGTATATGCTTATGCATGCCTAATTAATTGAAATTACTTAACATATTATGTCTTAATTAAATTTAATTATCAGACACTTAATTGTGTGCAGTAATGTGCACATTTATTATTTACATACCTGAAACACTTGTGTCCATTTGTATGTAGGCATTCGTTCCTAACCATAAAGTTATTATACCTTACGGAATTGAGGAACTGAGCTTATGCTTATGCCTTTGACCATTTATATGTGGACTGGTTACGCGTGTAATTCTACTAACAAACATTTCTGCCACTTTTTGCGGGGGGCGAGGTAACATGAAATCCGCAACTTTGGATTTTATTCCCCATAACTTTAGATTCTAATTTTGAATGTTAAAAATCATGAAAAGTAGTCTCGTGTGAACCCCAAACGTTCTAAGTTCGAAGTTATTATTTCGCAATTATAGGCTGTCTCGTTTAGTGATAAGGTGTAAAATTGAATGTAAATGCACAAGATCAATTGTGCTTATACCGTGGCAGAGGGGAAATGCTACCGCAAGGCTAGTCCTTATAATAATTAGTCAAAGGCTTATGGTTATAAATCAGAAATATCATCAATTCCCCTCTTGTTAGTGCTGCCATCTACTGGTCTACATTGAAACTTAAAACATACACTCCACACTCATACAAGCAAACTCAATGCTTTCACCACACTTTCCATGGCTACGATGCAATGAAAATATTGCAAATTATATGTGGGTGAGAGCTGTATACAAGGTGTTGCTAAAATACAAATAAAAATTTAAAGGGGGGGTTTAATTAGACCATCAAATTGGACAACTTTCACTATGAGACCAATAACGATATCTAAACTACTCACTCGAGCTAAATGTATGGGACAGCAGATTTTTTTTTCGTGATTTCGTTGTTGATCCCATAATGAAAGTTGTTCAGTGCTCAGACCACCAAACTTAACAATGTTCAAGCATAGCATATGCTCACGACTATATTCCCCGAGGGGGTAGGCAGAGATATTCTGAAACCGCAGAATATCCATGTTTCACTAGTAGTACTGAAACCCTGCCCAGTGTGACGGGGAGTGAACCCGTCGCCACTTGTAATGGACAGTGGGTACAACACATGCCTCGAAATTGAAGCATGCAGGTTTCCTCACAATGTTTTCCTTCATCGAAAAGCCAGTGGTGTTACAAATCGTACATAAATTCCGAAAAACTCATTTGCGCGAGTCGGTTTGGACGGGGATCGAACCATCGCCTCCTGTACGGCAGGCAAGGCAAGGCATTATTTAACAATACTGCCATGCAGGAGGCGATGGTTCGTAACAGATAGAAATGTGGACGCAAGGTCAAACCACAGTTTATTGTTTACGATCATGGTTGAATAGCAGAGTTGTAGCCAAAAAAAGTTATTATCGACTTCCGAAATGTCATTGTTTGTGAGACAATAGAAAATAAAACCAGTCAAGTGTGAGTCGGGCTACTTATGCACCGAGGGTTCCGTACCACACCACCACACAACATATTAACTTATTAAAAGTTTTGTTTTCTCCTGGACCTTTATCGCGAGACCGACTCACACTTGGCCGGTTTTTATTATTTGTTGTTATATTGTAGACGTTGCTCTAAAATCACACCAAGGTTGACGCTTGTATGTATTACCATTTTTACGATAGAGTGAGAAAAAAAACATTAATAAAATCTAGTTTCTTGTATGAAAACCCACTTAATTTTTATCTTTATGAGATTTTTATTATTTGTTAGCAAATTCACCATAATAATGCACCTACTGTGAAATTTCAACTGTCTAGCTATTACGGTTCAAAAGTTACAGCCCTAAATAGGTAGGACAGACAGACGGACGGACAACGTAGGCTTAGTAAAAGGGTCCCGTTTCCAGTCTGTAGTTACGGAACCCTAAAAACAATTTTCTAGTTGATTGTCTGACCGAGGATTGGCCCCCGTATTGCGATGGTCAGTTATGATAAAGACATACTGTGTTCAAGACATTTTCGACCACTTTCACGGCGAAGAAAATAGTATGAATTTCTTGTGAATTATTACGTAGTTACGCGCCTTTTATGTTTACTTGGTTTGTATATTGATATATGCGAGGAATGCATACGTATTACACGCCACACGATACGACTGGAGAAATAACCGGGCTTCCAAATTAAGTCAACGAAATGACATTTCTAGCATTCTAAATTTACTGACCTGTTTGTTGATTCCACAGCGTCGCCGGAGACCCGATGCGGTTCCATTCAATAGATAATTTAACAAAAAGCACGAACAATAACAAATACAGTTTATTTCACACAATAATCATTCAGTTTTTTACAATTTTTCTTGACACTCGACAAGTTGCGATGGAGCGCAACGCGATCGCGATTCTGTTTGTGTTGCCAGCAGTGTTGCCGTTCATAAAAATCAGAATTCGGTAGAAATGATTTGAAAAATCGGTATATTGAAAAAAAAATCGGTAGTTTTGCAATTAACCTTTATTTTTTACTATTCATTTATCGTCGTCACTTTCACCTTCTTCACTGTTCCACTTTTTGTCCATTTGAATTAGTAAATTACTGTCTATAGCAAAATCGAAGCAATTATTTTTACCTATTAGGCATTTTGTATGTACTTTTTCCGTTTGGCACCACTACTAGTGCCTTCTTCTGGATCCATGTTATTAACTTCTTATAAATCAAACACCTAATAACTCACGTATCTAACTAAATTTACATTAAGTAAAAGTTTTAGCGACGAACTGTGATCTCCTTCAGTCAAAACAGTGTTTTGCTTTCGCAAACAAAGACTTTTCAAAGTACTGGTTGACTAAAACAATATGTGAAACGGAGATAGTTTAATAGAAATATGCCAAAGTATAACAGAGACCGCAATAGATTAATCGTTTGGAACAAAAAAAATTCGCCTAGGCTGCCTTGTCCATGATTTGGGGAATACCCGATACACATAACATAAAGATAAAGACAGTTCTTTGGAAAGTGTATTTTACAAAGAATGCGCTGCCATCTAGATATTGCCCCCATGAAACAAATCAATGTGTAGCCAGTCTTCAAATATTGCTCACTTTTAGCTCTTTTTTTCGAATGCCCTTAAAATCGGTACATTTTAGCTCGATTGATAGACGTGTCGGTAGATCGGTAGATTGTTAAAAAAATCGGTTAAAATACCGATTTTTCGGTAGCATTGGCAACACTGGTTGCCAGTTTGGGGAAATTATTTCTACTATTTCGTTAAGGCCACCTTCACACGTGACGGCATGCAACAGGAAACTCCTTGCCCTCTTTACAAGCAGGAAAAAGCTCATGGTCTCTCTCAGTTTTATGGGGGACGAATGGCACGAGAATACGCTGTGAGGCTACCCTAAAAGGTTAACTGCTGTAATATTGTAGAAAAAAAATGACTAGAAAAGGTAAGATAGGCTTATGCTTATCGCATTGTGTGAGCAACAGAAAATCAATGGTGTTTGTCCCTTTCTGTGTTTGTGATATTTGGTGACTCCGTTTAAATTGTTTACAAAATCTTGCAACTGTGCCACAACTGATTCACGCTAAATAAACATAAAACATCTCCTCCTGCTTGAACCGTGTTTAGTATATAAGATCTCCTCCCTGCTCGGGGATCAATTAATAAATCCCTTTTGATTCTCAAGCCACAATCTCCTCTCCTCTCTGCCTATTTCCACTCTGGATCTGGTGGATTCAGGTCTAATGCTTTATATATCCTACCTTTTGTGCTTCAGGCCCTACGCAGACGACAGAAAATGTTTGATCTGTGTCTGCACGTACTGCACGATGAAACTATACAGTTATGTGCGTAGGTAACACAATACTTGTGGTTTTCATATTGAGGCGGTGGCGTGACCGCGGTAACGCGAATGCCCTCAGAAAAAATGTCCATCGAGTGCGAGTGTAAATGGCCTTATAATAATAATGTTCCTAAACGAAAAACAACTCATCCGATTTATGGACGAAAAATTAACTGTCAAAACTAAAAAAAAACGGATGAATCGATTTATTTTCGAGTTTTCAATCTCATATTTTTCCAGTTTTATTTGCAAATATTATTTAAATAGTGAAAAATAATCATCTGTAAATGATTAAGTAGCCTATTTATGCATTAAGGTGTTGTAAAAGTGTCTCGTTAAGATGATTAAAGCTATCTTAGTGTTTAACAACCATGGGAAGCCACGATTATCGAAGTTTTATCAATATTTTGTGAGTATTAATGTCGCAATATCTTTCTTTAATGTATTTTCGTAGGCGTAGGAGCTTCGGTATTGGAAACGATCACCGAAGTTAAGCAACGCCTGGTCCGGTCTGTCTTTTGGATGGGTGACAGTTAAGTGGTATTTTATCTCGTTTCCGTGCTTCGGAAGGCACGTTAATTAGTTGGTCTCGGACAGTTTCGTCTGATCGCGTTGTAACTATTTGTTAAGCCACGTCAGAGGCCTGTTACGGAGGCCTGAAAATTCTCTGACAGCAGGTTGACCACTAACTGGCCTCCACCAACACGTACTGGGCCCGCGTGGTGGAGTATGGCCCACTCCCTCTCACCCTTATTCGTGAGAGGAGTCCTTTGCCCTGCAGTGGGATTCTACAGGCTATAACTTACTTACTTTTTTTCTTGTTAAGAATGAGAACCCGAGATTTTTAAGTTTTTAACATTTTTATTATTTGTTAACAAATCCGCCGTAAAAACGCATATTCGGTGAAAATTTCAACTATGTAGCTATTACGGTTCATATGATGCGTGGTAAGTCAACCCTACCCATATGTCATGCACAATTTGTGCAAAGTGTAAGTGTGTGTTTGTGTGTGTAATGTGTGAATGTCATCATGTCAAATCTAAAACATTGTTTGAAGTGACCTGTGACAGTGTCACAATGGGATGGCCAGACCATCAAACTGAACAACGTTCTCTATGGGACCAACATAGAAATCGCGAAAAAAAAATCTGCTGTCTCATACATTTGGCTCGAGAAAGGTTACCGTTTTGTGTCGAACAGTTGATTTTTTTTTCCTCGATTTTGATGTTGGTCCCATAGAGAAAGTTATTCAGCTTGACGGTCTGATCATCCCCTTAGAAAGTGTCAGCGTATTAAGAAGGACCATGTATACCTAAGATGGGGTGTTTACCTCGATGAAAAATGGTGGGTTCACCTTAATTCCCTCTTCCCCCCTAATCATCTCCACCCCCTCAATTAAGGTAGCATGTTTCTAAACCCAAACCATAGGCCTATGTTCAACAGTGGACGATGATGGGCTGATGATGATGATGATGATACTCCATTTCAAATAGCCACGAAATTTTAAGGCTATTTTCAATTACAGAAACAGAGATTTGAAACACTTCCTCTCACTTATTCTTAGAACAGCTTTAGTAACATCCAAGATATGTCAGATAGTATATCTTTTTGATAAATAAATTATATTTGCAAATCAGAATTGGCCAGTAAGCTATTTAGGAATCGGAAAATCTTTTCATCTTTGAAATGAAGCATAGTTAGTAGTTCTAAAAGATAAAGGTAAAAGAAAAGATAAAGATGCATTTATTTGTATGACATGCATAGTTTTACAAGCAGGTAGGTGTTTCAATAATTATTAGGTCCTACATTGTGTTGTCCTCTTTCTAGTATACTCAACTGAAGCGGAAGAAGATTTTAATAACCGGTCAATCAACAAATTGAAACACGTGTCTCTCAACTTTGACATTGGCAGAATCATCGACAACCCGATGGAGCCATAATCTCCTAAAAAATAGAATAGAATAGGTCCTACATGTCTTACCTTACGGCTTAAAAATCATTATTATGATAATGTCAGAGATGCTAATTCCAGTATTAAATTAACTCATTACTATATCTTACACTACTTAATTATAAATTCATGGCCAAGATTAGAAAATAACAATATGTGGTCATACCAATGAAATATTAAAGTAATGATAATAAAAAAACAAAAAAATATTTATAAAATTAAATGTCAAAGTAATAAAATTATACAAGTAATGTCTAAAACCATCCAAGAAAATAATTGTATGACCAAAAAAACTAAAAGTGCAATCATCATAATTCTCAAGTGGCAACTTCAGCGCAGCCGCTTACCGGAAAGCATTTCATAGGTAGGCCTCCACAAGGTGGACCGACGATCTGGTGAAGGTAGAGGGTGGGTTCATCATCATCATCATCATCAGCCCATCATCGTCCACTGCTGAACATAGGCCTCTCCCAAGGCGCGCCACGAAACTCTGTCCTCGGCCTTCCTCATCCAATCGCTCCCCGCTCCTTTTTTTAGGTTGTCTGTCCAGCGGGCAGCAGGGCGTCCCACACTACGCCTACCAGTTCGCGGTCTCCACTCTAGAACTCTGACACCCCACCGGTTGTCAGTTCTTCGGCAGATATGACCAGCCCATTGCCACTTCAGCTTGCTAATTTTCTGAGCTATGTCAACCACTTTAGTTCTCTGACGTATCACTTCATTTCTGATGTGATCTCTCAGAGAAACACCGAGCATAGCTCTCTCAATAGCTCGCTGAGCGACCTTGAACTGATGAACTAGTCCTATCGTCAGGGTCCAAGTTTCCGCACCATAGGTCATTACTGGCAGGACGCACTGATTGAACACCTTTGTTTTGAGGCATTGTGGTAGAGCCGAGGAAAATATTTGACGGACTTTCCCGAAAGCAGCCCATCCCAGTTTGATGCGCCTAGCACGCCTATGAGGGTGGGTTGGATCCTTGGGGGAGGCTTATGTCTAGGAGTGAACGTTTATCGGCCGAAATGACAAATTTGTACAAAACTACTAACCTGATTTTGATGCAGTTTTCATTTTTAGATTCGAAATATATTTGTCTAAAATAAAAAATAAACACTTCACACATTTTTCAATGTTGTTTAGGGAAAACATGTAATTTTTTTATTTTTGTATTCAACGTGTTAATGAATAAGCGCAAATCCTCATACACCCCAACTGATTTATAACAAAATAATTAGATTGAAACAATAATTTCATTATTTTGATAGTTAAAATTTAAAGTTATTCACATTTTAAGTTTTGAGGCAAAAATTATTTGCTTTCATTTCAGCAATGAATGAAAGCGCTAGCATGCTTGTGGATACATTTTAAGAATCTTGTTTTGGTAGTAAGTAGGGTGAGACTGCCCGAGCGGTGGGCTGAGATCGAGTTCAGTAAACTTTAAATTTTATAAACAAATTAATTAACATTTTGACAAAAAATACCTATGTTAAAAACATGATAATTCGATTCTGCTCTCGATTCTAAACAAACTACTTTCTAGTTTTGCGTTAATTCACTAACACGTTGTATACAATGTGTTAATGAATAAGCGCAAAACCTCATACACCCCAACTGATTTATAACTAAATAATTCGATTGAAACAATAATTTCCTTATTTCAACAGTTAAAATTTAAAGTTATTCGCATTTTAAGTTTTCAGGCAAAAATTATTTGCTTTCATTTCAGCAATGAATGAAAGCGCTAGCATGCTTGTGGATACATTTTAAGAATCTTGTTTTGGTAGTAAGTAGGGTGAGTGTGCCCGTTTGGTGGGTTGAGATCGAGTTTAGTAAATTTAAAATTTTTCAAACAAATTATTTAATATTTTGAAAAAAATTACCTATGTTGAAAACATGATTATTCGATTCTGCTCTCGATTCTAAACAAACTACTTTCTAGTTTTGCGTTAATTCATTAACACGTTGTATAGGGTCCTTCTTAATATGCTGACACTTTTTTAAGGGAATGATCAGACCATCAAACTGAACAACTTTCTCTATGGGACCAATGTCGAAATCGCGAAAAAAAAATCAGCTGGTCCATACTAAACTAAAATCTTACACAACCCAATTGTATGGGACAGCTGATTTATTTTCGCGCTTTCGACATTGGTCCCATAGAGAAAGGTGTTTAGTTTGATGGTCTTATCATCCTCTTAAAAAACTGTCAGCATATTAAGTTGGACCCTGTATAATTTTTTTATTTTCGCACTTTTAATTTATTAAAATATATGACATCTTTTTTTATATTAAATCATAAAAGACGAATTGTTTGACACTTAAATAATTAAAATGGATATTGCCGTTCAGTTTCTATAATTTTTTGAAGTTTGTTAAAATATGTGGCGCCATCTGTGTTCCTAAAGGATGAATGTTCTGCTACCGCAGGTAAAATTGCCTATTTTGGTCCCTTTTTTAAATTACGATGTCCTGCGTATGCATGCATATGCTCACGACTATATTCCCCGAGGGGGTAGTCAGAGATATTCTGAAACCTCAGGACATCCACGTTTCACCAGTAGTACCGAAACTCTGTCCAGTGTGACGGAGGGGGGAGCCCGTCGCCACTTATAATGGACAGTGGGTACAATACATGCCTCGAAATTGAAGCATGCAGGTTTCCTCACTATGTTTTCCTTCACCGAGAAGCCAGTGGTGTTACAAATCGTACATAAATTCCGAAAAACTCATTGGTACGAGTCGGTCTGGACGGGGATCGAACCATCGCCTCCTGCACGGCAGGCAAGGTTACTCGCCACGACCACCACGACTATTATCGTGTATGTAATCTTAAATATTTTCCTAACTATTATATAGGGTCCTTTTTAATATGCTGACACTTTTTTAAGGGGGTGATCAGACTATCAAACTGAACAACGTTCTCTATGGGACCAATATCGAAATCGCGAACAAAAAATCTGCTGTTCCATTCAAAACTGCAAACCTACGAGAGCCAAATGTATGGGACAGCTGTTTTTGGATCGATTTGGATGTTGGTCCCATAGAGAAAGTTGTTCAGTTTGATCATTCCCATAAAAAGTGTCAGCATATTAAGAAGGACCCTATATATATTCCTATATTGACATACAGTTTTTTAGTAAACATGTTATTGGTTTATTAACAATTTGAATAATTAAAAATATACCCAGTTCATACATTTTAAAATAAAATTGAGAAAAAACTGAAAAATAACTTTAAACAATTTACAAAAATGCATGGCTTTTTGCAGCCATTAAAGATTTTTTTAATTTTTATAATAAAAAAAATTTTCTTTCGATTGACACATTAATTACTAAAATCGTTGAGGTTTTTAGAATTTTTTGAAGTTTTTCAAAGTGGCGCCATCTGTGTTCCTATGGGATGAAAGTTGCGCTGCTGCGGGTCAAATAGCTTATTTTATCACAAAGTGCAGCTTTTTTCCATAATTGGCAACATAATTTTTAACCACCTGTTTTTAATAAAAAATATAAAAATAGGTTAAAAAATAAGAGATACGTATTTTTCCGATTTTATTTTTGACCGATATTTCTAATTTTAATTAACTTTTGAATTTTCTGAAAAACGTAGGATTTATGGCTAAGATACCTTGGCCGCAATAACATTAAAAATAAAAACTGTCAAATGCAATAGAAAAGCCAAGCAGGCAAAGGAATAAAATCTCATTCAACCTCTACTATATTTTTCAATATTTTATGGATAGAAAAATCTGATAATTTTGATATAAGCTTTGAATTACATATTCTCCAAATGGTTTTCTTATTTTAGTACCTTCCTTCAAATGAAATGTTATCAATTACTATAGCTATTTTAACTAACACGACCTCCAAGCAAGTTATAATAATAATTGTCATCTAAATAAAGTCTTTGAAATTCATTATTTAAATGAATCCACTTCTTACGATCTTCATGGGGGCACCAAATAGCAACTTTCATTGGCCATCGGCAAAGCACTTTAGTAGTAACTTGACACCATCTGTGCGGACGTTTTTCATCTAATTTACATGCTTCAGTGTATCTGTCTTTTGGACATACACTCTCACCAATTTCTATTCGTAGATTATACTTAGGATTTACATAATGACGGTATTCTTCCTTTGCTTCTTCGATTTTGACCAGAACAAGAGCTCTATCACCCTTGTAGAGACCTCTAATTTTGTCCATGGCACCAGAGGCGGACTTTATGACTTTTGGGTCATCGACGGAAATATTTGACCCACTTGGTTTGAATATGAAGTCTCGCTGATTTGATTTTGCTGAAGTTATCGATAATTTTAGAATCACACAGGCTATTACAGCCAATATCACTTTATTTTGTTTTGACATCTTCGATGAATATTAATTATAAAATACATTAGTACTCATTTTTGTTGACGATGGAAGTTGACACCGTAATGACTGATAAATTGTGAAGATAATGCTTATATAGTAGAGTCTTTATCACTGTCTCATAGTGATAACAGGAATGTTTTTAAATCGAGACTATACGACACCGGACAGAGAACACAATACCTACGTAAAACTGCCAACCTAACTCGACCCTAATGTATGGGACACATGATTTTTTTTACCCGACTGCGCCAGAAGGAGGGTTATGTTTTTCGAGCGTATGTATGTATGTATGTATGTATGTATGTTTGTACGTCTATTTCTTTGGCACGGCCTACAGCCTAAACGGCTTGATGGATTTTAATGTATGAGGTGTCATTGGATTCGTAAAAATCGTGAGAGTGACATAGGGTATATTATTTCAAGATGGCGTCTACGAATCTAAAAAGAGAGGGGGAAGAAACAATTTTTTTTTGTTAAAAATTTCAACATGGGTATCAAATGAAAGATAGTAATCAGACGATTCCAAATATATAAATATTATAGTACTTTTATGTTCCCGTTTCGACACAAGAGTAAAAAGTATGAAATAAACTAAATTATTAAGATAAACAAAAAACCCGACTGCATAAAAAACCTATTAACTGAAAAGAGAAAAACACAAACAAATTATTTAATATTTTGAAAAAAATTACCTATGTTGAAACCATGATAATTCGATTCTGCTCTCGATTCGCTCTATAATCACTAATCAGCTATAACCACTTTGTGTGAGCAAATATAATTTTATTGTTATTAGGTAGGTATCGCAAACGAGGACAAAGTAAATGTTTGGTTGGTTATTGATTGGTTTGTCCCCGCCTGCGATACCTACCTAATAACAATAAAATTATATTTGCTCACACAAAGTGGTTATAGCTGATTAGTGATTATAGAGCTTGTTTTTCTCTTTTCAGTTAATAGGTTTTTTATGCAGTCGGTTTTTTTTTCACGATTTCGATATTGGTCCCATAGAGAAAGTTGTTCAGTTTGATGGTCTGATACTCCCCTTAAATAGTTTCAGCTAATTTTGTTAGACCTTATATACAACGTGTTAATGGATTAACGCAAAACTAGAAAGTAGTTAGTTTAGAATCGAGAGCAGAATCGAATCATCATGGTTTTAACATAGGTAATTTTTTTCAAAATATTAAATAATTTGTTTGTAAAATTTAAAATTTACTGAACTTGATCTCAACCAACCGCAAGGGCACACTCAACCTACTTACTACCAAAACACGATTATTAAAATGTATCCATAAGCAAATCATTTTTGCCTGAAAACTGAATAACTTTAAATTTTAACTATCAAAATAATGAAATTATTGTTTCAATCGATTTTTTTGTTATAAATCAGTTGGTGTGTATGAGGTTATGCGCTTATTCATTAACACGTTGCATAACTTACTTAAAAAATCATTTTAGGCCAAGGGTTGAAGGTTTGAACGTGCAAATATATGTAGGGTGAATCCAAACTTTTGGACCAAACTAATGGATCGATAATGAATGGAATTGGATATTGGGTTTAGGTTACTATATGACTTTGCAATGATTTACAATGATTGATGCAACTACAGATCTAATTTGTGATGATAATTATAATTTCATCAACAATTATTTAAAATAATCTTCTGAGTATCTTGAAAATTTATCACTTGAGTAAAATATCGACTTTTCATGGTCTTCATGGGGACACCGAATGCTAATTTCCGTTGGCAAGAAGCAAGATGCTTGGTAACTAGCATGGCACCATCTAAGCGGACGACCTTCATCTAATTTACATTCTTCAGTATATTTATCTTTTGGACAGGAACTCTCACCGATTTTTAGTTTAAGAATATACTTGGGGTGAATAGAACGTGTGTCTTGTTGACCTGCATCTTCGATGTTGACCAGGATTAATGCCCTATCACCTTTGTAAAGTCTTCTTATCTCGTACATGGCGACAGCGGCGGCATTTTTCACTTTTGGGTCATCGACGGCAACAAATGACTCTCTCCGTCTCAATCTAGAGCCTCTCTGATTTAATGATGCTGAAGCAATCGATAATTTTAGAATCACACAGGCTATTACAGCCAATAGCACTTTATTTGGTTTCGACATCTTGACGTTTAGTGAAAATTATAAAATATATTAGTCACGAAAATGTTTGTTGAACTAAGTATGAGTTGACGATGGAAGTTGACACTGTAATGACTGACATATCGTAGGGAAGATGTTTATTATAATAAGATAATTACTTATCACATGTTTCCCAGTAATGACACGAATGTTTTGAAGAGAAGAGAGAGCAGAAAACATAAAATATAACCTACCTACGTGGTATTAATAGTTAAATAATATAAATATCTTGGACATTATCACACAAATTATCTAGTCACATTTAAAGTACCAGAATCTAGCCTGGACTTGTATTATGATGACTAGACAACGATATAGAATGCATAGACAACGTGTTAATGAATAAGCGCAAAACCTCATACACCCCAACTGATTTATAACAAAATAATTCGATTAAGACAATAATTTCATTATTTTGATAGTTAACATACATACATAAACTCACGCCTTTTTAGCATTTTAAGTTTTCATGCAAAAATGATTTGTTATCATTTCGGCAATGAATGAAGGCGCTAGCGTGCTCGTCGGTCGGTACATTTAAAGAATCTTGTTTTGGTTGTAAGTAGGGTGAGTGTGCCCGTGCGGTGGGTTTAGATCGAGTTCAGTAAATATTAAAATTACATATAAATTATATATTTTGAAAAAAAAATACCTATATTGAAAACATGATAATTCGATTCTGATCTCGATTCTAAACAAACTAATTTTTAATTTTGCGTTAATTCATTAACATGTTGTATAGGGTCCTTCTTAATTTGCAGACACTTTTTAAGAGGATGATCAGTCCGTCAAACTGAACAACTTTCTTTATGGGAGCAACACCGAAATCGCGAAAAAAAATCAGCTCGTACATACAAAACTGCAAACCTACTCGAGCCAAATGTATGGGACAGCAGATTTTTTTTTTCTCGATTTCGACGTTGGTCCCATAGAGAAAGTTATTCATTTTGATGGTCAGGTCATCCTGTAAGAAGGACCTACCTACGTGGTATTCTTTCTTATCGTGTGAATTTATGTACGATTTTTAACAAATCGTACATAAATTCCGAAAAACTTATTGGTACGAGTCGGCTTGGACGGGGATCGAACCATCGCCTCCTGCACGGCAGGCAAGGTTACTCGCCGCTGGACCACCCCGGCTTATTAAGATAATTATGTTCTTTGATAATTATCCAAGCTGATTCTTAGTTGAGAGCAATTTTTAACAAAAAGTTCTAAAATTGCTCGTATCCAGACCAACCAGCACCTATTATTTGACATTATAGTGACTCAAAGCTTATATCAAAATTATCAGATTTTTCTATCCATTATTTCTCGAGTTATTAGAAAAATACAATAGAGGTTGAATGAGATTTTATTCCTTTGCCTGCTTGGCTTTTCTATTTGACAGTTTTTTTTAATGTTATTGCGGCCAAGGTATCTTAGCCATAAATCCTACGTTTTTCAGAAAATTCCAAAGTAAATTATAAATAGAAATATCGGTCAAAAATAAACCCGGAAAATTACGTAACTTTTATTTTTTAACTTATTTTTATTAAAGACAGGTGGTTAAAAAAATTTTATGTTGTCAATTGAGAAAAACAACAGAAAACAGTGAGAAAAATGATTTCAAGTTTGTGAGCTTCTTTTTTCGCGAATCATGACCGGAAATACATGGCGTGACATTGCTAGCTTTTTGTATTTCCGTTCAATTTTTATAATAGGCTACTTGACAATTAGTCAAATCAGCTACTCTTTATCGGACGTCAAAACGTGCGCTTTGTATGAAATTTGTACTCAATTCTGAGTTGTGACGTCATCAACATTTCATAACTTTTTAAAGTTTATCTTGTTATTAAACATAGTATTCAAGCTAAAAACTCAATGAAAATGGGAGTTTAGCGTTATTTTCTAACCTTTTTTTTATTGAGAAAATTAAATAAAATATATTGTATGTAGTCAAATACCCAATTATCAATGATTATTATCACTTCGAACCCTGAGCTTTTTATTATTTACTTCCCTTATAGTCGATGGACTCGTTATATAAATATCAGGGGGGCACTCAATAGTGGTAATGTGCCGGTTTCGGAATTCTTTAAAAGTTGCATTGCAGAATCTGAACGGTCGACCTTCATCTAATTTACATTCTTCAGTGTATTTATCTTTTGGGCAATAACTCTCACCAATTTTTAATTCAAATATAGCCTTGGAGTGAGAAAAAATTCTTTCTTTATCATAATCAATATTAACTAAGCTTAGATGTATCTCTTCAATGTTGACCAAAACAAGTGCTCTATCACCGATGTAATTTCTTCTGATTTTGTCCATGACGGCTTTGGTGGCCTTTTTCACTTTCGGATCATTGATGACGAGATCATATGTCCCTCTTGGTGCAATGCCTTGATGAATTAATGGAGATGCTGTAGCTATCGATAAGTTTAGAATCACACAGGCTATTACAGCCAATAGCACTTTATTTTGTATGAACATCCTGACGATGAGTGGAAATTATAAAATAATTTGGTCACACTTTTTGTTGAACTAGGTATGTGTTGTCGATGGAAGTTGCTTTTGTAATGTCAACATCTCATAGGGGGGATGCTTATATAGTTCACAAGATAATATATAATTATTACTTATCACAAGTTTTGCAGTAGGTAATAACAGGAATGGTGATAAATCGAGAAAGAGAAGAGAGAGCAGGAAACTTTATAGAAGGAGTCACAAAAGTAAAAATAATCATTTAAAACTTCTAAGGGGGTTATACCATCAAACTAAACAACTTTCACTATAACTAGTTTTTTTTTTCGCGATTTCGATATTGGTTCTATAGTGAAAGTTGTTCAGTTTGATGGTCTAAACAACCCCTGGTTTGTTTATTTGTAATTTAAAAAAAACTGTGGTGGTCCAGTGGCGAGTAACCTTGCCTGCCGTGCAGGAGGCGATGGTTCGATCCTCGTCCAGACCGACTCGTACCAATGAGTTTTTCGGAATTTATGTACGATTTCTAACACCACTGGCTTTTTGGTGAAGGAAAATATCGTGACGAAACCTGCATGTTTTAATTTCGAGGCATGTATTGTACCCACTGTCCATTATAAGTGGCGACGGACTCACCCCCCGTCACACTGCACAGAGTTTCGGTACTACTGGTGAAACGTGGATGTTCTGAGGTTTCAGAATATCTCTGACTACCCTCTCGAGGAATATAGTCGTGAGCATATGCTTATATATTTGTATTTTTGTAACACCTTGTATTCAGGGTGAAATTGATATCAATATCATTAGAATCCTTTTAAACTAAGAGTCTACCCATCAAACCGAACAACTTTTACTATGGGAGCAAACCGATCGGAGCAAAAAAAAATCTGATGCATACATTTGAGTCGAGTAGGCATTGCAGTTTAGTATGTGAACAGCAGATTTTTTTTGCTCCGATCGGTTTGCTCCCATAGTAAAAGTTGTTCGATTTGATGGGTAGACTCTTAGTTTAAAAGGCTGCCAATGATATCAATTTCACCCCGTATACCTACCTACATGGTATTGATAGTTATATTGTTAAAGCCATGTATTCACTAGGGCCTAGTCAATACATAGAGTTTAGAGAGTTATAGAGATGTTTTGTTTGGCACCGTGGCCACAGATTAACTAGTTACAGATACACCATAGCATAGCATAGCATATGCTCACGACTATATTCCCCGAGGGGGTAGTCAGAGATATTCTGAAACCTCAGAACATCCACGTTTCACCAGTAGTAAACTCTGTCCAGTGTGTACAGATACACCACTTCCTTAGAAAACGATAAATTCTCAAGCTTTAATTACCTACTGCGAGATGGTAAGCGCAAAACTGTACCTAGTGAAGCTCTCCACAGTGCTGTTATTACTTCGTACAGCGCGCGTCCGCTTTGTACAGACGCGATGTTGCCGTCTGGCGAGTGGCGGAAATCAAGCAAGCGCATGGCTTCCCCGTTCAACATGCATTTGCGCATCACTGTTTGCGTGGGTAAGCTCTTAGGGCGGCAAAAGCGGCAACAAAATCGTAGCTGAGATTAATACTAGCTCCTAAGGCGACTCTCACCGATCGCTACCCAACCCGTCGCGTAGTCCCAGCAACGCCCATTGCCGAGGTCCGTACCCATTATGGGTGCCCCTTGGGCATGTTACTTAATTCACTGGTGTGGTCCCAACAGCCCGCAGTAAAAAGCAGTAACTGCTCCCTGAGCAAACTGTACATGTCAATCAAAAAAAAAAAAAAATCCTCAGGCGACATTCATTGGTTCGTCTGGTCAATGACTGATCAATCTGATCTTTTATGGACGGACAACGATGTTAAACAAAAGTTCGCGTCGTCGCATCATGTTGGGCTGAATGTGGAGCAACAGTTTCTGCTTCGATTGTGTTAGTGAATACATGGCTTTACCGTTTCTGACAGTACCTTCTATGCGTGCACGATAACCTAAGACCTGGGGGAAATACGACAATTCTTCTTGTTATCGTGTCCTGGTGTCAGAGTTTTTTCTGACCGCCTTATCATCTGAAGCACGGAGTCATTATTTCTTTTCAGACAATCAGCACGTCTAGCATGATTTCTCTACTTGCGAAATCAAGTCGCGGCAAGCGTGTTTTAAAAAGCCGTGGTGGTCCAGAGGCGAGTAGCCTTGCCTGCCGTGCAGGAGGCGATGGTTCGATCCCCGTCCAGGCCGACTCGAACCAATGAGTTTTTCGGAATTTATGTAAGATTTGTTACACCACTGGCTTTTCGGTGAAGGAAAACATCGTGACGAAACCTGCATGCTTCAATTTCGAGGCATGTATTGTACCCACTGTCCATTAAAAGTGGCGACGGGCTCACCCCCCGTCACACTAGACAGAGTTTCGGTACTACTGGTGAATAGTGGATGTTCGGAGGTTTCAGAATATCTCTGACTACCCTCTCGGGGAATATAGTCATGAGCATATGCTTATGCTTATTATGACCCGCCATGTCATCAGACCACCAAGTTAGTAGTCTGCTTACTGGAAACCATTTATCTACCAATCTGATACTGCTTCTGTCTGGCCGTTTTATTTCCCTCCAAAATTGTATTGTCTAGCAATTTTAACCATAAACATTTACATATGTTTTTTCCAGAATGAGGATATGCAGCAGCAGATAATAAAGGAAACGTTCCAGCTGGTGTCCAAGAGAGACGACAATGTCTGCAATTTTCTCGAGGGCGGCAGGTACTGAATTTTGGCCTTTGACTGTGGACTGATTACGCGTGTAATTCTACTAACAAACATTTCTGACACTTTTTGCGGGGGGCGAGGTAACATGAAATCCGCAACTTTGGATTTTTATTTCCCATAACTTTAGATTCTAATTTTGAATGTTAAAAATCATGAAAAGTAGTCTCGTGTGAACCCCAAACGTTCTAAGTTCGAAGTTATTATTTCGCAATTATAGGCTGTCTCGTTTAGTGATAAGGTGTAAAATTGAATGTAAATGCACAAGATCAATTGTGCTTATACCGTGGCAGAGGGGAAATGCTACCGCAAGCCTAGTCCTTATAATAATTAGTCAAAGATTTTGGCCCACCAGCCACACCGTGGGTACCCACCAGACTGTTCCCAGTGTGGCGGAAAATATGTGAAACGTTTCTAAACAACAGAAACACGATCTAGAAACTAATTTTCCGTTATAGAAATTACAGATAATAAAATTCTGTGTCGTAAAATATTTCATCTCACCCGTCTACATTGGGAAGGCATTTTACGTAGTTGGTCCCTGATAGTTCCGTCAGATGGCGGTGTAAGTTTAACTAACTATTCGTTAAGCCTGGTCAGAGGCCTATTAAGGTGGCTTGAACATTCTCTGACAGCAAGTTGACCACTAACTTGCCTCTACCTTTGACTAATTATTATAAGGACTAGCCTTGCGGTAGCATTTCCCCTCTGCCACGGTATAAGCACAATTGATCTTGTGCATTAACATTCAATTTTACACCTTATCACTAAACGAGACAGCCTATAATTGCGAAATAATAACTTCGAACTTAGAACGTTTGGGGTTCACACGAGACTACTTTTCATGATTTTTAACATTCAAAATTAGAATCTAAAGTTATGGGGAATAAAATCCAAAGTTGCGGATTTCATGTTACCTCGCCCCCCGCAAAAAGTGGCAGAAATGTTTGTTAGTAGAATTACACGCGTAACCAGTCTACATATAAATAGTCAAAGGCCTCCACCAAACCGCATTGGGCCCGCGCGTGGTGGGGTATAAGTGGTATAACCCACTCTCTCATCATTATTTGTTAGAGAATCTTACAGGCTTTAACGTTCTTACTTTTAATTACAAATACTAATCATTATAAACATGTTACGGCCATGTTGCGTTATTTCAAATCAAATTAAAGATAGAAAAATTAAGTCTCTGCAGGACTTGAACGCGCAACCTTCCAAACCGGGGAATCGCTTTTGTCCAATTTATTCATCGAACCCACAAAAATCAGAGAAGGAAACTATGTAGCAATAGATACTCTTTCTTACGCTCTGTGACGAAACGGTTTGGAAGATTGCGGGTAACAGTCCCGCCCGAGACTTAAACATTCAATCTTTTAATCTGATTTACTTTTAATAATGTACTAGCTGACCCGGCGAACTTCGTACCGCCTAACATTCATTACACATATCGAGTTTTCATTGTTTTTAAGATGACCCGGCGAACTTCGTACCGCCTAACATTCATTACATATATCGAGTTTTCATTGTTTTTAAGATGACCCGGCGAACTTCGTACCGCCTAACATTCATTACACATATCGAGTTTTCATTGTTTTTAAGATGACCCGGCGAACTTCGTACCGCCTAACATTCATTACACATATCGAGTTTTCATTGTTTTTAAGATGACCCGGCGAACTTCGTACCGCCTAACAATCATTACACATATCGAGTTTCATTGTTTTTAAGATGTATTCTGCTATTCGGGACGGAAACAAATCCAACAAATCAAAAACCATGGCAATCGGTCCAGCCGTTCTCGAGTTATAAGTGTTGTAACAAACACGACTTTCTTTTATATATATAGAAGATTAATCAATCCATTTCAGTCTCATCGGTGGATCGGACTACAAGCTGATCTATCGACACTATGCTACACTGTACTTTGTGTTCTGTGTAGACTCGTCCGAGAGCGAGCTTGGCATTCTGGATCTAATACAGGTGGGTACAATTTTATGATTTAAGCACTCTTTAGACGGGAAATTGATCGCAGACTTTTTGGAAAACCCGGTCTCGGCCAATAAGGAGCGCCCCTCCCCTCCACTATGCTATGTAGTACCCTCAAAGGATCTCCATAGAGTCCGCATAAATTTACGATTGTAGTTAGTCTCTTTTGTCTTATGACGTATCTTTAATAGTAGGAGATGGAACTATAGATATTTGTTTATGCGGCTGTCCACTTTTTTTTGAGCTAGTGTGTGTGAAAAGTGACCGTAAACATAAGGCCATATGTCACTTGGTGCCTTTTGTCCATACTACTTGACACCACACACTCAAACCTAAACGTCAAAAAAAGTGGACACTTTACAATTGGTATGGCTCACTCTATTAAGTATAATCTCTTTGGTAGTACCATTCCCTTATACAAAATTACGACAATAATCCCTTTTGGGATTTCAGAAACTTTTGCTACAACTACCAAACTATTTTTGAAGCAACGTTTCAGGCTGGAATGACGTGATAAACGTTAAAATGTGGCTAGTATTTCGTTAATAAAAGACTGCATAAGAAAGATCGTACGACACCCACGGGAACAAATGGGGTGGTCCATTCTAAGTCGGAACCTCATGGTTGACAGTTATTGTAACTAGCAAGGACTAGTGGAAATGGTTTTTCAGTAATCATACAGGGTCCTTAATATGCTGACATTTTTAAGGGGATGATCAGACCATCAAACTGAACAACTTTCTCTATGGGACCAAAATCGAAATTGCGTAAAAAAATCAGCTGTCTAATACATTTGGCTCGAATAGGTTTGCAGTTTTATATGAAACGGTTGATTTTATTGTCGCGATTTCGATGTTGGTGCCATAGATAAAGTTGTTCAGTTTGGCCGTCTGATCATCCCCTTAAGAGAGTGTCAAAATATTAAGAAGGACCCTATGTTGTTTTGAGCGTCGATGGCGGTGGCGCGTTGCGGAGAGATATGGAAACTCAATCTTGAGGTCTGGGTTCGAATCCGCACGGACGACATGCCATGTTTCAATTACTTTTCCTAACTTATGTACGTAATACCGACTGCTCTCAAACGGTGATGGAAAACATCGCGAGGAAACCTGCATACGCTGAAGATTGAAATTCCAGTGCGTATGTGAAGTCTACCAATCCGCATTGTGCACGCGTGGTGGACTAACGTACATACACCCTCCCTGAAGGTAGGCTTGTTGCCCAGCAGTGGGACGTATACAGGCTGATCATGGTGATATTATGTTGCAGGTGTTCGTAGAGACCTTAGACAAGTGTTTCGAGAACGTGTGCGAGCTGGACCTGATCTTCCACGCGGACGCGGCGCACCAGGTGCTGGACGAGCTGGTGATGGGCGGCATGGTGCTGCAGACGAACATGGCCGACATACTTTGCCGGCTGCACGAACAGACCAAGATGCAGAAGGCTGAGGTAGGTTGCTATTGTACGGATGAGCTGATGGTGATATTGTGTGTATACAGGCAGGTGATCATCTTGAGACGAGCTGAAGCTTTATAGAAGTGCCTAATAATCGTTATTAAGTCGTGTTATGTTGTAGAGTTTCTGGCCGCATCTTCTCTACAGCGACAACACGTTCCGACGCGGTGGTAGCTTTAAAAAAGATTTGACGTTTGATAAGTGTGCTGTAAGCTCCTATATTGAATAAATTATGTTGACTTTGACTTTGACTTTGAATACAAGATGCTCGTATTGAGATTTAGCAATCTGAGATTATTCTTTCTCGTAAACTTGAGATTTTGCCATCCTTTAATCTGTTATAACTCTTCCGACTGTTCGTAACGCATGTAAAAAACAATGCTGGGAATTTAATCGGCTGGGTAAACTTTATAATAAAGTCGGGACAATGTAATAAGCCACATTTGACATCTGTCAGTTTAAGCTTCATAGTGAGGTGACCTGCTTAAAAACATCGATTAAAGCGAATGAATCGATACGGATTTCCAACATACGTGAATCGAATTATATGTGAATATCGCGATTTGTTGGAACTACGTTTTACATCGATTTTTTTGGGTTACATCCCTAGTGTTAAAAAGAAAAAGGGTTCACAGACGCAACATTGTAACGACGTTCAGTTCTTTGGAACAGAAATTGTTTATTATGTTTAGAATGGTTTATTAGTGAAAGTAAATCGTAAAATTACCTTCTTTGGTCATTATTACAATAAATATGTAATCGTAATAAAAAAAGTTAAGTAATTGTACAGTTCTAACTTCGAAAAAAATTATATTATTCTATGCCCGCCGTTACAAGGTTATGATTGATGAAGTATCAATAGATGTCAAATGTGGCTTTTTAAATTGTCCCGACTGTAGTAATAAACTAATAACTGACGCAGTGTGAACTGTGAAATTCTTTAGTCTTGATAATATCAGTGATGCCCTCAGCGTGTGGTTACTAGCACGTCTAGCATGATTTTTCTACTAGCGCGCAACTCTGATTTTTCCCATACTACAAGTCGCGGCAAGCGCGGCTTTCGGTCTCCGAAAACCGCGGGAACAGGTAATTTTCTATGCAGGGATGGCGCGTCGCGCGCGTTTAGAGAAATCATACTAGAGGTGCAGTTTGTCACTGCATCTGACCTATAAAGTTACTAATAGAGTGACTAACAGCTGAGAGAGCGAGATATAGAAAGAGATACGTGACGCGAGGTAATAGAACCGATTTTACGGCCCGTTTGACGGCCCGATAGCACAGTCTGTAGTGAACCTGCCTGCTGTGCCGAGGGGCGCGGGTTCGAATCCCGTGAGGGACAAATATTTGTATGATGAATATGAATATTTGTACCCGAGTCATGGATGTTTGTATCTATATATGTATTCTATATCGTTGTCTAGTCATCATAACACAAGTCCAGGCTAGATTCTGGTACTTTTAAATGTGACTAGATAATTTGTGTGAAAATGTCCAAGATATTTATTTATATTTTATTATTTATTTATTTTGTGGATCTTATCGCAGGGTAAAAATTCGGTTTCTGTGAATAATTGTGAACCTCTAAGTGAAATCGTAGATAATTTTGTGAAATTTACTAACACTATTTCATTAAATTATCCATGATTTCAAGTTAGACTGAGAATTGTACACAGAACTCGAATTTTTACCCTGCCGATAATCTCCTGAAAACTTCCAAAAACGGTTTCATTTGACAACTCATGTCAGTTCCTCTACTCCTGTAACGTATATATTGGGCGCCGGGGTGCGAAAATCAGCCTGCGCCCCTCTTTCCAACAAATCAAATAACAAACTTTTCTATTCCATTTTTGGCCCCACTCACGCTCTCTGAATCCGACTAGTCAAATTAACAACTCTTTATCAAACGTCAAAACGCGTGCGTTCTATGAAATATTGCACTAAAAATTTAATAGTGACGTCATTGTTTTTCGTCGTCGTTTTGATACTTTTTATAGTTTATCCAGTTATTAAAAATAGTATTCAAGCAACAGCATTACTGAAAATGTGAGTTTAGCGTTACTTTCAAGCGGTTTATTTACTGAGCAGTTAAAACTAAAATATATTTTATGTAGTCAACTCCCCTATTGGCGCAAGTATTTGTTAGAACATCAATTTACTTATACTTATAGTAATAAATTCGAGCATTATTGTTATATTTTCAGGCTGGTATATCGGCGGCGCCTGCGCGTGCCGTGTCTGCCGTGAAAAGCATGAATCTGCCACAACAGCTGCGCGATATGAAACTGCCAGATTTGCCCCAAGCTATCAAGGTATATAATACGTTATGTATTGGATAATTATTTTTGTATACATAGTTAAAGCTGGGTCAGATCTACCCGAAACGGACGAGCATGCATGAAAGGACCAATGAATGTGGAGGAAGCTAGAGAGGTTTGTCAGGATCGTAGCAGGTGGCGTGCCGTTGTCTCTGCCTACCCCAGTGGGATCATCACAATCGGCCCACGCGTTTGGTCTCTAGAGTGCTACAAAGAACAAACATAATATACATAGGCTGATAAACACATTACCCTTACTTTGTCGCAGTCGGGTAAATAGAGCGTGCATGACGTTTTTCTCGTTTTGTCGCTTTGCCGTGAGCATGCTATCCGTGCTGGTGAGCGGTCTATTTACAGTGGCGTAACGTGGGTTTCTGCCGCCCGGGGCACATATAGATTTTGTCGCCCCCTTTATAAGAAGACCTACACACAAAAAACGGAAAGAGCGAAGCGAGTTTGCAATTATTTTGCACATCTATTCGGGTTCAGCCTCCCTAGACAAAGTGACGTTCTATTGGCGTTGACGCTAGTAGAAAATGATGTATGGATTTGATATTCAATTCAATTCAATTTTTGTTTAGTGGCATCCGATATGTTATCACAATTCAGCCAATGTCTCGTTATGTGGATAGTATATGAAGGAAAATGATCAGTAGTATTTATTAAGTCTAGAGTGGCAGTTTTGCCAATGTAAGTAGTTTATAATCTCAAGTGATTGTTTTAAGGTTAAAACACAAAAGAGTTCACAAAATGGTGGAGCCACGTGAAATCCCAACGCGCCGATACGCACGCGTCCGTACTCCGCCTTAATTGCAGCGCGACTCTGGATTTGATATTAGCGATTGAAACATTTTGACGATCGCTAATGTCAAATCCATACATTCTGTCATTTTCTACTAGCGTCAACGCCAATAGAATGTCACTTTGTCTAGGCCCCCTGGTCAGATATCTTTTGGTTTATCCATGCAAAAACTGAAACTTAGAGCGAGTGAAGCGAGCTCGACTTTTCTCCTTAATACGAATCTGTTAGAGCTAGAGCTTTTTACGTATAAAAACATGTGCAAAGTAACCTAAGTAAAAGCTATGGATCGAGTGAAGCAAGCTCGTAATTTTTAGCACCACGTAGCAGCTGTGGTCAGACCTCTTTAGGATTATGTGTAGACATAGTAATTATATAGAAACTTAGAGCAAAGCGAAGCGAGCTCGGCTTTTCTCTGCTCTACGAAGTGGTTATAGACAGAGCTCAATCTTATATTTTTTCCTCTCACCGATCCCAGCTACCCAATCCGCCGCGTAGCCCCAGCAACGTCCTATGCCGAGGTCCGTACCCCTCTGGGTGCCCCTAGGTCGGTTGCTTACGTTCATTCATTTGGCTCGGTAGACCCTTCGTGGTCCCTCCAATAGTCCGCAGTAAAAAGCAGTAACTGCTACTTGAGCAACGCTGTATAAGTCATACCAAAAAAAAAAAAAAAAAACTAATTTGCCGCCCCTAGTAAAGTGCCCCCCTTGCTACGCTACTGTCTATTTATCATCGTATTTCTTCTTCAGGACCTGAAATTCTGACCGATACAACAGGGCGCCTATACAGCCACGCCCGTCGCCATAGCAACCAACATTCTCAACACTATCTACCCCCAAAACGAAAAATATCAGCACATACAAAAACCTACAGAATTCACCAACAAATTCTTCGGTTCGGAGACTCTCAGCACCAAATTTTCGGAGACATTTTCTGAAAATTACCAACAGACTGAAGGTATAAATTTTCCAAATTATGAAAGTCAGAAGTTTGAGGGGTACCAAGACCTGAGCGGGACGGTAGAAGAATACAAGGAGAGAAGAAAGAAGAAGAAGAATAAAAGCAAAAATGTTGTCTTTCAGTAATTTTCACAAACGAAGTCTGGTTATATTTTCCATACTAACCAAGTCAATGAATTTTTCCCGAAACACTCTAGAACCTAATCTTTATGCTTGTATGATTTTTCGTTAAAATACAGGGTCCAACTTAGTATGCTGACACTTTTTTAAGAGGATAATCAGACCATCAAACTGAACCACTTTCTCTATGGGGCCAATGTCGAAATCACGAAAAAGAAATCAGCTCTCCCATACAAATGGATCGAGTAAGATTTCAGTTTAGTATGGAACAGCTGATTTTATTTTCGCGATTTCGATGTTGGTGTCATAGAGAAAGTTATCCAGTTTGACGGTGTGATCATCCCCTTAAAAGAGTGTCAGCATATTAGGAAGAGCCCTGTATAACTAAACTTCATTTGTATGGAGCGCGCAGCAAAAACTATTCTCTTAAAAGCTTTGCTTTGGTACGTTGCAAACCGTTTTTTCTTCTTAGCATATCTCTAATCCAAGCCGATCGCGGTTGTTTAAGGATTAAACCTCATCTGTCAGCACGGAATCGCATTTTTTCACGCTCTATCCTTTTCTGTCGCTCAGGAACGTCATTGGCTAGAGCGAGAAAGGCAGCACTGCCGGTGCTGCCGCGTGCGATCACATCCCCGCTATCTTTCTCGCTCTAGCAAATGACGTTCCTGAGCGACAGAAAAGGATGGAGTGTCAAAAAATTGGATTCCGTGCTGCCAGGAGACCGATTGCGCTAATTTAAAACATCGAAATTCTATTCTTATCCAATTTCAGTTCTAATCACATTGCAATCCAATTACTATTCAACTGTGCTGAATTCCGCATCGCGCTAAACTCTATGTAACTGACAGCCTTTAACGTCTGAGCGATATGTCAAAACGGCTCTATCGGATGTCATGAGCTGTGTCAAAAGTTATGGTTCGTACGTAGTCCAGTCACAGTTCAATCACCGAATTTTTACCGCGATTGCAGCCCAGATGAGGTTCAACCCTTTAACTGACGTTCGGTGCAGATTCAGTTTTAGCACAGAATAAACACTAGTAGGTACTACCCGTACAGAAGAATCACTTCGAAAATAGATTTAAATAAATAGCTACTCTCTCCGCACGGCAATAAGGTGCAAAGTTACTCGCACCCGTCCTATCGTACAATTCGCGAATAACCTACCAACCGACAACGGCGCGCGTGCAAACAAAAATAAACCGAGTCATTAGACATGAAAGCTTCCTTTACATATTATCCCTCTTTCATTCTTTCACGGTTTTCAAGTCTCGCATTGACTACTCACAAAATGGCGGCAAGTCTAATGAGATTTGACCAAGAAGTTTACACGGTATACCTAACCTATTGCCATTCACCACTCGGTGGGGATCGCCGTCAAGCGTACCTGAGCTGTGGAGTGAGACAGGCCTGGTTTTAGTTATGGTCAATGTCGATTTAGTATCGCGCTAAACTTGACTTATTTTCTATTCGATTGACAGCGGTAACAAACTGGTAGCGATCGAGTTAAGATTAGCGCAATACTAAATGTGTAAAAAGTTGTCCTTCGGTAGCAATTCGGTGATAATTCAGTCTACATTTACTAAGTGAGATCGGCTCCTGTATTTTGTATGCCCATGTCTCTTTAATATTCTGAAGAAAATGTCAAAGGACGGTCTAAGAGCCCCCCATAAGTGGCATACAGCTTACACCCTGTTCGAGAGAAAAAATATACAGGATGTTTTGTATAGCGGCTATTACACATAAACTACACAACTCAAATACACAGACACACACACAGACACTAATAGTAATACACAAATGTCGCATTCCGCCGCTTTTATATAGATAGTATTATTGGTTTTTTTATTATTATTAATGCAAAAGAATTCTTAGCTCTTAGTTATCTCGTACAATCTTTGACTATTTATATGTGGACTGGTTACGCGTGTAATTCTACTAACAATTATTTCTGCCACTTTTTGAGGGGGCGAGGTAACACGAAATCCGCAATTTTGGATTTTATTCCCCATAACTTTAGATTCTAATTTAGAATGTTAAAAATAATGAAAAGTAGTCTCGTGTGAACCCCAAACGTTCTAAGTTCGAAGTTATTATTTCGCAATTATAGGCTGTCTCGTATAGTGATGAGGTGTAAAATTGAATGTAAATGCACAAGATCAATTGTGCTTATACCGTGGCAGAGGGGAAATGCTACCGCAAGGCTAGTCCTTATAATAATTAGTCAAAGGTTTTCGGGTTTGTTCTCTTAATCCTTTTTTTATATACAATACACTATCACTTTAGAAGAAGCATGTGGGCCACGTGCCCCAGTGATGATTTTTCTTACTTATTCACAAACATGCTCCATATTATTAACATACTTAACTAACAGCAACTAACATTCGTATTTTGGTGTCATGTTGACAGACAGTATTCTAGAGATTTGGTCAGTAAAAGGTCGGTATCTTAGAGGGTTTTAGTCAGTAAAATCAGTATTTTTGGCCATGGAATTGTGGGGACTTGCCACAGATGTCAACACCCACAAGTTATAGCAACGAAGCTAACAGATGGCGCTACGGTCGCACCCGTTAATGTGCACGTAAGACATCTTGCGACGTCTCATTAGTAACCCGTAGCGGACACATAAGGTTCACAATCGTATACAAGACATGAATCGCGCAAGAGAAATAATCACAGAGATTCGATATATACAACGTGTTAATGAATAAGCGCAAAACCTCATACACCCCAACTGATTTATAACAAAATAATTAGATTGAAACCTTAATGTCATTAATTTGATACTTAAAATTTTAAGTTTTTCGCATTTTAAGTTTTGAGGCAATAATGATTTCTTATCATTTCAGCAATTAATGAAAGCGCTAACGTGCTCATGCATACATTTTAAGAATCTTGTTTTGGGAGTAAGTAGGGTAAGAGTGTCCAAGCTGAGGGTTGAGATCGAGTTAAGTAAATTTTAATTTTACAAATATATTATTTAATATTTTGAAAAAAAAAAAAACCTTATTTGAAACCATGATTATTTGATTCTGCTCTCGATTCTAAACAAACTACTTTCTAGTTTTGCGTTAATTCATTAACACGTTGTATACAAGGTCCAACTAAGATCTGTAGGACCACGGCAAGTCCCCAGGTTGCACACCTAGCCTGGCGGAAGATCATCCCTTTTCACCGGAGGAAACTTCCACAGTAGTTCCTCCACAGAATCAGTTTCCACCCCTAGACGTTGTACACCATTTACGTTAGGATATCCTTTAACTGTGCCTACATGTACCATAGCGGGGGGCTCTTGGACCAGAGGCCATACATTTCTGCCCAGTTCAAATTCAAATTCAAAATTCAAAATTGTTTATTCAAAATAATATCACATAGATAACTTTTTGACGTCATGTTTTTGAATCTACCACCGCGTCGGAAGGTGTTCCGTTGTAGAGAAGATGCGGCCAGAAACTCTACAACACACTTCTTTTAAACAAAACAAAATATACAAAGTACAATTACATAAATCCAGTCTCCAGTCTCCTTTAATTCTTATTCCCGATCTAATCCCGATAATAATCTTCGTAGCAAATTATGATTGTTATCGTATTTGAGACATTCCTTTAAACTTCCAACATAATAGGGTATTTTACACCATTTAAAAAAAATATATAAAAATGCATGTAACAGATTTCGAAAAAAGTAAATGAGAAAAGTCCGTATTTATCTTTGACTATTTATATGTGGACTGGTTACGCGTGTAATTCTACTAACAAACATTTCTGCCACTTTTTGCGGGGGGCGAGGTAACATGAAATCCGCAACTTTGGATTTTATTCCCCATAACTTTAGATTCTAATTTTGAATGTTAAAAATGATGAAAAGTAGTCTCGTGTGAACCCCAAACGTTCTAAGTTCGAAGTTATAATTTCGCAATTATAGGCTGTCTCGTTAAGTGATAAGGTGTAAAATTGAATGTAAATGCACAAGATCAATTGTGCTTATACCTTGGCAGAGGGGAAATGCTACCGCAAGGCTAGTCCTTATAATAATTAGTCAAAGGTATTTATTCATAAAAATGCAGTGTAAATTTTATAATTAATTTTTTAAAATCGTCTTTTTTAATCTGTTTTTCAAATATCTAAAACGCTATTCGCCGTATTGGATTCCGACGTGATGTCACTCCGATAGTACACAATCTAAGTTATTATCTGTGTTATTTCTGTTACATGGTCTTTCGCAGTCGTATTGTTTACTAACGGAGTGACGTCACGAGCAGAAACAGCATGGCTGCTAGCGTTTCCGCGCGAAAATTCAATAACATAAATAAGAGTTTATAAAATACAAATTCTACTGGTTCATTACGATCTCAGGATTACTTTAAAACAGTTTACAAAAAAAGGTGTAATTATACTCTATTGTTAAAATTAAGAATTAATGTGCAATTCATATAAAAATGACGTTGGCGGCGTCGGCTATTCTATATTATAATTATTAAATAAATATACCTAGCTTATCTTTAATTATTAGGTTTTAAGAAATATATTTTATGTTACACACGAAAATGATATTTTATTTTTAGTAATGCCTAATATTAGTAGAGCGCGTCGGTGACGCGTTGCGGAGATGTATGGAAACTCAAGCTTGAGGTCTGGGTTCGAATACGCACGGACGACATTCTATTTACAGTCGCCATCAGATTCAGGGTTCAACTTAATATGCTGACAGTTTTTTAAGAGGATGATCAGACCATCAAACTGAACAACTTTCTCTATAGCACCAAAATCGAAATCGCGAAAAAAAAAACAGCTATTCCATACAAATTTACAAACCTCTCGAGCCAAATGTATGGGACAGCAGATTAGATGTGAGGCTAGGCAGATTTTTTTTTGCGTTCTCGATTTTGGTGCCATAGAAAAAGTTATTCAGTTTGATGGTCTGTACATCCCCTTAAAAAACTAACCTGTATGTATCCAATAAATTAATTACATTTGGTAATCAGAATTGGCCTGAAAGCTAAATAGGAATCGGAAAATCTTGTCGTCCTCATTTGAAGTGATGTAGGTAGGTACGTGTTCACGATGGAAGTTGTCACTGTTATGATTATGACTGACATCTCGAAGGAATGATGCTTATAGCGCCTGCTTATCCAGTACTGGCCTCTAAACCCTATCCATATACACGCACACAGACATAATTTGTATGACGCCTCACGCACACCAACCTAAGAAAGTTGGCCCGTTTTGTTTTATACGGTAGAATCGTTAGGCTCATTCTAGACATACTTTTTCTAAGATCGAAACCGTGAAAAAAAATCAAGTGAATAAAAAACTGTCGGTATACAGGGTCCTTCTTAATATGCTGACACTTTTTTAAGGGGATGATCAGACCAGGGTTGGCATGATTAAAACAAATTGTTTTAAAACACGTGTTTAAAACAGTGTTTAAAACAGTTTGAATTAAAACCGTGTTTTTTATTAAGTGTTTAAAAACACAGATTAAAACAAGTTTTAAACAATGTATAAAACATTAAGAAAAAAACAAGGTTTAAAACTACTTTTCATTGCAAATGAATGGAAATAAATTAATATTTAGGACTCTAAATAGCTTGAAATAAAACCAGTTGAGTCTATCTCTATGCTATTGTACTGCTATATTATATTTTTGTACTTTTGAAATAGGAATTATAAGGAAAATTTTATTTAGCATTGTAATTAAATAAAACGTATAATTTTTAACCAACTACTAGTGCTAGTGGGGTAGTCCCCACTAGTGACTAGCGAGCGGGAACTCCCCTGATTTACTACATTCAAACCCTTAATAATAAGGGTAATACCCACTAGCACCCTTATAAAATAATATGAATATTGGGGTTTCCCCTATTAAAAATGAAGATTAGTTAGAATGTAAAGCGTTCAGTATTGATTAGAGATATGTAACATAAAATAAATGTTTATCCATTGACAGATTTTTGTACATATTGAATTTATTATGGCGAATTTGAAAATACCTAGTCTAGAAATCAAATAATATAGGTCTAATTAATTTGAAATTAAAGCCCTGAACACAAAAGAAAAAAAAACATAAAAAACAAAAAAACACTTGTTTAAAACATTTTGAACTGTTTGTTTTATAAAATTTAAAAAAAACTGTTTTTTTTCCAACCCTGGATCAGACCGTCAAACTGAACAACTTTCTCTATGGCACCAACGGGGACATAGAATATTTTTGGTTGGTCATTGATTGGTTTGTCCCCGCCTGCAATACCTACCTTATAAGAATCAAATTATATTTGCTCAAACAAAGTTGTTATAGCTGATTAGTGATTATAGAGCTTGTTTTTCTCTTTTCAGTTAATAGGTTTTTATGCAGTCGGGTTTTTTGTTTATCTTAATAATTTAGTTTATTTCATACTTTTTAGTCCCATGTCGAAACGAAAACATAAAAGTACTATAATATTTATATATTCGGAATCATCTAATTACTAGCTTTCATTTGATACCCATATTGTAATTTTTAACAAAAAAATATTGTTTATTCCCCCTCTCTTTTTTTAATTCGTAGACGCCATCTTGAAATAATATACCCTATGTCACTCTCACAATTTTTATGAATCCAATGACACCTCACACATTAAAATCCATCAAGCCGTTTAGGCTGTAGGCCGTGCCAAAGAAATAGACATACAAACATACAATATACATACATATATACATACATACGCTCGAAAAATATAACCCTCCTTCGGGCGCAGTCGGGTAAGAAGATGTTTATTTGTTAACCTATTAATTGAAAACATCTCGGGTAATTTCTCTGGTGGCTATTCCTAATTTTATGATAAATATTCCCAACAACAACAACATCCATGTTATCAGTGGGAAATACGAACCACTTCTAACTATATAAACTCATCGCTTCGAGATGTCAGTCATAACAGTGACAACTTCCATCGTGAACACGTACCTTGTTCAACAAAAATTAGTGTGACTATTTATTTTATAAATTACCTAATCGACGAATTCAAGATGTCCAAACAAAATAAAGTGATATTTGCTCTAATAGCCTGTGTAACTCTAAGCTTTGGCTTTGGATTGAGTCTGAATATTTCCGGCGACGAAGTGCCTTATATAGAAGCTACCATGGATATAATAAGAAATGGTATTAACAAAGACGACAGAGCACCTGTTTTGGTCAAAATTCAAGACGCAACTAGGACCCAAATGAGTGACCCTGTTCTCTCTACATATCAGTTTGATTTTACAATAATAATTGGTGAGAGTTCTTGTATAAAAGCCGAATACACTCCAGAATGCAAATTAGATGTCGGTCGTCCTCTCCGGAGGTGCTATGCCACCACTTACCAAACTACAACGTGCTGCAGCATCGAACAACAACGCCTCGTGTTACACAGCACGCGGGCCTGGTGCCAGCCCTCATCATGAAGATTCCAAGAAGTCGGTTGTTAATTAACTCATCTATTTTAAGCTTTGACTATTTATATGTGGACTGGTTACGCGTGTAATTCTACTAACAAACATTTCTGCCACTTTTTGCGGGGGGCGAGGTAATCCGCATCTTTGGATTTTATTCCCCATAACTTTAGATTCTAATTTTGAATGTTAAAAATCACGAAAAGTAGTCTCGTGTGAACCCCAAACGTTCTAAGTTCGAAGTTATTATTTCGCAATTATAGGCTGTCTCGTTTAGTGATAAGGTGTAAAATTTAATGTAAATGCACAAGATCAATTGTGCTTATACCGTGGCAGAGGGGAAATGCTACCGCAAGGCTAGTCCTTATAATAATTAGTCAAAGACTACTAGTTTTTAATTACTAAGATAACTCCAAGGGCATATAATTCGAAGCGCGTTAAATACAAACGAAGTCTGGTGATATTTTCAATACTATCCAATTAAAGTCAATGAAATTTTTCAGAAATAATCTAGGAACTAATCTCTATGCTTGTATGAAGTCCGATTTTCGTTAAAATGGATAGATTTAAAGTTATAGTGCCTCCATCCTGCCATATTTCCATACAAATCTTAAATCATAAACTAGATTAAACTCTTATTTACTTTTTTTTAACTGCTTCAGTGGTCTTATGGTTAAGAGCATTGGGCTTTTGACACGGACATCAGATTTTTTCCGCGATTTTGATGTTGGTCCTACAGAGAAAGTTGTTCAGTTTGACGGTCTGAGCATCCCCTTAAAAAAGTGTCAGCATATTAAGTTGGACCCTATAGGTATATGATGACAAATGCGGTAAATATTTCGTAAAAATAAAAACCTTTAAAATAAATCTTGCAATAATGTTCTATTCACGACTATTATTATAAAATTATTTAGATAAGACCATCGAGCTGATTTAAAGATAGCACCAGGAGATAGATATGGAACTCTTCAATGGCTACTAGTAAAGCCTTCTAGTTTGGGCTCATTTGGTTTGTTTTGAAGAGTATTTTGTATTTTTTACTGACAAAAACGTGGTGTGTTTATACCTACTCAGCGGTAACATATACTCTTTTGAAAAACTAAATTATTAAGATAAACAAAAAATCCGACTGCAGAAAAAACCTATTAACTGAAAAGAGAAAAACAAGCTCTATAATCACTAATCAGCTATAACAACTTTGTTTGAGCAAATATAATTTGATTGTTATTTGGTAGGTATCGCAAACGGGGACAAAGAAAATGTTTGGTTGGTCATTGATTGGTTTGTCCCCGTCTGCAATACCTACCAAATAACAATCAAATTATAGTTGCTCAAACAAAGTTGTTATAGCTGATTAGTGATTATAGAGCTTGTTTTTCTCTTTTCAGTTAATGGGTTTGTTCTGCAGTCGGGTTTATTTCATACTTTTTAGTCTTATGTCGAAACGGTAACATAAAAGTACTATAATATTTATATATTCGGAATCATCTAATTACTAGCTTTCATTTGATACCCATATTGTAATTTTTAACAAAAAAAAATTGTTTATTCCCCCTCTCTTTTTTAATTCGTAGACGCCATCTTGAAATAATATACCCTATGTCACTCTCACAATTTTTATGAATCCAATGACACCTCACACGTTAAAATCCATCAAGCCGTTTAGGCTGTAGGCCGTGCCAAAGAAATAGACATACAAACATACATACATACATACATATATACATACATATACGCTCGAAAAATATAACCCTCCTTCTGGCGCAGTCGGGTAAAAAGATGCTTATTTGTTTATTTGAAATTGAATTGAAATTACCCGAGATGTTTTCAATTAATAGGTAATTGATAACATCTCGGGTAATTTCTCGGGTGGCTATTCCTAATTTTATGATAAATATTCCCAACAACAACAACATCCATGTTATCAGTGGGAAATACGAACCACTTCTAACTATATAAACTCATCGCTTCGAGATGCCAGTCATAACAGTGACAACTTCCATCGTGAACACGTACCTTGTTCAACAAAAGTTAGTGTGACCATTTATTTTATAAATTACCTAATCGACGAATTCAAGATGTCCAAACAAAATAAAGTGATATTTGCTCTAATAGCCTGTGTAACTCTAAGCTTTGCCTTTGGATTGAGTCGGAGGATTTCCGGCGACGAAGTGCCTTATATAGAAGCTACCATGGATATAATAAGAAATGGTATTAACAAAGACGACAGAGCTCCTGTTTTGGTCAAAATTCAAGACGCAACGATGACCCAAATGGGTGACCCTGTTCTCTCTACATATCAGTTTGATTTTACAATAATAATTGGTGAGAGTTCTTGTATAAAAGCCGAATACACTCCAGAATGCAAATTAGATGACGGTCGTCCTCTCCGGAGGTGCTATGCCACCACTTTCCAAACCAGAACCTGCTGCAGCATCGGACAACAGAGCCTCGTGTTACACAGCACGCGGGCTTGGTGCCAGCCCTCATCATGAAGATTCCAAGAAGTCGGTTGTTAATTAACTCATCTATTTTATTACGGTATAGCTATCTGGGGAGGATCAGTAGACGCGTAAAAGATATTCAAACTCCAAAAAAGGTGTGTCCGGATATTGGGAAGATTACGCTTCAGAACGGACTCGTGTAGGTCAACATTTGTTGCACTTAAAATTCCAACCCTCGCTGCTCTATATACAATAGAGCTTTGTAAACTGGTACGCCGGTACCCAGAAAAGTTCCCGGTGGCTCGCAACTTTGTCAGCAGAAGGCTGAATGTTCTATATGAGCCTCAGTCTCAGTTACAACTTCCTAGAGCAAAAACCGCACTCCTTCAACGCACCGCTAGGTACAATGCTGCGAAAATGTATAATAAATTGCCAACAGACCTTAAAGCTTTGCTTAGTAAGTGCCCATACAGTACAAGTGAACTTTAATTTGGAGTGACACTCGTTATGTTAGTAGGTGTGGTTGATAATTTTTGTGTTTTATATTATTTGTAGCTCAGTTTTATTCTGACATGTTTTTATTTCATATTTCTAATTTTCTGACATTGTATTTAAATTCATTTTCTCGTTGTAATGTTTCCTGACATACGTGATTGTTTTTTTTTTAAATATTGTATCAACTGTCGTAAATTGTCCAACTTGTTGCGAATGATAAAATATTGAAATGTAATTACTAACAATTCTATTTTACTACGCTTTGTCAAAGCAAATTTACATTGGAACTAATTTTAACCTTAAGACCATCACTGTATACACATGTAAATTATGGTAAATAAATAAATGAAAAAATGAAATGAATTTTTAAGTAAATAGACCACTAGTTTTAATTACTAATCAAACTTTATAAAACATCAATCTCTTTTTTAAAAATCAATTCTCGTGTTTCTATTATTTACCGTTTAGCAGTTCCAAGCGTTTATTGATAAAGACGGAGGCTACTTTGGCTTATTTTTCTATCGAGCAAATGTCTCTTAATCGTTTTTTTGCTCTAATCATAACTTCAATTATATGTTCAATTTACACATATCCGCAAATCATACTCCTACTGTTAGTACTTCATGATATATGATGCTTTGAAGAATCGGTAGGTACTGAGGTGATGTAATGGTTTCTTTGTTAAAACACATTTTGCAAGATAATTTTAAATCATAAACTAGATTAAACTATAATTGATTTTTTTTTTGCTTCCGTGGTCTTATGGTTAAGAGCATTGGGCTCATGACACGGAGGTCGTGGATTCGATTCCCACGGGGGACACCTAGTGCCACTTTGTTCGTTTTCCCCCAGTTGGTTAAGACATTGCAGGCCGAATCACCTGATTGTCTGAAAAGAAAGATGATTCCGTGCTTCGGAAGGCACGTTAAGTTGTTAGTCCTGGCAACTATCTCTCGTGACAGTAGTCGTTACATAAAAACCACGTCAGAGGCCGTAAGGCGGTCTGATAAAACTCTGACACCAGGGCTTGTCCACACGATAAGAAAAAAATTTCGTTAAGAATATAGTTTTTATATTAATATTATTGTCACCCAAGTAGATAGTAGGAACAATAATACAATTTTATGAATAAATTGGTGTTTTAATTACATAATTAATGTTTTTATTTGTTATTATATTATGAGTGTTTCGGAATGTACGATTTGTAACACCACTGGCTTTTCGGTGAAGGAAAACATCGTGAGGAAACCTGCATTCAATTTCGAGGCATGTATTGTACCCACTGTCCATTACAAGTGGCAACGGGCTCGCCCGTCACACTGGACAGAGTTTCGGTACTACTAGTGAAACGTGGATGTTCTGAGGTTTCAGAATGTCTCTGAATACCCCCTCGGGGAATATAGTCGTGAGCATATACTAATAATGCTTATTTATTATATTATTTTTTTGCCTTGCGGTGGGATTCTACAGCAAATACCGTCCTTTTAGCGTGAAGTGGCGCCCTTATCACAATATTTAATATCACTAAATCAATAAACCTTTAAATAAAATCTGTAAAGAAAAAGACAAGTCCAGCAGTCTAGAATTCTGTTAATAGTCGAGGAAATCTACGGATTTTTGTATAGAGAAGGTTGCATTAATTGCACTTTTTGTGATAATTTGGAATGTAGTAGATAAATACTTGAAAAACATAAATTCTCAATAATCCACGATTTTTTATTGTGTATTATTGAATAATTAAGACATTTACAAAACATTAAATTTAGGTATGAACAAAAAATGGAAAACTGGTGATTTTGTACAGGATGGCTTCATCCAATACGTTTTACTTAAAACAATAATAATCCCCGGTTAATATCGTAAATTTGAGTAGATATTTAATATTTTGTAAGTCTTCAAAAATTATTATCTCAAAACTAAATTATTTACTGTTTGTTTGTACATATTAAATTTGCCTTGTGATAATTAACCGTGTCTTTTGCTAGTATGCTGGAAGAAATATCTTTCGAAATAAGATTGCCCTTTGTACATTTATATCGATTTTAAGGTATGTCTCAGGTTCCTGAGCTAATATAACCACGAAATCTCGACAAAAGTGTTATAAACTAACAGTAATATTATTTCAAACACAATTTACTAAAGTGTCTTATTGTTCCTAGACTATAAGTAATATTGAAGCGACTTTAACAGTCGGGACCCATTATTGGGAGATCCGGTCTAGAATATGTAATGGATCCCGACTGTGAGGCTGGCTTTTACCAAAAAGCATTTAGGCTTAAACAAATTTAAATATGATGCTGTCACTGTCATTTGTATGAGCAGTGTGAAAGATAGAACTATCACTAAATACGTTTTCAAGCGTCAATACCTGTTGGTGCAAGCCGGGCTTAAATTCATTGGGTTGATGACAATTTGTTTTAATTACTTTCTTAAAACCGATAATAGATCTCTTTCTTATAATGTGGAGGTAGCCAGCAAAGTTGTAGCGTTTGATCCCTTTCGTATACTCTGGAGGTAGCCAGCAAAGAGTTGTAGTGTTAAATCTCTTTCTTATACTGTGGAGGTAGCCAGCAAAGAGTTGTAGTGTTAAATCTCTTTCTTATACTGTGGAGGTAGCCAGCAAAGAGTTGTAGTGATAGATTTCTCTGTTGTACTGCGGATTTAGTGAGCATAGAGTTGTATTGATAGATCTCTTTCTGATACTGTTGCCTCGTTCACTTCAAATCGATCATAAAACTCTTCTGAGGGGGTAATGCCGGGAAGTGAGTTTTTAATTCCGATACATTTAGGATGATTTATACAAATCATCTTCTTATGATCTCTGTGGGCACACATGATAATCATTGGTGCCGGCAGGAAGCCAGTACTAGTAGTAACAATGCACCGTCTGAGCGGACGACTTTGGTCTAATTTACATTCTTCAGTGTATTTGTCTTTTGGGCACGAACTTTCACCAATTATTAATAAATAGTGATATAAAACCTGCAACAGGCCTTGTGTACTTTTCGTTCCACCTTGAACTTTGACCAGAACAAGTGCTCTATCACCTTCGTATACTCTCCTTATTTCGTTTATGGCAACAGAGGCGTCAGATTTGACTTGTGGGTCATCATTGGTAATATTCCTTTCCTTTTGTTCAACCTGCTGAGTTAATGGAGATTCTGAATCTATCGATAATGGCGGGTGATCTCTTTCTGATACTGTGGCCTCGTTCACGTCAAATCGTTTATAATAATCTTCTGTGATGGTAATGCCGGGAAGTGAGTTTTTAGCTTGGATACATGTAGGCTCATTTAAACAAATCATTTGCTTATGATCTCTATGGGCACATATAATTATCATTGGCATCGGTTGGAATCCAGTACCAGTAGCAGTGAAGCACCGTCTTAGCGGACGACCTTGGTCTAATTTACATTCTTCAGTGTATTTCTCTTTTGGACAAGAACTCTCACCAATTATCAATGAATAAAGATTAAAGCCGTGTAGTTGGGCTTGTATCATTTTAAGTCCACCTTGAATTTTGACCAAAACAAGTGCTTTATTACCTTCGTAAAGTCTTCGAATTTCGGTAATGGCGGCATCGGCGTCAGATTTCGCTTGTGGATCATTAGCGGTAATTATCGCCTCTCTTTGTTCAAATTGCTGACTTAATGGAGATGCTGAAGCTATTGATAATTTTAGAGCCACAAAAGCTATTAAAGCTAATAGCACTTTGATTAGTTTGGACATCTTGATGATAACTATTATAAAATAAATTTTTGTTGAACTAGCTATGTGTTGACGATGGAAGTTGACACTGTAATGACCTGTATCTCGATAGCATGATGTTTATATACAAGACTTATCACAAGTTTTCGGGTGATAACATGGATGTTTTTAAATCAAGACAGGTTCTAATTCTAAATGATATTGATAGTTAAATTATATTGATAAAGACATGTATTCACTAGGCAATAAATTGAGAAACATAATACATTTTTGTTTAGCTTTAGTCCTACACAACCAAATAGGTACATTATAGTCTCCTCCTCCTCCTATACTGACTGAACAACTTTGCCAACGGGATCAACATCAAAACCGCGAAAAAAATCACTTGCTCGATACAAAACTGCAATCCTACTCCGCCGAAATGTATGGGTATGGGACAGCGATTGACCTCTTATAAAGAACAAGATACACAATTAGCGGTCCAAAAATGGCAGACCAATAAAAAGTACCGAATACAAGTACCTGTTTTGCCTCTGTACCGAACCAACTCCTTGACTGTAAACATACCAACTACGACTAAGTATGGAACCTCAAATCGCATGGTTTAAGTTAGCATTAGGTACCTACCCCTGCAGAATTAAGAGGCTATGTGAAAAAAATAGGATTCTTCAAAGCATCATATCTCATGAAGTACTAACAGTAGGAGTATGATTTGCGGATATGTGTAAATTGAACATATAATTGAAGTTTTGATTAGAGCCGAAACACGATTAAGACACATTTTCTCGATAGAAAAACAAGCCAAAGTAGCCTCCGTCTTTATCGATAAACGCTTGGAAGTGCTAAACGGTGAATATTAGAAACAAGAGGCTTGATTTAAAAAAAGATATAGATTTTTTATAAATTTTGATTAGAGCAGAATTGAACTTACATAAATAGTACAATTACAATTAAATAAAGTTTGTTTTATGCTTACGTCGTTTCAGGCGCGCGCGCCGCCCTGTCTCTTTCTCTCGCATCAGGCAGTAATATAAGCTATCAAACGCCCATTTCGCTTCAATTATTTTTCGACATAGGCCCTTAAGACTGAGGAGCTGGAACCCGGAGCACAATGAAAATGTCTCGGCTTAGTACCAAAATTGTTGTTTCAAAATCGACAGATCCCCAAATCATACGCTTTATGCAGGCAGTACCAGAATCAGAATTTGAGAATCGGGGTTTCGGGGATCGCTGGTAGAAGTACAAATTCAGGTTTATCTTAAGATCTTGTAAATTTGCTGAAAGAAAGTGTAGTTATGTAAGCATGCTTTCTGGCAGGATCGCTTTAAATTCATGATTACTTGGAAACTACTGAACTACATTTTTTCATATTACGTTACGGTACAAAATAGTACATTTGACGTACAATTAATCTTAATAATCGTACGGCTAAAATTTGAAATGCATCAGCCCCGGATCATGATATCATTAGAGCGCCCGCTGGAAAGTATGCGTCCTGGCGGTGACACTTCAATAATTGATTTCTCGTAAACCCTTATACTTAGTAATTTTTTTTTATTGGACGTACATTTATAACCATCTCCCAGGACGCACATGCGTTAAGGGGATATAATTCGGAGCGCGCTCCATACAAACGTACTATGGTGATATTTTCAATACTAACCAATTAAAGTCAATGAAATTTTGCTGAAACAATCTTGAAACAAATATCTATGCTTGTATGGAGTCAGATTTTCGTTGCAATATACAGTTTCAATGATTAATTTAAGATTTGTATGGAAATCTTTGAGGCACTGTAACTTTAAAACTATTTTAACGAAAATCGGACTCTACACAAGCATAGAAATTTGTTTATAGATTAATACTGAAAAATGTCATTGAGTTTAATAGGTTAGTATTGACAATATCACCATAGTACGTTTGTATGGAGCGCGCTCCGAATTATATCCTCTTAAGCTGTTCTTCTGAGACCGTAGAGCTGACAGCAATCTGGAATAAAGAATTAGACTCGCCATCCAGAGATAGAATCCATATTTGCTCCATGTAGGGCCTGCTGAGCATCACTTCTCGCGGGTCACTACTGCGTCAGCACTGTACGCTATTTCTAGTAGTCCTAACTTCATGATGAAGCTAGACCACACGGAGTGCGATTTTTGAAAAAATATTTATTTATCTTGATCATGATTTCGAAATCAATAATAGCACTTCGGACAAGATAGACAGGCAGATAGACAGACTCGCATTCTAACGACCCCAAAGCGACCTAATAAAATGTAACAAAACCGTGGATAGATAGGTATGCATGGACAGAAATAGATTTTGATGGTTCAGAGCCTGTATCTGACTTTGACTAATTATTATAAGGACTAGCCTTGCGGTAGCATTTCCCCTCTGCCACGGTATAAGCACAATTGATCTTGTGCATTTACATTCAATTTTACACCTTATCACTAAACGAGACAGCCTATAATTGCGAAATAATAACTTCGAACTTAGAACGTTTGGGGTTCACACGAGACTACTTTTCATGATTTTTAACATTCAAAATTAGAATCTAAAGTTATGGGGAATAAAATCCAAAGTAGCGGATTTCATGTTACATCGCCCCCCGCAAAAAGTGGCAGAAATGTTTGTTAGTAGAATTACACGCGTAACCAGTCCACATATAATTAGTCAAAGGTATCTGAGTATGAATAAGGCTGGCTTGCACCAAAAAGAATTTAGGTTTAAACATATTTAAATATGATGCTGTCACTATCATTTTTATGAGCAGTGTGAAAGACAGAACTATCACTAAATATATTAAAGCCCCAATACTTGTTCGTGTAAGCCGGGCTTACATCACTTTATGCTCTTATGCGTAGAATCGCTATAAACGATATTAGACCAGGGTTGGAAAAAAAACAGTTTTTTTTTAATTTTATAAAACAAACAGTTCAAAATGTTTTAAACAAGTGTTTTTTTTAATGTTTTTTTTTCTTTTGTGTTTAGGCCATTAATTTCAAATAAATTAGACCTATAATATTTGATTTCTAGACTAGGTATTTTCAAATTCGCCATAATAAATTCAATATGTACAAAAATCTGTCAATGGACAAACATTTATTTTATGTTACGTATCTCTAATCAATACTGAACGCTTTACATTCTAACAATTCTAACTAATCTTCATTTTTAATAGGGGAAACCCCAATATTCATATTATTTTTATTACCCTAGTGCTAGTGGTACCCTTAATAATAAGGGTAATACCCATATTACCCTGGTTTGAATATAGTTAATCAGGGGAGTGCCCGCTCGCTAGTCACTAGTGGGGAATACCCGACTAGCACTAGTAGTTGGTTAAAATTATACGTTTTATTTAATTACAATGCTAAATAAAATTTTCCTTATAATTCCTATTTCAAAAGAACAAAAGTATAATATAGCAGTACAATAGCATAGAGATAGTCTCAACTGGTTTTATGTCAAGCTATTTAGAGTCCTAAATATTAATTTATTTCCATTCATTCCCAATGAAAAGTAGTTTTAAACCTTGTTTTTTTCTTAATGTTTTATACATTGTTTAAAACTTGTTTTAATCTGTGTTTTTAAACACTTAATAAAAAACACGGTTTTAATTCAAACTGTTTTAAACACTGTTTTAAACACGTGTTTTAAAACAACTTGTTTTAATCATGCCAACCCTGTATTAGACTGACTTGAATTCTATGACGTCACGATGGCCTCAGTGCTACGTATATCCATTCCAAGGCTAAATCCATGTTAAGACGATTTTTGAAAGTCATAGAACTCGGCAGTTGAAAATTTCAAAATTACTATGAAAATATGCATCTTCTGATTTGACTTTCAAAATAAAATCCAGGAGTGTGATTTTTAAATTCAAATCAGCAGTAGAAAGATGCATATCTCCGTAGTAATTTTGACATTTTCAACTGCTGAGTTACGTATGAGTTTCAAAAATCGCACTCCAGAGATTTGAAACACATCCTCTCACACTTATTCTCAGAACAGTTTTAGTAACGTTCCGTTCTAGATATGTCGGATAGTATATTTTACTGATAAATAAATTATATTTGCAAATCAAAATTAGCCAGAAAGCAATCTAGGAATCAGAAAATATTTTCGTATTTAGTGTAGACCGGTGCTAACTGTACAGCGCCCTCTATTATATTGTCCTTGAACCAAAGCAAAAGTAGTGTGCTCACCAAGAGTTATGGTAATATCGCTATTCGACACTAGATGGCGGCACAGTCAAAATTGCTTTTAGTGTAAGTTGTTACACTAGTTGTAGGCAGTTGTGCCTACTAGATGGCGCTGTACTTGAAGAGTAAAATTGAATTTTTATTTTTAATTAAAACTAACGCATAGATCCTACCATGAGTTTTTACTGTACGTTAGTACTGTAGTGGCGTCGCCAATTTTGTTTGTTAGAATTAGTTCTCAACGTAACCACAAAGAGCGCTGTACGAAATTCAATACAAAAACTGTAGTAAACTACAATAAAACTTCTGTTGTATACTTTGATTAAATTAAAACAGGAAGATAGGTGACTTGCCTACAGCGTATGGACCGCATAAATTGAGCCCCCGTCGCCTAATTTCCTCAGTTGCATTACGAGCGGCATTGCGTGATTGAGTTACTTTTTTATTTTAGGCGGAATAAAGGTACCACGTGTGCTTTTACTCGTTGTACAAATCATTCAAAAATAATAAAAAAATTACACGGCATTACTTTTCACTAGTAAGAGACATGAAAAGCAGGTTCATTTTTCGAGGATGTAATGCAAGAACCTATCTTCCTATTTTAATGTCAACTCATGGTAGGCCTCCCGTATATATTATTGGGAGCAGAGGCCTTCAAGAAGGGGTTGTAATTAATAATTATATAATATAATTGGTATGTTTTTATAAGTTATTATGTCAGTCAATCCAAGCTACGTACGCGTCGAAAAAAATATCACCGTATTCTTGGGTGATTAACCATGTCGGTATACACGCACACAAATAATTGATTGGTTAAGATAAATAAGATAAGATAAATATTCTTTATTTGTTCTTTATTTGTTATTGGTTCTTATTCTTACAGAGATAAGTTGTATGACGCCTCACGCACACTACCCTAAGAAAGTTGGTCACTTTTGTTTTATACGGAGAAGCGTGAGCCTCTATCTAGACATATACTTTGTCTAAGTATGTACGTTAGTCCACCACGCGTGCACAATGCGGATTGGTAGACTTCACATACACAACAGAATTTCTTCTTCAGCGTATGCAGGTTTCCTCACGATGTTTTCCTTCACCGTTTGAGAGCAGTCGGTATTACGTACTTACATAAGTTAGAAAAACTCATTGGTATATGGCATGTCGTCCGTGCGGATTCGAACCCGGACCCTCATGATTGAGTGTCCATACATCTCTGCAACGAGCCACCGATAAAATTTTATAGTAGGAGATTCATTATTTTACAAGACAAAAAAAAAATCTTAGCGATAAATTTGCGGTTCGTAAATGTAAAGAGAGGGGTCATAATCACTATGTTTGTTGTTGGTCAACATAAAAGGACATTGCCGATAATGTCAGATATTGTTACGATTCTACGTGCCACTTAATTTTTAAACCTAAGTATGAAATTACTAGTTACATACAGTCCACCGACTGCTCTCAAACGGTGAAGGAAAACATCGTGAAGAAACCTGCATACGCTGAAGAAGAAATTCTGATGCGTATGTGAAGTCTACCAATCCGCATTGTGCACGCGTGGTGGACTAACGTACATACACCCTCCTTGTAGGCCTGTGTTATAACCTGCGGCCGCGGCATGGTGCCTCGATAAACGTTTTATCGCGCCTGCTAACTAAGAAAGGGAGCTAGGGCGCGATAGCGCTTTATCGCGCGATCATGCCGCGGGTGTAGTGACAGGGTGTAAAATTAAATGAGTTGCATATTAATTAATTAATTACATGAAAAAGATTACGATATGGTTTTTAGGTATACCGGACTCCAAATCAACCTTTTTTCGAATTTTTGTCTGTCTGTTTGTTTGTTTGTTTGTATGTTTGTAACAGCATCACGCAAAAACTACTGAACTGATTCTGAAGAAACTTTTTTGTTTGATAGGTAATGATCTGAATTAAAATCGGGTATATTATTTGTGCGGACGAAGTCGCGGGTAAACTCTAGTAATACATAAATATGACTTGGAATTGTCACACAGATTATCTAGTCCCATTTAAAGTACCAGAATCTAGCCTAGACTTGATGATGACTAGAATAGATAATTAATAATATAGCATAGCATATGCTCACGACTATATTCCCCGAGGACCCGTCAGAGATATTTTGAAAACTCAGAACATCCACGTTTCACTAGTACCGAAACTCTGTCCAGTGTGACGGGGAGAGAGCCCGTCGCCACTTGTAAAGGACAGTGGGTATAATACATGCCTCGAAATTTAAGCCATGCAGGTTTCCTCACAATGTTTTCCTTCACCGAAAAGCCAGGTGTTACGAATCGTACATAAATTGCGAAAAACTCATTGGTACGAGTCGGCCTGGACGGGGATCGAACCATCGCCTTCCTACACGGCAGGCAAGGTTACTCGCCACTGGACCACCAAGCCTTTAAAAATATAAAGTATAACAAAATTAGATAGCAATCTATTTAAACGGGATGATCAGACTATCAAACTGAACAACGTTCTCTACGGGATTCGAACCCTCGAATCAGCAGGCAGGTTCATCACGAACTGGGCTATCGGGCCATCAATGATATAATGCTTTATTTGAACATAAGGTTTTGTGGTCATCCCCCAAAATAAGCAACATATTGATACTAGCGACCTCTAGAACCCAATTAAAGCAACATGGTCAACAGTAATAAGAAACAAATTACAATGATTTGGTCAATTTTGTCTTTCGGACGACAATTTGCGGTTTTGGTCAACGTCTTCGTAACAGATGCCGTCCGGTCGTGGTTTTGGACTTTCGAAAAACTTCTGTTGTAAGTACCTACCTGTACAGGGTGAAATTTATATCATTAGCATCCTTTTAAACTAAGAGTCTACCCATCAAACTGAAAAACTTTTACTATGGGAGCAAACAGAACGAAGCAAAAAAAATCATCTGTTCCATTACATTTGAATCGAGTTGGCATTGTATTTTAGTATGGAACAGCAGATTTATTTTTGCTCCTATCGGTTTGCTCCTTTAACTAATTATTATAAGGACTAGCCTTGCGGTAGCATTTCCCCTCTGCCACGGTATAAGCACAATTGATCTTGAGCATTTACATTTAATTTTACACCTTATCACTAAACGAGACAGCCTATAATTGCGAAATAATAACTTCGAACTTAGAACGTTTGGGGTTCACACGAGACTACTTTTCATGATTTTTAACATTCAAAATTAGAATCTAAAGTTATGGGGAATAAAATCCAAAGTTGCGGATTTCATATTACCTCGCCCCCTGCAAAAAATGGCAGAAGTGTTTGTTAGTAGAATTACACGCATAACCAGTCCGCATATAAATAGTCAAAGGTTTGCTCCCGTAGTAAAAGTTGTTCAGTTTGATAGGTAGACTTAGTTTAAAAGGATGCTAATGATATCCATTTCACCCTGTATCAATTCAAGACAATAATCCTATTTTGAAATCCGCACGGCCGACATGCCATGTACCAATGCGTTTTTCTAACTTATGTACGTAATACCGAATGCTCTTAAACGGTGAAGGAAAACATCGTGAGGAAACCTGCATACGCTGAAGAAGAAATTCCGATGCGTATGTGAAGTCTACCAATCCGCATTGTGCACGCGTGGTGGACTATTTTATACAGGCTGACGGTTTTTTAAGAGATGATCGATCCATCAAATTATACAACTTTCCCATAGATAAATACCTAATTCTTAAAGTTTATTTTCCTAGACTTTATTTAAGCAACATCGTCAATTCAAATATCATAAATAGACTCGTTCACTATTCGACGGATTACAATTCTAGCGGCATTTTGGGTAACATTTGTCCAAACGGTGAACGGTGGTGTCTGACGGTGACTTTTTTCAGTTTTTCGTGTCTTTCTCGGAATCTAAAAGTTTTATCGAAAAGTATTGTAGAGACAAATTAAATCTGAAGATTTTCTACAAAACAAGGTCTATGAACTTTAGTCATAGGGCCGAGAAAGTAACAGCATGTCAAAAATTATGAAATTTGTATGGCGACCCACATGAATGTTGAAGATAAAAACAAAATGATTTAATATTCTTAATCAGCGACCCCTAAAACCCCCGGATACAAATTTTTTGTCGGTTCGGTGAACCTTTAAAAGCTAGAAACCCAAAATGCCGCTAGAATTATTAAAATAGCCATTATAGAGAAAAGTGAACCAGTCGTGAGCTATTTAGCTGACAGTCGATAAAATTGCCAAAACCGACAAGCATTCTTCGCACATTCTGGAACGTAAATAATTTTTAAAGAGCTTCATTTTTCTAAAGCGCCATTCACCTGATGCAGTAGTTGTATGTACGGCTACATAAGTTCCAAGAGACATGCAGCATAGCTTAGTCGACAGCGCGATTTTTAGGTGACTGGCCGCCTCCAAATCTTCGCTGCTCGGGGCAATTGCCTTCTCAGAGAATCGTTCATTATACATACATAAACTATAGATCTCCACTTTGGGCGGTTCTTCCTCTAAGTCCATACATCTTGTCATACATTCCCCTCGATTACGGCTACTTTTAACCTGGCATTTTTAATGACGTCCTTGACCTGGTCTAGGTTCCCTCTCCTAGGTCTGCCTCTACCAATGTTTCCTTCCACACACGCCGTATACAACGTGTTAATGAATTCACGCAAACCTAGAAAGTAGTTTGTTTAGAATCGAGAGCAGAATCGAATTATCATGTTTTCAACATAAGTAATTTTTTTCATAATTATTAATAATTTGTTTATAAAATTTAAAATTTACTGAACTCGATCTCAACCCACCGCAAGGGCATGCTCACCTTACTTACTACCAAAACAAGATTCTCAAAATGTATCCATGAGCACGTTAGCGCTTTCATTCATTGCTGAAACGATAACAAATAATTTTTGCCTCATAACGTAAAATGCGAATAACTTTACATTTTAACTATCAAAATAATGAAATTATTGTTTCAATCTAATTATTTTGTTATAAATCAGTTGGGGTGTATGAGGTTTTGCGCATATTCATTAACACGTTGTATATCTGTTTCGTAAGTCGACTTTCATCGTTCAATATAAATGCCTATTATATGTCCACTGCAGGGCACAGGCCTACCGTCAAGGAAGGTGTATGTACGTTAGTCCACCACGCGTGCACAATGCGGATTGGTAGACTTCACATACGCATCAGAATTTCTTCTTCAGCGTATACAGGTTTCCTCACGATGTTTTCCTACACCGTTTGAGAGCAGTCTTATTTAAGATGTTATAATTCGGAGCGCGCTCCATACAAACGTACTATGGTGATATTTTCAATACTAACCAACTAAACTCAATGAAATTTTTCCGAATTAATCTAAAAACAAATTTCTATGCTTGTATGGAGTCAGATTTTCGTTAAAATGTATAGTTTTAAAGTTACAGTGCCCCAAAGATTTCCGTACAAATCTTAAATTAATCCTAGCATTGAAACTGTATATTTTAACGAAAATCTGACTCCATACAAGTATAGATATTTGTTGCAGCAAAATTTCATTTGCTTTAATTGGTTAGTATTGAAAATACTAAGAGGAAGGATCTCCATAGAGTCCGCATAAATTTACGATTGTAGTTGGTCTCTTTTGTCTTATGACGTACCTTTAATAGTAGAAGGAGATGGAACTATAGATATTTGTTTATGCGGCTGTCCACTTTTTTTTGAGCTAGTGTGTGTGAAAAGTGACCGTAAAGATAAGGCCATATGTCACTCGGTGCCTTTTGTCCATACTACTTGACACCACACACTCAAACCTCAACGTCAAAAAGTGGACACTTTACAATTGGTATGGCTCACTCTAGTCTTAAAGATAGATCCTTCCTCTTAGTGAAAATATCACCAAAGTACGTTTGTATGGATATCCCCTTAAGTTAGAAAATCTCTTTGGTACATGGCATGTCATCTGTGCGGATTCGAACCTGGATCTCAAGCTTGAGTATCCATAGCTCTGAACATTATTAATCGTTATTAAAAACCCTTACATGATAAGAGATCCAATTACCTTCAAAAATCTCCTCAAATCTTTACATTCAACTAAAAACCTTTGTATTTTTTCAGATTCACACGCCGCCGCCGCCCAGCACAATTGACACAATATTTTGACATTTCGACTCTTAACAAAACGGTGAATTTATTGCTTTCGGTCACTTTGTGTCCTTTTTTTTTATAATCTATAAATTTTACCTGTTTGACTATCATTTTTAACTATGGAAAAGCGGCCTCTTTTAGCTTTGGGTGGTCTAAGCGCCAAGTGACAAAATAAAACATTTTTTTTATATTTTTTTCTTTGTGGGTAATTTTTGAAATATGACGTTTTGTTGTGAGTGAGATTTTTTGATAAATTAATTGTGTTTTGTTTGGTTTAATTTACAATAGGACGTAACGTTGCAAGTTTTGCCGAGAGCACTAATCTCGGGTTCGCGCGGTTCACGTTTGAGCTTGCCACGAGGCTTTCTGAACTGCGTTTTTGCTTAAAATTAATCCTAAACATTGGCATAAGCATAATCATATGCTCATGACTATATTCCCCGAGGGGTTAGTCAGAGATATTCTGAAACCTCAGAACATCCACGTTTCACCAGTAGTACCGAAACTCTGTCCAATGTGACGGGGGGTGAGCCCGTCGACACTTATAATGGACAGTGAGTACAATACATGCCTTGAAATTCAAGCATGCAGGTTTCCTCACAAAAGAAATACCTTCTCCTAAATTAAAAATTAAAAAAATACGATAGGACAGGGAATCCAAAGTGAACACTCGAAAACGACCCAATTGGGAAGTCTTTTAATAGTCCGCGTCAAGCAATGCTACGAGCGATTACGGTTGTGGCCGAGTACAATTTTACGCGCCATTTTCTATGAAGGTATAATATTTTGGCTGCAGTCAAAACCAACCAACCAACTTTGTTATGTGCGTATGGATTGAGGAGCCACATTTACTCTTCAAAAAAGGATTCTACGCTCATTTTGTAGGAAATTAGTAGATTTTGTAGGCCCAATTCTGGAATTAGTAGCGAAAGTATAGAGAAGTTACATGAACAAAAAGGTAGAACAAAAGCACTTTTGCTACAAATTCCAGAATTGGGCCTACAAAATCTACTAATTTCCTACAAAATGGGCACAGAATCATTTTTTCAAGAGTAAATGTGGCTCCTCAATCCATACGCATATACTTTGTTTTGATGTCAGTTTTGGCTAGCTTACTAAATGTTTTAGTTTGATTATAGGTATTTAGGGTATGGCAAAGAGATTATAATTACCTAATAGAGTGAGCCATACCAATTGTAAAGTGTCCACTTTTTTTGACGTTTAGGTTTGAGTGTGTGGTGTCAAGTAGTATGGAGAAAAGGCACCAAGTGACATATGGCCTTATGTTTACGGTCACTTTTCACACACACTAGCTCAAAAAAAAGTGGACAGCCGCATAAACAAATATCTATAGTTCCATCTCCTTCTACTATTAAAGGTACGTCATAAGACAAAAGAGACTTACTACAATCGTAAATTTATGCGGACTCTATGGAGATCCTTCCTCTGAGCTGTAGAGCCATACAGTTGTCAAATTCGGCAATCGCACTATACTCACACTAGCTCAAAAAAAAGTGGACGCATTTTCGTTTTTTTTCGATTTTGATATTGGTCCCATAGTGAAAGTTGTTCAGTTTGATGGTCTAAACCACTCCCTTAAATGTTTATTTGTATTTTTGTAACACCTTGTATAGGTACAGGAAATATTTTCTAATTTCGTAAGCAATCATACATCAACCCACGCATTTCCACACATAATAACAAACTTCTATCGCGTTCTGTAATCCAAAATATATCTTTAATGATCTCCCTTAAGTCGTAAATAATATTTTGAAGAACAACATTGTAGCGTATTTAAAAAAAGAACCATAGATAATATAGAGTCATCGTGTAGACCATAGATTATATGAAGTCATCCCGCGGCACTACTGCCGCCATTATTAAAAAAACAATCCAATATGGCCGACAGAGCTGTTAGTAGGGTTTCCATGATAACCAATTTTAATCTTGAAACCACAAGAATACTAAAAGTGAACCAAGGAAAAATTAGTCCCCTTAAAATCGTAGAAAGAGAATGACTAGAAAAGGCATTAAAATAATAATAGTCGCGGAAATATGTTGTTTGTCCCTTTCTATGTAAGTATGCGGTATTTTTGGTGACTATGTTGAAATTGAATACAAAATCTTGCAACTTAGCCTGTCAAAGCACGATTTTTCATATTTTTTTTCATATCTCTATTCTATTTCCAGTATACGCGGTCAGCACATCTACAGGGTCCTTCTTTATATGCTGACACTTTTTAGGGGGATGATCAGACCGTCAAACTGAACAACTTTCTCTAAGGCACCAATGTCGAAATCGCGAAAAAAAAAAATCTGCCCTACCATACATTTGGCTCGTGTATGTTTGGAGTTTTGTATAGAACAGCTGTTTTGTTTTTCGCGATTTCATTGTTGGTGCCATAGAGAACGTTTTTCAGTTTGACGGTCTGATCATTCCCTTAAAAAAGTGTCAGCATATTAAGAAGGACCTATTATACAACGTGTTAATGAATAAGCTCAAAACCTCATACACCCCAACTGATTTATAACAAAATAATTAGATTGAATCAGAAATTAGAGTTAAAATTTAAAGTTATTCGCATTTTAAGTTTTGAGGCAAAAATGATTTGATATCATTTCAGCAATGAATGAAAACGCTAACGTGCTCATGGATACATTTTAAGAATCTTGTTTTGGTAGTAAGTAGGGTGAGAGTGCCCGAGCGGTGGGTTGAGATCGAGTTCAGTCAATTTTAACTTTTACAAAAAATAATTTAATATTTTGAAAAAAAAACTATGTTGAAACCATGATAATTCGATTCTGCTCCCGATTCTAAACAAACCACTTTCTAGTTTTGCGTTAATTCTTTAACACGTTATATAATACTCGATCAACGCTTAAAATTAAGAGTGAATTGTTAGTTGTAGAAAAGTTTACAAATACCCCGAAACCAGTCGTGATTTAAAAGAATATCATAGGTCCGTGGGCTCTTGAGATCACATTTTAGTACCTATGCGGCCTAAGATTAATCTACAAGATCAAGAGAGACATTCGTCGCCAAACACACATGGTGGTATTAAAATCCTTGGAATCCGTTCAAAGAAACTCTACAACAAACTGGCCAACTTTTAATGTGGAAGCAAGTCTGAAATAGCGACAAAAAAGTACTTTTCCGTAAAATGCAATGCGAATTCCATCCTACTAGACTTACATGTATGGATATTGTTTTGCTCCTATTAGAAAAAGATGTCCAGCGCCTGCGGCACGTTGCCTCGATAAACGTTTTATCGCGTCTGCTAACTCGTTCGTTCGCGCGCAAAAAGAAAGGGAGCTAGGGCGCGATAGCACTTTATCGCGTCATCATGCCGTAGGTTTGGATGTAGAATCTTAAGTAGTTTAAATAGATGAAGACGATGTATTTGCAATTTTGCACACAACAATTGTACACAATGAAAAAAAGGCAAATTCTATCTGAGTAAGTAAACGAAATTAAAATCATACCTACTAATAGAACAGATTCGATATTTTATTTAAATCAATAATTTAATAGTGGAGCTTCGCTATTGGAAACGATTAAATTAAGCAACGTCAGGTCCGGTCAGTCTTTGGATGACCGTAAAGTGGTATTTCATCTCGGGCGTTTCCGTGCTTCTTCTTCTTATCGTGTGGGCAGCAAGCCCTGGTGTCAGAGTTTTTCCAGACCGCCTTACGGCCTCTGACGTGGTTTTTATATAACTATTACGACCACCAGAGATAGTAGCCGGGACCAACGGGTTAACGTGCCATCCGAAGCACAGAATCATCTTTATTTTCAGACAATCAGGTGATTCAGCCTAAATCTCCTAACCAACTGGGGAAAAATTCACAAAGTGACATATCACTAGGTGTCCCCCGTGGGAATCGAACCCATGACCTCCGTGTCAAGAGCCCAATGCTCTTAACCATTAGACCACGGAGCAGTTCCGTGCTTCGGAAGGTACGTTAAGCAGTTGGTCTCGGATAGTTCTGTCAGATGGCGTTGTAACTATTCGTTAAGCCAGGTCAGAGGCCTATTAAGGCGGCTTAAAAATTCTCGGACAGCAAGTTGACCACTAACTTGCTTCCATCGACACGCACTGGGCTCGCGTGGTGGAGTATGCCCACTCCCTCTCACCCTTATTCGTGAGAGGAGGCCTTTGCCCTGCAGTGGGATTCTACAGGCTACAACATACTTTATCTTAATTGAATTTTTAATTAAAGTTGTCCTAAATTTCCTCAAAAACATATTGAACCTACTAGAAATTTTGACAGCGCTTTAAAAAAACAAAATAGAACTATAGATAATTATTATCTTACGGGATTGGAGTAAATTATATGTATTCTATGGGTCCTAGACCATCCAACTTAATAAGACCCATCTTACCCAGACCTTTACTACTTACAAGAGCTCAATAAATTCTGGTTTATATAAGTTATTAATTTCCAACCGGCTTGTCCATTTGGGACTGTGTGAATGGGACAGGGAGAGTTATTAGAGCGTGTTAGAGGGGGACAGTGATATTTTTTTATTGTATTGAAGTGTATGGGCGGCGTTCGTTTGGTAATTATGGTTTTTTGTTCACAGGGTGCTTTGGGAAATTTTTAGACGAAAGGTAGGACCTTTCTTTAGATTTGTGATTCGAAATATTAATAACATTTTGTCCTGTTGTTTTTGTTTTCTGTCTTGGCATGCTGATGTGAATGTTGCACTAAAACCGCATATATGGTGTAACTAAACACCCTAGTAATACTTATGGGGATATAATTCGGAGCGCGCTCCATACAAACGTACTATGATGATATTTTCAATACAACCAATTAAAGTCAATGAAATTTTGCTGAAACAATCTTGAAACAAATATCTATGTTTGTATGGAGTCCGATTTTCGTTAAAATATACAGTTTCAATGCTAGGATTAATTTAAGATTTGTATGGAAATCTTTGAGGCGCTGTAACTTTAAAACTATACATTTCAACGAAAATTTGACAAGATACAAGCATAGATATTACTGTCTAGATTGTTTCTGGAAAATTTCACTGACTTTAATTTGTTAGTATTGCAAATATAACCAGACTTCGTTTGTATGCAGCGCGCATTAGCCCTTTTGGAATAAACTTCTCTTTAGGGGGCGCTTCAGACCATCAAACTGAACAACTTTCACTATGGAGCCCAGGTCGAAAACAATTTTAAAAAATCTGCATTTGAGACGAGACGTACCTACTGCAGTTTTGTATAAAGAGCTGATTTTTTTTTCGCGTTTTCGATGTTGGCTCCATAGTGAAAGTTGTTCTAAAAACTCGTAAAATTGACGTCAAAAACAAAATATTTATAGGTCTGAATAAAATATTTTAATTTAAGAGAAGAAAATAAACTGATTTTCCTAAGTTAGTTTTATTTTCTTTCTAGGTTAATTAAAAAAAAACTAATTTAGGGATAAATTAGTTTTTTTTTAATTAACCTATTCAATTCAATTACTCTATTCAAAATAGCAACGAAATTTTTAAGCTATTTTGCTTTAAAATTTCGCTGCTATTAACGATTAACTGATTCCAAACCATTGACCTTAAATATTAGGTAGGTATAGACTCCAAATCTCATACAAAATCTTAGCAAAATGTCCGTATCTGACACATAACCCACACAAATCAAGGATGCATGCTGTTGGGTGGTTCGAATATGTTGTCTTTGATTCAAAAACTTAGGCCGGATTCGACCAAACGCGAGTAAATTTTATTCTTAGATTAAGTCCGTCCTCTATGCCTTTTTGGCAAGTAACAGTCTTTGACTATTTACATGTGGACTGGTTAGGCGTGCAATTCTACTAACAAACATTTCTGCCACTTTTTGAGGGGGGCGAGGTAACATGAAATCCGCAACTTTGGATTATATTCCCCATAACTTTAGATTCTAATTTAGAATGTTAAAAATCATGAAAAGTAGTCTCGTGTGAACCCCAAACGTTCTAAGTTCGAAGTTATTATTTCGCAATTATAGGCTGTCTCGTTTCGTGATAAGGTGTAAAATTTAATGTAAATGCACAAGATCAATTGTGCTTCTACCGTGGCAGAGGGGAAATGCTACCGCAAGGCTAGTCCTTACAATAATTAGTCAAAGGTAACAGTACAGCCCACCTAGACAAAGTGACATTCTATTGGCGTTATTCTATTGATCGAAACATTTTGACGATCGCTAATGTCAAATCCATACATTCTGTAATTTTCTACTAGCGTCAACGCCAATAGAATGTCACTTTGTCTAGGAGGGCTGAACTCTATGCCTTTTCTACAACTGAAAATTAAATGTCAAAAATAAAATCACCCAAAAAAAATCATCCTGTAAATGGACCCCGTATACAAAATGTGATAATTCCCCACAGATTCGAGATCACGCACACAGGCAGAGCTTAATGTTTTTATTTATTACTTAGTTATTTTATAGTACCCCGACTGTTTGATTTATGTTTTAGTTTTTTAAATTATATTATCTACTCGTCTGATTAAGGTATTTCTTGAAATTGTTTCTTATATCATCATCAGCTTAGGTATTCAAGGTGTTGACTTATTTAATTATGTGTGACAACTATTTATACAATACAAAATATACCTTAGAGTTGTTATGAGTAAATGAGGTTTATACCAAAAAAAAATCTTTTAAATTCTGTAGAAAAAAAAGTTTTGGTCGAATCCGTTTTTTGAAATTTGGACAAAATATGGATGATTTTTATTCTAACACTGATTTTACTTAAATTATACAATGTGTTAATAAATAAGCGCAAAACCTCATACACCGCAACTGATTTATAACAAAATAATAAGATGGAAACAATAATTTTATTATTTTAATACTTGAAATTTAAAGTTTTGAGGCAAAATTCTTTTCAGCAATAAATGAACGCGCTAACGTGCTCATGGATACATTTTAAGAAAAAAGTTACCTATTTTGAAATCTTGATAATTCGATTCTGCTCTCTATTCTAAACAAACTTATATCTCTATGTGAACTAGAACTATAGAACATAGGCTTCTCAAATAAACATTTCTTTCAAATAAAAAAAACGTACTCATAGACAATCGTGGGAGAACAAAAACCGAAACGAGTTCCATACAAAATTAGTTTTGGGAAATTGAACATTTTTTGTAGGTGTTTATTTGAAGTTGATTTTAGGTGTCGGATTATTTTTTTCTCAAATTGACTTTAAATTGTTTTACAGAATAAGTTGTTAGGTTGGTACATTACCGAGGTTTTTTATCGTACCATCATTTTGTAACACGGTCATGGTGGTTTAGCGGCGAGTATCCTCTCCTATTAGGGTTCGATTCCCGCCCTGGCAGATTAATACCAATGGGTTTTGAGGAATACGCGTAGTACATTATATAATACAGGGTGTAAACGACCATCAAACAGAACAACTTTTACTATGGGACCAACTTTGAAATCTGTTTTGAAAAATCAACTGTTTCATACATTTTGGTCGAGTACCTGAATATTGACATTCTTTGGATGGAACAGCAGATTTTTTTTCGCGATTTCGAAGTTGGTTCCATAGTGAAAGTTGTTCAGTTTGGTGATTTGAAGCATCCCCTGGGTGATTTACGATGGGCTCACTTTCAATTACTGAAAGATAGATAGATAGATAACTCATTTATTTCATCAGAACAATACAGGATAAACAGTGACAGACAACTCCCACGACGAAATGTGTTTATTCTGAATGATATTTAGAATATCTCTGACTATCCCTCGGGGAATATAGTCATGAGCATATGCCATAATTTTCTTAGTCAAGTCGGCAAAGGAAGTTGTTGGTCACTTTAAAAAAGTACATACCTACGTGAAAAAAAATATACATAAAAATGAAACAAAGAAAAAACTGGCCAAAAATAAGTCGGTAAACACTTTATCGAGCGGGCTTAAACGTCGCCTTAAATTGTAAAAAAAAGAATGTCACCTACAAATTTATATTCAACGGCGGGAGATTTGAGTTTGGAACGCTCTTGTTCTTATTTTTTAAATGTTTTCGGCGGCAATATTGTTTTGAGGTTTGTGAAAGGAGTGGAATCGAAAATTTTATTTTCCAATCACCATTAGAAACAAAATTAAATGATGCAAATTAGCAATAGATAAGAAGCCTTATCCGTTAGTCGCCTTAAATGAAATCCAGAGGAAGAAAAGACAATTTTAAGAGAAATTTATTCCGAATGCGTAAATGCACGCTGCATACAAACGAAGTCTGGTGATATTTTCAACACTAACCAATTAAAGTCAATGACATTTTTCGCTCTTTCTCTTTCGCATGGTCTATCTATACCTACTTAGCCACAAATTATACATCGATTTTCGATCTTCTTTCCTTTAATTATATTTATTAAGGACTGCCAACAAATTACATTTAGGGCCTGTTTCACCACTTCCTAATAAGTCTTATTAGCTTTTCCGACAGCTTATTTGACATATTTTGTATGAAGAATATGTCAAATGAGCTGTCGGATAAGCTAACAAGAACTTATCCATTAATGGTGAAACAGGCCCTTAGACATATTGTAGTTAAGTGCTACTTCCCTTTTTTTATTAATTTATAATTAATGGACTTTTGCTTGTGCGTTAACACTGCGTTTTTGCCAATGTCAAGTAGTTTGTGGGAGTATCTATCCCAATCTCAGGGTTTGTTTTTGATCAAGAACAAGAAGAGATTGAGGATTGTGGAGCCTCGTGGCAGGCAAAAACGCGACCTGCGAACACTACGCGAGACAAGTGCTCGTGTCAGAACCAGCAACGTGACTCTGCTACTTCTCTTATTAAAACTCAAAAATTTTATGTTGTGACAATAAATTATAGAAACATTGCTATAATTTACTCAATAACTAATGTAGGTACCTACTTATACTTAATTCCAAAAAAAGGACGACGAGATTTTCCGATTCTTATTTAGCTTTCTGGCCAATTCTGATTAGCAAATGTAATTAATTTATTGGATACCATATACCTACTATCCGACATATCTTGGACGTTAATAAAGCTGTTTTAAGAATAAGTGAGAGGAAGTGTTTCAAATCTCTGTTTCTGTAATGCAAAATAGCCTTAAAATTTCGTTGCTATTTTGAATGGAGTATAGTTTAGAATCTCTTACTTCAAAGAAAGTGCAGGTCGTGATTATAAAGGATCAACAGATTTTTTGTTCCAAAAGTCTCTGATTTCAAAATTCGGTAGGGCATTACGCGTATCAGCCGCGATTTTTCATTGGCCCCTTTTAAAAAAGGAACCTGCATTTATTTTTTTATGGGTATTTTTTAATACACTGCAAGTAACAGGTATGTTACTTTATTTTACTTGGATTTAAAAAAGAACAATTTCTGTCTTTGGATTTGATAAAGATTTTTTGTAACGGTGAATTAATTTATTTAGAAAATAATACATTTTCCGCTGTTTTGTTTATTATTTACTCGACTACAGTAAAGACAAAAAGAGCGTTATGTTTCAAACTTTTTAACGTTAATATATAATTTGTATACTGTATGAAAGAAGGTATTGTTGTGTTTTTGTTTTAGAACTAGACTGCCCAATTCCATTCTGCGAATTTAGTACAAAACGACTAAGGGATAAAAAAAATGCTGCACATACAGGGTCCTTCTTAATATGCTGACACTTTTTCAAGGGAATTATCAGACCGTCAAAATAAACAACTTTTTCTATGGGACCAACATCGAAATCGCAAAAAAAACCGGGTTGTCCCAGACATTTGGCTCGAGTAGGTTTCCAGTTTTGCATGGAACAGCACTCCTCTCACTTCTACAGACGCTACAGGCACATACCAGGCCGATTCTCACCGATCCCAGCTACCCAATCCGCCGCGTAGCCCCATCAACGTCCTATGCTGAGGTCCGTGCCCCCCTGGGGTGCCCCTAGGTCGGTTGCTTAAGTTCATTCCATTGGCTCGGTGACCCTTCTGGTCCCTCCAATAGTCCGCAGTAAAAAGCAGTAAATGCTCCCTAAGCAACGCTGTATGTGTCATTTCTAAAAAAAAATAGAAAAAAAAAATATGGGACAGCAGCTTTTTTTTTTCGCGATTTCGTTGTTGGTCCCATAGAGAAAGTTGTTCAGTTTGATGGTCTGGACATCCCCTTAAAAAATTTCAGCATATTAAGAAAGACCTTATATATTTAGGTCGAGTAGGATTTCAGTTTTTATGGAACTGCAGATTTTTTATTAGCTATTTCAACGTTGGTCGGTCCCGTAGATAAATTTGTTCAGTTATGGTCTGATCATCCCCTTAACAAACCGTCAGCGTATTAAGAAGGACCCTACAGGGTGAAATTGATATCATTAGCATCCTTTTAAAATAAGAGTCTACCCATCAAACTGAACAACTTTTATTATGGGAGCAAACTGACCGGAGCAAAAAAAATCTGCTTTTACATAAATTTGTTTCGCAGTTTAGAATGGAACAGATTTATTTTTTGCTCCGATTGGTTTGCTCAGATATTAAAAGTTGTTCAGTTTGATGGGTAGACTCTTAGTTTAAAAGGATGGTAATGATATCAGTTGTATATACTCGTATTAAAATCTCATTCCATCGACCATTGAAACACTAAAAAATATAAATAAAAGCGACCATAATGCAAGTTGCACGTTTTAGTTGATTGTAGCAAGGTTCTGGCCTCCCCGTAAATTATCTAAGATCAGTTTTAGTACAATAGTTAAGATAACATCTTCAAAAACCGCAAACAATGAGTGACACCTATAAATAACTGAGTCGGAAATGTTCAAGAAGTTTTTTTCTTACTTGAGCGAAGTCAATTTCATTGTTGTACCAACATTACGAAAAAAATCTTTTGTGTTACAATCAGCTCAGTTGTGTTACAGACGAAAAGTTTTACTTCGAATTTCAAATCGAATTCTGTTTATTGGACATTATTTTCGGGGAACGTAGTTTTGGGGATATCCTTGATTTTGAATGCCGTGGTGGTCCAGTGGCGAGTAACCTTGCCTGCCGTGCAGGAGGCGATGGTTCGATCCCCGTCCAGGCCGACTCGTACCAATGAGTTTTTCGAAATTTATGTACGATTTGTTACACCACTGGCTTTTCGGTGAAGGAAAACATAGTGAGGAAACCTGCATGCTTCAATTTCGAGGCATGTATTGTACCCACTGTCCATTATGTGGCGACGGGCTCACCCCCCGTCACACTGGACAGAGTTTCGGTACTACTGGTGAAACGTGGATGTTCTGAGGTTTCAGAATATCTCTGACTACCCCCTCGGGGAATATAGTCGTGAGCATATGCTTATGCTTATGCTTATGCCTTGATTTAGAAGTTGTGTTTTATTTTTTTCACTCTTTATTTTTTTTTCTCGCATGATATTAAAGATCCCCATTTCCTCTCGTGGGTGTCGTACGAGGCGACAAAGGGATATGTTTTTTACTTAATTGTGTTCTATACTTATTCCAAATAAGGACGACGAGATTTTCCGATTCCTATTTAGCTTTATGGCCAATTCTGATTCCCAAATGTTATTAATTTATTGGATACATATACTATCCGACATATCTTGGACGTTACTAAAGCTGTTTTAAGAATAAGGAAGTGTTTCAAATCTCTGTTTCTGTAACGCAAAATAGCCTTAAAATTTCGTTGCTATTTTGAATGGAGTATAGGTACTTAGAATAATTACAGATTCAATAATTTAGTCAATATACAGGGTGTAAAATTAAATGCGTTACATATTGAACATGGTGTTTCAGGCCATCAAACTGAACAACTTTCACTAAGTAAATAGTTAGGGTAGTTTGGAGCCAACATTGAAATTACGATAAAAAATCTGCTTTTCCATAGAAAATGTAAAGCTACTCGACTTGATTTTTTCTCGCGATGTCAATGTTGGTCCCATCGTGAAAGTTGTTCAGTTTGATCGTCTGATAACGCATTTAAGAATTTTTGATCTTTTGACTTTATGAGTCGTCTGATGCCATCGATAAAAATGGACTCTTTCTACTATTTTTTGGAAGTGTAACTGATAACCATATGCTCTCGACTATATTCCCTGAGGGGGTAGTCAGAGATATTCTGAAACCTCAGAACATCCACGTTTCACTGGTAGTACCGAAACTCTGTCCAGTGTGACGGGGGGCAAGCCCGTTGCCACATAATGGACAGTGGGTACAATACATGCCTCGAAATTGAAGCATGCAGGTTTCCTCACGATGTTTTCCTTCACCGAAAAGCCAGTGGTGTTACAAATCGTACATAAATTCCGAAAAACTCATTGGTACGAGTCGGCCTGGACGGGGATCGAACCATCGCCTCCTGCACGGCAGGCAAGGTTACTCGCCAGGCTTTCAATGATAACCAATGTTACATAAAATCTAAGCCAAATGATTCCCATTTTTTTGATACGCATTGCCTATGCTAACAGCGTGGCTTGGTGTACGCGAATTTGAATATTCTTCAATTTTTAGGAAAGTACATCATATTTCTTGTGACTATACAACGTGTTAATTAATAAGCGCAAAACCTCATACACGCCAACTGATTTTTAACAAAATAATTAGATTGAAACAGTAATTTCATTATTTTGATAGATAAGATTTAAAGTTATTCGCTTTTTAAGTTTCAGTCAATGATTATTTGTTATCATTCCAGCAATGAATGAAAGCGCTAACGTGCTCATGGATACATTTTAAGAATCTTGTTTTAGTAGTAAGTAGGGTGGGAGTGCCCGAGCGGTGGGTTGAGATCGTATTTCAATAAATTTTAAACTTTACAAACAAAATACTTAATATTTTGAAAAAAAATACCTATGTTGAAACCATGATAATTCGATTGTGCTCTCCATTCTAAACAAACTACTTTCTAGTTTTGCGTTAATTCATTAACACGTTGTATAAATCGAAGTGACGAAGTAAACTATACAAAAAAAAAACGTTATAAAGGCTGAAGATTAAAAATCCATGTCTTTTTAAAAGCCATATCCTCCAGTGACATCCGTAAAAATTGCCGCAATTAAAGGTACGAGAGAAAAAGTCGTTTTAAATTCGAATTCCGAAGGGCCAAGACAATGGGCCATTAGGCCAGTAGATAAGTATCTAGACGACCCAATTGTAGTTGCTTTTAGAATTTTTGGACGAGTTTTGGTGTTCCGTTTTTAAAATGGGAAAACGGAAACATTTTGTTCATTTTATGGTGCTTAGGGCAGCTTGGTGAAGTTTGACTTAGATAGCTAAACTTGTGTGAATTAGGGTGCCTGTCCACTGAAGCGGAGCGAGGCTGCGGAGCGGAGAAACGGAGAAATATTAACCAATAAGATTACATATAGTAAAATTGCAGAGATTTTAGGCAATCCAAATGTTATTATTTCTCCGTTTCTCCGCTCCACAGCTCGCTCCGCATCAGTGCACCCTTAGACTTATTTACGTTAATCAGTCAAGAAATTAAACGAAATAGGAACTTAAAATTTTGAACTGTACACTATTGAGAATAGGCACAATGTTTTATAAATACAAAAATAATACAGATAAAATATTCAGAGTAACTAGAAATTTACAAAGGGCGAGCTTATCTCTAAAGAAATTTGCTCCAGCAGACTTGAAACAAAGACAGATTTAACATAGTGACAAGCTGGTAACTACAAGTTGTGGGCATGAGAAATTAAAAAAAATTTAATGTTTTATTCAAAATAATATCTCATGGATAGCTTTCTGACGACATTTTTGAGTCTACCACTATTTTTGAGATTAGGATGAGTCGACTGTTATAACAGCTGTTTCAAGCATTAGCATGCTAATACTTGAAACTGTTTCAGAAAAAGCACACTTACTTGAAACACTGTTACTTGAAACACTGTTACTTGAAACAGATTGTTTCAGTAATAATACCCGCCTACAGCTACAATTTGGAAACTAGAAAGTTTTATTTTACAGAGTAACATTGTAGTAGTAAAAACTAGTTTTTAACTCGTTAAAAATCTAAATTTAAATACGATACGGAACTCTTAAAGAAAGAATTCTGCTCGAACGTGGCAGATTTTTTAAAGGCTTCGGTCTTGTGAGCAGTGGTGTCGATTTTTGCGGCTTACGATTTTAGAACGACCATTCCGACTTTGATTTTTAAAGTTCCAATTAGGTACTGAACTGAATTAATTTGAATTGTCAATTACAGATATTTTGAATTCTTGTAGTTTAGGAAAAAATATAAAAGATTTCGATTTTGCATTTTTACCTACACTCTATCCGCATAAACTTTCTAAATTACCTAGATAATGTATAATTGATTAACTTATTTCATTATACAGTTTAATTTATTACGTATATATTTATGGATTTAGGTATGATTTATGAATTGGTACTGAAAAGAATCTTTGAGATATGTATTTAAAAAGTTGATTTTAATTGTCTATTGTATAGGATGTGTTGGCGGGAATCCGGAAAGATATTTTAGGTGGAGTTTCAAATATTTAACTACGAAAATTGAAGACAGTACCTATATCGATGATGCCAGCATAATTAAATGTAAGTATCGATACAAAATAAACGTATATAAGAAAATTACAGTCTAAAACATTTAAATAGCTGAATATAATAGAATTGTTTTTGAATTTCAAATGCGGTTTTGGCGCGAAAGCGGGACCGCACACGTCGTTCGGAAATATGCGAGATCTGTGCTCCGGCACGTTTCAAACGCACGGATGTCTGTGAAAAATGTTGTGCCAATTAATTTTATTAGTTCACGTTTTTTTAAATAATAATCTCGTTATGAATGAGACAAATTGTATAGAAAATATTAAAAAACTGTTTAAGAAACCTCATAAAACCTCGAATGACACCCAGTGGAAGAAATTGAATTGTCCATTCTACGCTGGAACCTCATAGAAACCAATATAAAATATTGTAATAATGTTTTTAGATATTTTGACAAAGAAAATAGTATTATGGGCGTTTATCAGATGGAAATTATCTACCAGATTTTTAGTCAGATCATAAGCTATAATACAAAAAAAGTTTCATCAAAATCGGTCACAAAAATCTGTTACAAACATACAAACAAACCATCGGACAGACAAAAATTCAAAAAGAAGGTTGATTTGGAGTCCGGGATACCTAAAAACCATATTGTAATCTTTTTCTTGCAAATATCTTCAATTTACAGACATACTTCAATTACAGTTTTATAATAGTTTAGATTTCAACTAGCATAATTCATTTATAAAACGTCACACTGACAAACAAATTCGCGCGCTTTCTGCGCCCATAGATAACAGATTTAATCCTTAACTTTTTTTAAAACGCATTGATTTTAGGGTTGAAATCCAATCCTCATTTTTATAATTCCTCCATTTCTATTCGTGTCACACAGTGTTTTAGAAGCGGAAGTACGAAACTTTTTTTGTATAATCGGGCTATAATGCTACTTTATAACATCCGGTTTAGGTATTTTATAGTACAATGTTTTGGTTGAGTGGGGATGGGCTTAATGGGAGTATTATGTATATTCTACTTCAATAGGACTATATTAGGAAAATATTACTATTTTATCGATGTTCAAGCTAACTTCAAAATAAAATGTTTTCATTAAATAATACAACATTATTTTCAAATTACTTTACGATTACTTATCTAAAATGAAGTATATCCGAGATGAAGTTAGAGATGAGTGATACGTCGAGCAGCCAAGTGAACTGATGACATTGTGAAGATAGCTGGACAGATTTGGATGTGACTTGAAATGGGTAGATAGGGAGACGAGTTTCTGGCCGCATCTTCTCTACAACGGATCACCTTCCGAAGCGGTGGTAGAGTCAAAAAATGACGTCAGAAAGCTAATACTTATGTGACATTATTTTGAATTAAAAAATTTAAATTAAAAAATTAAAAAATTGACGCTGCTGTAGTGGGTATACAGGGAATGTTAGGAAAAGCATCATTATACTTTAAACCACATACTCTCCCATCAAACTGAACAACTTTTACTACGGGATAGACAGACAGAACAAAAAACTACTGTCTCACACATTTGAGTCATGTAGGCTTTGATTAAATTTTGCAGTTTAGTATGAACAGCAGATTTTTTTTTGTTTTGACTGATTTGCTCCCATAGTCAAATTTGTTTAATGATATTTTTCTTACACTCTGTATAGTTCAATTTGTTTTTTTTGTTTACGTCTCAAGACAGTCATTTTGAAACAGTTTATAGCAACGACAGAATTTTGTTTGAACAAAATACCATTTGATAGATATCGGTTCGGTTATAAAGGTTTGAAATAAGCGATTATGTTACAATTATGGGTAATGAATGCATGTTTTTTCCCGATAAGATATGTTAAATGGTTACAATCGACGTTTATTTAAATCGTTCATGTTTACAAAATATTTTGAAGTCGTTTTTAGATCATTGGTAATTTTTTTTTTCTTTCCATAATTTTTTTTTTACCGAACGAAATTGAAAAAAAAAACCGGTCAAGTGCGAGTCGGACTCGCACACGGAGGGTTCCGGACCACCATAGAATATTGCCAAAAAATTGTGTTTTCTCCGGGAAGTTTAGCACAAGCCCGACACACACTTGACAGGTTTTTATGATTTGTTGTTATAGTGTAGAGTTTGTACTATAATCGTACCAAGTTTGACGTCTGTATGTATACGGTTTTTACGATAGAGCGAGAAGAAGAAACATTGATAAAAAAATTAGTTTCTCTAAGCCCTTAATTTTTTAGTATTTGTTTTTTTAATTATTTGTCATACATAATCTGTGAAACTTTCTAGGCTACCAGTCTACCTATAACGGTAACGAAAATCGGACTACATACAAACATAGAGATTATTTTCTAGCTTGTTTCTGAAAAATTTCATTGACTTTAATTGGTTAGTACTGAAAATATCGATTGTGTGCAGCGCGCATTTACGCATTCAGAAAAATGTCGTGGGGAGAAGTTGATAAACGAAATTACTTAGTTCGAATGTCTTAGGCCGAGATTCAGAGACGATTTGTAAGTCATAGTTCGGACTCCCGTATGTCAAAATCCATACATTTTCGCCACGCTTAGCTCGAGCTAATACCAAAAAAATCTTCTCTGAATCACGACCTTAATTTTTCGCAACATGGCGGGGTGTTTTATTTTTGTGGTCAATTCTTTAATACTAACTAAAAACTCTTCCTTCCTTTTTAAATCCACTACAATGTAGACAAAATATACCTCCTTTATAATAATGAAACGGAACTCAAACATCAAAACGCCTACAAAATATCAAAGACACCGTTCCGGTACACGCAAAAGGCATCCAACTGTGTCCAGGAAAAAAAAATACGCGACTAGTATTCGGGGTACGAAAAAGGACCCATTTGGGGCGCGGTGTTTGCAAAGCGAAGCCCGAAGCGTTCGTATTTTGAAAATATTTTGACGTTAATAGCCGCTTTTGTGAGTGACCAGTGACATTCGAAGTGAAGTATTGTCGCTTTTTTTTTCTTTCGGCAAAGGTAAACGAAATGTCGTGTTGAGTTTGACTTTTGGTGGTCTAACTATCGATTTTTTGCAATCGATCGATTGAAAAAATCACAGTAATTTTTTTTTCATTCGCCTATTTAATAAAATCATATTAAAATTGATTGATATAGTCAATGTGAGTACATACTAACAGACTTACGTAACCACCAACGATATTAATAATTGTACCAGTACATAAGTAAAAATGACTTACACTGATTGCTCTCAAATCTTTGACTAATTATTATAAGGACTAGCCTTGAGGTAACATTTCCCCTCTGCCACGGTATAAGCACAATTGATCTTGTGCATTTACATTCAATTTACACCTTTTCACTAAACGAGACAGCCTATAATTGCGAAATAATAACTTCGAACTTAGAACGTTTGGGGTTCACACGAGACTACTTTTCATGATTTTTAACATTCTAAATTGGAATCTAAAGTTATGGGGAATAAAATCCAAAGTTGCGGATTTCATGTCACCTCGCCCCCCGCATAAAGTGGCAGAAATGTTTGTTAGTAGAATTACACGCGTAACCAGTCCACATATAAATAGTCAAAGTCTCAAATAAATAAAATAAGCATGTAAGTATACAAGGTGTTACAAAAATACAAATTAACATTTAAGGGGGTGGTTTAGACAATCAAACTGAACAACTTTCTCTATGGCACCAACATAGAAATCGCGAAAAAAAAACAGCTATTCCATACAAAACTGCAAACATACTCGAGCCAAATGACAGACAGCTTATATTTCTTTCGCGATTTCGATGTTGGCACCTTAGAGAAAGTTGTTCAGTTTGATAGTCTGATCATGTCCTTAAAAAAGTGTCTACAATAGCAGAAGAATAAGTTTTGAACTATGTACATAGTGACGTCCACTAATGTCCACCTATGAAGGCACACCCTGGTCACTTCATTCAAACAGGCTCGCACTGACAGACGCTACAGGCACATCCGCCGCGTAGCCCCTCCCCCGCTCGCACTGACAAGAAGAGGTCAAACAGAGTGAGAGAGGACTACACCATTACCTACTGTCGTCTTCCACGAGGGGGTGAGGTAAAAATTGTTGGGGGGCAGGGAGTGTCCCGTATTGTGTGTAGTATCATACTCTTTCTTATACTGTGCTTTTGTCCTGTTCACTTATTCTATTTTTTTATTGGCCTTTACCTTTACTGTGGACAAAATGGACAATTAAAATAAAGGGATTGTGCCATGATTTGCACAAACTTTACATGAGCAATGTCGTATTGTATCTAAAAACCACAAGAATCAGATTTGTGCACACAACTGTCGGCTACTTACAAATAATCGTATTTTCCTTTCAACCACGCCATCGCACCTGGCCTAAAATTGTTTATTTTGCAACACGTGTCCAAACAATTTATAACAATACCAAACAAAGTGTTACTCCTTACGTTATTCGGCCAGGAAATGGTTGACCACTTCGCAACAATGGCCTTGCGTTGTCTAAAAAAAAAAACTCCTTGTTTATGGTTTCACTTGACAGCTGTCACTTTTCCCGCGCGCGGGAAACTCCATTTTGTGCGCCATTTTATTCGGACTAAAGTTGAATTTTTAATATTTGTTTTTCTGTTTTTTTTTTCAAAGAAATTACGTTTTTTTGTTGTTGATAAAAATGGACAATCGTCAGCTGTCAACCACAAACTGGCCATTGCAATGCTAATGGTAGTTATAATACAATATTTCATTTTGTTCACAAAAGAATGAAATCTTGACCTCTAATTTACAAAAACCTCTTCCAACTTGCAGTCCTAAATAAACTGGTTGTAAACCATTTTATTAAAAACTGCTATTTACATTCAAGTTACTTTAAAGGTGGATCTAATTACAGTGGTTTTCCTTTTTAACGTCAACTTTAAACTGAGCTGTGATTTAGAAGACAATGTCAGACGACAGGGTTCAATGTAGAATGGTTTACATTGGTCAAGTTTGTTTGAAAAAATGGCGCGTGCTGTTTTTGAACAATCTCTTTTGTACAACAAAGGAGGTAAACAAAGGTTTTTGAGTGATTGTTTTGAAAGAAATACGATTTGACTACCGGGTTTGCTTGGACTTAAGGTACTTTGGTATGGACAGGTAAACAGGGCTGCCTGCCCTTACGCTCTATTTTTGACTTCGCAGATATCTCGAGACAGAAGCATTATAACGATAGTAAGTGAGTAAACGAGCTAGTTATTGAGGTGCCAGAATGGACGAAAGCATAGGGTTCCTACTTTGACTCTCCCCGATCTTAAGCTACCCAATCCGCCGCGTAGCCCCAGCAACGTCCTATGCCGAGGTCCGTGCCCCTCTGGATGCCCCTAGGTCGGTTGCTTAAGTTCATTCATATGGCTCGGTATACCCTTCGTGGGCCCTCCAATAGTCCGCAGTAAAAAGCAGTAACTGCTCCCTGAGCAACGCCGTATTAGACATTTAAACTAAAAACCTGCTTATGGGCTAAAATCGACTATAGCCTTTAATGTCAGTGTTTCAAGAACAAAAATTAGTTCCAATGATTTTCCGCAACATGGGGAATTTTTTTTTCTGGTCAGACTTTCTTTACGCAGATAACTTAGCAAAATCATAGACACCACGATGGAGCTATTATTATAAAATTATAATAGTTGAGTTATTAGAAAAGTAGGTATTAGAATTATAGTGTTTTTTTTTTTCGGGAGTTCGAACTATGACTTAAAAATCGTCTCTGAATCTCGGCTTTAGAACCGCTTTAGTAACGTCCAAGATTTGTTGGCCCGATAGCACAGTCTGTAGTGAACCTACCTGCTGTGCCGAATGTCGCGGGTTCGAATCTCGCAAGGGACAAATATTTGTATGATGAATATGAATATTTATACCCGAGTCATGGACGTTTGTATCTATATAATTATGTATTCTATATCGTTGTCTAATCATCATAATACAAGTCCAGGCTAGATTCTGGTACTTTAAATGTGGCTAGATAATTTGTGTGACAATGTCCAAGATATTTATTTATTATTTATTTAAGATATGTCGGATGGTACATCAGAATTGGCCAGAAAGCTGAATTGGAATCAGAAAATCACGTCGTCCTTATTTGGAATGAAGTATAGGCATTTTATGTAAGTTATTAATAGCAGAATATTATCTCTGATAACGACCAAACCGACCGACCCCCGCTTTCAAACCCCTAACAATAAAACAATTACGTCCGTGGTTGAGCATTAAATAAATAAATAAATGTCATAACCCACAAATCCCGTAACATCCCTTAAGCTGTTTAACGGTTGTTTACACCCTCTCGACTTGAGGGGAATGGGAGCATTGTTTTGGATCATAGAGTAAGGATTTATTTTTTATTTTGGGTCTTTTGTGGTAGCATGTTTTAAAATTATGAAAATAAAATCGCTTATGATTATAAGTTTGCGTAAATAAAAAATTGTAAATTGTTGCGCATCTGTTGGATGAAATCTCTACAGTCATAAGCTCACACTTCATATTATTATTTAGGTATTTCTTTGACTAATTATTATAAGCACTAGCCTTGCGGTAGCATTTCCCCTCTGCCACGGTATAAGCACAATTGATCTTGTGCATTTACATTCAATTTTACACCTTATCACTAAACGAGACAGCCTATAATTGCGAAATAATAACTTCGAACTTAGAACGTTTGGGGTTCACACGAGACTACTTTTCATGATTTATAACGTTCAAAATTAGTATCTAAAGTTATGGGGTATAAAATCCAAAGTTGCGGATTTCATGTTACCTCGCCCCCCGCAAAAAGTAGCAGAAATGTTTGTTAGTAGAATTACACGCGTAACCAGTCCACATATAAATAGTCAAAGAGGTATTTATATCAATGCATTCTACAGGGTCCTTCTTAATATGCTGACACTTTTTTAAGGGGATGAATTTCTTTAGATGAATGTACACACGGCGACACATCAAGCTATACAAAACCAACATAAGCTGGCCGAGTGACGGTATCCGTTGCTCGACCTTCCCGCGGCCAGCTTTTTTTAGTTTTGTGTAACTTGATGTGTCGCCGTGTGTACAAGGTTTACATTCGATTTTTCTCGCTTTTGTACGAGGATTAACTTTCTACTTCTGGGCAACCCTGTTTTTTACCAACTATCCCTTACTAGTGGCGACGGGCTCACTCCCCGTCACACTGGACAGAGTTTCGTCACTACTAGTGAAACGTGGATGTTCTCAGTTCTCAGAATACCTCTTGTCTGCCTCTTCAGGCAATTAGGTACCTTTGCATTCTATCATAAAAGTGAATGCAATAGCTATGGTGTTATAACAAAGTTTCTTAACACCCCTAAAGGGTCGTAGTCGTGAGTTTATGTATGTAATTTTCCTAATACCATCTCCCTCTTTTATTCAATCTGCGTTATTCCATTGTCAAACTAAATCGTTGAGTTTGTTTATCAATTTGTAACAAAAGATTGGAGAGGGATGAAAACACAAAATATGGTGCAATTTTACAGTTTCACGTCTCGCTGTTCAAAGCATTTTCGTGCTTACTGCATAGACATTTAGTACTAAATCGGGGGTCTTGAAACGAAGTACTAGAATCAAGTCCCATTTTTCAAGGCATTCTCGTACTTATGACATAGAAATAAGTGCTAAATCAAGGGTCTTGTTTGGTTGGACGTAATCTATCTCCCTACGATACGGGGTGTTAACAATAACAAGTAATTTTCGAATTTTCCCTTCACAGCCGCACCCTTAATAGATTTTCCTGTAAGGGGTTGGTTTAGGGGATGAGAGGTAGAGGGTTTAAATAAACCGGCCAAGTGCGAGTCGGGCTACTCGCGCACCTAGTGTTCCGAACCACACACAACATAATAAATCATTTTTTTTATTCCTTGACCTTTATTCGATTATTATTCGAGACTGACTCAAACTTGGCCGGTTTTTATAATTTGTCGTTATACTGTAGAGTTTGCTCTATAATCACACTAAGTTTGACGCTTGTATGTATTACCGTTTTTACGATAGAGCGAGAAGAAAAAACGTTGATAACAACTAGTTCTTGTGTGAGGAACCTTAAATTTTAACTTTTTTTCATGTTTATAATTTGTTAATAACGCATATTCTGTGAATATTTTGTAAGTGACAGCCTAGCAAATACTGAAACGGTGAACTCAGACCATCAAACTGAACAACTTTCACTATGGAGGAATACATTTGAGTCGGGTAGGTACAGCAGTTTTGTATGGGACAGCAGATTTTTTTTTGCGTTTCCTGGTCTAGCCTCCATATTGAAAGTTGTTCAGTTTGATGGTCTGAGTTCACCATTTCAGTAGATGCTAAGCTGTCACCTACACCCTGTATACAAATTTTTCTCTCTCCATAACGCTTTCACCCCTATTTTGAACTACACAGGGTGATCCTCATAAGGTGAACTCTCTTGTTGTGATTGTTAATATTAGCCGCTGAGGGGAGGGAGCGGGGAGGGGAGGGGAGGACGTGAGGGGCTTGTCAATTTGAAGAGACAGTGTGGGACTGCGAAATGGCATTTTGATGGTTACTCTTATTACAGCCATTCGCGATTTGTATGTTGTTTAATACCTAGTGAAAGTTGTTCAGTTTGATGGTCGGAAGTAGGTAGGTTAAGAGAAGTTTATCCCGAATGCGTAAATGCGCGTTGCATACAAACGAAGTCTGGTGATATTTTTAGTACTAACCAATTAAAGTCAATGAAATTTTGCAGAAACAATCTAGAAACAAATCTCTATGCTTGTATCTTGTCAGATTATCGTTAAAATATACAGTTTCAATGCTAGGATTAATTTAGGATTTGTATGGAAATCTTTGAGGCACTGTAACTTTAATACTATACATTTTAACGAAAATCTGACATGATACAAGCATAGAAATTACTTTCTAGTTTGTTTCTGAAAAATGTTACTGACTTTAATTGGTTATTATTGAAAATCTAACCAGACTTCGTTTGTATGGAGCGCGCCAACAGTAATAACATAGAGAAAGTTGTTCAGTTTGATGGTCTGATCATCCCCTTAAAAAAATGACAGCAAATTAAGAAGGACCCTACACTTAATGTATTGAACTTATGTGTTAATATGCTGACACTTTTTCAAGGGGATGATCGGACTATCAAACTGAACAACTTACTCTATGGGACCAACAACGTTATCGCGAAAAAAAAAACTGCTGTTCCATACATTTGGCTCAAGTAGGTTTGTGATTTCGATGTTGGTGCCATAGAAGTTGTTCAGTTTGACGGTCTATGTCAGTCTATGTGACCCTGTAAACAGGGGTATAATAAAATGCTGAGCTAAAATTTCAAGGGTGGTTCAGACAATCAAGCTGAATAACTTTTTCTATGGGACCAACATCGAAATTGCGAAAAAAATCAGGTATCAAACATTTGAGTCGAGTAGGTTATTGCACTTTAGTATGGAACAGCTGATTTCTTTTTGCGATTTCATGTTTGCTTATCTATAAGACCATCGTCGAAAAAAATCTGCTGTTCCATACAAAACTGCAATTTTATTCCAAATGTATGGGACAGGATTTTTTTTCGCGTTGCTTGTTCAATTTCATTTTATTTACACCCTGTATACGCGTATAACGCATTTAAAAAACCCGTATTCATATACTATTATACTCCATTCAAAATAGCAGCGAAATTTTAAGGCTATTTTGCATTACAGAAACAGAGATTTGAAACACTTCCTCTCACTTATTCTTACAACAGCTTTAGTAACGTCCAAGATATGTCGGATAGTATAATGTATCCAATAAATTAATAACTTTTTCTAATCAGAATTGGCCATAAAGCTAAATAGGAATCGAAAAATCTCGTCGTCCTTATTTGAAAAGATGTACGCGTTCCATTTTTAAATTTCCCTCCATTTTCCATTCCAAGAACAAAAGAGAAAATTCAAATGGAAAAGAGCAGCCATTTTGTTTCCCTTCCGATGTCCAACAACGAGAAAAAATATTATTTAATAATGACCATTATTTTAATAAGAATAAAGCTCAAATGAAAAAGGTTGTGACAAGTCTAATTTCCTTAACAATTACATGTCGACAATGACAATGTTAAATGCTGCTGACAACATTTTTGCAATCTCTTCATGACTTTTAAATCCATAGAAATAAGGTTTAAATATGTACACATTTTTATTTATGAAGTGCAAAAAGGATTTTGTTTTGTAAAATGTGCTTTAAAGACATTGTATTTTACTGGAAGTGGTACTAAAATTCTTTTATAAGGTTACAAGTTTCTCACGGTTTTAAGTAAGGCTATAAAACGATTGCACTATTTATTTCATGATTATTATTAAATAAGCGAGTATTATTGTATTATTGTACTGCTTTCAGGTAAATAAAATTCCCTTAAAACCTTGATAAAAATTTGTATAGGCAATGTGTGCTCTTTGCGCTTGTATAAAATTTTTAGTAAGTACAATTTTTTCTTTAATTATACACTTACTAGCTTTTGCTCGCGACTTAGTCCGCGTGGTTATCGGAAAAATGCAAAAGCCCGTTGCACCACATTACAGATCACCATGGAGTATTTTCATGTTTCAACGCTTTTAAGGCAGTCTGTACTCCAGGTATAAACAAATACCTATTTCTAGATTCCTGCATTCGAATTCGCAGCTACGAATTCGATAACGCGTCCAAAAAAATCCGCGAGTTTCCAACTAGTCAAATTAACAACTCTTTATCCAAACGTCAAAACGCGTGCTTTGTATGAAATATTGTACTAGAAATTTAATAGGGACGTCATTATTTTTCGTGGTCGTTTTGATACTTTTTATAGTTTATCCAGTTATTAAAAATAGTATCCAAGCAACAGCATTACTGAAAATTTGAGTTTAGCGTTATTTTCAAATGGTTTATTTACTGAGCAGTTAAAACTAAAATATATTTTATGTAGTCAACTCCATTGCAACTATTGCAGCCAGCACTGGCCTCTAAGCCCTATCGCAAAGCACGCACACAGACATAATTTGTATGACTCCTCACGCACCTAAGAAAATTGACTCCTTTTGTTTTATACTGTAGAAGCGAGAGGCTCAATCTAGACATATACTTTATCTAAGAATATAACATTGACAACCAAACTACGCTCAGTACCGTCAAAATCTCCCACCCAATGCCACTTCAATTCATTCCTCACCACGATATAGAACCTCCTTTCAGCCGTCACCGGTACTAAAAAGCACCCACCCACAAGAAAGCGACAAAGGTACGATCACAAATTACGCGCGCAATTTACATAGAAAAAGTGACAACGAACGAGGCAAAACATTTGTTAGCCCATTGTATTGTAAAGTATTATATCCATAAGGTTTTTCAACTTATTTATTATTTATAAATGTACGTATTTGGACCGTACTAACAAGATGTTTGCGCCGGACCGTGTCAAAGTTGCCCGCCAAAATGTTGAATGGGGCGGGCGGTATTGTAAAACACCTTTTTGTTACCATAGACAACTTTTGACTTTCTTTCTTTCGGCAAAGGTGTTTGACGTGTACGGCCATGCGGTAGGTAAATCGGTTTGTTGCGAAATTTGTTTTTGTAGTGGGTTTTATTTGTAATCTGATTTTTGTCATTGAATCTAATTGATGTTGGGGACTTTTAAATTGAGATTAAATTCGACGGAAAATTGTCTGTTATGGGTAGGGTTGTCAACGTTTTTCATAATAAATAAATGTAGAAATAGTAGCGATACCTACTTAGTATTTTTTGAGTTTTATGTCCACAAAGTTATAAAATAATACCTGTTACCTATACAGGGTCCTTCTTAATATCCTGACACTTTTTTAAGGAGATGATCAGACCGTCAAACTGAACAACTTTCTCTACGGCATCAACATCGAAATAACGAAAAAAAAATCTGCTCTTCCATACAAAACTGTTAACTTACTCGAGCCAAATGTATCGGACAGCAGATTTTTTTATCGATTTCGATGTTGGTCCAATAGAGAAAGTTGTTCAGTTTGATGGTCTAAACCACCCTCTTAAATGTTAAATTTTTATTTTTGTAACTCCTTGTTTTAATAAAATTAGTAGGTAGATACTAAGCGATTGCTACTGTCAACCCTAGTTGCAAGTCAAGTTAAAGTTTAAATTGGATATTGTGAATTTTAAAACGGGTATCGGCTTTTCTGAAGTGTCAAAACTTTTAACTTAACACTCGTGTAAATTCCGATTTAATCTGTTCTCATTCCGTGAAATGAAACGTAAAAAAAGAGAATTTCGGAATTTGCGGATAATCCGTTGAAGATAAAAGGTACATATTATTTACTTTCAGAGCGATATTGCATTTTAGAGCTTTGTCAGCTCCGCTATCGCCTAATATGTAGTGCGGGAGCTGGGAGTGAGATATCTCCGGAGAAGTGTTAGGTCTCCTTAAAATCGGTTTTTGGTCATTTTAAGAAAAGTACCTGTACCATACAAATTTTGTAACCATTGTAAATGTTTTGTTTAATTATTTATTTATTTTAATCAAGTGTAAGTTTTGATACTAAAATTGCTGTATCATAAAATTAAGATACTTATTATATTTTTGATTTCGTGTGAAATCACGAAAAATTCTCCGTCTATGTGTTACTGTAATCTCAGCCGTAAAAAAAATAAGATGAAAGTATAATCTCTATGTCGTTTTTTTTTTATTTTCAAAGTAAGATTTATTGCATCGATTTCCGAATACCTTCGAATTTTATTTTATCTTTATCAATAGATTCACGTTTATTTTCCAGTGGATTGGGTAGGCAGAGACTAGAACGTGTCATTTTTTTATGATATAAACACACTACTCTCTTTCTATTCTTTTGAAGAACAGGGCCTATACACAAAGTATCTTTCGATTAGCGTTAACGATAGTAGGAAACATAAAAATGTATGGACTTGACGAATGGTGCCGAAAGGAAACGTCAAAATGATTCGATCGCTAATGTTAAATCCATACATTCTGTCATTTTCTACTAGCGTCAACGTCAATAGAATGTAACTTCGTCTAGGGGGGTAGAAGAGAGTAGAAGTAGTGTGTTTATGAACGTATAGCTTCTACGTTCATCTTTTCATAGACATGCAAATCTGGCTCCCGTATTCTACACTAAAAGCTTTTCAGCAATAAAAGAAAAAAAAAACTTTGACAGGAGTGGGAAATGGCGCGAAAGTAGTTGCGAACACATGGTGCATTCAATATGGAGGATTGGTGGCTTGCCTTTATTGCTTTTGACAACGGCTTGTTACTACTGAAATCTTTTATGTTAGTGCCGTTAGAAATAGGTACCTATTTATCTGTTGGGTAAAGTGGTAGATAAGTATAAGCTAAGGTTACATTACATAGCCACCATTCAAACACAAAATTCTGTATTGGCTATGTGCACGACACTAGCGCCCGGTGTCGGACTGCCGCATTATTTTAAATAAAAAAAAGTTGAAAGTTTGTTATTTTTCTGATAAAATAATGTAAAAACAAACAAATTAGCCACAATATCGATGTTAAGCATTTTAAAATATCTATTTGGTAGAATCCACGATATTTAATTATATAGATATACGCCAATTTCCGTACAAACTTTTATCCCGATTTTCACACCTTTGGAGATAAAATTTCAAAAAACCCTTTTTAGTGAGCACCTATACTCCATTCAAAATAGCAACGAAATTTTAAGGCTATTTTGCATTACAGAAACAAAGATTTGAAGAACTTCCTCTCACTTATTCTTAAAATAACTTTAGTAACGTCCAAGATTTATGTCGGATAGTATATGTATCCAATAAATTAATTACATTTGGGAATCAGAATTGGCCAAAAAGCGAAATAGGAATCGGAAAATCTCGTCGTCCTTATTTGGAATATAGAATTGAAGTATAGATGCCAATAGAAACTTCCATGCCAAATTTATTTTTGTAGTCTTTACAGTTTTGGAGATTTCGTGTTGAGTTAGTGTGTGGATTTCCATAGATTCGAGCATATTTTACACAGCTTGACCAACAAGAGTTACACATTTCTGCCACCCCGGGCGCTGCGATCGATTTGACAGTTCACATCACCACTTCGCACATATTTTTGAAACTATAATTTGTGCGGACGAAGTCGCGGGTAAACTCTAGTACTTACATATTTTTGAAAAGATAACTTTCCTCAAGGCGCAAACATAAAATTTCGTCATAAAACCAGATTGCCTTTAGCTAGCGGTTCTTAACCTTACAATAATTACCCTCATGGGGGTAAATATGACAATTGGGTCGGGGTAATAACATAACACCTTAATTATACTTTTGTTTGGGGATTATTCGAAGTACCTACTCTACATTAAAAAACGGATGATAATATCCAGATGAAATACTTCAATTTAAATGCGCCTAAATTTCATTGTCCGTTGGATAAAAGTTGCGACGAGCTCAATATATTTTAGACAAAGTTAGGGCACCATTGCAAGTGAAAAATCAGATAATATTTTAAGGGTATTTTAGACCATAAAACTGAACAAACACTTTATAGGGTCCTTCTTATTATGCTGACACTTTTTAAGGGGATGATCAGACCGTCAAACTGAACAACTTTCTCTATGGCACAAACAACTGAATAGCGAAAAAAAACAGCTGTTCTATACAAAACTGCAAACCTACTCAAGCCAAATGCATGGGACAGCAGATTTTGTTTCGCGTTTTCGATGTGGGTCCTATAGAGAAAGTTGTTCAGTTTGTCCCCCTTAAAAAAGTGTCAGCATATTAAGAAGGACCCTGTAGAGACACAAGTCAAAAAAAAATTGAAAACTCATCAGCTGTCCCATACAATTTACAGTTACACCCTGATTATCTAAATAGGTACTTGTTCCCATAAAGGTACAGTACATACGATCACAGTTCGCGTGGGTAAAAAAATTTCAAAGTTTGAGAACCACTGCAATAAACATTTGAAACGTAAAAAGGTAAGTTTACGACACTCTTTCCCGTAATGACCCTTGATTGGATGATATCAAGGGATTATAAAGAACTTCTTGAATTAAGGAATTTCTGAACGAATTTGGTCCCCGTCGCCTCTTAAATGATTTAAAAAAAGTAATGAAGGCGGAAAATTGAGATCATTATTGAGAATTGAGACTCATTGAGACCGTACTGTTGACAATTTATTAAAAAAAATTCGGAGCGTGCTCCATACAAACAAAGTCTGGTGATATTTTCAATACTAACTATTTAAAGTCAATGAATTTTTCTGATCCAATCTTGAAACTAATCTCCATGCTTTTATGAAGTCAGATTTTCGTTTTTTAGTTTAAAAGATATAGTGCCTCAAAGATTTCCATACAAATCCTTAATTAATCCTAGCATTAAAACTGTAATTTAAACAAAAATCTGTGTTCATACAAGCATAGAGATTAGTTTCTAGATTGTTTCTGAAAAATGGCATTGACTTTAATTGGTTAGTATTGAAAATATCACCAGACTTCGTTTGTATGCAGCGCGCATTTACGCATTTGGAATAAACTTCTCTACCGTTATGAGATTTCTCAAGTACTTACCTACATAAGACGATAAACAAATAAATAACTGTCAGGCAAATACCTAAGAAAGTTAGTTAAATCTTCAAAAAATACCATTAAGTTATCACCTACCAAAAAAACGAAAAACTCATCAACCAGAAACTCATAACAAAAATTCAATTTCCCCTATCAATACAACATCATCATCAGCGTCCACAAATCATCGCTAACCAAAAAAAAATGGGTACATTAAAACACCCTTGTTCATCCCTTATTCAGCCCTACCACAAAATGTGTTTATAAAAACACCCAATAACATGCGTTAATGCTGGCCGAAAATCAGCAGCTGTTGTTTCGATGAAAAAACTATCGCGGGCTCCTATTGGTCGATCTGAAAATGGCGGGAACATTAACTGCATCTGTCAGTTTCATATTGTCTATGGTTGGCGTTATATTTTTTGTTTTATTTTCCCTCCATATGTCGTATTAAGTATTTATAGAGAAGTAGTAAAATGTTATGTGGAAATCAAGATTTTATTTGGTTATCTACACTAATCTACACTAATATTATAAAGAGGAAAGATTTGTACCTATTTTTGTATGTTTGTATGTTTGTAATGAATAGGCTCAAAAAGTACTGGGCCGATTTAAAAAATTCTTTCACCAATAGAATGCTACATTCTTCCAATTTGACATAGGCTACATTTCATTTTGAAAAAAATTAGGGATCCTTGGTAAAATTTGAACAATGTAACCGAAGGTGTAGAAAAATGAGTCTTAAAATTTATTTGTCTACCCCGTGCGAAGCCGGGACGGGCTGCTAGTTAACAATAAAAATCGTTTAGGTTTATGACAATCGTACCAATGAGTTTTTAGGAATTTATGTACGATTTGTAACACCACTGGCTTTTCGGTGAAGGAAAACATCGTGTGGAAACCTGCATGCTTCAATTTCGAGGCATGTATTGTACCCACTGTCAATTATAAGTGGCGACGGGCTCTCCCCCCGTCACACTGGACAGAGTTTCGGTACTACTGGTGAAACATGAATGTTCTGAGGTTTCAGAATATCTCTGACTTCCCCCTCGGGGAATATAGTCGTGAGCATATGCGCTATGAGGTTTATAACATACTTAAATAAATATCTTGTACAGCCATATAAAATATAGGAATCTAGTCCAGTCCAGACTTGTGTTTAACTAGGGTTACCATATGTCAGGATTTGTCCTGAGATTTCAGGATTTTGTGGCTCCTGACAGGATTGCGACCGGGTTTTGGCAATATCAGGGTTTTTCGATTTTCCTGCTTTTTTATTAGAATTCCACGATCAACATAGAGAAAGACATCGTCTTCTTTGGATAGTATCACAAATTAACGTAATATCAACTTATTGTATAAAACATTTTCTAATTTACCCTCTTTGGTTTTTAGAATAACTTTTACCAAGTAAATTGAACACAAAACCATTAAGTACTTAATTTTGATTTTTCCACAGTATTGTTGACGTTTGAGCGTCGGTAGCGCGTTGCGGAGAACTAAGGAAACCCAATCTTGAGGTCCAGGTTCGAATCGAACGGATGACATGCCATGTACCAATCTGCTGTTCTATTTCTTGCATTGCATAGGTACTCGACTCAAATGTATGCAACAGCGGATTTTTTTTGCGTTGATCGGTTTGCTCCTTTAGTAAAAGTTGTTCAGTTTGATAGGTAGACTTAGTTTAAAAGGATGCTAATGTTATCGATTTCACCCTGTATAAATTCAAGACAATAATTCTATTATGAGATCCGCACGGCCGACATGCCATGTACCAATGCGTTTTTCTAACATATTTACGTAATACCGAATGCTCTCAAACGGTGAAGGAAAACATCGTGAGGAAACCTGCATAAATTCTGATGCGTATGTGAAGTCCACCAATCCGCATTGTGCACGCGTGGTGGACTAACGTACATACACCTTAGAGGGTAGGCCTGTACAGTGGGACGTATACAATAAAAAAATCTGATGTTCCATACTAACCTACAAATCTACTCGAGCTAAATTATAGGACGGCTGATTTTTTCGCGATTTCGATGTTTGTCCCATAGTGAAAGTTGTTCAGTTTGATGGTCTAAAAGTTTTAAATGTTTATTTTTACTTTTGTAACACCTTGTATTGTATAATCCAAAGATGAATTATGGGGGTAGATAAATAGTCTAAAGCAAGACATAAAAAAGCTACTTGACATCCATTCACTCTTATGACAATCATCCATTAGAATAAGCGAGATCTCAATAATAAATATATGCCATCTTGAAACATTTTGTCACCAGGCCTCCAGCAGGAGGACTACGCTATTTCCTTACAAGTCTAGGAAAAATAAAGTTTGAGATTGCATTAAAGACACTTTAGTAAATTGTGTTTGAAATATTATTATTGTTAGTTTATAACATTTTTGTCGAGATTTCGTGGTTATATTGGCTCAGGAACAGGAAGTTTTTTTGTAATTACTTCCACACGAAAAGCCGAAGGAAGCAAAGCCCATACTGCCTGTAATAGGCTACATTTTTAGACAAAGAAGTCAGATAAACCAGCTTACGATTAAAACCAAGCAACGAAACTATACGAATCCACACAGCACCTGCGTATAAACCCTCTAAAGTATACAACTATACAATTTAACCATGCTTCGTGCTCTATCGCGAACAGAGCGGGGCGTACGACAAACATCAATTTATATGTTAAATAGCTCCCCATTTTACGATGTGAAGCTAGAGGGCACTAGTGCGCTGTGACGTTGTGAGGTTATGTTATAATCAAAGCTTTGAATGAGAATTTTTCATTTTCTCTTTAAATTTTTATTTATATAATCTTTTTAGGGATTAGGGTGAAAACTGGACCCTATTACTAAGCCTACGTCGTCCGTACGTCCATCCTACCTAATTAGGGCTGTAACTTTTGAACCGAAATTAGCTAGACAGTTGAAATTTTCAAAAAATGTGCGTTTTACAAGAATTTGATACGAGAATTCTTATCGCTCTATCGTAAAAACGGTAATACATACAAGCGTCAAACTTAATGTGATTATAGAGCAAACTCTACAGTATAACAACAAATAATAAAAACCGGCCAAGTGTGAGTCGGTCTCGTGTCAAAGGTCCAGGACAAAAAACATTTTTTCTATTATTATGTTGTGTAGTGGTGTCTTACGGAACCCGCAGTGCGCGAGTAGCCCGACTCGCACTTGACCGGTTTTATTTTTGACAATTTCTCAGGTAATTCAATCTTTAAATTAGCAATTTTCTTTGTAACGTTTCTCTTTTTTTTTTTTTTTTTAATTTATTTTCGTTTTCTCTAGTAACTCAGACGTCGGTCAAACGTCGTAAGGATGCTAATATCCAGTCCCTTCTCTATTCCATATTCTTTCTTCCTTTGATTCCTCATTACCTCAAGAAACGTTTTTTTTTGTGGAAAAGTAGTGTAAAATGTATGAAATAGCTGAACTATTTTAAGGGGATGACCAGACCATCAAACTGAACAATTTTTTCGATCTTCTTCTTATCGTGCGGGCAGCAAGCCTTGCTTTCAGTGTTTCTATGGTGATTTCTTCTATGGGACCAATGGCGAAATCGTGGAAAAAAATCGTCAACACATAGTGAATGTAATGACGATTTTTTTTCACGATTTTGCCATTGTACTTTAGTAAGTACTACAACACCTATACTCCATTTCAAATAGCAACGAAATTTTAAGGCTATTTTGCATTACAGAAACAGAGATTTGAAACACTTCCTCTCACTTATTCTTATAACAGCTTTATTAACGTCCAAGATATGTCGGATAAATACTCTTTATTTGCACACCAAAATACACAAAAAGCAACAACAATATACACGAACAAGAAGGGAATTATTATCCGCCTTTTATAAGGCGGATAATAATTATATCTTTCTAATAAATTAATTATATTTGCAAATCAGAATTGGCCGTAAAGCTACACAACGTGTATTCATTAAATAACCGCAAATATTATATAAATTATGTAGATAGTTAAAATTTTAAGTTATTCGCATTTTAAGTTTTGAGGCACATTTTTGCCTATTGTTATCATTTCAAGAATGAATGAAAGCGCGCGTGCTCGTGGATACATTTTAAGAATCTTGTTTTAGTAGTAAGTTGAGATCAAGTTAAGTAAATTTAAAATTTTAAAAACAAATTAGTTAATATTTTGAAAGAAAAAAACCGATGTTGAAACCATGATAATTTGATTCTGCTCTCGATTCTAAACAAACTACTTTCTAGTTTTGCGTTAATTCATTAACACGTTGTATAGGAATCGGAATATCTTTTCGTCCTTATTTGAAATGAAGTATAGGTTTGCAGTTTTGTAAGAAACAGCATAATTTTTTCCCGATTTCGACATTTGTCCCATAGAGAAAGTTCAGTTTGATGATCTGATTATAACCTTAAAGTAGTTTCAACTAATTTTAGGCCTTATCTAAAGGTATTTTAAGGGGATAATGAGACTAATGAAACTCAACAACTTTCTCTTTGGGACCAAACATTCAAAATAGCGAAAAAAATCTAAAACTTAATATTATTATTCAATTATTAAAACATTTATTTATTTACAAAAATATACCAACAACAATACAACATAATAATCAAAACAATAATTAATGTTTTAACAAACAAATAAGCCGTGGTGGTCCAGTGGCGAGTAACATTGCCTGCCGTGCAGGAGGCGATGGTTCGATCCCCGTCCAGGCCGACTCGTACCAATGAGTTTTTCGGAATTTATGTACGATTTGTAACACCACTGGCTTTTCGGTGAAGGAAAACATCGTGAGGAAACCTGTATGCTTCAATTTCGAGGCATGTATTGTACCCACTGTCCATTATGTGGCGACGGGCTCACCCCCCGTCACACTGGACCAGAGTTTCGGTACTACTCGTGAAACGTGGATGTTCTGAGGTTTCAGAATATCTCTGACTACCCCCTCGGGGAATATAGTCGTGAGCATATACATACAAACAAATAAATTAAATTAATTTTAATCACTAAACAGTCATATGGCCAGAGGATAGGAGCCCATTGGTGCATGGCATGTCCCCCGTGCGGATTCGAACCCGGACCGCATGATTAAGGGTCTCCACAAATCGCGCCGGCACTCTCCTACCTACCCTATATTCTGAAATTAAATAACAGTTTATTTCTATAGTCTATAAACTTCGCTTTTGAATGTTAATTTACAAAATTTTCAGCAAGTCTAAAACGATTTGGTGTTATGCGTTTTATACGGGGTGTTTAAATATCGTACAAAGGATTGAAGAACTTTCTCTCAAGTCAAAGTGCACATTGTTTATTCAAAATAATATCACATCCTGACGTCATTTGAATCTACCACCGCGTCGGAAGGTGTTCCGTTGTAGAGAAGATGCAGCCAGAAACTCTACAACACACTTCTTTTAAACAAAAAAAAATATATACAAAGTACAATTACATAAATCCAATATTGAATTACATAGTGTAACATTGTCAAGACCAGACATTTTGGTCATTCAAATAATCATCGAGTTTATAGTAACATTTTTTACAGAGGGCTTGTTTAACATAGGACTTAAACTGTATGTCTGTCAAGTTTAGAATATTATCTGGTATCTTATTATAATAGCGTATACTCTAGAGTTACTCTATGGTACCAACATCGAAATTCTGCTGTTCCAAACAAAACTGCAAAGCCTATTCGAGGCCAAAGTGAATGGGACAGCTGATTTTTTTTCGCGATTTCGATGTTGGTTCCGTAGAAAAAGTTGTTCAGTTTGACGGTCTGATCATCCCCTCAAAAAAGTGTCAGCAAATTAAGAAGGACCCTGTATTAGGTATATTGTTTTTACCGTCAAAGTGATGTATTTTTTTTAATTTTAAGGCTATCTACAGTATTTTCGTTTAATTATACAGGTCGTAAACTTAAATACGTTACATACTCTAGGGGTGCTTCAGACCATCAAACTCAACAACTTTTACTATAGAACTAACTTTCAAATCGCGAAAAAAAATCTGCTGTTTTTTACCTTTTGGTCGACTGGCTATAGACATTTTCTATGGAACAGCTGTTTTTTTCTAGATTTCCAAGTTCTTCACACATTTTACTCCACAAAAACATCACACTCCTTTCGCCAGAATCGAGTAAAAATTTATTTATCTTTCTTAACATCCTGTATCAGTCTCAAATAATGAAATTTTAAGTCGCGTGCTAGAGCTCCGTTTGTCCAATGAACAATAACTCATAATAAAACAGATCTTTATTTCAAGCCCATAAGGTTTAGAATCCTTTAATTTTTACATATTTCTGACCACTTTAAACTCCCTTAGCTTAGCACTAACAGTTATAGTAATAAGGTAGAAATTTGCTTGATTAATAGGACATTGTAGAATGAAATGAAGAATGAATTAAATTAATTTTAATGTACCCTGATTACATATTGGTAATGTTTTGGATGTTAAAGTTTTATTACTGTCCACGCCCTTTTTATGGAGGGGTGATGATAAAGTTCAGAATAGAGAACAAAACAGAAGAAACAATACTTTAAAAGTTTAAATTGATCTGAATCGAGATGTGTTAGTATGGGACCTCCGAAACTATGAGGCCGAGATTCAGAGACGATTTTTAGTCATAGCTCGAACTGCCGTATGTCAAAATCCATACATTTTCGCCCTACTTATACTTCATTCCAAATAAGGACGAAGAGATTTTCCGATTCCTATTTAGCTTTCTGGCCAATTCTGATTACCAAATGTAATTAATTTACTGGATACATATACTATCCGACATATCTTGGACGCTACTAAAGCTGTTCTAAGAATAAGTGAGAGGAAGTGTTTCAAATCTCTGTTTCTGTAATGCAAAATAGCTTTAAAATGTCGCTGCTATTTTGAATGGAGTATAGTTCCAACTAAGACTAAAAAAATCGTCTCCGAATCTCGGCCTTAGAGATAGAAAATTGTTCTTTACAGGGTCCTCCTATGCTGACACTTTTTAAGGGGATGATCAGACCGTCAAACTGAACAACTTTCTCTATGGCACCGACATCGAAATCGCGGGTTAACTCTAGTATTGTAATAAAAATAACCTAAGTAGGTATTTTTTTCCAAAATAATAAAGGTTCGGAATACAGTACAGGGAGAAAATACATGGAATATCCTAGTAGTACCGAAACTCTGTCCAGTGTGACGGTTAGTGAGCCCGTCGCCACTTATAATGGACAGTGGGTACAATACTGGCCTCAAAATTGAAGCATGCAGGTTTCCTCACGATGTTTTCCTTCACCGAAAAGCCAGTGGTGTTCGAAAAACCTTTACCGAAAAGAAAGTAGATCACCAGTGGCGGATTTACCAGCAGGCTGAGTAGGCTCGAGCCTAGGGCGGCAGATTTTGGGGGCGGCAAATTTGGGGACCAAATTTTTTGTATTTTTTTAAACCTCATAGAAATCAAAAAGATTTTTCCATGACGGTTTTCTGATGTCTTACAGATAGAAGTCTGCAACAAATTATGACGATGACTTTTCTCTCTCACTTGTCGTCGCACATTCCGCGAGTAGCAAACTTCCATATTCTAGAGTAAAGCAGCTAGTTCGCCGCCCCTCAACCAGTACATCATTGAGCTTCGATTAGCTCAAAAATATACCGTAAAATTATTTTACTTGCAATTTCAACGAAATTGTTGCATTGTAAAAATAATGTATTAAGTTTATGACAATTGTAGATGCAAGGGCGGCAAAAACTATTCAGCCTATACCTTGAAAATTTGTGAATCCGCCACTGTAGATCACGAAGGGCTTTGAAACTCAAAATAGTGCTCTTGAAGTGCAAATAAGGTTGGATTTCTCGCAGGAGTTGTGTATCAGAGATCAAAGGGAAAAGGAATGCAAATATAAACAGTATTGGGGTTAAAGAAATTGTTCTATTTGAAATATAATGCACGAACTTAGACTATTTATATGAGGACAAGTTACGCATGTTTCTACTAACAAACTTTTCTGCCACTTTTACGGGGGGCGAGATATAGCTAATAGTACCACTATAATCTAGAGATTATGAGAAACAAATCGACATGAGCTCCATAACTATACAACAACATTTTTTGGTGGCCTATTTCTCTTAGCTGTAGAAATTGACTCCTTTGATCAACTTTTTCTGTAGTAATAAAATCGAAATCGCGATTAAAAATCAGCTAGTTCATACAAAACTGCAATATTTGACCTTTTACCTTGACCTGGATTTATGGTCCAGCCCTTTTTTTTTCATCTACGGTAGGGTTGTAACAAAGTTGGTGATCGCACCGAAAGGTTTAAAATTCGTGAGCTTATACAACGTGTTAATGAATAAGTGCAAAACCTCATACAACCCAACTGATTTATAACAAAATAATTAGATTGAAACAATAATTTCATTATTTAGATAGTTAAAATTTAAAGTTATTCGCATTTTAAGTTTTGAGGCAAAAATGATTTGTTATCATTTTAGCAATGAATGAAAACGATAGCATGCTCATGGATACATTTTAAGAATCTGGTTTTGGTAGTAAGCAGGGTGAGAGTGCCGGAGCGGTGGGTTGAGATCGAGTTCAGTAAATTTTAAATTTTACAAACACTTTTTTTAATATTTTGAAAAAAAAAATCCTATGTTGAAAACATGATAATTCGATTCTGCTCTCGATTCTAAACAAACTACTTTCTAGTTTTGCTTTAATTCATTAACACGTTGTATAGGGTCCTTCTTAATATGCTGAAATTTTTTTAAGGGGATGATCAGACCATCAAACTGAACAATTTTCACTACAGGACCAACATCGAAATCGCGAAAAAAAAAATAGGCTCGAGTAGGTTTGCAGTTTTTGATGTTGGTGCCATAGAGAAAGATGTTCAGTTTGACGGTCTGATCATCCCCTTAAAAAGTGTCAGCATATAAAGAAGAATCCTATATGTACCTACCCAATTGTAGATTATAAACCCATTAGATACACAACCCAACCAACAATGAACCATAAAAAATTAATACCCCTATCGAAACGCCATAGCACCTAATTCTATGAAATCATCCATCAAGACGACACAATTGGGGCACCGTTTGATTGGACCCATAACTGACACAAATTACCCACATCTCTGATCCCCTTTTTCCCCTGGGTAACACTTTAAATGGGGAGATTGTGGGTAAATAGTATTTATGTATTACAATATTGTAATAGATTGAAGCGATCGAGTTTGCTTGGCGCCATTGCTCTTGCTGTGTTTCGTGTTATTTGAAATTCGTAAAAAATTGGTTGTAGTGATATTTGTGACATAATTTCGTGCGGATTGTGTACCAAACAGTTGCGTAAAGCGACCGACGTAACAGGAATCTCAAATAAATACGATAACAGAAAATAAGTTTTGGTTCAAGTTATCTCGTACATGGTCATTTTGGCGGCAACGCGCGAGCTTACGAAATCAACCATAGATTCATCGTCATCTATCATCCCCTCATCAAAAAATAAAGAAAAAAAATAACGAATGGCTCAAAAGGACTAGTATCCAGAGCCGTTAAAGTCATTTTAACAAAAAAACGGAGATTATAGGTATATAGCATTTATGTATCATATGGAGGCTTGCCGCCATTAATCTGTTCAGTCGGTGTTGTATTTGATATTCGTGAAAAATTGGTTTTAGTGATTTTTGTGACATAATTTCGTGCGGATTGTGAACCAAAAAGTTGCGTAAATCGACCAACATAACAGGAATCTCAAATATATACGAAAACGAACAAAAGTTTTGGTGCAAGTTTACTCGTTCATGTTGATTTTGGCGGCAACGCGCGAGCTTACAAAATCGACCACAATTTCATCCTCATCTTTCATCTATCATCATCAGGAGAGTTTTGCACGGGAATCGTGAAGAAAAGGACGGGCTTTGTTTCTTAATTTTCTAAATTCGTTTTTCGTGGCTATTATTTTGTTAATGTGGTGGATTTGTTTAATAATGTGCCATTAATGGAGAACAATATAGTAAAAGTGAGAAATAAAGAAGGCGCTCCCGTTTGATTCGGATTGATCCTTGCGTAAAACTCCCCTCAACATTGGAATGTGTGTACCACCTTCGCATTTCAAGACTTAGGTATTAAGTACAAAGAAAAATATCACTAAAGACCAGGCTGTAAGGGCTAGTTCCCATTGCCTTTCCGAAAGGATAAACTATTTAAAAAAAAAAATTATGTATCATATTGTAATAGATTGAAGCGATCGTTGTCGTATTCGTAGCTCCACGCTTCGGCATTGGAAACGATCACCGAAGTTAAATCGGTATTGGAAATACGTTCGCAAAAATTTGTCTCTCTTTCCCAAAAACAGTGACGTTCATAATTACAATACAAGAAATAAAAATAAATTAGTATTCCCACATTTTCGACTTAGTAAGGCTTTGACTATGTATATGTGGACTGGTTACGCGTTTAATTCTACTAACAAACATTTCTGTCGAAATCCGCAACTTTGGATTTTATTCCCCATAACTTTAGATTCTAATTTTGAATGTTAAAAATCATGAAAAGTAGTCTCGTGTGAACCCCAAACGTTCTAAGTTCGAAGTTATTATTTCGCAATTATAGGCTGTCTCGTTTAGTGATAAGGTGTAAAATTGAATGTAAATCAAATGTGCTTATACCGTGGCAGAGGGGAAATGCTACAGCAAGGCTAGTCCTTATAATAATTAGTCAAAGACTAAATACAATCAACTGATCGAACTTTTGTATGAAAAGTCGTTATAGTTTTTTGCGTATTTCCTATTGGTTTCTTAAGGAAAGTTGTTCAGTATCATGGGTACAATCACCCCTTAAAGTAACTGTTTACCCTAACAAACACTCTGTAGTAATAGTGCAAAAGTTCGGCGACCGCGAGCGGCTATGAGCCGTGTTTGTGGCTTAATTATTTGTGGCATTGCACCTCGAGCTCAGTGTTTCGGAAGGCAATATAAGCTAGTCACCTAAAACATAACATAAACTACTAACAACACAGTCACCAAAATCGAAACCTATCGAATTACTAAACACTACTGCTATTAAAAGACAATTTTTCTTAATCCTGCCGACCATTATCAGGACATCAAGAAAATTTCCCACCAAAAAGTATCAGATTCCCCTTAAGGCAACCTCTTTGGTGTAAAAAAAAAGAAATTAAAAAATAAGCCATACCGCCTATACCCTTACCTACTTTATTACTACCCGATAACAAACTAATCTTCAAGCTTTAAGAAGAATATTTAAAAAACTATAAAAAGGCACCTAACCGAAGTCGGAGTACATCAGAAGCGAAGCCGAAACTAATAAAACCAACTAATTTATGCTCTTGACCAAAAACTGGCTCGAAGCTCCCAGTAATAATACCACAACAACATTATTCAGCTTATAATATTTTTTTCTGGCAACCCCACATAAGAGGCGTGCGTGGTTCTATGTAGGATAGTCTACGCCGCAGGTTTGAAATTAAAAAAAAAAGAAAAAAAAGAAGCCGATGATGAGGTAACGAACGAGGCGCGGTTGGCGCGTTCCTTTTTTAAAAGCCCGCCGATTCGACGTGTGTGGTCTGAGTTGGATACGGTTTTTTGATTTTGAAACCTGTATTAATGTGTAATAGATATCAGATTTGTTCGTGCGACTTTCTGCTAGGTCTGGCCGTGACTTTGGCAGGTTTTGTTTTGTATCGCATTGTTGGTAGCTCTGCCTAGGATGTGCTAACTAAATTGGCTATTTGCCAGTTTTCGGACAGATATTTCCAATTATACGTAAGTTTATTTTATACCTTTTTAAATTATATTTTTTTTAAAAAAGGGTTATTTATTCGAATAAAACAATATTTTTCATTCAGTAATTTGAGATTCGCGCGAAAACAGCCGATCACGTGACACTTCTGGCTATGACGTCATATTTCAATAAACAAAGTAAAGCTAATTAACCGCTTCAACTCACATGACGTTTTATTGTTTGAAATGTAATGTCACACGATGCTCAATCATGGCCGCCCGTGTTTCAGTTTTTCGAGGGGTTCACACGAGACTACTTTTCATGATTTTTAACATTCAAAATTAGAATCTAAAATTATGGGGAATAAAATCCAAAGTTGCGGATTTCATGTTACCTCGCCCCCCGCAAAAAGTGACAGAAATGTTTGTTAGTAGAATTTAACGCGTAACCAGTCCACATATGAATAGTCAAAGATTACAAGTGGCGACGGGCTCACCCCCGTCACACTGGACAGAGTTTCGGTACTACTGGTGAAACGTGGATGTTCTGAGGTTTCAGAATATCTCTGACTACCCCCTCGGGGAATATAGTCGTGAGCATATGCTTATGCTGAATATCGGGACCTCCAATCAATCAAAATCAATAAAACGCGGTAAGAACCCGTTAAAGTGATTAACTTTAGCTTAAATAGATACTGTAGAAAACTTGCAGCGGGATCTTAAAAGGTTGCGGTTGTTTAATTGGCAAAATTTAATTTCCTGAAAATCTTTTATAATGTACAGATTTTTCTATCCATTATTTCTTGAGTTAATAATCTGAAAAAATAATTTCACGACGGTATGGGATTCCATTTATTTGCCTGCATCTAAATCTAATCATCGTTTGACATTTCTTTGCAAATCGAATATATGGAAATATGGTCTAGGAAAAATAAGGTTTGAGATTGCATTAAAGACACTTTAGTAAATTGTGTTTGAAATAATATTACTGTTAGTTTATAACATTTTTGTCGAGATTTCGTGGTTTTTTTGGCTCAGGAACCTGAGAAATACCTTAAAATCGATATAAATGTGCAAAGGGCAAGCTTATTTCCAATGATATTTCTTCCAGCATACTAGCAAAAGAGACTGTTAATTATCACAAGGCAAATTTAATGTGTACAAACAAACAGTAAATAATGTAGTTTTGAGGTTATAATTTTTGAAGACTTACAAAATATTAAATATCTACTAAAATTTACGATATTAACCGCTGATTATTACTGTTATAAGTAAAACGTATTGAATGATGCCATACTGCACAAAATCACCAGTTTTCCATTTTTGGTTCATACCTAAATTTAATGTTTTGTAAATGTCTTAATTATTCAATAATACACAATAAACAACCGGGGATTATTGAGAATTTATGATTTGCAGGTATTTATCGACTATATTCCAAATTATTACCAAAAGTGCAATTATTGCAACCTTCTCCATACAAAAATCCGTAGATTTCCCCGACTAATAATAATAAAAAAACATGACCTGTAAAATGAAATTTAAAAAAAATATTCCTTATTTTAAAATATCTTTTTAATTTATTGAAAAAAAATAGTGATTAAAAAAAAATTATGTTGTCCATTGTGACAGATTTTTTTTTTAATTTTCTCACTCCATCTACTGATAAATGTTTTAACTAACCTTATAACCTCCTTGATATCACGGCTTAATAAAAATCCATCCCTTTGCCTATCAATCATAAAAGAACGTAATTAAATGTTTTTATTATCTGTAATGGCTCGTTTATTTCTTTAAAACCGCCAATTTTCATTTATAATGGCGGCAGAAGGTGATTTTTATGACATACTTTGAATAACAAGTAAATTGCGTGTAGGGTTGTCAAGAAATAATTTCTTGTAAGAATTCGTCATGATTTTTAACGAAAGTCCGCAATCATTTAAGTTTTGAAAATAGCAATTTATTGTGTATTAGGATAGATAGATTTTTTGTAACTAATAATCATACATTTTATGTTCTTTTATACGCACTTTTTAACTGAATTATAAAAGGGAGGACCTGTCTATTTGACCCATGTGTATTATATGTATGATATCACCCATATCAGTTGTTCCATACCTGTCCTATTGGACAATAATATTTTTTTTCGCGATTTGTCGCGTTTTTTTTTAAATTTTTCATAAGATTTACTGCATGATAACATACTCGTAGTAAACACATTCTTACATAACTTACGAATCTCTATCTATCAACGATAGTCCCATAGAGAAAGTTATTCAGTTCGATAATCTGATCATTCCCTTGAAAAACCGTCAGCATGTCCAAAACAAAAACATTTTTTTAGAATTTTCGTCTTTTTGTTTGGGCATTAGGTACCTACACGAAAACTACTAAACCGATCTTGATGAAATTTTCACAATTCGAAACGCTATCCTTCAATTAATAATTTTTCGTACTCTTTACCTGACTGCGAAAAAAGAAGACGAAGTCGCGAGGTGTTGTATTGTACTTTTGACTTTTTGACTTTTTTGATTCAAAATAGCAACGAAATTTTAAGGCTATTTTTTATTACAGTAACAGAGATTTGAAATACTTCCTCTCACTTATTCTTAGAACAGCTTTAGTAACGTCCAAGATATGTCGGATCTTATATGTATCCAATAAATTAAATACATTTGGTAATCTGAAAATCTCGTCGTCCTTATTTGGAATGAAGTATAGGTTAAAGTTAATCATTTTAACGGGTTCTTACCACGTTTTTATTGTTTTTGAAGTTACCGATATTTGTAGAAGTATAGGTACCTACGCGAAAACTATTGAACCGATTTTTATGCAATTTTCACTATTCGAAAGCCTATCCTTTAATTTATAATTTTTGTACTCTTTATCCGACTGCAAAAAAAAGAAAACGAAGTCGCGAGGTGTTGTATTGTACTTAAGATACACAAAACCAACATAAGCTGGTCGCGCGGATGTTGCATAACGTACAATGTCGCGCGGCCAGCTTATTTTGGTTTTGCGTAGCTTGATGTGTCGCCGTGTGTACCTAGGTGGTCTTAGGTAATTTATTTAAATATTTTTTTGTCGTCGTTGGTAACCCTAATTGCATGTCATTATTTTTCAGTTGAAAAATATAGCAGGCAACTTTGTAATTAAAAAGTATTCCATTATATTTTTTTGAGCCGCGGCGTCATCGGAATTCACTTTGTCGTTTATTATGAAAAGAATTCACCAAGTGGGTTTTATTTCAATATACCTACTTAAGAAATGTTTACACGCTAGCTCGAGGCATTAAATTCGTCACCTTTGGCATATTTTTTAATAAAATTCATACATTTTTATGAGCTGAAAAGAAATTTCCAAGAAAATTAAAACTTGAAAATGATTTCAGGAGAATTTACAGGTTCAAAAAGGTTTAATTTTGAATCTAAAGGTGTGTTTTTTATAAATGGAATGTTTATCTGAAACACACAAAAATAACACAATAATTAAAATAGAAAATGTATTAACAATAAATTTCATTTCATTTCAGAACTATAAACACGATTAAAATTCCATAATTATTTTAAGTTTTTAATCATTGTTATTGTTTGTTGTTTTATTAATTAGTTTTATTTTTAAACTCACAAAATTTTATTTTTAACAGATTATTGAAATATTGAACCGACCAAATTGAAACGGTTCAATTTGGTCAGTTCAATATTATCATAATCTATTAAAAATTAAATTTTGTGAGTATCAAAAGCCTTGCGGTAGCATTTCCCCTCTGCCACGGTATAAGCACAATTGATCTTGTGCATTTACATTCAATTTTACACCTTATCACTAAACGAGACAGCCTATAATTGCGAAATAATAACTTCGAACTTAGAACGTTTGGGGTTCACACGAGACTACTTTTCATGATTTTTAACATTCAAAATTAGAATCTAAAGTTATGGGGAATAAAATCCAAAGTTGCGGATTTCATGTTACCTCGCCCCCCGCAAAAAGTGGCAGAAATGTTTGTTAGTAGAATCACACGCGTAACCAGTCCACATATAAATAGTCAAAGGTAAAACTATTTAAAAATTAATTTAAAAAAAAACTAGCATTAGTTTTATAAACGAAGTCTCTACGATTTTAGGTAGGTACTTATTAGAATAAAAACAACAGGGGAGTTGACTACATAAAATATATTTTAGTTTTAACTGCTCAGTAAATAAACCGTTTGAAAATAACGCTAAAGTCACATTTTCAGTAATGCTGTTGCTTGAATAATATTTTTAATAACTGGATCAACTATAAAAAGTATCAAAACGACGACGAAAAACAATGACGTCACTATTAAATTTTTAGTACAATATTTCATACGAAACACGCGTTTTGACGTTTGATAAAGAGTTGTTAATTTGACTAGTTGGAAACTCGCGGATTGTGGTTTTTAAGATATCCGTAATTTACTTATTAAAAGTACAATCTCTTTGGACAAAACAAATTTTAACCTATTAATCGATTACAAAATAATAAAGTCCTCAAAAAAACCCTTATTGCATTCGACTTAAAAACAAAAGTCCCTTAATTCGCGAGCCGCCATACATAAAATGAACATAACGAGCGTGCGAGTCGCGTATATAATAGGATAATTACAGTGTTGCCATGTAAAAGCGGGCCGGTAATTACCGGGGTAATAATTACCCATTATAATTGGCTTGGCGGTAATTATTATGACAGTGCGAAGTGGTAGGTAATGATTGGTAATTTAATAAGATGATTTTATATGGGAATTGCAAAGGGTTTTTGTTTTTAAGTAGGTTGAAAATTTAAGTAGGGTTATGTCGGCGCAGGACCGGTCGTTGTGGCGATCCTTGGGGGAGGCCTATGTCCAGCAGTGGACGTCCATCGGCTGATTATGATGATGAAAAAGTACTTAGTTAGGTATTGAAAAATAACTTGTCACTATTAAGAGTCTTTTTACCGTTCAGTGACGGGCATATTACATTATTTAAGATTTCTAAATCAAGAAAAAGTGCTTTAAACAACTGCGTTCAAAAAGCCTTTAAAGCTTTTTTTATACAATACTTATATAGGTTTAAATATACACATAAAGAAAAAATAACGACCACTTATAAAAGTATTCTATAAAAATAGCTTTTAGGTTTTTATAGTGCACTGAAAGATAAAAGGACTCTTAATATTTCTAAGAAGCTTGACTAATAAATCAACACAACAATAAAACACTTCGAAATTGAAAAAAAATAAAACAAGAAAAAAAAAAGAAATAGAAAATAATGATAAAAACAAAAAATATGCAAAAACATCACATGATAAAAATAAATCTTTTAAATGATTTCTATTCTATTCTTGAACTTACTACAGAGTGTTGATCAACTTACCCGAAGGACACAGAATAGGTAATAGTACCTAAATAGTTCTACATACAGAACGGCCACTGCCCGCATTTGACTTCAGATACCCCACCTCACCTGACACTTTCTGGGGAAACTTGAGGGGAACCGAGCAAGGGAATGCAGTCAGGCGCGCGTACCCGTTGGATTTAACTACATAAAATATATTTTATTTTTATCCTCTCAGTAAAAAATAAACGTTGGAAAATAACGCTAAATTTACATTTTCAGTGATTCTTTAGCTTAAATACTATTTTTAATAAAGGAACGAACTATTAAATGTAACGAAATATATAATGATGTTCATACGATGCGTGGTAAGTCAACCCTACACATATGTCATGCACAATTTGCACCAAGTGCGCATGTGCATCATGTCAAATCTAAAATGTTGTTTAAAGTGCCGGATCTGTGCCAAGGACCTTCACCTATTTAAGTCGTATCTCCAATCTCCATCCCTTTCCAGTAAACGCACTCAACATTGTCTTGATAAAATTCAGTCTACGGAAAACTATTATTATTTTAATCAAACACACCGCAGGCGACGGAATTAATACATTCTATCTGCCGACCATCTAAAAAAAACAAATCAGGAAAAAATTCAAAATTGAATTTTCAGCCAAACAGGCATTCTGGGTAAAGGTCCATAGCGGTGTGCCGCGTTTATAAAAAAAAAAGAAATATTTTGACAGCTAACACAATGGCGCGTTTTCAAAATGGAGGCCACATGCCGCGAACGTCCCGCGATGGTTTTTAAGCTGTGATTATATTGTTTAGTTTACTATGTTTTATAATGGTCGCATTCCATGAGAGCTGGACTTAGTAAAATTAGTTAAGATTCTTGTCATCATCAGCCTGTTGTGCATCTCGGAGAATATGGCATCCTTTTAAGCTAATAATCTACCCATCAAGCCGAACAACTTTTACTATGGGAGCAAAAAAAAATCTGCTGTTCCATACTAAACTGCAATGTCTACTCGACTCAACTGTATTTAGGTACATTACTAGAAAATTGGTTGTTATAAATCGAATCCGCGAGTTTCCAACTAGTCAAATTAACAACTCTTTATCAAACGTCAAAACGCGTACTTTGTATGAAATATTGTACTAAAAATTGAATAGGGACGTCATTGTTTTTCGCCGTCGTTTTGATACTTTTTATAGTTTATCCAGTTATTAAAAATAGTATTCAAGCAACAGCATTACTGAAAATGTGAGTTTAGCGTTATTTTTAAACGGTTTATTTACTGAGCAGTTAAAACTAAAATATATTTTATGTAGTCAACTCCCCTGCTTAAATAGTTATCACTTATGGATATTTTTCTCTAGCGGCGCACTTGAATCATCATCATCAGCCCATTACAAGTCCCACAGTTGGGCACAGACCTCCCCTCATGGAGGAGGGTGTCAGTATGGGCGTTAGTCCACCACCTTGAATGCGACAGCGTAATAATGTGCAGCGTCAGAGATAAAGTCAGCGTGGTACGTAAACGCAGGGCTGGACCATATTTGGCCGTAAAGCCGTGGTGGTCCAGTGGCGAGTAACCTCGCCTGCCGTGCAGGAGGCGATGGTTCTATCCCCGTCCAGGCCGACTCGTACCAATGAGTTTTTTGGAATTTATGTATGATTTGTAACACCCCTGGCTTTTCGAAGAAAAAAATCGTGAGGAAACCTGCATGCTTCAATTTCGAGGCATGTATTGTACCCACTGTCCATTACAAGTGGCGACGGGCTCACCCCCCGTCACACTGGACAGAGTTTCTGTACTACTGGTGAAACGTGGATGGTCTGATAAATATTTGGTGACTTAAAAGATTTTTCTATGCACAAAACAATATGGAGCCACCATTCCTTACAGGACAACCGACCACCTTTAGACAACCGACACGCGACCACCCAATAACAGAATTACCTACAACTCCCAATTCTCTTCGCTTTATAGCTTACGCCTATCACTATGAAAGCTACCTTACATTTAGAATCATTTACAAAACACCTTTGTGTCCGTCTGTTGGTTTGCTTTCACCAATATTATTGTGTGCCGTAATTAGTTGACCACGAGGGGTTGAAAAAAAAGTTTCTCTATGGTTTAGATGGAATTATTTTCGGCGGCTGTGTTTTTGTTTACAGAAACCTAATGCGTTACATATTTTAAGGGTTATTTCAGACCATCAACCTTCACTATGAAGTCAACATAAAAATCGCGATAAAAACTATTCCATACATTTTGGTTATGTAGCCATGACGTTTTCTATGCAACACAATTTTTTTTTCTTGTATTACATGGTCCCCTGCCCTGCCTCTAACTTCCGATACCGCTCCTCACCCCGCACTTCAGGGGCCATTTTAGAGGAGCCGAGCTAGGTCATGAAGACCATTGTTAATTTGCAAAATTGTCACTCACGTTTGACAGCTGCGATAAGGGCCCCTTGTATCTCAAGAGACACAGTAAGCTGTCGCGGATTGACATAAGGTAATAATTGTAGATCGTCGTTCCTGAACCGCAAAGTTGGAAATTCAAAAAACCTGTCGAAGTCTGGAATCTGTTGCGGAATGTCATACAACTTATCTATAAACTAAGTGCGGGAAAAGAATTATCAGCCAACAGTTGGATGATATTTTTTCGACGCGTTCCCAGCTTCGAGATACTACTATTAAATAATCTGTGACATTAGTGTGTGCTAAGCACACGGATGCAGTCTCTCGTCCTTACCCTCCTGAATCAGATAAACCTATACGATCCGAGGGGGGGAAACCGGTAGCTCTAACCTGCCTGCCCCGCAGGATCAGGCGATCGTCTAAATGTTTCGATCGCTAATGTCAAATCCATACATTCTGTCATTTTCTACTAGCGTCAACGCCAATAGAATGTCACATTGTCTATAATAGACTGGTGTCTGATTGTCACCTCGCAAGACACCAGTCTGGGTGAAGTGATATTCAACATACTAGCGAAACGAAAAAACAAACAAATAATATTTCAATATAAACCGACCTTAACGTGTTCTAAAAAAAAAGAAATTTGAAACACAGAAACTACGACCTTGTTGTTCCATTCTTGAAAATTGATTCGGCGCGCAGTTTGAAACTTTGAAATTCGAATTCGTTTGTTCTCGACTGTCAGAGTCGAGTGCCTCTTGTCTCTTACCTTGTTTTCGATTACACGCTGGTATAAGTATGAGGTTATTTTTCGTAACTCGATTTTTAGCTGCAAAAAATTGGATGTTTCTCAAATATTTTTGTCACTGTTGGCTGAGAGTAGCAAGAACTCTAATTATTATGTTATATTGTAAGATCTATATGCATTGTACCTACTTTCAACAAATAAATTATTTGATTTGATTTGATAAAATATCATTCAGAAAAATTACGACAGCTAAAAGAAATGTTAAATACTCATTGACAGAGTTATAAGATGTGAGAAAAAGTATATATTTTTTTAAATACTTACCAAATGACATCAATGCTGTTATTGCTGAATAACTCTAGGTAGGTACGTAAGTATTTTGAAAAATAGGTATTTTAAGCTGGTGCAGTTGCTACCAGTTAATATTTAATAGCAAATTAGACATTTCATCATATGACAAAACTTTTTTCTGTAAGTACCTATCGACTAACACCGATTTTTTGACGTCGAGTATTAAAAATGTACATCAATAATTTAATACCGAATTATTATTCTGAATAATATAGTATACAGGGAGGCTCCATACAAACGAAGTCTGAAATTTATCAGAAACAATCTAGAAAGTAATCTCTATGCTTGTATCATGTCAGATTTTCGTTAAAATGTATAGTTTTAAAGTTACAGAGCCTCAAAGATTTCAATACAAATCTTAAACTAATCCTAGCATTAAAACTGTAGGTAGGTAAATTTTAACGAAAATTGGACAACATACAAGCATGAGAAAATTTCATTGACTTTAATTGGTTCGTATTGAAAATATCACCAGACTTTGTTTGTATAAAGCGCGCATTTACGCATTCGGAATAAACTTCTCTTATGAGGGGGTGGTTCCATCAAACTGAACAACTTTCACCATGGAGCCAACATCGAAACGGCGAAAAAAAAATATCTTCCGAAAACTGAAAGCGAAATGCCGTTTATACTAAAATATTACGAAAGAATTATCTGGTAAGTACCCGAGTTAGGTATGTTCGTTTGGTAGGTAAGCAATGAGGTTTTTTCCCAGCCACCTCTTTTTCATTTGATTCCAAATTAGCTGTACTAGAAAGCACCTTTTGTACCAATTTAGAAAATCCAGTACTATAATTTAGACTCGTAAAATTATCACTCTATATGGCAACAATGAGAACAAATTATTTCCAAATTGTAGTTTAAGATTACGTGAAAATTACTTTCATAGTTTTTTTTTTATCATTTTGGCACAGAACTTTTATGGCTTTTTTATTGGCTTTTGGCCAGTAGGTACCAATGATTTCCAGTATTGTATCTAACCATAGATTAGATAATAGTTAATGTTGTACTGGCTTAACTTATACAACGTGTTAATGAATAAGCGCAAAACCTCATACACCCCAACTGATTTATAACAAAATAATTCGATTAAAATTATAACTACATTTTTTTGATAGGTAAAATTTAAAGTTATTCGCATTTTAAGTTTTGAGGCTAAAATGATTTGTTATCATTTCAGCAATGAATTAAAGTGCTAGCGTGCTCATGGATACATTTTAAGAATCTTGTTTTGGTAGTATGCAGGGTAAGTCTGCCTGTGCGGTGGGTTGGCATCGAGTTCAGAAAATTTTAAATTATACAAACAAATTGTTTAATATTTTGAAAAATATAACCTATGTTGAAACCTAGATAATTCGATTCTGATGTCGATTCTAAACAAACTACTTTCTAGTTTTGCGTTAATTCATTAACACGTTGTATTAAATAAAATAGGTTCACATCACAGAGATGGAGCGAATCGATGACGTATGTGGTCATTATCATACATTTTTGATAGTTATTTGTAACTTTTGGAATTTAAATAAAAATTAATTAATTCTTTAGTTTTCATCAAAACATTATGCAGTAAAATAAAGAGATAAGATAGAAGAGGCACTAAATAAGGCGATGTTTTCGCTAAGAATCTTTGACTATTTATATGTGGACTGGTTACGCGTGTAATTCTACTAACAAACATTTCTGCCACTTTTTGCGGGGGGCGAGGTAACATGAAATCCGCAACTTTGGATTTTATTCCCCATAACTTTAGATTCTAATTTTGAATGTTAAAAATCATGAAAAGTAGTCTCGTGTGAACCCCAAACGTTCTAAGTTCGAAGTTATTATTTCGCAATAATAGGCTGTCTCGTTTAGTGATAAGGCGTAAAATTGAATGTAAATGCACAAGATCAATTGTGCTTATACCGTGGCAGAGGGGAATTGCTACCGCAAGGCTAGTCCTTATAATAATTAGTCAAAGCTAAGAATCAATTCTATTTGCTTTTATCAAAAAGACGCATTATCATTTTAGATTCTTTATTGTACACAATAACATAACATCATTATGAACAACTAGAGTTAACCCGCTACTTCGTCCGCACAAATAATACACCAGATTTTAAGTCAGATAGCTAACAAACAAAAAAAGTTTCATCACAATCGGTTCAGTAGTTTTTGCATGATGCTGTTACAAACATACAAACAAACAGACAAACAGACAGACAAAAATTCTAAAAAAGGTTGCTATGGAGTCCGGGATACCTAAAACCATACCGTAATCTTTTTCATGTAAATAATTATCTTAAATGTACAGACACACTTCTGTTACAGTTTTATAATAGTTAAGATTAGTCGTGTTGTACAAAAGCGAGTTTAACTCTAAAAGAGTTGAACCTTTTACCTACAAACCTTTAATTGAGAGGAAAAATATAGAAAATGATTATTAGATTATTATTTAGCCGTGGTGGTCCAGTGGCGAGTAACCTTGCCTACCGTGCAGGAGGCGATGGTTCGATCCCCGTCCAGGCCGACTTGTACCAATGAGTTTTTCGGAATTTCTGCACGATTTGTAACACCACTGGCTTTTCCGTGAAGGAAAACATCGTGAGGAAACCTGCTTGCTCCAATTTCGAGGCATGTATTGTACCCACTTTCCATTATAAGTGGCGACGGGTTCACCCACCATCACACTGGACAGAGATTCGGTACTACTGGTGAAACGTGAATGTTCTGAGGTTTCAGAATATCTCTGACTACCCCCTCGGGGAATATAGTCGTGAGCATATGCTTATGCTAATAATTTTCATACACTTTGTATTATACCTACCTATAACCTCTAAGGCTATGGTTCAAAATATTAAAAAAACTGTCCTTACATGCCTGATTCCATTGGTTTTTAAAACCAAAAGTAAAATTACAATGAAAAATAACAACAAATCTCCGTAAACTTTACGGTTAAAACGATTTCATACTGGCTCCGTAACTGGGCACTAAAAAAAACCTTTTTAAAAAGCTTTGTAACAAAATAAAATGTCACAATAACGGACACACATCTGATAATCAATTTACCCACAAAAATTCACGCCGGCGGAACAAAATGTTAAAATCAGTCACGTCGTTCAATTTTAAACCTTATTAACTCTTAAAATTGTACTTGTAGTAAAAATTGAAGTGTCGATAGATCTTTGTAAAGGTGCAAAAGCTTCTAAGAAAACTTTAGAAGTAACAGAAAAATTAAATCCAATTCATTAGATGCAAGCGTAACTTATTAGGCATCCGAAATGCGTACAAAACATTCTTTACACTTCCAAATAAATGAAAACAATCTTATTTCCAACTCAAAAAGTACATTTTACGAGAATTTAAGCGTAAAATAACAATAGTAACAACACCCACAGCGTTACAAATCGCGCCAAAATATTGACGTTAAAGTTTGACAGGTCGAAAAAAAGTAAAAAGATTTGTCTCTGCGTGTCATCTGAAATTAGACAAAGGTGTGTTTACACCGTTGCGAATTACCTTATTGATGTAAATGCCATTGTAATTTTTGTTTTCTGAGGTAAATTCGATTTAGACTATTGTCTTCGAGATCTTTTGTTCAAAATATTTCGGGTCCTACTGTTTTAAGCGTGCCAGTTGTTTGATTTTAAATGTAAATTTTACAGTGTAATAAAAAATTGTGGGTAATATCGTTTTAGGTTTTCGAAAAGTTTTTTTTGACTTGAAGGAATGTTTTAGGAACACTTTTGATTGCTTCTTAATATCATTAGTCGAAAGATTTGAGTGAAATCCATGAGATAAGTAGAGATGTGAGTTTTTTTTATCAGATTATAAAAAAATGGAACAGAAGTGCTCAAAAAAATAAATTACTGACTGACTCCAAATTACAATTTTTATATTTTATGTTTGTTTGCTTGTTTGTTCGAGCATCACACACTACTAGACCGATTTTGATGAAACCTTTTGAGTTTGTGATGATTATAAGCTTATACCCAGACTTAGAAACTGGTATAAATATTTATTTTCTTTACGATGATGGGACCTGGTACGAAGTCGCGGCCAAAAGCTCGTTATGTAATAAAATAGTTTTCTACGATTTATTTTCAGTGGATCTAACAGCTAATACAACATTTTCTTAGTTTCACAAAAACCGCAATCCATTGGCATTTTCAAAAATAAATTAGGTGCAATCGCGGTAATGTCTTAATAAAAAAAACTTTTTTTTTAATTAACCAATTTTAAATTTTTTACAGCGAATTCGTTTTCAATCGCCTCGTTCACATAAAATTACGATAAAATTTTCTAATCTGGACGCCGTAGTAAAAATTATATTATTACTCTGAGAGAAATCGTATAAATAACTATAAAACTTATCCATTAAACCATAGAGCTAAGTTTTTTATGAGAGCTTACACATACCAACGTTTTACATAATTATTTAACTTTTGACTTCGTAACGGAATGTCGTCTCTTGTAATAATTATGGTGATGGAGGTGACTTAGTGTTTCATCTAATAAATGAAGCAATAAATTCTTGCTATCAGTCTTAATTTATTTGTGAAAATGTATCAAACAAATTGTCATGAGTATTTTTACCAAGAGACGTCTCAATCTGGTCTGAACGAAGATCATGTAAAGGTCGCGAACAAAATCTTATTGGTTATGTAACGCTTTGTTGATGAAATGCGTCCAGCAGACCTTGACGCTAAGGCTGAGATTCAGAGATGATTTTTTTAGTCTTAGCTCGAGCTAAGCGTAGCGAAAATGTATGGATTTTGACATACGGGAGTTCGAACTATGACTTAAAATGTCTCTGAATCTCGGCCTAAGCTCCAAATTAGGAAGACGCGGCCAAAGAAAAATTATAACTCCACTTATAATGACAGCGGAAAACTTTACTGTATTACGTCGTACGTGCGACCTTTAGGTCTAAATTTGGGTTCGCTAGTCACATCCGAGCCTACTCTACTAGGTGAAGTCCAGGGTGGCGCCGTTGACAGATACGTCAAGAAGGACATCATATTGAGCTTCTGGTAACCCAAAAATTTTGTTTACGCTACAGTTTTTATATAAGGTAGAGGTTTTACGATATAAACAAATCACCCACCTATATTAAATTTTTCATTATTCTCGTATCATAAATTCATCAATCACTAATTATTTATAGATAGAGGTGAAATCAAATAAATGAGTTTATCCCAATACAGGCGACGAGTAACTCTGTTTAAATTTTATTACGCCAGAAGGCAGGATAAATAGTGAGCAAAATTATTGTTTTAACATTTTTCTCACACTTATGTACAACAAATAAATACATTTTCATTTCTTTTACGTACTTATAAATGGATGCGCTTTTGGATATGCCGTTATTTTGGCATATTTTGAGCATCTATCGAGCTAATTTACAATTTCTACGTCAGATAAATTGCTAATCCATAACGAATTCAGGCTTACTACAGTTACTGTCTCCAATCTGAATGAAACGGTTTATTTCTAATTACACTTTTATGTTACTTGGTCACTACTGGTAACATTTTTAGGTGAAAAAAATTCAAAACGCGAAGAAAGCCTACGGGTTCTAAACTTTGTATTTCTGACTGGACTTAAAAAAAATAACGATGACAAAATTGTCCCAACTTTTGCTATAAAATGTTTCCGTCCATTTTTTCCATCGTCCAACAATAACATGTTACGAACAGTGGCCATATCGAACTAGTTAACCTGATCCCAGTTATAAAACTAAATTAAAATATGGCCGAAGAAAATGGCGAACCAAAACAGTTTAATTGCAACAACCCGAGAGCCAAGACCACACACGTCGCTCATTAAAAACAGGAATCGTAACAATAATAATTATATTCAGGGCTTATAATTTCGCGCGCTTGCCTCACAAGCGAAAAAAAAAACAATATTAAAACATAACCTTACCTTATTAATGTGTCAACAACTCAATTTATGGCGGGTACACGACGGTGACGCCCTCTACGTACGAACTATCGACCAATGACGTCGAGCCTGTTCTAATTCAACGCAACATGGGAGCTATAGCTATCCCGTTTTAGCACACAATAAAGCACAGCGTCGAAAGCTCTCGCGTTTCGTGAACTTTCGTAGATTTTTTCTGTTGCGGAGAAAGGGCGCGGATCAGAACTTTTAAATTTCGAATAGGCGATGGTTTTATTTGTAGTAAACCAGATGACATTATTAATTTATGCTTCGCCACAAAGCGTTCGTTTTTTTATTTACTTTTTAAATGGCTCTACGGTCGAGATTAAACACGTATAAAGCCGAGGCGAGCGTGAGCGCGAATTGCAAGCGTCCGTTTAACGACTTTTTTTTGCGGATTGATCGTGCATTCGGCTTTACCAGCATTGATAATGGTGGAATAAATTAGGATGATAATGTAACGAAAACGTTATTGAGATTTTCGTCCTTTTATCTGTCTGTCAGTGGCACGCATGTTTGTTGTCATAAATAATGATTTGGATGAATTCGGTTTTTGTCTATGGTTTGGTTAGGTCGTATATTTTTACATACAACATGAAATTAAAGTCTTGATTACTGCTTTAATTTACTGTTGTAAATAAATGTATTGTGTAGCAACCACCAGTGTATTTTCTTAAACTACAGTTTTTGTCTAAATGTGTCGACAATAAATGTATAACTAGGTCCTAACTGAATATGTTTTGGTAAAAATTACACTATATACAACGTGTTAATGAATAAGCGCAAAACCTCATACACCCCAACTGATTTATAACAAAATAATTCGATTGAAACAATAATGTCATTATTTTGATAGTAAAAATTAAAAGTTATTAGCGTTATAAGTTTTCAGGCAAAAATTATTTGTTATCAGTTCAGCAATGAAGGAAAGCGCTAGCGTGCTCGTTGATACATTTTAAGAATCTTGTGTGGTAGTAAGTATGGTGAGTGTGCCCGTGCGGTGGGTTGAGATCGAGTCCTGTAAGTTTAAAATTTTACAAACAAATTATTTAATATTATGAAAAAAAATACCTATGTTGAAAACATGATAATTCGATTCTGCTCTCGGTTCTAAACAAACTTATTTCTAGTTTTGCGTTAATTCATTAACACCTTGTATTGTATTCATTTGTGATTTGACTATTTGATTCCTGAATAATTTTTTTTAATTAAAAATTTTAGGTACATTTTCGCACGCGTGTGCTATAAGCTGCATTATGTACCTAAAAACAATGCAATAAGAGTCACTTTACGAGCTAGTATGTTGAAAAATATTTTTTTTTTCGTGTTCATCAGTGCAACAAAAATTTGTTGTTTTATGAAATTCAAGTAATTCCATTCAGATTGTCGCTGCAAAAGTGTGCACCCCGCTTAAGTGTTAATTTAGTAGGTAATTCTTTATTTAAACATATTGTATTTTTTTTTAACAAACTTACTTTTTACAAAGTCGCAATACATTGATAAATAAAATTATGTAGTTTATCATCACCTACATTACAGTCGTTAATTAGGCATATAAATGCATATTAAAACCCAAGTAAGTAGGTAAGTAAAGAACCTACTTCTACGATTATTTTTCAAAAAACAAAAGATACCTAGAGATGCGAAGATGGCATGGCTTGATTAAAAAGCAAAGGCCATTAATAAAAATTAAAAAAATATATATTCTAAACTCAAAAGATGTTTTTTTTTATTCCATCATAGACATCTTATTATGTACTAAGATCTGACTGTAAAATTATGCAACTATTTGATTGTTGAACGAAATATGATTTAGGTACGTGAAAGTTTATACAGGGGTTCATAAAACGCCGCCGGGTTGCCTAGCAAAATCTTGCCGCAAGTACCTTTAAAATTATGATTTTAGGGTACAATTTTTTCCATCTATCTGTTTGGGAAGTAAATGAGGTGCCATCGGAAAGAGACCGATTTAAAGAACTGGAGAAAACCACGGTTGTCACCTCTCAAGTCTGCCGCAACTCTAAGGTTGCCAGGTTCAAAGAAGTCATTTTTAATTCTAGAGTGGCTGCAGATTGAGCTTTTATAAGTTATATGTCTGGGTAGACAGTTCGAGCTACGAACGCGTCGAAAAAAATATCAACGAATTCTTGGTGATAAACCGTGTCGCTATACACGCATACAGGACGCCTCACGTACACCAACCTAAGAAAGTTGGCCACTTTTGTCTTATGTGATAGAAGCGTGAGGCTCAATCTAAACATATACTTTATCTAAGTTCTTTAGATTGGTCTCCTTCCGAAATCACCTCATTTACTTCCCAAACAGATTGGTGCAATTGTTGGAAAAATATTGTACCAAAAATCATATTGGTAAAGGTACTTGCGGCAAGATTTTGCTTGGCGGCGTTGTATGAACCCCTGTATAAACTTTCACGTACCTAAATCATATTTCGTTCACCAAACAGATAGGTGCATAATTTTACGGTCGGATCTTAGACAGATATTCAGAGACGATTTCTTTAGTCTTAGCTCGAGCTAAGTAGGGCGTAAATGTATGGATTTTGACATACGGGAGTTCGAACTATGATTTAAAAATCGTCTCTGAATCTCGGCCTTAGTATCTTAGAAAAAGTATATGTCTAGAATGAGCCCAACGCTTCTACCGTGTAAAACAAAACGGGCCAACTTTCTTAGGTTGGTGTGCGTGGGTCGTCATACAAATTATGTCTGTGTGCGTGTATATGGATAGGGTTTAGAGGCCAGTACTGGTTGCAATTTTTTTCGACAATTTCTTAGCTTCGACTGTCAATCTTGACATGTAACTTATTCAAGCTTAGTATATTATTATTCCGTTTCCATGGTCATTCCAAAATCTTTTAATTAAAACAAGTTTATTTAAAAATTATAATTCAATGATTTATCTCTAAAACTTTCGAGCCGCAAGCTTTATTTTTTAAATCAAGCCATATCTAAAGCCGCCTACACCTTCCTCTAATTATAGGGCCAACAAAAAAATATATTTCGTAGACGGCCATCTTGGATCGTTCAAAATAATGATTACTTCTTTCAAAATGCCGGCTGCGTTCAAAAACTTAATTTTGGTGGTCGTTAGTGTGTGAATGGACTGATGCTCGTTCGGATATAGTAATCAGGGGAAATTTTGAGTTTTGTCGATTTAGGTGCGAGTTTTCGTTATCGAAAATTTATTTTAGCTGGATATTTCTTAAGGTGGTTGCAGAGTTGTCAATTTCATACAAAAGTTCGACGCGTAATACGCGAAGACGGTACAATTAAAAGTAATATTTTATATATGGAAAAATAGTTTAGTAAATCTAGATGCCGCGTATCAAATAACATTTGCAATTTATAATATAACGATGAAGATATAAAGCTTTGAAATTTTCTATGGATAAGTTCAAAGCTTTATATCTTCATAATCATATATAAAATATTACTTTCAATTGTACCGGCTTCGCGTATTACGCGTCGAACTTTTGTATGAAATTGACAACTCTGCAACCACCTTAAGAGAAGTTTATTCAGATTGCATAAATACGCGCTCCATACAAACGAAGTCTGGTGATTGATATTTTTCAGAAACAATCTAGAAACTAATCCCACGGGCGAGGGACAACTAGCGATATGTCACTTTGCGCGTTTTTCCCCAATTGGTTAGGACATTACAGGCTGAATCACCTGATGGACAGAAAAGAAAGTTTATTCCGTGCTTCGGATGGCACGTTAAGCCGTTGGACCCGGCTACTATCTCTGGTGGCAGTAGTTGTTACATAAAAACCACGTCAGAGGCCGTAAGGCGGTCTGAAAAAACTCTGACACCAGAGCTTGCCCACACGATAAGAAGAACTTTAATACATTATATTACAAGACGGTTGACAACAAATCGAGCTTAACCCTTCGTCTGCGGATGTCACGGATCCGTGACTAAGACAATTAAGAGGATATAATTCGGAGCGCGCTCCATACAAACGTACTATGGTGATATTTTCAATACTAACCAATTAAAGTCAATGACATTTTTCAGAATCAATCTAAAAACAAATTTCTATGCTTGTATAGAGTCAGATTTTCGTTAAAATGTACAGTTTTATTGCTAGGATTACTTTAAGATTTGTATGGAAATCTTTGAGGCACTGTAACTTTAAAACTACTTATAAATTTTAACTAAAAATCGGACTCCATACAAGCGTAGAGATTAGTTTTAGATTGTTTCTGAAAAATTTCATTGATTTTAATTGGTTAGTATTGAAAATATCACCAGAATTTGTTTGTATGGAGCGCGCTCCGAATTATATTCCCTTAACTGTGTAGTTTATGCTGTGATTTGGCAAGACCTTAGATGCGTGGACATGGTAATTTGTAGGTACGAGGGTCGTAGCCAGAACTGAATTTAAGGTAGTTCTAGAAAGATCAAGGTAGGGCTTAAAAAAGGGCTACAGTTTATTGGTATTTCCAATTACAGCATATGCTCACGACTATATTCCCCGAGGGGGTAGTCAGAGATATTATGAAACCAAAGAACATCCACGTTTCACTAGTAACGAAACTCTGTCCAGTGTGACGGGGAGTGAGCCCGTCGCCACTTCATAATGAAATACATATATAAAGTAATATAACGTAACATAAATATTCTTTATTTACATACAGTCATTAAGATAAGTTTATTCCGAATGCGTAAATGCGCGCTGCATACAAACGAAGTCTGCAGATTTTGTCAATAATATTGAATTAAAGTCAATGAAAATTTTCAGAAACAATCTAGTAACTAATCTCTATGCTTGTATGGAGTCAGATTTTCGTTAAAATATACAGTTTTAGTGCTAGGATTAATTTAAGATTTGTATGGAAATCTTTGAGACACTGTAACTTTAAAACAATACATTTAAACGAAAATCTGACTTCATACAAGCATAGAGATTAGTTTCTAGATTGTTTCTGAAAAATTTCATTGACTATAATTGGTTAGTATTGAAAATATCACCAGACTTCGTTTGTATGGAGCGCGCTCCGAATTATATTCCCTTAAGCTCACGTCTCGTCTATATTCTCCGAGGACGTTGTTAGAGATCTCTCACTCAGAACATCCACGTAACTAGTAGGTACTGTAACTCTGTCCAGTATGATGAGGAGTGAGCCCGTCGACACATAATGGACAGTGGGTACAATACATGCCTCGAAATTGAAGCACGCAGGTTTCCTCACGATGTTTTCCTTCACCGAAAAGCTAGTGGTACAAATCGTACATAAAATCCGAAGTTCAAATTCAGATTCATAATGAGATATTAATGTAAGTACGTAGGTACGTATACTCCATTCAAAATAGCAACGAAATTTTAAAGCTATTTTGCATTACAGAAACAGAGATTTGGAACACTTCCTCTCACTTATTCTTAGAACAGCTTTAGTAACGTCCAAGATATGTCGGATAGTATATGTATCTAATAAATTAATTACATTTTGTAATCAGCATTGGCCAGAAAGCTAAATAGGAATCGTAAAATCTTGTCGTCCTTATTTGGAATGAAGTATAGTACCATAATAGTAGGATATAAAAAGGTTATTTATAGTACAATCATACATTTCATTATGTAAGTAATCTAAAAGATTATGATAATAAATGTAACAGTTTTGAAAGTACAAAATACACGAATAACAACTAAAATACGACTACAATTACCGAATCAAAAAAATACAATAACAAAACTCAAAAAATTGTAATCCACAGCATAAACAACATATTCTTGAAAATTATGAGCAGATTAATACATTTATAATATACCCGTCTCAGTCTAACTCGTATGGTTATCTCTCTCAACGGTCATTTTGAAAATGGAACACTGCGTGAGCGCATGAAATTAGTCCCGCTTTTTCATCTCCCACCGCGCCCGTTTTGAATTTGGAAGCTTTTTTATTTTTTTGTATCGACGAAGGACGTTGAAAGCGGCCATGCTGCCTTTATATTTTTTTTAATTATCAATGTTTTGGGCCGAGAGATACTTCGGACGTTATTTCACTTTTTTTTTTAATACAAATTTATATTTTTCGGTAGAATGTCATTTGGGTAAATTGCGACTTTGTGGGGCATATCACCGATATATACAGGTTGATACTGTTTGTTGAAACCTTTATTATACCTAATTAGTTTTTGTTACAAACTAGAAAAGTGTAAGGATTATTTTTTTTTATCATTTAACCATTGAATAATACCACAAAAGTATTAATGTGGCTGAAAAATCTTGCTGTTCTTACTGCAGATGTTACAAGAGTCAACCCGCAACTTTGTCCGCACAAATTATACAGGGTCCTTCTTAATATGCTGACACTTTTTTAAGGGGATGATCAGACCATCAAACTGAACAACTTTCACTATGGGACCAACATCGAATTCGCGAAAAAAAAGCTGTTCTCCCATACATGTAGCTCAATTAGATTTGTAGTTTAGTATGGAACATCAGATTTTTTTTTCGCGATTTCGATATTGGTGCTATAGTGAAAGTTGTTCAGTTTGATGGTCTAAACAACTCCTTAAAATAGTTTCAGCTAATTTTGTTAGACCTTATACAAAGTGTTAATGAACAAGCGCAAAACCTCATACACCCCAACTGATTTATAACTAAATAATTAGATTGAAACAATAATTTAATTAATTTAATAGTTAAAATTTAAAGTTATTCGCATTTTAAGTTTTCAGGCAAAAATGATTTATTACCATTTCAGCAATGAATGAAAGCGTTAGCGTGCTCGTGGATACATTTTAAGAATCTTGTTTTGGTAGTAAGTAGGTGAGTGTGCCCGTGCAATGCCCCGTTAAATGTTTATTTATTTATATTTTTGTAACACCTTGTATAACCTAAAGACAGTTAAAAAAAACGAATCCGTGATTATTTCGTTTTTCTGGCACCGACGACCCGGCAGATGGGGCATCGTAATTTTTTAAACCAGTCCCTTATTTAAATGATACCAGGATATAAATATATTAATTGCTTAGAATTAGTGAACTAAGATTATAATCTATGGAGTTTATTTTTTCTTTGTTTAGCTTTTTTTGAGGATGGAAGAATTTTGTTAGGTAGAGTTTTAAATGGGTTTTGTAATTAATCTGATAGATAAATATAAGATAAAAACTTTATTAGTGGTTGAGGCGTAGATATGATACAGGGGAATGTTAAAGATCAGTAGCACTCTATACAGGGTGTAAATAAAACACCCTAGTAATATTGAATAGTTAGAATAGTTTAGATAGAATAAATATCTTGGACATTGACACACAAATTATCTAGTCACATTTAAAGTACCAGAATCTAGCCTGGACTTGTGTTATGATGACTAGATAACGATATAGAATACATATATAGATACAAACATCCATGACTCGGGTACAAATATTCATATTCATCATACAAATATTTGTCCCTTACGGGATACGAACCCGCGACCCTCGGCACAGCAGGCAGGTTCACTATCGACTGTGCTATCGGGCCGTCTTACATAAAGTCGTACATAAATGAAAGCACTATGGAGCCAACAACATCGAAATAAAGTTTTATACAGGGTCCTTCTTAATAAGCTGACACTTTTTGAAGGGGATGATCAGACCGTCAAACTGAACAACTTTCTCTATGGGACCACCATCGAAATCGCGAAAAAAATGCAGTTGGTCCATACAAAACTGCAAACCTACTTGAGCCAAATATAAGGAAAAGCAGATAGATTTTTTTTTCGTGATTTCAATGTTGGTTCCATTGAGAAAGTTGTTCAGTTTGACGGTCTGATCATCATTAAGAAGGACCCTGTGTGTATAATAAAGTATAAAAAAGATAGTTTAGTGATAAATTCGTACCTACATATTAATTTTATATTATGTATGAGTTTGGAATCGAACTCACGACCTCACATTGCAAGTCGAGTTCTCTTCCATCTCAGCTGCCATAGCTCTAAGTAGAGATGGTGTATAAATAAATAAGTATAAAGACCATACCTATGGATAAATATGGGGGTGAACAAAGGAGGGGTGAGCAGGGGGCGTGCATTAGGGCTCCATTGTGGACACACCTGGCTTTTCACACTGCTTTGTAGAGTGGCCATGGTTTGTGTTGATATTCAGGACAATTAAATACATACCTGCATTGCGTTAGTCGGTGGCGCATTGCGAAGAGGTATGAACACTCATTCATGAAGGTCCGGATTCGAATCCACAGAGACGAGATGTTATGTACTCCAATGCGTTTTTAACTTATGTAGGTACCAACGTAAAACTGACTGCCCCCTAGACAAAGTGACATTCTATTGGCGTTGACGCTAGTAGAAAATGACAGAATGTATGGATTTGACATTAGCGATCACAAAAGTAACTTGCATAAACAGACAGGGTCGTTCTTAATATGCTGACAGTTTTTTAAGAGGATGACCAGACCATAAAACTAAACAACTTTATCTATGGGACTAACATAGAAATCGCGAAAACAAAAATCTGCTGCCCCATATATTGGGCTCGAGTAGATTTGCAGTTTTGTATGGAACAGCAGATTTTTATCTCGCGATTTCTATGTTGGTGCCATCGAGAAAGATGTTCAGTTTGACGGTCGGATCATACCCTTAAAAAGTGTCAGAATATTAACAAGGACCCTATATAGTTGCAAGAAGTGTTGCAAGCGACTGTTCTCTAAAATAGATAAACTAAGGGTAGTCCTAAATATTTAAGGCTGGGCCACACAGAGTGCGGCTGCGGAACGGCTGCGGGTACGCAGTAGTTGTAAACTATGGAATTATATGCGAGGTGTCTCACTAGATGCAGTCCGGCACGGCTGCATATAATATCTCGCATATAATTCCATAGTTTACAACTACTGCCGGCTCGCAGCCGTTCCGCAGCCACACTCTATGTGGCCCAGCCTAATCAACCACTAAGCGACCATAGAACTACAGAATTACCAAATCAAAAGAAAAATTATCTCTTAATCGCTTCGACGACTCCTCCAGTTAGAAATGGCATGTGTCGAATACACCTTTTCTACAGTGTTGGTTGAGGTTGATGTATAATAATAAAACACAGATATAGTATTCACTAGTGAATGTGGCTAGGCGTACGTCCGCACGGCACGGCGGTCGGTGAGTGAATACCAAGCGAATGCACGATAGATATTCACCATAGACCGCACCTGCCGATAGATGGCGCTAACGGCGCTTTCCACATTAACTACTCTTTATTGCTGTACACTACATCATGGCCTGGTCTCAAACTTTGAACCATAGGACAAAACATAAAGATCTTATTTACCAAATATCCAATTTTTTATTAACAAAACGTGGTGACTCTACAATGTATCCCCAAATTGTTGGAATCATATTTTATAATCCACTGAACATTTTTCTTAATCTACTTTCGTGGGCGTATTTTTGGCTTAGAAAATAATTTGTTGGATACAATAGATAAATAATCTATTTACTTGTGGTTACTTGGTATAAGTATACAGGGGGCTTGAAAATACTCTTACAATTTGTTCAGAAATTTCAGAATAGACCACGCAATTTCTGTCAGGTAATTTTTTTTTTCAAATATCTTTAACGGCTCTGGATACTAGTCCTTTTGAGCCATTCGTTATTGTTTTTCTTTATATTCTTTATTTGATGATGGGATGATAGATGCCGATGAATCTATGGTCGATTTTGTAAGCTCGCGCGTTGCCGCCAAAATGACCATGTACGAGTTAACTTGAACCAATACTTATGTTCTGTTATCGTATTTATTTGAGATTCCTGTTACGTCGGTCGCTTTACGCAACTGTTTGGTACACAATCCGCACGAAATTATGTCACAAATATCAGTAAAACCAATTTTTTTACGTATTTCAAATAACACAAACACAGCAAGAGCAATGGCGCCAAGCAAAACCCTATCAGGTAAAAGTGGCGTAGTGTTGCCGATCGATATGGGATATATTAGATACAGAGTGAAATTGATACCATTAGCATCATTTTGAACTATATCAAACTGCCACCGATCGGAGCAAAAAAATGTTGCATACATTTAAGTCGAGTAAGCATTGTAGTTTAGTATGGAACAGCAGATTTTTTTTTGCTCCGATCGGTTTGCTCCCATAGTGAAAGTTGTTCAGTTTGACGGTCTTATACCCTTAAAAAGTATCAGCATATTAAGAAGAGCCCCCGTTAATTATCTGAGGAAGGGCCATAGGGCCCTATACTATACAGGGTGTAAGTCACAGCCTAGCAAATACTGAAACGGTGAACTCAGACCATCAAACTGAACAACTTTCTCCATGGGACCATCATCGAAATCGCGAAAAAAAATCAGCTGTCCCATACATTTATATAGCTCGAGTAGATTTGTAGTTTATTATGGAAAATACGATTTTTTTTCGCGATTTCGACATTGGTGACGATATTAGGTGGTTGGTTGGTTGGTTGGTAGAGAAAGTTGTTCAGTTTGGTGGTCTAAACCACCCGCTTAAATGTTTATTTATATTTTTGTAACACCTTGTATAGTCTTGAGCTTATTCTTATGCTTACCTAGTCCAAAATTAACAAAAGAAAGTTGTTTCTTTGCTCTAAACAATCTAAAACTTTAAAAATGCTAAAAAATTACAACTCTTAAAGGTTTTTGGTGCTTGTAGCTCTCTGACCGCCCCGAAGGCGATTACGGTCGTGATTTTGTATGTCTACAAAATATAGTACCTAAAAGCATGACCAAAAACCGATACTGGTACTAATAACACTGTTTTACTCTACAAGCAACTTAATAAAAAACTGTTTAAGTGCGAGTCGGACTCGCGCACGGAGAGTTCCGTACCACCATACAATATAACCAAAAAATTTTGTTTTCTCCGGAATCCTTAGCGCAAGCCCACACCCACACTTGTCCGGTTTTTATTATAAGATGGTTTTTTTGTTATTATATTTATATAGTTAAGTTATTATTATTAATTACCGCTTTTACGATAGAGCGAGAACAAAACCGTTTACTCTCTGTATACTATGTTTCTTGTTGTAAAATAAAGTATAATTGATTGATTGATTGACAAAAACCGTTAAAAATCACACATTTCTTGTATGGGGACTAACATAGATTTTATTTTTTGTATATTGATTATTTGTTAAAAATTCGCAATAATAACGCATATACTGTGAATTTTAACCGTCTAGCTATTATAGATCAAAAGATAAAGCTCTTTATTGGTAAGACAGACAGACAGGCATACGGACGGAAAACGTAGGCTTATGAATAGGGTCCTCGTTAGCACCCTTTGGATACGGAACCCTAATGGTAATCAAAACAAAATTTCTCTATTCCACCAAACGACACGGCGTATTTACCCGAATAATTGAACCTGGAACGGTAACAAAGAACAACCATTAGCTACAAACCATTAACGTTTTCCATGGACTTAACTAGCCCCCAAAAATATATATCAAAGTGAATCATAGACACGCAAAATTGTCTATTCACCGCTTGACATTAATAAGAAATAAGTTACAAAACGTTGTACGATAAAAAACCTTTTTAAAAACGAAGGTGGTTTGAATTGAAAACATTAAAAATTTTTTAATTACCTGTTTTTAATAAAAAATATACAAATAGGTTAAAAAATAAGAGATACGTATTTAACCGTTTTTAAATTTTGACCGATATTTTGTATTTTTATTTACTTTTGAATTTTCTGAAAAACGTAGGATTTATGGCTAAGATACCTTGGCCGCAAAAATATTAAAATTTAAAACTGTTAAATACAATAGAAAAGCCAAGCAGGCAAAGGAATAAAATCTCATTCAACCTCTATTATATTTTTCAGTACTTTTCAAATAACTCGAGAAATAATGGATAGAAAAATCTGATAATTTTGATATAAGCTTTGAATCACATAATCTCCCAACGCTTTACTTATTTTGGTACCTTTCTTCAAATGAAATGTTGTCAATTTAGATCGAATAAACGCGGTAGTTGTGACGTTTCGACGTTAATTTAAAAATATAAGATAGTTAAAAGGTATAACTCTTATTGCACATGAAAATAGAGTTACATTTTTTCGTTGAAAAGACCGAAAATAATACAATCAAATACAATCAATTTGTCTATGTTTACCGAAAACGCATTGATTTGAGAATTCAAAATGGAGCGCGCGGGAAATCTGACAGCTGTCATCGTGGAAGCGAAAATGGCGTCGTAAATTGATAGTTTGGGAGAGCTAATATGAAATGTTGAATTAAAATTGATGACAAGTTGAACTCATGTAAGAAAGGGTTTAATTGCTGGGTCAGTCAAAACACAGCCTTTGAGCGCCCATTTGGGGAATTTCACTTGTCATGTTTGGGTTATTATCATAGAGTAAAAGACAAGAAGAATGCTGTGGGAGTCGCGCTGCAATTCTGGCGGAGTACGGACGCGTGCGTATCGGCGCGTTGGGATTGCACGTGGCTCCACCATTTTGTGAACTCTTTTGTGTTTTAACCTTAAAACAATCACTTGAGATTATAACCTACTTACATTGGCAAAACTGCCACTCTAGACTTAATAAATACTACTGATCATTTTCCTTCATATACTATCCACATAACGAGACATTGGCTGAATTGTGATAACACATCGGATGCCACTAAACAAAAATTGAATTGAATTGAATTGAAGAATGCTGTGGCGGCGATTCTATGCCTAGGTTCTACAACGTGTTAATGAATTAACGCAAAACTAGAAAGTAGTTTGTTTAGAATCGAGAGCAGAATCGAATAATCATGTTTTCAACATAGGTAATTTTTATCAAAATATTTCATAATTTGTTTGTAAAATTTAAAATTTACTGAACTTGATCTCAACCCACCACTCGGGCACTCTCACCCTACTTACTACCAAAACAAGATTCTTAAAATGTATCCATGAGCACGTTAGCGCTTTCTATCATTGATGAAATGATAACAAATCATTTTTGACTCAAAACTCAAAATGAGAATAACTTCAATTTTTAACTATCAAAATAATGACATTATTGTTTCAATCTAATTATTTTGTTGTAAATCAGTTGGGGTGTATGAGGTTTTGCGCTTATTTGTTAACACGTTGTATATGTAATGGGAAAACAACAATTATAAGAGTATCTGCTAATTAGGGTACTTTATGATGCACATTGAGACCAATGGCGGCGGCGTTATTAGGGCCCGTATTTGAAGTCAATAAGCAACTGTACAAAAGTTAGAGAGAGCTCCAGTATGTGAGTCGATCCCAACGCGACCGGAGCCCAACTTGGACCCGGGAGGATGCGGCCTCCATCCACTCCATCCTCGTCTTTACACCATCCTGGATACGGTATTTTACTGTTCAATTCAATTTTTGTTTAGTGGCATCCGATGTGTTATCACAATTCAGCCAATGTCTCGTTATGTGGAGAGTATACGAAGGAAAATGATCAGTAGTATTAATTAAGTCTAGAGTGGCAGTTTTGCCAATGTAAGTAGTTTATAATCTCAAGTGATTGTTTTAAGGTTAAAACACAAAAGAGTTCACAAAATGGTGGAGCCACGTGCAAGTCTCCTATTTTACTGTTCAACAATAATACAATAGAACTATCGTCTCACATACTGGGCGAATACATAAGGAATAAACTCACCTATTTTCAGCAACCAGTGAGGCCAGACTTCTCCTGTTCTCCGCTACTCAGGGCGTGCCGTCCGCGCGCCTCGAACCTTCTTTTCGTCCAGTTAAACGTGCATTCTAATTTACGCGCCCATGACACTTACCTTCAGTGCTGCCATAATAAAGAATAACGTTTCTACTAATTCCTAAGAGGGTTTTAATTGCAAAGTTATGTTCGTTATGTAAAGTTACTTATTCTCACCTAAATAAATGTTTGCGATCGCAGAACTCCGCGACAAATGCTATACTCCATACAAAGTGACGTACACCGGAATAAGCTCAAAATCTCGTATCAAAGATGGCGCTGACTCCTTGCCCGCAAGTAGAATAAGCATTAAGCATATGATCACGACTATACAAATCTTAAATTAATCCTAGCATTGAAACTGTATACTTTAACGAAAATCTGACTCCATACAAGCATAGATATTTGCTTCAAGATTGTTTTAGCAAAATTTCATTGACTTTAATTGGTTAGTATTGAAAATATCACCATAGTACGTTTGTATGGAGCGCGCTCCGAATGATATCCCCTTGACGTCTGAGCGATCTGTCAAAACGGCTCTAACGGCTGTCATGAGCTGTACCGCGATTAGCGCAATACCAAATGTGTCAAAAGTTATGGTTCGTACGTAGTCCAGTCACGGTTCAATCACCGAATATTTACCGCGATTGCAGCGCAGACCTAATTGAAGTGAAAAGTCATAGGAGCAGTTATTTATTGTAGAACGTAACTTCTCATACCTAAGTGCATGTCTTTTAAACAGAACTGTTTAAAAACTCATTCATTTATCGACGTAATAGCAAGTAATATGTCTCTTAGTATAATTTCAACTATAATTTGCTACATAACGTATCATTTTAGTTGCATTTGTATAAACAACGTGCAATTTGTTGATTAATGCTTCGTGCGTTGTTAATAATTTGCAACGTACGTCATTCTATCACATCGTTAACGTATCGAATCCGTTTGGCGATTAGGTATTAACTTATCAACTGATATATTTGTAAACTTACGACCGTATTCCCTGTCGGGGTGGTCAGACACATTGCTGCAACTACCAACTTTCTCTTTAAAATAAGTTTATTTCAAAAGCGCTAATGCGCGTGGCGACGGGCTCACCCCCGTCACACTGGACAGAGTTTCGGTACTACTGGTGAAACGTGGATGTTTTGAGGTTTCAGAATATCTCTGACTACCCCCTCGGGGAATATAGTCGTGAGCATATGCATGCATGCATGCTAATGCGCGCTGCATACGAACGAAGTCTGGTTATATTTTCAATACTAACCAATTAAAGTCAATGAAATTTACAGAACTAATCTAGAAACAAATATCTATGCTTGTATGTAGTCCGATTTTCGTTTAAATATACAGTTTCAATGCTAGGATTAATTTAAGGAATAATAGAATAAATATATGGAAATCTTTGAGGCCCAAAGCCCGTTTATTTTGAAGCACAACAAGTAGCAAACTCCATACAAAGTATCACAATTGTTATGTCATCTCGGTACGCTTCTGAAATATACAGCTGACGTTTGTTTTGACTTACTTTTCTCGTTTCAAATGTTTACGTAAGCTTCTGGCCACCCCGAAAGATATTAAGTTCGCCAGTGTCCATCTTCTGCAACTACTTATACGACTAACTACTACGAAATTTTAAGGCTATTTTGAATAACAGAAACAGAGATTTGAAACACTTCCTCTCACTTATTCTTAGAACAGCTTTAGTAACGTCCAAGATATGTCGGATAGTATATCTTTCTGATAAATAAATAATATTTGCAAATCAGAATTGGCCAGAAAGCTATACCTATAGGTATTGGTCTAACAAAATTAGGTGAAACTATTTTAAGAGGATGATCATAGCATCAAACTGAACAACTTTCTCTATGGGACCAAAACCGAAATCGCGAAAAAAAAAAAAACGGTGTTTCCATACATTTAGGTCGAGTAGGTTTGTATAAAACAGTTTTTTTTTGGCGAATTCGATATTGGTCCCGTATAGAAAGTTGTTGAGTTTGATGGTCTGATCATCTCCTTAAAATAGTTTCGGCTAATTTTGTTAGACCTTATATAGGAATCGGAAAATCTTTTCGTCCTTATTTGAAATGAAGTGTAACTCACTAATTATGTCTAACCACAGATACTGTAAAATCGATCAATATCAAGAAAGGTAAGTTAATTCCAGATAAAATCTTCATTTAGATCTAATTACGAGCGTGAAGCTCTTGATTTAAATTACACCAACCGGGAATCGAAGCCGGATCTTCAACACCTCGCACAAAATAAGGAGTGTTCTCAATTGACAAGGTGGAGTAGCAACCGTAAAGAGATTTAAGGCGAAGGTTCTAATAACAATGGCGAATTTGCACAATTTTATATTTTTAGTGTGTCATAAAGATTTAAGGCTTGTGTGATAGTCTGTGGGTGATGCTATTTAGAGTTGACGCGACGATGCATAGAGGGTATCAATGTATGGTTAACAAGGTAAACCAACCAAAGTCCAGTAATTTCGACGAGTTCGACGTTTAATGGAGTTTACACTGTAATTTCTTATCATAATTTTGGTGCAAGTACCCATTAGGTATATATATAACCCAGAAAATGACATTTTTAATAAAGTTAAGGCCTTCAGCCAAAGTCGCAGTAACCTAAAAGGTAATTGAAACATAAAATAAAGACGAAACCTAACGAAAATTCATTATAATATAAAGATTTTATAAATAAAGTTAGGAATGTCTTATTACCTAACTAGAAGTCTAGATAAATTTTTATTTGAAATCTATACCTAACTTTTAGCTAGCTTGTTTAAAAATCCAAAAAGCGGAATGTAGCGTATCTGAAATACCATCTTTAATTAAGAATTTTAATATATTTTCAACTTAGTGCAAGCAAGTTGTCTTGAAGTAAAAATCTGTTGTCCCATTAAGAATTTATTATCTAGAGAAAATTAAGAAAATCAATTTGAAATCTACAAACCTATTAGCTACCACTATTTAAAAAAAAACAAATATCGTTACGGTACGTATATCTGAAAATACGCTAGCGCAATACAGTTTCTCAAAATGGGGTACTTGCACCAAAATTATAATGAGAAATTATCTTAATAATTCAACAATAATAGTTGTGAATAGAACATTACTGAAAAATTTATTCTAAAGTACGAAATATTTCAATTATAAATTTCGTGGATCGGAACGTAATTTCAATCACCAATCAGCGCAAAGCGACAAAGCGATTAGCAACTTGCGTGCATTAGAAGAGTTCGGCAACATATTATAGCGGATGATTTGTAAAGAGCTTCACGCGTCATGAAAAGTTTTGGCGCGGAATTTGAAAAGTCAACTTTTGATTTGCGATAAATAAATGATTTGTGCATATTTTACCATTATGGTTTTTGCTATTTTCGACACTAAGAAAAGCATACTGGAAAGGATGATGTTACACGTGTTGTCAGAATTAAAACAAAGAACGGAATTTGTAAACGTTCATGTAACAAATTGTGTTTTTTGACAAAACCTAAATGAGTTAATTTTATTGTTTGTTACCACGTAACGTTGAGTATAGATGTTTGTTTTTACCATAGGTAATTGTACTGACTGGTTTGATTGTTATAAGAGACTAGGATTAATGTTTGCCTACCTATGTTTATTTTATTTTGACAGGATAGTTAACGGGTGTCGTTGAGATATTGTTAGTAGTATATTGATTAATATTTTATTTTAAGCTGTTTAAAACTAATTTCTAATGGTGGGCGGTGTTTAACTTATTTGGTTTAGGAGACTAAGGTCTAAAATGCATGATGTCATGTTGTGTTTTGTTTTAGTATTATAGTTTGAGAAAGAACAAAGTTCTTTGGTGAGCGGCATGTCTAAATCGCATTGTTTTGTGTGTTATTAATTCGTCTGTCTGTCTGAGTCTTCAGTTTGTATGTATTATTGTTATGTTTAATTTACCCTATGTCTCGATAGATGGCTGTGCCGTAGAAATAGAACGCGCTATAACAATTTTCCCGCTGTACCACATAAGTGACACGACAACTTGAAATAAAGTCTTTTCGCAGTAGTTAATCATAGAGTTTTCCTTTTCATCCAACACATCTACAAATAACTTAAATCTTTAAGATGCACTAAAAATATAAAACTGTGCAAGTTCCCCATTCGGAAAATTATTCAAAATGAAGATAACTTCTCCTTAACTCGCCGCCGCGCCGTCAGGGCATAAAGCGTGTTGCCGCAACATCGAGACCACACACGGCGCACGCAGGAATAGCTCTAGCTCTTCCGCTCTACACGTGCGGTGCTCCTACTTACTAGCTCCTACTGAGAGTTCTGAAGCTTTGTGGATGTGTTATTAAGTAATAACACATCCACAAAGCTTTAGAACTTAAAATAAAGCTTCAAATAAAGTTGAGTTGTATTTGAGAAAAAAAGCTACATCTGCTCTATGACTAGCGTTCAGTTCACTCAATCATTCGATCTTTTTTCTTTTTTATATGCTGGATCGTTCGATTTTCAAAAGAATTGGAAAATTTGAAATTGCTGTAAAATTTTCCGCCCGCCATTTTCTAGCGTTATCTACAAGGTCTTGTTGATCGACAAGAAGCGTTCAAAACGAAACGCTCACTGTCGAAAGCAACTGTCAAAAAATGCATGTTGTTCAGGCCTTTTCTATTAGTTTTCGTTCTTCTCTACAGTCCCATAAATTTTATGTTCTCTACTGTCGTTAACGCTAATCGAAAGGTACTTTGTCTAGGCCCCCAGGAATTTGATGGAACGAAAAAGTTCACAAAGCTTCAGATAAAAGCTTCAAATAAAGTTATTTGATTTATTTTCCTTCAGGTATCGCCAACATCTCTTCAGCGGTCACGGTGTGGCTGCCGGTTATAGCTACTACATCAGACCACCTCTGTAAGGCTATTGTGTAAGTTTACGTCATTTCAAATAAGAACGAAATGATTTTCCAATACCGATACAACGTGTTATAAAAGTTTATAAACATTTAAAACTTTTTAGAGGTTTGTTTAGAGTCTAAACATGATCGTTTAAACTTTAAACAGTCTAGCAAAAAATAGCTTATTATAAATTAAATCCTTTCGATCCGTATTTTTAGACTCCAGGTCATAGCGGTTTTTAGAGTTAAATTTGAGACAAAGTACCTTTCGATTAGCGTTAACGACAGTAGAAAACATACAAAATATATGGGACTGTAGAAAAGAACGAAAACGAATAGAAAAGGCCTGGACAAAATGCATTTTTTGACAGTTACTTTCGACAGTGAGCGTTTCGTTTTGAACGCTTCTTGTCGATCAACAAGACCTTGTAGATAACGCTAGAAAATGGCGGGCGGAAAATTTGACAGCAAATTCAAATTTTCCAATTCTTTTGATAATCGAACACGATCCAGCATATAAAAAAGATAAAAGAGTGAATGATTGAGTGAACTGAACGCTAATCATAGAGCAGATTTAGCTTTTTTTCTCAAATAAGCGATCGTCAATAATTTGTGACATTGTCTAGCATTCTGTATGTGCGTATGGACCGAGGAGCCACATTTGCTATTGAAAAAAGGATTCTAAGCCCATTTTGTAGGAAATTAGTAGATTTTGTACGCCCAATTCTGGAATTTGTAGCAAAAGTATAGAGAAGTTACATACATTTTAACAAAAATCTGACTTCATTGAAACATAGAGATTAGTTTCTAAATTTTTCCTAATAAATTATTAACTTTAATAGGTTAGTATTGAAAATATCACCAGACTTCGTTTATATCGACCGCGCTCCGAATTATCATAAGCATATGCTCACCACTATATTCCCCAAGGATATAATCAGAGATATTCTGAAACCTCAGAACATCCACGTTTCACCAGTAGTACCGAAACTCTGTCCAGTGTGACGGGGGGTGAGCTCGTCGCCACATAATGGACAGTGGGTACAATACATGCCTCGAAATTGAAGCATGCAGGTTTCCTCACGATGTTTTACTTCACCGAAAAGCCAGTGGTGTTACAAATCGTACATAAATTCCGAAAAACTCATTGGTACGAGTCGGTCTGGACGGGGATCGAACCATCGCCTCCTGCACGGCAGGCAAGGTTACTCGCCACTGGACCACCACGGCTGCGAATTATATTCCCTTATAATCTTTTTTGCGAAGCTTATTCTGTGGAAAAGCATAATACAATTTGTTTTCTTAAACACCTAAAGGGCCATTGATACAAAAAATATGTTTACCTTATCCTCATTGATTCCTAAATCAATGGCGACTGTAAAACGTAAGCAACACGGAATCGTGGAACAAATATCATTGTTTTATAGTACTTTGTGGCATCTACGGATATAATTCATTTTCTGTGTTGGTATACAATATTATTTTATTCATTATTGTATCATCTTATTTATTAAGAGGATATAATTCGGAGCGCGCTCCATACAAACGTACTACGGTGATATTTTCAATACTAACCAATTAAACTCAATGAAATTTTGCAGAAACAATCTAAAAACAAATTTTTATGCTTGTATAGAGTCAGATTTTCGTTAAAAAGTATAGTTTTAAAGTTACAGTGCCTCAAAGATTTCCATAAAAATCTTAAATTAATCCTAGCATTGAAACTGTATATTTTAACGAAAATCTGACTCCATACAAGCATAGATATTTGTTTCAAGATTGTTTCAGCAAAATTTAATTGAGTTTAATTGGTTAGTATTGAAAACATCACCATAGTACGTTTGTATGGAGCGCGCTCCGAATTATATCCCCTTAAGAGCGTCTTGCCGGTGGAGTTTTCACAGATATCTGTGATCCTCTCTACATTCTGCAAGTGTTTTGAAATCCTGATACGACGCCATTATGAAAAAACTGGACAAGAGCGTGTCGGACTCGCCCATGATTGGGTGCCTGGATGAGTAGAATAAGAAGAAAACTTAGACTACTTATATGAGGACAAGTTACGCGTGTAATTCTACTAACAAACTTTACTGACCATTTTTGCGGGGGGCGAGGTAGCACGAGATACGAAACTTTGAATTTTATTCCATTAGTTTAGATTCTAATTTTGAATGTTAAAAATCATGAAAAACAGTGTCGTGTGAACCCCAAACGTCATAAGTTAGAAATTATTGTTCCGCAATTATAGGCTGTCGCGTTTAGTGATAAGGTATAAAATTGTATGTAAATGTGTAAGATCTTTTGATCTTGCACGTTGGCAGAGGGGAAATGCTAAGGCGAGGCGGGTCCGGATATAATTCGTCTTAGGAAGAAAATAACCGAATTGTTTATCTTACTTAAGAGACATTTGTGAAACAACGATAGCACAGTATAAGAAAGAGTATCTGTGAAGTATCTCTGAGTATCTGATCACAGAAACGTTTTGGATTTGACATGATGGCGTTCGCACATGCGCACTTGGCGCAAATTGTCTTTGACATATGTGTAGGGTTGACTTACCACGCATCGTATGAACATCATCTACATTTCGTTACTTATTATTGTTCGTTATGATATTAAGAATAGAATTTGAGCTAAAGAATTACTGAAAATGTGAATTTAGTGTTATTTTTCAACGTTTTTTATGCACTGAAAAGACACGATTTTATGTAGTCAAATACGGGCGCGCCTTACTGCATTCCCTTGCTCGACTTCCCTCAATTTTCCCAGAAAGTTTGAGGTGAGATCTGAAGTCAGAGGGGGGCGGGGAGTGGCCGTTCTGTATGTAGAACTATACAACGTGTTAATGAATAAGCGCAAAACCTCATACACCCCAACTGATTTATAACAAAATAATTAGATTGAAACAATAATTTCGTTATTTTGACAGTTAAAATTTAAAGCATTCACATTTTAAGTTTTGAGGCAGAAATGATTTGTTATCATTTCAGCAATTAATGAAAGCGCTAACGTGCTTGTGGATACATTTTAAGAATCTTGTTTTGGTAGTAAGTAGGGTGAGAGTGCCAGAGCGGTGGTTGAGATCATATTTCAGCAAATTTTAAATTTTACAAACAAATTATTAAATATTATGAAAAAAAAAACTATGTTGAAACCATGATAATTCGATTCTGCTCTCGATTCTAAACAAACTACTTTCTAGTTTTGCGTTAATTCATTAACACGTTGTATACTATTACCTATTCTGTAGCACAAGCAAAAGATGCATAGTTGGTTGTTGTAACTTCTAACCAGCGCGAAAGCGATAATCGTCGTGACTTAATGTTCTTATTGACCAGGTAAGTACCTTCATAATTTTGATGCATGATTCGAAAACCTGTTTACTAAATAACAAACAGATTTCCAATAAACAATCAAAGCCAGACAGAATCAAATCCGTTGACAGTTTAACAATGGTGGATTGACGTTTGACAGGTATTTAGGCGGGAAAGCGGAGTGACAGCGCGCGTCGCCTCGTTAACGACGCCATGTTGATCTTTTGTTTTTTTTTAAAACCAAGTCTATTCGTTTCATACGATCTAAGAAGTGTTTAGTCTGAAACTTTAATAAGTTTAAAATAAGGGCGTAAATTGATAGATTCGTGTGAATTCGTCAGTGGTATGGTTTGTAGTATTAAGGCGCCGATGTGATTGAGTTTGTTTAGTTAATGTCTGAGTATTCGATGCTAATTCTGTTTTCTTGAGTGGGAGTTAAGTTAAATTGGGTGGAAAGTTTGGTAGAGAAATTAAATTAATTGGTTTTCTATCTACAGGATGTTAGGGTAAACAGTTGTATTACTTTAAGGGTGATTGTACCCATGATACTGAACAACTTTCCCTAAGAAATAGAGAAAATTCGACAATAAAAAAAAATCGACATTTTATCCTTAATGCAATCAGCTAATCGAGCATTTGTATGAAAAATTTCCTATAGGTTTTTTTGGGAAAGTTGTTCAGTATCATTGGTACAATCACCCCTTAAAGTAATGCAACTGTTTACAATAACACCCTGTGTAAGTAAAGACACAGGGTCAGACATGATCAGACCATCAAACTGAACAACTTTTTCTATGGGACCAAAATCGAAATCGCGAAAAAACATCAGCTGTCTCATAAATTTGGCTCCAGTTTTGCAGTTTTGAGTTTTGTATGGAACAGCTGTTTTTTTTCGCGATTTCGATGTTACAGCCGTAGAGAAAGTGGTTCAGTTTGGTGCCTTCTAATCCAAGGAAATCAAATTCGAAAATCATACGAATTCGCACCGAATTTTAGAATTACCTATCTAATTAACTCATTAGATATTATTATTTAAAAATTACTTGGTAGCATTTTTAGATGTTAATATTGTCTAGTGTGTGTCGCAAGTAAAAGTGACTTCAACTTATAAAAGAGATGCATATTTAGGCTTTTCTTTTGAACACAGGATTCATATGTATTTAATAGAAAAATAAGATATATACTTCATAGCAAATAAAGCCGAGATGTTGAAGATCATTGCTATATTCTTCATTAATTTGTATGTCTTTCAAATAACGAGAAGATAGCTTCTAAAAACCAATGGGAAAACTTGTAAATGGCAGAATTAAGGGTATATTACTGTTGGCACGCTCCATACAAACGAAGTCTGGTTATATTTTCAATATTAACTGTTTAAAGTCAGTGAAATTTTCCAGAAACAATCTAGACAGTAATATCTATGCTTGTATCTTGTCAAATTTTCGTTGAAACGTATAGTTTTAAAGTTACAGTGCTTCAAAGATTTCCATACAAATCTTAAATTAATCCTAGCATTGAAACTATATATTTTAACGAAAATCGGACAAGATACAAGCATAGAGATTTGTTTCTAGATTGTTTCTGCAAAATTTAATTGACTTTAACTGGCTAGTATTGGAAATATCACCAGACTTCGTTTGTATGCAGCGCGCATTTACGCATTCGGAATAAACTTCTCTTAAGGGCCTATGTCGAAAAATAATTGACGCGAAATGGGCGTGTGATAGCTTATATTACTGCCTGATGCGAGAGAAAGAGATGGGGCGGCGCGCGCGCCTGAAACGACGCAAGCGTAAAACAAACTTTATTTAATTGTGATTGTACTATTTATGTAAGTTCATTTCTGCTCTAATCAAACTTTATAAAATATCAATCTCTTTTTTTTTAATCAAGTCTCGTGTTTCTATTATTCACAGTTTAGCAGTTCCAAGCGTTTATCGATAAAGACGGAGGCTAATTTGGCTTATTTTTCTATCGAGAAAATGTCTATTAATCGTGTTTGGCTCTAATCAAAACTTCAATTATATGTTCAATTTACACATATCCGCAAATCATACTCCTACTGTTAGTACTTTATGATATATGATGCTTTGAAGAATCCTATTTTTTTCACATATCCTCTTGAAAGCGCTGCAGCTTTTGCTTGAGCATAAATGCTGAGTCAATACAGGTCGCACGGTGTCATATTCCAACACCTATACCTACAATATCGTGTTTGTTATTGACCGGTCCGTCGCGGGAGCTCCCTGTTGCTGTTGCAGCTTTGCACGGACCTCCTTATACGGACTCCATAGTGTTATACTGCCTTTGTCTGTCATTGATTATCCTGTATTGTTCCGATCAAATAAATGAGTTATCTATCTATCTATCTATCTAAATAAGAACATTCACTATTTTTGTATTTCTTTTCATTTCGTCACTAAAATCCTCAATGCAATGCCCTAGCCGCAAGTCAAACTCACTCAAACTTTTTTTCACAGTTTGCCACTTCCCTTGACTTAAAATATTAAAAACATTTTACTACAGATTAAAAAAACTAAAACCATAGTAGAACAATGGTACATCTACTTAAAGCAAGTGTCAAAGTGTTACAACTCCCACCTTTTAATGTTTCCTTTGACATTTACATACATAAATATATGCATCGCTCACGACCACTATCCCTTTTCAAATTTGCAGTTGTCGCAAATTTTAATATTGGGAGTTTTCAGACTTTTCATGATTTAATTCTTCTTATCGTGTGGGCAAGCCCTGGTGTAAGAGTTTGTTCAGACAACCATACGGCCTCTGACGTGGTTTTTATGTAACGACTGACTGACCAGAGATAGTAGCCGGGACCAACAGCTTAAAGTGCCATCCGCAGCATGGAATCATCTTTCTTTTTCAGACAATCAGGTCCATGTCCTAACCAACTGGGGAAAAACGCACAAAGTGACATATCACTAGGTTTCCCCTCGCTAGGTGTGGTTGTGGATATCGAACCCACGACCTCCGTTTCAAGAGCCCAATGCTCTTAACCATTAGGCCACGGAGGCAGTTGATGATGATTGAATGACTTATCTAGGTATTTACATATGTAGGTAGGACTTATCTAGTATTTTACACAATAAATATAATGTTTATCTATTGGTAGCCCCAGCCTCGTGATAGACCAATGGAAAATATGTTTCTTCGAAGACGGGAACCACTCGTCAAACTAAACAATGTATAAACCTTTTTTATCAATCACAAAAATTGCCTTATATTAATAATAAATTAATAATGGAATAGAACCCACGGCCTTCAGCTTTGCAGGTATCTTTTGCTAGGTTATAAGAGATTTCCGAAACTCATTTTATAATCAGTTGTATTTTATGTTCAAGCTGATAGAATTAATATGTTATCAAATAAATACTTTAAATAAGTAAGTCCTAATATAGACCCCTGAGCGACACCCCGCTGTATAAAATTGTCTAACTCCATTAACACATGTTTGCCGTACTAATGGCACTTTATAGAGGTTTTTAAAGCAAACTATAGAATAATCTTAACCATATTAATAGTAATTAACTTGTTTTCTTAACATAACTTGTGGTGTATAGTGTCAAAAGCCTCAATAAAAACCATTTAGGGTAAAATATTTTGTTACAACATTCCATGATTATTGAGTTGATTTTGAATATCGATTGCGTATTCGAAGAAATTTTTAAAATTCTATAAAAGTATTTTACAAAAGAAATGAAGGAGAAGGTGTTATTTAATTAAACTATAAATTGTATATATGTCAATGTTCGTTGTTGTGTAAATAATCTTACCCCCACGACATACTTATACAACTAGAAAGTAGTTTGTTTAGAATCGAGAGCAGAATTGAATTATCATGTTTTCAACATAGGATTTTTTTTTTCTTCAAAATATTAAATAATTTATTTCGTAAAATTTTAAATTTACTGAACTCGTTCTCAATCCACCGCACAGGCACATTCACCCTACTGACTACCAAAACAAGTCTCTTAAAATGTATCCATGAGCACGCTAGCGCTTTCATTCATTGCTGAAATGATAACAACAATTTTATTCCTAAAAACTTAAAATTATAACTTTAAATGTTAACTATCAAAATAATAAAATTATTGTTTTAATCTAATTATTTTGTTATTAATCAGATGGGGTGTATGAGGTTTTGCGCTTATTCATTAACACGTTGAATACATAACAAATTACCTACAGGATACATCTTTAGTGCGGACATTTTAGTGAATATTGTTTCAAGTTTTAAGTTTTCGTTTGTTTAAAAATGTATCCTATAGGTATATAAAGGACTTATGTTTTATTTCAATCTACTTACAATAAGTTCGCGAGTAAGGTTCGTCTAAGTAGGTAATTAAATGATTTAATTTTAAATGTATGGTTCGAGTCCACTGTCCATAAAAAGTGGCGACGGGCTCGAGATCGATTTTGTTGTGATAGAGTTTCTAGCTGCGATATCTATAAAAGCGGCGGTGGTATATTAAAAAAAAACATGTTACATAAAAAAGTATGTTTTGAATTCACCCTATTCATTAAATAAATTATTAAGTTTTTCTGGTAAATACATACAAAAAACTACAAATTAAATCGACGTTATTAATGGTTTAGTTAGTGGTTGTATAGTATGTAGGTATTGGTGATCAAAAATGGGTCATCGGAACGAATGAAGACGAAAAAACCGAAGTAATAAAAATTCTTCAAGACTGTAATTACAGGTAGCAATAAACAAAGGAACGTGACATTTTTATAGCACAATAGAAAATTAGCCTATAAAAAATTGTCTACACCTACCTACAGCTTAATTGCCTCCATTATGTCATAATTCGTAAAAAATACAAGTTTCAGAACGTACAACGTTCAATAATTCATCAAAATGGCGTCCTGTCTATCAATATAATAATTCTGTCAAACTTTAATTGAAATTCTGTACCGCGAGCGTTCAAAAGCAGCCCGCAGTATTATTGATACATTATGAACCCGCAAAAGAGCCATAGCAGCAATTTACAACTGAATTACAAATCTCTACCAAGCCCACTAAATACACAATCAGGTTAAATCAATTGTGATATTGCTGTCCCTTTTTAGTAACGACACGGCCCATCTGTTGGACCGAGATAGAAGAGGTTTGGCTGTATTGTTGAACAATGAAAAGCGCGAACGGTTAACGCCTACAAAACGGATGGGGAAGGGAATAAAGCTTGTTTGTTCGGGGGCGTGTCCCCCTAACAACTATCAGGGCGCAGTCGCTCGGCTGCCGCCGTCACGAGCACAGTACGCATCGGAACATCTTGACATTTCAATCTGACAGCCACAGCTGTCCATCACGCGTCCTTCGACTTAAAAAAAATAACATTTAAAAAAACTAAAGACAAGTGCGTTCAAAACCAAACGTGAAGAATGGACCGATCCAATTCAAATTAAGAAATCATGTTAATGACTCTATTCTTAAATCGATAAATATTAATGGTATATTTAAAGCGTGTGTCAACTGTGTCTGACATTCAAATAATCGCCGCGGACGTTAATACTGAATGTTTTAATGAATTTAAATCGTGAAGACTGTATAATTTTGTTGGGACAATTGCATTGTGTTTGTATTTTGGACCATTGAAAGCGTACCGTCACAGTTGATTAAGATTTGAGCCTGTGTTTCGAACGTGTTTTGACAGTTGTTTTTTTAAACATGGCGTTCGAAGATCGGTGCAGTCCGAATCAAGCTAATAGTCCAGGGCCAGTAACAGGAAGAGTACCGGCTCCACATGCAGAGAATCCAGTAAACTACAGCCCACAGAACCAATATACATGCACAACGATAGAGCAAAGGTACGAAAGAAGCTCCCCAAACATGACTATAGTGAAAGTACAGCCAAATTCGCCACCCCCAAGTCCTCAAAACGAAGAATATCAGAATTACTACAGACCAGAAACGCCTGATGTAAAACCGGTGATCAACCAAGATAGATTTGATAATAGATTAAGAACGGAAAGGCAGCAGCCGACGGTACCTATAGCGTTCTCGATCAGCAACATTTTGCATCCAGAATTCGGATTGAATGCTTTAAGGAAGACGAACAAAATCGAAGGACCAAAATCCGTCGGGCCTAACCACAGTATCTTGTACAAACCTTACGATTTGTCCAAGCAGAATGATTATCAGAAATATAGTTTTGATTATCTGAAATCCAAAGAAGCAGAGTTCAATCCTTTACCTCCTTTAGGAGGTTTGAGGCAGACGGTATCTCAGATTGGAGAAGTAAAGGAAAAAGAAGTACCAAAGATAGTAGAGGCTCAGAGAAGACCTGATTCAGCAAGTTCGATTGTTTCTTCAACCTCGAGCGGCGCTCCGTCGACTTGTGGCAGTACAGACACCACTCAGGGATCTCAGGGGAACCCGAATTTGTGGCCAGCGTGGGTCTACTGTACGAGATACAGCGATCGACCTAGTTCTGGTAAGAGTGTTTTTATTTTATTAACTCCCGACGCTTTTAATTTGATGGTTTCGTCTGTGACCTGGCACCGAAATGGATGGAATGTTTTTAAACGGTTTTTTAATCAAAGGTATTTGAGAGATGCTTTGGTATGTTCGGGAAATCTGTCTGGCTGTTTTCAAGATCACCAGCTTTCAGCAGCAACAACTTTATTAGTATTTACCGCTAACTCTTTCTTGTGTCCGTCGCTTATTGGCGTATTTCGATTCTTCTGTTTTGGATAGGTAGCTATTAAAATGATAACTTGCATACGCTGAAGAAGAAATTCAGATGCGTAAGAGAAATCTATGCGTATGTATGTTCTGTTTTGGTGTGCAATAAAGTATAATTGAATTGAATTGAATCTACCAATCCGCATTGTGCACATATGGCGGACTAACGCCTAAACGCTCCCTAAGGTATGCCTGTGCCCTGCAGTGGGACAGAGGCTGATGATGATGATGAAAATGATAACGTCGCAAATGATCACCGTTAGGTAATTTTTAGTGCGGATTGACATAACATTCTTACTCAATTTCGGAACTATTATCATCGGACTAACGCCTAAACGCTCACTGAGGGTATGCCTGTGCCCTGCAGTGGGACATAGGATGATGATGATGAAAATGATAACGTCGCAAGTGATCGCCATCAGGTACCTTTTAATACGGATTGACATAAATAAGTTCGGAACTATTATCATGAACGTATTTTCAAATAAGATCCATTCTAATAGGAGTTTAATCAAATTGCCTACACTTGGGAATACCACCAAAACAGTCACCTATCCAAAGAGTCAAAAAAGAATCGAGCATATTTCTTACACAGACAAATTTAAACTAAATGAAATAAAATGTCGTCAAGGAAAATTAGGTAACACAAAATATAATTTAGGAACCATTTCCGGTAACTCACGTCACAATGTACCTAATAAAAATAATTAGGTACCTATAAAATAATGTTTGTTTGAAGATTGAGAAAAAAACCAAAATTTTATTTTGAAAGGAACGTAATAGTTGATTTGTTTAAAGAACTTTGTTCTTCAAGGTTTCTTCTATATGCCAAGTAATAAATTTTTTATTTGACGCAATATTCTTTCATTGTGTGTGTTTTTATTATTTTCCTCTGGTCAGTTTAATATAACTATTAATATCATTTCTATATAAATATATGTATACAACGTGTTAATGAATAAGCGCAAAACCTCATACACCCCAACTGATTTATAACAAAATAATTAGATTGAAACAATAATTTCATTTTTTTGATAGGTAAAATTTAAAGTTATTCGTATTTTAAGTTTTGAGGCAAAAATTATTTGTTATCAGTTCAGCAATGAATGAAAGCACTAACGCTCATGGATACATATTAAGAACTTTGTTTTGGTTGTTAGTAGGGTGAGAGTGCCCGAGCGGTGGGTTGAGATCGTGTTCAGTAAATATTAAATTTCACGAACAAATTATTTTATATTTTGAAAAAAATTACCTATGTTGAAACCATGATAGTTACTAGTTACTAGATACTTTCTAGTTTTGCGTTTATTCATTAACACGTTGTATATAATGATAAAGATCAAAAGGTCCAATAATATAAACGTGACCTACAGAATTACAATAGGACAAACATCAAACATTTGCATTAGCTTTGAATTACAAAACATTCTGTTCGAATGTGTCAACTTCTATTAGAATTTTAAAATAATTCAATGTCCTGTCTGGAGAGATATCAAACGAATGTAATGTTGTCATTGTAGTCTATTTATGTATCAACCTTAAAAAAGAATCATATGTGTTAATCCAGATCATATTCTATCTGTGTGCCAAATTTCATTAAAATTCATTCAGTAGTTTTTACGTGAAAGAGTAACAAACATCCATCCATACTTACAAACTTTCGCGTTTATAATATTAGTAGGATAGGATGAATAAAATAGAATAATATTTAAATATTGGACATTGATGTTAACTACAGTTTTTAGGGTTCAGTAGTCAACAAGGAAACCTTATAGTTTCGCCATGTCCGTCCGTCTGTCCGCGGCTTAGCTCAGAGACGCTTAGTACTAGAAAGGTGTAATTTGACATGGGTATTTTATCACGCCGCAAAAGTGGTAAAATAAAATTTTGCAAAATATTTATTTTTAGGGTACCTCCCCTACACGAAAATTAAGGATGCCGTCCGTATCCCGTAGTGTGGAGTAATCATTGGATAGATCTTTTAAAAATATTGTAGGTATGGGTATGCCATTTTTTGATTTAGGGATCCGTTAGCCAAATATGAAGCTTTAAAGTCAACATTTTTGTTAGAGTCAAGTGCTTCGCTGAGCTGAGCTGTGCTAAGACTTCCCATAGAAAATCAATCAGCTGATCTGCACTTTTGTATGAAATATCCAAAAATTGTCTCGTTTTTCGACCCATGTTCCTTACGGAAAGTGGTTTAGTTTCATTGTCTGAATACACCCTTAAAATTGTGATCCTTATTAAAAACTAGTGGTGTACAGTTTTATATGATAGATGGCGTTGAATTGAATTGGTTTGGAATGGATATAATATTATAGTTGTTACAGAGGGGAAAGGGTGGACTGTATAAAGGCAGGATCGGCTTAGTATAAAGCGTTTAATCGTGAAAGGGAAAACAGGAATCCACAGAAATAAATAAAAAGCAAAAACAGAAAAACCAACAGAAAAGCACCGACAAAAGCCACTCGACCTGAGCGCGCAAGTCAAAACCATAGCGCATAAAAAAGTATTTACATCCGGCCTGATGGCCAGTTCGTAACACTAGTCCTAAGCCCACATTCGCACGGGCTCGGCTAATTCTATCGTGTGACGAAGCGATTGTTCTATTTCTATTAGTAGAAATTCGCCTAATCGATCGTTACTAGGTAAATTATTTGTATTGTGTAATATAGCAAGGTACCTTACTCATCAACGCCATTTATCGACTGATTAGGAACTATTTTTGTTTTTTTAATCGGCTGTCAGTAAAGCCGCTATAGTAGACACTAATAGGGTACTTGAACTGCATAAAATAAGTATATTTTAGTTTTTCTTTCTTTCCTTGAGACATTCTGTGGCTAAAGTCAAAGGTTAAATTTAGCACTTTGTAACGACGACCAAACGAGTAACTTTTACAAAGCTTCGTAGAGTCATTTTTTTTTTAACCTTTAAACTTAAATATCTCCGAAACGTGACACCGTAGGATTTTTATAATAATAATGTAAGGTTATAATAACCCTAAAATACCCATAACATTTGGTAACTGACAGCTTAAAAAAAAAGACACCACCCTGCATACAAAAATTACCCATAGGCCTTTTCAGTAATTCTTTAGCTTGAATACTATTTTTAATTAATAACAAGATAAACTATAAAAAGTAATGAAAAGGTTTATGACATCACTATTTAGTACAATTTTTTCTTACAAAGCGCTCGCTTTGACGTCGATAAAGAGTCGCTGATTTGACTAGTTGTCAATTAGCGGATTGATAATTTTTACGTCAAAGTGTCAAATACAACGCCATCTATCGAGAAACGTCAACAGCTTTTTTTAATCGCTCGTTCTAAAACAGGAAACAAACCGGTCTGTGCCTACAATCGTAACAAAAACCACTTGACGCGACCAACTTGCGCGGCAGACAATAAATTCGCTGAAATTATCTGTCAAGAGATCCAAGATGGCGCTGCGATGACAGATGTCAGTTTGACGTGACGCGAAGTGACGTGGAGGGAAAAGGTAGTGTTTGCAGGCGTTTTTTCAATTGTTTTCTATGCACCGGTCGTTTTGTTTTGTTTGTTTATGCAGCAGGAAATGTCTTGAACTCTTGACACTTCATGTTTTCTATTTTTACGAGACTGTGTTAAAAAGTTAGGTTATACAGGGTCCTTCTTAATATGCTGACACTTTTTTAAGGCGATGATCAAACCGTCAAACTGAACAACTTTCTCTATGGGACCAACATTAATACCGCGAAAAAAAATCTGCTGTTGCATACATTTGGCTCGACGAGTTTTGTGTGGAGCAGCTGATATTTTTTCGCCATTTCAATGTTGATCCCATAGAGAAAATTGTTCAGTTTGACGGTCTGATCATCCCCTTAAAAAAGTGTCAGCATATTATGAAGGATCCTGTACAAATATTAACCTCAAAATACATTTTGAAACTTGATGATTTTTGTATCATATAGTCATTTCTGTATTCTTTTTAAGAATATGCCTATTTCTATTTGCTTTATGAAAATAATACGTGAATCTAAAATATGTATTTGATGACCCCTTGTTGGAGTATGGCCTAATCTCTCTCACCATTATGCGTGAGAGGAGACCTTTGCCCTGCAGTGGGATCCATAGATAACTTACTTTATTAGGATAAAGGAAAATTATAGGTTAGTGTTAGTAATTGAGTTCGGTTTTTGTTTACATCTTACGACATTCCTATTGGAAAAAACGGTACCGAAAATTGTAGGGCCTGCCCATAAACTGGGTCTTAGCAAATTTGATAAAGGCGCTTAATACACAAGTATTTATGATCACGGCCATGGGAGTTAGAGATATTCTAGCATATTCAGAATAGAGTGTGACAGGTAAAAAGCCCGTCGCTACTTTCAACGGACAAAAGAAACAACGTACGTTTCGAAATCTTAACATTTAGGTTTCCTCACGATTTTTTCCTTCACTAAAGCCAGTGGTGTTGCAAATCGGTACATAATGTTCCCATAAAACTACACTACTACTATACAGAGTCCTAAATAGGCCGACGGTTTTTTGATGGGATGATCAGATCATCAAACTTTACAACTTTCTCAATGGGACAAACATCGAAATCGCAAAAAAATCAACTGTTCCATACAAATCTCCGATCCTACTCGCCCGAAATGTAAACTCAAAACTCAAATTCAAAACTCAAAATGTCGGAAGGTGTTCCGTTGTAGAGAAGATAGATGATAGATAGAAGAAGATGTATAGGACAGCTGATTATTTATTGCGCGATTTCGACTTTTGTTTTATATAGAAAGTTGTTCATTTTGACGGTCTGATCATCCCCTTTAAAAACCGTCACCATATTAAGTTGGAACCTATATACTATTACACTACTACACGTATATTAGTCTAGATACAGCTGGAATCGAACTGCCGTCTTCTGCACGAAAGGTGAGGCTAGTCACTAGATTACTCCGGTAGTATAACCGGTTAAAATAAAAAAGTTACCTACTTATTTTTTGTCTGGATGATTGATCAATTTTAATACTTTTGCATGAATAAAGCTTAAACATGTAATTTAATAATATCGAGAGTGTTTTTAATGTGCGAAACGAAAGAATTATCATCAATTAGTTTTGGCTGGGCGCTTGAGTTAATTTGCATCTTTCCTTAAGGTGAAACGTCCAGTTAGTACAAACATGCTGTATAAGTGCTTAATAAAAGCTGTTATACCACCTTGTCAGTAGTAAAACTATTTAGCGCTTACATTGCCAAAATAGTTCCAAGATTATTTCGATATTGGTATTAGAGTCGTTGTATAAAGGTCATTAAGAGCTATATAGGAGCTTTAGCGATTTGTAAAATCACTGGCTTTTCGGTGAAGGAAAACACCGTGAGGAAACCTGCATGCTCTAATTTCGAGGCTTGTATTGTACTCACTGTCCATTATAAGTGGCGATGGGCTCACCCCCCGTCACACTGGACAGAGTTTCGGTACTACTGGTTAAACGTGGATGTTCTGAGGTTTCAAAATATCTCTGACGGGTAGTCAGACCTCGGGGAATATAGTCGTGAGCATATTGTATGTATGTATAGGAGCTTTATTTAGACTGGATTACGACAACACGCGCATGTATAGAATGAAATTTAAATTTTTTTTTAGTTTTTAAACATACCTATAATGTTTTTAAAACTTGCCATTTGACTAAATTTATAATTTTGGATTCATCATCATCATCATCATCATCACAGCCTATATACGTCACACTGCATGGCACAGGCCTACCCTCAGGGAGGGTGTATGGGCGTTAGTCCACCACGCGTGCACAATGCGGATTGGTAGACTTCACATACGCATCGAAATTTCTTCTTCAGCGTATGCAGGTTTCCTCACGTTGTTTTCTTTCACCGATTGAGAGCAGTCGGTATTACGTGCTTAGAAAAACTCATTAGTACATGGGATGACATCCGTTTGTATTATTTTCACTTCAATAATTGCTAATAAATATAAATTGTATCAAGTAATACAATAATTAACATTGAAATTTTTTTAATTGTCGCCTGTTGCCTATTCAGTGTTTTTATAAGCGAAAGGCCATCTACTTATCGCCTCTTGACACGTCATTCCATCCTAAAACCTTCAATATGCAGGTTGCAGACGATATAACTACATAGTCCTGCTATCAAGCGATCCGCCTTAATATACGACGATCTTCTAAAGAATAAGAAAACCAGGGCTGCCATATTGTATAATTACACCTGTTTTTAATACAAAATAGGTTAAAAAATGATAGATACGTATTTTTCCGATTTTATTTTTAACCGTTTTTTCTATTTTTAATTTACTTTTGAATTTTCTGAAAAACAAAGGATTAATGGCTAAGATACCTTGGCCGCGATAACATTAAAAATAAAAACTGTCAAATACAATAGAAAAGCCAAGCAGGCAAAGGAATAAAATCTCATTCAACCTCTATTATATTTTTCAGTATTTTTCAAATAACTCGAGAAACAATGGATAGAAAAATCTGATAATTTTGATATAAGCTTTTAATTATATCATCTCCAAATGGATTTCTTATTTTGGTACCTTTCTGAAAATTAAATGTTGTCAATTATAAAAAAATCTACTGGCAGCCCTGAAGAAAACGTTTAAGCGACATCGAAATAATAATCAACTAGGCACAAGTACCACAATCATTTTCTTTAACGAGAATTCAAGTTTTTTAAAAGACCTCATGTTATTATTAACTGACTTATTCAACCGGTGTACTAAAAAGGACCTATTCGAAAAAAAATGTCAATTGACAACATAATTACTCATTATTAAAAGAAAAAAATTGTTAAAATGCGCTTTAATGTCGATCGGTAAGAGTTAAAATTGCAAAGCAGTTTTATTTCACACATTGACACTTGCATTTTTCCGTACGTGATCGCAAAGTTATGTTTTCGTTCAGTAAAGTTTACCTTTTGATGTACGCGACAGTTTTGTCTTAAAGATATGGTATAGAACTGTAAACTGGAAATGTTTTAAATGCAAAATTAAGTTGGGCAAGGCCATGATGTTGATTCAACTTTGTAGGGAAACCTTATTAGGGGTGTTCATGTACTACGTATCGTTCAAAACGTCAGGGTCGCCGGTCGGCGTCAGCTAGCAAATTATAACTACGTGTATCAATCTAAAAAAGCAAAATTCACAGAAATTTACGAATTAATCTAGCTACTAAATGAACTGCATAGACCTAAGAATGAATAAGAAATTGTTTAGAGTTCCACAGTTGCATTTAAGTCGTCCAAAGTTGCAACCTTCCTTCCCAGAAATGTGGAGATAAGATGGATAACTGTATTATCTAAATCGGTACAGTAGTCTTTGAGTAAATCGCAAACATACATGCATAAATCTGTATCGTTCGTTCTGTAGAGTTTTGTGTATACAAAACTCCCTCTTTTGGAGTTGGTAAATATATTTTGATTCAATTTTAACGAGTCTTGGCACTTATGTAAGCCTAGTTCACTATAATCTCTACAAAAATTGGGAACTCTATCTGAGTAACAAAACTGAAAAACCATTTTTATAAAGTCCACAAAGTTTCCCACAACTGGGCAAAGGCCTCTTGCATTCTTGCTTCTATTGTGCTTCCATTCATGTCATAATTTAGTGTTTTATTAAGATAATCTACTAAACCATTTCCGTCTAAAACGGGTTTTTGAGTCTGTTGTCACAATGGTTTATACTTGCAAAATAATTCAGGTGTTTACCGCGCACGCTTTAAATATGCAGATATGCAACGTTCAAATTATTTGTAGATCTATTCTATATAGGGTCATTCTTAATATGCTGACACTTTTTTAAGGACATGATCAGACCATCAAACTGAACAACTTTCTATATGGCACCAACATATAAATCACGAAAAAAAAATCTACTCTTCCATACAAAACTGCAAACTTACTCCAGCGAAATAGGTACTATAGTGTGTCTATAATAGCTCCGTGATTTTGACTGACCGTTTTAGAGCGATTATTTTACTTTCCGAAAATGTTTGAGCATTAAATTAAATTTTATTTTAAATGTTAATTGATCTTGTAAATTTTTTGTGTATTATAACGTTTTGACGGCTCAAACAGCTTTAAAAAGTACAATAAGATTTCTAAAACTGCCTGTAATAAGGGATAAATATTGAAATCTGCTGTTCCATACATTTGGGTCAAGTCACCATTGCCATTTTGTACGGAACAGCAGACTCGCACTATAATCGATATTTTTTTCCCCGTCCAGCAGACTTGGGCTGTTTTATAAAAGGAGCCTCATTGTCGGTGGTAATTGTACATCCATAGTTTATGTTCTACCCCTTGTCACTAACAGAACCAGGTGAGGTAATGAAACAATTTATTCGCAATTATTCAGAGCGATTATTGGTTTTTTTGCAGCGGCCGCCATTTTGTGCAGAGTACGTAACGCTGGCACGCCCAGTTTTAACTTGTTGGTTAAAGGTGCGTTTTTAAACGCCATTATTGTGGTTAAGCCAAGTTTGTTACTAGTTTATGATGTTTTTAAAAAGGTGTTTGGGGTTTTTTGTGGATAAAGTCTTTAAGAGTTAATAGGGTTACTGTTTAAGCTAAAGTTAAGTATTTTAACGGGTTTATCTGCTAATTACTGTAATCATTAAGCTTACGATTACAAGTACTCACGACTTTGAGTTTTACACCATGTATGATACACGGTGTGAAACTTAAACTCGTTACATGCTGGGTGCTGCAGATCATCAACTTGAACAAATTATACTGTATGTAAATCTGCTGTTCAATAGAAAATGTAAATGGTGACTCGACAAAATGTATGAAACAGCAGATTTTTTTTTCACAATCCTTCACAATACAACAGAATGATATGGTTTTCTTATTTTTTGAAAATTCATAAAAATGCATCTCATTTTTCAAAGAAAACGGCAAAATTCTGACCAGCCATGCGCTCGTTTTTATCGATAACTATGGCGAGTCGTGTTCCCGGACGGATAGGCCTTCATTAAATTTATTGGGTACATTTGGGTAGATATATGTAACGGTACATCTACCTACCAATGTACCATGTACCCAAGGCACGGAGTAAAAAATGTGTAACTTGATTTAAAAGGTTAACAAAAAATTAAGTTTAAGATAGATTTTAGTTAAAGGTGGCAGAATTACACTTGTAACAAAAAAAAATTGATAACAAAGTTTAGTGGTGGATGGTTAAATTGTCACGTAATTGCATCATAATTTACAAAATTCTAGTTAAGGCAACTTCATATTTTTCTCCGTGTACCTAATTGGTATTTCGTATTATTAGTACCTAAAGTGAGAATTAATGGTGCTTAAAAATATCGCATTTTTTGACTTTTGGAAAAACTAAAACAGAATTCAAAACTTGGCGTCAATTTTACAAACAGGCATAGACTTAATTTTTTATTATTAGTACCTAAAGTGAGAGTTTGCTAAATGCAATGGTGTATAATAATTTTTAACAAAAAAAAATTGTTTATTCCCCCTCTCTGTTTTATTTCGCAGATGCCATATTAAAATAATATAGCCTATGTCACTCTCACAATTTTTACGAATCTAATGACACCTCAAACGTTAAAATCTTTCTAAAACACCAAAAACTAAAACAGAATTCAAAACTTGGCGTCAATTTTACAAACAAGCAAATAATTAATTTTATTATTAGTACCTAAAGTGAGAGTTTGATAAATGCTATTATAATGGTGTTTAAACATTTTTGGAGTTTCTAATACACAAAAAACTAAAACGGAATTCAAAACTTGGCGTCAATTTTACAAACAAGCAAAGATTTAATTTTCTCTACATTTATTAGAATCTTGTTAACATACAGTAAAAAATTGATGAGACCATAATTGACTTGGTGTACTATTTGCAATTTTATTACTTTGTGACTAATTGATACTAATGTATGTAATTATTATGATTGATTCTATCATATTATTGTATGGAAAATAGTTCTAGCTACTGTATTTATAGAGTGAAAAATGAATACAAAAACGACAACTGGGAAATCATGATTTTATTTTTACACTAAGAAAAAATGTGTACCTTGTTAACAGAACATTTGGTTAAATTAACAAAAAACTTGGTTAAATTAAACAAAACATTTGGTTAAATTAATAACACATTAAATTTTCCGTCACGGGACGCCCGGCAGATGTGAAACTTCTTCCAAATAAAATTTCGAACTTCAGTCACACAAAAAGGTTGCGGAGAATTGACAACATTTCATTTTAAGAAAGGTACCAAAATAAGAAAACCATTTGGAGATTATGTGATTCAAAGCTTATATCAAAATTATCAGATTTTTCTATCCATTACTTCTCGAGTTATTTGAAAAATACTGAAAAATATAATAGAGGTTGAATGAGATTTTATTCCTTTGCCTGCTTGGCTTTTCTATTGTATTTGACAGTTTTTATTTTTAATGTTATTGCGGCCAAGGTATCTTAGCCATAAATCCTAAGTTTTTCAGAAAACTCAAAAGTAAATTAAAAATAGAAATATCGGTCAAAAATAAAATCGGAAAAATACGTATCTCTAATTTTTAACCTATTTTATTAAAAACAGGTGGTTAAAAAAATGTAATGTTGTCAATTTCAAAGCCCACTCATAAGTTGTGTAACCATCAAAATTGTGATGGCTGAAAATAAAGTTTTCTATACTATTCTATAAGAAGTTTCACTTCAAACCATTTTTTAATTCTGTTTAATAATTTTTTTCAGTAGTTACATTAGGTACTTAAAAAAAGCTAAAACAATATCTCGCCAAGCGTAACTGCTTACCTACCTAAGCTTTATATAACGTTTTGATCGCAAAATAGCTTTCCCACTTCACTTAAATAGACTTGTTACTATAATAGCTAAGTATTAGTTTTTATCTAAGCAAGAACGCTACCATAAGAAGTAGCACAACTTTTTTAATCTATGGACGTAACTCGGCTATTTAAAAAAGTAAGTCTTTTTTTATTGACTGGGTAACTATTCGTTTTGTATGAATTAAAAACTCTAGTTTGTTAAATTGTATGTTATTATAAGAAGGGGTTGAAATGAGTGATAAGTACTTGGCTTTTAACATAATACGTGATAGGTTTAAAGAGGCGATTAGGCCAATTGGCACTTGTTGGCATTTTAATTAATTGAAAGCATAAGCATATGCTCACGACTATATTCTGAAACCTCAGAACATCCACGATTCACCAGTAGTACCGAAACTCTGTCCAGTGTGACGGGGGGTGAGCCCGTCGCCATTTATAATGGACAGTGGGTACAATACATGCTTCGAAATTGAAGCATGCAGGTTTCCTCACGATGTTTTCCTGCACCGAAAAGCCAGTAGTGTTACAAATCGTACATAAATTCCGTAAAACTCATTGGTACGAGTCGGCCTGGACGGGGATCGAACCATCGCCTCCTGCTCAGCAGGCGAGGTTACTCGCCACTGGACCACCATGGCTTCTCCGGAAAATACACGGTGAAAAAATGGGTTACTTAACTATACAATGTCCTTTTTAATATGCTGACACTTTTTTAAGGGGATGATCAGACCATCAAACTGAACACCTTTCTCTATGAGACCAACAACGAATACGCAAAAAAAATCAGCTGTCCCATACATTTGGCTCAAGTAGGTTTGCAGTTTTGTGTGGCTGATTTCTTTTTCGCGATTTCGATGTTGGTGCCATAGAGAAAGTTTTTCAGTTTGATAGTCTGATCATCCCCTTAAAAAAGTGTCAGCATATTAAGAAGGACTCTGTATATATGTATATTGGATAGATTGTAGCTTACGAATTTATATTGTAATAGTTATTAAGTCGTGTTATGTTGTAGAGTTTCTGATCGCATCTTCTTTATTCTTTCGCGATTTCGATGTTGGTGCCATAGATAAAGTTGTTCAGTTTGATAGTCTGATCATCCCTTTAGAAAATTGTCAGCATATTAAGAAGAACCCTATATACTACAATCGACATCCTCTCACAACTGCAAAACTATACTTCTTTCTGATTTTTTCCATTGTAAGTACGTCTAGTGATGACGTCACGAATGAAAATATAGCCTTAAGGAACAGCTGTTTGTATGACGAATAGCATTGTTTGATAAAAAGTGAATCTTCTGCTCAATACAATCTGTGGTATGCGAAAAATTTGCAGCACTGTCGTGTTGAAAAAGGTTTAAATACAAAAATATTTCAGTTAGCTTGCACCAAAATGTATTAAGGCTTATACATGTTTAAATATGATGCTGTCACTGTCATTGGTATGTGCAGTGTGAGAGACGGAGCTATCACTAAATACGTAGCCTAAAAAGCCTAAATAGTTGTTGGTGCAAGCCAGCCTGAGGCTGAGATTCAGAGACGTTTTTAAACTCTTAGTTCGAACTCCCGTTTGTCAAAATCCATACATTTTTGCCCTACTTAGTTCGAACTAAGACTAAAGAAGTCGTCTCTGAATCTCGTCCTTAGTGTCAAAAACTTGGCCGGTTATAAAAATAAAAAACAACGAATTATTAACGAAGGTATATCAACGATTTCGCTTTGAATTATGCTCTTAAACTATTGTATTCAAAGTTTCATGTTTCTATCTTCAGTGTTTCTTAGGCTGCTGTACGTAGTGCATATTTAGCTCAATGGTTGCGATAAGATGGTGCGACTTTTCTTCTCGACTGTACTCGTCTTATGAGAATCTGTCAGTTTTCGTTAATTAGTACTCTCGGCACTTCCCGTTACTGTGACAATTGCTTTTACAAAGAAAGCTAGTGATGTCACGGTTTCATATCGATAAAAAATGTTTTCTTAGTGACAGGCGAAAGTAGTTTTGTGACAGATTACTTTAAAGAACTCCGTCTGTATTAAAAAGAAGATAAATTCATTCATTTGGAAAGTTATTCGAACATACACATAATATAGTACGACAGAAGAATTATTCGATTTTTTAAATAAATAAATGGATCTCTTTTAATGTGTAAGTAATTAAAAATACACAATTAATCAATAACACGCAGTCTTTTTGAATTCTAACGAAATAGAAACCTTTTAAATTTATATAAAAAACTGTATTTTCCAGTTTCTGAGACAATTACTTAATAATATTGAACTTGATATTCTGAAATAAATTGATTCAACTGAATTGAATGAGTTCTATTCAATATTATGTTTAAAAATTCTTGCTAAATATACGTTAGGACCGACTATGAAAATCTACTAGCAAGAGATGTATACTTTGTATAAAGCATAAGCATATGCTCACGACTATATTCCCCGAGGGGGTAGTCAGAGATATTCTGAAACCTCAGAACATCCACGTTTCACCAGTAGTACCGAAACTCTGTCCAGTGTGACGGGGGTTGAGCCCGTCGCCACTTATAATGGACAGTGGGTACAATACATGCCTCGAAATTGAAGCATGCAGGTTTCCTCACGATGTTTTCCTCCACCGAAAAGCCAGTGGTGTTACAAATCGAAGTTGAAGTATGCTCCTTTGTATAAATACTTACTCAAATCGAATACATGTTTTAAAATCTATTTTGTAGGTAGGTTTTACATTTTTATAAGGTCAATTAAACTCAAAATAGCGTGTTATTCAATCAGTTTCATAAATGTCTAAATCCACGAATTCAACGAAAATTAAATCGATATTTTTCTTAATTAAAATTCCAAAGCCTAAATAGATGTTTTCATAACAATCGTGTTTTTAATTAAAAGATAAAAGAATTCTCAGTTAATCAAAACGAACGATAATTATTCAATTAATGACTATTATCGGAACGTATCAATGTTTCATAGAATGACAACGTAATTGCTAGTGTCAGTGCTAACTAGTTTTTTTGGCCGAAACCGAACGCATTCTCGATTCGGTCAAAATTAAAAATTAATTTTTCATTGTACTTTCGGTCTAAATCCTGCCCTTAATTTCATCAAATCGCAATTCGATGCATTCTCGATTCGGTAAAAATACGAAATTAATTTCTCATTCTACTTTCGGTCGAAATCCTGACCCTTAATTCATTCTACCCTATTGTGCCTAGTATCTACCGACATTTTTTTTGTTAGCCTATTTTATCTCAATGCTGGGCAAAGGCCTCCCACTTTATCCTCCATGCATCCCTGGCTTGAGTCATTCTCATTTTCATGACCAATCAAAGTCTATTTTCCATTCTTTATTACCAGAGCGTGCCATTTGTAGGATGCAACCGATTTGATCAGAACACGTCCTACGAGGGCGCTCTCTGCCGACACTGACATTTATAAATAATAATAATTATATTACTGTTTCGGTGGTAAGGAAGGTGGACAACAGTAAGCAGTAGTGTATTCTCTCACTCGCACAAATGTGCTAGCATCTTCTTGTCAGTGCGAGCCCGTTTTTTTAATTTTCTAGTGTGTGTTGCCTGCCAATGACAAGAGCGTTACTCGTAAGTTCATACATGCACACTCTAAAGGAAATTTCTGCGCATTTCGTTGTATTTAAGGTGTGCCGAATCAGACCGAAACCGAAACATCGTCCAGACACTAGTAATTGGACAATATGCGGTAAAAACTCAGTAATTGGCCGATAAATGTTACGGCGAAGTGCGGATTTTAACGATTGGAAACATTAAATTGGTTGTTTGTTTCTTCGATTACGTTTTATTATAATTATGTTATTAGTATCGATAATTTGATTATTTCATCATAATTTGATGCAAACCCTGAAATTACTACCACGTCAAATACGTCGTACTTTACTGTGACTAAGTACAAGATTTAGAGACGTTTTTAATTTATGTTTAAGTTCTAACTCCGGTACATCAAAATCCATAAATTTTAGACCTTACTTAGACCGAAGTCCAAGTCTCTGAATCTGGGGCGTAGTGTGAGGAGTGGTGTGGAGAGGGACCATCTGACCATGCATCTTAACTATTATAACATTGTAACAGAACTGTGTCTGTACATTGAAGATTTGCAGGGTGAAATTGATATCATCCTTTTAAACTAAGAGTCTACCAATCAAACTGAACAGCTTTTATTATGGGAGCAAACCGATCGGAGCAAAAAAAATCTGCTGTTGCATAGATTTGAGTCCAATAGGCATTGCCGTTTAGAATGGAACAGCTGAATTAGTTGTTGCTCCGATCGGTTTGCTCCCATAGTAAAAGTTGTTCAGCTTGATGGGTAAAAGGATGGTAGTTATATCAATTTCACCCTGTATATAAGACAAAGATTAAGAAAATAATATATGGTTTTTAGATGTCCCTGACTCCGAATCTGAGAGTCTGTTTGTTTGTTAGTTCGTTCATCACGCAAAAACTAATGTACCGATTTTAATGAAACTTTTTTTTCTTGATAGTTTATGATTTGACTTAAAATCTGGTAGGTATATAATTTGTGTGGACAAGACGCGGGTAAATTCTAGTTTGGTATGAAATGCCTGTTTTCCCAGCAGTGAGATGGTATAGGCTAAAATAAAATTTTATTAGTAACAAATGTACAATATTGGCTTGACTCTAAAAGCAAAATAACTTTAGGTACTTTAAAAATGTGGTAGGAAAATTTGACCTACTTAGCCTGTCGTATGAATAGACATAATTGTCAATGTTCGATACCTAGGCAGGATTGACCACTAAAATCTGAAATATTAATATAAAATCTTTATCGATATACGAATCGTCCAGCACTATAAAATTAATTAGGTACGAGATAATTTAGAAGTATAATATCACGAAATTATGCATTTTCAAAATTATAGACAATTAAAAATTAAATTACGAATGGTTGTAATTCGACGTTAAAAATAATGAATTAAAGACAAAATGTTTACAGGCATTCGAAATTCTGTTCGATACCACCTTATTTTAAGAGAAGTTTATTCCGAATGCGTAAATGCGCGCTCCATACAAAGGAAGTCTGGTGATATTTTCAATACTAACCAACTAAAGTCAATTAATTTTTTCAGAAACAATCTAGAAACTAATCTCTATGCTTGTATGGTTTAATTTAAGATTTGTATGGAAATCTTTGAGGCACTGTAAGTTAGTGCACTGTCACTGTGCAGATTAGTATGGAACAGCAGATTTTTTTGCTACGATCAGTTTGCTCCCATAGTTAAATTTGTTTAGATCTGACTTTTAATTTATAGGGAAGCCTATGATATCAATTACATCTCACACTTTTCTGGGCTAGGTACAAATAGAGACAAAATAAAAAAACTAAATTTCGCTTAAAACCAACACAAATCAATCGACATAATCGATAAATCGATAACTCAGCACACCACTGCTACTCAGAACTGGATGACCACCTCGATTCGGAATTTTTGCCAACTTTTTTGCCCCAAAGTGGAATTTCTTAATAACTTGATCTCAGTTTAGGTGGGCTAAAAGCTTTTTTGGTCAATCACCAATGTTTTATTACCGAGTATTTGCCGGTTGAAATGTTAAGAATTTGAGTTACGACGTTTTTGAGGATGCTGCGGTTGTTTTTTTAATTGGAGTTTGTAATCAGAGGGTTAGGGTAAAGACAATTTTTACTTTTATTCAAGCTTTGATTAAGGATTTAGTCGACTAATGTCTAAAATGAATAATGCATGGTTTAAAATGAAAAAAAAATTAAAATTGGCGTAATACAAAAATGTCAAAAAAGAAATTTGTCGTAGTATTAAAAATTGTTTTTTTATAGGATCCTTCTTGATATGCTATCGGTTTTTAAGGGGATGATCCGACCATCAAAATGAACAACTTTCTCTATGGCACCAACATCAAAATACAAAACTACAAACCTAATCGAGCCAAACGTATGGGACAACCAATTTTTTTCGCGATTTTGATATTGGTCCCATAGAGAAAGTTGTTCAGTTTGTTAGTCTGATCATCCTCCTAAAAAACTGTCAGCATATTAAGTTGGACCCTGTATAAAATATTTACTTATAATTGATTGAACAACTATGATTATGATTACGACATACGACTATGATTTTTTACAGATTTCAAAGTGTAAGCCAATTTTCTTACTTACTTACTAAAAAGAAACGAAAAACTATTTTCATGTTACCCCAAAGACAAAACATATTTACAAATTCTTACAAAAGGTTACCCTAAAAATCAAAGGTAAAATCTATCCATATCAAATCCTACATCGACTTTAAACACCTTTCCTACACACAAAAATCACCTCTAATTCTCCACACACAACGTTCAATTTCCTATATCAGTTTTATAAGCGAATAATGCAAGGGATTTTATGCTTTGTTGTTGAACAGATAAGGTGCATATTGGTTGGAAGTAAATATTAGTATTAGGGGGGCAAGAACACGCGTACTGAATATGTAATGTGACGTGGATGTGTGAAGAGATGAGGGTTGGAATGGATGCGGTAAAATAAATATAAAAGTCAGGGTGTTAGAAAATACTTAGATATATGATTATTATGTAAATGGGGTGTACCAACAAATACAAATATTCAATTTGAGTACGTTTTTAATGTTTATCTTTAACCAGATTGCTTTTGTCTGTTTATAGAATTTATATAAATCACAAAATACTCTTCAAAATGTCCTACGTACCACATTAGACGGTTAGCGAAACGATATCGAATTCCTAGTGCAGTTATCATCATCCTCTTGCCCTTATTTTAAGTGTTCCGTACCAAAATTGACAAAATTGAACACTTACGCCTGCCACACACATACGATATTCCTATTCGGAATTCCGAATCAGAATAGGATTTCGTATGGATTTGCCCCCTTCTGAATTCTGCTCGGAATTTCAAATCCATCCAAAATTATAATTCCGCATGTACGTGGCAGGCCTTATCGAATCACCACGCTATCTGTCCGTCCGTCTCTCACATGTGTTTTTTATCAGATATGGTACCTACCTAAGAAATAGGAAGCAAGGATAAATAATAAAAAACATAACCCTCCTTCTGGCGCAGTCGGGTAAAAATGAGCTAAGACTATGCATACATTTTATTATTTAGAGACCTTCCATAGTTCTCTACCAGCCGTCATTTCAGTGCTCACTTTTTCGTACACCCTCCACTGAACAGGGTCCTTCTTAATATGCTGACACTTTTTTAAGGGGATGATCAGACCATCAAACTGAACAACTTTCTCTATGGGACCAATATCGAAATCGCGAAAAAAAAACAACTGTCCCATACAAAAACGTTTTCTTTATGTGATAATTAATTATTATGTTTCACAAAATCGATCCGAGAAAATTTTTGGATTTCCGTGGATCTAAAATTTGAATATTTTAAATGCGATAATTTTATTTGGTGTTTGGTGTCTGTTCCTAGAATAAATCAAAATGCCTACAGATACCTACGTCATTTTACTACATCGATAATTTCGCCAAAACACCGCATCGTACGTTACTCAGTAAGATTACCACGTGTGTGTAAAACAATCACTTCGAGGGAAACATTGTGAGAGTGTGAACCTCTCTTGTATTTTGTATTGTATTTGTATAAAACGATTTGTATTTACTGACGCATTTCTTTTACTTACCTCTTATAAGTATAAATGTGCTACCATACCAAACTATTTACTTATATTATTATAAATAATTCTTGGCTACAAGAATTCACTTCAGTACCTGCGATTTCATCAAAATGAAGTCTGAACAAAAAATGTTTCATCAAAATCGGTTTGATTTGATTTGATGTGAAATTTATTACCCGACTGCGCCAGAAGGAGGGTTATGTTTTTCGAGCGTATGTATGTATGTATGTTTGTATGTCTATTTCTTTGGCACGGCCTACAGCCCAAACGGCTTGATGGATTTTAACGTATGAGGTGTCATTGGATTCGCAAAAATCTTGAGAGTGACATAGGTTATATTATTTTAAGATGACGTCTACGAATTAAAAAAGAGAGGGGGAATAAACAATTTTTTTTTGCTAAAAATTACAATATGGATATTAAATGAAAGCTATTAATCAGACGATTCCAAATATATAACCATTATAGTTCTTTTATGTTTTCGTTTCGACACAAGACTAAAAAGTATGAAATAAACTAAATTATTAAGATAAACAAAAAACCCGACTGCATAAAAAACCTATTAACTGAAAAGAGAAAAACAAGCTCTATCATCACTAATCAGCTATAACAACTTTGTTTGAGCAAATAAAATTTGAATGTTATTAGGTAGGTATTGCACCCGGGGGGGGGGGGGGGGCAAACCAATCAATAACCAACTAAAAATTTCATTGTCCCCGTTTGCGATACCTACCTAATAACATTCAAATTATATTTGCTCAAACAAAGTTGTTATAGCTGATTAGTGATTATAGAGCTTGTTTTTCTCTTTTCAGTTAATAGGTTTTTTATGCTGTCGGGTTTTTTGTTTATCTTATTAGCTATTTAGATGTTAGATCTACAAGGAGTTCCTGAGGTTATGCATTAACTTTGGCCTGTTATTGAGAACATTAATTTGATCATATTTCATGGGACGAAAATTGAAATGGCGAAAAAAAAAGTTTTTTTGTAGTATTTTTATGAGGTACTAACATAACTTTGTTTGCTCCATAGTAAAAGTTGTTCAGTTTGATGGTCTAAACCACCCCCTTAAGTATTACTAAGGTGTTTTGTTACACCCTGTATACATAATAATTGTTTTAATTAAAAAAAAACTGAACAAACGAACGTAAACAACTCAAAATTACCCAATAACTCGTATGACAATGAGACAATTTCACAAAACAACATAGTGTTTTGTTACCCCACCGCAAAACCGCAGTCGCAATTATATTAAACATTTATTTTTACACAATTTGTCGTATTTTACAAGCCATTTTATGTTTATTTACCGACTTTAACAATGACGGAGTGTATTGTATTTACGAAGGACATATCTCAAAATTGGTTCAATAAACATACTCGAACTGCCTCCGTGGTCTAATGGTTAAGAGCATTGGGCTCTTGACACGGAGGTCGTGGGTTCGATTCCCACGGGGGACACCTAGTGATATGTCACTTTGTGCGTTTTTCCCCAGTTGGCTAGGACATTACAGGCTGAATCACCTGATTGTCTGAAAAGAAAGATGATTCGTGCTTCGGATGGCACGTTAAGCTGTTGGTCACGGCTACTATCTCCGGTGGTAGTAGTCGTTACATAAAAACCACGTCAGAGGCCGTAAGGTGGTCTGAATAAACTCTGACGCCAGGGCTTACTGCTCACATGATAAGAAGAAGATATACTCGAAAAAAAATCTGCTGTCCCATACATTTGGGTCCCGTAGGTTTGCAGTTTTGTATGGAACAGCTCATATTTTTACGCGATTTCGATGTTAGTTCCATAGAGAAAGTTTAAAGTTAGTTTGATGGTCTGATCATCTCCTTAAACATAGAGATTATATAGGGTAAAAATATTTCCAAAAACGCATTTAACCATATATTTTTAAATTAAATGTCAGTAAAATATCATTTCATAGTTTTTAGCATAGAATAGCATATGCTCACGACTATATTCCCCGAGGGGGTAGTCAGAGATATTCTGAAACCTCAGAACATCCACGTTTCACTAGTAGTACCCAAAATCTGTCCAGTGTGACGAGGAGTGAGCCCGTCGCCACTTGTAATGAACAGTGGGTACAATACATGCCTCGAAATTGAAGCATGCAGATTTCCTCACGATGTTTTCCTTCACCGAAAAGCCAGTGGTGTTACAAATCGTACATAAATTCCGTACTCATTGGTACGAGTCGGCCTGGACGGGGATCGAACCATCGCCTCCTGCACGGCAGGCAAGGTTACTCGCCACTGGACCACCACGGCTTATTCATAGCCTTTCATTGTTTTTTATCCTTTAATAAACGTCGCGAAATACTCTGTTTATCTTTTTTAAGGTCATACTAAAACATAACGGTCCTACAAGGTCACTTGACTCAAATAAAAAAAATACCAACACGCGATTTCGAGATCACACGTTTGTAAACCGTAATTATGACGTCATGAAAAAAAATTGTTTTTATGAATAACTCGGATCGGTCATTACTCTTTTGAAAAAAAAACTACCGGGAGTTGACCGGCAAATGTAAATTTTATTGTGTGGCCTTCAAAATGCTAAAAGTGAGCATATTATAAAACTGCTTGCTTGAAAAAGATCGGTTTTAGTTGTAGCAAATACGACCATTTGGGCCTTTGACTAATTATTATAAGGACTAGCCTTGCGGTAGCATTTCCCCTCTGCCACGGTATAAGCACAATTGATCTTGTGCATTTACATTCAATTTTACACATTATCACTTAACGAGACAGCCTATAATTGCGAAATAATAACTTCGAACTTAGAACGTTTGGGGTTCACACGAGACTACTTTTCATGATTTTTGACATTCAAAATTAGAATCTAAAGTTATGGGGAATAAAATCCAAAGTTGCGGATTTCATGTCCCCCCCCTCCCCCCTCCCCCCCAAAGTGGCAGAAATGTTTGTTAGTAGAATTACACGCGTAACCAGTCTAAAAACCGTTTTTAATTTATTTGTGTAACACTTGAAAATACAGGTCGTCAATTTAAATGCAACTCAGACAAACTGAACAACTACTTTAATTGTAGTAAACACAGAAATCGCAAAAAAAACATTTGGGTCGAGTAGCCGTTGAACTCAATTTTGGAAATGACAATTCTATGTTGGTTCCATTGTGAAAGTTGTTCATTTTGATGGGCTGAAGCACCCTGTAAAAAAGCATAGCATAGCATAGCATATGCTCACGACTATAAAAAAAACCAAAAAATACTAATAAAGGTATTTAACGCGTTTAATTCCACACTCTGTATAAAAAATTAATATACGATTGTTATAAAGAAAACAAAAAATTTTAAGATACCTTCGATTGAAAAGTAATTCTACTGTGTGTACGACACAACCATACGAGAGAAAGAGACAGACAATCAAAATATTTTATGTATGACAGTTTCATAATAATATAAAATAATCATTTTATATAATAACGTAGGTAGGTACAATTACAAAAATTTACCTAAAATAAAAAAACCCTATACTGAATTAACCAAAAACATTAATGTAATTACAAATAATTAGTTCCTCATTCTAATTATGATTTAAAAACCATCAGTTATAGTTTAATTACTGTAACATCGACCCTTTACCAAAATAAAATTAAGTCACCCCTATCATTTCAACTGAATTATTTATTAACTGTAAGGACCTGTTTCTACACTTCTGGATAAGTTCTTTTTTGTTTAGTTTCATCCGATGTGTTATCACAATTCAGCCAATGTCTCGTTATGTGGATAGTATATGAAGGAAAATGATCAGTAGTATTGGCAGTTTTGCCAATGTAAGTAGTTTATAATCTCAAGTGATTGTTTTAAGGTTAAAACACAAAAGAGTTCAAAAAATGGTGGATCCACGTGCAATCCCAACGCGCCGATACGCACGCGTCCGTACTCCGCCAGAATTGCAGCGCGACTCCGATAAGTTCTTGTTCGCTTATAGGACAGATAAATTGACATATCTTTCATACGAAATGTGTCAAACGATCTGTCCAATAACCTAACAATAACTTATCGAGAAGTGGTGAAACAGGCCCTATAGTTACTTAAAACAGTTAGCATAACTTTTTTAATAAACTTAAAGCATGAATGCATGGCATCAAGCATAATATGCTCACGACTATATTCCCCGAGGGGGTAGAGATATTCTGAAAACTCAGAACATCCACGTTTCTCTAGTAGAACCGAAAATCTATCTAGTGTGACGGGGAGTGAGCTCGTCGCCACTTATAATGGACAATGGGTACAATACATGCTTCGAAATTGAATCATGCAGAATCTCTAACGATATTTTCCTTCAACGAACTGTCGGTGGTGATACAAATCGTATTCACTAATTAAAATCCGAAAAAAACCGTTCCCTACATTTAGGTCGAGTCTGTTTGCAGTTTATGGATCAGCAGATTTTTTTTGCGATCTCGAAGTTGGTCCGGTATAAAAAATTGTTCAGTTGTTGGTCTGATCAACCCCTTCAAAAACTGGCAATATATTAAAGTGATATTATGTAGTAGAGGAGTTTGCTTGGCGCCATTGCTCTTGCTGTGTTTCGTGTTATTTGAAATTCGTAAAAAAATTGGTTTTAGTGATATTTGTGACATAATTTCGTGCGGATTGTGTACCAAACAGTAGCGTAAAGCGACCGACGTAACAGGAATCTCAAATAAATACGATAACAGAACATAAGTATTGGTTCAAGTTAACTCGTACATGGTCATTTTGGCGGCAACGCGCGAGTTTACGAAATCGACCACAGATTCATCGTCATTTATCATCCCATCATCAAAATAAAGAATATAAAGATAAAATAACGAATGGCTCAAAAGGACTAGTATCCAGAGCCGTTAAATACATTATAACAAATTATGTAGTAGAAGTACATATTTTCTTTAACACGGTTATTGGACCCCAAAATAAACGTTAACTATAAAAAATAGACTCGTAGAGTTAGGGTAGGCCACACCCATCTGATCTAATTAACTCCCATGAATGTACCCCGCGTAATTGAGTTAGATTATTGTATTTATTGACCGTGCTACGGGCGCCATCTTGGTTTTTTGGGGTACAACGAATCGGTTAGAAACGGTCTCGGACGGGCAAGGACTTCATAAACATTTTTGTGAAATAAAGACTTTTACAGAATATGGGCTTGGTTTGTTTTGAATTAAAATAGAAAATAAAAGAGTTTTTGCTTTCGATAGAGACAAAAATTCCAAAATAATAATTGATGCATTCTGAAACATTCCTGCATTTTTCAATATTTTGAAGGTAGTTTAGTTTAGAGACGCAACAATTTTTTTTTTATACGGGGTGCTTTTAAGAACACTTTCCCAATTTACAAGGGGTGGTTGAGACGCTTTTGACCATCAAAATGAACGTTTAGGTTCTATGGGAGCAATCACAGAACATTATAAGAGGGGTTAGAAATGCAAAGTAGCGCTTTTGGTTCGGAGACGGCTGTCGCCACTTGTCTTCCCGCTCACGCTGCTAAAATTACTCATGCCCTCTCGCTCGCACCACGCCGCGCGCCTTATGGTGTTATGCAAATTATTGCATAACCTGTGGCTATACGTTCCTCGCCTACTTTGCACTTCTAACCCCTCTTATAATGTTTTGTGGGAGCAATCCTAAATTCACAAAAAATAAATTCTACTGCTCCACACCGAACTGATTTGCCTACTCGATTCAAAAATGTTTGAAACAGCAGATATTTTAAGCGAATTCAGGTTTGCTGTACCTTCTCGTAGTAAAAGTTTTTCTACCTGAAAATTTGGAAATTGTTTCAAAAATCACGAAGGATTTTATGATTTTATAAAAGGAGTAAACTTAAATAATTAGTTAAATACTCAAAAGGTTGCTTCAGACCATCAGACTAAACAACTTTCACCATGGAACCATTATTGTAATCGCGAAAAAAGACAGGTGGTCCATAGAAAATGTCAATCGCTGCTCTACCCAAATATATGGGTCAGCAGATTTTTTTTCTCGTTTTCCTTGCTGGTCACATAGTGAAAGTTGTTCAGTTTGATTGATGGGCTAAAATACCCTGTTTCATAATGTAACGCATTTAACTTGACACCAGTATAAATTAGTCCCAAAATTTTAAATTAATATTAAGTACAGTTTGGTAAAAAATAAACATGAGGGCGCCACTTTCTTTGCAAGAACGCAAAACTTGGAAAGACCATTCAAAATTTTGTACTAAAATAATTAATCCCACCAGTCACCACATCAAACTCTATTTGCTGCACGTTACCCTATGTGAAGACGACATATTGTTCCCACATACAAATAACATAAAACACCTTGTTTCAACTCCTATTCTATTCAAAATACAATAAAATTAATTATCCCGCCATTTTAAATCACAAACAATCACTATAAAAAGATCTAGACGTACCGCGTTAGCGCTAAGCAATAAATTTTGGTGCGCGAATGCTATCAGCGAAGTAAAACGGCTACTATAAACACTTCTAAACCTTCCTGTGTCTGTGGATTTATTTTTACCACGCTGAAATTCAACTTACTGCAATTTACACCTTAAAGTTTCTTCGCTAGAGCTCATTAGAGAATGCAGTCAACTCGTGACATATGACGTATCTAAAATTAAAAGTTCAATAAATTTAATCAAACAATTTTGTATTTTATTCTCTGGGAATTAAGTGAACGAATCGCATGCATGGAGAAGTGTGAAATTCGAACGGTTGGCTCGCAATGAATTTTGAATTTTACTGCTTTAAGAATAGAACAGGAAACGGTCTAAACACAAATCTTTTTCGCTGTGAAAAATGTGGAGCGAATTGGATTTTGCTTTAATTTTAAAGTAGACTGTATTTCTTTGATGTTAGGGTTCAGTTTGGTTTGTAGAGAGTAGTTGTTTCACAGCCGTTTATCACAGATAAAAAACCCCAGTAACTTTTTTATTCGTGTTTTTAATTAAACAAAAACGGTTGCCAGAGTTTTCCGTAACGAGGTGTAATGTTTGGGCGGTTTGGCCGAAAAATAATGGCGTCCCTAGTGGCCATCCGCTTTTTCTTTTTTTAAAGTTTTACGTTCCATTTTTCAATTTGTTTTATAGATTGTTGAATGTTCTTATAAGTTTTTTTTCTATACAGGGTGTAAACACCATTGTAATTTATAAAGAGGTGGTTTAGACCATCCAACTGAACAAGCTAAATTTTGTATGAAACAGCAGACTTTATTTAATTTTTTCCCGATGTTGTCTCTATAGTGAAAGCCGTGGTGGTCCAGTGGCGAAGTAACCTTGCCTGCCGTGCAGGAGGCGATGGTTCGATCCCCGTCCAGACCGACTCGTACCACTGAGTTTTCGGAATTTATGTACGATTTGTAACACCACTGGCTTTTCGGTGAAGGAAAACATCGTGAGGAAACCTGCATGCTTCAATTTCGAGGCATGTATTGTACCCACTGTCCATTATGTGGCGACAGAGTTTCGGTACTACTAGTGAAACGTGGATGTTCTGAGGTTTCAGAACATCTCTTACTACCCCCTCGGGGAATATAGTCGTGTGCTTATGCTAAGTTCAGTATCATAAGTTCACAATCTCCCTTTAAAGTAATCTTACACTCTAAACCAACACTCGAAAAAAATATCTAAAGCGACATCATCATTTCTAGATCTTCTTTGTTTACACAAAAGACAATCCATCTTCAACTTTATCAGCTAAAACGGCCAATTACAAAAGTTAATGAATTTATCCTTCACTAGAGTAAATAAATAGTCAACCCCATTTGTCCGGATAATGTCCATTATGGGTCGCGGAAGGAATTTTAATAGTTCAAACTTGGTGCGTTTTGGGCGCGAATTATGTCTTTTTAGTCAACATGTCGGCGTTTAATTTGTTTTATTTATGTTGTGACTAGTTTTGTTTATGTTTTTCTATTATTCCAAGAATTATTTATCTACATGATAAATACTTACTTCAATAAATAAATATGGTTTAACTAGAAACTTAGACGAATTATATACGGACCCGCCTCGCCTTAGCATTTCCCCTCTGCCAACGTGCAAGATCAAAAAATCTTACGCATTTTCATAAAATTTTTTACCTTAACACTAAACGCGACAGTCTATAATTGCGGAACAATAATTTCGAACTTATGACGTTTGGGGTTCACACGACACTGTTTTCCATGATTTTTAACATTCAAAATTAGAATCTAAACTAATGGAATGAAAATTCAAAGTTGCGTATCGCGTGCTACCTCGCCCCCCGCAAAAAGTGGCAGAAAAGTTTGTTAGTAGAATTACACGCGTAACTTGTCCTTATATAAATAGTCTAAGACTAGAAGCCATGTAAGCTCCCCAAAATAGTTTTTTTTGACGACGCGATTACAAAACATTGAATTATCTCTAATTAGAAAAAGTATGTAGGGTCCAACTTAATATGCAGACATTTTTTTAAGGGGATGATCAGACCATCAAACTGAACAACTTTCTCTATAGAACCAATAGCTAAATCGCGAATAAAAATCTGCTGTCCCATACATTTGGCTAGAGTAGGTTTGCAGTTCTGTAAACCCTATACAAGGTCCTTCTTAATATGCTGACACTTTTTTAAGGGGATGATCAGACCGTCAAACTGAACAACTTTCTACAACGTTTTAATGAATTAACGCAAAACTAGAAAGTAGTTTGTTTGGAAGCGAGAGCTGAATCGAATTATCATGGTTTCAACATTAGCAATTTTTTTCAAAATATTAAATAATTTGTTTGTAAAATTTTAAATTTACTGAACTCGATCTTAATCCACCGCTTGGGCACTCTCACCCTATTTTCTACCAACACAATGTTTTTAAAATGTATCCACGAGCACGCTAACGGTTTCATTCATTGCTGAAATGATAACAAAGCATTTTTACCTGAAAACTTAAAATGCAAATAACTTTAAAATTTTACTATCAAAATAATGAAATTATTATTTCAATCTAAATATTTTGTTATAAATCATTTGGGGTGTATGAGGTTTTGCGTTTATTCATTAACACGTTGTATAATGGGACCAGCGTCGAAAAAGCGAAAAAAAATCAGCTATCACATACATTTGGATCAAGTAGGATTGCAGTTTAGTATAGAACAGCTGATTTAATTTTTGTGATTTCGATGTTGGTGCCATAGAGGAAGTTGGTCAGTTTGATGGTCTGATCATCCCCTTAAAAAAGTGTCAGCATATTAAGAAGGACCCTACATGTATAACATTTGGGACTAACATCAAAAATACGAAAAAAAAACTACTGTTCCATACAAAACTGCAGACCTACTCGACCACCACTTTAGTTTTATAAAAACACCTTTGCGTCATTTCATAATAGGCACTAAGACAATTAGCTAAAGTGTATTTTTCTTTGTCCACAGGTCCTAGAAGCAGAAGGATGAAGAAGACTAAAGCCTGCAGCGTAGAAGAGAAGAGACCTAGAACTGCATTCAGTGCTGCGCAGCTTACTAGATTAAAGGTAACTATAGCTCCTTGTGGATTTAGCGTGATGATAAATTTTCAAATTATGCAGGGTGTTAGACTAAACAGTTGCATTAATATAAGGGTTGATTGTACCCATGATACTTGAACAACTTTCCCAAAGAAATCCATAGGAAATTCTCAAAAATAAATTTCGACTTTTCATGTATACAAAAGTTTCATTAGCTGATTGCATTTACTACATGAGTTTTTCGGAATTTGTATATGATTTGTAACACCACTGGCTTTTTGGTGAAGGAAAACATCGTGAGGAAACCTGCATGCTTCAATTTCGAGGCATGTATTGTACCCACTGTCCATTATAAGTGGCGACGGGCTCACCCCCCGTCACAATGGACAGAGTTTCGGTACTACTGGTGAAACGTGGATGTTCTGAGGTATCAGAATATCTCTGACTACCCCCTAGGGGAATATAGTCGTGAGCATATGCTATGCATGCTTATGAATTTTTTTGCGAATTTCCTATAGGTTTCTTTGGGAAAGTTGTTCAGTATCATGGGTACAATCACCTCTTAAAGTAATGCAACTGTTTACCCTAACACCCTGTAAATGGACGAAAATATGGTAGATCAATATGCATTTGATTGTGGGCGCCAAGTTCTGTCAGCCTGTCTGAATGTTGAAACAATGATGAAATCAAATTTTAAAAGAAAGTAGTTTCGTAATGTCTAATTTTTCATACAAAATACGTCAAACGAGCTGTCAGATAAGCTAACAAGACCATATCAAGGAGTGGTGAACCAGGCCCTTAATTTTGTGATTTACAAAACTTCATAATGTATTAAAACATTTCATAGTTTCGTTTTCTAATTTCGAGTTTATTTCGAATTTACTTTTTATAATGTTCTAAATTTGCTTCGCTTTCGAATTAAACATTGTGGTTTTTTATAATACAGGCAGGTAGCCTCTGTAAATAAATTCAGTACTTTAGACGTGAAGATCTTACAACCTTAAATTAAAAATACCGGCAAATCTAAGAAACTCTTTTCTTTCACAGCACGAGTTTGCCGAAAACCGCTACCTAACTGAGCGTCGAAGACAAGCCCTCGCCGCTGAACTCGGCCTCGCTGAAGCCCAAATCAAGATCTGGTTCCAGAACAAACGAGCCAAGATCAAGAAGTCGAACGGTCAGAGAAACCCTCTGGCTCTCCAGCTGATGGCCCAGGGCTTGTACAATCATACTACAGCCACTGAGAGTGACGAGGAAGAAGAAATTAATGTCACGTAGGTTTAAGCCTAAATAAAGACTACGTCACCATGCCACAGATTATTCAATAGTTACTGTAACAGATACCGTACTCTCCCGAATTCACGCGCTTTTTGAAATTTCAAACTTTGTGCTTCAGGAACGACGAACTAAAATGTATCGTATGTCAATGCGCGACAGCTTGTATCGCGTACGATACACGGTGCTGTAGGTACTTATTGCAGCTGTCAAACGAGAGTGACGGTGCACTGGCCACGCGGCCAAGTTTTGAGCATTATGAAGTTTTCGAATTGCTTTCGGCTGAAATGAGATTCGAATTGGATTTTCTAGTAGATTCTGTACGGGATGATTATGAGTTTATTATGGTGTTCGAATGCAATAGTAAATGATTAAAAAAGATTTCATGCAATTAGACAATTATATTAAAAGCATTCGATACTGTAAAACTGTATTTGGGCTATTTTTATTATAATTAATAATTTAAATGCTGTAAATAATAATAAACCAATAAGTTATAGTATTCTCTAGACATTTATGTTTGTTTAGAACGGACAATTTCAGTTACTTTGTCTATATCCAGTAACATATTAGAAGCAAGAAGAAGTTTTCGTAGATGAATTTTGTAAAAAGAATACTCTAGAATTAAGTTTTAATGTCTATAGTTAATAAGTAATGAGTTGACATGTTCCTTTTTGTAAATATAGATTTAATTTTATGTATTTATTCTATTCGGATAAAAGGTAAACTTATTGTAAGTAAATAATTTATGTTGACGTTCGTAGCTTTGCTCTTTTTATCTTTTTTTAGTCAAATTTAAATGGTTGAATGATTGCAAATGATTTGGAATTATGCAAATAATATTTAGTACCTATATAAATACAATTTTTCAAAATTATAGAAGATGCGATATGGTAACCAAGTAGATTTAATGAAATTAACGTAAGTTACAAGAAAAGCCAATTCAAAGCTTAAATATTTTGATCATACTTTTATGTAAAACTAATTATTAAGCCACTCATCATATCATGTCACATGTAAATAAATTTTTAAAACAGTAAATTATGTTCTGCCTATATAATATCCTAAATAATTTTAGAACTTGCCGAAAGCACTGCCGTGCCCTGTTTTTACGTTCACTCTTTTTTTATTAATGTCAATACGGAAAACTGAACTTTATTTAAGTATGTACCTAATTTTATTCGTATTTTAAGAAATTATTTAAATAAAAAAATAATTTCAAAATTCTTGTAGTCATGTCTTTCTTCCAAACACCTTTTCATTTAGTTTGTTTTTATGTAAATATAAAATAATTTAAAAATATTATATAATTTAGTTATTTGTCGACTGTGCTATGTTTAAGTTGTATAATAAATATTATAATAATAAATTATATCTATGGTTTACAAAATTTATTTTTGACTTTAATTTTTCCTTCAACATGAACTGATATACAAGGTGTAACAAAACAACCTATACTTCATTCCAAATAAGGACGAAAAGATTTTCCGATTCCTGTATAGCTTTCTGGCAAATTATGATTTATTTATGAAAAAGATATACTATCCGACATATCTTGCACGTTACTAAAGCTGTTCTAAAGTGTAAATCTCTGTTTCTGTATTTCAAAATAGCCTTAAAATTTTTTTGCTATTTGGAATGGAGTCTTCAAAGGGGTGGCTTAGAGTCTAAACTTGAGACTATGTTCTAAACTTGAGATCATGAATCTAAACAACTTTCACAATGGAGAAAAAGATCAAAAAAAAAATTTGCTCTCCCATAGGTACATTTGACACGAGTCGGTAGGTAATGCAGTTTTGTATGAAACAACATATTTTTTTATATTTTTTCAACTATAGTAGTTTAGTAGAACTATAAATACAAGGTGTTACAAAAGTAAAAATAAACATTTAAATCTTTTACGGTTGTTTAGACCATTAAACTGAACAACTTTCACTATAGGAACATCGAAATCGAATCAAAATCAGCTGTCCCATACATTTAGCTCGAGTAAATTTGTATGGAACATCCGATTTTTTTTTACGCGATTTCGATATTGGTCCCATAGTGAATGTTGCTCAGTTTGATGGTCTGAAGCATCCCATGTTAAGTACACTGTGTATGCTGATGGTCTTTTAAGGGAATGATCAGACCATCAACGTAAAATAAAAACAAGAACTTTCTCTATAGGACCAACACGTCGAAATCACGAAACATACAACTTCTTAATCTTATACAAAACTGCAATTCTGACTCGACTGCAATGTATGGGACAGCTGATTTTTTTAAACGATGATACAACGTGTTAATGAATTAACGCAAAACTAGAAAGTAGTTTGTTTGGAATCGAGAGCAGAATCGAATTATCATGGTTTCAACATAGGTAATTTTTTTCAAAAAATTAAATAATTTGTTTGAAAAATTTAAAATTTACTGAACTCGATCTCAATCCACCGCTTGGGCACTCTCACCCTACTTACCACCAAAACAGGATTCTTAAAATGTACACATGAGCACGTTAGCGCTTTCATTAATTGCTGAAATGATAACAAATCGTTTTTGCCTCAAAACTTAAAATGCGAATAACTTAAAATTTTAACAATCAAAATAATGAAATTATTGTTTCAATCGAATTATTTTGTCATAAATCAGTTGGGGTGTATGAGGTTTTGCGCTTATTCATTAACACGTTGTATATTGGTGCCATAGAGAAAGTTGTTCAGCTTTATCTGATCACCTCCTTAAAAAGTGTCAGCATATTAAGAAGGACATTATTTTTATATTTCTAACTACCCTCTCGGGCAAAATAGTCCAGAGCATATTCAAAAATAATAATAGAAAAGAAGAACACAGAAATATGTTTCCGTTTAATTTACACTAACCTAACCTAAACCCATTAACGAAACAAAAAGACAAACAAAACTACACCATAAGAACATTAAATTAGATAATAAATTACAACAGCATCTCATATTAACGGAAATAAATCAAAACTGCACGTAAATAGTTTTCGTAAATCAAGCGTTCAAATATTTTGAGTTCTAATGACTTTAACTGTAACATAGATGATGGTTAAAAAAGATACTGCTTATTGGAGCGAGCTTTAGTCGGTTTTATCGAATACTTCTTGAAAAAGGCGGATTCATCTTACGAAAATGGGCGATAAATGAACCTTCTATTTTACGAGACGTAGCAGAAAAACAAAAGAGTCAAGAGCAGACCTTCAAGTTTAAACAAGAAGAGTCGTGAAAAACACTCGGTCACGCTTGGAACAACAAAGAAGATACGGTTTTCTTTAACTGGGCTATACCTACAAAGCCAGAAAAACAGTAGGTACACTAAGAGCCTTCTCTACAGCGACAACACGTTCCGACGCGGTGGTAGCTTTAAAAAAGATTTGACGTTTGATAAGTGTGCTGTAAGCTCCTATATTGAATAAATTATATTGACTTTGACTTGACTTTGACTTTGACTGATATTTACTATCGGAAAATCAGATCAGATTTTTTTTTCGCTCCTATCGGTTTGCTCCTATTGTAAAACTGGTGGTAGACTCTTGGTTTAAAAGGATGCTAATGATATCAATTTTACCCTGTAGATGCTGATGATGATCATGAAGACCGAAGGAAACTGTAAGTTGTGCGTGTCTAAACAATTAAAAAAAAATTAATTAAGGGGATGAAAGAAAAATTGTAGAATGAATCGATGAACATCCAATGAGTCGATTGGTTACCGCACCAATCGATCGACGTTGATCGGAGATCGATCTGTTGGTGTTGTGTGTGGTAGCTTTGGCCGACAAAAACACTAAAGTTGTACCAATTCTCTATTGTTTTCTTGAGATTTCGTCATTCGAGTCGCGGACGCTTTTGACATAATTTGCATGGCGAAAACGTCAAAAACGTCCTCAACTGAGGAAATCGCTCTCCCAATCAATCGAATAAGTCGAATAATCGAATATACTTTATTTTACACCAAAACATAAGCAAAAAAATAATACAAAGAAGAAGATACAATAAAGAGGTAAAACAATAGTCATTGATCTTATGATATATCTCTGGTTGTCTGGAAGAAATCAATCAGTGATAAGGCCGAATTTAGTACCCTTCTTGCTCGTGTATATTGTTGTTTTTCGTGTATTTTGGTGTGCAGAAAAAGAATATTTATCTTACCTTATCTTATCTAATCCAAAGTTTCCCAAATCAAAATAGACTGATGCAAAAATTAAACCCAACTAAGCTCCCTCCCATTATATCCTATCCTCTTTTACGTTCCTACAGCTTGTCTCTACCGGGAATCGAATCGACGTCGCTAATTGTTCACCAGAACTTAGTGTTTAATTGTTTCCTTTGATCTAGACTAGATAATTTACTGTTTTGTCATAAAACTTGTTTTAAATAGTAGAGTGAATATTGGACAAAGACAGCAGATAAAACAAGATTATAATTATAATTATATAGGTAGAATAATCATGGCGACACCACGAACCTGATTCTCCAGAGGGTCCAGATTGATTTGGCCCTCACCTCCTGTCTTGTCTTAACCGGCCGGCCAGGAGTGGAGTTGCAAGAGCGGAACCTATGCTCCAGGTTGGAAGTGTAAAATGTTATAACGCCGGGACCTGCTGACTAGCAGAATCGAATTATTATGGTTTCAACATAAGTAATTTTTTTCAAGATATTAAATAATTTATTTGTAAAATTTTCTGAATTTGATCACAACCCACCGCTCAGGCACTCTCACCCTACTTACTACCAAAACAAGATTCTTAAAATGTATCCACGAGCACTTTAGCGCTTTTATTCATTGCTGAAATGATAACAAATCATTTTTGCCTCAAAACTTAAAATGTGAATAGCTTTAAATTTTAACAAAATAATGAAATTAATTATTGTTTCAATCTAATTAGCATAAGCATATGCTCACGACTATATTCCCCGAGGGGGTAGTCAGAGATATTCTGAAACCTCAGAACATCCACGTTTCACCAGTAGTACCGAAACTCTGTCCAGTGTGACGGGGGGTGAGCCCGTCGCCACTTGTAATCGACTGTGGGTACAATACATGCCTCGAAATTGAAGCATGCAGGTTTCCTCACGATGTTTTCCTTCATCAAGCCAGTGGTGTTACAAATCGTACATAAATTCCGAAAAACTCATTGGTACGAGTCGGTCTGGACGGGGATCGAACCATCGCCTCATGCACGGCAGGCAAGGTTACTCGCCACTGGACCACCACGGCTTTCAATCTAATTATTTTGTTATAAATCAGTTAGGGTGTATGAGGTTTTGCGCTTATTCATTAACACGTTGTATATTAGAATGTATATTCTACGTAAAATGTATATTCCTGATTTCATGTTTCTATCTTCAGTGGTTTAGGCTGTGTGTTGTCTGTTAGTCAGTCACTGAACTCTTTTATATGTATAGATAGGGAGTCACGTTGCAGGGTTTGCCCCGAACACATGTTTTTCGCGTGGTGTTCGCGCGGTTCGCGTTTCAGCCTGCCACGAGGCTTTGCAATCCTTCTCAGTTGTGTTCTTACTCCAAAAACAATCCTCGAGATTGGATACATACTCCCTCAAACCACTTGACACTTTCGGAAATGCGGTGCTAACGCGCAAGCAAGAAGTCCATGCATGCATATGCTCACGACTGTTTTCGTGGATGTTCTGAGGTTTCAGAATATCTCTGACTACCCCTTCGGGGAATATAGTCCTGAGCATATGCTTATGCTATTTATGTAAGTTCATTTCTGCTCTAAATAAAGTTTGAACTTTATAAAATATTAATCTCTTTTTTTTAAATCAAGTCTCGTGTTTCTATTATTCACAGTTTAGCAGTTCCAAGCGTTTATCGATACAGACGGAAGCTACTTTGGCTTATTTTTCTATCGAGAAAATGTCTCTTAATTGTGTTTTGATTCTAATCAAAACTTCAATTGTATGTTCAATTAACACATATCCGCAAATCATACTCCTACTGTTAGTACTTCATGAGATATGATCGTTTGAAGAATCCTATTTTTTTCACAAATCCTCTTAATTATAAATTTAAAAAAAAGTTTAGATATATTGTTACAAACTATTTTCAGAAACCAAATATTTTCTTTTTCACTTCTGTGTGGTCCAATAATTCTTCCAAAATACCATTTTAAAATTAGCAATAATTCCCTACGTCGTATCACGCTCCATTTGATGTTATAGAGGGTGTTACAACAACTTATGATATATGGTGGGATGTCGTACTAATTGGAGGCCAATTATACGTGTCATAGGAGTTGACATATGAGGCTGGGAGAGAAAATGGCCTGCCTAATGCTCGTACGTCTATTGATAGATGCAGAGACTATGTATGTCTACCAATTAGTACAGTCAACACCAAAAGTTAATGAACTTTAGCGAAATTAAAAATGGAATGTTGCAGGGTCCTTCTTAATGTGCTGACACTTTTTTAAGGGGATGACCGGACCATCAAACTGACCAACTTTCTATATGGGACCAACATCGAAATCATGAAAAAAAAATCAGCTGTCACACATTTGACTTGAGTAGGTTTGCAGTTTTGTATGGAACAGCTGATTTTTTTTCGCGATTTCGTTGTTCGTGCCATAGAGAGATTTGTTCAGTTTGATGGTCTGCTCATCCCCTTAAAAAGTGTCAGCATATTAAGATGGATCCCGTATACCTATCATTTTTATTCATTAAAAACAAACGCGAAAAAATAAAGCAAACTATAGAGGGTGTAAGGAAAAGCATCATTAACGTTTAAACCACATACTCTACCCATCAAACTGAACAACTTTTATAGCAGAAAACTTGTCACCGCAAAAAGAAAATCAGCTGTTCCATTCTAAACTGCAATGCCTACACGACTCAAATGTATGTAAGTAAGTAAGTAAGTTATAGCTTGTAGAATCCCACTCCAGGGCAAAGGCCTCCTCTCATAATGGTGAGAGGGAGTGGGCCATACTCCACAACGCGGGCCCAGTGCGGGTTGATGGAGAACTTTACTATTGGAGCAAACCGATCGGAGCAACAACAAAAAAACTGCTGTTGCATACATTTGAGTCGTACTCGACTGGAACAGCAGATTTCCTCCCGTAGTAAAAGTTGTTCAGTTTGATGGGTAGACTCTTAGTTTAAAAGGATGCTAATAATATTAATTTCACCATGTACCTATGTGTAAAATATGGGTGACCTTGGGGCGAACACAATAGACCAGCAATAGGCGCAGTCCAGCTATGGAGAGAGCTATGCTCGGTGCTTCTCTGAGAGATCACATCAGAAATGAAGTGATACGTCAGAGAACTAAAGTGGTTGACATAGCTCAGAAAATTAGCAAGCTGAAGTGGCAATGGGCTGGTCATATCTGCCGAAGAACTGACAACCGGTGGGGTGTCAGAGTGGAGACCGTGAACTGGTAGGTGTAGTGTGGGACGCCCTGCTGCCCGCTGGACAGACGACCTAAAAAAAGTAGCGGGGAGCGATTGGATGAGGAAGGCCGAGGACAGAGTTTTGTGGCGCGCCTTGGGAGAGGCCTATGTTCAGCAGTGGGCGATGATGGGCTGATGATGATGGTCGCAGTGTTATACAGGGTCCTTCTTAATATGCTGACAGTTTTTTAAGGGAATGACCAGACCATCAAACTGAACAACTTTCTCTATGGGACCAACAAAGAAATCGCGAAAAAAAAATCTGCTGTACCATACAGTTGCCTCGAGTAGGTTTGCAGTTTTGTATGGAAGAGCAGATTTTTTTTTCGCGTTTTCGATGTTGGTGCCATAAAGAAAGTTGTTCAGTTTGTTGGTCTGATAATCCCCTTAAAAAAGTGTCAACATATTAACAAGGACCCTGTATAACGACCCTTGCTTGCAATAGCCCAGCCAACAATAATCGAATACACATTTATTAAACACATCAACAAAATCCCTTTTGGGGTGACCACATACTTCGCTACAACTATCCAACGTTGTTAAGAGAAGTTTATTCCGAATGCGTAAATGCGCGCTGCATTCAAACGAAGTTTGGTAATATTTTCAATACTACCCAATTAAACTCAATGAAATTTTGCAGAAATAATCTAGGAACAAATCTCTATGCCTGTATCGTGTCCGATTTTCGATTAAATAAACAGTTTCAATGGTAGGATTAATTTAAGATTTGTATGGAAATCTTTGAGGCACTGTAACTTTAAAACTGTACATTTTAAGGAAAATCTGACACGATACAAGCATAGAGATTTGTTTCTAGATCATTTCTGCAAAATTGAGTTTAATCGGTTAGTATTGAAAATATCATCAGACTTCGTTTGTATGGAGCGCGCCAACAGTAATATACCCTTAATTAAAAGTGTTGACAATTCCACTAAGTGACAACACGGTAACGTAAACAAATAATGAACTATAATAAATAATGAATTATTGCCGGTAGTGACAGAATATGTCCTGGAGTTAACTTAAACATGGCGCCTTAGAAGTTAGTTTAACTCGATAGAGTTTGAAACAAGTTGACCTATGTGTTTGTTTGTAAACTTTTAATGCGTTACTTATTTTAGATGGTGTTTCAGACTTTGACTAATTATTATAAGGACTAGCCTTGCAGTAGCATTTCCCCTCTGCCACGGTATAAGCACAATTGATCTTGTGCATTTACATTCAATTTTACACCTTATCTCTAAACGAGACAGCCTATAATTGCGAAATAATAACTTCGAACTTAGAAAATTTGGGGTTCACACGAGACTACTTTTCATGATTTTTAACATTCAAAATTAGAATCTAAAGTTATGGGGAATAAAATCCAAAGTTGCGGATTTCATGTTCCCTCGCCCCCCGCAAAAAGTGGCAGAAATGTTTGTTAGTAGAATTGCACGCGTAACCAGTCCACATATAAATAGTCAAAGTGTTTCAGACCATCAAACTGGGCTGCAATCGCGGTAAATATTCGGTGATTGAACCGTTATTGGACTACATACGAAACATAAATTCTGACACAATTGGTATTACGCTAATCGCGGTACTGCTCATGACAGCCGTTAGAGCCGTTTTGACAGATCGCTCAGACTTTAAAGGCTGTCAGTTACATAGAGTTTAGCGCGATGCGGAATTCAGCACAGTTGAGTAGTAATTTGATTGCAATGTGATCTGAGATCTGAAATTGGATAAGAATAGAACTTCGATGTTTTAACTTAGTGCAATCGGGGACTGGACAATTGTCATAATTAGGTCCAAAATGTAAACATTAAGTTTCTGTCAGCATCTTCTCTACAACGGAACGCGGCGGTAGAGTCAAAAATGACGTCAGAAAGCTATCCATGTGATATTATTTTGAATAAAACATTTTGATTTGATTTGACATAAATCGTGAAAAAAAATCAGCTACCTGCATGGAAAAGCAGATTTTTTTCCACAACACATACTGTGGTATGTACACATACCATGCATTTGGGCCAAAAAGGAACAAAACAATGTTTTTTTACGATTTCGATTTTGTCTCCATATAGGTACTTGGTGAATTTAATTAACACTTTCGACATTTTCAGGGATCGTTCAGGAGCCCGATCGCGCTAAGTTAAAACATCGAAGTTCTATTCTTATACAATTTCAGTTCTAATCACATTGCAATCCAATTACTATTCAACTGTGCTAAATTCCGCATCGCGCTACACTCCATGTAACTGACAGCCTCGATCTGTCAAAACGGCTCTAACGGCTGTCAAGAGCAGTACCGCGATTAGCGCAATACCAAATGTGTCAAAAGTTATGGTTCGTACGTAATCCAATAACAACCGTTATAAATCACCGAATATTTACCGCGATTGCAGCCCAGATCAGACCATCAAACTGAACAACTTTTACCTGAAATCCCAAAAAAATCTGTTATTTCATACATTTGATTCGAGTACCAAGGCAATGCTTTGCAGTGCATGGAACAGCAGATTTTCTTTTTTAAATAAATATAATAAAATAAAAATCTTTTCTTTTACGAGAATGTTTTCATTAAACGAACTTTTTTACTAAAACCGTGAACAAACCCAAGTAAAATACTAGTTTAACAAAATAAAATGTATCACGTTGACGGCATACAAGTAAATCTGTCAGTATGTCGGTTTGAGTCATACTAAGTGGCGATCTATAGTTGGCATAGCAAATGATTTTCAATTTGTTTGCTATGTTGATCAAGATTATGCTGTTTGTTTGTAAAGCTAAATATAATGTTTGGATTGGGTAATATCACAGTATACAGGGTCCTTATTAATATGCTGACACATTTTTAAGAGGATTTTCAGACCGTCAAACTGAATAACTTTCTCTATGGGACCAATATCGAAATCGCGAAAAAAATATCAGCTGTCCCAATACATTTGGCTTGAGGAGGTTTGCAGTTTTGTATGGAACAGCAGATTTTTATTTCGCGATTTCGATGTTGGCCTTAGAGAAAGTTGTTCTGTTTGACGGTCTGATCATCCCCTTACAAAAGTGTCAGCATAATTAAGAAGGACCATATACAACGTGTTAATGAATAAGCGCAAAACCTCATACACCCCAACTGATTTATAACAAAATAATTAGATTGAAACAATAATTTCATTATTTTAATAGTTAACATTTAAAGTTATTCGCATTTTAAGTTTTGATGCAAAAATGATTTGTTATCAGTTCAGCAATAAATGAAAGCGCTAACGTGCTCATGGATACATTTAAGAATCTTGTTTTGGTAGTAAGCAGGGTGAGTGTGCCCGTGCGGTAGGTTGTCATCGAGTTCAGTAAATTTCAAAATTATTTAATATTTTGAAAAAAATTCCCGATTTTGAAACCATGTTACTCGTAATTCGATTCTGCTCTCGATTCGAAATAATCTACTTCCTAGTTTTGCGTTTATTACTGAATAAACGCTTGAAGATAATATTCAAGCATTTTTAGTTGGCCTCTGACAAATAGATACCGCCATTAAAAAAACAGAAAATCTGATAGGTACGAAAATACAAAGTCCAAAAGACGGTCTTATTGCTAAGAGGCAGATTTCTCTCCAACAACCTAAAGTGGTGGTCCAGTGGCGAGTAACCTTGCCTGCCGTGCAGGAGGCGATGGTTCGATCCCCGTCCAGACCGACTCGTACCAATGAGTTTTTCGGAATTTATGTACGATTTGTAACCCCACTGGCTTTTCGGTGAAGGAAAACATCGTGAGGAAACCTGCATGCTTCAATTTCGAGGCATGTATTGTACCCGCTGTCCATTATAAGTGGCGACGGGCTCACCCCCCATCACACTGGACAGAGTTTCGGTACTACTGGTGAAACGTGGATGTTCTGAGGTTTCAGAATATCTCTGACTACCCCCTCGGGGAATATAGTCGTGAGCATATGCTTATGCTTTAGCTACAAAATGGATTTGTTCAATAAACGTGTAAGGTAGGGTTGGTTGTCGTCGGCTACCGGTCTAATATAGCAACATAGATTGTAATCGCTTTAACTTCAAAGCTAAAAAATGCTCTCGTCAATCAAAAACGTGAGGTTTTAAACCAAAAATGTGTTGTCCATACAAAAATGCGCTAACCGTTCCTAATCATCCATACAATGTTGAAATATAACTTAGCACAATATTGAATCTTGTATCTCGAAATACAAACTTAAATCTACCATCCAAAAATAACATAACGCTTACAGTATTCTTCAAAAAATTTAAAACCCAACTGTAAAATGAAATTTGTAAACCCAACAAAGAATTTACAAACTTACATTTGCGTGTCAAAAACATTAAAAACGATACTGGAAGTTTTTTCAAGCTGTAAAAATAAGTTTGTTAAAAATGTAGTATGAAAAACTTAAATATTGATAGTGTATTTTAAGTTGATCATGATCGGCATACATCGGAAGCTTTCGGCAAACATCGGAAGTTCTCGGCAAACATCGGCTCGGATCGGTAAACAGTCATGATTGGTGATAATTTGGAAACTGTAGCAGATTAAAAAGATCAGTTCTTTTTTTAAACTCAGTTCGAAAAGTACTCGCCTTTGAGTTTTATGAAAGTTTCTTAAGAGGACAGACTGTCTGCTAGAAATTAGAAGAATAGGTATTTAAGAGAAGTTTATTTCGAATGCGTAAATGCGCGCTGCATACAAACGAAATCTGGTGATATTTTCAATACTAACCAATTAAAGTCAGTGAAATTTTTCAGAAACAATTTAGAAACTAATCTCTATGTTAAAATTAAGTCAGATTTCCGTTAAAATATACATTTTTAGTGCTAGGATGGATTTCAGATTTGTATGGAAATCTTTGAGGCACTGCAATTTTAAAACTATACATTGTAACGAAAATCTGACGTTTCTAGTAGTTTCTGAAAAATGTAATTGACTTTAATTGGTTAGTATTGAAAATATCACCAGACTTCGTTTGTACCTATGGAGCGCGCTCCTAATTATATTCCCTTAATAGATCTATTGCTCCCGAGCAATCGAGCTACCAGTCCGAAAGTGACAACTGCAACGCGGACTGATTTTACCTAAATAAAATGGACGAAATCACGATTTCGTATTCCCCTGTTTCCTCCTCCAAAACTAAACCGATTTTAATAATTCTTTCAAGAATAATATGAGAAAGACTTTGGCTATGTCTGTATGTTTTGCTTTTTTTGTTTACATTCGTCAAATTTGTTTGCTGGATGTCTGAAAACGGGCGGTAAAATTGGTCATTTTCGAAGGTCCCTAGTTCATACAGTAATTGATTAATGCAAAAAAGCAAAACATAGGGACATAGCAGAGGTAACATAGATTGTATGGTAAAAAATGTTTTGCTCTAGTGTCATTATCCAGGGAGGAAACAGGGGAATACGTTTGTATGGACTAAAGAGTACCCGACCATCCTCTTAAATTTTTAGGGTTCCGTACCCAAAGGATGCCAACGGTAACCTATTACTAAGCCAACGGTGTCTGTCCATTCGTCTGTCCTACCAATAAATGTTGTTCCATACAAAAATGTCAATCCTACTCGACCCAAATGTATGGGACGGAAATTTCTTTTTTGCCGTTTCGATGTTGGTCCTATAAAGAAAGTTGTTTAGTTTGATGGTCTGATCATCTCCTGAAAAACCTTAAGTTGGATCATTTGATAACAATAGTCATGATATTTTCTATATTAATAATGTGTACAGTCAATTCAAATAACAAAAAAAACAAGTTTCCAAAATCCAATAAGAGTCCAATAAGAATCTCGCACGCAAATTTTCTTTCCAATCAAAAAAAGGTATAAAATAAAAGGCAAGTAGAGCATACTCCACTACCGCACGGACCACACACGATGTGGCCTGCGCGCGCGCATCGGGAGGTTAGTGTGGATACGGCTTGTGTAAGAGGAAAATTAAACCAACTTTTAAGGGAATATAATTCGGAGCGCGCTCCATACAAACGAAGTCTGGTGATATTTTCAATAGTAATGAATTAAAGTCAATGAAAATTTTCAGAAACAATCTAGTAAATAATCTCTATGTTTGAATGAAGTCAGATTTTCGTTAAAATATAAAGTTTTAAGATTTATATGGAAATCTTTGGGGCACTAACAATAAAACTATACATTTTAAAAATAATCTGACAAGATACAAGCATAGAGATTGCGTTCTAGATTGATTCTGAAAATGTTTATTTACTTTAATTGATTAGTATTGAAAATACAGGGTCCAACTTAATATGCTGACAGTTTTTTAAGAGGATGATCAGACCATCAAACTGAACAACTTTGTCTATGGGACCCATGTCGAAATCGTGACAAAAAATCAGCTGACGCATATAATTGGGTCGAGTAAGATTTCAGTTTAGTGTGGAACAGCAGATTTTTATTCGCGATTTCGACATTGGTCCCATAGACAAAGTTGTTCAGTTTGATCGTCTGACCATCCCCTTAAAAAAGTGTCAGCATATTAAGAAGTACCCATAGACCCAGACTTCGTTTTTATGGAGCGCACCAACAGTAATATAGCCTTAAAGTTATAATTTTTCAATAAGCATAGCATAGCATATGCTCACGACTATATTCCCCGACGGGGTAGTCAGAGATATTCTGAAACCTCAGAACATCCACATTTTTCAATAACAAGATAAATATCTTATACAAAAAGCAACTTTATTAGCAACTAGCAGCCCGTCCCGGCTTCGCAAGGGGTAGACAAATAAATTTTAAGACTCATTTTTCTACACCTTCGGTTACATTGCTCAAATTTTACCAAGGATCCCTAATTTTTTTCAAAATGAAATGTAGCCTATGTCAAATTAGAAGAATGTAGCATTTTATTGGTGAAAGAATTTTTTATATCGGCCCAGTACTTTTTGAGCCTATTCATTACAAACATACAAAAATAGGTACAAATCTTTCCTCTTTATAATATTAGTGTAGATTGACAAAAAGCGCCGTATCCATGCAAACCTAACCCTCCACCACGTCAATCTAACCGGCCGGGAGCAATAAACGAACATTATTAATAACAATAATAACTCGCGACCGGTAGACGATATCGAGAGGAGATGAGGAATACCGTGGTACCGGCCACTACTTCTGTTGGACTTTTACTATAGCGAGCGACCTTTGACAAAGCTATACAACGTGTTAATGAATAAGCGCAAAACCTCATACACCCCAACTGATTTATAACAAAATAATTAGATTGAAACAATAATTTCATTATTTTGATAGTTAAAATTTAAAGATATTTGCATTTTAAGATTTCAGGCAAAAATGATTTGTTATCATTTCAGCAATTTATGAAAGTGCTAGCGTGCTCGTGGATACATTTTAAGAATCTTGTTTTGGTAGTAAGTAGAGTGAGTGTGCCTGTGCGGTAGGTTGGCATTGAGTTCAGAAAATTTTAAATTATACGAACAAATTATTTAATATTTTGAAAAATTTAACCTATGTTGAAACCATGATAATTCGATTCTGCTCTCGATTCTAAACAAACTACTTTCTAGTTTTGCGTTAATTCATTAACACGTTGTATAGTTTTAAGTTGATTAAAGAACTGTAACAAGAAAAGGGGTAGCCAGAAACATTGCTACAACTATCTTTTTAGCCATGCAGTTGTAGCAATGCTCACATAATGAAATATTCCATAGTCGCCTCATAAGATGAGAAAAAAAGCCGTGGTGGTCCAGTGGCGAGTAACCTTGCCTGCCGTGCAGGAGGCGATGGTTCGATCCCTGATCGATTTGTAACACCACTGGCTTTTCGGTGAAGGAAAACTTCGTGAGGAAGCCTTCATGCTTCAATTTCGAGGCATGTATTGTACTCACTGTCCATTATTAGTGGCGAAGGGCTCACTCCCCGTCAGAGTAGAGAAATACTAGAGAGGCAGGTCGTCGATACACAGACGTCGGTGCTCCTTCCGGTATGCAGTTTCCACTCGAGAACTGTAATCATCCTGAAATCATACAAAAGTTCTAATCTTCTAATCGTGTGGGCAGCAAGCCCTGGTGCGAGAGTTTTCAAACCACGGGGTTTTTATGTAACGACTACCAGAGATAGTAGCCGGGACCAACGGCTTAACTTGTAACCGAAACACGGAATCGTCATTCTTTTCAGACAATCAGGTGATTCAGCCTGCAATGTCCTAAACAGCTGAGGAAAAACTCACAAAGTGACATATCACTAGGGACACCCGTGGGAATCGAACCCACGACCTCCGAGCCCAATGCACTTAACCATTAGACCACGGAGGTAGTTATACACAAATGCTGAAAGTGTCGGGAAAAAGCTTTGACTATTTATATGTGGACTGGTTACGCGTGTAATTCTACTAACAAACATTTCTGCCACTTTTTGCGGGGGGCGAGGTAACATGAAATCCGCAACTTTGGATTTTATTCCCCATAGCTTTAGATTCTAATTTTGAATGTTAAAAATCATGAAAAGTAGTCTCGTGTGAACCCCAAACGTTCTAAGTTCGAAGTTATTATTTCGCAATTATAGGCTGTCTCGTTTAGTGATAAGGTGTAAAATTGAATGTAAATATACACGATCAATTGTGCTTATACCGTGGCAGAGGGGAAATGCTACCGCAAGGCATCCTTATAATAATTAGTCAAAGGAAAAAGTAAACTCCCATTTCGAGATATCTATAAGGTGTAACAAAATCAGGTGAAGCTATTTTAAGGGGATGATCAGACCATCAAACCACTATCGAACCAAAATCGAAATCGCGAAAAAAAATCTGCTGTTCCATACAAAACTGAAAACATAACATATGGACCCAAATGTATGGGACAGCAGATTTTTAGGGTTCCGTAATCAACAAGGAGCCCTTATAGTTTCGCCATATCCGTCTGTCTGTTCGTCTGTCCGTCTGTCCGCGGCTTAGCTCAGAGACGCTTAGTACTAGAAAGCTGTAATTTGACATGGGTATACATATTAATCACGCCGACAAAGTGGTAAAATAAAATCTTGAAAAATATTTTTTTTTAGGGTACCTCCCCTTCAAGAAAAGTGGAGAAGCAATTTTTTTTCTCGGATTGAATGGTGTGGGATATCGTTGGACAGGTCTTTTTTTCGATTTAGGGATCCGTTAGCGAAATATTACGCTTTAAAGTGAACATTTTTGTTAGAGTCAAGTGTCCCCCCCCCTGCCAGCTAAACGGTTGTTTCTGGATACGTCAAAAATTCACAGCAGTAGTGTATATAACGAATTTAAAAGGAAAACTATCACCGCTAAGTAGGCTTTACAAGTTAACGAGTAATAGTCGACCAACTTGTAAAACGTAGATTTTAGACTTTATTAGCCGTTAAACCGTAGTATAAAACAAAAAGCCCCCTTCTAAGTCCGTATATTGTGACGGGCAACTACGGAACCCTACCCTACGCGTGGCACGACACGCACTTGGCCGGTTTTTTTTCTTCGAGATTTCGATATTGGTCCCATATAGAAAGTTGTTCAGTTTGATGGTTTGATCATCCTCTTAAAATAATTTCAGATAATTTTGTTAGACCATATAGGTAGATCATAATGTAACAATTATGGCACCATTGTGGTGTTGTCAATGTCAATGACCAAAGTTTAAATAACAAAGCCAACATAAAATGGTAGAGCCACGTGGTCACCTAACCCGCGCGCAAAACACATCCGCTCAACAATCCTCTTGCCACATGATAGTATGTTAAGATAATATTTTACCTTCATGGAAAATGCCCAATGAAGTTAGTGAAAATGGCGTCACCGCCGTCTCGCTCGTAGCATCGTTTGACGCCTTTGACTATTTTATATGTGGACTGGTTACGCGTGTAATTCTACTAACAAACATTTCTGCCACTTTTTGCGGGGGGCGAGGTAACATGAAATCCGCAACTATGGATTTTATTCCCCATAACTTTAGATTCTAATTTTGAATGTTAAAAATCATGAAAAGTAGTCTCGTGTGAACCCGAAACGTTATAAGTTCAAAGTTATTATTTCGCAATTATAGGCTGTCTCGTTTAGTGATAAGGTGTAAAATTGAATGTAAATGCACAAGATCAATTGTGCTTATACCGTGGCAGAGGGGAAATGCTACCGAAAGGCTAGTCCTTATAATAATTAGTCAAAGTTTGACGTGGACTATTGAAAGGATTCCCAATTGGGTCTTTTTAGAGTCTTCACTTTGCGCGCGCTAGTAACATATCTTCTTTTTTGTATAAAATCATTGACCGGGCCTTAATTATTATTAAATATCAATAATTTATTAGACTACAAAATAAATGTACACCCATTAAACATTCCAGTGCTCAATACAAGCTACCAACATACCTCAGTATGCTAATATAAACAAGAACCAAATCATTAGCAAAGTATAACGGAAGCATTAATTTGAACTATTTTCAACATCTATTAGTCAACTCCATTAAAATACCCTTAAGTTATAAGTAGTAAGTATGAAAATTGATTGTTACAGGTGACTTGGTGTGGAGGATAGAGTAAATAAACGGTTTGAGAGTGCATCAATCAAATTATAAAATACTAAAAGTGATTAAAGTACTTATCTATGGAGATGTGTTAAACAAATATTTTGGTATGGAAACGTAGGGGTCGGAATTGTGCGTGGCCACGCTCTTCCACATTAAGAGAAGTTTATTCCGAGAGTGCTAATACTTTCAATACTAACCAATTAAAGTCAATAACATTTTGAAAAACAATCTAGAAACTAATCTCTGTGGTTGCATGAAGTCAGATTTTCGTCAAAATATGCTAGGATTAATTTAAGATTTGTATGGAAATCTTTTAAGCACTGTCACTTTAAAACTATACATTTTAACGAAAATCTGTCTTCATACAAGCATAGAGATTACTTTCTAGATTGTTTCAACTTAAAACCAACTTAGGTAAAATAACTGGCCATTATAAAAAAAAAAAAAATTACAATGTCAGAATTTAATATTTGATGTTGCCGTTTCTGTTTTCAGCATAGGGTTAGAAAGAGAAGTCAGCAAATTTTTCTTTTTTTAATAAAGCAGTAGTTTTTCTACATGGAGTTAGAATTATTTTCTCTCCACCATTTTTGCATTTAGAGATTACAGATCAAAGTAATTTTAAAATTAAATCCTACTAATCCTACTAATATTATAAACGCGAAAGTTTGTAAGTAGTAAGTAAGGATGGATGTTTGTTGCTCTTTCACGCAAAAACTACTGAATGGATGTTAATGAAATTTGGCACACAGATAGAATATGATCTGGATTAACACATCGGATCCTTTTTAAGGTCTACGCAGACGGAGTCGCGGGCAACAGCTAGTTTATGTATATATTGATAAACTCGATGAATCGCAATAAATATATACCAGATTTTAAAGTCTAATCATAAGCTAACAATCACATTTACATCAAAATCGGTCTATTAGTTTTCGCGTGATGAGCGAACAGACAAACAAACAGAGAGGCAGACAAAAAATTTAAAAAAACCGGTGATTTGGAGTAAGGGAACTCAAAATCAAAACTTCAAACATCATTTTTGACTGTACCACCGCGTCGTATGGTGTTCCTTGACTACGGAACCCTAAAATTACTTTCAAAAATCGTATAGCGGGACCGTTCGAAACGGAGGCCCGTATGTTTCCAACTAAATCGACCAGACAGAGTTACATACAATCATTGGTTCAGATCAAAAAATGTATTGGTGCAAAGTTCTCGTGCTGTTACCAGTAGTACTGCGACCTAACATATTGGTACTTGGTGGGTTTTTTAGTTTTGATACTTTTTGAATTTAATTATTATAGGTTCTAATATGCTGACGGTTTTTAGGGGATGATCAGACCATCAAACTGTACAAAAAAATCTACTCTGCCCTAATCAATGTAAGTTTACTTTGATATAATGCTGTTTCATACATTTGGGTCGAGGACGTTGGCAGATTTATAATGAAACAGCTGACTCTCCCACTCGCACTCACTCAGCATAAATGTGCTAGCCCTTTCTTATCATTGCGAGCTCGTTCATATGAGGTCTCAAATGGTGTGCCTTAAAAGAAATAATGATCAGATTTACTCACTTATCGTTTTTAGGGTTCCGTACTCAAAGGGTGAAAACGGGACCCTATTACTAAGCCTACGTTGTCCGTCCGTCCGTCCGTCCTACCTATTTAAGGCTGTAACTTTTCAACCGTAATAGCTAGACAGTTGAAATTTTCAAGGAATATGCATTATTACGGCAGATTTGTTAACAAATAAAAATGACAAAAAATTAAAATTTAAAAAATTAGTTTCCTGTATGAGGACCTCATACAGGAAACTAATTTTTTTCAACCTTTTTTCTTCTCGCTCTATCGTAAAAACGGTAATACATACAAGCGTCAAACTTGGTGTGATTATAGAGCAAAATCTATAGTAAAACAACAAATAATAAAAACCGGCCAAGTGTGAGTCGGTCTCGTGTTGAAGGTCCAAGACAAAAAATGTTTAGTTATTATGTTGTGTGGTGGTGTGGTACGGAACCCTCAGTGTGCGAGTAGCCCGACTTGCACTTGACTGGTTTTATTCTTATTTGTTGTAAAACTTTATTAACACTATTATAAAACTATATTAAATGTTTGTGTTTGTTCGAGCATCACGCAAAAACGACTAGACCGATTTTGATGCAACTATTTGAGTTTAAAAAGCTTATCTAGCAGCAATGAAGGGAGCCTGTGTGAACGAACTCGCGGGCAAAATGTAGTCACCTCATAAAAATACAAGCTTCCAAAGACAACTTATTTCCAACACTGACATCACCGAAAAATCAAAACATGATGAACCCAAATCAATCACTCAAAAAACATCACCTAATTGGTCATTTTAATTATAAGTCAGATAAAAAAAATGGCGTACAAAAAAAAAAGATGCAAATTAAAAGATCAAGACTTCAAGTGCGCTATCGAATAGCAAGAATACTGAACAACTTGGGTGGTCCAAAAGTATCAAGATATCTTATCCCGCTCACACTAGTGGTCTCTCGTGTTTTGTCGTCCCGTTCCGTTCTACGGTCTTTTTGGTCAAAGATTATGTAAATATGGTAGGGTCTGTGGTATGTGGTTTTCTTTTGAAAAATTGTAGTTTGGTTTTTGTGGCGGGAAATTTGATTTTTGGCTAGGAGGAAATAATGTGGTAGGGTGTTTAATAGGTACTCTAAGGGTAAAATATGTATGTATGTATGTATATGCTTACGAGTATATTCCCCGAGGGGGTAGTCAGAGATGTTCTGAAATCTCAGAGCATCCACTTTTCACCAGTAGTACCGAAACTCTATCTAGTGTGACGGGGGGTGAGTAGATATTTTGTAGATATCTAATAGATATTTTGTAGACATTTGTCCTGTTGGGGTCGTCATATTTGGCTACAAAATAACTGCATGTATGCATATGCTCACGACTATATTCTGACTACCCCGTCAGAGATATTCTGAAACCTCAGAACATCCACGTTTCACCAGTAGTACCGAAACTCTGTCCAGTGTGACGGGGCGTGAGCCCGTCGCCACTTATAATGGACAGTGGGTACAATACATGCCTCGAAATTGAAGCATGCAGGTTTCCTCACGATGTTTTCCTTCACCGAAAAGCCAGTGGTGTTACAAATCGTACATAAATTCCGAAAAACTCATTGGTACGAGTCGGCCTGGACGGGGATCGAACCATCGCCTCCTGCACGGCAGGCAAGGCTAATCGCCACTGGACCACCACGGCTCTCTAAGAGTAAAATAGTGAACAGATATACAGGATCCTTCTTAATATGCTGACACTTTTTAAGGGGATGATCAGACCGTCAAACTGAACAACATTCTCTATGGCACCAACATCGAAATTGCGAAGAAAAATTCTGCTGTCATATACATTTAGCTCGAGTAGATTTGTAGTTTAGTATGGAACATCAGATTTTTTTTAAATTTCAATTTTGGTGCCATAGAGAAAGTTGTTCAGTTTGACGGTCTGATCATGCCCTAAAAAATGTGTCAGCATATTAAGAAGGACCCTGTATATTTTTAAAGATGATTATAGTCAACACTTGTAGTGACGTTTCTAACCACCCGAAAACGAAGAATAGTCGTGAATTTATGTGCTATGTATTTACAGGACAGGATAAGAAGGACGGTCCTTCTTAATACGCTGACACATTTTTAAGGGGATGATCAGACCATCAAACTGAGCAACTTTCTCTACAGGGCGAAATCGGGAATAAAAATCTGCTGTCCCATACATTTGACTCGAGTCGGTTTGCAGCTTTGTATGGAGCAGGTGATTTTTTTTCGCGATTTTAATGTTGGTCCCATAGAGAAAGTTGTTCAGTTTGTTGGTCTGATCATCCCCTTTAAAACTGTCAGCATATTAAGAAAGTCCCTATATACTGTCGCATCTAACAAAAATACTCTATGAATTTCACCTTTTAACATTAAAAGCCCTTTTCGCGATATGCATCTCTTTCACACACTAGTATTGTCTCACTCCAACACGTGTATTAGTGACCTTTGGTTATCCCTTTCTAATTAATATTAAAATGTCTCTTTCTCATTTTTCGGTCTTATTTAGAATTTCAGATTTTGTGTTGATTGCATTTGCAAACAAATTATTAATTGGGTGAAAATAAATAAATAAATAAATATCTTAGACATTGTCACACAAATTATCTAGTCACATTTAAAGTACCAGAATCTAGCCTGGACTTGTATTATGATGACTAGACAACGATATAGAATACATATATAGATACAAACATCCATGACTCGGGTACAAATATTCATATTCATCATACAAATATTTTGTCCCTTACGGGATTCGAACCCGCGACCCTCGGCACAGCAGGCAGGTTCACTACCGACTGTGCTATCGGGCCGTCACAATGACGAATCTACCGTAATACTGATTTTACCCGTGATTTTGCGTAAAAATGTTTGATTTTTTTTTAAAAACCTCGTGATCCGCCGAAAAAAGGGACTTTCATAATTTTCAGCGTATGTTTAAACTTAAAATCGGGTATATAGGGTCCTTCTTAATATGCTGACACTTTTTTAAGGGGATGATCAGACCGTCAAACTGAACAACTTTCTCTATATGACCAACATCGAAATCGCGAAAAAAAATCTGCTGTCCTATATGGATTTGTATGGGACAGCAGATTTTTTTATTTTTCTCGATGTTGGCTTGTCTACAGACGCTACAGGCACATACCAGGCCGATTCTCACCGATCCCAGCTACCCAATCCGCCGCGTAGCCCCAGCAACGTCCTATGCCGAGGTCCGTACCCCCCTGGGGTGCCCCTAGGTCGGTTGCTTAGGTTCATTCAATTGGCTCGGTGACCCTTCTGGTCCCTCCAATAGTCCGCAGTAAAAAGCAGTAAATGCTCCCTGAGCAACGCTGTATACGTTATTTAAAAAAAAAAAAAAAAACCATTCTGAAAACTGTCGCTTCGTCAATTTCCTACCAATAGAACGATTCCTTCAGAAAATGTCAAGTAGTTTGTGGAAGTATCTATCCCAATCAAGATAGATTTTTGATCAACAACAAGAATTAAGAGGTTGAGGATTGCGCAGCCTCGTGGCAGGCAAAAACGCGACGCGCGAACACCACGCGAGACAAGTGCTCGTGTCAGAACCTGCAACGTGACTCCTGATTTTTAGGTCACGTTCGTTGATGTCTTTTGTATGACACTTTTGAATTTCACGAGAAAATATTTTTTCCCACATTGGATGAGGGCAGCGCAGGACCGGTCGTTGTGGTGATCCCTGGGGGAGGCCTATGTCCAGCAGTGGACATCCATCGACTGATATTATGATTTTTTTAAATAGTTATTTTGTATAGCCGTGGTGGTCCAGTGGCGAGTAACCTTGCCTGCCATGCAGGAGGCGATGGTTCGATCCCCGTCCAGACCGACTCGTACCAATGAGTTTTTGGGAATTTATGTACGATTTGTAACACCACTGGCTTTTCGGTGAAGGAAAACATCGTGAGGAAACCTGCATGCTTCAATTTCGAGGCATGTATTGTACCCACTGTCCATTACAAGTAGCGACGGGCTCACCCCCCGTCACACTGGACAGAGTTTCGGTACTACTGGTGAAACGTGGATGTTCTGAGGTTTCAGAATATCTCTGACTACCCCCTCGGGGAATATAGTCGCAGTTATTTTGTAGCCAAATATGACGACCCCAACAGGACAAATGTCTACAAAATATCTATTAGATATCTACAAAATATCTAAGTGCCTACAAAATATCTAATAAATATCTATACTCCATTCAAAATAGCAACGAAATTTTAAGGCTATTTTGCATTACAGAAACAGATTTGAAACACTTCCTCTCACTTATTCTTAGAACAACTTTAGTAACGTCCAAGATATGTCGGATAGTATACAGGGTTAATATGCTGACATTTTTTTAAGGGGATGATCAGACCATCAAACGGAACAACTTTCTCTATAGGACAAAAATCGCGAAAAAAAATCAGCTGTCCCATACATTTGGCTTGGTTTGCAGTTCTGTATGGAACGTCAGATTTTTTTTTCGACTTCGATGTTGGTACTATAGAGAAAGTTGTTCAGTTTGATGTTCTGATCATCCTCTTAAAAAACTGTCAGCATATTAAGAAGGACCCTATATGTATCTAATAAATTAATTACATTTGGTAATCAGAATTAGCCAGAAAGCTAAATAGGAATCGGAAAATCTCGTCGTCCTTATTTAAAATGAATTATAGTAGATATTCTGTGCTGTGTGGGGACGATGATTCCACACTTAAAACCGAAATACTATCAACATCATCATCAGCCATCCTAGTGCAGTAAGCCCTTATGATCTCACTGGAAGGCAAGTGGGTCTGTTCTAACGAATAATGATGAGGGAGTGGGCTATAATGAAGTGTCCCAGGGTGTGGCGTTGGGTAGTCCCTTTAAAAATCCTCTACCCTAAGGTTGTATGGAAGAAATCGCTTCTTAGCAATAAGACCGCCTTATTTTGTGCCTCTTGAATTTTTTTATCTGTATTTTACTGTTTATGTTTCGGTGTAAAATAAAAGTATATTTGATTGATTAATTGAAAAACCAAAAACCGAGGACTAAAGGGTCGGCAGGGCCCCAATTATAGGTTATTATTAACCCCATTAGCTTATTGTTAACCCTTTGTTTGAGTCAAGCGAAATGACTCATTAGGATATTTAGGTATCCTGTAATTTGATGACGTAAGACGTTTTGGAATTTGATTGTAACAAAAACAAAATATTGCGAATGGAACTTTATTTTCGCATTGTGATGTCAGTGTGTCCTAGGCCTATGCTTTGCAGACGGACGATTATACAGGGTGTAAATTAGGCAGATCACACGCTGCTCCGCTATCCGCTCCGGTCTGCAAGGCTGCCTTTGTAACTTTGACAGCAAGTATCTCAGTTTGTTACAAAAATACACCATCAAGCTGAACAACTTTCACTATAGGATCAATATCTAAATCGCGAAAAACAAATCTGATGTTCCATACTAAACTACAAATCTTCTCGAGCTAAATGTATGGGACAGCTGATTTTTCTTTTCGCGATTTCGATGTTGGTCCCATGGTGAAAGATGTTCAGTTTGATGGTCTAAACAACCTCCTTAAAAGTTTAAAATATTTATGTTCACTTTTGTAACACCTTTATTTTTGGTTCGTTTGAGTTTCGGTACTAGTGAAACGTGGATGTTCTGAGGTTTCAGAATATCTCTGACTACCCCCTCGGGGAATATAGTCGTGAGCATATATTATGCTATGCTATGCTTTATTTTAGTAAATTTAAAATGCATTACATATTTATGGGGCTTATGGTGTGCTTCCTTAGACTACTTATATGCGGACCCGCCTCGCCTTAGCATTTCCCCTCTGCCAACGTGCAAGATCAAAAAATCTTACGCATTTACATTCAATTTTATACCTTATCACTAAACGCGACAGCCTATAATTGCGGAACAATAATTTCGAACTTATGGCGTTTGGGGTTCACACGACACTGTTTTTCATGATTTTTAACATTCAAAATTAGAATCTAAACTAATGGAATAAAATTTCAAAGTTGCGTATCTCGTGCTACCTCGCCCCCCGCAAAAAAAGACAGAAAATTTAGTTAGTAGAATTACACGCGTAACTTGTTCTCATATAAGTAGTCTAAGGGTGCTTCCCACCACTGTAACTCCTGTTAACCAGGATCAACAGCGGCGACCATTCACAACACTAGACAATGAAGTCCAGCGAGCCCGGGGGAAGACTCTAATCTGTAGCGGAACCCGCAATGAATTAATCAAAGAAGATAGGAGGAGTAGGAAAAAGAAATATCCGACTTCCCTCTATTGCAAACGGGAGACAGCAATAAGAAAAAAGCAAGGCTATTAGAGAGCCAATTCCAGTGATCATTTATGGCAGAGTTGACGACCCTACCGCAAAAGCAACAAAAAATAAAAATTTTACATTACCAAAAAACAGAAACAAAAGAGGAACCCAACATGGTACTGAAACTATGACTTATTTTGCTGCCAGTAATATATGGCAAACATTGCCAATATGCAATCTGCCATACATTGCCGAAGCCTATCATGGGCGTATTCGACACGCACTTGACCAGTGTCCGGGATTCGAACCCGCAAGCTCTTCAAAGTCAAAGTCAAAGTCAATATAATTTATTCAATATAGGAGCTTGCAGCACACTTATCAAACGTCAAATCTTTTTTAAAGCTACCACCGCGTCGGAACGTGTTGTCGCTGTAGAGAAGATGCTGCCAGAAACTCTACAACATAACGGGACTTAATAACTATTACAATATAAATCCTTAAGCTTAAGTTATGTATACAATAATACATAGTCTATTTAATAAAATAATGATACTATACAGTAAAGTAAATAAACTATAAGCTAGTGACCTCAGACCCAAGCATTTTGATCATTTAAATAAGCCCTAGCATCTCAGGCCACTTAAAATAAGCTATCGGCCATCGTCACAGAAACTCCAAACCATTTATGATCGTCCCGCAAGCTATAGCATCCCAGGCACCTCAAAATAAGCTATTGGCCATCGTCATAGAAACTCCAAACTATTTATGATCGTATCTCTCTGATTAATTAGATCGATAGCGACTCAATTTTGACAGCTCCGTTCGTTTTGACAGTTGTGACATGTTTGACAGGTGTCGTGACAGGCGAGCGTTTGGGCGTGTACACCAATTAGGTGGTTTGGGGGTCAAGTTTTTGAATTACGTGTGATGTGTGATTTTGGAATGATATGTGATTGATTTTTTGATTTTATGAATGGAGTGAGGAGTTTTTTTTTTAGCACCCGTTAAATCTGGGCTGCAATCGCGGTAAATATTCGGTGATTGAACCGTGACTGGTCTACGTACTAACCATAAATTTTGACACATTTGGTATTGCGCTAATTGCGGTACTGCTCTTGACAGCCGTTTTGACAGATCACTCAGACGTTAAGAGCTGTCAGTTACATAGAGTTTAGCGCGATGCGGAATTCAGCACAGTTGAATAGTAATTGGATTGCAATGTGATTAGAACTGAAATTTGATAAGAATAGAACTTCGCTGTTTTAACTTAGCGCAATCGGGCTCCTGTGTGTCTGTGTGTGTGTGTCTCTCTCTGTCTATTGCTATGGCCACCTAGCGGCTAAAAGAGTGGACCGATTTCGATGCGGATTTTTGTAGTCGAAGGCTAATTTTTGCGAGAGGGTTCTTAGTTATGTTTAGTGAAAATTTGTTCAGCAGTTTTCAATGTTAGTCCCATTGATAAAGTTGTTCAATTTGATGGTCTAGCATATTAATAAATGATCCTGTATGGCATATATATGCTGACAGAAGATGGTCTAAAGCACTTCGTAAAATATACAGGGCTTAAATTTAAATGCGTTACATAATTATGAAAAGTTTAGTGATTTCGATGTTGTTCAGTTTGATTGTCTGAAGCTGTTCGTTATGTTACATACTTAAAGGGGTGCTTCAGACCATCAAACTGAACAACTTTTACAATAGGACAGACCTTGAAATCCCGAAAAAAAAAACAGCTTTTTATACGTTCTGGCCGAGAAGCTATTATCAGTTTCTACGTAACAAAAATTTTTTTCCGCGGTTTCTAAGTTATTCCCAAAGTAAAAGTTGTTCAGTTTGATGGTCTGAAGCACCCCGCTTAACGCATTTAATTTTCTCCCAGGAAAAAAGTTTTTTGTTTAAAAGACAGAAAAAACTTTTGAAATCGAAATAACCAAAAATCCTTGACACATTGAAAAATTACAAGAAAACTAAGCAGTGTTAACTTAACCTAACTTAACGCATTATGTTGATTAAAATCTTATAGTAAATTGATATATTAAGAGTTGAGGCCACCCAACTTGACTCACAACAGTTACTTCCACAGAACAAGTCTTTTCATATCACCCTTAAGTCGTAGAGTTAAGTTTGACAATGGCTTGTGCCGAGAGACTTCGTGTTTGGAACGGTGTATTTATTTTTATTTGTGCGCACGCGGCTGTGATAGATCGGCGTATGCACAGCTGATTGGTCAAAGATGTAGGGTTGACACAAGTGGAGTTTTTCGTTTGAATAGTAAGTCAATATCAGCTATCGAATTATTTGGAAATACCTACCTAGGTAGTGTATCGAAAAAAAATCGTATGGTATAATATTTGTACCGATTACAAAATATTATGTATACAGGGCATTTCTTATTATGCTGTCGGTTTTTTGAAGGGTCGATGTATGGAACAGATGAATTTTTCATGATTTCGATGTTGGTCCCATAGAGAAAGTTGTTTAATTTGATGGTTTGATCATCCCTTTATATAAAAACGTCAATAATCCAAGAATTCTGATGCGTATGTGAAGTCTACCAATCCGCATTGTGCACTCGTGGTGGACTAACGTAAATACACCCTCCTTGAGGGTAGGCCTGTGCCCTGCAGTGGAACGTGTATAGGCTGATGATGATGATGATTAAGGCGTCATAAAAATATAGTAATAATAGTTTGCATAAACCTATTACTAAAACTTTATATTTCAACGTAATATTTTGTCGTACAAACGAGATTTCTTGAAAAGATCGTTTTTTTGTATCACTAACTGCGCTATTTGTAATTACTTCGAGATGTCACTTTGAATATTTTGTGACACAAAACTACTTTATTTGGGGCTATTTTTGCAATTGGATTGTATTTCTATCATATTCGTCAATATTATAATGCGTATAGCAAAGTTATCACATGCATATCACAATTTAGCCGAACGCCATACATGGACGCATGTTGTCATTCTTTGACTAATTATTATAAGGATTTGCCTTGCGGTAGCATTTCCCCTCTGCCACGGTATAAGCACAATTGATCTTGTGCATTTACATTTAATTTTACACCTTATCACTAAACGAGACAGCCTATAATTGCGAAATAATAACTTCGAACTTAGAACGTTTGGGGTTCATACGAGACTACTTTTCATGATTTTTAACATTCAAAATTAGAATCTAAAGTTATGGGGAAAAAAATCCAAAGTTGCGGATTTCATGTTACCTCGCCCCCCGCAAAAAGTGGCAGAAATGTTTGTTAGTAGAATTACACGCGTAACCAGTCCACATATAAATAGTCAAAGTTGTCATTTCTTGTTCATTTCGGAAAGGCAATGAGATCTAGCCCTTACAGCCGTTGTCTTCAGTAGTTTTTCTTTTCATTCTCATCTCAGCGTAAACCTAACTCATTGTAATGCAAGGGTGGTTTACAAATTCCAATGCTCAGGGGAGTACGTGAGGATATCAATCCGGCCTTCCTTTATTTCTCAGTTTCACTATATTGTTCTCCATAGCACATTATTATATTAATTTCATCACACTATCACATTAATAGCCACGAAAAACAAATTTGATTTTAATAAAACGCCATGGTGGTCCAGTGGCGAGTAACCTTACCTGTCGTGCAGGAGGCGATGGCTCGATCCCCGTCCAGGCCGACTCGTACCAATCAGTTTTTCGAAATTTACGTACGATTTGTAACACCACTGGCTTTTCGGTGAAGGAAAATATCGTGAGGAAACCTGTATGTTCCAATTTCGAGGCATGTATTGTACCCACTGTCCCTCACAAGTGGCGACGAGCTCACGCCCCGTCACACAGGACAGAGTTTCGGTACTAGTGAACCGTGGATGTTCTGAGTTTTTAGAATATCTCTGACTACTCGATAAGAAACAAACTCGTTTTCTACTCGCTTCCAGCGCAAAATAGACTCTATGACACGCTTGAAGTAAGTTCATTAGACATTCGCTTAGAAAAAAAAAAGATTCACAGGCCGAGATTCAGAGACGATTTTTAAGTCATAGTTCGTATGTCAAAATCCATACATTTTCGCCACGCTTAGCTCGAGCTATGACTAAAATAAATCGTCTCTGAATCTCGGCCTTAGTGCCTTGTGAATGCTACTGGAATTTAAAAAGTTACGCAGCCCTATAACCTGATTGGCCGGCGCCTCGCACATTCTATTTTCAAAATTCCCTCCTTGTATTGATCCCGTTCGATCGCTTTTAATTCTACACAAACTTTTATTTAAGATTCTTTAACTGCGTTCGCAAACGATTATGTGCCCTAATTTCTAAGCTATAAAAATCATTGTAAATTTTAGAAACAGTGCTTTTAAGTTTGTTTTTCCAATGTTTGTTTCTTTCATTGATAGGTATTATTGACGGGGCGCCAAAATACATAGTTTTTTTTTTCACAGTTTTTTTTTGGTAAATGCTTAGCACTTATTCAACTCTTAAGATAAATAGAAAAAAAAATTGATTTGGTTTGATTACACTATTGTTATTTATTATCTATGCCCGCGACTTTGTACCCAGACTATTCAAATGTCTAGGTATATTATTTTTGAAAACTTTCGCACATCTACAAATTGAGTAAGCCGATTGTGATGAAATAAAAACTTAAAGTTACTAACTTAAACTACTTTTATTATAATATCTAATAGTACCTACTCTAATGATTAGGTACTATTCTTTGACTATTTATATGTGGACTGGTTACGCGTGTAATTCTACTAACAAACATTTCTGCCACTTTTTGCGGGGGGCGAGGTAACATGAAATCCGCAACTTTGGATTTTATTCCCCATAACTTTAGATTTTCATTTTGAATGTTAAAAATCATGAAAAGTGGTCTCGTGTGAACCCCAAACGTTCTAAGTTCGAAGTTATTATTTCGCAATTATAGGCTGTCTCGTTTAGAGATAAGGTTTGTAAAATTGAATGTAAATGCACAAGATCAATTGTGCTTACACCGTGGCAGAGGGGAAATGCTATCGCAAGGCTAGTCCTTATAATAATTAGTCAAAGGTACTATTAGATGTTATAATAAAAGTACTTAGGTATTATACGTTACTTAGAGTAACACAGAGTACTTTATACTACCGTAAGGTACCTACTATTATAAGTAGTTTTGAAAACGGCATTCGATTTTAATCCATAATTAGTTTTTGACAAATTAATTATTCTCCTGCATTTTTTGGAAAGTAATATTATTTATTTTTGTAATTTCGAGGTATGTATTGTACCCACTGTCCATTACAAGTGTCGACTCACTCCCCGTCACACTGGACAGAGTTTCGGTACTACTGGTGAAACGTGGAAGTTCTGAGGTTTCAGAATATCTCTGACTACCCCCTCAGGGAATATAGACGTGAGCATAAGCTTTTCGAAAATATTTATCGATAAAGACACAAGGTTAAAATTGTTAACCGATTTAAAAAGGAGGTTATCTGTTTTATCCGTGAATACCTCGAAAACTAATGAACAGATTTTGATGATTCTTTCATAGACATAATAAGTACAGAGTATTTTTAATGGGATGATCAGACCATCAAACTGAACAACTTTCTCTATTGAACCTATTGTTCCATACAAAACTGCAAAGCTACTCGACCCAAATATAGGTATGGGACAGCTGTTTTTATCGCGATTTCAATGTTAGTCCCATAGAGAAAGTTGTTCAGTTTGATAGTCTAACCATCCTCTAAAAAAATCAGCCATTGGAAGATCAGGAGTGCCATTTTTGAAAGTCAAATCAGCAATAGAAAGATGCATATCTCCATAGTAATTTTGACATTTTCGACTGCTGAGTTCAACGAATGAATTTCAAAAATCGCCTTCAGATCTAAAAGAAATATAGTCTGAGAAATGATCGAGTGTTCTACATAACTTATTTATTTAAATTTAAAGTCAACTTTGTGTAACTTCTCTAAAATAAATAGCAAAATTATTGCCTTGCTAAAGGCTTGAAAAATGGCACCTAAAAGGTAATAAATCTTCTTAGACCTAACTTTTGCGGTCTAAAAACCTATTTAGTGCTTACATTCATCCTGTGTGGCCTAGGCGTTAGTTTTTTATACTACAACAACATAACTAATATAACTAAACCTCTCTTTCCCTTAAAATATTTAGAAAACAGAGTTCAATATAAATTGGTCGCATTTTACGTTCAAAGTATCAACTGAAATGCTATCCAAAATAACAAGATCTTTAACTTTTAGTCCTGAGGTAAGATTTAAAAGGTCATTTTAAAATGGTGGTTTAATCGTCCATTATAAGTTGACTTAAGCTTTTAATATAAAACGTTGAAAGCAGAGGTCTACAAGTTTTGGTTGAATAAAACGTATGGCTTCGTCGTGGGTGGTCCACCATTTTTCTTTAACCGTCAAAAGGTCATTCAACCCGACCGATTACGTCTCGTGTCATCACACCTTTTTGGTTTTTTTTTATTAATTTTATATTTTTACAGTTGGTTTTTATATCTTGTTAATTTAATAGTTTTGATTGTTTTGTTTGTGTGATTTGATATGGCTTATTTTTAGATTGATTGGTTATTAATGAGGGATAAATATTGGATTTAGATTATGTTTTAATTTCACTACGTTTAATCTGAAGGTAGGGTTATGTATTATGAAAAAAAGTTACGTAAATTATTTTATGTGTGTATGGAATGAGGAGCCACATTTGCTATTGAAAAAACCTATTAACTGAAAAGAGAAAAATAAGCTCTATAATCACTAATCAGCTATAACAACTTTATTTGAGCAAATATAATTTGATTCTTAAAAGGTAGGTATCGATTATAGAGCTTGTTTTTCTCTTTTCAGTTAATAGGTTTTTTATGCAGTCGGGTTTTTTGTTTATCTTAATAATTTAGTTTATTTAATACTTTTTAGTCTTGTGTAGAAACGAAAACATAAAAGTACTATAATATTTATATATTCGGAATCGTCTAATTACTAGCTTTTCTTTGATACCCATATTGTAATTTTTAACAAAAAAAAATGGTTTATTCCCCCTCTCTTTTATAATTCGTAGACGCCATTTTAAAATAATATACCCTATGTCACTCTCACGATTTTTATGAATCCAATGACACCTCACACGTAAAAATCCATCAAGCCGTTTAGGCTGTAGGCCGTGCCAAAGAAATAGACATACAAACATACATACATACATACGCTCGAAAAACGGATCTGGGACATTTGCGCGAAAGACACTTGCGCGAAGGACATTTGCGCGAAAAACTTTTGCGCGAATGGACATTTGAGCGAAAGACTTTTGCGCGAATGGACATTAGCGCGAATGGACATTAGCGCGAAGGAAAATTAGCGCGAATGGACATTAGCGCGAATGGACATTAGCGCGAATGGACATTTGCGCGAACGGGACATTAGCGCGAATGGACATTTGCGCGAACTGGACATTTGCGCGAACGGGACATTTGCGCGAACGGGACATTTGCGCGAACGGGACATTTGCGCGAATGGGACATTTGCGCGAAAAACGCCCTAGAGCCTAAACGGCTTGATGGATTTTGACGTGTGAGGTGTCGTTGGATTCGTAAAAATTGTGAGAATGACATAGGGTATATTATTTTAATATGGCGTCTACCAATCTAAAAAGAGAGTGAGAATAAACAACTTTTTTTGTAAAAAATTACAAAATGGGTATTATACGAAAACTAGTGACGAGCAGATTTTAATGTCCCTTTGCACATTGGTGTAGATGAGGTTTTCCAACACAAACACCGAAACCGTATCGCTCTTGGATCATAAACCATCTGTGATGAAAGTTAGGTTAGGTTAGGTTAGGTTCGTATAAATGTTAAATTTTCTCAAAACTGCCGTGTTCGATTTTAATGCCTCTTTGCACATTGGTGTAGATGAGGTTTTCCAACATAAACACCGAAATCTTAATATAATTTATTTGTAAAAGTGCTATATTATACGTGTTAATGAATTAACGCAAAACTAGAAAGTAGTTTGTTTAGAATCGAGAGCAGAATCGAATTATCATGTTTTCAACATAGGTTAGTTTTTTCGAAATATTAATTAATTTGTTTGTAAAATTTAAAATTTACTGAACTCGATCTCAACCCACCGCGCAGGCACACTCACCTTACTTACTAACAAAACAAGATTCTTAAAATGTATCCACAAGCACGCTAGAGCTTTCATTCTTAGCTGAAATGATAACAACTCATTTTTGCCTGAAAAGTTATAATGCGAATAACTTTTAATTTTAAGTATCAAATTTATAAAATTATTGTTTCAATCTAATTATTTTGTTATAAATCAGTTGGGGTGTATGAGATTTTGCGCTTATTCATTAACACATTGTATATGTATTTGAAATCTGCTCGTCACTAGTTTTCGTATAATACCCATTTTGTAATTTTTTACAAAGAAAATTGTTTATTCTCACTCTCTTTTTAGATTCGTAGACGCCATAGTAAAATAATATACCCTATGTTATTCCCACAATTTTTACGAATCCAACGACACCTCACACGTCAAAATCCATCAAGCCGTTTAGGCTCTAGGGCGTTTTTCGCGCAAATGTCCGTTCGCGCAAATGTCCCGTTCGCGCAAATGTCTCGTTCGCGCAAATGTCCCGTTCACGCAAATGTCCATTCGCGCTAATGTCCCGTTCGCGCAAATGTCCATTCGCGCTAATGTCCCGTTCGCGCAAATGTCCATTCGCGCTAATGTCCATTCGCTCAAGTGTCCTTCGCCCAATTTTTTTTCGCGCAAGTGTCCTTTCGCGCAAATGTCTTTGCGCGCAAATTTTTTTCGCGCAAATGTCCTTCGCTCAAATGTCTTTCGCGCAAAGGGATTCGCTCAAATGTCCTGATACCTCGAAAAACATAACCCTCCTTCTGGCGCAGTCGGGTAAAAAAAGGATTCTAAGCCCATTTTGTAGGAAATTAGTAGATTTTGTAGGCCCAATTCTGGAATTTGCAGCAAAAGTATAGAGAAGTTACATGAACAAAGAGGCTTCTGGATCTAGGGAAGTACGTGATGAATCTTTTTGAAAAATTTTTAGGATTTGGCTAGGATAGGCTAGGCTAGGATAGGGCTTGGATAGGCTTTGTACAACTAAAACTCACACAATGCATCTGTTGTGAGGTGAATCCTTTTTGTTCATGTAACTTCTCTATACTTTTGCTACAAATTCCAGAATTGGGCCTACAAAATCTACTAATTTCCTACAAAATGGGCATATAATCCATTTTTCAATAGCAAAATTTTGTGATTTTTCTAAATTAATTATGTGGCTCCTCAATCCGTACGCACATAATTAATTTAGAAAAATCTTTTTTCAGAACAATTTTAATCTTTAGATAAGCTTTGTCCGCACCGCACCGGTTCCGTCATCGTAGCGAGGTTAACTCCATACCAGTTTTAAGTTCAATCATAAGGTTTTAAACACAAAAAGTCTCATCAAAATCGGTCCAGTCGTTTTTACGTGATGCTCGAACAAACAAACAAACAAACAGACAGACAAAAAATCTGTGATTTGGAAGCAGGAAAACTTAAACACAGTATCGCATCCTTTTTTTAAATATTTTCCAGTACAGACACACCAGTCACGCCTTTATGCCGGAGGGGTAGGCAGAGACTATCTCAAATTTGGGCGGTCCTGACATAATTCCCTCGCTTCATCATGGTCCATGGTTTTTTAATGACTCCCCAAATCTGGTCCAGCTTCGTCCTCCCAGGTCTTTTTCTAAAAGCATTACTTTCCACTCTTGCCCTATACGGGGGTGCATCAGGCCATCAAACTGAACAACTTTCAATATGGAGCTAACATCGAAATCGCGAATAAAAATCAGCTGTTCCATAGAAATCGTAATTGGCGATTCGACCCAAATTTTCCGTCTTAATATGCTGACATTTTTTAAGGGGATGATCAGACCATCAAACTGAACAACATTCCAACATCGAAATCGCGAAAAAAAATCGTTTCCATACAAAATTGCAAACCTACTCGTGCCAAATGTATGGGACAGCTGATTTTTTTTCGCGTTTTCGATGTTGGTCCCATAGAGAAAGTTGTTCAGTTTGATGGTCTGGTCATCCCCTTAAAAGACTCTCAGCATATTAAGAAGGACCCTGTATAATGGAACTGTTTCTTTCTTGCGATTTAGACGTCATCTCCATAGTGAAAGTTGTTCAGTTTGATAGTCTGAAGCACCTCCTAAAGGTTTACACTTTACAGCCTGTATATAGAGTCCAACTTAATATGCTGACGCTTTTTTAATTGGATGATCAGACCATGAAAATGAACAACTTTCTCTATGGAACCAACATCGAAATCGCGAAAAAAAAATCAGCTGTCCCATACATTTGGCTCAAGTAGGTTTGCAGTTTTGAAGAGATTATTTTTTTTTCGCGATTTCGATGTTGGTGCCTTAGAGAAAGTTGTTCAGTTTGACGGTCTGATCATCCCCTTAAAAAGTGTCAGCATATTAAGAAGGACCCTGAATTTGTGTTTTAAGTCGACTTTCATTCATAAATTTAATATTTTATACTTACAGGCCTGAACAGAGCATCTTGGAGAGAATGGAGTGAGGCTTTTGCCCAACAGTGGGACGTCAATGGCTGATAAATGAAATTTATGTCGTTGGCATCCATTTAAACGAATTAAGAGGATATAATTCGGAGTAGACATTTGTCTGACTGGCTTTTCGGTGAAGGAAAACATCGTGAGGAAACCTGCATGCTTCAATTTTGAGGCATGTATGCCCACTGTCCATTACAAGTGGCGACGGGCTCACTCCCCGTCACACTGGACAGAGTTTCGGTACTACTGGTGAAACGTGGATGTTCTGAGGTTTCAGAATAACTTTGACTACCCCCTCGGGGAATATAGTCGTGAGCATATACTTATGCTAAATCATAAAAAACATAGTTTGGTTATATTTTCAATACTAACCGATTAAAGTCAATGAAATTTCAGAAACAATCTAGAAACTAGTCTCTATTCTTGTAAAGAGTCAGATTTTCGTTAAAATGTGTAGTTTTAAAGTTACAGTGCCTCAAAGATTTCCATACAAATCTTAAATTAGTCCTAGCATTGAAATGTATATTTTAAAGAAAATCGGGCACATAGCTTAGTTTCTAGATTGTTTCGGAAAAATTACATTGACTTTAATTTGTTAGTATTGAAAATATAACCAGACTTCGTATGTATGGAGCGCGCTCCGAATTATACAGTTTTATAATAAGTGTCTAGTATCTTTTGACAGCAGAATAGTAGAAAAAGAGAGTCTATATCATTAAGAGATTCCTTCCAGCAGACCAAATCAATATCTATAAAGCAATAGGGGTAGACTACCCTCTTAACAGTTAGAATAAAAATAGTATTACACCTTTACAATTGGCATTCTCAGTAAAGAATTTCAGGGGTGTCCCTTCTCAAAGTTAAGAAGAGGTTTACATGGCGATACGTGTGGTACGAGATCCGACCGCAAAATTATGCACCTATTTGGTTCGTTTTCTCGGGGGTGGCATGCTAGGTCCACTGCACGAGAGAGGACTTAAATACACCTGACGCTATCAGAGTCTCCGAAAGTCAAAAGTCAAAATTGTTTATTCAAAATAATATCACATAGATAACTTTTTGACGTCATGTTTTTGAATCTACCACCGCGTCGGAAGGTGTTCCGTTGTAGAGAAGATGCGGCCAGAAACTCTACAACACACTTCTTTTAAACAAAACAAAATATACAAAGTACAATTACATAAATTCAATATTAAATTACATAGTGTAACATTGTCAAGACCAGACCAGACCGAATATCTGGTTCCGTACCAAACCACCGCACAACATAATAACGAAAAAACAATGTTTTTGTTCTGAACCTTTAACACGAGACCGACTCACACTTGGCCGGTTTTATTATTTCTTGTTATACTGTAGAGCTTGTTATATAATCACACGAAGTTTGACGCTTGTATGTATTACCGTTTTTACGATAGAGCGAGAAGAAAAAACGTTGATTAAAACTAGTTTCTTGTATGAGGACCCCCTTAAATTTTAACTTATTGAAATTTTTATTATTTGTTAACAAATCCGCCGTAATAATGCATATTCTGTGAAAATTTCAACTGTTTAGCTATTACGGTTCAAAAGTTTAAGCCCTAAATAGGTGGGACGGACGGACGGACGGACCGACGGACAACGTAGGCTTAGTAATAGGGTCCCGTTTTCACCCTTTGGGTACGGAACCCTAAAACAACATAGTACAAAAATTTACACGGAAAGAAGAATTTCGGAAACTTGCTCGAATAATTGGCTCATCATTGTCAGTATGACAGCGGGCATGTTGCATATTGTCATAGAATAGGTAATAGTATATAGTTCTATATACAGAACGGCCACTCCCCGCCCCCCTCTGACTTCAGATTCCCCACCATCCCTCATAATTTCAGGGAAACTTGAGGGAAGCCGAGCAAGGGATTGCAGTCAGGCTCGCGCTCCGTAGTATTTGACTACAGAAAATTGAGTCTTTTCTGTTCATGAAAAACGTTGAAAAACAAGGCTAAATTCACATTTTTAGTAATTCTTTCAAAAGTAATTCTGCTCAAATACTATTCTTAATAACAGAACGAATAATTAAAGTAATGAAATGTAGATGATGTTCATACGATGCGTGGTAAGGCAACCCTAAACATATGTCAAAGATAATTCGCACAAAGTGCGCACGTGCGAAAGCCATCATGTCAAATCCAAAACGTTGTTTGAAGTGCCGGACCTTCGATATTGTGCCCAAGTAAAATTAGAAGTTTCCATGTAACCCCACGCTAAAACAAAGGCGCGCGTGGCATGCGTCCCGGAGACATTTCAAAATTAACTGTATTTTTTCACTCTCGAGCAATTTTATTGTCGCCAATCGATTTTGGAGGGTAAAGTCTTTGTTCTAGAGTAAGCTTTCGTGTACAAGACTTTTGATTTGAAGCCTGGCACTAAAGTCCGGCCGCTGAAAGATTGCGTTTGACAGTTGCGTAAAATTGTAAAAAACTGAATGAAAACTATAATTGCTGATCATTATTTAGTAGCTTTTTGAACTTAAAAGGGCAGCTAGTGCCCTGTGTACTAGAGTGAGCACAGGTAAACAATATTTTCATTCAGTTTTTTACAATTTTATGGTAACTGACAAACGCTATCTTTCAGCGGCCGGACTTTAGCATTGAAATTTTTAAGGAACAGCACAGCTGGTTTTTTTCAGGATTTCGGTGTTGGTCACTTTATAAAACCAGTTCAGCTTGATGATCTAATACACCTTCTAGGGTGATCCACTACGATTTCAACAGTTTATTAGGTACAAATTTCCATTGATATACAGGGTGTAAACTTAAATGCGCTACATCCTTTAGGGTGGTGCTTCAGACCATCAAACTGAACAACTTATACAATATGAGACAATAATCGAAATTGCGAAAAAAAATCGACATTTTCTAGTGAACAGCAGATTTTTCGCTATTTCAATATTAGACTGCGGTTTTAGAATATCTCTTGACTACCGCCTCGGGGAATATAGTCGTGAGCATATGCTATGGTCAATATTAGTCTTCTTCTATCTAGTCGATGGCATGTCATTCTAAATCTTTCCAGCCCAGAATTTCGCCACACGGATAGCATTTTCGGCAGCGTTCATAAGCTCCGTTCGCGTGCAGGTGTCCGGCAGGAAGGGCACGATACGAGATGGGCCATAGTCTGAGGAGTAACACCAAATTCACACCTAAGAACCGCCCCATCTGTGTAACCCCACTTAAGAGGATATGTGAAATAAATAGGATTCTTCAAAGCATCATATATCATGAAGTACTAACAGTAGGAGTATGATTTGCGTATATGTGTAAATTGAACATATAATTGGAGTTTTGATTAGAGCCAAAACACGATTAAGAGACATTTTCTCGATAGAAAAATAAGCCAAAGTAGCCTCCGTCTTTATCGATAAACGCTTGGAACTGCTAAACGGTGAATAATAGAAACAAGAGACTTGATTTAAAAAAAAGAGATTGATATTTTATAAATTTTGATTAGAGCAGAAATGAACTTACATAAATAGTATAATTACAATTAAATAAAGTTTGTTTTACGCTTGCGTCGTTTCAGGCGCGCGCCCCATCTCTTTCTCTCGCATCAGGCAGTAATATAGCTATCACACGCACATTTCGCTTTAATTATTTTTCGACGTAGGCCCTTAAACAGATTGTCTTTACTCCGGCCATCCTGATTTCGGAGTCTATTCAAGCACCTCCAAATCGGCCTGGGCAACTCCTGTCCTGGGGGTAGGCTCTCCATGAGAGGTCCAAACGGGTCAAGAAGTGCCATAGGTAGTGAAAGTTGTTCAGTTTGATGGCCAGAACCACCCTCTAAAGTATGTAATGCATTTTACGCCCTGTATAAATAAGCCGTGGTGGTCCAGTGGCGAGTAACCTTGCCTGCTGTGCAGGAGGCGATGGTTCGATCCCCGTCCAAGCTGACTCGTACCATTGAGTTTTTCGGAATTTATGTACGATTTGTAACACCACTGGCTTTTCGGTGAAGGAAAACATCATGAGGAAACCTGCATGCTTCAATTTCGAGGCATGTATTGTACCCACTGTCCATTATGTGGCGACGTCGACCCCCCGTCACACTGGACAGAGTTTGTACTACTGGTGGAACGTTGATGTTCTGAGGTTTCAGAATATCTCTGACTACCCCCTCGAGGAATATAGTCGTGAGCATATGCTATAAATATGTAAACTCTGAAAGACATGTTATTGTCCGTCAAAACACCAGCTGTAATTTAAAAAAAACGTTTCAACCCCTCTTGTGCATAAATGTCTTAAACCGACCCCTTTAATTCGGTACAACACTTTGCTGACAGGGGGACAGTTTTATTGGAATTTTTGCGGCGGCATCGCGAATCGGGAATGCTGGTTCGATTCCCGTGCAAGGAGTTTAATTTTGAATTTTTTTAACTTCACGAGGGGAACGGTTTAGGGGGAGACAAATTAACTTTTTTCTTTAGTCTATAAAAGAGACAATTATTGTGAGCAACACTTACCCCAGTAGAAGTAACCCCCGTAGCACGGCATCGTGAATTGTGTATTCAAATTGTGTTGAATGATGTGTACTAACATCGTTTTAAGCTTTGACTAATTATTATTAGGACTAGCCTTGCGGTAGCATTTCCCCTCTGCCACGGTATAAGCACAATTGATCTTGTGCATTTACATTCAATTGAACACCTTATCACTAAACGAGACAGCCTATAATTGCGAAATAATAACTTCGAACTTATAACGTTTGGGGTTCACACGAGACTACTTTTCATGATTTTTAACATTCAAAATTAGAATCTAAAGTTATGGGGAATGAAATCCAAAGTTGCGGATTTCATGTTACCTCGCCCCCCGCAAAAAGTGGCACTAATGTTTGTTAGTAGAATTACACGCGTAACTAGTCCACATTTAAATAGTCAAAGGTCTTAAGTCATTAATGTTTCTACTAACACCACGTTTGACATTGTCTGAATTAAATTGTTTTTTTCTAAAGCTATATCGCGCTTTAGCTCTCTTTCTATTTGCGCGCGAACGAATGCGATAGAAGGTGTGATATAGCCTTATCGCGCGCATCATGCTACGGGTGCAGTTTTTCGTTGCGTGCTTAGACGATTTATATAGGGTCCTTCTTAATATGCTGACACTTTTTTAAGAGGATGGTCAGACCATCAAACTGAACAACTTTCTCTAAAAAAAAATCAGCTGTTCCTTACTAAACTGAAATCTTACTGGACTCAATTGCATGGGACAGCTGTTTTTTTTTTCGTGATTTCGACATTGGTCCCATAGAGAAAGTTGTTCAGTTTGATGGTCGCATCATACTTTTAAAAAACTGTCACCATATTAAGTTGGACCCTGTATACGGACCCGCCTCGCCTTAGCATTTCCCCTCTGCCAACGTACAAGATCAAAAAATCTTACACATTTACTTACAATTTTATACCTTATCACTAAACGCGATAGCCTATAATTGCGGAACAATAATTCGAACTTATGACGTTTGGGATTCACACGACACTGTTTTACATGATTTTAACATTCAAAATTAGAATCTAAACAAATGGAATTAAATTCAAAGTTGCTACCTCGCCCCCCGCAAAAAGTTGCAGAAAAGTTTGTTAGTAGAATTACACGCGTAACTTGTCCTCATATAAATACAGGTTCCTTCTTAATATGCTGACACTTTTTAAGGGGATGATCAGACTGTCAAACTGAACAACATTCTCTATGGCACCAACATCGAAATCGCGAAAAAAAAATCACCCCTTCCATATAAAAGTGCAAACCTACTTGAGCCAAATGTATGGGACAGCAGACTTTTTTTTCTCGTTTTCAATGTTGGTTCCATAGAGAAAGTTGTTCAGTTTGATGGTCTGAACATCTTCTTAAAAAACTGTCTGCAAATTAAATTGGATCCTATACAACGTGTTAATGAATAAGCGCAAAACCTCATACACCCCAACTGATTTAAACCAAAATAATTAGATTGAAACAATAATTTCATTATTTTGATAGATACATTTAAAGTTATTCGCATTTTAAGTTTTGAGGCAAAAATGATTTGTTATCATTTCAGCAATGAATGAAAGCGCTAACGTGCTCATGGATACATTTTAAGAATCTTGTTTTGGTAGTAAGTAGGGTGAGAGTGCCCGAGCGGTGGGTTGAGATCTAGTTCAGAAAATTTAAAAAAAATTATAATTTAACATTTTGAAAAATAATGTTGATACTTGAAACCATGATAATTCGATTCTGCTCTCGATTCTAAACAAACTGCTTTCTAGTTTTGCGTTAATTCATTAACACGTTGTATATACCTCTATCATCATCGTCATCATCATCAGCCTATATGCATCCCACTGCAGGGCACAGGCCTACCCTCAGTAACTTACGTTAGTCCACCACGCGTACACAATGCGGATTGGTAGACTTCACATACGCATCAGAATTTCTTCTTCAGCGTATGCAGGTTTCCTCACGATTTGAGAGAAGTCGGTATTACGTAAATAAGTTAGAAAAACTCATCATCAAGGATGTTTCAACTTCATCCTGAACTATAAATACTTTATGGTCCTAAATCAAAGGGATTTTTCAAAAAAGATACACAAAAATAATTTATCAACTTCTTTTAATAAGGATCTTTCTATTAATAAACGCTAGATTTACGAATACAGATTGATAACAACACGAAAATATAGAAAACACAGTTTGTGTCTCATCTGTTTTGTGTCCTTCGCGTTTTTGTGTCTCTTCTATTTTGTGTCTTTTCTATTTCTTCACACTGTTATCAATCTTTACACTTCTACTAATACTGCTACATTGCACAATAAATAACTTAACTAATTTGTTAACTAAAAACTATTTTTTAACTAAAACTTTTATTTACACTACAAATTTTTTTATTTATTATTTTTTATACAAAATACAAATCGAGTGGGAAACAAATTCGACTAATTAGTTGAACTATTGTTATTTTATTTTATTAAATAAAAATTATTTACAGTGTTTATTATGAGAAACTATTTCGTTATTTAGTAATTGGCAAGATTTGAGAAATGCCTCGTAGTAGTAAATTTTGATTATTTTATTTTTGTATTTAGTATTTATTTTCGTTACTATGTTGGACAGAAGAACATCTGCGGCCGTAGTATGATGCGCGCGATAAGATTATACCACGCCTTTTATCTCGTTATTTCACGCGGAAATAGAATGAGAGCTGCTAAGGCGCGATAGCGTTGTATCACGCCGCCATACTACGGCCTCTGATCGATATCGGATTTATTGCTTCAATTTTATTAAAAATTGTCAAACAGTTAAGTCAAAATTCAATGGACGCAAAATGTTAGGTTAAATAAATATTTAAATAACAAACAGTATCTCAAATACGAACTTAATAGCGCATTGTCATTGAAATTCGTACTTGAGGTACGTAATGTGTCAATAATTCACATGAAAGGGTAAGAAAATGAAGCTATAAGAGATTAAAATTATTTCGTGACTTCTCTACACCACAACTTATCATACAGGGTCCTTAAGAGGATATAATTCGGAGCGCGCTCCATACAAACGTACTATGGTGATATTTTCAATACTAACCAATTAAACTCAATGAAATTTTTCAGAATCAATTTAAAAACAAATTTCTATGCTTGTATTGAGTCAAATTTTCGTTAAAATGTATAGTTTTAAAGTTACAGTGCCTCTAAGATTTTCATACAAATCCTAAATTAATCCTAGCATTGAAACTGTATATTTTAACGAAAGTCTGACTCCATACAAGCATACATATTTGTTTCAAGATTGTTTCTGAAAAATTTCACTGACTTTCATTGGTTAGTATTGAAAATATCACCATAGTACGTTTGTATGGAGCGCGCTCCAAATTATATTCCCTTAATATGCTGACACTTTCAGCTTTCAGATGATCAGACCATCATACTGAACAACTTTTTCTATGGGACCATCATCAAAATCGCGAAAAAAAAACAGCTGTCACATACATTTGGCTCGAGTAGGTTTGGAGTTGTAGTGAAAGAAGAAGAAGAAAGAAGAAGTGTCAGCATATTAAGAAGGACCCTGTGTAGGTACCTGAAAAATATAAGGGTGTATCCAAATAATGAAACAAAAGAACTTACCATACGAAAAATGCGTCAAAAAACGAAAAAATATTGCGGACTTGCCAATTTTCCGATCAATTTTCAATGGGAGATCCAGAAATATTTCTCTCCTTAGGGAAAGTTGTTAAATTTCATTATCTGAATAATTTCTTAAAAATGTCTGGTACCTATGTTAAAAATAATGTTGTAGGTATATTCTCTTAGAAGCCAAAATAAAATCGTTAGCAACGAGCTCCTTTAGGTCCCTTTCAATGCGAATTGACACATAGATTTTATTTACAAACATACACACGTATTCTTATAAACAGACTCTCCAAACATCTGATATCATATTCTCAACTTTATCTATAAGTTTTCTGAACTTTTTTCTAACAAAAGTCAATATTGTTGTGATTGATATTTTGAGATGTCTCAAAAAAAATGGTGAAATATACAGTTCATTTAAGCAGTAGGTACCTAGTGTGTGTTATGATTTAGCTTCTTTGACTAATTATTATAAGGACTAGCCTTGCGGTAGCATTTCCCCTCTGCCACGGTATAAGCACAATTGATCTTGTGTATTTACATTCAATTTTACACCTTATCACTAAACAAGACAGCCTATAATTGCGAAATAATAACTTCGAACTTAGAACATTTGGGGTTCACACGATACTACTTTTCATGATTTTTAACATTCAAAATTAGAATCTAAAGTTATGGGGAATAAAATCCAAAGTTGCAGATTTCATGTTACCTCGCCCCCCGCAAAAGTGGCAGTAATGTTTGGTAGTTGAACTACACGCGTAACCAGTCCACATATAAATAGTCAAAGTTTAGCTTGCGCCAAAAAATACTTAAACGTTTTTTAAAAATAATAACGGACGTCTTGCTTGTGCGTTAGCACCGAATTTCCGCCAGTGTCAAGTGGTTTGAGGGAGTATCTATGCAATCTCTAGGATTGTTTTTGAGTAAAACCACAACAGAGAAGGATTGCGGAGCCTCGTGGCTGAGACGCGAACCGCGCGAACACCACGCGAAAGACAAGTGTTCGGGGCAAACCCTGCAACGTGACTCTTTAACGTTATTTAGTAAAAGTTCTGTCTCTCATACTACCCATAGTGATGATAGTGATAGCATCATATTTAAGCCTCAACACATTTTGGTGCAAGACACCGGTAGGTACCTACGTAAAAACCAAATCGGATGGCTTTCATACAAACGGACCTTTTACTATCTTTCCGGTTTATTAATGACTTTTTTACAAGTATTTGTAGAAATATGTACGCAAAAAGGGCCCAGTTGTCGGTTGTTGTTGTCATTTTAACCCAGCTTTTTTATTTATTATGCCATTATGATCAAGTGACTGATCTAGATACCGAATCTAACATTAACTTAAAACCCGACAATTGGACCCTTTTTCCGTGGATGCCCACATATTGGCATGAACAGACTGAGGGCATATTTACCTAGTTGATAGCACTTTAAAAACCGCACTTTTCACGTTTCTCTCAAGTTCAAATTCCACAGTTAAGATTAACACCCCACATTCTCACTGTCGATTCTGCTGCTCTCTCTCCCGTGCTTTCATCTCCAACTCTTCTTCTTCTCTCGTCAATGGCACCGTACTGTGGTTGTATAAGCCCTGGGCCATGAGCTGGAGGGCTAGAGGGTTTCGCTGTCCTGAAGCCTTCTTTATCTTGGCTCGTTTGTTCTGGAACCAGATCTTGATTTGGGCTTCAGCTAGGCCGAGTTCTGCGGCGAGAGCCTGTCTTCTTCGTTCCGTCAGGTATCGGTTTTCGGCGAACTCGTGCTAGGGAAGAAATTATTAGAAGTTAAGTTATATAGCCTTGCGTATAAACTACAAGGTAAACTATGGACTTCGTATTTTAAATAGAATTTTAATAGGTAATCCGCAAGTCAAGTTCTATGAATATTGCAAGAATAAATCGTGAAGAAACCTATATGCTTCAATGTATGTTTGTTTCAGGCTTACATGACAAATGTCAAGTGATGATAGGTAGAATATCCTTATGCCCACAAAAATACAAAATAGCATAAGCATATGCTCACGACTATATTCCCCGAGGGGGTAGTCAGAGATATTCTGAAACCTCAGAACATCCACGTTTCACCAGTAGTACCGAAACTCTGTCCAGTGTGACGGGGGGTGAGCCTGTCGCCACTTATAACGGACAGTGGGTACAATACATGCCTCGAAATTGAAGCATGCAGGTTTCCTCACGATGTTTTCCTTCACCGAAAAGCCAGTGGTGTTACAAATCGTACATAAATTCCGAAAAACTCATTGGTACGAGTCGGTCTGGACGGGGATCGAACCATCGCCTCCTGCACGGCAGGCAAGGTTACTCGCCACTGGACCACCACGGCTATAAACAACAATACAAAATAAAGTCGCCTTATATCACCACGTACGACACGCAAGGAAACATTGAGGTGGTCTATCCTAACCTCGCATGACTTCATCATCAAAATCTCAACCCAAATACGTCCACTGCTGGTCATAGGCTCCAAGTATCACTAAAACGAAAGTTCTAGCGCTGTCCTTATCCAACAGGTTCCTTCCACCTTCACCAGGTCGTGGTTCTACTTTGTGCAGGGCAAAAGAAAATGCAAAGGGCAACGCACTTTCTTTTTAGGCGTGTCTTACGTAGCTTGTGCATCAGGTTAAGATGCGCTTCAGTTTAGTGCAAACGGGCATTGATCTACTATCGTATAATACCTTTAATCTTGCAAGTTGTGGTCCAGAGAATGCAGTCCGAGGTCTCTTCTCATCTGTAGGACCTGGTGCTTCTCCGGGGGGCTTCTTAGGTCTTCGGGTGCGAGGACCTGCACACAAACAGTTATTTTTGAAGCACCTCTAATATTCTTAGACTACAGGTCCAGCGCGTAACTGAGTAGGTTCCTGCAGTAGTGGAGCGGTGCGGGAGGGGGCGAAAGTGCGGTTACGTCATATGTCACCCCCTCTCGCTCTGCTCCGCTAAGGAACTTACTCAGTTAAGCCATAGTGTAATAAAAGTAATGATCACGCGATGTGCGGGGGATGGTCGTACCCTGATCGAATTAGCTTTGAGGGTACGTATTCAGGGACGCGCTCCTCCCAGCCCCCGCACTCGATTGACTTGTCGCGATCTAGACCTGTAAAAGCTTTGTTTGCGGCCTTTGCCTAGAAGTGAGACATAATGGATTTGGCTAGGTCTTGCTATAACGTATTTGAGAGCTACGCGATTATTTTCAAAGTTAAACATTGTAACCGCCTTTTAAATTATTTAAAGTTCATCGATCACCTCGTGATCTTTTTTAATTAAAGTAAATAGAAGAGTTATTTATTTTTTCAAAACTGAATAGGTACAAGAGTTTTCGTGATTTTGATGTTACTCCCATAGAGAAAGTTGCTCAATTTGATGGTCTGATCGTCTCCTTAAAAGGAACGAATCTAATAACGAGACAGCCTACATATTTTACTATTATAGTTATCTATTTTACTATCTTACTTATCATAGTATAAATCATAGTTCATTAAAACAAATTAATATAGCTCTTATGTAATGAAGCATCGTCTGAAATAAGAAGGTAGGACCTACTAATGCGAAAATAGCCCTTTGTAACTGTTTTTTGTAGAATAAGGGCATGTTTCACCACTTTTGGATAAGTTCTTGTTACCTTATCCGACAGCCCATTTGACATATTTTGTACAAAATTATGTCAAATGAGCTGTCGGATAAGCTAACAAGAACTTATTCGGAAGTAATACAGGCCCTTAATGAAGTGATGATAAATACGGAATACTCCACTTTCCTTATTTATTACAATGAAAAAAAAGGTACCATGATGGTGATTTTTAATTCCTTGCAACATTAACAATATTTAACACTTAGCAATCTTCACTGGGTGTCAAATTCAATACGCTACATATCAAACAGGGTACTTCAGACCATCAAACTGAACAACGTTCACTATGAAAACAACATCGAAATCGCGAAAAAGAAGTTTGATGGTCTGAAGCACCCTGTTCGATATGTAATTAATTTACACCCTGTGTAACTAATATAACAGTCTCAAAATGTATGAATTATTTATACCTATCTACATTTAAAATATCTCATCAATATATCTTTTGAAAGAGTCCTTCAAAACAAACATTTTTGAAAAATTTTTCTTATTCTGGGTCCTTCTTAATATACTGACACTTTTTTAAGGGGATGATCAGACCGTTAAACTGAAAAACTTTCTCTATGGCACCAACATCGAAATCGCGAACAAAAAATTAGCTGTTCCATACAAAACTGCAAACCTACCCGAACCAAATGTATTGGACAGCTGTATTTTTTTTTGGCGATTTCGTTGTTAGTCCCATAGAGAAAGTTATTCAGTTTGAAGGTCTGATCATCCCCTTAAAAAAGTGTCATCATATTAAGAAGGACCCTGTATATAGCTCAAACTAAATATTCCATACATTTCAGGCAACCAACTTATATATGACAACATAAAGTTATAAGACAGGCTGATATACCCCAATAAAGACACACATTAACAAATAACAGATAAAACACAAAATACACAAAACACAAACAAAGCGAACACAAACAGAAAAGACACAAACACAGTAGACACAAACTCCTCGTAGATATTCCCGAATCAAGCGGACGATGCAATATCTTAACCAATTCAATTTGTGTCCAATTCGAACACAAAGTATTCGAAATTTAAAATTGGTCAAAATATTTCACCGACCGCCTGACGGGTTCCCATGGCGATGATGATTGAAATTCCAATTATGATCTGTGAAAAAATATGAATTAAGCTTTTTTTTTTTCAATTAGAGCCTTTTCAAAAATAGTGGTATACAACGTGTTAATGAATTAACGCAAAACTAGAAAGTAGTTTGTTTGGAATCGAGAGCAGAATTGAATTATCATGTTTTCAACATAGGTCATTTTTTTCAAAATATTAAATACATAATTAGTTTGTAAAATTTAAACTTTACTGAATTCGATCTCAACGAACCGCACGGGCACACTCACCCTACTTACTATCAAAACAAGATTTTTTAAATATATCCACGAGCATGCTAGCACTTTCATTCATTGCTGAAATGATAACAAATCATTTTTGACTGAAAACTTAAAATGTGAATAACTTTAGATTTTAAGTATCAAAATAATGAAGTTATTGTTTCAGTCTAATTATTTTGTTAGAAATCAGTTGGGGTGTATGAGGTTTTGCGCTTATTCATTAACACGTTGTATAAGGTCTAACAAAATTAGCTGAAACTATTTTAAGAGGATGATCAGACCATCAAACTGAGCAACTTTCTCTATGGGCCCAATATCGAATTCGCAAAAAAAAATATGCTGCTCCATACAAACCTACTCGACCTCAATGTATGGGACCACAGATTTCGATATTGGTCCCATAGAGAAAGTTGTCGAGTTTAATGGTCTGATCATCCTCTTAAAATGGTTTCACCTAATTTTGTTAGACCGTATATTTAACCCGTTAACGCCTTTAGCAAACTGACGCGGAGAATCACGATAGCGAAACGCGTTCCGCACGAAAAAGCGAAATATTAACGATATTGAAGGAAACTGAAAGGCGACACCGCAGAGTCCGAGTGAAACGAGGATCGCGAATAACAGCGATACTATACAGACAGAGATGCAACTATAGGAAATCACAGACAGATAGAGCGAGATGCAACATTCGCAATATAAATTCATAGTGCTGCAGATGTTGAAGCGATCTTTATCCTTCAAAAGCGGGCAATTCGAGCCATTTTTAATAAGAGATCTTTTTAAAGATATCAGTATATTGACTTTCTACAGGCGGTACAGTTTCTACAGGTGGTAGAGTCAAAAATGACGTAAGAAAGCTTTGACTAATTATTATAAGGACTAGCCTTGCGGTAGCATTTCCCCTCTGCCTCGGTATAAGCACAATTGATCTTGTGCATTTACATTCAATTTTACACCTTATCACTAAACGAGACAGCCTATAATTGCGAAATAATAACTTCGAACTTAGAACGTGTGGGGTCACACGAGACTACTTTTCATGATTTTTAACATTCAAAATTAGAATCTAAAGTTATGGGGAATAAAATCCAAAGTTGCGGATTTCATGTTACCTCGCCCCCCGCATAAAGTGGCAGAAATGTTTGTTAGTAGAATTACACGCGTAACCAGTCCACATATAAATAGTCAAAGTCAGAAAGCTATCAATGTGATATTATTTTGAATAAAACATTTTGAGTTCGAGTTTGAATAGTGTAGGACAAATTTACCGGAGTTTTCGCTGCCGCGGTTCGCCGCGTCGGTGTGCTAACGGTGTAAAAGCTAAACGAAGATTTGGGATTCATCGAACAATTTTGATGTAGGTAACTTAAATTCTACTCATAGTTACTTCAAAGTCATTCATAAGTTACGTCACAGTATCGCTCGTTTAGTTATCTTACGCTCAGTTGCAGAAAAGCTCATTGAAGTTAATCCTCCATTAAATCTCTTGCTGGCTTTTACTACGTCAATAACTTGTCAACAAGACAAAAAGTGACAGCAAGAGATTTAATGGAGGATTAACTTTAATTAACGTACGTGCAACGGCAGTTTGTATTGTGTTAAATTAGATGCTCTTGTAATACACTGGCCTGCAAAACTAAATATAACACCACACTTTTAAAATTGCAATAACTTTTTAAGTACACCAGATATACTTTCGAAATGAAAGGGATTGGAAAAAGAGTTTAATTTTGTATTGTAGTTACAAAGAAAGCTGATAACATTTGCTATAAAACTTTTATTATTTTAAATGTCCAATTTCTATAGTTTAGAAAAAAATTAAATATTAAAAGTGTAGTAATTAGTATTGCAGGTCAGTGTAATTTTGATTTCAATACCTTTTAAAATCTGTTGTAAATCTTAGAAGTCTCTAATCGAAAAAAAAAAAATGGATTCTAATGCAGTGCAATGAAAACACTAAACACAGTAATAATCTAAATAATGAATATCATGCAAACACAAAATGTTTTAGTTACAATATGTCCCAAACAGTACTTAGAAATAAAAGTACAAATATTTAGTTATGTTGCAAGGAATTGCGAAGTCAAAAAATAAATGTAGCGTCGACGTATCCAATACGCGCGTGGTGCTAAACGTGGACTTCCGATGCCAGCGGCTGATGTGTCTAAAGAGCGTGGCTCGCAGCCAACAGCCGATGCGACAATACTAGTTACTATGAAAACTGAATTTTAATAAGAATAAAAATGTATTTTATCCAAAATCCTATGAAAAAAATTAATTCAAAAATTTACCTACACATAAAAACATAAACATACAACCCTAAATTTCGGGGAAAACACCCTAAAGAGATACACTCTGCACTATACGCACGCGTCAGCCGCTGACCTCGGAAGTGAGGTCTGTCGTCGGCCGCGCGCGTCTGACGCTTGGTTCTGTCATATATGACAGTCAGTCAGACGTCAATCACATCGGCCGCTGGCATCGGAAGTCCACCTTAAAACCTAATGGATCTATGATCTGATTCAAAATCTCGATTTGATTGATAAGTTTGATCAATCAATCAACTATTTATTTTGACTGACTCTAGTCAGTTACTAAATGGGTTTAAAGGATGTGGTGCTCAAATTGTCGTAAAATTACAATCAATGTAATTAATAAAATTACGATCTAAGCCTAGTCGTGGATTTATATTTTTGGAAAACATGTGACAACTTGTATACGATGTAAGTCTTGTATACGATCGTGAACCTTATGTGTAGCGGCTAACGGGTTACCAATGTGACGTCGCAAGTTCTCTTTACGTACACATTTGCGAGTCCGACCGTAGCGCCATCTGTCAGCTTCGTTGCTATAACTTGTGGGTGTTGATGTCTGTGGCAAGTCCCCACAATTTCATCAAAAATGTATGAAGAGGCAGATTTTTTAAACCTTAATAAAACCAAGGAAAATGGCCCTACAACTTTGTTGCTATACTAAAAAATGTTTTGACTAATTATTATAAAGACTAGCCTTGCGGTAGCATTTCCCCTCTGCCACGGTATAAGCACAATTGATCTTGTGCATTTACATTCAATTTTACACCTTATCACTAAACGAGACAGCCTATAATTGCGAAATAATAACTTCGAACTTAGAACGTTTGGGGTTCACACGATACTACTTCTCATGATTTTTAACATTCAAAATTAGAATCTAAAGTTATGGGGAATAAAATCCAAAGCTGCGGATTTCATGTTACCTCGCCTAACCAGAATTACACGCGTAAACAGTTCACATATAAATAGTCAAAGGCTGAGACGGACTATTTCTAACAGAATATAGCCTTATCTAATTTCATCGAAAATGTATGAAAAGGCAGGTTTTCGAACCCAAATAAAACCAAGGACAATTGACCCACAGCAGTACCATAATAATAAATGTTTAGACGGGCAAGTCCTAATAAAGTATCGATTTTTTTTGGCCTGCTCTTTCACATTTTGGACCAAATTCGAAAATGTCCTTTAAAAAAATAAATCTAGGAAAGTCTGCTAAAATAAATTGTTGTCATATATGCTAGTAGATATTTTTCTTCGTGTAGCTTTTTTAAAGGTGGATCAGATCATAGATTTAGCATAATTATACTACGTTAGATCGGAAATGAGTTTTTCGGAATTTATGTGCGATTTGTAACACCACTGGCTTTTCGGTGAAGGAAAACATCGTGAGGAAATCTGCATGCTTCAATTTCGAGGCATGTGTTGTACCCACTGTCCATTATATGTGGCGACGGGCTCACCCCCCGTCACACTGGACAGAGTTTCGGTACTACAGGTGAAACGTGGATGTTCTGAGGTTTCAGAATATCTCTGACTACCCCCTCGGGGAATATAGTCGTAAGCATATGCCTATGCCATGCCATGCCATACTACGTTATATCGGAAATGCGAAAGAGAAAGGGCATAGCATTAACGTATGTTAGAGCGAGATAGATAGACGAGACCAATTCTCGAACACGCTATGAGCCTGTATGGCCCTAGCATCAGTTGTCAACGGAACGAATCCCGCTTTTTTTCCCATAATCTTCGGTTTTTTTGGTCTCGCCATGGATAATCCGTAGCCGATCTAACATAGTATATGCTAAATCTATGGGTCAGATATACATTTTTACTATGACAACATTGAAATCCACGCAATTTTGACTGAGAATTGACCCCATTCCTTGTCATGACAGGTGAGTCTATCGTTCGTTAAAACAAGGGAACAAAGAAAATGTGAAATACAATTAAAATAAATTAGTATTCCCACATTTTCGACTTAGTAAGGTCAACACATCTTTCATGGGGCACTGTATACGTTATTACAATAAGATACCAGAGAATATTCTTAACTTGACGGACCAAAAGTTTAAGTCCCATGTTAAACAAGTCCTCTGTAAAAAAGGTTACTATAAACTCGATGATTATTTGAATGACCAAAATGTCTGGTCTTGACAATGTTACACTATGTTTAAAAGAAGTGTGTTGTAGAGTTTCTGGCCGCAACTTCTCTACAACGGAACACCTTCCGACGCGGTGGTAAATTCAAAAACATGACGTCAGAAAGTTATCTGTGTGATATTATTTTGAATAAACAATTTTGTGTTTTGACTAACATTTTGAGATTAACAAGTAAAAGTACGCTACCGATTTTTTTTAACTAAAAAGTAGCTAGTTAACAAAAACTCTATATTAAAAACAAAATGACAAACTCACGTATAAACTGTTCATCAAACCGTGAAGCGATGGAAGCTTTGACGGAGGTCCGAATGGAGGGCTATTCTCTAGTTATATTAGTTAAATGATCAAAATGCTTGGGTCTGAGGTCACTAGCTTATAGTTTATTTACTTTACTGTATAGTATCAATTATTTTATTAAATAGACTATGTATTATTGTATACATAACTTTAGCTTAAGAATTTATAATGTAATAGTTATTAAGTCGTGTTATGTTGTAGAGTTTCTGGCCGCATCTTCTCTACAGCGACAACACGTTCCGACGCGGTGGTAGCTTTAAAAAAGATTTGACGTTTGATAAGTGTGCTGTAAGCTCCTATATTGAATAAATTATATTGAATTGAATTGAATTGAATATGAAACTTTGTTTTAGACAAAGGAGTATTTTGCGTCATATTTTAACTAGTAGAGATTTTGACGGGTTTTTCGTGTTGGTACTTTTTTAACTAGTATATAAGCATAAGCATATGCTAACGACTATGTTCCCCAAGGGGGTAGTCAGAGATATTCTGAAACCTTAGAACATCCACGATTCACCAGTAGTACCGAAACTCTGTCCAGTGTGACAGGGGTGAGCCCGTCGCCACATAATGGACAGTGGGTACAATACACGCCTCGAAATTGAAGCATGCAGGTTTCCTCACGACGTTTTCCTTCACCGAAAAGCCAGTGGTGTTACAAATCGTACGTAAATTTCGAAAAACTCATTGGTACGAGTCAGCCTGGACGGGGGTCGAACCATCGCCTCCTGCACGGCAGGCAAGGTTACTCGCCACTGGACCTCCACAGCTAACTAGTATATGGTAATGTTAATTCCTGTTGCGTGTTCATAGGTACCTTTTTGTAGTAGATAAAGTTGGTCCAGTATCTTACTTGACTAGTGAATATGAATGGCAATTTTAATGTCTATGTTCTTCATCAGATTTCGAGAGTTGCTGGCTGCATCTTGTCTACAACGAAACACTTCCGATGCAGTGGTAGAGTCAAAAAAAAACGCCAGAAAGTTATTTTTATATTATTTTGAATAAACAATTTTGATTTGAATCGAAGCTATCTCTATTATTTCCATTTAGGCGAATTAGGACTTTTTCTATGCAAGTCATTTCAAATGTCATCTAAATTGGTTCTTTTATCGTTTTTAATTCTTTCACTGTTGCACTTTTTAGTGTTTTGTTATTGTAAATTTGACAAAATATCGAAAAATAGATTTTTTTTTTTTATAAAGGTCTTTCAAAAAAAAAATTTTAACATTACAAAGTCCTGTTACAGCATTAAAATCAAAGTATTTTCCCTATTCTACTTTCGACAAACAATCAAAAACTTAAAAACTTACAGAACCCTTTAAATAACACCCAAGAATGACACTCCTGATTTTTTGTTAACGTTTTTAACCTAACCATGATATGACGTATAATCTGACAGAAGGTCCATCAACTTTTTTTTTAAATCATAAAGAAAGTGTTCGGTGACAATTTTTTTTTCAACCTTGTGAATGGTGTCCATTAGAGGTGTAAAATTGATGTTTTATCTGTGTTTAGGAACGGTTACCCAAGTCCCCAAGTTGAAAATTGAAAAAAAAAGAATTTGTTACGGTGTATGGAGAAAGTTTTGTTGGCAAAATCAAATCTTTTGGAAGGTAGATCTTAATTGCTGAGCAGTTTTTTATTCACTTTAAGAAGAGGGATACACAATTTATAAACAAACTAAATAATTAACTATACTACATTCCAAATAAGGACGACGAGATTTTCAGATTCCTATTTAGCTTTATGGCTAATTCTGATTACCAAAGTATAGTATAAATTGCTATTTGTTGTTATTATGTTATATATGTTATTTGTTACGCGGCATCTAGATTTTTTAAACTTTTTTTTAAGAGTATTTAATTCGGAGCGCGCTCCATACAAACGTACTATGGTGATATTTTCAATACTAACCAATTAAACTCATTGCCATTTTTCAGAATCAAATCAAATTTCTATGCTTGTATAGAGTCAGATTTTCGTTAAAATGTATAGTTTTAAAGTTACAGTGCCTCAAAGATTTCCATACGAATCTTAAATTAATCCTAGCATTGAAACTGTATATTTAACGAAAATCGAACTCCATATTTGTTTCAAAATTGTTTCAGCAAAATATTATTGACTTTAATTGGTTAGTATTGAAAATATCACCATAGTACGTTTGTAAGGAGCGCGCTCCGAATTATATCCTCTTAATATACAGTATTACTTTTATTAATACCGTCTACGCGTATTATGCGTCAAACTTTTGTATGAAATTGACAACTCTGCAACCATTTTAAGAAAACATTATTGCTTTTTGGATAAAAAGGCAACAAAATGAAAGAAATAAATGGAATTTTCTCACGTGACTGCCGTGAGCGGGACCCGTACTTACTTCTTCCTATAACAAAAGAGAAAACAACACATTAGATACACATACAAATAATTAAATCATTATTTAACTCACAAAGTAAATGAAAATCAATAAATTAGACCAGCTTCAATCAATCAATCAATCTAATATTCTTTATTTCATCCTATATTAAGGGGATATAATTCGGAGCGCGCTCCATACAAACGTACTATGGTGATATTTTCAATACTAACCGATGAAAGTCAATGAAATTTTGTTGAAACAATCTTGAAACAAATATCTATGCTTGTATGGAGTCAGATTTTCGTTAAAATATACAGTTTCAATGCTAGGATTAATTTAAGATTTGCATGGAAATCTTTGAGGCACTGTAACTTTAAAACTATACATTTTAACGAAAATCTGACTCTGTACAAGCATAGAATTTTGTTTTTAAATTGATTCTGAAAAATTTCATTGAGTTTAATTGGTCAGTATTGAAAATATCACCATAGTACGTTTGTATGGAGCGCGCTCCGAATTATATAACCTTAATGGTGTAACAAAATGTAGCCTATTTATAATTAAAATCTAATTTATTAAATACCTAAATAAAACGAATTAAACAGACCGCCCAGCATCATGTCCCGCCCAAAGGTGCCCATTATGCTGGCTGTGTTGTCTCGCTGGATGGCCAGTGACATCCTTTGGGCGAGATATGACCCAGACCGGCGGTCAAGACCTCTTTCCTGTAGCCGTCGGCCAATTTCAAAAATAAATGTTTTGGCCTCTGTCCCCCACGTGCTTTGACTAATTATTATAAGGACTAGCCTTGCGGTAGCATTTCCCCTCTGCCACGGAATAAGCACAATTGATCTTGTGCATTTACATTCAATTTTACACCTTATCACTAAACGAGACAGCCTATAATTGCGAAATAATAACTTCGAACTTAGAACGTTTGGGGTTCACACGAGACTACTTTTCATGATTTTTAACATTCAAAATAAGAATCTAAAGTTATGGGGTATAAAATCCAAAGTTGCGGATTTCATGTTACCTCGCCCCCCGCAAAAAGTGGCAGAAATGTTTGTTAGTAGAATTACACGCGTAACCAGTCCATATAATAATTAGTCAAAGGTTATTTGAATAAAACTGAACTCAAGTGAAACCTATCCAGTGTTCTCGATGTTGTATGACGTCACAGACCACCCACGGCCATCGCGACTAATTAAGACATTATGACGATGACGTAATCGCGAGATTTTATCTCGCGAGTAGAGCGGCCTTTTATAATTGGAAACTGTACGTACCTACGTGGTTATGGTTTTAAGGGGCTATAGGATCAGACGAATTATTTCTATGAGAAACGCGATTGCCCAGCCCTTCGAAAAGTGCATTCGTGTGCCGTATTTTCGATTAAAAAGGATTAACAAAAATACTTTGTATATATGTTTATGATTTAGCATAAGCATATGCTGACGACCATATTCCCCGAGAGGGTAGTCAGAGATATTTTGAAACCTCAGAACATCCACGTTTCACTAGTAGTACCGAAACTCTGTCCAGTGCGACGGGGAGTGAGCACGTCGCCACTTATAATGGACAGTGGGTACAATACATGCCACGAAATTGAAGCATGCATTTTATGTTCTTCTAAAACGAGAAAAATGTTTAAAATACATGAAAATACGTCATCTTTGTGACGATTTTCAATCGAGTGAAGTAATTCCAATCGTGTATTCAATTTATGATTTCACTAGATAAACTATCCAAGAATACTGAGGTATAACTTTGGTTTCGGTAAATTGTATAAATCTAGTCGAAAATGAAAAATAAAAGATGCCTCCAAGGTATTTCGTCCTACTATTGCGCCTTAATACTCGTATAATGTCGATTGAATGTACAGACTAGAGATTTTACACTGAAGAAAGGAACTTTTTTTATAAATGCTCTACATAGGCTCCAATTTAATATGCTGACACTTTTTAAGGGGATGATCAGACCGTCAAATTGATGGGACCAACATCGAAATCGCGAAAAAAAATCAGCTGTCCCATACATTGGTCTCAAGTAGGTTTGCAGTTTTGTATGGAAGAGGTGATTTTTTCTTCGTGATTTCGATGTTGGTGCCATAGAGAAAGTTGTTCAGTTTGACGGTCTGATCATCCCCTTAAAAAAGTGTCAGCATATTAAGTAGGAGCCTGCATTGTGGAGCGATAAATGTAGAGTCTACATAATCCCATCAAAAACAATTCATGTAAAAAGTAGCCAAGCCTCACAACCTTTTTACGCTTAAAAAGTTATGATATCTCATTTCATTTTAAGCCAAGTCTTGAATCAGGAAGCTGGAAGTAGGTATTGTCTATACCTTGGAGTACAGACAAAGAGATTATACCTGATAGAGTGAGTCATACCAATTGTAAAGTGTCCACTTTTTTTGACGTTTAGGTTTGAGTGTGTGGTGTCAAGTAGTATGGACAAAAGGCACCAAGTGACATATGGCCTTATGTTTACGGTCACTTTTCACACCCACTAGCTCAAAAAAAAGTGGACAGCCGCATAAACAAATATCTATAGTTCCATCTCCTTCTACTATTAAAGGTACGTCATAAGACAAAAGAGACTAACTACAATCGTAAATTTATGCGGACTCTATGGAGATCCTTCCTCTGAGAGTACAGACTGCCTTACAAGCGGTAAAACATGAAAATACTCCTTGGAGGTCGGTAATGTTCAAACTTCTTTCGTACGTTTTCATCGTCGTTTTTGGTGTGTCCCTTTCTAATCCAACGACGAATATTAAAAAATGAGTTTTTATTAAAAAACAATCTGACAGAAACTTTGACTAATTATTATAAGGACTAGCCTTGCGGTAGCATATCCCCTCTGCCACGGTATAAGCACAATTGATCTTGTGCATTTACATTCAATTTTACACCTTATCACTAAACGAGACAGCCTATAATTGCGAAATAATAACTTCGAACTTAGAACGTTTGGGGTTCACACGAGACTACTTTTCATGATTTTTAACATTCAAAATTAGAATCTAAAGTTATGAGGAATAAAATCCAAAGTTGCGTTTGAAACTTCGATGAAAAAAAATATTCATCTCGATCAAATTTTTTTTTTTTTTACGAATTTATTTAATAAAGTTATAGATAGATAGATAACTCATTTATTTCATCAGAACAATACAGGAAACAGCGACAGACGAAGGTAGTAGGTAACACTATGGCTATTATAAGGTTTGGGAGACATCGTCATCGCATGTAGAGTCAATCTTAATTTAAAAATAGATCAAGATGTATTACTAACTTCGAAGAATTGGCTCTACATGAGAAGTTGATGCTATACTGAAAATTTGAGCTCACAAGTAATATCCAGACCATAGTTATGAGCGCTCAAAAACATGAAGAAGAAATTCTGATGCGTATGTGAAGTCTACCAATCCGCATTGTGCACGCGTGGTGGACTAACGTACATACACCCTCCATGAGGTTATGCCTGTGCCCTGCAGTGGAACATACCTATAAAAGGGGATTAATATCTTGCAATGTATTCAAAGGATTTAATAAAACCAATTACTACTGAAAAATAAAATTCCTAGATTCGAATTAAAAATCTAAAAGCTCCAAAACTTTATTATAATCTGTGTCCGAACTTTAAAAAAAACCAGTTGAGTGTTTAAAAGTCGCCACCAACGAAGTTGTAATGAAGACATTTTGCCTCCAATAATCGTCCCGTTATTACTGTCGGACTGATAAAGAACCTTATTTCGAAACAATCGAATGTTAACTTTAAATTAAAGGCAATAAAGTTCGCATTTACTTGTTAGAATCATTAAAAAATTCTTGTAGACAGTTTTTAATTTTTTAAATTTCGAACTTTGATGCGTTTATCGCAGTTGATTTTCGACTGTATCGCACTAAAATTAAGACGCAATATTGCAATTAATGTTATGAATGAAATAATATGAAATGCATGAGAGAATCCAATAAAGAATTTTCTGTTTTATTTCTCAAAGTAATAAAGATCATTTTTGATTGATAGGCGGTATTAATTAATGAAAATTATAAATTTTAAGTGGCAATTAAATATTATGTGTGTTTAGGGCTGCCAGCTTTGTGTTTTTTTAAGCGGATCGCATCAAAGGGCGATTCGATACGGAAGCCAATATCGATTTAATCGTGTTCCGGTCGATTTTATTGACAAATCGTTCAGTTGGGGCCATAGCGTGATGGTATGATAATAGTTGATCAAAGGATGATGGACTTTAGTGATAATTTTAGATTGTCCTGGTTAATTTAGTAGAAAGAGAAAGATAGATTGTATTGTAGCGATAATTCATCATTTGCAATTTAATCTTAGCATCTACATCGGTTTCGGGAACCATCGGGAAAAATCTATTAACTATATAGATAATTTTCTCAGTGTAATTTTATACAGTGTGTAACAAAAGGTGGTAGTAATATTTAAAAGGGGTGTTTTTGACCATCAAACTGAACAACTTTCACAAAAGAGACATCGCGAAAAAATATGGTGTTACATAGAAATCGTTAATGCCTACTCGACCCAAAATGAATGGAACACCTGATTTTTTTTAAAACTTTAGTTATAAATTCCGTTTATACAGTTTTTTTTTCGCGTTTTCGATGTAGGCCGAATAGTGAAAGTTGTTTAGTATAGTTTTATTATAAGGAGTGAGGCACTCCCTAGAATATTGTAGGAATACAGCACAGCATGAGTTTACACCGTGTATAATTTAGTGCTTTGGAAATATATGTCTCTACCTACCTCTTTAGAATAATAGCGTGAGTATTATGTATCTAAACTATTATAAAACTGTAACAGAAGTGTGTCTGTACATTGAAGATATTTACAAAAAAGATTACGATATGGTTTTTAAGGTGTTCCTGACTTCAAATCAACCGAGACTGGTGTACTTCAGCTACTTCCATAGTATCATGTCTTATGGTATTCTGCTGTGGGGCCGTGCTACAGATGTTGAGTCTGTCTTTATCCTTCAAAAGTGGGCAATTCGAGCCATTTATAATCTGCGTTGTTGAGATTCACTACGAGATCTTTTCAAAGATATCAATATTTTGACTTTCTACAGTCAATATATTTACGAAAATATGTTATACGTTCGCAAAAATTGGTCTCTCATTCCCAAAAACAGTGACGTTCATAACGTTCGTGACGTTACAATACAAGAAATAAAAATAAATTAGTATTCCCACATTTTCGACTTAGTAAGGTCAACACATCTTTCACTGTATACGATATTATAATAAGATACCAGATAATATTCTTGAAAGACAAAAAGTTTAAGTCCCATGTTAAACAAGTCCTCTGTAAAAAAAAGGTTACCTACTATAAACTCGATGATTATTTGAATGACCAAAATGTCTGGTCTTGACAATGTTACACTATGTAATTTAATATTGAATTTTTGTAATTGTGCTTTGTATATTTTGTTTTGTTTAAAAGAAGTGTGTTGTAGAGTTTCTGGCCACATCTTCTCTACAACGGAACACCTTCCGACGCGGTGGTAGATTCAAAAACATGACGTCAGAAAGTTATCTATGTGATATTATTTTGAATAAACAATTTTGATTTGATTTGATTCGACCTTTTTTAGAACTTTTGTCTGTCAGTTTGTGTGTTTGTTTGTGCGAGAAAAAAAATCTGCTGTCCCATACATTTGGCTCGAGTAGGTTTGCAGTTTTGTGTGGAACAGCAGATTTTTTTTCGCTTCTTCGATTATGGTTCCTTAAAGAAAGTTGTTCAGTTTGATGGTCTGATCATCCTCTTAATAAAGTGTCAGCATAATTATTAAGAATATTATGTATATATCTATTGTATGTATAATTAATTATATGACCATGGAAACGAAGTCGCATGCAAAAGTTAGTCAACAAAAAAACTTTTTAATTAAAACGTGTGAACGGACACAAAAACGCAAAAACACAACACTAAATCACAAGAATTACCAAAAAATACGCACAACCTCCACAACACTAATTTAAAAAAACAAGAAATCCAACATGGCCGCTCATTAACCAGAGAAAAAGATAATAAAGCCATTAATGTCAGAACATTAATTTTAATGCTCTAGCTCTTCTTAGATCATTGAATTTGCATACTAGAAGATGGATTGGATGGTTTCGCTGTTTTAGACACACTGTTGGTTAGAATGACGAACAGAGTGCGCTCCCTACAAACGTACAAAAATTTGCTAAGATTTTATATGACATTGGGTCTAGTCACAGAATAGGTAATGGTATACAGGGTCCTTCTTAATATGCTGACACTTGTTTAAGGAGATGATCAGACCGTCAAACTGAACAACTTTCTCTATGGGACCAACATCGAATCGCGAAAAAAAAATCTGCTGTCCCAAACTGTCCCATACACTTGACTCGAGTAGGTTTGCAGTTTTGTATAGATGATGATGATGATTTAGTCCTATTTTGGGCTCCAGCGACTATTAGCAGTCTGATATTATGCAGATGAGTTTAGTGTACACCCTGTGTATATTTTTTCGCGATTTCGATGTTGGTGCTATAGAGAAAGTTGATCAGTTTGACGGTCTGATCAACCCCTTAAAAAAGTGTCAGCATATTATAGTATGCAGCATAGTATAGACATATATGCACCAAGTACGCATGTGCGAACGCCATCATGTCAAATCCAAAACGTCGTTTGAAGTGCCGGACCTGTGGTCTAGTATAAGAGGTCAATAAACGAAACTCAAAATTGGTAACGATATAAACACAGAACATTATAAGAGGGGTTCGAAGTGCAAAGTAGGCGTGGAACGTGTCGCCACAAGTTATGCAATGATTTGCATAACACCATAAGGCGCGAGGCGTGGTGCGAGCGAGAGGGCATGAGTAATTGTCTCCGAAGCAAAAGCGCTACTTTGCATTTCTAACCCCTCTTATAATGTTCTGTGGATATAAACTATTTTCTTTTAAAATTACCAACCAAAGCAAACCAACCAAAGCAAAGGTGAGCGGAAGTGTTGGGAGAGGCCGTCCGAGGAAAACATACTATGATCAAAATAATCAATGATCTTTTCCGAAAAGGACAAGTGCGTAGCACCCTCAATCGACGGAAGTGCATGAAAAGATGTATGAATGTGAATGAGGTTAAAGAGGTGTGCCAGAGTCGTAGCGTGTGGCGGTCCATGGTTTCTGCCTACCCCCATGGGACAATGGCGTGAGCTTATGTATGCATGTATGTGTTCTTTTAAAATTTCCTGAAACTTCACGGAAATAAAACAACACAGTCTAAGTATATACATCACGACGTATGCCTTGAAAAAAGGCAGACAATTTCAACAGCTAATCTATATTTTTCTTTACCTATCTAATAATTACTAACAACTATGTAGTTTACATTACAATTTTACTTCTTTTTTCAAACGAACAGCTAAAAAACCCGCCTATTTTGCTTCACAAATAAGTTGTAATTACTAGTTTGTTCTCATTTCCACACGTTCGTGTGTTAATTAATTTAATAAACGGTTACGGACGTAATGTAATAAGAAACCGACTTATTTTTCAATGTCCCTTGTTTTAATTAATTACTGATATATGATATCAACATTTTTTTTTATTACATTCAATAAGTTATGGTTTATTTTTATAAAAAAAAAAACAAATTTGTCTTTGGTTGTGTGTGAAAATACACGAAGAAATATGCAGGGTCCTTCTTAATATGCTGACACTTTTTTAAGGGGATGACCAGACCGTCAAATTGAACAACTTTTCTCTGATTTTTATTTTGCGATTTCGATGTTGGTGCCATAGAGAAAGTTGTTCAGTTTGACGGTATAATCATCCTCTTAAAAAAGTGTCAGCATATTTAGAAGGACTCTATACAGGGTCCAACTTAATATGCTGACAGTTTTGTATGAGGATGTTCAGACCATCAAACTGAACAACTGTCTTTATGGGACCAACATCGAAATCGCAAAAAAAAACAGCTGTCCCATACATATGGCTCGAGTAGGTTTGCAGTTTTGTATGCAACAACTGATTTTTTTTAGCGATTTCGACGTTGCTGCCATAGAGAAAGTTGTTCAGTTTGACGGTCTGATCATCCCCTTAAAAAAGTGTCAGCATATTAAGAAGGACCCTATGTTAGTAGGTATATGTGACAACTATTTATGTTTAATTACTAGAAAATAACAGATTACTCCATATTTTATTAGTCTAATAATAAAAATAATATGTTTATCTAAAATAACGAAAAAAATCGATTACCTAAATAATTTTCTCTAATTTTATACTGTAGGTATGTAAATTTTTTTTTAAATGTCTTTAACGGCTCTGGATACTAGTACTTTTGAGCCATTCGTTATTTTTTTCTTTATCTTCTTTATTTTAATGATCGGATGATAGATGACGATGAATCTGTGGTCGATTTCGTAAGCTCGCGCGTTGCCGCCAAAATGACCATGTACGAGTTAACTTGAACCAAAACTTATGTTCTGTTATCGTATTTATTTGAGATTCCTGTTACGTCGGTCGTTTTACGCAACTGTTTGGTACACAATCCGCACGAAATGATGTCACAAATATCACTAAACCAATTTTTTACGAATTTCAAATAACACGAAACACAGCAAGAGCAATGGCGCCAAGCAAACTCTGTAGGTATGTAATGTAACAGAAGGTGGCTAGTAACATCGCGAAAAAATGCGATAAAATATGGTGTTACATAGAAATCGTTAATGCCTACTCGACCCAAAATGTATGGAACACCAGATTTTTTTAAAACTTAGATATAAATTCCGTTTATATAGTTTGTGTTTTTTTTTTCGCGATTTCGATGTAGGGCCCATAGTGAAGGTTGTATAGTATAATTTTATTATAAGGAGTGAGGCACTCCCTAAAATATTGTACGAATACAGCACAGCATGAGTTTACACCGTGTATAATTTAGTGCTTTGGAAATATTTATGTCTCTACCTACCTCTTTAGAATAATAGCGTCAGCATTATGTATCTAAACTATTATAAAACTGTAACAGAAGTGTGTCTGTACATTAAAGATATTTACATGAAAAAGATTGCGATATGGTGTTTAGGTATCCCGGACTCCAAATCAACCTTTTTAGAATTTTTGTCCGTCTGTTTGTTTGTTTTTAACAGCATCACGCAAAAACTACTGAACCGATTTTGATGAAACTTTTTTGTTTGATAGCATATGATCTGACTTCAAATCTGTTATATAATTTGTGCGGACGAAGTCGCGGGTAAAATCTATTCTTCATTCCAAATAAGGACGACGAGATTTTCCGATTCCTATTTAGCTTTCTGGCCAATTCTGTTCACCAAATGTTATTAATTTATTGGATACATATACTATCATCTTGACAATGTTACACTATGTAATTTAATATTGAATTTATGTCATTGTACTTTGTATATTTTGTTTTGTTTAAAAGAAGTGTGTTGTAGAGTTTCTGGCCGCATCTTCTCTACAACGGAACACCTTCCGACGCGGTGGTAGATTCAAAAACATGACGTCAAAAAGTTGTCTATGTGATATTATTTTGACTTTGACTTTGACTTTATCCGACATATCTTGGACGGTACTGTTCTAAAAATAAGTGAAAGTAAGTGTTTCCAATATCTGTTTCTTTAATTCAAAATAGCCTTAAAATTTCGCTGCTATTTTGAATGGAGTATAGTGTATTATACCTATAATTGTCATTATTTAAAAAAAAACATGCCAACTAACCTAAAAAAAAGTCCAGGTGCCTAAACTGCTGAATCGATCTTGATAAAAAACCTAATAATTTATAGTTTAATTAAGTTGCAACGGAATGCCCGGTATGCCGAAAATGTGACGGTTACCCTTTTATATTTATCCGACACGGTCCGTAAAGGGGGACGTTTACCTCATTCGACTACTGTACTACGCGTTGTTAAAGTTTTGACATTATTTTAAGGACCTAATTGGAATTTTTGTACTTTTTTGATAAAAACGGGATTAATTTAACATTGGGGAACTTGCAGTTTTATATTTTTAGTGTATCATAAAGATTAAAAAAAAGTTTATTCCGAATGCGTAAATGAGCGCTGCATACAAACGAAGTCTGGTGATATTTTCAATAATAACAAATTAAAGTCAATGACATTATTCAGAAACAATCTAGAAACTAATCTCTATGCTTCTATGAAGTCAGATTTTCGTTAAAATATACAGTTTTAATGCTAGGATTAATTTAAGATTTGTATGAAAATCTTTGAGGCACTGTAACATTAAAACTATACATTTTAACGAAAATCTGACTTCATACAAGCATAGAGATTAGTTTATAGATTGTTTATGAAAAATTTAATTGACTTTGATTGGTTAGTATTGAAAATATCACCAGACTTCGTTTGTATGCAGCGCGCATTTACGCATTCGGAATAAACTTTCCTTCACCGCTAATGACAAATACAACCATCATCATCACCGCCTATACAGGGTGTAAGTGACAGCCTAGCAAATACTGAAACGGTGAACTCAGACCATCAAACTGAACAACTTTCACTATGGATCCTACCTCAGGACACGCGAAAAAAATCTGCTGTCCCATACGAAACTGCTGTACCTACCCGTCGCAAATGTATGGGACAGATGATTAAGCCTTTGACTATTTGTATGTGGACTGGTTACGCGTGTAATTCTACTAACAAACATTTCTGCCACTTTTTGCGGGGGGCGAGGTAACATGAAATCCGCAACTTTGGATTTTATTCCCCATAACTTTAGATTCTAATTTTGAATGTTAAAATCATGAAAAGTGGTCTCGTGTGAACCCCAAACGTTCTATGTTCGAAGTTATTATTTCGCAATTATAGGCTGTCTCGTTTAGTGATAAGGTGTAAAATTGAATTTAAATGGACAAGATTAATTGTGCTTATACCGTGGCAGAGGGGAAATGCTACCGCAAGGCCAGTCATTATTATAAGTAGTCAAAGGATTAAGCTAACATGGCATACATGTAGAATCAATAAATTCGAGTTAAAACAAAGCCTAAACCCACTAACCTAGGTTTGATGTTTTTAGACCTAATTCCAGGCTTAAACTTAGTGCTCAAACGGTACATACTGCGCAGGCGCGCTTCGTATCGGCGCCTAATTTGAGCCAACAAACATATGCAGGCCCTGAGCCTACGGGTGGTCCGGCCACCCAACGCGGCGAACAAAGGTATGGAGTCGATCAAGGTGTCAACTTAAAAAGAGTTTGACCTGAAAATTATTTTAACAGAATATTTACAGGTACCTTTAGATACCTACTTACACATATTTTGATAATTACAACGTGTTAATGAATTAAACGCAAAACTAGAAAGTAGTTTCACAATTTTTTAGAGTTACGCGGTTATTAATTAAGCTAAAGTTAATCATTTTAACGGGTTCTTACCGCGTTTTTATTGTTTTTGGTGTTCCCGATATTCCCGTGATCATGGCAGTTGCAACACTGCTGAAATATCTGGAACTCCAAAAACAATAAAAACGCGGTAAGAACCCGTTAAAATGATTAACTTTAGCTTAATTAATAACCGCGTAACTTTAGCTTAGAAAGTAGTTTGTTTAGAATCGAGAGCAGAATCGAATTATCATGGTTTCAACATAGGTAATTTTTTTTCAAAATTTTAAATAATTTGTTTGTAAAATTTACTGAACTCGATCTCAACCCACCGCTCGGGCATCCTCACCCTACTTACTACCAAAATAAGATTCGTAAAATTTATCCATGAGCACGTTAGCGCTTTCATTCATTGCTGAAATGATAACAAATCATTTTTGTTTAAATTATAATACAAATAACTTGAAATTTTAACTATCAAACTCATGAAATTATTATTTCAGTCTAATTATTTTGTTATAAATCAGTTGGGGTGTATGAGGTTTTGCGCTTAATCATTAACAGGTTGTATATGTATTTATTACTCATAGTGGTTCGGTCTAAATAAACAATTTATAACCAAAAAAGAAATGTACCCGTAACTTTTTAAACGGAGAAAAATATCTAGTCACTGTAACTCTTTTTTTTTAAGTTTACAAATCTATTCATTATAGTGTAATTTCTATTAGGGCCCTTTTCACCACTTCCGAATAAGTTCTTGTTAGCTTATCCGACAGTTATTTGACATATTTTGGGTGAAACAGGCCCTTATACTCGTAAGTCAAGTTCTGGTAGATTTAAAAAGATCTATTCTGATTTCTTAAATAACAATTTGTTGTTAATTGGTGACCAAGTTAATGCCTATAGTTATCTATTCGGCAGTCTGCTGAGCCGATTTTCATGAAACTTAGCTCAGAAAACATTCACAAAAACTAGCTTTCGAATACCAATCCATTTAGGAGCTATTAGGTCACAGACAGCTCGAACATAGACCTCATTACTATAGCCTCTTTTTGTGTAGGGGGTTAAAAAAGTTGAACGGACGAAAGCATATCCCCTTTTTGGCAGGTCATGGGTTCAAGCCCCGTCCGAGACCAATTTAACAATATTTAATGTGATTTTTAAAAAGTCTTTTTTAAATAAAACACTACCTACTCCATTCATTTCTTAATCCGCCTTCATACGGTCATGTCACCAAAACATTTCAGGCTTGACTGGTCTCAAACACATCTCTACGCAACTACACACTATTACTTACTCTATTCACCATAGAATAAGACTCAAATTAGCATATCAATTACATCTTATTTAACGAAACAATTGAATTTGAATTTTATTGTCAAAAAAATTAGGTCTAATCTTCTTTGAGTTGCAAATGAAAGGATTAAAGTCTGGAATTTGATCTGAGAGTTATGTTCTATTGATTTTGAGTTTTAAGACTTGAAGTTAAGGTTGTATTTTGTATGGGAAGTGGAGTTCTATTTAGAGATTATGCGTGTGTGAACTAATTGAGTCGTCTTCCGTTTATTTTTGGTCTTTTTGTCTGTCTGTCTGTCTGGATAGCGAATGTGTGTTTAGGTTTTTTTTATGTTGGTTTAACTGCTATTAATAGTGTTGAAAAAAGTTAATAGATGATTATTAAAAACATTAACCTCCTATTGGCGCAGTCGAGTAAAAAGTTTGTTTTTCTGGTCACCCCTATAAGGGATGTGGCCCTGAGTTTATATATGAATACAGGGTCCTTCTTAATATGCTGACACTTTATAAGGGGATGATCAGACCATCAAACTGAACAACTTTCTCCATGGAACCAACATCGAAATCGCGAAAAAAAATCAGCTGTTCCATACAAAACTGCAAACCTACTCGAGCCAAATGTATGGGACAGCTGATTGTTGATTTCGTGATTTCGATGTTGGCCCCATAGACAAAGTTGTTCAGTTTGATGTTCTAAACAATACTATTAAAAGTTTTAAATGTTTATTTTTACTTTTAAAACACCCTGTATTTCTGTAAGTTAATACAAGCATCATCCGTCAATCAACTTAATGAATATACAACGTGTTAATGAATTAACGCAAAACTAGAATGTAGTTTGTTTAGAATCGAGGGCAGAATCGAATTATCATGTTTTCAACATAGGTAATTTTTTTCAAAATATTAAGTAATTTGTTTGTAAAATTAAAAATTTACTGAACTCGATCTCAACCCACCGCTTGGGCACTCTCACCCTACTTACTACCAAAACAAGAATTTTAAAATGTATCCATGAGCACGTTAGCGCTTTCATTCATTGCTGAAATGATAACAAATCATTTTTGCCTGAAACCTTAAAATGCGAATAACTTTAAATTTTAAGTATCAAAATAGTGAAATTTTTGTTTCAATCTAATTATTTTATTATAAATCTGTTGGGATGTATGAGGTTTTGCGCTTATTCATTAACACGTTGTATAATATATACAATATAAATATATAAAAAAAATGAATATATAATGTGAAAAGTAACCTTTCATATTGTTTTCCAGTATTAGGGTTACTGGAAAACAATATGAAAAGTTACTTTTCACACCAAAAGGTTCCTTTTTTATTTATTTCCGGTTACTTTTGACAAGATCCCGGCTGGCAACACTGCTCGTTACTGCAATTTAACATAGCACATAACGATAATTGATGATTGCACGTAACACACATGCTCGCTGCAGATTGAATCATCAATCGAATATTAACAACGATTGCAATTTAAAACATAATCGATTTGAAACACAATTTGATTTCAAGCGTAACATTCACACTTATTAATGTTAATTCGATAGAATGTCTTTCGTAGATGATGACGATTTTAAAGATCAGTATTTTGACTTTCTACAGTCAATATATTTACACACTAGCAGCCCGTCCCGGCTTCGCACGGGGTAGACAAATAAATTTTAAGACTCATTTTTCTACACCTTCGGTTACATTGTTCAAATTTTACCAAGGAACCCTAATTTTTTTCAAAATGAAATGTAGCCTATGTCAAATTGGAAGAATGTAGCATTCTATTGGTGAAAGAATTTTTTAAATCGGCCCAGTACTTTTTGAGCCTATTCATTACAAACATACAAACATACAAAAATAGGTACAAATCTTTCCTCTTTATAATATTAGTGTAGATGTAGATGTAGATGTAGATTCGCAAAAAATTGATCTCTCTTTCCCAAAAATAGTGACGTCATAGTTACAATGCAAGAAATAAAATATTTTAGTATTCCCACATTTTCGACTCAGTAAAGTCAACACATCTTATAAGATCCTCATTCATCATTCTCTTGCTTATTTCCCATTATTTCGGGTCGGCGCAATATATCATCCTCGTCCATTCGTCCTCTTAGCCGTCATTTCAGCACTCACTCCTTTCTTAAGCATATCATCTTTCACACAGTCCATCCATCCATATAAAGTACCAGAGGATATTCTAAACTTGCCAGACAAAAAGTTTAAGTCCCATGTTAAGTAGAAGTTTAAGTCCTCTGTAAAAAAGGCTACTATAAACTCAATGATTATATGAATGATTAAAATGTCTGGTCTTGACAATGTTACACTATGTAATTTAATATTGGAATTTTTTAATTGTACTTTGTATATTTTGCAAAAGAAATGTGTTGTAGAGTTTCTGGCCGCATCTTCTCTACAACGGAACACCTTCCGACGCGGTGGTAGATTCAAAAACATGAAGTCAGAAAGTTATCTATGTGATATTATTTTGAATAAACAATTTTGACTTTGACTTTGACAATGCGGATTGGTAGACTTCACATACGCATCGGAATTTCTTCTTCAGCGTATGCAGGTTTCCTCACGATGTTTTCCTTCACCGTTTGAGAGCAGTCGGTATTACGTACAAAAGTTAGAAAAACTCATTGGTAGTTCGTGCGTCTGTGTGAATTATAGTTATATAACTAAAATCTACTCATCAACATTTTTTTAGTAAAGTCTTCTAAAATAAAAAGTTGTCAACCTGTCACATAATATACCTACTTACTACCTACTTTACAGGATATTTTTCTCAGTGTACTTAGTTGATTTTGTTTACGCAATTTGTCCCAGTTTGATGGTCTGGAGCTGGAGCACCCCTTGGGACATTGGTTCCATAGAGAAAATTGTTCAGTTTGATGGTCTGATCATCCTCTTAAAAAAGTGTCAGCAAATTAAGAAGGACCCTATACAACGTGTTAATGAATAAGCGCAAAACCTCATACACCCCAACTGATTTATATCAAAATAATTAGATTGAAACAGTAATTTAATTATTTTGATAGTTAAAATTTAAAGTTATTCACATTTTAAGTTTTCAGGAAAAAACGATTTGTTATCATTTCAGCAATGAATGAAAGCGCTAACGTGCTCATGGATACATTTTAAGAATCTGGTTTTGGGAGTAAGTAGGGTGAGTGTGCCTGTGCGGTGGGTTGAGATCGAGTTCAGTAAATTATAAATTTTACAAACAAATTATTTAATTTAGAAAAAAAATACCTATGTTGAAACTATGATAATTCAATTCTGCTCTCGATTCTAAACAAACTACTTTCTAGTTTTGCGTTAATTCATTAACACGTTGTATAATTTACACCCTGTATAGAAGATTTAATTGACAATGCACAAAAAATGTACAAATTGATCAAATCATTCAGACTCAAATTGCATTAGATTTTTTGCTTGCATTCTATACAATTAGTAAATTTTATGGGAACAAGTTTTTTGCTATTTCTAAACTAAACGTGATTCAATGTATGAAATTGAGGTTTAACGCCACAATGTGATATCTCTAATAGTAAGAATTAGCAGGTGAGAGACGGATGTAAGTACATTTTTTTAACTTCTATATCCTATTGAAGTTGATTTATTGGTAATTGTGAGTGTTTTATTGTGGTTTTTAAAGTACCTATAGAATTTTGACATAAAAGTTAACTTTAAACCAAAGAGATTATACCTAATAGAGTGAGCCATACCAATTGTAAAGTGTCCACTTTTTTGACGTTTAGGTTTGAGTATGTGGTGTCAAGTAGTATAGACAAAAGTCACCAAGTGACATATGGCCTTATGTTTACGGTCACTTTTCACACACACTAGCTCAAAAAAAAGTGGACAGCCGCATAAATAAATATCTATAGTTCCATCTCCTTCTACTATTAAAGGTACGTCATAAGACAAAAGAGACTAACTACAATCGTAAATTTATGCGGACTCTATGGAGATCCTTCCTCTGAGGTACCCAACCAACACGCACTGGGCTCCCACTCCCTCTCACCATTATTCGTGAGAGGAGGCCTTTGCCCTGCAGTGGGATTCTACCGGCTATAACTAACTTTTTACCCATTTTCGCAATAAATTTATTTAATATTTGAATAGAAATTATTGAGGCACTTCAACTTTAAAACTATGCATTTTAACAAAAATCCCACACATTACAAGCATACAGATTAGTTTCTAGATTTGTTTGTATGGAGCGCGCTCAAATTGCTCATTAAAATTGGAGAATGAAACTATCAATCTGACAGCTAAGTTTTAAAATTGTAACGCCATATTTCCAGTGTCAATAATTTTTTAAATATAAAAACGCTTTATTATTGTACCAAAGCTTCTGAAAACCCCGAAAGGAATTTTGGTCGTAAGTTTAATATACAGGTGAAATTAATATCATTAGCATCCTTTTAAACTAAGAGTCTACCCATCAAACTGAACAACTTTTACTATGAGAGCAAACCGATCGGAGCAAAAATAAATAATCTGTTCCATACAAAACCACAATCCTACTCGACCCAGATGGGACAGCAGCTTTTTTTCACGATGTTGGTCCCATAAAGAAAGTTGTTCAGTTTGATGGTCTGATCATCCTCTCTAAAAACCGCCAGCATATTAAGAAGGACTATACCATTCTATTACCCCCAAATTAAATAGTAGCTTATTTGTTCATAACAACATTTTTTCTAAACAAACCCACTTGACCATAGACAAAATGACTTAATACAGAACCAAAAAGTTAACGCGTCTAACTACATTTAAAAAAAAAACATTAATCCATACTTTTAACTTCTTTCACTACCCATAAGATGTTGTGAGTCACTGTTATTATGATCAACGTATAAAATCCTCTAAAACAAACAAATTTTATCCTTATTTTCGAAACGTTAAGAGCTTTTGTAAGGGATTTTTAAAAACGAGCAGACGTTATACCAAATACCACCCAACGAGACATCGATTGGTTGTTTCTTTCGCCCGTATGGGGGCGTCCTGCTCGCACGATTTTTTTTTAAGTCCATTGAAGAGTTTGCTGTCAAAATAAGGATTATAAAAGATTTTGGATGGGATTATGCAAGAGTTTGAGATTGAGAATTATTTTGGATGCGTATGTGATGTGAAGTCTACCATATTGTGCTCCGCATTGTGCAGGGTAGGCCTGTGCCCTACAGTGGGACTTATACAGGGTGTAAGGAAAAGTATAATTAACCTTTAAACCACATACTCTAACCATCAAACTAAACAACTATGGGAGCAAACCTGTCAGCGCAAAAAAAAATCTGCTGTTCCATACTAAACTGCAATACCTACATGACTCAAATGTATAAAACAGCTTTGTTTTGGTTCTGACAGATTTGTTACTATAATAAAAGTTGATCAGTTTGATGGGTAGAGTGTCTTGTTTAAATGTTAATGATACTTTTCCTTACACCCTGTATAAAATGTTTTCTGCCATTCTTTTGCATGGAAGCAAATGGATGGGGCAGGGCGTGTCCGTACAAAAGAGTACCATACTATTTCTACTGTTCCTTACTTTGATTAAATTAAATAATTTCTCAACTATGTGAATTATTATAATCTGTGTACAAAGAAGTGTTATAATAATAATAATGTAGCGCAGGGCAGCTTGTGGCGAGCTGTTGGTGAGTGGCGACAACGGGAAGTCCCTGATCCTCGTCTCCGACTTGCCTTAGCTGGCCGATCGGAGTGGACACCAAGAGGATCAGATCCCCCACTTCTATGCCTTAATTGGCCGGCCTTAGGTTGGAGTCGCAAGAGCTATATGCTCGAAGAGTAGATGTGTTGCGTAAGTGGCGAGTGGGCACCTGATTAGCCGTTGGAGACTGAAATGATGGTCGTTTAAAGTCCAGAAGCACCTTTAAGCCGCTCAGGAAATGTTTCCCCCTTGTCGCTTTTTTTTGAATGACTTATACAGTTTGCTCAGGGAGCAGTTACTGCTTTTTACTGTGGGCTGTTGGGGGTGGCCATACCAGTGACGGCGAAGCGCCCTGGTAGGTCACCGAACCAGTGAGTTAAGCAACCAGCCCAAGGGGCACCCATTTTGGGTACGGACCTCGGCAATGGGCGTTGCTGGGATTACGCGACGGGTTGGGTAGCGGAGATCGGTGAGAAACACACGTCTTAAAAAATCTAAATAATGAAATTATTGTTTCAATCTAATTATTTTGTTATAAATCAGTTGGGGTGTATGAGGTTTTGCGCTTATTCATTAAGTCTTTGTACACTGGGATAGTTGCCGGTTGGTGTCACATTACCATTTAGATCAAATTGTGTGACGGGCCTCTAAGTGTTGGCTTCGGCCCCACGCACTCCTCCCAAAGGTCCGGGACACTTATGTCCCGAGGTAAAGAAAAGACATACAATAATAATGTCAACTTTTAAGTTTTTTAAAGAGCCAACAAACGATTGCATAACGCGGTCCACGGCCGGTATTTAAAAAGGACCAACAAAACGATCGGTTTGAGTGATGACTTAATTTTTAGAACCACCGCGGAGTTACCGGACACTGCGCACAGACGGACGCGATTGTGGACCAAGCGTGTCTGTGATTAGGACGGACTTTGAAGCCAGCCGTTTCTAAACAAAATGTGAAAAGGTAATAACTTTCAGTAGATGGGGCTCACGTCCCCTTAAGACGCAATAGATTGAAAATTTCGTGCTCTGGGTAGTGGGCTCGGTGGCGAAATTGGATAAACGCAATTCCCCGGTTTGGAAGAGTGCGGGTTCAAGTCCCACCCGAGACTTCATTTTTCAATCCTTAATTTGATTCGAAATAGCACAACATGGCTGTAACATGTTTAAAATCAAATATATTTGAAAAAAAAATTATTACTAGGTAATTTATTTCATAGTCATATAGTTTATTGCTTCATGTGTTACAAAAGGTATTATATTTTTGCATGCTATTTAATATTTCTGGATAGAAGATACACAAAATTATAAAAACGAATGTCCTGTGTGCTTATCTATTCCAGCAAACAAATAATTGAATTTTAATTAAAGAAGTAGCTATTTGGTTACGGTCTCATATACAGGAGAGAAAAAGTTCGTTTTGTGTGTTTTCCCCCCATCCCCTTTAAATCGAATTTGTGTTACTGGGGGATCTGGGACATTTGCGCGAAAGACACTTGCGCGAAGGACATTTGCGCGAAGGACATTTGCGCGAAAAACTTTTGCGCGAATGGACATTTGAGCGAAAGACTTTTGCGCGAATGGACATTAGCGCGAATGGACATTAGCGCGAAGGAAAATTAGCGCGAATGGACATTAGCGCGAATGGACATTAGCGCGAATGGACATTTGCGCGAACGGGACATTAGCGCGAATGGACATTTGCGCGAACTGGACATTTGCGCGAACGGGACATTTGCGCGAACGGGACATTTGCGCGAACGGGACATTTGCGCGAATGGGACATTTGCGCGAAAAACGCCCTAGAGCCTAAACGGCTTGATGGATTTTGACGTGTGAGGTGTCGTTGGATTCGTAAAAATTGTGAGAATGACATAGGGTATATTATTTTAATATGGCGTCTACCAATCTAAAAAGAGAGTGAGAATAAACAATTTTTTTTGTAAAAAATTACAAAATGGATATTATACGAAAACTAGTGACGAGCAGATTTCAAATACATATACAATGTGTTAATGAATAAGCGCAAAACCTCATACACCCCAACTGATTTATAACAAAATAATTAGATTGAACAATAATTTTATAAATTTGATACTTAAAATTAAAAGTTATTCGCATTATAACTTTTCAGGCAAAAATGAGTTGTTATCATTTCAGCTAAGAATGAAAGCTCTAGCGTGCTTGTGGATACATTTTATGAATCTTGTTTTGTTAGTAAGTAAGGTGAGTGTGCCTGCGCGGTGGGTTGAGATCGAGTTCAGTAAATTTTAAATTTTACAAACAAATTAATTAATATTTCGAAAAACTAACCTATGTTGAAAACATGATAATTCGATTCTGCGTATACATATATAATATAGTACTTTTACTTATATATTATATTAAGATGTCGGTGTTTATGTTGGAAAACATCATCTACACCCTTGTGCAAAGGGGCATTAAAATCGAACTCGGCAGTTTTGAGAAAAATTTAATTATTATACAAACCTAACCTAACCTAACTTTCAACACAGATAGTTTATGAGCCAATAGCGATACGATACTTACTAACAAAACAAGATTCTTAAAATGTATCCACAAGCACGCTAGAGCTTTCATTCTTAGCTGAAATGATAACAACTCATTTTTGCCTGAAAAGTTATAATGCGAATAACTTTTAATTTTAAGTAACAAATTTATAAAATTATTGTTTCAATCTAATTATTTTGTTATAAATCAGTTGGGGTGTATGAGATTTTGCGCTTATTCATTAACACATTGTATATGTATTTGAAATCTGCTCGTCACTAGTTTTCGTATAATACCCATTTTGTAATTTTTTACAAAGAAAATTGTTTATTCTCACTCTCTTTTTAGATTCGTAGACGCCATAGTAAAATAATATACCCTATGTTATTCCCACAATTTTTACGAATCCAACGACACCTCACACGTCAAAATCCATCAAGCCGTTTAGGCTCTAGGGCGTTTTTCGCGCAAATGTCCCATTCGCGCAAATGTCTCGTTCGCGCAAATGTCCCGTTCGCGCAAATGTCCATTCGCGCTAATGTCCCGTTCGCGCAAATGTCCATTCGCGCTAATGTCCCGTTCGCGCAAATGTCCATTCGCGCTAATGTCCATTCGCTCAAGTGTCCTTCGCTCAATTTTTTTTCGCGCAAGTGTCCTTTCGCGCAAATGTCTTTGCGCGCAAATTTTTTTCGCGCAAATGTCCTTCGCTCAAATGTCTTTCGCGCAAAGGGATTCGCTCAAATGTCCTGATACCGTTACGGGGAGTTTTATTTTTGGGTTGGTTCGACTTGCTTCAGATGAGAAAAGAAAGTTTTGCTAAGTAATTATTTTTAATGATCTTCTAATACTTATAGCTTTATTAAATTATTCGTTTTTAAAATTGAGACTTTCCATATTCGCCGTCGTCTGTACAGTCCTGTTATTCTATACATCCGTGATACATGATATTTCCTCACATTTGAGATATTCCATAGTTCACACACAAGGTCCCATCAATCAAGCAATTATCGTACTTAAAACGTTGACAATTAAAGTTACGTTAAAAGACTTGCATGAGCAATAAAAACAATTTTGATTTAAAAAAGATGATAGACTAACTTTTTTTCTTTTTTTTTTTTAAGATCGTGCTACAGATTATAAATTAGTTAGATACATTTGATTAATTTTATAGATTTACGTAGGATAGGCAGCCATTACACGATCAATCCAGAACACAAGTAGGTCATCTGTAGATCGCGTTGGATTGACGGATCATAATTTTAGACGGTCAATCCAAAATACAGGGTCCTTCTTAATATGCTGAAACTTTTTTAAGGGGATGATCAGACCGTCAAACTGAACAACTTTCTCGATGGCACCGACATCGAAAACGTGAAAAAAAAAATTTTCTTCGCGATTTCGATGTTGGTCCCATAGAGAAAGTTGTTCAGTTTGACGGTCTGATCACCCTTAACAAAGTGTCAGCATATTAAGTTGGACCCTATATATTCAGTTCGATAGTTTTACAATCGATAGTTTTAATCTAAAAACCGGTCAAGTGCGAGTCGGGCTACCACCACTCAAATTAACTTATAAAAAAATTATGTTTTTACAGGGACCCTTAGCGTAAGACCGACTCTCTGTTAATTCTAATTCTCGGCCAGTTAATTTGTTGTTATACTGTAGAGTTTGTTCTATAATCACACCAGCACGTCTAGCATGATTTCTCTTCTTGTGCGCGACTCAGCTTTAATCCATACTACTTGTCGCGGCAAGCGCGGTTTTCGCTCTCCGAAAAGCGCGGGAATAGGTTATTTACTATGGAGCTATGGCGCCGTCGCGCGCGTGTAGAGAAATCATGCTAGACGCGCAGCTTGTATGTATTACTGTTTTTACGATAGAGCGAGATGAAAATTTTTTTTACTTTTTATTAATTTTTTTCATCAAATCCATTACAATGATATTCTGTGAAAATTTCAAATACCTATAAAAGATAAGAAGCTAGAATAGCCTTCTGAAGCTAGGACGGACGGACATACGGACAGCGTAGGCTTATCAATAGGGTTCCGTTTTCGCCCTTTGGGTAAGGAACCGTAATAAAAAGCAAAGCAAATCCATCGAAAGCAACGATATTATCGATAGTCAATTTTCTTGTAATTTTTAAAATATAATTATAATATTTCTGTTTTTGGATTATTACCTATCCGTCTTTATGACGATTTTTGTTTTACAACATTTAAAATGACTCATAAACATATTTCGAATAGTTTGTAGCTTATTTTTAACTAGAAAATGAACGTACATTTTCTGTACAATCATTAAACCATTGTGGCCGGCGGAAACTACAAAGCGGCCGCCATTTTGACATTAATTTGACAGCTGTCAAAACGGCATTTAGTCCGCCATGATGGATGACACGATATACGTATTTACTTTGGGACAGGTATTAAAAGCTACTGGTATTTTATTTTATAATGGGTTATGGTCACAGCTAAGATATTATACCTAATAGAGTGAGCCATACCAATTGTAAAGTGTCCACTTTTTTGACGTTTAGGTTTGAGTGTGTGGTGTCAAGTAGTATGGACAAAAGGCACCAAGTGACATATGGCCTTATGTTTACGGTCACTTTTCACACACACTAGCTCAAAAAAAGTGGACAGCCGCATAAACAAATATCTATAGTTCCATCTCCTTCTACTATTAAAGGTACGTCATAAGACAAAAGAGACTAACTACAATCGTAAATTTATGCGGACTCTATGGAGATCCTTCCTCTGAGGGTCACAGACTAAAATAAGTTAATAGACTTATTGTAGGGAACGTGGCCTACCGGTGTTTTATTCGGCTCCGCTGGAGAGGTTTTAGTGGACTGTAGTTTTTCTGGTGGCAGGAGTGGTTCGATGTAAAGGAAAGTCTTGTTTTCAGCACTGGAGGTTTATTTTAGTGATTTTTACATCAGAGTTAGTAACACGCACAAGCACCGTACCAATATGGAAGGCGTAAACGGAAATACCTACAACTTTTTTAATTACTACATTTTTTTAATAATGTTTTTGTTTAACGGCTCTGGATACTAGTCTTTTTGAGCAATTCGTTATTTTTTTTCTTTATATTCTTTATCTTGACGATGGGATGAATCATCCCGGATGATAGATGACGATGAATCTGTGGTCGATTTTGTAAGCTCGCGCGTTGCCGCCAAAATGACCATGTACGAGTTAACTTGAACCAATACTTAAGTTCTGTTAACGTATTTATTTGAGATTCCTGTTACGTCGGTCGCCTTATGCAACAGTTTGGTACACAATTCGCACGAAATTATGTCACAATTATCACTAAAACCAATTTATTACGATTTTCAAATACGACGAAACACAGCAAGAGCAATGGCGCCAAGCAAACTCTAATTACTACATTTTATGTTGGTGTTGCCAACACTTCTATTATATCGTATGCTATCGTATATCGTTCTTCTAATGTATTTTTGTGTTAAAAGTACATAGAGGATCCTTCTTAATATGCTGACAATTTTAAGGGGATGATCAGACCATCAAACTGAACAACTTTCTCTATGGACCAATGTCGAAATCGAGAAAAAAAAATCAGCTGTCCTATACAATTGGGTCGAGTAAGATTTCAGTTTACTATGGAACAACAGTTTTTTTTTCGCGATTTCGACATTGGTCCCATAGAGAAAGTTGTTCAGTTTGATGGTCTGATCATCCCGTTAAAAATGTGTCAGCATATTAAGAATGGCATATTATATAGGGTCCCTATATAGAAATAAGGTGGTCTTACCGCTAAACAGCGATTTCTTCCAGACAACCTCAACCTTAGATAAGGAGTTAGTTCTGATTAGTAATGTCAAATCAGCTTGACTGTCTGCTCTAATTTTGACTTCTGAATTCCTTATTTACAATTTTTGCGCAAAACATTGATACAGACTTTATAAGAAAAAAAAATCCTTATAAAATTAGTAATTACAAAGTTTAAAGTTCTTTTTAATAATTAAAACAAATAACAATTAACCTTAATAGTGAGCTTTTAAGTTTTAATTTCCCAACCAATTACGAAATAATTAAAATTATTTCTCCTCCATACCACAAGAAATCTCCTTACATGAATCTTAAGTTTATGCTAATTAGGTATAAAATTCCTTGAATTATGCGACTTTAAATTTCGAATACATTTTTGCATGTTCTGTGGTTAATTTCGTCACCTCAAAGGTAAAACGTCGGTTTTTGGCGGAAATTTTTCAGCTACCTTTGGAGTCCTCATATTTCATCGAATTTTTATTGTTTATAGCACAGAACATTATAAGAGGGGTTAGAAGTGCAAAGTAGGCGTGGAACGTGTCGCCACAGGTTATGCAATGATTTGCATAACACCATAAGGCGCGCGGCGTGGTGCGAGCGAGAGGGTATGAGTAATTGTAGCAGCGTGAGCGGGAAGACAAGTGGCGACCGCCGTCTCCGAAGCAAAAGCGCTACTTTGCATTTCTAACCCCTCTTATAATGTTCTGTGGTTTATAGTGAGTTTTGGTTCGTAAGATTGGTGTTGTTTTGCGTAACAAAGTGCGAGCAAGTGAACAATATACAGGTATGATGGTGTATGGGTCGTAAACAGGAAAAGTGTTCCGTCATTTGTAGCGCGGCAAAGCGGTCGGTTCACCTCTTTCCTGTGGACTTCTCTGCGTTTCCTTCGTCTTTCGGTTGTCTCCAAAAACTCCAAAGAAGCGTCAAAACGTCAAACACGAATAAACGAATAAGAGTATTTTATTAAAGACATCGGCTGTATGGGATATACAACGTGTTAATGAATTAACGCAAAACTAGAAAGTAATTTGTTTAGAATCGAGAGCAGAATCGAATTATCAAGGTTTCAACATAGGTTACATTTTTCAAAATATTAAATAATTTGCTTGTAAAATGAAAAAAATTCTGAACTCGATGTCAACCCACCGCACGGGCACACTCAGCCTATTTACTACCAAAACAACATTCTTAAAATGTATCCATAAGCACGTTAGCGCTTTCATTCATTGCTGAAATGATAACAAATAATTTTTGCCTCAAAACTTAAAATGCTAATAACTTTAAATTTTACCTATAAAAAAATGAAATGATTGTTTCAATCGAATTATTTTGTTATAAATCAGTTGGGGTGTATGAGTTTTTGCGCTTATTCATTAACACGTTGTATAACCATTTGCCTTGAATTGAACAAAAAAAACACACACAGTCTTTTTACCTTGGGTTGACGATTTGATGACACGTAAATTGTTCTATAATTAACACTATGGGTAAACAAATAAGGTCCTAATTGACATGAATGACGGCTGATTTGTCAACGATGCCGTTAAAGCTCCCAAAATAGCTTGCCTTTTCGCTCTGATGCAATTCTGTTAATGAATGAAAGAGTCAAACAAAGAAATGTAAATGCCATTATGTGCTTCAAAATTGCCATTGTGAAGTTTTGGCACCAAAGAGATTATACCTAATGGAGTGAGCCATACCAATTGTAAAGTGTCCACTTTTTTGACGTTTAGGTTTGAGTGTGTGGTGTCAAGTAGTGTGGACAAAAGGCACCAAGTGACATATGGCCTTATGTTTACGGTCACTTTTCACACACACTAGCTCAAAAAAAAGTGGACAGCCGCATAAACAAATATCTATAGTTCCATCTCCTTCTACTATTAAAGGTACGTCATAAGACAAAAGAGACCAACTACAATCGTAAATTTATGCGGACTCTATGGAGATCCTTCCTCTGAGTTTGGCACAAACATAGCCCCATCTAGTATGATTTCGCTAATAGTGAAACTATCAAAGTCAAAGTGAAAGTCAAAATAATTTATTCAATAAAGGAGCTTGAAGCACACTTATTAAACGTCAATTCTTATTTAAGCTACCACCGCGTCGGAACGTGTTGTCGCTGTAGAGAAGATGCAGCCAGAAACTCTATAACATAACACGACTTAATAACTATTACAATATAAATTCTTAAGCTATCGATAGTCTATCCACATCGACATTCGATACTAACGCGACCTCGAAAAATAATAACAATATCGACTTTATCTCGACTCGAAATAACACTGCACGTCACAACGCTGTCCCATTCTTTGTGGCGATATAGCCACACTGTTTTAGTAAATAGCTATCGCTATCTCTTACCCCCACATGCGGTCGTCGTACACTCATGTGGCGCATTTGTTCGTCATGTTAGTTCTAGTACGTAGTACCTACATAATAGTTCAATGACTAAAGTCTTCCAAAAATATCCCTCCATTCAATGACGACAATAAACATCCTCACTACAAACTTAAAAGCCATTTTGTACCACCTAAAAATACCATTAAAACACGCTGAAAACTAATTCCTTAACCCTTAACATCCCATAAATACGTCAGCGGTAAAATTCAGCATCTCTAATCACTTATCCAAAATTAGAACCAAAACGATCAACGCACTTGTGAAAACGAAAGTTTGACAGATGCAGTTGGCGCCGAATTCGCTGTCACTTTGACAGGCGCGTTTGATTTACGCGCCAAAAGCGGCCGGTGTAAAATAAATACGCGATCATTAAGGATGGACAAATAAAAATAGGTGTAAATTAATAAAATTTAATATGGCGGACCACACAACGTGATGCGTTTGGATTTGTTTTTCGGAAGAATTAAAGTTTGTTTTCTTTGACGGGAATTAGTGCTTTCTTTTTCAGGGTTTCTGTAGTCGTAAGTAGCAAACAGATGACAACCTTTTGTCACCACGGATTGACGGATCCAGCTGGAGGTCTAAGAATGTCCTAATGTTAAGGTTGACGTTTAAGAGGATATAATTCGGAGCGCGCTCCATACAAACGTACTATAGTGATATTTTCAACACTAACCAATTAAAGTCAGTGAAAATTTTCAGAATCAATCTAAAAACTAATTTCTATGCTTGTATAGAGTCAGATTTTCGTTAAAATGTATAATTTTAAAGTTACAGTGCCTCAAAGATTTCCATACAAATCTTAAATTAATCCTAGCATTGAAACTGTATATTTTAACGAAAATCTGACTCCATACAAGCATAGATATTTGTTACAAGAAAGTTTCAGCAAAATTGCATTGAGTTTAATTGGTTAGTATTAAAAATATCACCATAGTACGTTTATATGGAGCGCGCTCCGAATTATATCCCCTTAAGGTTAAAAGCCCCTATTAAAAAATATATATATTGAATTAAAAAAAAAAGGTTGACATTTGCTTGAATTTGCTTACAAAGTGGTGAAATTTGTTTAACTGATATTGCCGGGCTTTAGTTGAAAATGGTTCTTTTTTTTATTATAAATGGGTTCTGCTCTTGACCTCAATCCAGTCCTTAGGACAAAGATGGGATCGAAGATGTAGCGAGCTTACCCAGAAGAAGCCTATTAACTCGTACTTTAAAATAATTCGGGTTGTAAGCGCTCGGAAATACTGACGCAGGCGGGGCATTCCACTCCTTGGCTGTGCGCATTATAAAATAATCAGAAAGGCGCTTAGTGCGGATACGTGGGATATCAACCAAGAAGGGGTGGTATACCGCGGTGCGTCTGGAAGTTCGATAGTAGAAAGGGGAAGGCAGGATGAGCTCATGCAGCTCTTGGGCACACTCACCGAAGTACAATCTGTATTAGACCGACAAGCAGGCTACTCTGCGTCGGTGGACTAGGCTATGAAATTTTAACGCGGTGGTAGAGTCAAAAATTACGTCAGAAAGCTATCCATGTGATGAATAAAACATTTTGACTCATAATCTAAAAATATTGATCACAATTTACATTCTCAATTAATAATATTTACAATTTCCTAATGTGCTGGCCATAATTAAAAAAGCGGAATTTTATAAAAAGAACGTCACCAAAAACTATTCCAATTAACTTTTTAATTACAGAGACGGCTCAAAAAAATTGTCAGCTATTGACGAATAAAAAAATAAAAAGTTTCTTAAGGCGATTCTACACGGTCAACCGTTAAAGATAAGTTAAGGCTTGACGGATAAAAGTTAATAGCATAATTAATAAATGTCTTACTTAGATAAATCGATGGAAGCGACATCGTTTTGTCAATCTTTTGGTTTGATAATGTTTTTTAATGCGCTTGATTGTGGATAGAGATTTCGTTTTTGAGTTTGAGATTTTTGGCTTATTTGAAACATAATACCGGCATTATCATCATCAGCCTATTTATATTCCACTTCATGACACAGGCCTCTCACATAAGGAACATAAGCGTGAATATATGACTTTTTCTATTTAGACCAGGAAGCTGGCAAAGATATTGTCCATAATTCAGACACATATAGTCATAAATAAACACGATTTGGCGTTGTGGAGTTCGGTATTGGAAACGATCACCGAAGTTAAGCAACGTCAGGTCCGGAAAGTCTTTGGATGGGTGACCGATTAGTGGTATTCCATTTCGAGCGTTCCCGTACTTCGGTAGGCAAATTAAGCAGATCGTGGAGTGACTATTCATTTAGCCAGGTCAGAGGCCTATTAAGGCGGCTTGAAAATTCTCTGACAGCAAGTTGATCACTAACTTGCATCCACCAACTCGCACTGGGCACGAGTGGTGGAATATGGCCCACTTCCTCTCACTCTTATTAGTGCGAGGAAGCCTTTGCCCTGCAGTGGGATTCTGCAGGCTATAATAACTTACTTTTTTAAACATAAATTTAAAAAAACGACGGCGTATTTTACTTTTCCTAAAACAGACGCGTTTTTAGCCAAGGTTTTTAGACAAGGTAAATTAGTTTTGTTTGAAGGCACAAGTCCAGATCGAGTGTAATAGGTAATTGTAAAAACAATGGGGAACTTGCACCAAAATTATAATGAGAAATTATCTTAATAATTCGACAATAACAGTTACGAATACCTAAAAAATTACTGAAAGATTTATTCTAAGTTTTATTTTTACGAAATATTTCAATTATAAGTTACGTGGATCGGAACGTAATGTCAAACATCAATTTGCGTGTGTTAGAAGAGTACGGCAACATACTATAGCGGGTGATTTGTGATGAGCTTCACGCGTCATGAAAAGGAGTGACGTCACATCATGGCAGTGAGCGTTTTGGCGCGGAATTTGAAAAGTCAACTTTTGATTTGCAATAAATAAAATTATTTGTTTAAATATTACCATTTTTGTTTTTGGTATTTTTATGTAAGCCTTAAATCTTTATGATAAACTAAAAATATAAAACTGCAAGTTCCTACATAAAACGACTTAGTGATTTTAATCTAACAAATCATTTTTATGTGTCACTCTCTATCTCTCTTTAACTATCATTTTGATTGATTTCTTCCAACTAGTTTACCATTTCCTGAATTAGTTACTTATCTTTAGTCATTTGTTTCCTGCGCTACTCATTTGTAGAAAGTAGAGATAGAACAGTATAAGAGTACATCTAGTATTACATTATAGATAGGTAGCAATTAGTGTTAATTACCTTCGACTTAAATCCGAAAGACTGGATTAGACATCCATAATATTTTCTGTCAATACCAAAAGATTTAACAATAAAAGATAGTGATGCAACGAATACCACTTTTACGAATAAGAATACGAATACGAATATTGATTTTACTATTCGGCGAATACGAATACAAATACGAATAGCGAAAAATAATTTAAAAATGTTGAAAAGACACGTTAATCATTCGAAATATTATTTAAACAATCAAAATCGTCAGCGTGTCGGACATGCTCTAAAATTCCTAAAGTCCTGACCAATGTTTTGTTCCTTTCTAAAAGACCGATTAAAAGACACTTTTATGGGTGGTAAAAGAAAACCCTTTTTTGACCCTCGAAACCCTTGAAAAATATTATTTCTGGAGACACAGTAGATAATTTGAAAGCTGACTGTTTCTGGAAAAATGTATTCAGCGGCAGCGTAGGATAATGTATGTCTTTCTGACGAAAATTAAGTGGGTTTTGCGAAAACATTTAATTACGAATGTCTTCCTGATATTCTCCGAATACGAATATTCGGTGAATGGCTGCTATTCGGCGAATACGAATATTCGTATTCGTATTCGTTGCATCACTAATAAAAGACAATCATTTAAAAAGTAAAAATTAATTCGGTCACCTATTTGGGGATGTAAGCAAATATATGTTTTACTTCTTAACTCTCTTTAAGATATTTTAGGTCAATTAATGCGTAGGGGACCGCTATGAAATGACTATAGATTTTTTTACGATCACTTGCGGTCCCCGACCTAAAATATCTTAAAGAGAGTTAAGAAGTAAAACATACATTTGCTTACTGCTTGATTGAATTATTTTTTACTTTTTAAATGTTTGTTTTTGGCGTTGTTGTGTTATTTCATGATTTTTAAAGTTACATGAAAACTGCTGAATCGATTTTTACCAAATATAGCTAAGACTACCTATAAGAACCACCGCAAGGAAACTTGCTACGATGCCGCAGACAGACACACAGACACTTCAAACTTGTAACACCCCTCTTTTTGCGTCGGGGTTAAAAAGACTGGATTAGACATCCATAATACGTTCTATCAATACGAAAAGATTCAGCAATAATATCATTTTATAGTAAGTCGCAAAATCTGATTTTAGTTTTTGTGTAATATTAACAATACATAATATATTACGTGGGTAATGACTAAAAAGGTATGATGGACGTTCAAAAATTTAACACCCGATGATGTATACAGGGTCTTTGACTATTTATATGTGGACTGGTTACGCGTGTAGTTCTACTAACAAACATTTCTGCCACTTTTTGCGGGGGGCGAGGTAACATGAAATCCGCAACTTTGGATTTTATTCCCCATAACTTTAGATTCTAATTTTGAATGTTAAAAATCATGAAAAGTAGTCTCGTGTAAACCCCAAACGTTCTAAATTCGAAGTTATTATTTCGCAATTATAGGCTGTCTCGTTTAGTGATAAGGTGTAAAATTTAATGTAAATGCACAAGATCAATTGTGCTTATACCGTGGCAGAGGGGAAATGCTACCGCAAGGCTAGTCCTTATAATAATTAGTTAAAGGTACGTATTTACCACAATCGTTCTTCATTTACCGTTCAAAACAAAAATACCCTGTAAACACAGATAAGACCCCAAAAGTTTAAACCCACCCCATATCTTCACCCCATAGAGCAAAGGGAGCGTGACTAATGACCCAGAATGAAATTTGTTTTATCTACTCTCCCACTCGGCCCAATGAGATCGACTTGAATAAATTGCATTGATAAAAGGGCTTTTATAGAATTAAATGCTTCGTTTAAAAGGTTATGTTTTTTGCCATACGTTTTTGGGGTTTTCGCTAGGTTTTGGGGTCACTATGTTCCGAAACACGCTTCGTATAATCACACTTCATTATTAGGACGATCATCGACCGGGGGCCTAGACAAAATGCACACGCTACTTATTCTTCAAACGCTTAGACTATTTATATGTGGACTGGTTACGCGTGTAATTCTACTAACAAACATTTCTGCCACTTTTTGCGGGGGGCGAGGTAACATGAAATCCGCAACTTTGGATTTTATTCCCCATAACTTTAGATTCTAATTTTAAATGTTAAAAATCATGAAAAGTAGTCTCGTGTGAACCCCAAACGTTCTAAGTTCAAAGTTATTATTTCGCAATTATAGGCTGTCTCGTTTAGTGATAAGGTGTAAAATTGAATGTAAATGCACAAGATCAATTGTGCTTATACCGTGGCAGAGGGGAAATGCTACCGCAAGGCTAGTCCTTATAATAATTAGTCAAAGTTCAAACGTCAACGCCGCAGCGTTATCGACGATAGAAAATTGGCAGAATGCTAGACAATGTCACAAATTATTGACGATCGCTTATTAGAGAAAAAAAGCAAAATCTGCTCTATGATTAGCGTTCAGTTCACTCAATCATTCACTCTTTTTTCTTTTTTATATGCTGGATCGTGTTCGATTTTCAAAAGATTTGAAAAATTTGAAATTGCTGTCTAATTTTGCGCCCGCCATTTTCTAGCGTTATCTACAAGGTCTTGTTGATCGACAAGAAGCGTTCAAAACGCAACGCTCACTGTCGAAAGCAACTGTCAAAAAATGCATGTTGTCTAGGCCTTTTCTATTCGTTTTCGTTCTTTTCTACAGTCCCATACATTTTTATGTTTTCTACTGTCGTTAACGCTGATCGAAAGGTACTTTGTCTAGGTCGCCAGGAGTGCGATTTTTGAAACTCATACGTTGAACTCAGCAGTTGAAAATGACAATATTACTATGGAGATATGCATCTTTCTACTGCACATTTGACTTTAAAAATCGCACTCCAGAATTATGATTTTTGATAGTCAAATCAGCAGTAGAAAGATGCATATCTCCATAGTAATATTGACATTTTCAACTGTTGAGTTCAAAGTATGAGTTTCAAAAATCATGTCTGACTGAATCATGCATTACGGACCGGGTTCGAATCCTGAGCTTTTTCTAACTTATGTACGTAATACCGACTGCTCTCAAACGGTGAAGGAAAACATCGTGAGGAAACCTGCATACGCTGAAGAAGAAATTCTGATGCGTATGTGAAGTCTACCAATCCGCATTGTGCACGCGTGATGGACTAACATACATACACCCTCTTTGATGGTTGGCCTAAATCTGTTGTGATGGAGTTATTTAAATCTACTTTCTCTATGGCAACAACATCGAAATCAAGAAAAAAACACGTGTTTCACACAAAACTGCCCCCCATACGGGGTCAAAAAATGAACTGTTTCATACAAAACTACAAACCTACTCGAGCGAAATGTATAAGACAGCAGATTTTTTTTTCGCGATTTCGATGTTGGTCCCATAGAGAAAGTTGTTCAGTTTGATGGTCTGCTCATCCCCTTAAAAAACTGTCAGCAAATTAAGAAGGACCCTGTACGTTTCGTTCCTATATTGGTCCCATAGAGAGAGTTGTTCAGTTTGATGACCTGATAATCCTCTAAAAAACTGTCAGCATATTTAGTTGGACCCTGTATAAATTTTTTTAATTCATACTTAATCATTAAACCCAAACTATGTATCAACTATAATAATTCGCGACGCTACAAATATGACGTCACATCGGCTATCTCGTTCACACGTGCGCGTGCGCAGTCGTTTTGTTTCAAACTGCCACGGTATCGGATATGCGGGCCACCCAGACGGGGTAGTAGGGTTGTCACTGACAGAAATATTTTAATTAAAAATGTATTTGTAAATGATATAACATGAGAGAAAGAATAGGGAAGTTGACTACATCAAATATATCTTAGTTTAAACTGCTCAGTAAATAAACCGTTTGAAAATAACGCTAAACTCACATTTTCAGTAATGCTGTTGCTTAAATACTATTTTTAATAACTGGATAAACTATAAAAAGTATCAAAACGACGACGAAAAACAATGACGTCACTATTAAATTGTTAGTGCAATATTTCATACAAAGCACGCGTTTTGACGTTTGATAAAGAGTTGTTAATTTGACTAGTTGGGAACTCGCGGATTGTGTAGGGCGACTTTGAAGTCATTTGCATCCATTGAAACTATGATCTCTACAAATTTTTAAGGGTAGTTCAGACTATCAAACCAAACAACGTTTGCTATGGGAAATCGCAAAACAATGAATCTGTTGTTTCATACAAAACTGCAATGCCGACTCGACTCTTTTTATGGAACAGCAAAATTTTGCAGCATTTTACACCCTGCTTATAATTTTAATGTAGAAGAGATTTTTGTTATGATAAATTTTCAGGGTGTGTAGAATCTTTGCTAAAACTACTTTCCAACAATATTATAACTTGCTGTATAGCAAATAACACTTTTAGGGTTTTATAATCCCTACTAAATCACACTTGTTTGTTGCCTTTTCACGGCTAAACCGCTAAACCGATTTTGATGAAATACGACAAGGAGAATGTTTCTTTTGTTTTTTAAATCTGTCTTTTCGATTTTTGCATAAACTAAATTTTGTATTTATCAATTACTAGAGTAACCCGCGACTTCGTCCGCACAATTAATATACCAAATTTTAATTCAGATTATAAGCTATCAAACAAAAAAAGTTTCATCAAAATCGGTTCAGTAGTTTTTGCGTGATGCTGTTACAAACATACAAACAAACAAACAAAGAAACAAACAAACAAACAAACAAACAGACGAACAAAATTCTAAAAAAAGTTGATTTGGAGTCCGGGATACCTAAAAACTATATAGTAATCTTTTTCATGTAAATATCTTCAATGTACAGACACACTTCTGTTCCAGTTTTATAATAGTTTTATAATAAGATTTATCCTTGGGGTTAAATTGACCCCACGCGACAAAAGCGTTATTTTTTATCCTCGTTTAGCTACGAGTAAGTGTTAAAGTGACAGCCCTAGCTTAACGCATAATTTATCAGTAAGTCCAGCAGAATTAATTTGTCAAAACATACAACGGATCTTAATACGATAGGTTAAGGTTGATTTTGACATATTATGGATATAGGTATCTTGCGCATAAGCACAGAATAAATAATAGTACCTACCGGTACAGAAGAATCACTTAGAAAACAGATTTAAATAAATAGCAACTCTCTTTGCGCGGCAATAAGGCGCAAAGTTATTCGCACCCGTCCTATCGTGAGCCGTGGTGGTCCAGTGGCGAGTAATCTTGCCTGCCGTGCAGGAGGCGATGGTTCGATCCCCGTCCAGACCGACTCGTACTAATGAGTTTTTCGGAATTTATGTACGATTTGTAACACCACTGGCTTTTCGGTGAAGGAAAACATCGTGAGGAAACCTGCATGCTTCAATTTCGAGGAATGTATTGTACCCACCGTCCTTTATGTGGCGACGGGCTCACCCCCCGTCACACTGGACAGAGTTTCGGTACTACTGGTGAAACGTGGATGTTCTGAGGTTTCAGAATATCTTTGACTACCCCATCGGGGAATATAGTCGTGAGTATATGCTATGCTTATGCCAACATTTTTAGCAATTATTGTCTATGAACATTTTCGCCTATTCTCAAATTTAAGGGGCCATAGGTTACGAATATGAATACGTCTATGAGAAACGCGATGGCCCAGCCCTCCGAAAAGTGCAAGAATTAACAAAACAAAAGTACTTTTAAAATATTCGTTTTATGATTTCACAAGATAAACTAATGGTGAATATTATGTGGGTGTAAATACTATTTTAAGTTCTTCTAAAACGAGAAAAATGTTCAACAATACATGAAAATACGTCATCTTTGTGACGATTTTCTATCGAGTGAAGTAATTCCAATCGTGTATTCAATTTATGATTTCACTAGATAAACTATCCAAGAATACTGAGGTATGACTTTGGTTTCGGTAAATTGTATAAATCTAGTCGAAAAATGAAAAGTAAAAGATGCCTCCAAAGTATTTCGTCCTACTACTGCGCCTTAAAATAAATATACTACAACAAAATTATAATCTCTGCCTACCCAACCCCGGAGAAAGTATGATGACATATAATGTTGGTATAACTATACAGTTTTTATAGTTGCAAAACGACTGCGTGGGCGCAGGATAGAGGTTTATTTTTATTGTCATTTGTATACAGGGTGATATTATTACTGGGTTTTTATTTTATAGTATTTTCAGGGGTATTTCCAGATGACAGATGAAATGAAGGGTATATTACTGTTGGCGGGCTCCATACAAACGAAGTCTGGTGATATTTTCAATACTAACCGATTAAACTCAATGAAATTTTTCAGAAACAACTTAGATACAAGTCTCTATGCTTGTATCGTGTCAGATTTTCCTTAAAATGTACAGTTTTAACGTTACAGTGCCTCAAAGTTTTCCATACAAATCTTAAATTAATCCTAGCATTGAAACTGTATATTTTAACGAAAATCGGACACGATACAAGCATAGAGATTTGTTCCTAGATTGTTTTTGCAAAATTTCATTGGGTTCAATTGGTTAGTATTGAAAATATCACCAGACTTCGTTTGTATGCAGCGCGCATTTACGCATTAGGAATAAACTTCTCTTAAGTCCAGCGAACGATCGGGGATGACTCTCATGTGTCTTGGAACCCGCAATTAATTTAATTAAAGATGATAAGAGTAGGAAAAAACATTACACAGGGTGAAATTGATATCATTGGCATCCTTTTAAATTTAGAATCAACCCATCAAACTGAACAACATTTAATATGGGAGCAAAAAAATCAATTGTTCCATACTAAAATGCAACTACTCGACTCTACTGAATGAAACAGCAGATTTTTTTTTGCTACGATCGGTTTGCTCTTATAGTAATAGTTGTTCAGTTTGATGGGTAGACTCTTAGTTTAAAAGGATGGAAATGATATCAATTTCACCCTACAGAAGTAAATGGAAGTTTTAGTTTGTTGTACGAAAACGAACATCCACTGTCTAAAATGACAATCAATTCAAAAAATTTAAACTTGTTTTACATTTTAACCATCATAACTTTGTATACCTAAGATTTAAAAAAAAGTGTCCAAAATTAGGGAATCGAGAAATAAATACTGAACACTGTTTCTGACAGATAAATTTCTAAGATTGTCACGCCATCCATCCAGTAGTCACTGAACTATTATTTTTAACGAAAACGCCTCATTAAACTCGCATCACCCTGTATACAGAAGCGATTGACAACTATATCGTCTCGTCGTGTGGGGTCTATAAAGCCATTGCTGCCCACGCCTCAGATGTCTCGGCGTGAAGATATAACAAATAAAAGATTTCGGCGACTTGGGCGGTTGGAGCTTAGTGTTGTGGCCACAAATCGTCGCTCTTTGTGGCTTGAGACCGTAATGTACAAAATGAAAGAGAAGCGAGTTGGAAAGCAAGAGAGATCTATATCCAGTAGTGGGCAAATAGGCTGATGATGATAAAGGAGATTATCACAATTTTCAAATATTATTATTTATTAAGAAAAGTTTATTCCGAATGCGTAAATGCGCGCTGCATACAAACGAAGTCTGGTGATATTACAATACCTACTGGTTAGTATTGAAGAAGAAAAAATCTTTTCAGAAACAATCTAGAAACTAATCTCTATGTTTGTATGAAGTCAGATTTTTGTTAAATTATACTACAGTTTTAGTGCTAGGATTAATTTAAGATTAGTAAAGAAATCTTTGAGGCACTGTAACTTTAAAACTGTACATTTGAACGAAAATCTGACTTCATACAAACATAGAGATTAGTTTCTAGATTGCTTGTGAAAATTTTCATTGACTTTAATTTGTTAGTATTCAAAATATTACCAGACTTCGTTTGTATGGAGCATGTTTTGCTATTTCATTTCTAAGTTTCTAATCAAAGATTGAACAATTTTAGTATCGGACGGGACTCGAAGCCGCTACCCGCCAATATGGCGCTGTACTATCAATCCTATGTTGCAAGTTAAAGTCCCTAACTAAAAATTTGTATGTCTTTTTCACTGCTTTTAAAGTCTTCAAAGGTTAAAATGACGTTACCAAAGTGAAATTATGACGTCGCCTCATACACCCAAGTTCACAAAGGCAATAGAAAAACATATTATTCAAAAATACTAATTAGCATAAGCATATGCTCACGACTATATTCCCCGAGGGGGTAGTCAGAGATATTATCAGAACATCCACGTTCACCAGTAGTACCGAAACTCTGTCCAGTGTGACGGGGAGCGAGACCGTCGCCACTTATAATGGACATTGGGTACAATACATGCCTCGAAATGGAAGCATGCTAGTTTCCTCACGATGTTTTCCGTCACCGAAAAGCCAATTGTGTAAAAAATACAAATTAGGTATATCAATATATCACCCTGATTTTCGTGCATAGTTTTATGTTCCTAATATCATAATAATTATAAAATATTCAAATTATTGTTTAACCTAAAATATTTCGTTTAATTTATACTTACACAAAGAACAATTAGAAGTTTATTGACGAATTAAAATAACACAATAGTCAATTAAGTAAATTATAATATTTATAATTCAAGGTTTACGTTTTGATTGTTTAAAATGTGGTGCACTAAACTTTTGATTTAGTTTGCACGTAAAGTTTTAGTAGGGATGGGAATTGTTAGGTGATTCTGAGTCGAATCAGATACCAGAGTGTACTCACAGAACATATTATACTATTTTCGGTTTCAAACTAGGGTCGAGTAACAATCAATCAATTACTTAAAAAAAACATCATTATTTGGCACCAAAAATATACACAGTAAAAATACATAGAGAAAAACACACAACAAGTAAATTTATGAAATGTTGACAACATTTTTTATAAATGTATTGATTGTTGTTAAAAGATTTACTGAAGAGCACGATTTCTAGATTCTAAGAAAAAATGTAGGTATGTAAAACTGTACGAACGTAGAATTATAATTGTACGAATTTACATGGATGCCTTTCTCTCTGAAATGGAGATAAAAGTAAAACTGTAATCTATTTTCTGCTAAGTACATAATTTTTTGACTAAGAAAATGAATTCAGTTTTCAGTTAGTGATAGTTACGAGTTTATAAGTAAGAAACTATGATCTCCTTATTCTAAGCTTATTCTAATCATAATTATTCCTTAGAATAAGTAAGTTTTTATTTGTACCAGTGTAAATGATCATCTAGACTCCAGAATGTCTAGATCATCTACATTAAATTAATCGTGCCTACTTATAATCAAGATCTGTGTATCATTGTCCACTGTTGAGTATTATCACAACCAAGCGTACTACAAAATAAACTGGACTCTCACATTTACAATTCTAGTGAGTCAAACTCAAATGATCAACTCACAAAAACAGCCAACATCCCATCCTCTAAAACTAACTATGCAAATTATTTATATTATAATTAGCTATGGAAACCCAAACTTTCCATGTCGTTAAAATTGCGGAATTGTAATAAAATACTAAGCTTATTAAAATGCCTTTAATTTTTCAGTTTTTTTAATTAATTAGGCATTTAATTGTTAGGCTAATAAAAATATAACCCGGTAGTGACGACCATTTTAAAACTATAAAATTAACCCCAAATTGGGGTAACATTTTTGAGAAGGACAACCAAAGTATATGTGGACTGGTTACGCGTGTAATTCTACTAACAAACATTTCTGCCACTTTTTGCGGGGGGCGAGGTAACATGAAATCCGCAACTTTGGATATTATTCGCCATAGATTCTAATTTTGAATGTTAAAAATCATGAAAAGTAGTCTCGTGTGAACCCCGAAACGTTCTAAGTTCGAAGTTATTATTTCGCAATTATAGGCTGTCTCGTTTAGTGATAAGGTGTAAATTGAATGTAAATGCACAAGATCAATTGTGCTTATACTGTGGCAGAGGGGAAATGCTACCGCAAGACTAGTCCTTATAATAATTAGTCAAAGCGTTAGAGCGATTTAACTCCGTGCAACGCCATCTAGTTTGTTATTAGAAATTCAATCTTTGTTACTAACTATTTAGTTTCTATGGATGTTTTGTTCCATTTGGTAAAATCTATCCACCTCACTCGATTTATTAATTTTTTGACCCCCTTTTCATTGTATGGAAAAAAAAGTGTAGAAAAAAATTGTTTCTTTATAACTATCTCAATTCTGTTTTTGGGTTACTGTTATCTGTCTTCATGGCAAATTTCGATTCATTAGGTGAAAAAATGAGCTAGTAATTAAGGGTATGTTACCGTTGGCGCGCTCCATACAAACGAAGTCTGGTAATATTTACGATACTGACCAATCAAAGTCAATGAAATTTTGCAGAAACAATCTAGAAACAAATCGCTATGCTTGTACAAGTATGTCGTCCGATTTTCGTTAACATGTATAGTTACAGTGCCTCAAACATTTCCATACAAATCTTAAATTAATCCTAGCACTAAAACTGTATATTTTAACGAAAATCGGACATCCGAGAGATTTGTTCCTAAATTTGATTGTTTCTGCAAAATTTAATGGACTCAAATTGGTTAGTATTGAAAATATAACCACCGGCCGCGGCATGGTGCCTCGATAAAAGTTTTATCGCGCCTGCTAACTCGTTCGTTCGCGCGCAAAAAGAAAGGGAGCTACGGCGCGGTAGCGCTTTATCGCGCCATCATGCCGCGGGCGCAGACTTCGTTTGTATGGAGCGTGCCAATGGTAATATACCCTTAAGGTGGGGCATACAGACAGACATACAGAATGGACGAAAGTATAAAGATTCCTTGTTTGACTACGGAACCTGGAGTCGCGCTGCAAGTCTAGCAGAGTACGGACGCGTGCGTATCGGCGCGTTGGGCATGCACGTGGCTCCGCCATTTTGTGAACTCTTTTGTGTTTTAACCTTAAAATAATCACTTGAGATTATAAACTACTTACATTGGCAAAACTGCCACTCTAGACTTAATTAATACTACTGATCATTTTCCTTCGTATACTCTCCACATAACGAGACATTAGCTGAATTGTGATAACACATCGGATGCCACTGAACAAAAATTGAATTGAATTGACTACGGAACCCTAAAAATGATATGAATATAAAAAATTTAGTACTAATAACAAATTACTATCTACATTAATAATTATCTGGCTGTCTACAACACTTAAACTTGGTTTAATTACGTAGGTACAAACGAATAATTATGTTACAATTATGTTCTAATTATTAATAATTATTACACGTAACTAACGTACTCGTATATCAGTATTTTAACTTTATTTACAAATTAATTTTTACTTACATTTGTAAGTAGCAATTATACACTGGAAAGTAAATTGTTGATTTTCATTTTCTTTTTTCAGAAATTTACTTACCTATTATTGTAATTTAATTAAATATAATGTTATGTACTTACCCGCCTATAGTCATTTAATATTACTGTCATAAAAGGCCCGTTTTCAAACGTGTCCTCATTACTTTGACTAATTATTATATGGACTGGTTACGCGTGTAATTCTACTAACAAACATTTCTGCCACTTTTTGCGGGGGGCGAGGTAACATGAAATCCGCAACTTTGGATTTTATTCCCCATAACTTTAGATTCTAATTTTGAATGTCAAAAATCATGAAAAGTAGTCTCGTGTGAACCCCAAACGTTCTAAGTTCGAAGTTATTATTTCGCAATAATAGGCTGTCTCGTTTAGTGATAAGGTGTAAAATTGAATGTAAATGCACAAGATCAATTGTGCTTATACCGTGGCAGAGGGGAAATGCTACCGCAAGGCTAGTCCTTATAATAATTAGTCAAAGCCTCATTACGATAGTAAGTAACTATTGAATAATCTGTGGTTATGCATTGATAATGACAACATGCGGCTAAATTGTGATATGCATGTGATAGCTTTGCTATACGCATTATGATATAGACGAATATGATAGAAATATAATCCAATTGCAGAAATAGCCCCAAATAAAGTAGTTTTCATGGCAAATGCTCACGACTATATTCCCCGAGGGGGTGTCAGATATATTCTGAAACCTCAGAACATCCACGTTTCACCAGTAGTACCGAAACTCTATCCAAAAGTAGTTTTGTATTATAAAATATTCAAAGTAATATTATGACAACTCGAAGTAATTATAAATAGCGCAGTTAGCATAAGCATATGCTCACGACTGTATTCCCCGAAGGGGTGGTCAGAGATATTCTGAAACCTCAGAACATCCATGTTTCACTAGGAGTACCGAAATTCTGTCCAGTGTGACGGGGGTGAGCCCGTCGCCACTTATAGATAATGGACAGTGGGTAAAATACACGCCTCGAAATTGAAGCATGCAGGATTCCTCACGATGTTTTCCTTCTCCGAAAAGTCGGTGGTGTTACAAATCGTACGTAATTTCCGAAAAACTCATTGGTAGGAGTCGGCCTTTACGGGTATCGAACCATCGCCTCCTGCACGGCAGACAAGGTTAGGTTAGGCCTCTCGCCACTGGACCACCACGGCTTTTTGGGTACGGCTACTTGTGTAGAGTACTCTGTGGTATTATACTAGTACGAGCCTCAATTTAAGAAATGGCGGCCGTATCCGCATAGAACGCGCGCGAAACTTGTAACTGTCAAAAGTGACAGGCCGCCATCTTGGCGCCGGATTCCCGCCAAACGTGTTACTTCCCAATAACGCTCCTTGGGATAATTACTGCAACGATTAGTCAAGTCTTTACTCCTTGGACCGCTCTTACACCGTAACGTACAGAATGTCGAAAAATTCACAAAAAAACATAAAAACTCATAGTTATTGGAGTCTGATCTACTGTCAACAGAGATCAGGCATCATCCTAATAGGCAACTCATATTTTTATATAAATATTATCACATAGAACATTCTGACGTCATTTCAGAGTTCAGACGTGCGATGTGCCCATCATCAAACTGCTCACACGACCGTACGTTCAAACATGCATTTTTTTTTTGCTGCGATCATTTTGCTCCTATAGTAAACGTTGTTCAGTTTGATGGGTAGACTCAAAGTTTAAAAGGATGCAATGATATCAATTTCACCCTGTAGAAGTAAATGTAAGTTTTTATGAATTAACTGAAAACTTAAGTTTTTTGTACATAAACGAACATCAACTGTCTAAAATGACGATCTATTAAAAGTATCAAAACGTGTTTTACATTGTAACTATCATTATTCTGTTTAAAATTAAAAAAACGTGTTTCCAAAATAAGGGAATCGAGAAAAAAATACTAAACACTGGATCTGACAGGTAAATTTTTAAGATCGTCACGACACCCATCCAGGCTGCAATCGCGGTAAATAGTCGGTGATTGAACCGTGACTGGACTACGAACCATAACTTTTGACAAATTTGGTATTGCGCTAATCGCGGTACGGCTCATGTCAGCCGTTAGAGCCGTTTTGACAGATCGCTCAGACGTTAAGGCTGTAGTTACATAAAGTTTAACGCGATGCGGAATTCTGCACAGTTAAGAGGATGTGTGAAATAAATAGGATTCTTCAAAGCATCATATATCATGAAGTACTAACAGTAGGAGTATGATTTGCGGATATGTGTAAATTGAACATATAATTGACGTTTTGATTAGAGCCAAAACACGATTAAGAGACATTTTCTCGATTGAAAAATAAGCCAAAGTAGCCTCCGTCTTTATCGATAAACGCTTGTAACTGCTAAACGGTGAATAATTGATTTAAAAAAAAAAATGTTATATTGGGTGTAAAACGTTTTCGCTTTTTTTTTTGAGACAGCAGCAGCTGACAGCTACACAGTCCTTTCTTAAGTTCAACTCGAACATTCTCCGATCACTCCAACGTTACACTACGGTGTAACAGGCGGTCCTCTTTAAAACTAAGGAGGTAAAGGTAATGACCAAACACCAGTCATTTGCTTAATTATTGAGTTCGTCTCAACTGACACCCTCTTATTGCTTGCTGATACATTGTTTAGTACAAGCACGAGTTTAATATATCTACTTCATTGTTTAGGTACCTTAATTATTTGGAAAAAGATGTCATCCGTTATGGGCCAAAATGTGAAAGCGCCGGCCAAATAAAAATATGAACTTGTTCGTCTAGGCATTGATTATTATACAGGATGTTTACTTTAAGGGGTAATTGTACCCATGATACTGAACAACTTTCCCTAAGAAACCTATAGGAAATTCGCAGACTTTTCAATTTAGACCTTCAAACTGAACTTTCAACATGGAGCCAACATTGAAAAAAAATTTAAGGGCCTATGTCGAAAAAAAATTGATAGCTTATACTGCCTGATGCGAGAGGAAGAGATGGGGCGGCGCGCGCGCCTGAAACGACGCAAGCGTAAAACAAACTTTATTTAATTGTGATTGTACTATTTATGTAAGTTCATTTCTGCTCTAATCAAACTTTATAAAATATCAATCTCTTTCTTTAAATCAAGCCTCGTGTTTCTATTATTCACCGTTTAGCAGTTCCAAGCGTTTATCGATAAAGAGAAGGTTACTTTGGCTTATTTTTCTATCGAGAAAATGTCTCTTAATCGTGTTTTGGCTCTAATCAAAACTTCAATTATATGTTCAATTTACACATATCCGCAGATCATACTCCTACTGTTAGTACTTCATGATATATGATGCTTTGAAGAATCCTAATTTTTTTCACATATCATCTTTAAATGTTAGTTTCTACACACATTTTAATCGAGTTGGTATAGTCGGTGGGCCCATAGCTCCATAGTGATAATTGTTCAACTTGATTTTCTCAACTTTAGGCCATCAAAAGAGGGTTTTGAATCTAAACCACCCCTTAAAAAATTTCAATCCTCTTTTGTTACACTACACCCTGGATAATAATTGTTTACAACTGCATTCATGAATTTTTCCTCCAGTTTTTGAAAAGTTAGGTGTGCGTGAAGGTAACGTCTATGACAAAATTTACTGAAACTCATTCATAATCAGAGAAAACTGTGTAGATTTTCATTATTTATCCCTACCACCTAAGAAGAAGGATCTCTCTTTAAGACTAGAGTGAGCCATACCAATTGTAAAGTGTCCACTTTTTTTGACGTTTAGGTTTAAGTGTGTGGTGTCAAGTAGTATGGACAAAAGGCACCAAGTGACATATGGCCTTATGTTTACGGTCACTTTTCACACACACTAGCTCAAAAAAAAGTGTACAGCCGCATAAACAAATATCTATAGTTCCATCTACTTCTAATATTAAAGGTACGTCATAAGACAAAAGAGACCAACTACAATCGTAAATTTATGCGGACTCTATGGAGATCCTTCCTCTTAGCCTACCACCATATTCCAACCCCAAAATTATAAACTTAAGAACTGTATCATTCAAAGAACTTCCTAAACTTCAACTGCGAATGTCCATAAAGATCATTCACAATCTTCTCCGTACCAATTAAAACATAAAGTTAAACGATTATAGCCCTTAATGACATTGGGTTGTCGACCACCCAATAGATTAATTTGAAAGGATTATTCTGAAATTTGTCTGTTTGATTTTTATTGGCGATCCAAAGATTCGTTTCGATCGGCCCGATATTTTGGCTTGATGACCTGATAGCTCGACTTGATAGCACGATAGCTCGGCTTGTTAGACTGATAGCTTGCGTTTTTAACTCAATAGCTGGGCTTGCTAGCCCTATAACTCGGCGTGTTAGCCCGATAGCTTGGCTTGTTAGACTGATAGCTCAGCGTGCTAGCCCTATAGCTCGGCTTGTTAGCCCGATAGCTCGGCTTATTAGCCCAATAGCTCGGCTTGACGGTCCGATATCTCGGCTTGATAGCCAGATAGCTCGGCTTGACCCCCCGATATCTCGGCCTGTTAGCCCGATAGCTTGGCTCGTTAGCCTGATAGCTGGACTTGTAAGCCCAATAGCTCGACTTGACGGTCCGATAGCTCGGCTTGACGACCCGATAGCTCGGCTTGATAGCCCGATAGCTCAGTTAGTCATCCAAACTCCTGATCCGAGGGTCGCACTAAGATAGTGCGCTCCATCACCTTTCGAGGTTTCGTATTCGATTTCGAAAACAGTCAGTTACGCAGGATATTTTGAAGTTAAGTGAGCGTCGGAGGTGCGTTGCATAGAGGTATGGAAACTCAATCTTGAGGTCCAGGTTCGAATCCGCACGGACGGCATGCCATGTAGCAATGAGTTTTTCTAACTTATGTACGTATTACTGCTCTCAAACGGTGAAGGAAAACATCGTGAGGAAACCTGCATACGCTGAAGAAGAAATTCTGATGCGTATGTGAAGTCTACCAATCCGCATTGTGCACGCGTGGTGGACTAACGTACATTTCACACAAACCCTCCTAGGTAGGCCTGCAGTGGGACGTGTAAAGGCTAAGTGTGTGCTAAACACAGATCATCAGTTTTTTGGATTGATTCTGAAAAATTTCATTGAGTTTAATTGGTTAGTATTGAAAATATCACCATAGTACGTTTGTATGGAGCGCGCTCCGAATTATATCCTCTTAAGTAAACGGTTAACACTAGAATAAGGATTCCGTAGAAAATTAGCAGTGAGCAGAATGAACGGGGAAATGTGATTAACTGCTATGTGTGGTACAAGCCATGAGATATTAACTGGCGAGTAACCTTGCCTGCCGTGCAGGAGGCGATGGTTCGATCCCCGTCCAGACCGGCTCGTACCAATGAGTTTTTCGAAATTTATGTACGATTTGTAACACCGCTGGCTTTTCGGTGAAGGAAAACATCGTGAGGAAACCTGCATGCTTCAATTTCGAGGCATGTATTGTACCCACTGTCCATTATAAGTGGCGACGGACTCACCCCCCATCACACTGGACAGAGTTTCGGTACTACTGGTGAAACGTGGATGTTCTGAGGTTTCAGAATATCTCTGACTACCCCCTCGGGGAATATAGTCGTGAGCATATGCTATGCTATGCTATGTATGGTACAAATTATAAGATATTAACTCAGAAGCTTGGTGTACATGAAGAGACTCATGACGTGCCATGTACCTTTTACAATCAGCATAAGCATCTAAAGGCAGGTTTATACTATGAAAATTTTGCGGCGCCAATTTTCCGCGCCAGCGCTGGCAGGAAAAAAGCACGGCACGAATTTCGCGGGTTTGAACTTTGCGGGAATCCCGGCAGATGTGAAACAGAATAAGAGCGCATCATGCTAGAGCGTCATGCCATTTCCGTCACCGCATATGAGTCGGTTTTACTGTCGCGCCAATAGATAGGTATTTCCTTTGACTAATTATTATGAGGACTAGCCTTGCGGTAGTATTTCCCCTCTGCCACGGTATAAGCACGATTGATCTTGTGCATTTACATTCAATTTTATACCTTATCACTAAACGAGACAGCCTATAATTGCGAAATAATAACTTCGAACTTAGAACGTTTGGGGTTCACACGAGACTACTTTTCATGATTTTTAACATTCAAAATTAGAATCTAAAGTTATGGGGAATAAAATCCAAAGTTGCGGATTTCATGTTACCTCGCCCCCCGCAAAAAGTGGCAGAAATGTTTGTTAGTAGAATTACACGCGTAACCAGTCCACATATAAATAGTCAAAGGGTAATTCACATCAAAACGTCATTTGAAAATAACAAAATTTACATGACATGCGCTTGGCTAAAGGCAAGTTTTTGTTTGATTCCGTTAAAATGGTCGAATAAAAGACTACTTTAGTAGTAGTCATTCAAGAGAAGAAAATGGAATTGGCTAATCTCCCATAACTTGTACCAAACGCACAAAAGTTACCGATTGGCGCAGAAGTCTTGCAATTAAAATAGTTCTATTCCGTACTTACTGTCGCTTATTACGTGTCATTATAGCAATTGAACTCTATAAGCATTAGCTAATTTAATTACGATAAATTTTTAAAAAATGTGAACTATTTAAAAAATGTTGAGGCTTCTTTGTAATAATTACGTAAATTATAACTGACATTTGCCCGCGGCTTTACCTGCGTCAAAGAAAAAACTTAGTGTTTGGCAGTGAGCTTGTAACATTAATATCATTGGTGTATGGCAAGTTTACCGGCTATCCGTCGGACTTAGCCGCGGTTTTGGTGCACTAGTCGATGCCGTCCTAAGCCATGGAAACGACTATAGACGTCACCTTTAGGCGCGGTTTATACAGGGTGTTACAAAAAAAAATAAAAATGTTGAACATTTAAGGGGGTGGTTTAGACCATCAAACTGAACAACTTTCACTATGGGACCAACGTCGAAATCGCGAAAAAAAATTTCAGCTGTTACATACATTTAGCTCGAGTAGATTTGTAGTATAGTATGGAACATCAGATTTTTTTTTTCGATTTCGATATTGGTCCCATAGTGAAAGTTGTTCAGTTTGATGGTCTAAACCACCCCCTTAAATGTTTATTTGTATTTTTGTAACACCTTGTATAGAAGAGACGTGTGGCGGTGGCGGATAGTCAAAGTAACACGAGAAGAACACACATTTAAGAAACTTTTTTTTTTTTTTCAAAGAATTTACGACCTGCTTCTTCTTATCGTGTGGACAAGCCCTGGTGTCAGAGTTTATTCAAACCGCCTTACGGCCTCTGGCGTGGTTTTTATGTAACGACTACTACCAGAGATAGTAGCCGGGACCAAAGGCTTAACGTGCCATTCGAAGCACGAAATCATCTTTCTTTTCAGACAATCAGGTGGATTCAGCCTGCAATGTCCTGACCAACTGGAGAAAAACGCACAAAGTGACATATGACTAGGTGTCCCCCGTGGGATTCGAACCCACGAACTCCGTGTCAAGAGCCCAATGCTCTTAACCATTAGACCACGGAGGCAGTAACGACCTGCTTATACTCTGCATTTGATATTTTTCTGACCTCATTCATCGCCATCGAACGGTTATAGCCGCGTAATACTCTAGTATAATTAGGATAACGACCATGGACGTCCAATGTAGAGACAATCCAATAAAGCGCTATTCAGCGTAGATTATTTAAAATGCGAATTTAGCGTTATTTTTCAACGTTTTTTATGCACTGAAGAGACACAATTTTATGTAGTCAAACGGGTACGCGCGGCTGACTGTATTCCCTTGCTCGGCTTCCCTCAAGTTTCCAAGAAAGTGTGAGGTGAGGTGGGGTATCTGAAGTCAGAGGAGGGCGGGGAGTGGCCGTTCTGTATACAACGTGTTAATGAATTAACGCAAAACAAGAAAGTAGTTTGTTTAGAATCAAGAGCAGAATCGAATTATCATGGTTTCAACATAGGTAATTTTTTTCAAAATACTAAATAATTTGTTACTAAAATTTTCAATTTACTGAACTCGATCTCAACCCACCGCACGGGCACACTCACCCTACTTACTACCAAAACAAGATTCTTAAAATGTATCCTTGAGCACGTTAGCGCTTTCATTAATTGCTGAAATGATAACAAATCATTTTTGCCTCAAAACTTAAAATGCGAGTAACTTTATATTTTAATCAATCAAAATAATAAAATTATTGCTTCAATCTAATTATTTTGTTGTAAATCAGTTCGGGTGTATGAGGTTTTGCGCTTATTCATTAACACGTTTTATAGAACTATATACCATTACCTATTCTGTGGTAGAGTCAAAAATGACGTCAGAAAGCATTTTGAGTTTGAGTTTGCAGACTTATAATCCTGGTACTGCTGTAATACTCTAGTATAATAAGGATAACGGCCATAACCGTCCAATGTAGAGACAATGCAATAAAGCGCTATTCGGCGTAGAATGAAGCGCTTCACGTCAGGGCGGACGTTTGAGCGACTTTTAATTAGTTAACTTTGTGCCAATTGAAATTTCTACCGTGAAATGTAAAGCGGGGGAGAGTGGGGCCAAGAAATATACGGGTTTAAGGCACAAACTGTAGCGACGCTCTAGCTCCGACTACTAGGTAATTGTTTAAAAAATACCGGCGAAGAATGTTTCGGACTCGCCCGTGATACGGTTCCGTAGCCATTGCATAATAATAAGAAAAGTATATGCTCACGACTATATTCCCCGAGGGGGTAGTCAGAGATATTCTGAGCCCTCAGAACATCCACGTTTCACCACCAGTAGTACCGAAACTCTGTCCAGTGTAACGTGGGGTGAGCCCGTCGATCGCCACTTATAATGGACAGTGGGTACAAAACATGCCTCGAAATTGAAGCATGCAGGTTTCCTCACGATGTTTTCCTTCACCGAAAAGCCAGTGGTGTTACAAATCGTACATAAATTCTGAAAAACTCATTGGTACGTCGGCATGGATGAGGATCGAACCATCGCCTCTGGCACGGCAGGCAAGGTTACTAGGCCACTGGACCACCACGGCTTCGACTAGATTACTTACTGAATGTGGACTGGTTACGCGTGTAATTCTAGTAGCAAACATTTCTACCACTTTTTGCGGGGGGCGAGGTAACATGAAATACGCAACTTTGGATTTTATTCCCCATAACTTTAGATTCTAATTTTGAATGTCAAAAATCATGAAAAGTAGTCTCGTGTGAACCCCAAACGTTCTAAGTTCGAAGTTATTATTTCGCAATTATAGGCTGTCTCGTTTAGTGATAAGGTGTAAAATTGAATGTAAATGCACAAGATCAATCGTGCTTATACCGTGGCAGAGGGGAAATGCTACCGCAAGGCTAGTCCTTATAATAATTAGTCAAAGCTTACTGATAATATAGGCAGGTACCTAACACCAGTTAACACCTATGTTAAACAAGTAAGTAGGTACTATTAGGTACTCGTTTTCAGCGTTAAATCATCCATAACGATAACCGTTCGTTATAACGCTTCATTATAGTTTAATTATATCTAATTAAACGGCGTAGGTTACTCAGCTTGCCACATTATATTTATAAGAGTACAGTGGTGGAGTATTAAAGAAAAAATTCCTCTGTAAAAAAGCGTTATTATAAAATGGATGATTATTTAAGAGGTATCCCCGACCGAACGACCTTGACCCTTTCAGCAATGTAATTCTCTAAGAGCAAACGTCGTCAAAACCTTAAATTCGTCGTTGAAACCACAGAACATTATAAGAGGGGTTAGAAATGCAAAGTAGCGCTTTTGCTTCGGAGACAATTACTCATGCCCTCTCGCTCGCACCACGCCGCGTGCCTTATGGTGTTATGCAAATCATTGCATAACCTGTGGCGACACGTTCCACGCCTACTTTACACTTCTAACCCCTCTTATAATGTTCTGTGGTTGAAACATCGGTGAGCTGTCAATTCGGTATTCGCTAAGGTTATGTCATGTGTCAAACTTATATGAAAACTTCGACGATTTGAAGGATGCAAGAAGGATGTTACATTTGTGAACTCATCTATGTTTTTGACAGCGATGTGATGTTTAGAGAATTGCACTCCAGAGCCGCCTCACCTCTACTACAGTCGGGACAATTTAAAAAGCCACATTTGACATCTATTGATACTTCATCAATCATAACCTTGTAACGGCGGGCATAGAATAATATTTTTTTTTCGAAGTTAGAACTGTACAATTGCTTTACTTTTTTTATTACGATTACATATTTATTGTAATAATGATCAAAGAAGGTAATTTTACGATTTACTTTCACTAATAAACCATTCTAAACATAACAAACAATTTCTGTTCCAAAGAACTGAACGTCGTTACAATGTTGCGTTTGAGAACCCTTTTTCTTTTTTAACACTAGGGATGTAACCCAAAAAAATCGATGTAAAACGTAGTTCCAACAAATCGCGATATTCAGATATAATTCGATTCACGTATGTTTGAAATCCGTATCGATTTATTCGATTTAATCGATGTTTGTAAGCAGGTCACCTCACTATGAAGCTTAAACTGACAGATGTCAAATGTGGCTTATTACATTGTCCCGACTTTAAACTACATAATTTTAGTAGGTAGGTAAGGGTTCCTTGTTTGACTACGGAACCCTAAAAAGATTTGACGTTTAATAAGTGTGCTACAAGCTCCTAAATAAATATATTATGTTGACTTCGACTTTGGAGTATTGGTCTACGCACACTAATTCCTAAAAAGAAGCCATAAGCCCTACATTGTTACGTGAGTAAGTGTAATAAGAATGCATCCATACATTTTGACACTGGATGACAACCCCCCTAAGTCCGCCTAGTTAGCATCACGTGTTTTAAGGAGCGCTGGAGATGAAATTCAGTAAAAACAGTCACCCTTCCAATAACGTACACCGGCGAACGTTGCTGAACTTCCATGATCGTTTAAAAACTAAAGTTCCACCCACGAGCGAGAAAAGCAACAAGCAATAAAAATAATCGATAAAATAAATAGAAAACACCTCTAAACCGTTTAAAAATCGCATCGAGATAGTTTCGAAATCAATTTTCACGGTTGTAAAAACAAATTCGAGTTCGTAAAGTGAAAAAAATCGTTTCAAGACATAGCGGAGTAAATGGATCGGAATAAAACGTTTTAGAAATAGGGAGGGGAACGACTCGTATCGATTATCTATAATATGATAAGACAGGTCAAGGTATTTATAGATTGCTAGTTTTACCCAAATACATACCACAATATGCTTAAACTCACGACCATAACTCTTATAAGCATATGCTCACGACTATATTCCCCGAAGGGGTAGTCATAGATATTCTGAAACCTCAGAACCACCACGTTTCACCAGTACTACCGAAACTCTATTCAGTGTGACGGGGGGTGAGCCCCTTATAATGGACAGTGTGTACAATACATGTCTCGAAATTGAAGCATGCAGGTTTCCTCACGATGTTTTCCTCCACCGAAAAGCCAGAGGTGTCACAAATCGTACATACATTGCGAAAAATTCATTGGTACGAGTCGGCCTGGACGGGGATCGAACCATCGCCTACTGCACGGCAGGCAAGGTAACTCGCCACTGGACCACCACGGCTATCTACGGCATAACTCTTATAAAGGTGGCCATTTACCCTTGTGTCAACTAACCTTTTTAAGCGTATAGTAATTTTATTAGTGGCTCCTGTGAATGAAAAGCTGCGCGGTAATCGATTATCGTGGTATGGGCATGTGATGAGAAGAGATGAGTGGCATATTACAAGACGAGTGTTAAATATGAATGTGGATGGCTGCATGAAGAGAGGACGACCAAAGAATAGAGGAATGGATTGTGTGAAAGATGACATGTGTAGAAAAGGTGTGTGCGCGAAATGACGGCTAAAATAGGCGAATGGCGGAAGACTACATATTGCGCCGACCCCGAATACTCCCAGTATAAGGGCAGGCAGGGTAGATTCAAAAACAAGACGTCAAAAAGTTATCTATGTGATATTATTTTGAATAAACAATTTTGACTTTTGGAAGAAGAAGTAATTTTTGTGTAACATTTAAACATTATATTTTAATAAACTTCAGATGTCACACCACACAACTGAAACTGTTCAAATTATATAAAGTGGAGTCGCGCTGCAAGTCTGGCGGAGTACGGACGCGTGCGTATCGGCGCGTTAGGCTTGCACGTGGCTCCGCCATTTTGTGAACTCTTTTGTGTTTTAACCTTAAAACAATCACTTGAGATTATAAACTACTTACATTGGCAAAACTGCCACGCTAGACTTAATTAATACTACTGATCATTTTCCTACGTATACTCTCCACATAACGAGACATTGGCTGAATTGTGATAACACATCGGATTCCACTAATAAAAAATATTTAATGGAATTGAAATTATATAAAGTCGAACGACACCGTGGAAATAATAGTTCATTGTTTCAATCTAAAGTAAACTTTTATCGAGAAATGAAAAATCATAATCACAGATTATTAAAACGTGATTCCATGCTCACAACTATAAATAGTCAGAGATATTCTGACTCTCATTGGTACGAGATTTTACGACGATAAACGTAATTTTAATGCGAGTAATTACAACCAGACATTTTAAAATATTAACTAAACACCAATTCCATCAGCATCCTAAGGCTTATTCGTGTGACAGACGTATGACTGGACAGACACACCGAGTTGATTCCATAAAATAGTAGTCTAGTACGTATTCTACCAGAATCTCATCGCACAAAAAAAACTAAAAAATAGAGATTTTCACAAAGAGATTATACCTAATAGAGTGAGTCATACCAATTCTAAAGTGTCCACTTTTTTGACGTTTTGGTTTGAGTGTGTGGTGTCAAGTAATATGGACAAAAGGCACCAAGTGACATATGGCCTTATGTTTACGGTCACTTTTCACACACACTAGCTCAAAAAAAAGTGGACAGCCGCATAAACAAATATCTATAGTTCCATCTCCTTCTACTATTAAAGGTACGTCATAAGACAAAAGAGACCAACTACAATCGTAAATTTATGCGGACTCTATGGAGATCCTTCCTCTGAGGATTTTCTCATGTTAGTGTCAAACTGTCATTTGTCTAGTCAAAGTAGGCCCTTTTGAAACTGGGAATTCTGGAGTGGGCAAATGCTCCGGGCGGCACTTTTGCTAGGGGCGGTAAATTCGGCAAAAGTATAGATTGATTCAGCTCTGTCTATAACCAATTCATAGAGCAGAGAAAATTCGAGCTCGCTTCGACCGATTCTGTTTTAGTTACCGTGCCTCCACATAATCTTAAGAGAAGTTTATTCCGAATGCGTAAATGCGCGCTGCATACAAACGATGTATGGTGATATTTTCAATACCAACCAATTAAACTCAATGAAATTTTGCAGAAACAATCTAGAAACAAATATCTATGTTTGTATCGTATCCGATTTTCGTTAAAATATACAGTTTCAATGCTAGGATTAATTTAAGATTTGTATGGAAATCTTTGAGGCACTGTAACTTTAAAAATGTACATTTTAAGGAAAATCTGTCACGATACAAGCATAGAGATTTGTTTCTAGATTGCTTGTGCAAAATTTCATTGAGTTTAATCGGTTAGTATTGAAAATATCACCAGACTTCGTTTGTATGGAGCGCGCCAACAGTAATATACCCTTAAAGTGGTCTGACTACAGCTAAGACGTGGTGGTACAAATTTCGAGCTTGCTTCGGCTCTAACCGATTCTTATTGAGGAGAAAAGTCGAGCTCGCTCTAACTTTCTATTTTTGCATGGATAAACATGTCTGACCACTATCGGAATATTCTGCCATCAGATTCTGGTACTCCTATAGTTTCTTTACACTAGGTATTTTTAAAATAGTTATGCTAGGCTTTTCATAATCAAATATGTAATTTTTATTCAAAAATCTAACCCGCCATATTGCACTAATAAGCAAAAACGTTAATAAAACTCAAACGTACCGTAAATGTCAAGTCATTTCATGTCGATAAACATCATAGTTTAAACTAAGTGCATTATCGGTTTATTTTAAAAGCAAAACATCTTGCGTTACAAGCGTGAAAAGATAGGGGAGCTAGTGATGCGTGATGTCGATAACATATTATCGATAGTTTTTAGAAACATGTTTTGAACATAGATTTCGTAGTCCCTCAGAGGAAGGATCTCCATAGAGTCCGCATAAATTTACGATTGTAGTTAGTCTCTTTTGTCTTATGACGTACCTTTAATAGTAGAAGGAGATGGAACTATAGATATTTGTTTATGCGGCTGTCCACTTTTTTTGAGCTAGTCTGTGTGAAAAGTGACCGTAAACATAAGGCCATATGTCACTTGGTGCCTTTAGTCCATACTACTTGACACCACACACTCAAACCTAAACGTCAAAAAAGTGGACACTTTACAATTGGTATGGCTCACTCTATTAGGTATAATCTCTTTTCGTAGTCACTTTATGTTTTTCTTTTATTTTACAGCAGTAAAAAGTTTTCGATTCATTTATAGTTTTATGTTTGATTGATTGATAGTGATTTTTATTTCTTTGAAAAATGGATGTGGAATGAAAATGAAGGTAAATTGAAGTGTCAATAAATACAGATACGATGGCAATACTCGTAAAAATTTAAAACATGAAAAAGAAAATCATGTACACACGGCGACACATCAAGCTATACAAAACCAAAATAAGCTGGCCGCGCGACGTTATACGATTTGCAACCTACGCGCGGCTAGCTTATGTTGGGTTTGTGTAACTTGATGTGTCGCCGTGTGTATCTAGAAAAGTTTACATTCAGCAATATAATACTTATATTTGTTGATATATTGTATTAGTTTATTTTAGTTTTCATTTTGTATTTAAATTTTAGAGTAAGAATATTGTAAATTAAGTGAATGTTCAAATTGTATGTTTTAGTTTGTTAATACCTATCGTTGAAGTGTGAACACCTGACCAGGGCTGCAATCGCGGTAAATATTCGGTGAGTGAACCGTGATTGGACTACGTTCGAACCGTAACTTTTGACACATTTGGTATTGCGCTAATCGCGGTACTGCTCTTGACAGCCGTTAGAGCTGTTTTGACAGATCACTCAGAAGTTAAAGGCTGTCAGTTACATAGAGTTTAGCGCGAGATGCGGAATTCACAGTTGAATAGTAATTGGATTGCAATGTGATTAGAACTGAAATTGGATAAGAATAGAACTTCGATGTTTTAACTTAGCTCAATCGGTCTCATGCCTCACTTTGTAAATTTTGTCCCTATTACGTACGGGTCTGCTGCAAGAAATCTCTTCGGAGATAAGCTCGCTCTTTGTAGTCGTCTACTTTGCTATATTCATCTTTATTTTCGTGTTATAAAGTGTTAAATAAATTAATCAAAAGGAAGTGTTTCTCAGGTTATCGATACCAAACAAATCGACTAAAAACGTTTTTTTTAATACAGTTTTAATGTTTAGCTAGGGTTGACAAAAAATACGAAAATAAGTAGGTATTTTCATTTATAACATGAAACACGATTAATTATCAACTATTGTTTTCGAAAACACGTACTAAGTCGACCGTGATATGTCACTTTGTAATTAAGTTGAAATGCTTAGTTGCGTGCGTGCTATTTAATTTGTTAATTTCGCTTTTTTATTCTCGATAACATGCGATTTACAACAACATGAAATATGAAATTATTATTGCTACATTAAAATTTTTTAATTTACTTTTAGATGTAAAATTGCAGGGTAATAGATTATCGTGGTTTGGGCTTGTGATGCGGAGAGATGAGTGTCATGTTATGAGACGAGTGTTAAGTATGAATGTGGATGGCTGCGGTAGGAGAGGAAGACTGAAGAAAAGATGGATGGATTGTGTGAAGGATGATATGCGTAAGAAAGGAGTGAGTGCTGAAATGACGGCTAAGGCGCGGTTTATATAGACGTGTGGCGTCGTTTGGAGAATTACTCCAATTTTTACGGAGTTTCGTCATCGTGAGGAAACCTGCATGTTTCAATTTCGAGGCATGTGTTGTACCCACTGAGTTTCGGTACTAATGGTGAAACGTGGATGTTCTGAGGTTTCAGAATATCTCTGACTACCCCCTCAGGGAGATTACCCCCTCTATAAAAGAGATTAACAGCAGTAACAAAAAGGTCCCAACTCAGCAAATGCTCTGCTCGGAAGCCGAACTCTGAATTTATGTCGGGGCCTGGCATAAGGGAATATAGTTCGGAGCGTGCTCAATACAAACAAAGTCTGGTGTGCTTCAATACTAACCAATTAAAGTCAATGAAATTTTTGAGTAACAATCTAGAAAATAATCTCTAAGCTTGCATGAAGTCAGATTTTCGTTAAAATGTATAGTTTTAAAGTTACAGTGCCTCAAAGATTTACATCCAAATCTTAACTTAATCATAGCAATAACACTGTATATTTTAACGAAAATCTGACTTCATACAAGCATAGATTAGTTTCTAGATTGTTTCTGAAAATTTTCGTTGACTTTAATTGGTTAGTATTGAAAATATCACCAGACTTCGTTTATATGCAGCGCGCATTTACGCAATCGGAATAAACTTCTCTTCAGCGTTGAATCAAACATTATACAACGTGTTAATGAATTAACGCAAAACTAGAAAGTAGTTTGTTTAGAATCGAGAGCAGAATCAAATTATCATGGTTTCAACATAGGTAATTTTTTTCAAAATATTAAATAATTTGTTTGTTGAATTTAAAATTTACTGAACTCGATCTCAACCCACCGCTCGGACACTCTCACCCTACTTACTACCAAAACAAGATTCTTAAAATGTATCCATGAGCACCTTAGCGCTTTCATTCAATGCTGAAATGATAACAAATCATTTTTGCCTCGAAACTTAAAATGCGAATAACATTAAATTTTAACTATTAAAATAACGAAATTATTGTTTCAATCTAATCATTTTATTGTAAATCAGTTGGGGTGTATGAGGTTTTGCGCTTATTCATTAACACGTTGTATAACGGATCCAATAAACACTTACTATACCGTCACTATTTACAATGCGGATTGGTAGACTTCACATACGCATCAGAATATCTTCTTCAGCGTATGCAGGTTTCCTCATAGCTCTACCTCCATCAGCCATTCAAGTCTTTGCTTAACGTGCGAGTCTGAATCGCGCATGGAGGGTTCAGTAGACATACAATAGAAATATGAATAGACGGCCCGATAGCACAGTCGGTAGTGAACCTGCCTGCTGTGCCGAGGGTCGCGGGTTCGAATCCCGTAAGGGACAAATATTTGTATGATGAATATTTGTACCCGAGTCATGGATGTTTGTATCTATATATGTATTCTATATCGTTGTCTAGTCATCATAACACAAGTCCAGGCTAGATTCTGGTACTTTAAATGTGACTAGATAATTTCAAAGTCCAAGATATTTATTAATATTACTAAAAAATGCTTTTCATCCTAAATTTTTCTTAGTGCAAGCCCGACATACCCTTGATCGGTGTTTTGGTCAACGAACTGCAGTACCAACTCGATTCAAATGTATGGGACAGCTGTTTTTTTTTCGCGATTTCGAAGTTGGCTCCACAATGAAAGTTGTTCAGTTTGATGGTCTGAAGCTAAATGCGCGTCGCTGACCAAAACCACACCCTGTAGTTCAAAAAATACATCTCTCTTTAGAGCTAGGACGGACGGTTGGACAGACTGCGTAGGTTTATAAGTAAGGTCTCGTTGGCACCCTTTGGCTACGGAACTCTAAAAAACACCTAACAATAAATATTAAGCCTACATACAATAAAAACATCCATAATTAATGATAACACTACATCCACTCAACAAAGCTCTCTATCAACTCTTATCTATTTGCAATTAAGATGAAACTCGCTTGTTTAAAGAGACTTCTTAGAATGGTCATCTATTTTCAAAAAAGAAGTAACATAGGTCAAGTTATTTTAGTTCTTAAGTTGTAATACATAAGAGCTATGTGAAGAGACTTGAATGATGTTTGATTGAATTACAATCGGCACTATAAATAAGACTTTAATAACTTTGATGTGCACCGACAGACTGACAGACCGACATAGTTTGCACTTAGTTGAGTTCTTATTAACATTTATGAGGTTATAGACTTAGGTACACGTCGATTTTATACGTTACTCATCTATCCAATGGCGTTGTCTTATTTTGTAAACAAAAACACCAAAGGAGTTTTAGCATATGCTCACGACTATATTCCCCGAGGATCAGAAATATTCTGATACCACAGAATATCCACGTTTCACTAGCACCGAAACTCTGTTCAGTGATACGGGGAGTGAGCCCGTAGACACTTGTAATGGGCAGTAGGTACAATATATGAGTCGAAATTGAAGCATGCAGGTTTCCTCACGATGTTTTCCTTCACCGAAAAGCCAGTGGTGTTACAAATGGTACATAAATTCCGAAAAACTCATTGGTGCGAGTCGGCCTGGACGGGGATCGAACCATCGCCTCCTGCACGGCAGGCAAGGTTACTCGCCACGGGACCACCACGGCTTATAAGTTTTCATTAAAAATATATAGGGTTTAAGGTGACAGCCTAGCTAATACCGAAACGGTGAATTCAGACCATCAAACTGAACAACTTTCACTATGGAGCCTACCTCAGGAAACGAACAGGACAAAATCAACTATCCCATACAAAAACTGCTGTACCTACCCGACTGAAATGTATGGGACAGCAGATTTTTTTTCGATTATCGGCATTTGCGTTTATCGATAGGCGCACATCACTAAAAAGCAATTTTTCCGCCCCTCCAGAGTTCCGTATAAATATTTATCAGCTACATTCACAGTTTCATGCCTAATGATCTCTAATTCGATTAGTTTGAGGGTTGGTTTGTTTAGGGATAGATTTTTCGAGAGTTTTTCTTAAGAGGATAGGCGAGTACCGTTTTTTCCATACAAACGTATTCCCCTGTTTCCTCCCTGGATAATGACACTAGAGCAAAACATTTTTTACCATACAATCTATGTTACCTCTGCTATGTCCCTATGTTTTGCTTTTTTGCATTAATTAATTACTGTATGAACTAGGGACCTTCGAAAATGACCAATTTTACCACTAATTTTCAGACATCCAGCAAACAAATTTGACGAATAAAAACAAAAAAGCAAAACATACAGACAGCCAAAATCTTTCTCATATTATTCTGGCCCGACGGCCCGATAGCACAGTCGGTAGTGAACCTGCCTGCTGTGCCGAGGGTCACGGTTTCGAATCCCGTAAGGGACATATATTTGTATGATGAATATGAATATTTGTACCCGAGTCATGGATGTTTGTATCTATATATGTATTCTATATCGTTGTCTAGTCATCATAATACAAGTCCAGGCTAGATTCTGGTACTTTAAATGTGACTAGATAATTTGTAAAAATCTGGTGTCCCATACATTTAGGTCGAGTACGTTTGTATGGAGCAGCAGATTTTTTTTTTCGTTATTTCGATATTGATTGCGTAGAGAAAGTCTTTCAGTTTGATGGTCTGATCATCCCCTTAAAATAATAGTTTCAGCTAATTTTTCTAGACCTTATACAAGGTGTTACAAAAATATAAATAAACCATTAAGGGGGTGGTTTAGGCCATCAAACTGAACAACTTTCAATATGGGACCAACATCGAAATCACGAAAAAAAATCGGAAGTTCCATACTAAACTACAAATCTACTCGAGCTTTAATATATAGGACAGCAGTTTTTTTTTCGTGATTTCGATGTAGTTCCCATATTGAAAGTTGTTCAATATGATAGTCTAAACAACCCCCTTAAAAGTTTTAAATGTTTTTTTTACTTTCGTAACACGTTGTATATTCCGCTGGTGCTACAAACCGCACAATATTATAACCCCAATAGTGTTAACCCAATCGCTTATTAACCTCTACAATCTTACAACCATAACTCTGTAAGCCCCTCTGGAGGGTTAATAATAATAAATTTTTTACTCCCCTCTTATCTCGGTCCATAGCGCCCCCAGGGGGCGGTTATCAAATTGTTGCTTACATCACTGAATGTTGTTAGAAGGGGATGATTTTTATTTGAGTGATTATGGTTTTAGTACTTTCAGTGTGTGTTTATGGTGTTATTAGACTCATTAGTTGAGGGCAGGATGTTCCAAATCGACCTGTTTTTGGTTGAGTTTTAAGGCATGAAATAGTCGTTGTTTTAATCCAGAAAAAATATATGTTGTTGTTCATGAACTGTTCTTGATTATTTTGTGGATCATAACACGATAGTTATTACTTCTCTCGATCATAAAAGCATGCAAAGATAGGTAAGTTTATTTCTGTTTTTCAAGTTTTACTTAAAAATTACTAAAACAACAAATAAAATATGTAATTTAGTTTATTTCATACTTTTTAGTCTTGTGTCGAAACGGTAACATAAAAGTACTATAATATTTATATATTTGGAATCGTCTGATCACTAGCTTTCATTTGATACCCATATTGTAATTTTTAACAAAAAAAAATTGTTTATTCCCCCTCTCTTTTTTAATTTGTAGACGCCATCTTGAAATAATATACCCTATGTCACTCTCACGATTTTTACGAATCCAATGACACCCCATACGTTAAAATCCATCAAGCCGTTTAGGCTGTAGGCCGTGCCAAAGAAATAGACATACAAACATACATACATACATACATACATACATAGATACATACATACATACATACGCTCGAAAAACATAACCCTCCTTCTGTCGCAGTCGGGTAAAAATACAGTGAAAAATTGGAAATGACATAGTCTAAATTATTCTCAGACTAGTTTTTCCCCCAGCACCCAAGAGAAAAGATATAGATGAAAAATCCGTTTTTTTGCGTATCTGCCTTCAATTGAAGCGGGATGGTTAATTGAAAACTTATGCTTGTAAGAAAGAGACGACTGCTCTCTCGCTGACTCGAATAACTGGGCCTTAACTTTATACCGTTTGGGGAGTCGCTTTACAGACGGTCGTGCGGTGCTTATTGGCTTGTCACGAGGCTTACCATTTTGTATTAGCTCAAATGTGTTTTTGTACATAAAACAATCCTTGAGATTAGGTAAGGTACCATAATTGCTATTTACCGTACCATATTGCTTAGCAATGGTAAGCTTGATACTCTAAAATCCCACTGCAAGATTTCTATGGCCAGTTTAGGCAATGAGCCAATATATTCCATATGTTTTAAAATACCTAAACTATGACCATTCCACTGGAATATGTGTCATAGACTGAACAAAACATCCAGAATTCGTGCAGTGGGATCTTAGTCTACGAATACGATACTAGACTCGCCATATAGTGGTTAAGAGATAATTCGCCAAAAGGCAAATAATAGTCTTATGTCATACACGTAAAACGTCACGTAGAAAATGTTTTGAGCGTTTTCTCATTTCATACAATTGTCGCCACATGAATAAATATCCCTACAGAACGAAAGCTCCATACCAACGTAGCGGCCGCTGTAGGTAGCACTCACACATAACGGTTAGAGGACCTACGAACAGGTGCGCTACCCCGGCCGAGTGTATGTACTTCTTCGGAGCGCTATATGGTGCACCGACAGCTTTCATTCTATAGGGATATTTATTCATGTGGCGATATTTCATGTGACGGAAATGGCTCGTAAGGCCAAATAATAAACAAAGCTATCATATAGTAGTCAGTCGCATAATGAATAGAAGAATATAAATATGAAACTCACCAGAACTAGGTCGATCGCTGTACCTGGTACAATAGACCCACGCTGGCCACACCATTGGCCCATCGCCCGACGTTGTACCTGCAAATTTAACCTCATTAGCCTGTCATCGTCCAAAGACGCGCCATAAAGCTCTACCCTCGGCCTTCCTCTTCCAGTCACTCCCAGCTGTCTCAGATCATCATTCAGGGCGTCCAACACTACGCCTGCCTCCATTCTAAATCTTGGACTCCCCAACCGTTGTCTGGTCTGCCACACAGGTATGTATGATCGGTCCATTGCCACCTGATAGCTAAGTTAGAAATGATGGCGGCTTGATAATTATCTGACAGCAAGTTGCCAAATTCGGCACGTTTAGTGGATTTTGGTTTCCTCGTCACACCTTATTCCTGAGAGGAAGAAATCATTTTGCTGAGGTCATCTTTAGATTGCCGATGGCATTCTGATTGGCCAATAGGGCCGAAGAGTTCTCGAGTGTCAACCGCGTACCGGAAAGCGGATCCACAAGGTGGACCGACGACCTGGTGAAGGCGGCGGGAACACGTTGGATGAGGGCAGCGCAGGACCGGTCGTTGTGGCGATCTACGAGGGAGGCCAATGTCTATGATATTATGGTGAGCTATAACTAGCCTATGTACCTTGATTGGAAGCCATCGTACACTTAACTGACGAATTATTATACAGGAAATTCCTAATTTAGCCACAAGCTGTGTATTAGAAAAGTTTAGCCCTTTATGGGCGCTTGAAGTGCTAAACTTTTGTTTACCGAACAAATTTTTATAAGTTATATTACTTACCCGGAGTAGATCCTTGGTTACTACTACTATCATCTCCTTTCGACAGATCTATAGCACCTCCTTTTTCAGCAGACTTGACTTCTGGTATCCTTGACTCTTGCGCTTCTTTCACCGGCAATTCTTTAACAGGAGACTTGACCTCAAACTGTCTAGCTTTCAAAGTCTTCCTCTTATTTAACGGATCAGTTATTCTTCTCCCAAAATCTGCTTTTAAAATATTATCTATACTGAATTTCAAACAGTTCTGATTGATGAAATCTCGTTGAGATTCATTTTCCGGTGATTTTGGCATGAAATTAAATCTTCTATTCTCATCTGTCCTTGTATGTCTCAGTTCTTGGGTTTGACTGTTTTTTCTCAATCCGAAATTGAGACCGAAAGGCTGAGGGTTTAGGTTTAAATTGTTTTGAGGAATAGGTAATCTATTAGGCATTATCTTCATATCCTGGTTTATTAAAGGATTTTGAAATAACAGAGGTTGATTTAAAAACATTAAAGGATTAGGAGTTATTGGACTTGGCCGTAGTAATAGTGGTTGGTTCATTGTTATGTTTTGACTTAATTGTGATATTGCGTTCAAATGAGTTTGTATATGTTTAAAAGACGTTAATCCTGGAGTTGTTTCGGAGCTTTTGTCACCTTCAAAGCTGACTGGGGCTTCGTTACCAACTGATAAAACTGTGTCATCACTGCAACAAGAATTATCATCACCAACACTGATTTCTCCTCTAAAATCGCTAGTGTGTTCTTCCTCATCCAATTGAGGACTAATGCTTTCTGAATTCCGTGAATTATCACGACTCTCTTCAAAGTTTGGCGTGTTTTGAAGAAGCTTGTCAGTGGAGAAGACATTTTCCGGGCTATTGCTGTCACGTTCGTTCTTTAACACGTTGTGTATGGAGAAAGAAGATGACAGTAGTTGTCTTTCTTCAGTTTTTTCTTCATATTCAGGACTGGTTGTATCTCTTGTGTTTGGGGAGTAAGGTTCGTCGTCGCTGTGGTCCTGTATTTTGATGTTCTGATCTTGGATATGTACAGAAGATACCGCCGCCATTTTGTCTTGGAGTTACGCCATCTGTTGGAGAAAATTGGTACTGTTAGTTTTGGTTTATAAAAAAGTAAACCTCTATCCCTTACTCTTCTGAATTCTGAAAACGCTAGGCTCAGAGGTGGGTTTGGATCTAGAGACTCTATACAACGCGTTAATGAATAAGCGCAAAACCTCATAAACCCCAACTGATTTATAACAAAATAATTAGATTGAAACAATAATTTCATTATTTTGATAGTTACAATTTAAAGTTATTCGCATTTTAAGTTTTCAGGCAAAAATGATATGTTACCATTTCAGCAATGAATTAAAGCGCTAACGTGCTCATTTACATTGTGGATACATTTTCAGAATCTTGTTTTGGTAGTAAGTAGGGTGAGTGTGCCCGTGCGGTGCGATGACATCGAGTTCAGTAAATTTTAAATACTACAAACAAATTATTTAATATTTTGAAAAAAATTACCTATGTTGAAACCATGATAATTCGATTCTGCTCTCGATTCTAAACAAACTACTTTCTAGTTTTGCGTTAATTCATTAACACGTTGTATAAGGTCTAACAAAATTAGCTGAAACTAATTTAACAAGATTCTTAAAATGTATCCATGAGCACGCTAGCGCATTCATTCATTGCTGAAATACCTAATAACAAATCGTTTTGCATGAAAACTTAAAATGCGAATAACTTTAAATTTTAGTTGGTAAAATAATGAAATTATTGTTTCAATGTTTAAGGTCCTCACACCATGACGGCGTCAGAAACTTGGCTACAACAATGTTAAACGGCGCCGTAGGTCGCTAAAGATATATTTTTTCTTCGAATCCATACCAGACCTCGAAATGTATAAACGCTAGCTTTACAATCCACAACACTTGTCATGTTTTTATGTTTTTAATCTTAATTATCTTTTTCCATAATATTTACATTAGAATCAGTGTTGTGTGTACGAGCAACTGCGGTTCATCTAATTATTGTACGAGAGGGTTGCCAGTGGTCGCCGCAACCGCAAGCGACGACAAAACGGGTTGCCAACTTATAAGTGCTGGCTGAAAAGTTACTCTACTTGAAACAAATAGATTTTATCTCAATTCGAGAAGGATGGAAAATGGAGAGGAGGCTGATGCCTTGTAGTTTATTTTATTTAATTTATTAATTCACTATACAACGTGTTAATGAATTAACGCAAAACTAGAAAGTAGTTTGTTTAGAATCGAGAACAGAATCGAATTATCATAGTTTCAACACAGGTAATTTTTTTCAAAATATTAAATTATTTGTTTGCAAAATTTTAAATTTACTGAACTCGATCTCAACCCACCGCTCGGGTACTATCACCCTACTTACTACCAAAACAAGATTCTTAAAATATATCCATGAGAACGTTAGCGCTTTCATTCATTGCTGAAATGATGATGATGACTTCAAATTTTAAGTATCAAAATAATGAAATTATTGTTTCAATCTAATTATTTTGTTATAAATCAGTTGGGGTGTATGAGGTTTTGCGCTTATTCATTAACACGTTGTATAAGTTTACAGCGTCGGCCAAAACACTTAAATGCTAGGTAGACATAATTATGTAATTAAGTAGGTACCTATCTAGATGTAATAAAACTTATAATTTCTCTGTCAGTCTGTTACACTAGAGATTAGTGTCGTATGAGGCAAATCCCTCCAAAATATCGTCAACAAAATCAACATCTTTACAGCCCTTACCGTGTGACTGCCGGTTATAGACACTGGATCTGTTCCCACCTTTATGAGTATAGGTTTGTGGTTACATCACATTCAGGAGAGTAGGGAAGAGAAAGTGCATCTGTGTTTAGCTCACACACTTATGCACTTAAATATAATCCTGACTGATTTTGTTTATCACCTAGTCACTGTAGTCAAAATCTGCTATGATTAAATCAACGTCCCATTTCTTAAAAGTCGTATCAATCTAAAAAGATATTTTCATGGACAGACAAACAAACAAAATGGACAACATTAAATTTTTTCAACCACCTGTTTTATTGGGTATGATAAAAATAGGTTAATAAATAAAGTATGTATTTTTCTAATTTAATTTTTATTTTTATAATTTTGAATTTTTTGAAAAGCATTTGATGAATGGCTATAATACCTTGGCCACAATGAAATTAAAATAAAGACTGTCAAATTCAATAGATAACGCAAGCAGGCAAAGGAATAAAATCTCATTCAACCTATTTTAATTTTTTTTTTTCTAATTATTCGAGAAATAATGGATAGAAAAATCTTATAATTTTACATAGGGTCCTTCTTAATATGCTGACACTTTTTTAAGGGCATGATCACACCGTCAAACTGAACAACTTTCTCAATGGCACCAACATCGAAATCACGAAAAATAATCTGCTCTTCCAAACAATACTGCAAACTTACTCGAGCCAAATGTATGGGACAGCTGTTTTTTTTCGCGATTTCGATGTTGGTCCAATAGAGAAAGTTGTTCAGTTTGATGGTCTAATCATCCCCTTAAAAATGTGTCAGCATATTAAGAAGGACTCTGTATAAGCTTTGAATCACATCTCCAAATGGTTTTCGAATAACGATATTTTTCAAAAAATCAATATTGTCAATTCCAAAGTAGAGCAACATTTCCGTCGAACTAACTCCGGACCACACACGTAGCGGCGCGCGCGCAGCAAACCAGATATTTTGCTTAATCTCTTTACAAATTTACATTTTACTATCCGAACGCCGAACGATCTTCTATATTCCTATGAGTAAAGTCAATTTCGAGCCGCAAATAAAACTTTGTTTTCTTTAAGGGCCTTGCAAATTTATTTCTAATGGCGAAATAATGAATTCTGGACTCTATTTCGAGGGAGTAAGTACTTTTTGGGTTGAAAATGTCGGAAGTATAGCAAAATTGTCTCATTTTATTTTTGGTATCACGACTTTACAATTTCTTAGGTGTTGGTTGATTTTCTATTTTGTTGTAAAATTACTGGGTAGAAAGTTTTATGTTTTATTATCTTTGCGATGAAATAAGTGGCCGAAATTTTAGGTCGTTTTATTTAATTGTAACCTAAATTCCTAAATTGAATGAAATTTATGAATTCTCATATTCTGGTTGATCAAAAAATTTAAGGGCCTATATCGAAAAATAATTGAAGTGATAGCTTATACTTCCAACTTAAGGGTATGATCAGACCATCACACTGAACATCTTTCTCTATGGGACCAATGTCGAAATCGCGAAAAAAAAATCTGCTGTCCCATACAATTAATTGAGACGGGTAAGATTTCAGTTTAGTATGGAACAGCTGATTTTTTTTTCGCGATTTCGATAATGGTCCCATAGAGAAAGTTGTTCAGTTTGATGGTCTGATCGTCTCCTTAAAAAAGTGTCAGCATATTAAGAAGGACCCTGTATTACTGCCTGATGCGAGAGAAAGAGATGGGGCGGCGCGCGCGCCTGAAACGACGCAAGCGTAAAACAAACTTTATTTAATTGTGATTGTACTATTTATGTAAGTTCATTTCTGCTCTAATCAAACTTTATAAAATATCAATCTCTTTTTTTAAATCAAGTCTCGTGTTTCTATTATTTACCGTTTAGCAGTTCCAAGCGTTTATCGATAAAGACGAAGGATACTTTGGCTTTTTTTCTATCGAGTAAATGTCTCTTAATCGTGTTTTGGCTCTAATCAAAACTTCAATTATATTTTCAATTTACACATATCCGCAAATCATACTCCTACTGTTAGTACTTCATGATATATGATGCTTTGAAGAATCCTATTTTTTTCACATATCCTCTTAACATTGTATTATGTAACTGGCTGTTGTAATCCTAAATTTAAAAAATCGGCCAAGTGCGAGACGAGACTCGGGCAATTAGTGTTCCGAATTACCAGTTGTTTAAGATGGGTCGTTTGATGATATCCACTATAAACTGAAACTTACTATGTATTGTAATCACGTAGTAACTGAAGATCATTTTAGAATGGCGGTTTAAAACAACAAGAGACAAGTGCTCGTGTCAGAACCTGCCATTTTGCCAATTTTGGTATTGAAAAAACATACACAATAGCAACACGTTTTTTATGGGTTACGTTGTTATAATAAAATCCTCGAGACCATTTTGAATCTTTCCGAAAACATGTTTAAAACTCAGATCAAAAAAGTCCTCTGTAAAAAGCATATTACAAACTGGATGATTATTTAAATTATCAAAATGATTGGGTCTGAATGTCACTAACTTATAGTACTGTATAGTATCAATTATTTTATTAAATTGACTATGTATTATTGTATGCATAACCTTAGCTGTTGAGAGAGAACACATTCTGACGCGGTGGTAGCTTCAAAAAAAGATTTGACGTTTAAGAGGATAGGCGAGTACCGTTTTTTCCATTCAAACGTATTCCCCTGTTTCCTCCCTGGATAATGACACTAGAGAAAATCATTTTTTACCATACAATCTATGTTACCTCTGCTATATCCCTATGTTTTGCTTTTTTGCATTAATTAATTACTGTATGAACTAGGGACCTTCGAAAATGAAAAATTTTAAAGCCCGTTTTCAGACATCCAGCAAACAAATTTGACGAATATAAACAAAAAAAGCAAAACATACAGACATAGCCAAAGTCTTTCTCATATTATTCTTGAAAGAATTATTAAAATCGGTTTAGTTTTGGAGGAGGAAACAGGGGAATACGAAATGCTGTTTTCGACGATTTTATGTAGATAAAATTGGTCCGAGCTGCAGTTGTCTCTTTCGCACTCTAGTCGGTGGGCTGTATGGGTGGGGTGGATCGGACAAATATGTATACAGTCGGAAACGTGACCTATTCTCCAAATTAGCATTTCAGCTCGCCTATCCTCTTAACAAGAGTCCTTCAAGCTCCTATATTGAAAAAATTATGTTGACTTTGAAAAAACTTTGACATACTTTTGTAGTCGTAATAATTTTTAATCCTCAATAGGGATTAAGGTTGTAAGTTTATTACTTTGACTAATTATTATAAGGGCTAGCCTTGCGGTAGCATTTCCCCTCTGTCACGGTATAAGCACAATTGATCTTGTGCATTTACATTCAATTGTACACCTTATCACTAAACGAGACAGCCTATAATTGCGAAATAATAACTTCGAACTTAGAACGTTTGGGGTTCACACGAGACTACTTTTCATGATTTTTAACATTCAAAATTAGAATCTGAAGTTATGGGGAATAAAATCCAAAGTTGCGGATTTCATGTTACCTCGCCCCCCGCAAAAAGTGGCAGAAATGTTTGTTAGTAGAATTACACGCGTAACTAGTCCACATAAATAAATAGTCAAAGGTTTATTAATATAAGCTTAAATGTGCAGTGTTCATGTTTAGCATTCATTTGTCAACACCTTATCCAGGCTGATGATGATTAAGCCAATAAGGCCATAATATACAGATAAAAAATTCAAAAATTGTTATCTTTTCACAAATGAGACAGCTGCCCTTTCTATTTGGTGTTAATTGAATAAAAAAAAACACGCTTAAGAAAAAAAAAACTCGTCAGGTACAATTAAAATATAAATTAACTTATGCGTCAATACTGGTCGATAACCATCTAGTAATTGGCCATACCAATACGAACTGTGTTACAATGGGAATAATGAATAAAATTAATAAATATGGTACTGAATTAGTTTACTTTTTAATCGGTAAGGTTGAGGTGGATTTTGTTAGAGGGTTCTGTAGAGAAAATCTCGGGCTTCCCGCTCGGCTCTTCTTGCCCCAGCAACGTCCTATGCCGTACCCTTCTGGGAGCCCCTAGGTCGGTTGCTTAAGTTCATTCATTTGGCTCGGTAGACCCTTCGTGGTCCCTCCAATAGTCCGCAGTAAAAAGCAGTAACTGCTCTGACCCTGAGCAACGCTGTATTAGACATTAAAAAAAAAATCGGCTCTTCGCTGATGGTTTTTTAAGGACATCATGATCAGACCATTAAATTGGCCACCTTTCTCGGTGAGACCAACGTCGAAATCGTGAAAAAATCAGATATTCCATACAAATCTGCAATCCTACTCGACCCAAATGTATGGAACAGCTGTTTTTTTTGGTATTTCCAAGTTAATAAGAAAGTTATTCAGCTTGATGGTCTGATCATCCCATAAAACCGTCAGCATATGAAGAAAGGCTCTATAAACTAGGTATTTTTAAACAATTTTCAAATCTTCAGGAACGGTTCAACGATCAAACTGAACAACTTTTACTATGGGAACGAAGTAGAAATCACAAAAAATCTGCTCTTTCATATATTCGAGTAGAGTAGGCATTGCAGTTTAGTTTGGAACTGCAGATTTTTATGCCAATTCACGTTTACTCCCATAGTCAAATTTGTTCAGTTGTTGGTTTAACCACCCCTTCAATTATTACTAGGGTGTTTGTATTACACCCTGTATAACGCCTTTGTTCAGCGATGGATAATGAAGGGATAAGTGTTAATATTGAGGTGAGATTCTTTTTTGACAGCTCTTATTAAAAATGTTTTTTTTTTATTTTTTTATTTATAAGTAATGGACTTTTTGCTTGTGCGTTAGCACCGCATTTCCGCCAATGTCAAGTAGTTTGTGGGAGTATCTATCCTAATCTCAGGGATTGTTTTTGATAAAGAACAAGAAGAGATTAAGGAATGCGGAGCCTCGTGGCAGGCAGAGACGCGACGCGCGGACAACACGCGAGACAAGTTCTCGGGTCAGAACCTGCAACGTGACTCCATTTAAAAATGGTTTTCTAACACCCAACTAGAACCCTAAACAATAAAATGGCGCGAAAGGTAAAACGTCAGAAAGTTGACAGTTGCTTTTTAAATAGGTCTTTCACAGTACACCGGTTATAACGTTTCATTTATACCTCTCATTCGATGTGTTAATGTGCTAAAACGCATTCACATGCACTTATATGGCGCGCGCCTGTTTATGTATGGAAACAGTTCGTGGAATCGACAAGTCGATTGCAATCTACTATACCTCTATAAGTCATACTTGCTCGATTATGTCGATCGATTATATTTTAGTTCCGTAGAAAGAATAGATTGGCAGCTTAGGACTGGCTGGATGTTTTTTTTTTCGTTCTGATAGGAAAAAAAAATGTCTAAACCTTACTTGTCTATGTAAACAATGATTCTAGACTTTTGTAGGGACTCGAAATAAATGTTTCCAACATGTGCGTACGGATTGAGGAGCCAAATTTGCTATTGAAAAAAGGATTCTGTGTCCATTTTGTAGGAAATTAGTAGATTTTGTAGACCCAATTCTGGAATTTGTAGCAAATGTATAGAGAAGTTACATGAACGAAAAGGTGGCTCCTCACACCAGATATATCTGGAGCCACGATTAAAGTATTGTAGCGTTTTCAGTTTTAGTTGTACAGAGCAGATTTTTTTTGTAGGATCTTTTTTCAAAATCCTACAACATTTTCAAAAAGAAACATCACGTACTTTCCGGATTTCCCAGATGAATCTGGTGTGAGGAGCCACCTTTTTGTTCATGTAACTTCTCTATACTTTTGCTAAAAATTCCAGAATTGGGCCTACAAAATCTACTAATTTCCTACAAAATGGACACAGAATCCTTTTTTCAATAGCAAATTTGGATCCTCAATCCATACGCCCTTTTTTCAACTACCTACCTACTTAGAGCATAAGCATAAATATAATATGCTCATATTACGGATTATCCAAGGCGAGACCAAAAAAAACCTGCGATTTTGGAAAAAAAAGCTGAATTCGTTCCGTTGACAACTGACGCTAGGGCCATACAGGCTCATAGCGTGTTCGAGAAAGGTCTCGTCTATATATCTCGCTCTAACATACGTTAATGTTATGCCCTTTCTCTTTCGCATTTCCGATCTAACGTAGTATATGCTAAATCTATGTGCTCGTGACTATATTCCCCGAGTCAAAGGTATTCTAAAAGCTCAGAACATCAACATTTCACTAGTACCTATATTTCATTTCAAATAAGGACGAAACGATTTTCCGATTCCTGTACCTTTCTGGCCAATTCTGATTTTCAAATATAATTTGTTTATCAGAAAGATATACTATCCGACATAATTATCTTGGACGTTACTAAAGCTGTTCTAAGAACAAGTGAGAGGATGTGTTTCAAATTTCTGTTTCTGTAATTCAAAATAGCATGAAAAATTTCGTTGCTTTTTGAAATGAAGTATAGTAGGTACCGAAACTCTGTCCAGCACGTCTAGCATGATTTCTCTACACTCGCGCGACTCGGCTTTTTCCCATACTACAAGTCGCGGCAAGCGCGGCTCGCGCTCTCCGAAAAGAGCGGGGACAGGTTATTTTGTATGCAACGAAGGCGCGTCGCGCGCGTGTAGAGAAATCATACTAGACGTGCAGGAGTGTGACTTTACCTGGATTTTACAAAGTCTCACGTTCAAAATTGTGTTCTAGTGATGCATAATCTCCATAGTAATTTTCATATTTTCTTCTACTGTTGATTTGAATTTGTGAGTTTCAAAAATCCCACTCCAACGGGTAGGGAGCCCGTCGTCACTTATAATTAATTGACAGTGGGTACAATACATGTCTCGAAATTGAATCATGCAAATTTCCTCACGATGTTTTCCTTCACCGAAAAGTCAATAGAGTTCTGGTGTACAAATCGTACATATTTCTAAAAACTTATTGGATATAACAAAAACAAAAAACCCGACTGCATAAAAAACCTATTAACTGAAAAGAGAAAAACAAGCTCTATAATCACTAATCAGCTAAAACGACTTTGTTTGAGCAAATATAATTTGATTGTTATTAGGTAGGTATCGCAAACGGGGACAAAGAAAAATTTTGGTTGGTCATTGATTGGTTAGTCCCCGCCTGCAATACCTACCTAATAACAATAAAATTATATTTGCTCAAACAAAGTTGTTGTAGCCGATTAGTGATTATAGAGCTTGTTTTTCTCTTTTCAGTTAATAGCTTTTTTATGCAGTCGGGTTTTTTGTTTATCTTAATAATTTAGTTTATTTCATACTTTTTAGTCTTGTGTCGAAACGGTAATATAAAAGTAAGTACTATAATATTTATATATTTGGAATCGTCTGATTACTTGCTTTCATTTGATACCCATATTGTAATTTTTAACATAAAAAATTGTTCTTTTTAATTCGTAGACGCCATCTTGAAATAATATGCCCTATGTCACTCTCACGATTTTAACGAATCCAATGATATCTCATACGTTAAAATCCATCAATGCGTTTAGGCTGTAGGACGTGCCAAAGAAATAGACATACAAACATACATACATACATACATACATACATTCGCTCGAAAAACATAAGCCTCCTTCTGGCACAGTCGAGTAAAAAAAAGTTGTTTGCATTAAAAATTTTCGGAATACCTACTTTATTCAACCCCCGAATAGCTAAAATCGGAAATGAGCAACATTGTTCTCATAAGTTAGTTTTATGAACTCAACACTCAAAATGTTTTATTCTAAATCACATGGATAGCTTTCTGACGTCATTTTTGACTCTATCACCGCGTCGGAAAGTGTCAAAAACTCTACACTATAATGTACCTATAGTATCAAAGGACCAAGAAAGAGAAGACGATTTGGATGCCCACGAAAAACAATGATAAATGATGGCACGGGATAGAGAAGACTGGAAAAGCTTAGGGGAAACCTTTGCCCAACAGTGGGACAAACTGTAGGTTCAATTTCGATTACTTTTTCGTTAAATATCATAATCCAAGATCCCACCGCAATATTTCTCCATTTCTTGTTGAGGCAATGAGACATATTCCAGTGGAATGGTCATAGTTCAGGGATTCTAAGAAACTACGCTTGCCCTGCTTAGTCCTGTCGCAAACCCCTGGCATACGCGAAGAAAAACGACCTTTCTTTTGGTATGATTGCCTAAAGTTGTAATCCGATGTGAAGGTAATCAACAGAACAAAATTTTTGCAGCTGGCTGGTAGGGGATGGCGGCCGCCCTAGAGTTGGCAAATATACTTTCTTAGGATCCTGAAAGTATGACCCTTCCTTTGGAATAAGTTATCAATGTCTAAATATAAAATGAAGATAATCAAAATACCATTTTTGCGGCTGGCTGATAGGAGGTTGTGACAGAACTCAGGGTAGTAACATTAGTTTTTCAGAAACCCTAAACTATGGCATTACCACAGGAATAAGTATCATCGTCTAAAATGGCGACGGGCTCACTGCCCGTCACACTGGACAGTTTCGGTACTAGTGACACGTGGATGTTCTGAAGTTACAGAATGTCTGCTTTATTTTCAAATCAATGTTCTAAATGTAAAAGGCTTAATTGCTTGCATACTTACTCTTTGATGTCATTTTCTAGAATGCCAAAATAGTAAGAAGGCGGATATTTTGAAAAAAAATCAATAGCTTATCGACAATATGAAACAGCTATTTTTATTCGCGATTTCAAAGTTGGTTCCATAGTTCAAAAGTTGTTCAGTTGGATGGACCCAGTTCCGGCTACAAAACGACCCCGATTCCAATTGTAGTTCGACCCCCGTCCAGGCCGACTCGTACCAATGAATTTTTCGGAATTTATGTACGATTGACTTTTCGGTAAAGGAAACATCGTGAGGAAACCTGCATGCTTCAATATCGAGGAATGTAGGTTGCAGACATTTTGGGAATAATTTTTTTCTGAAAAGCGAACATTATATGAAAACTATCATACTTGGAGACAGACATTATAAGAAGCTGACATTTTGAGAAGCTGACATTACGCAAAAGACGTGCAGACATTATGGAAAAGCAGTCATTTTGGGAAAAATGCATTTCCGACCTGAGCCGAAACAATATCTGGTTTACCTATACGGAATACTTGCTTCACATCGATTTACACTTGGCCATTTTTTTAACGAATATAGATCGGCCTGTGTAAATGCACCTTGCGTTGCATTCAACACGTTACCGCTGCATTTTTAATTACCAATTGCATCGAAATGATATGTTTATTTACGTAGTTGTAAGTAATTATACATAAATTCGCATGTTATAACTAGTGTTCGAACTAAGTTTCGGCTTCGGCTAAAAAAGGTCCTTCGGCCACATATTCGGCTACGGCCAAAATTAGTCGATGTTTTGGCCGAAGCCGAAGCTATAATATTCTCAAACGGTGAAGGAAAACATCTTGAGGAAACCTGCATACGCTGAAGAAGAAATTCTGATGCAAAGTCAAAGTCAAAGTCAATATAATTTATTTAATATAGGAGCTTGCAGCACACTTATCAAACGTCAAATCTTTTTTAAAGGTACCACCGCGTCGGAACGTGTTGTCGCTGTAGAGAAGATGCGGCCAGAAACTCTACAACATAACACGACTTAATAACTATTACAATATAAATTCTTAAGCTAAAGTTATGTATACAATAATACATAGTCTGCGAATGTATGCGTATGTGTATTCCACCAATCCGCGTGGCGGACTAAGGTTTTCGTACATACACCGTCCTTGAGGGTAGGCCTGGCCTGCAATTACGGTAAATAATCGGTGATTGAACCGTGACTGGACTACGTACGAACCATAACTTTTGACACATTTTGGAATCGCACTAATCGCGGTACAGCTCTTGACAGATCGCTCACAAGTAAAGGGCAGTCAGTTATATAGACTTTAGCGCGATGCGGAATTCAGCACAGTAGAATAGTAATTGGATTGCAATGTGATGAGAACTGAAATTGGATAAGAATAGAACTTCGATGTTTTAACTTTGCGCAATCGGGCTCCTGTGCTCTATATTGGTACGTATATAGGCTGATGATGATGCTTCTATTACTTATTTCTACTTTAATTCGTATTTTTGAACCTTCGGCTTCGGTCGAAAACTGTCCTTCAGTAGGACACTAGTTGTAACTGATCGATTACAATAGTAGTTTGAACTGTGGGTTAATTATACATAAACATATATGAATATTTAAACTAACGACCATAAATTACTTTCGGGGTGGTCGAAATCTTTACTACAACTACTAAGAAAGAGTGAGGAATAGCTTGGTATAGGAACGCTGTTGGTATTCACGGAGAAAAAATCTCGGGTCGTTTTGAAGCCGAAAAATTATGCTTCAGACCATCAAACTGAACAACCGTTACTACGGAGCCATATAGAAATCGTAATAAAAGTTGTTCAGTTTGATAGTCTGAAGTAGGTACCATGTTCCGGCTATACAACGACCCCAATTCCAAGGTAGTTTGTTGTTAAAAAGCCGTGGTGATCCAGTGGCGAGTAACCTTGACTGCCGTGTAGCAGGCGATAGTTCGATGCCCGTCGAAGCCGGCTCGTACCAATGAGTTTTTCGGAATTTATGTACGATTTGTAACGCCACTGGCTTTTCGTTGAAGGAAAACATCGTGCGGAAACCTGCATGCTTCAATTTCGAGGCATGTATTGTACCCACTGTCCATTACAAGTGGCGACGGGCTCACTTCCGTCACACTGGACAGAGTTTCGGTACTACTAGTGAAACGTGAATGTTCTGAGGTTTCTGAATATCTCTGACTTCACCCTCTGGGAACATAGTCGTGAGCATATGCATGCATGCATTTTGTAGTTATAAATCGAATTCTGGTTGATTTTATTAAAATGTACTTTTAGCAAGAAACTATAAATTGTTGTCACATACTTACAAGATAAATTGCTCTCCGCGCATATACAGGGTGTTAGGGTTAACAGTTGCACTACTTTAAGGGGTGATTGAACCCATGATACTAAACAACTTTCCCTGAGAAACCTATAGGAAATTCCCAAAAAAAATATCACACTTTCATAATACAAATGAACGTTTGATCAGCAGATTACATTTAGTATATGGAAAGTCCAAAATGTTTTCTATAGGTTTCTTATGGAAAGTTGTTCAGTATCATGGGTACAATCACCCCTTAAAGTAATGCGACTGTTTACTGTAAACGCGCCGGCGGCAAAGCTATCTTCCTACCGGACCACGACGGCCATTTTGAAATGTTATTAAATTTAAGTAAGTAAGTAATCTTTATTTGCTCTTGATCAGGGTACATTACAGATGATAGGTACAAACATTGAGGCTCTCCTAGATCAGCCATTAACAATAGCTTGCAAATATTAGTAAGTATAGTCGAACAACATTAGTACAATCAATGACTGGATTGATGAATAACTAATTTACAAATTCATATTAGAGTATTCATGTACATTCTTCTTCATATTACATTGTCATCCCTAGTTAAAAATTGACAACAATACATTTTTAACCACCTGTTTTTAATAATAAATATAAAAATAGGATAGAAAATAAGAGATACGTATTTTTCCGATTTTATTTTTGACCGATATTTCTATTTTTAATTTACTTTTGAATTTTCTGAAAAACGTAGGATTTATGGCTAAGATACCTTGGCCGCAATAACATTAAAAATAAAAACTGTTAAATACAATAGAAAAGCCATGCAGGCAAAGGAATAAAATCTCATTCAACCTCTATTATATTTTTCATATAACTCGAGAAATAATGGATAGAAAAATCTGATAATTTTGATATAAGCTTTGAATCACATAATCTCCAAATGGTTTTCTTATTTTGGTACCTTTCTTAAAATGAAATGTTTTCAATTCTTTTACAGAATAGAACGTATTACGTAAGAGCCAGGTGCATAAGGCGGTCTTAAATCTAGTAAATGTCAAATCTTTCAAATTCTCTGTTAGTTTGTTACAAAGAGATTATACCTAATAGAGTGAGCCATACCAATTGTTTGTGCCATACAAACCGTTTAGGTTTGAGTTTGTGGTGTCTTATGTTTACGGTCACTTTTCACACACACTAGCTCAAAAAAAAGTGGACAGCCGCATAAACAAATATCTATAGTTCCATCTCCTTCTACTATTAAAGGTACGTCATAAGACAAAAGAGACTAACTACAATCGTAAATTTATGCGGACTCTAAGGATTCCTCTGAGAGTTTTGCTCATGTTGTAAGAGTTTTTTAATTTTAATCAAAACGACACGTAAAGTAGAAAGAAAATTATAATAAATACTTAATTTTATACAACAACACAACAAGCGCCATAAAATTTGTTATTTCTCGCGCGAAAAATTGTAAAACTCGTTTCTTTATTGGACACCAATGAAATTGCTTTAATGTGATATAAAGAATGGGTCCAATCGATTTTTATGGTTTAATTTTAAAATCTTATGTATAACTAATTTAGTATGCGTGAGGTATGTCAGATCTATAATTGGTAGGACATTTATATATTTTAATAATAATTTTTTTTTAAATTGATTTTGAGCATTGAACACTTTTTGTGCGACAAATTTTAGGTGTTAACAATTTTACCTACGAAAAATGTGTTATCCGGCGATAGTTCGATCCCCTTCGAAGCCGACTCGTACCAATGAGTTTTTCGGAATTTATGTACGATTTGTAACGCCACTGGCTTTTCGTTGAAGGAAAACATCGTGAGGAAACCTGCATGCTTCAATTTCGAGGCATGTATTGTACCCACTGTCCATTACAAGTGGCGACGGGCTCACTTCCCGTCACACTGGACAGAGTTTCGGTACTACTGGTGAAACGTGGATGTTCTGAGTTTTCAGAATATCTCTGACTACCCCCTCGGGGAATATAGTCGTGAGCATATGCATGTATGCATTAAATATAACTAAACCGTTGCAAAGCGAAGGTAATAAATTGTTCATAATATAAACAGCAATATAAATAAAAAATCCGGTGAAATCTTTACTATAACATATAAATGTCTGCGTGTTTGTTACTGTTTAGTATAATTTATAGTTATTTGGACATTTTCCGTCATGATGTTTTGTTTGTCATGTTGGTATAAAATATAATTTATTATTCAATATTAACTTTGTGATTTATAATTAAAATTATAAATAAATAATTGGTTTATGTATGTTGAAGCAATCCTACTATAAACGCGAAAGTTTGTAAGTATGGATGGATGTTTGTTACTCTTTCACGTAAAAACTACTGAATGGATTTCAATGAAATTTGGCAAAGAGATAGAATATGATCTGGATTAACACATAGGATACTTTTTTAAGGTCTACGCAGACTAGTTTTTGCTTGCGGCTTCGTTCGCACCGATTCTCGTCATCGTAGCAAGATAAAAAAGTACTTATACCAGTTTTGAAGTCCAATCATAAGCTTTTAAACACAACAAATTTCATCGAAATCGGTCTAGTCGTTTTTGCGTGATGCTCGAGCAAACAAAAAACAGAAAAAAATCCAAAAATCACTGATTTGGAATCAGGGACACCTAAACAGCATATCGAAACTTGTTTTTCTAAATATTTTCAATGTTGACACACTTCTGTTACAGTTTTATAAAATTGTAGATTAGGTACTTAAAATCCATGAATTTCTTTTGTAGAATTTACAAGAATTTGTTGTTAGAACTAGATTTTAGTAAATCTATTATTTACAAAAAACTTGCTAGTACAGTCTGCTATTATATAGTAAGTAAGTAAGTTAAAGCCTGTAGAATCCCACTGCAGGGCAAAGGACTCACGAATAAGGTTGAGAGGGAGTGGGCCATACTCCACCACGAGAGCCCAGTGCGTGTTGGTGGAGGCAAGTTAGTGGTCAACTTGCTGTAAGAGAATTCGAGTAAAATCTGTTATTTTCTAGTAATGTCTACATCATCTTCTTCTTATGGTGTGGGCAGCAAGCCCTGGTGTCAGAGTTTTTTCAGACCACCTTACGGCCCCTGACGTGGTTTTTATGTAACAACTACTACCATCCGAAGCACGGAATCATCGTTGATACGGCCTGCAATGTCCTAACCAACTGGGGGAAAACGCACAAAGTGACAAATCACTATGTGTCCCCCTTAGGAATCGAACCCACGACCTCCGTGTCAAGAGCCCAATGCTCTTAACCATTAGACCACGGAGGTACTTTTAGTAAAGACTACTAAAATAAATAGTTGTCACAAAATATTTTTTTTATTACTAACAACAAACTTTCTAGTAAACTCTGTTATTTTCTAGTAAAGTCTACTAAAATAAATAGTTGTTACATTATAATTTTTGTCCGTGTAACAACAAAATGTTGTAATAAAACCCGCATTGTAATAGTAACTCTACTAACAAACCAGATTTAATATTTAATAATAATTTCATAGTTTTAAATTAATGAACAATTGGTTACTTTATAGTGCACTTACGATACGGGATCACGAGGTGCTTTATCATGCACGGATCGTAATAAATCTAATTCGTGCAGCAATGCTTCGAAATTGGTACGATTGAGAACCTTTGGGCGCCATCTATCGGTGAGCATTTGAACTAAAGAGTTTCTAAGGTCATCATAATATTTTGTAAACTGCATTCCTGTTTTCCCCCTTTCTATAGGGGATTTTTGGAATATTTTTGTCTATTCCAATTTCCCTCCTAAGGGAATTTCACCGGGTGGAATTCTAGTTTCAATTTTCACACGTAAGGGAAAAATTTCAGGGGAGATTTTGCTTTTTTCTTTTTGATACCATCTTTGCCCCAATTTTTTCTATTGGGTACCTATAATCAGAATAATCCAACAAATCGTAAAATGTAGTATGTGTAGAGACTATACTTAGTACTTTCATGTACCACCTAAGTAGGTATGAAGTACTAAAAACTTTGACTAATTACTATAAGGACTAGCCTTGCGGTAGCATTTCTCCTCTGCCACGGTATAAGCGCAATTGATCTTGTGCATTTACATTCATTTTTACACCTTATCACTAAACGAGACAGCCTATAATTGCGAAATAATAACTTCGAACTTAGAACGTTTGGGGTTCACACGAGACTACTTTTCATGATTTTTAACATTCAAAATTAGAATCTAAAGTTATGGGGAATAAATTCCAAAGTTGCGGATTTCATGTTACCTCGCCCCCCGCAAAAAGTGGCATAAATGTTTGTTTGTAGAATTAAACGCGTAACCAGTCCACATATAAATAGTCAAAGACTAAAAGTATTATTTCTTAACAATAATAATGACAAAGTATAGTAGTAACACAAGAAAGTTATAATTTATTTTCAAGAAAATTCAATTTAAAATGTGCAATTTAACAATTTTGGTACCAAAACGTACTGAATTTATTATTTATATTTTATTCCAGATTCCTACATTCTGGCCAATTCTGATTTGCAAATATAATTTATTTATCAGAAAGATATACTATCCGAAATATCTTGTTACTAAAGCTGTTCTAAAAATAAGTGAGAGGAAGTTTTTCAAATCTCTGTTTCTGTAATTCAAAATAGCCTTAACATTTCTTTGCTATTTGAAATGGAGTATTGTAAATGTCAACCGCTACAGATGACTTATTTTTTTAAATGGATGGTGTTATGCATCAAATCAACAAATGTCAACAAATCGAGGCGTTTCATTTTTTTTTACTCAAAATATCGAAATGGTTAACTATTTTCAATGCAATATTAATCCTTATTCCCTAAAAACTTACTGTGTTAAAAATCTTCATTTTATTCAGTAGGACCGTCTGTAGGACCCTTTATAAATAGTTTTTTTTTTTTAAATAAAAAGAAGTTAAATTTTGAGCAACTTTAACGACGGGAACAACAATCATCATCATCATTTATTACAAACATATTTTTTAAAGTTATCTATCATAGTATAAATATTTATTTATCGATTCGACGCAAATCACATAATTTATTGTATAATTTAAATAATAAGTGACAATGGGTGTCAACATCGTATTATTATTTATTAATACATTAACACCTGAGTAAATAATACATTATAATAATTATTACGAACGTAATTTAGTAATAAATATGAGTAAGTAAAATTAATGAATAAAATATTAATTTATGAAACAATCAGTATTCAGTCATCTGTCTGTTTTTCATAAGCATATGCTCACGACTATATTCCCCGAGGGGGTAGTCAGAGATATTCTGAAACCTCAAAACATCCACGTTTCACTAGTACCGAAACTCTGTCCAGTGTGACGGGGAGTGAGCCCGTCGCCACTTATAATGAATATAATGTACAATACATGCCTCGAAATTGAAGCATGCAGGTTTCCTCACGATGTTTTCCTTCACCGGAAAGCCAGAGGTGTTACAAATCGTACATAAGTTCCGAAAAACTCATTGGTACGAGTCGGCCTGGACGGGGATCGAACCATCGCCTCCTGCACGGCAGGCAAAGTTACTTGCCACTTGAAACCGTAACTTTTCTGTTTTTATATTAAAAATAAATGAATAAATATCTAGTCCCAAATGAAAGTACAGAATCTAGTACTGACTGTATTTTGATGTCTAGACAAAAATGAATAGAGTATACAGGGTCCTTCTTAATATGCTAACACTTTATTTTATGATCAGACCGTCAAACTGAACAACTTTCGTAATGGGACCAACATCGAAATCGCGAATAATAACAGCTGCACAAATGGATCGGGTAGGTTTGCGGTTTTGTACCAAAGTCAAAGTCAAAGTCAATATAATTTATTCAATATAGGAGCTTACAGCACACTTATCAAACGTCAAATCTTTTTTAAAGCTACCACCGCGTCGGAACGTGTTGTCGCTGTAGAGAAGATGCGGCCAGAAACTCTACAACATAACACGACTTAATAACTATTACAATATAAATTCTTAAGCTAAAGTTATGTATACAATAATACATAGTCTATTTAATAAAATATTGATACTATACAGTAAAGTAAATAAACTATTAGCTAGTGACCTCAGACCCAAGCATACTCGTACCTATAGAACAGCTGATTTTTTTTCGCGATTTTGATGTTGGTGCCATAGAGAAAGTTGTTCAGTTAGAAGGTCGGATCATCCCCTTAAAAAAGTGTCAGCATAATTGACAACATTTAATTTTATGAAAGGTACCAAAATAAGAAAACCATTTGGAGATTATGTGCTTCGGCTTCTACTGTTTCTTCAGTGATGGTTTTTGAAAACAAGCAAAGCCAAGTGTAAAATATTAGTACAAAAACAAAGTGCGAAGCAATAAATTAAAGTAAAGAAATCAATTGTTTAAATAAATTTGTACAAAATAACATTGCATGTAATTTTAAACAATGGCCGACCAATTGTTCAAATAAAATTATTAATGTATTAAAATATTAATTATTATATTATTTTTTCTAGGACGCTTCTGTTTTTAATACATTCAGGGTCCAACTTAATATGCTGACAGTTTTTTAAGGGGATGATAAGACCATCAAACTGAACAACTTTCTCTATGGCACCAGCATTGAAATCGCGAAATAAAAATCTACTGTTCCATACAAACTGCAAACCAACTCGAGCCAAATGTCTCAGCTCATTTTTTTTTCCCGATTTTGAAGTTTGTCCCATAGAGAAAGTTGTTCAGTTTGACGGTCTCATCATCCCCTTAAAAAAGTGTCAGCATATTAAGAAGGACCTTGTATAATATAATGCTGAAATCGCGAAAAATAATTTTTGTTTTTCCATAGAAAATGTCAATATCTTCTCGACCCAAATTATTTCGCGATATCGATATTGGTCGCGATACCAGTAAAAGTTGTTCAGTTTGATGATCTGAAACACCCACTTAAGTATGAACGTATTTTAAGTTTACACCCTGTATGGGCTACTTCTCTTGAGTGTCACATGACGCGACTAAGGAATATTAGTTACACAAAGTTAAAATGAGTCATGTTACCCGAGCACTTATCTCGCGTGGTGTTTGCGCGTCGCGTTTTTTCCTGCCACGAGGCAATTTTTTCCGCAATTCTCAATCTCTTCTTGTTCTTGATTAATAACAATCCCTGAGATTGGGATAGATACTCCCACAAACTACTTGACATTGGCGGAAATGCGGTGCTAACGCACAAGCAAAAAGTCCATTAATTATTTAAATAAAAATGAAAAGCAATCTCAGGCCAACGATTTTTTTTTTTGGTAGATTTCGTATGCTTATTTCTACTATATTTGGTCATCAACAGCCTATACACAGGCCTACCCTCTAGGAGGGTGAATTGGCGTTAGTCCACCACGCGAGCCCAATGCGGATTGGTAGACTTCACATACGCATTAGAATTTCTTCTTCAGCATATGCAGGTTTCCTCACGATGTTTTCCTTCACCGTTTGAGAGCAGTCGGTAATACGTACTTAAGAGGATATAATTCGGAGCGCGCTCCATACAAACGTACTATGGTGATATTTTCAATACTAACCAATTAAAATCAATGAAATTGTTCAGAATCAATCTAAAAACAAATTTCTATGCTTGTATAGAGTCAGATTTTCGTTAAAATGTATAGTTTTAAAGTTACAGTGCCTCAAAGTTTTCCATAAAAATCTTAAATTAATCCATCATTGATACTGTATATTTTAACGAAAATCTGACTCCATACAAGCATAGATATTTGTTTCAAAAATGTTTCAGCAAAATTTAATTGACTTAAATTGGTTAGTATTGAAAATATCACCATAGTACGTTTGTATGGAGCGCGCTCCGAATTATATCCCCATAAGTTAGAAAACTCATTGGTACGTGGCATGTTGTCCGTGCGGATTCGAACCCGGACCTCATGATTGAGAGTCCATACCTCTCCGCAATGTGCCACCGAGCCATGTGCGATTTGGTATTACACGCATATAGAATGTTAATGATAGAACATACATGCCTACATACTTACATAGATATTACACATACGAACAAAGTAATCAACTTAAATTACATCTATTAAATTGACATTACATCAAAAAAACTACTTTATTCTAATATCTGACTTATTTTGTTGTAAGGTAAATGATCCAGTTTTGGACACGACAATTTAAATGTAATATAAATTCGACAGGATTGGCGAATACTCCACCGACAAGAGCGTAGCTCTTAAATAAGATGTTGATGATGACAAATTCGAAAATAAAATCGTAGCTCTGTATTTTTCACGTATCTTAAATATGCTGACACTATTTTAAGGGGATGATCAGACCGTCAAACTGAATAACTTTTTATATGGCATCAACATCGAAATCGCGAAAAAATAAGAATATACGACGTTAATACGAGACGACCCGGTTGGTGTAATAGTTACCACGCCTTACTACCATATCACAGGTCCTGTGTTCGAATCCTACTTCGGTCATGGCTGTTATTTATAGGTATGTTAGTGTCGTTGTTGTAGAGTTTCCATAATAAAAAGCCTAGTAATTTACGTTTGAGATCATTATAGTACGTGCCCGTGAGCGTTATTATAAGTAACCTAATCCTAATATACCTACTCAAATATAAATTTACGCATAAAAAAATAATTAAATTATTTTAATGATGTGCCCAACATGAGAACTTTTACCCTACTCAAATTATATTTAGGTAGTTACAGTAAATTAATAGGTAAAATAATTGTGTTTTTTTGCTTAACATTTAATGGAGTAACGTGTTGTCGTATATACATTATAAAATTACATACATTCATAAACTCACGACCGCAAATCAATGACGGGGTGATCAGCATCGTTTTTACAACAACAACTCTTTTAATTTAAGCTTTTTGTAGCTAAATTTTTCGTTAAGCCAGGTATGTATGTATATGCTCACGACTATATTCCCTGAGGGGGTAGTCAGAGATATTAGGAAACCTCAGAACATCCACGTTTCACCAGTAGTACCGAAATTCTGTCCAGTGTGACGGGGAGTGAGCCCGTTGCCACTTGTAATGGACAGTGGGTACAATACATGCCTCGAAATTGAAGCATGCAGGTTTCCTCACGATGTTTTCCTTCACCGAAAAGCCAATGGTGTTACAAATCGTACATAAATTTCGAAAAACTCATTGGTACGAGTCGGCCTGGACGGGGATCGAACCATCGCCTCCTGCACGGCAGGCAAGGTTACTCGCCACTGGACCACCACGGCTTTAAGCCAGGTCAGTGGCTTATTAAGGCGACTAGATAATACTCTGATAGCATTTGACCACTAACTTGCCTCCACCAACCCGCACTGGGCCCGCGTGGTGGAGTATGGCCCACTCCCTCTCACTCTTATTAGTGAGAAGAGGCCTTTGCCCTGCAGTGGGATTCTACAGGTTTAGAATTTATGTTTCAGGATGGAAAGACGGTGCTGGCCTAACGGATCGGAGCCGGTCGCCCTCAAAAATACAGCAACTGAATCCATATCCCTTAGTCGCCTCGTAAGTCGCCCATTAGAGGAAATGTAGAAATTCTTAGAATCAATACGGCAGACAAAGATAAATTCCCAATTTCCAGGTTAAATCACAGACGGGTGCTGAAAACATGGCTGAAAAGTGGATTTTGTTTTTTTTGTAAATATTTAAATTGAACGCTCGGATACACATCAAATTTATTGTAATTAAATTACATAAATGACAAGCGTGTTTCCGAAAATCCGCGACAGTACCAAATTGTTAATATTAAGGCAGACAAAAAAGAATTTTGTTTGTAAACATTATTTCGCAACTAATAATAAACCCAGTATTTTACCCACTGTCCTCACCCCCCGTCACACTGAACAAAGTTTCGGTACTACTAGTGAAACGCGGATGTTCTGTGGTTTCAGATAATCTCTGACTACCCCCTCGGGGAATATAGTCGCGAGCATAATGCTAATTTAGGTAATTTAATTTGTTGTCTTTTGTCATTGATAACTTCAAGTAAATAACTACATAATTATAGGTATATGATTATAATTATATTTCATTAAGGTCAATGTGCAGTATTTTATATAAAAAATAATAATTACCTCATCAAAAAACTCCGAAGAACATTCCACACACAACAACCATTATTAAACAACTTTTCTAACCAACAAAATAACAATAAATAATCAATGTATCCGAACACACACAATCACATTTGAATTTAGAACTCCATATTTTTTTAAACTGTCAAACACGCGCGCGAAAAATCGAGGGAAACGGGGAAAAAAGGTTCGGTTTAAACAAAATAATTAGTTTAACCAAAAAATTAGTTATTAATTAGAAAAAAAAACGTTTTTTGTTACAACTGAAATGTCGTACGCGAACCGCGAATGCTAGTAAAGACTGGCGAATAAGGTAGGCCGCCCCTCTACCGAAGGCGTGGCCAAAATGAACCCACTGCTGGGCGGGGCGAAGGAAGGCATAATACGTTTTTTTCCTTCGCCTATACGCTCAGAAATTCACCGCTGTGGTTTTATTATTTTTGTGCTCGCCAGTTTATTATATTGTAATGTTTGTTGTATGTATTTAAGTAACAGTAGAGTCGTCATTTCGTCATCGTTCAATTGACTGACTGTACGATGTATCGTGTCTTAATTTTGTGACTTGATTTTTTTGGAAGATATTTTAATTATTTATATAAATTGTTTTTTTTAAAGAGTCGTCGAATACAACTTCTGGGTTTGGGATTTGAATTAAAAAAAATGTTGTATCGGAAAATTATGATGATTTAAAATGCATGGTTGTCTGGAAGAAATCGCTTCTAGAGATAAGACAGCTATTTTGTACCCTTACGTTCTTTTTATTCTGTATATTTTTGGTGAGCAAATAAAGAATATTTATATTAATTATGTTATGTTTTATAACATAATTTTAATATAATTTGTATTTTTGGGATATTTTATTTTATAGGGATTAACATACCTACCTATTAATAGGTTTTGGTATCATAAGATACGTACCTCGCTTTCCTCAGTCGAGCTGATGGAATCATTGAGTTAAAGTTCATCACATTACCTTATTAAGGTCGACTGCAGAACATTAACGAAAAATAAAATAAATCATAATCTTCTAATAATTTATTAAATCTGTCTCAAAGTTTTTGTTTTTAAACGTGGTTCTAAATTAATACTACCACAGAGAAAAATACCGAATGATCCTGTCCAAAGACTATCACCAAACAGTATACCTGTATCATTGTATAGTATGTATTTATTAGTGTTAAATACTATTATATTAGTCAAATGTGCACACTATGCCTGCCTCACTTTGTATACTCTCTCACTGTCACGGATTTGCTGGAGTGAATCTCTTTAGAGATAAACTCGCCCTTTGTAATTGTCTATTATGCTGTTTTCATTTATATTTCCGTGTGTACAATAAAGTTTTAAAATAAAATAAATATATGGTCCTTCTTAATATCCTGACACTTTTCAAGAGGATGATCAGACCATCAGACTGAATTACTTTTTCTATGTCACCAACATCGAAATCGCGAGAAAAAAATCTGCTGTTCGATACAAAACTGCAAACCCACTCGAACCAAATGTATGGGAGAGCAGATTTTTTTTTCGCGATTTCGATGTTGGTCCTATAGAGAAAGTTGTTCAGTTGGCTGGTCTGATCATTCCCTTAAAAAAGTGTCAGCAAATTAAGAAGGACCTTGTATATTAACAACATTTTATACAAAGAATTTAGATTTTACGGCGTCTTAGTCTAGCTTTTATAAACCTGGACTGAATCCAATTTTGAAAATGGTGGCAGTTACATAAACGTGTATCATCATTATTTACTCAATTTTACAATTTTATAGTCTCCAGTAAAAAAACATGAAAGAAAAAATATTCTTTGAACTCTTTAATTTTCTTTTTGTTTGCAACTTGGACATTTTAATAATTATTTATTTAGGTAGGTACCTATATCAGTATAGCCAAGAAACATAGCACAGAGAAACATAAAATTCTATTAATTTTCTTTAATATACTTTAAGCATAGATAAATAAAGTTTAATTAAGCGTTTTCTCAATTCGCATAAAGAAAATTTTGCAGATGGCAATAATAAATTTGAAAAAAAACCTGTCAATCATTAAAAAACTATATCTGTAACACCAATTTCATTTTAGTCGACTTTACTCTTTGACTAATTATTATAAGGACTAGCCTTGCGGTAGCATTTCCCCTCTGCCACGGTATAAGCACAACTGATCTTGTGCATTTACATTCAATTTTACAACTTATCACTAAACGAGACAGCCTATAATTGCGAAATAATAACTTCGAACTTAGAACGTTTGGGGTTCACACGAGACTACTTTTCATGATTTTTAAAATTCAAAATTAGAATCTAAAGTTATGGGGAATAAAATCCAAAGTTGCGGATTTCACGTTACCTCGCCCCCCGCAAAAAGTGGCAGAAATTTTTGTTAGTAGAATTACACGCGTAACCAGTCCACATATAAATAGTCAAAGATTTTACTAGAAAAGTTTTTGTTATAAGTATATTTCAGTTAAATCTACCAGAATTAGATTAATAAAAATAAACTTTCTAGTAAAGTCTACTAAAATAAAATAGTCGTCACAGATATTTTTTCCCGTGATCAGGAATGCGATTTTTGAAACTCATACTTTGAACTCAGCAGTTAAAAATGTCAATATTACTATGAAGATGTGCATCTTTCTACTAGTGATTTGACTTTCATAAAATCATACATCAGGAATAAGATGCATATCTCCATAGTAATTTTGATATTTTCAACTGCTGAGTTCAACGAATGGGTTTCAAAAATCGCACTCCTGGTAATTTCTTAAAATTGATTTTTCAAATTAAACACCTTAAGAACCAAAAGCATCAAATATATATATTTTTTTATTATTTCAACGAGCTAATTTGAAATTTAACTAATTTTTTACAGATTACCACTTTACTAAATTCAATTAATATTTCACATATTTCGACGTAGCTATTTTAAAATTCGCTCTATTTATCACAGAATGCCTCAAAGCTATTTTAAAATTCGATCTATTTTCCACATATTTCATGGAGCTATTTAAAAAATTTCGCTCAATTTTTCATTAATTGTTTGTTACTCTGACGAAAATTTAACTTTCTTCTCTTCTACAACTGACTAAATCAATATAAACATTCTTACTATCCATGTTTAGGTAGATAGGTGTTGGTAAAGTTACCTCAAAATAAAAATGCCTCCACCCCAACCTGAAATAAACATAAATCTGCTCTTTGCTAACAATCCCCACCCCTCCAACACCCTACCCCCGCACCTCCCCCACCTGGGAGGGTGAGAGGGTGCGAAAAAATACTCGTTGAAAAGAGGGAACTTTTTAATTAGTCACCATTTTTAAGTGTAGTTTAAGATGGATGCTGTGTTTAGGTTGGATAGTTGACTTGACTAGAACATTATCTTCTTCTTATGGAATATGGAGTGTCGCGACAAGCAAACGTCATGCGCCACATGCGAGTGTAAAAAAGAGTACAAGAAACCAATGAAAAATAATAATAATAAATAACAATAGAATGGGCAACATTTCATTTTATAACCCCCTGTTTTTATTGAACAATATATAATTAGGTAAACAAATAATTCAGCCATTTTGATTAAACAGTTATATACCTAGCTTGTATAGAATCCCACTGTAATGCAAAACCCTAATCTGACGAATAAGGGTGAGAGGGAGTGGTTCATACTCCAACACGCGGGCCCAGTGCGTGTTGGTGGAGGCAAGTTAGTGGTCAACTTGCTGTCAGAGAATTTTCAAGCCGCCTTAATAGGCCTCTGACCTGGCTTAACGACTAGTTACAACGCCATCTGGCGGAACTATCTCAGACCAGCTGCATAACGTGCCTTCCGATGTAACCCTCGAGATGAAACACTAGTAAACGGTCACCTATCCAAAGACTGATCGGACCTAGCGTTGCTTAACTTCGGTGACCGTTTCCAATACCGAAGCTCCACTATGCCAACGATACGTCATTTTGATTAATTTCTACTTAATTAATTATTTAACTTAGATTTGTCTGTAATACCTAGTTAGGATTCATGGCAGTATAATACTTTGGTCAATAGAGAATAAATTTAAAAAAACTGTCAAAGTCAATAGAAAAGGCAGCCAAGCAAAGGAATCCATCTCATCAATCTTAACTTTCTATTTTTCAGTATTTTTCAAATAACACAAGTCATAATCGATAGCTTTAAATCACAATAATCTCCAAATGGTTTTCTAATTTTGGTACTTTGTAAATGAAATGTTTTCTTTACTTTTTCAGTATCTAGAGGCATGTCATAGAGTAAGACTGGTGATATTGGTGAAGATATTTTTCAATCCACGTTAGGTGCTTGCTGATAGTCTAGGTAGTAACTTATTAAGTAGTAATCTGTGGTCCAGGGTGCGCCAGATCAGCACGTCACGAGGGAAGTGAATATCTGCTTCTTCAAGGCTCGTATGGTACCTGTACCTGACAATTCTTCAAGGTTCAAGGTTCCTGAAGGTTTCATTGCTTTGATCTGAAAAAAGAAAAAAACGTTGTTATACTATATAGGTACACATTCTGGAAATTTCAGTAGCAAACGGGCGGCACTTTGCAAATTCGGGAAAAATATATATTGATTGAACTCTATATAACTAATACATATAGCAGAGCAATGTCGAGCTCGCTTCACTCGCTCTATGTTTCTGTTTTAATAACCGAGTCTACACATAATCCTAAATAGTTCTGACCACAGAGCTAAGACGTGGTGCTAACAATTTCGAGTTTGCTTCGCTCGATCTATACCTAGCTTTTACTAAGGCTACTTTATACATGTTTTGTACGTAAAAAGCTCTAAACGATTCGTAGGATTGAGGAGAAAAGTCGAGCTCGCTTCGCTCGTTCTAAAAGTTTCTATTTTTGCATAGATGAAGCAAAAGATGACTGACCACAACCCGAATCGATGTGCAACAAAATTTCAAGCTCGCCACTCGCTCCGTTATTTTTTATAGGTAAGATAGGGGGCGGCAAAATCAGTCTTTGCCCCGGGCGGCATAAACCCACGCTACACCACTGGGAAATTAGTATGGTACCTTAATGAAAATTATGATGATATTTTAAGCTTCAATCAAACATATCAATATATACATTATTTAGCATAGCATAGCATAGCATAGCATATGCTCACGACTATATTCCCCGAGGGGGTAGTCAGATATATTTTGAAAACTCAGAACATCCACGTTTCACTAGTAGTACCGAATCTCTGTCCAGTGTGACGGGGAGTGAGCCCGTTGCCACTTTAAATGGATTGTGGGTACAATACGTGCCTCGAAATTGAAGCATGCAGGTTTCTTCACGATGTTTTCCTTCATCGATAAGCCAGTGGTGTTACGTAATTAATCGTACATAAATTCCGAAAAACTCATTGGTACGAGTCGACCTGGACGGGGATCGAACCATCGCCTCCTGCACAACATAAACAGTAAAATACAGAGAAAAAATGCAATAGGCACAAAATAAGCTAAGCTTTTTACTATGTGTGCAGTCTAAACGCGCCACCGACACCTTGTAGACATTTAACAGAAAAAGGGCAGAAAATAAGAGTTACCCCGTAAAACAAAACCTCCCCGAGTTTATAACAAAGTGAAGGACTGGCAGCAAGTACCATTACAAGTGTTCTTTTAATTAAATACACTTTTTTACAAGTCACTTGTTTTAGATTGCGAGGGAATTGTTTTATCTAATTTTGTTTTTAAAACGTCGTGATTGTAACAGGACTTCTAGTGTCGAGACCTGAAATAATTCCCTACCTTAGGCTGGCTTATATTAAAAGGTACTTATTATATTGATTTATTATTATATTATCAAACCAGTGTACATATTGGACATATTGAAAGGATGAATGAAAGTCGACTTACAAAACAGATATATATGGCGTGTGTGGAAGGAAACATTGGTAGAGGCAAACCTAGGAGAGAATACCTAGACAAAATCAGGGACGTCATTAAAAAATGTCAGGTTAAAAGTAGCCGAAATCGAAGGGAATGTATGAAAAGATGTATGGACTTAGAGGAAGCAAGAGAGGTGTGTCAGAACCGCCCAAAGTGGAGATCTATAGTTTCTGCCTACCCCTCTGGGAAAAAGGCGTGAGTTTATGTATGTTTGTATGTATGTACCAGTGTAGTTTGTTGAATGCAAAGCCTATTTGACCTGTGATTAAAAGTTTTTTGGAAATCTAATCAAAAGTAGGAACGGGCCGATAAAGGAAGAAGCGAGCGAAACGAGCTCGAAATTTTTTTGCACACCTAATCGAGTTGTGGTCAGAAATCTATGCTAAAATAGAAACTTAGAGCGAGCGAGGGGAGCTCGAGTTTTCTCCATAATACGAATCGGTTAGAGGCAGAGCTTTTTACGTTAAAAACATGTGCGATTGAGCGAAGCAAGAAATTTTTAGCACCACGTGTCTTAGCTGGTGATCAGAACTCTTTAGGATTATGTGTAGGTACAGTAAATAAAACAGCAACTTATAGAGAGACCGAAGAGAGCTCTATTTTTCTCTGCTCTACAAATGGTTAAAGACAAAGCTCAATCAATTGATATTTTTCCCGAATTTCCTACCCCTATTAAAGTGCCGCCCGGGGCATTTGCCCCCCTTGCTACGCTACTGGATTTTTAAAATCCAGCCGCTATCCTTAAAATCCTGACATATGGTAACCCTAGTCGAGGAAGACTTCAAAGAAGGAGAGAACGGGTGTTAGAATCATACTTAGTATCATACTTTTTACTTGATACTACTTTAAATAGTATAGTCATACAATAGGTAATAAAATCAAGCCGCAACACTTCGTCAGTCATTTTCCATTTCCCATTATTATTCTTAAGTTTACGGAAACCATTTCTAAAGACAACAAAACCGTTAGAATTCTCTCTTCAAATAATTTATACACAATTACCACCTGTTCAAAACACAAAAAAGTATTCCTAATTATACAAACAAAGGTAGAAACTTCAATAATTGATTCAAAATTCCATCTTTGCGCGCTTCATTTCCGCGGTAGTAAATTATTTTTATCGACGTAATCGGAATAAGTAATTCGTTCTTAATGATAGATCATCACGAATGCTTTATAATTCAATAATTACTACTTACGGTTCGTTTACTTTTTACAAAAAGAGATAAAAAAGCTGAGATTCTAATAAAGATCGTGTATCAAACGTAATGATATTTCTCGACGATAGTATTACGTGTAATTTGCTGTTGAAACGTTTTGCTTAGTAATTTGATATGAATCTTTTGCACAATTTCTCTGATAATATCTTAACGAGTCCATTTGGGACTGGTAGCGACATCTGTTGCGTAATAGCTGTACTAAGCTTTTAACTTGATAAACGTCGCGCCATCTAGTGTTGAGTAGCATAAACTAAAACCAACACTGCCATAAAGGTTTTTAGTAAACCAACGAAACGCAGCGAATTTCGTTTCACAAGAGTACAAAAAGAAATCATAGATGGCGCTAGTGAAATGACAGGTTTAGTTTTACATGAGTACAAGAAACAAAAACATAGATGGAGCTAGTATAAATATTTCCCTGAAATGTTGATATTTTGAAATTAAAATATTTATTCGTAAGTAAAAGTTACCTATGTAAGTACAGTAGTACCAGATAAGTTCCCCAGCAGTTGAAAAATTTTAATAACGCGCTAAAATAAATATATTGATCAATCCGGATGGGCCACCTTCAATTCCTTAACACGATTCACGATTTCAATACTAACCAATTAAACTGAATGAAATTTTGCAGAAACAATCTAGAAACAAATCTCTATGCTTGTATCTTGTCAGATTTTCCATAAAATGTACAATTTTAAAGTTAGGTACAGTGCTTCAAAGATGCTACAAATCTTAAATTAATCCTAGCATTGAAACTGTATATTTGAATGAAAATCTGACACGATACAAGCATAGAGATTTGTTTCTAGATTGTTTCTGCAAAATTTCACTGAGTTTAATTGATTAGTATTAACAATGGCCATATGTCACTTGGTGCCTTTTGTCCATACTACTTGACAGACACTCAAACCTAAACTTCAAAAAAAGTGGTAACTTTACAATTGGTATGGCTAGCTATATAATTGGTATACTCTATTAGGTATAATCTCTTTGGTTTGTATGCAGCGCGCATTTACGCATTCGGAATAAACTTCTCTTCGGTAGGTACTCATAACAATATTCGATCGTCATTGTTATTGTCAGGGTTGGAAAAAAAACAGTTTTTTTTAAATTTTATAAATCAAACAGTTCAAAATGTTTTAAACAAGTGTTTTTTTTGTTTTTTATGTTTTTTTTTCTTTTGTGTCTAGGCCATTAATTTCAAATAAATTAGACCTATAATATTTGATTTCTAGACTAGGTATTTTCTGTTACGTATCTCTAATCAATACTGAACGCTTTACATTCTAACAATTCTAACTAATCTTCATTTTTAATAGGGGAAACCCCAATATTCATATTATTTTATGTTTAAAATAAGGGTAAAACCCTATTGGTAGTGGGTATTACCCTGGTTTGAATATAGTAAATCAGGGGAGTGACCGCTCGCTAGTCACTAGTGGGGACTACCCCACTAGCACTAGTAGTTGGTTAAAAATTATACGTTTTATTTAATTACAATGCTAAATAAAATTTTCCTTATAATTCCTATTTCAAAAGTACAAAAATATAATATAGCAGTACAATAGCATAGAGATAGACTCAACTGGTTTTATGTCAAGCTATTTAGAGTCCTAAATATTAATTTATTTCCATTCATTCGCAATGAAAAGTAGTTTTAAACCTTGTTTTTTTCTTAATGTTTTATACATTGTTTAAAACTTGTTTTAATCTGTGTTTTTAAACACTTAATAAAAAACACGGTTTTAATTCAAACTGTTTTAAACACTGTTTAAAACACGTGTTTTAAAACAACTTGTTTTAATCATGCCAACCCTGGTTATTGTGTATAATTAATCAACTAACCACAACCGTAGGTACCTGTTTCTAGAGTTTTCTCAATCAAACGACTGCTGTTGAGTGTTAAATAATCTCGTTTAAAATAGCTATAAGTGCCATATTTATCAACACGAATATACCACAGAATAGCTCACAGACACGACAAAAATATCAAAGTGCAAACCTCTCGAGCCAAATGTAGGTATGGGACAGAGGTTTTTTTTTCGCGATTTCGATGTTTGTCCCATAGAACAAGTTGTTCAGTTTGACGGTCTGATCATCCGCTTAAAAAAGTGTCAGCGTAATTAAGAAAGACCCCGAATGCCGTTTGCAAGAAGATAAGTAAATGATGAGGCGTTTTCCAAGACTAGAAATACGAAAAATCACAAGATGGCAAAAATAAAAAGTTCAACAAAACCTGTCACATTGACAGTAAAAAGCGCTGTCTGTCTATGGTTTGCATAATGTCTGACAAGTGTTGTTGTCAATGGATAAATTGATCACTACCAATAAATACGCAATAATACCGAAAATTTTAGTTTGTTTTACATAAATGAACATTAACTTTATAAAAACTCGATGAATTCAAATTCTTTCATACAAAACCATCTTAATCTAATTATTAAATAAAAAAATTGCTCCCTTAAAATAGGGATTAGGGAATCGATAAAAACACTGAACACTTTCGAGTTGACAGCTCAATGAGCACGATTGTAATTGTAACGCCACCCTACTAGTGTCTTTGAACTATTTTTTTATGAAAACGTTTCATTAATAATAATAAAAAAATAAATATCTAGGACATTGTCACACTAATTATCTAAAGTCGGCCGCTGAAAGATTGCGTTTGACAGTTACCATAAAATTGTAAAAAACTGAATGAAAATATTGTTTACCTGTGCTCACTCTAGTACACAGGGCACTAGCTGCCCTTTTAAGTTCAAAAAGCTACTAAATAATGATCGGCATTTATAGTTTTCATTCAGTTTTTTACAATTTTATGGTAACTGTCAAACGCAATCTTTCAGCGGCCGGACTTTAGTCACATTTAAAGTACCAGAATATAGCCTGGACTTGTATTACGATGGCTAGACAACGATAATATACAGGGTCCATCTTAAAATGCTGTCACTTTTTAAGGGGATGATCAGACCGTCAAACTGAACAACTTTCTCTATGGGACCAACATAGAAATCCCGAAAAAAAAATCAACTGTCCCATACATTTGGCTCGAGTAGGTTTGCAGTTTTGTATGGGACAGCTGATTTTTTTTCGTGATTTCGATGTAGAGAAAGTTGTTCAGTTTGATTTTCTGATCATCCCCTTAAAAAGTGTCAGCATATTAAGAAGGACCCTATATAATACATATATAGATACAAACATCCATGACTCGGGCACAAATATTCATGTTTATCATAAAAATATTTGACGCAAAATCACTAAGACCTTCCAAAAAACACCTTGCCAATTTGATACCGATTACCGATTGATTGACGACTGAGCCGTGGTGGTCCAGTGGCGTGTAACCTTGCCTGCGGTGCAGGAGACGATGGTTCGATCCCCGTCCAGACCGACTCGTACCAATGAGTTTTTCGAAATTTATGTACGATTTGTAACACCACTGGCTTTTCGGTGAAGGAAAACATCGTGAGGAAACCTGCATGCTTCAATTTCGAGGCATGTATTGTACCCACTGTCCATTATAAGTGGCGACGGGCTCACCCCCCATCACACTGGACAGAGTTTCGGTACTACTGGTGAAACGTGGATATTCTGTGGTTTCAGAATATCTCTGACTACCCCCTTGGGGAATAAAGTCGTGAGCATATGTATGTATGTATGTATTACCGATTGAATCGGGTAGTTGCACAATAACACCCCTGATAGGTAGGATTGGAAGGCGCTTTACTCAGATAGTCGTCTCTGCCGATTATTTTATTATTTGGTATGTCATGGCCGCCGCGCCGGACCGGCCGGCCCCCACAAAGCGCATGCGTGAGCACCGGACAGTAACCGGTGTATCTCCAACCGATAGCACGTGCGCGTAAAATATGGCTAAAGTAAGTTTTTGATCATTCAAACTTTATTTTATACTAACTGTGCCCGGCATGCGCTAGTCCCCTTTTTTTCCGACACACACTTGGCCGTTTTTATTCCCTAAAAACCCAAGTAGTTACAAAGATTTAAAACAAAATTTGTGCAGTCGGTCTCAAGTTTTTTTTTTTTCGTTCTTCTCAGTTTTTGTGGAAAAAAAAAGCATTTTCTTCTACGATTCTGCAAACTCTACCTATACCTACAGAACAACAACAAATAATAAAAACTGGCCAAGTGTGAGTCGGTCTCTTGCAAGAAAATAGTTTGGAGTGGTACAGAACCCTCTGTGCACGAGTATTCCGACTCGCACTTGGCCGGTATTTTATTTATTATTTATAAAAGGTGTTATAAAAGTAAAAATAAAAATTTAAAACTTTTAAGTGGGTTGTTTAGACCATCAAACTGAAAAACTTTCACTATGGGACCAACATCGAAATCGCGAAAAGAAAAATCTGCTGTCCCATACATTTAGCTCAAGTAGATTTGTAGTTTAGTATGGAACATCAGAATTCTTTTTCGCGATTTCGATATTGGTCCCTTAAGTGAAAGTTGTTCAGTTTGATGGTCTAACCATAAATGTTTATTTGTATTTTTTTAACAGCTTGTATAGAAAAAGCTAAAAGTTATATTACGTTTAGGGACTTTTAATATTATTTTCACTGCCTAGTTAGGTACGTAAATGTTTATTCGGCTTTGTACTATTATTATGATATCAAATGATCACGATAGTCACATGACTAGGCCACACCCACCCAGACACTTTATAGAAACGGATGCACTGACAAGAGGCTTAGCACGCATATGCCTTTGACTAATTATTATAAGGACTAGCCTTGCGGTAGCATTTCCCCTCTGCCACGGTATAAGCACAATTGATCTTGTGCATTTACATTCAATTTTACACCTTATCACTAAACGAGACAGCCTATAATTGCGAAATAATAACTTCGAACTTAGAACGTTTGGGGTTCACACGAGACTACTTTTCATGATTTTTAACATTCAAAATTAGAATCTTAAGTTATGGGGAATAAAATCCAAAGTTGCGGATTTCATGTTACCTCGCCCCCCGCAAAAAGTGGCAGAAATGTTTGTTGTTGTGTAACTTGTCCTCATATAAGTAGTTTAAGGATCTCACCCCATTGCGTTGGTGCACTTACCCCGTAAAAAGTTTATAACAAATATTTGTTTGTGTTTTTCCTGGTCCAAGGTTACTACTGATATAGAATATAGGTAGATAATCTAAACTATTATAAACTGTAACAGAAGTGTGTCTGTACATTGAAGATAACAAGAAAAAGATTACGATTAGGTATCCCTGACTCCAAATCCACAGCATCACGCAAAAAGTACTAAACCGGTTTTGATTTGATGAAACTTTTTTTGTTTGATAGCTTACCTCACAAAAAATCAGCTGGCCCATACATTTGAGTCGGGTAGGTAAAAAATAAAATTAAAAAAATAACTTGGCCATTGTAACACAAATTATCTAGTCACATTTAAAGTACCAGAATCTAGCCTGGACTTGTGTTATGATGACTAGACAACGATATAGAATACATATATAGATACAAACATCCATGACTCGGGTACAAATATTCATATTCATCATACAAATATTTGTCCCTTACGGGATTCGAACCCGCACTGTGCTATCGTGCCGTCGGTACAGCAGTTTTGTATGAAACAGCTGACTTTTTTCGCGTTTCCTGAGCTAGGCTCCATCCATAGTGAAAGTTATTCAGTTTTATGGTCAGAGTTCACCGTTTCAGTCTTCAGAAGGGTTGTCCATTACACCCTCTATAGTTCTACATACTACTGGTCCAGTTTTAGTATTTTTAACCATAGTTTCGACATTATTGATGATAGAATATGTGGCCGCCAACCTTTCGACCAAAAAAACAAGGGAAATCTATCCCTGGAACCAAACGGTACCTAACTTACCCCTTAAGAGGCCTATTAGACCATAATATGATCCAAGACTTACCCCAAAAAAAAATATCACAAATATTTTGTGTTTTTTCTGGTCAAAGGTTGCTACTAGCACAGAATTCAGGGAGTTAGGGTAAACAGTTGCAATACTTTTAGGGATGATTGTACCCATGATCCAGATAAACATTCCCTAAGAAACGTATAGGAAATTCTCAACAAAATTTTTGCACTTTCCATACTAAATGCAATTAGCTGATCGAACGTTTGTATGAAAAGTTGACTTTTTTTGTGTATTTCCTCTAGGTTTCTTAGGGAAAGTTGTTCAGTATCATGGGTACAATCACCCCTTAAAGTAATGCAACTGTATACCCTAACATTATAGGTAGATAATAGTATATACAGGGGCCAACTTAATATACTGACACTTTTTAAGGGGATGATCAGACCGTCAAACTGAACAACTTCCTCTATGGGACCAACACGGAAATCGCGAAAAAAGAATCAGCTGTCCTATACAAAGCTGCAAAACCTACTCGGGCCAAATGGTGCAGATGTTGGTCCCATAGAGAAAGATGTTCAGTTTGACGGTCTGATCATCCCTTTAAAAAAGTGTCAGCATATTAAGAAGGACCCTGTACACTTCTACAAAGTCAAAGTCAATATAATTTATTCAATATAGGAGCTTGCAGCACACTTATCAAACGTCAAATCTTTTTTAAAGCTACGACCGCGTCGGAACGTGTTGTCGCTGTAGAGAAGATGCGGCCAGAAACTCTACAACATAACACGACTTAATAACTATTACAATATAAATTCTTAAGTTAAAGTTATGTATACAATAATACATAGTCTATTTAATAAAATAATTGATACTATACAGTAATGTAAATAAACTATAAGCTAGTGACCTCAGACCCAAGCATTTTCATACTACTGGTCCACTTTTAAGAAAGTAATTTTAAAATATTTTCACGACGTTTCCAGGTAAACATCCCGAATGTAAAACTCAACAATGGCAGGAAGATGCCTGCCTTCGGCTACGGAACATGGCTTGGACTCAACGATAAGGTAAAAATATATACACAGAAAAACAACTAAAATCAATTTTAATAATACAATATTAATACAGAAAAACAAAAAAACAAAAATTTTACGAAAATCTGACTTCATCTAAGCATAGAGATTAGTTACTAGGTTGTTTCTGAAAAATGTCATTGACTTTAATTGGTTAGTATTGTAAATCTAACCAGACTTCGTTGGTATTTAGCGCGCTCCAAATTACATCCCCTGAATATTGAAAATAAGACAAAACTTTGTATGTAGCGCGTTCGGGCGCCCTGGCGGGTATTATTCGAGTCTATTTGACGGCATAATCAAAGTCAAAGTCAAAAGTCATAATTGTTTATTCAAAATAATATCACATAGATAACTTCTTGACACCACCGCGTCGGAAGGTGTTTCGTTGTAGAGAAGATGCGGCCAGAAACTCTACAAAACACTTCTTTTAAACAAAACAAAATATACAAAGTACAATTACATAAATCCATTATTAAATTACATAGTGTAACATTGTCAAGAATCATATTTTTATTTGCCATCTTCAAATCATAATCATTTTTTTTTCCACAGATGGAATTCGATACAACGGACGTACCTAAACTAATTGACGCTATGTCGTACGCCATCGATATCGGCTATCGACATATAGATACGGCGCACCTCTACCGTGTCGAGCCAGAGGTGGGACAGGTTATCGATAAGAAGATAAAAGAGGGAGTCGTCAAGAGAGAAGAGCTGTTTGTTACTACTAAGGTAATTATTTGATTAAAATACTCATATTGAAAACATAGTGCGATCGAGATCGAGATAGACGTGGTGGTCCAGTGGCGAGTAACCTTGCCTGCCGTGCAGGAGGCGATAGTTCGATCCCTGTCCAAGCCGACTTGTACTAATGAGTTTTTCGGAATATATACAGGGTCCAACTTAATATGCTGACAGTTTTTTAAGAGGATGATCAGACCATCAAACTGAACAACTTTCTCTATGGGACCAATGTCGAAATCGCGAAAAAGAAATCAGCTGTCCCATACAATTGTTTCGAGTAAGATTTCAGTTTAGTATGGAACAGCAAATTTATTTTCGCGATTTCGACATTGATCCCATAGAGAAAGTTGTTCAGTTTAATGGTCTGATCATCCTCTTCAAAAACTGTCAGCATATTAAGAAGGACCCTATATGAACGATTTGTAACACCACTGGCTTTTCGGTGAAGGAAAACATCGTGAGGAAACCTACATGCTTCAATTTCGAGGCATTTATTGTAACCAGTGTCCATTACAAGTGGCGACGGGCTCACTCCCGGTCACACTGGACAGAGTTTCGGTACTAGTGAAACGTGGATGTTCGGAATTTCAGAATAGTAGTAGTCGTGAGCATATGCTATGCTATGCTGTTGAAAACTATCTTGAGATGCTAAGCGCCAGGTCTTTCGGACCATTAGACCCAGGCTGGAATGGTCTGGCCTCTCAGGTCTACAACACTGCAGAAAATAAACAACGTGGTGCTTCAGACCATCAAACTGAACAACTTTCACTATAAAGCCAACATAAAAATCGCTGAAAAAATCCGCTGTTCCATATTAAATGTTAATAGCAACTCGACAAAATTGTATGAAGCAGCTGTTTTTTTTCTTCTGCTTTTTGATTTCGATGTTGGTCCCATAGTAAAAGTAGTTAATTTTGATAGTCTAAAGCACCACCTTATGTGTGTAACGTATTTAATTTAACACCCTGTATACAGGGCCCTTCTTAATATGCTGACACTTTTTAAGGGAATGATCAGACCGTCAAACTGAACAACTTTCTCTATGGAACCAACATCGAAATCGCAAAAAAAATCTGCTCTTCCATATAAATCTGCAAACCTACTCGAGCCAAATGTATGGGACAGCTGATTTTTTTTTTTGTTATGTCGATGTTGGTCCCATAGAGAAAGTTGTTCAGTTTGATGGTCTGATTATCCCCTTAAAAAATGTCAGCTTATTAAGAAGGGCCCTGTATAACAACACAAGAGATATGGACACCCAATTATGGAGATCCGGATTCGAATCCGCACTGACAACATGACATATACCAATGAGTTTTTCTAACTTATGTACGTAATACCGACTGCTCTAAAACGGTGAAGGACAACATCGTGAGGAAACCTGCATAGGTACGCTGAAGAAAAAAATCCGATGCGAATGTGAAGTCTACCAATCCGCATTGTGCACGCGTGGTGGACTAACGTACATACACCCTCCTTGACATTAGACTGCGCCCTGCAGTGGACGACATATCTTGGACTTGGACGTTACTAAAGCTGTTCTAAGAATAAGTGAGAGGAAGTGTTTCACTTCTCTGTTTGTGTAATTCAAAAATAGCCTTTAAACTCGACTCGACTCGAGAGTCCGCATAAATTTACGATTGTAGTTGGTCTCTTATGTCTTAAAACGTACCTTTAATAGTAGAAGGAGATGGAACTATAGATATTTGTTTATGCGGCTGTCCAATTTTTTTTGAGCTAGTGTGTGTGAAAAGTGACCGTAAACATAAGGCCATATGTCACTTGGTGCCTTTTGTCCATACTTCTTTACACCACGCACTCAAACCTAAACGTCAAAAAAAGTGGACACTTTACAATTGGTATGGCTCACTCTATTAGGTATAATCTCTTTGGATTCAGCCCTCCAAAAAAAACTTGACATACCGAATTTGTATTTTTCAGGTATGGCAGCACTACCATCGAGAAGCAGATGTAGAGGTGTCGGTCCGTGCGTCACTTCGTCGTATGAACCTGGATTACCTAGACCTAGTGCTTATGCACTGGCCCATGTCCATATCAGTAAGTTACTTTCATTTTGCCGCAGACACCCAAGTTGGTCAGCTTACCCCAAACTAAGAACTTAGTTTGGGGTAAGCCTTTGACTATTTATGTGTGGACTGGTTACGCGTGTAATTCTACTAACAAACATTTCTGCCACTTTTTGCGGGGGGCGAGGTAACATGAAATCCGCAACTTTGGATTTTATTCCCTATAACTTTGGATTCTAATTTTGAATGTTAAAAATCATGAAAAGTAGTCTCGTGTGTATTAAAAGTCAAGATTGCGAGGATAAAAGGCTTTAATTACTTGGTTTGTATCGTATGCGTGTATGCAGGCCGGCAGGCAAGGTCAGAAGAGAGTGACATTGACAGAACCGTTTTCGTTCATGAATATAGACATCTGTCAAGATATCTATACGTTCAAAAACAACGTATTCATTTATGATTTAGAAACCTTTAAATCTTATAATTACTAACACTTCCCCTTAAGATTTCAAAGTTTCAATTCAAACTTTACATGCCAGCATACCCACACAAAGTACAGTGAAGAACTACATAAGTACACTAGCAATACATATAACATAAACACATTCACAAATTATTTTTCAACAATGTTTAGCTTATTAACAAATTGCTTATGTTTATTTGTACCAAGAGACTTTGTTAAAATGTCGGCTACCATCTCTCCAGTTGGCATATATTTTACAGTCATAAAACCTTTATGTGCCAAATCTTTTACAAAATGATAACGCAAATCTATATGTTTAGTGCGTTTATGTGACAGCTCTTTTGATTCCAAAATCTTATGCGCACTTTGATTATCATTATACAAAGTAATTTTAAAATCTCTACACAAAATTTCCGACATGAAATTTTTTATAAAACAAAGATCTTTACATACATCACCTATGGAGAGATACTCTGCCTCGGTACTGGATAACGCAACGCATCGTTGTTTACGCGATTCCCAGTTTATCATGTTTCGACCAAGCTTCACTACAAAACCTGTATATGACTTTCTATCGACAACGTCGTTTGCCCAATCCGCGTCAGAGTATGCAGTTAAATCTAAATTACCAGTTCTATAAAAAGTTAGACGATAATCTAGTGTCCCTGACAAATATCTCAGGACGCGCTTTGCTGCTTGCCAATGTGTCTTGTCAAAAGCATGGCTAAACTGGCTTAGTTGACTGCATGCAAATGCTATGTCAGGCCTAGTACAAACCGACAAATACATTAAACTACCCAAAAGTTCTCTATATTTATAAGTATTATCATCTAGGCACTCAGAACTAGCCTTCTCTAATTTACAATTAGTTATCATTGGAGTAGATACCGGTTTACAATTCTCCATACCGAATCTAATTAACAATCTCTTGATATAATCTGACTGGTCAAGTTTTATAAAATGTTTGTTTCTATCTCTGTATACATTTATTCCTAAACAACTCTTTAGAGTTCCTAGGTTTTTAACATTAAAATTATTCTCAAGCAAGGACAGTAATTCACTATTATCTTTTGAATAGAAAACATAGAAATCATCTACATAGAGTCCTATAATAACAAGGTTTTCACCAGTTTTCTTTGTGTAAACACAAGGTTCACATTTACTCTGCTTATAGCCGTTTTTACTTAACAAATCATGAATCTTTATATTCCAAAGTCTGCTCGCTTGCTTGAGACCGTAAATACCTTTTAATAATAGACAAACTTTATCACAGTTATCATCTTTAAAGCCTGGAGGCTGCTCCATATAAATCTGTTCTTGAAGCTCTCCATTTAAGAAGGCAGTAGTTACATCTATATGCTCAATATTTAAATCGAGCTCTGCCGCTAATGAAAAACAAAATTCTTAATGTGGAGTGTCTTATAACAGGCGAAAAAGTATCGTTATAGTCAACCCCATAAACTTGAGTAAAACCTCTGGCAACCAGACGAGCTTTATACTTATCGAACTTACCAGAAGCATCATGTTTCCTCTTGAATACCCACTTGCACTTAACAATATTCTTGGTCTGTGGGCGATCGACTAATTTCCATACCTTATTAGCAATAAGCGAATCATATTCACTTTGCATAGCAGCTTTCCACTGTTGACTGTCAGAGCATGACACGGCATCCTCATATGATTGAGGATCACCTGATGATACAGCAACGTCTTGGGTCAGGAGAGAAAAATCAGTATCAACAAAATCTTTGTACCTGGACGGCAATTGATTGCGGGTGCTACGAATAGGTCTGTGAGCAGGTAAGGACGGCACAGGATTATTTACTTCCCCTCCAACTGGCACCTCGGGCGATGAAGTCACATGCTCAACATGCGCGTCAGCGACCGGCGACGAAGTGGAGTCCGTCTCGTTCTCACTACCAGAGTAGTAGTACTCGCTGTTGTTGTCTCCTGAAAAAGAACAGCTGTTATTATTCTCTAAAGTGAAATCTGGATTCAGTTCAACAGTATGACTAGAACTCGCCTTACTATTATTTGAGCTCGAGCTCAGTTCAATATTGGGACTAGAATTATTAGATTCTACAATTTGACGAGAATTTACATCACATGACACAGAATTAATTAAATTATCATTATATTCAAAATTCAAAATGTCATTATAAAATATAAAATCATTATTTAAGTCATTAAAATTGTTTAGACTTTTATCATAAAATTTATTTTCAATAAAAGCGACGTTCCGTGAAATTATAACATTTTTAGGGTTCAAAGGGTCTGCTAGTCTGAATCCCTTAGAGGTTTCGCTATATCCGACAAAAATATACATCTTACTTTTAGCATCTAATTTACACCTTTTGTGTTCAGGTAACAATGAATATGAAATGCACCCAAACACATGTAAGTGACGAAGGTCCGGTTTGGACCCGGTCCACTTTTCTTCAGGAGTAAGGCCGGACAAAGCTGATGTGGGTGATCTATTTTTTAAATATATCGCAGTCATAACTGCTTCCCCCCAAAAACGCTTGTCTAGGCCAGCCCCTTGCAACATACATCTAGCCTTCTCTAGAACAGTTCTATTGAGACGTTCAGAGACACCATTTTGTTGTGCACAATAGGGAACAGATGTTTGATGTATAATACCCTCTTTTTTTTAAAAATTCAGAGAAACGATGACTGCAATATTCCCCCCCATTATCGGAACGTAACACTTTGATTGGCAACCCCAGCTGTTTTTCTACCAAGCTTTTAAAATCAATAAAAGTTTTAAATACCTCACTCTTTTTCTTGAGCAGATATCCGAAGGACTTCCTGGTGTAGTCGTCGGTGTAAGTAACCAGGTATCGTGAGCCACCCCAGCTCTCTACGGGCATGGGGCCGCAAACATCACTGTGTATCAGCTCTAGAGGTCCAGCTGCACGGCGAGCTTCACCAACAGGATAAGGCCTCGCTGCCATTTTACCTTCCAAGCATGGCACGCAGTCCTTTATTTCTTTATTCTGAAAAATAACCCCATTAGCAGCACCACCCTTAAGAGCTAACATACCTGCAGTACCTAGATGGCCTAGCCTCCTGTGCCAGATATCCATTGGCACCTCAACCAAGTTAGCACTCTGTGCGTCTTGCATATGCAAAACAGCCGAAGAATGCGCCACCTCACACAAAGACGACTTACCTTTTATTCGGAATGTACCTTTAATATGTGTAGCTTTACACACTGGTTTGCCAGAAATTGTACATTTGTCGTATATAAAACAACCTTCCCTGCCAAAAGTTACTCTATATCCCTTGTTAACAAGACAACTTACCGATAGCAAATTTACCGAGAGCTCAGGGACATATAGAACATCCTCAACTAGCTTAGTAGTGTTTCCAATACATAGTTGAACATTTCCCTTACCAATAGTCTTTAACATACTATTATTAGCTATTAAAACATCACTTTTAAATTGTTTAAAGTCTGAAAATAAAGTTCTGTCGTTACACATGTGCTGTGTGCAGCCACTGTCCACGAACCACTCTTTATTATCTTCTACAAAGAACGCTGAAGCAAGAAAACTTGTATTTTCATTTTCATTCTTGGATTTATCCTTTTTCAGCTTGTAGCATCTATTCTTCAAGTGTCCAGACTTCTTGCAATAGCTACAGGTAATTTTCTTTTGCTTGGAAATAAAAGCCGCATTGTTTTTCAATTCAGATCCGTTCAAATTGTTCTTGCGGAATTCTTCTTGTAAAAGACGGGCTCTCACTACTTCACTCGATAAGCTATTGGTCATACAAGCCGTTTCTAGGTTAGAAACAAGCGTGTCGTACTCCTGTGGCAATCCAGAAAGAAGAATCTCAGCGACCTCTTGGTCATCAATTTTTCTTTTAATGTCGGCCAGCTGTTGTACTAGCATCATAATATGTTCGATGTATTCTGACATAGAAGCGAAGCTGGTAAACTCAATTCTGTGTAGTTTTCGAAGCAACAGTACTCGCCTGCATAGGCCGGTATCTTCAAAAACGTTGCTGAGACATTTCCATGCGGCTTTACTAGTCTCAGCATCTCGTACATATTGATAGCAGCACGGTTTCACGGCGAGACAAATCCGCGCCAAAGCACGCTGATCCCTCTGTTTGTCCGTATCTTCTCCAATTACGCAACTCCAAAGACCTTCGAGGGTAAGTAGCATGCGTATGGAGAACTTCCAGGAATTCCAGTTCTGGTTGCCTTCAAGGCGTTCGACGAAAATGTTGCCAGGGATATTGGCACCTGCATGGCCGCCATTATTACCTCGTGGTGTTTCATCACCATTGGGCATTTCGAAAAAAATTACGTTTAGTAAGTAATTACCTTTGTGGATTTTTGTAGGAAAGCAATGCTGGTCCCAAAACCTATTAAAAGTCAAGATTGCGAGGATAAAAGGCTTTAATTACTTGGTTTGTATCGTATGCGTGTATGCAGGCCGGCAGGCAAGGTCAGAAGAGAGTGACATTGACAGAACCGTTTTCGTTCATGAATATAGACATCTGTCAAGATATCTATACGTTCAAAAACAACGTATTCATTTATGATTTAGAAACCTTTAAATCTTATAATTACTAACAGTGTGAACCCCAAACGTTCTAAGTTCGAAGTTATTATTTCGCAATTATAGGCTGTCTCGTTTAGTGATAAGGTGTAAAATTGAATGTAAATGCACAAGATCAATTGTGCTTATACCGTGGCAGAGGGGAAATGCAACCGCAAGGCTAGTCCTTATAATAATTAGTCAAAGGGGTAAGCTGACCAAACTGAAAAAGGTGAAAAAACTTATTACTACATTTTATTGTTTTATTTTATTTCTTATGAGGATATACAGGGTCCTTCTTAATATGCTGACAGTTTTTTACGGGGATGGTCAGACCGTCAAACTGAACAACTTTCTCTATCGCACCAACAACGAAATCGCGAAAAAAAATTCTGTTCTTCTATACAAACCTGCAAACCTACCCGAGCCAAATGTTTGGGACTGTTTTTTTTTTCGCGATTTCGATGTTGGTCCCATAGAGGAAGTTGTTTAGTTTGACGGTCTGATCATCCCCTTAAAAAAGTGTCAGCATATTAAGTTGGACCCTATATTTTAACGAAAATCTGACAACATACCTACAAGCATAATGATTACTTTCTAGATTGTCTGAAAAATTTAATTTACTTTAATTGGTTAATATTGAAATATAACTAGAATAGGTATGGCTGCCGTGGTGGTCCAGTGGCGAGTAACCTTGCCTGCCGTGCAGGAGGCGATGGTTCGATCTCCGTCCAGGCTGACTCGTACCAATGAGTTTTTCGGAATTTATGAACGATTTGTAACACCACTGGCTTTTCGGTGAAGGAAAACATCGTGAGGAAACCAGCATGCTTCAATTTCGTGGCATGTATTGTAACCACTGTCCATTTTAAGTGGCGACGGGCTCACCCCCCGTCACTAGACAGAGTTTCGGTACTTCTAGCAAAACGTGGATGTTCTGAGGTTTCAGAACATCTCTGACTACCCCGTCGGGGAATATAGTCGTCAGCATATGCTTATGCTAATAGGTATCAATAATATGTTTGCGCCTTCGCGCAAGATTTGGAGAGATTTTACTATTATATTGACCCATTTCCAGCCTTCTTTGTTTTCTTCCAGACAGAAGGAGTAGACGAGAAGATAGACTACTTAGAATCGTGGCGCGGGTTCGAATCCGTGCTGAAGAAGGGTCTAGTCAAAGCTATAGGCGTTTCTAACTTCAACGTTGAACAGTTGAAGAGATTGATCGAAAACAGTAAAGTTGTGCCCGCTGCTAACCAGGTTGAGGTAGGTGATATTTAAAACATTTTGTAACATAGACACCTCCGTGGTCTAATGGTTAAGAGCATTGTGTTCTTGACACGGAAGTCGTGGGTTCAATTCCCACGGGGGACATCTATACATCATTCTAAATAAGGACGACGAGATTTTCCGATTCCTACTTTGCTTTCTGGCCAATTCTGAATACCAAATGTTATTATTTTTATTGGATACATATACTATCCGACATATCTTGGACGTGACTTAAGCTGTTCTAAGAATAAGTGAGAGGAAGTGTTTCAAATCTCTGTTTCTGTAATGCAAAATAACCTTAAAATTTCTTTGCTATTTTGAATGGAGTATAGTGATATGTCACTTTGTGCGTTTTTCCCTAGTTGGTTAGGACATTGCAGGCCGTATCACGTGATTGTCTGAAAGAAAGATGATTTCGTGCTTCAGATGGCACGTTAAGCCGTTGGTCTCGGCTACTATCTCTGGTGGTAGTAGTCGTTACATAAAAACCACGTCAGAGGCAGTAATGCGGTCTGAAAAAACTCTGACACCAGGGCTTGCCCACACGATAAGAAGAAGAACATACACACACTTTTATAAACTCACACTACACTTTATCAAACTTAAGGACACTCACACACTCACGATTTTGTCACATAAACACATTAAAAAAACCTAAACATATACAACGTGTTAATGAATAAGCGCAAAACCTAACAAAATAATTAGATTGAAACAATAATTTCATTATTTTGATAGTTAAAATTTAAGGTTATTCGCATTTTACTTTTTGAGGCAAAAATGATTTGTTGTCATTTCAGCAATGAATGAAAGCGCTAACGTGCTCATGGTTACATTTTAAAAATCTTGTTTTGGTAGTAAGTAGGGTGAGAGTGCCTAGTTTTGCGTTAATTCATTAACACGTAGTATATTTATTTATTGTTTGTTTGTACACAATAAGTTTGCCTTGTAATTATTAACTGTCTCTTTTGCGGGTCTGCTGGAAGAAATCTCTTTAGAGATAAGTTCGCCCTTTGTACATGTTTTCTCAACTTTGTATATTTTTATGTGTGTGCGTGTGTAGTGAGAATCTGAGCTTCAAAAAGTCAAAATAGTACCACATAAAACCCTACTCCTTTGGGGGCCTTGATGTGTCGCCGTGTGTACCTAGAAATCCTAGCCTAGAATACACACCCAAACGCACACACACACACACACACATACCCCCCCCCCCCACACACACACACACACCCAAACGCGCACACACACCCTCACCAGTCGCGCTCACACTTTCACTCAGAATAAAAATGACAACTTAGTAAAATTGTATTTTTCTATTTTCCCCAGATAAACCTGAACCTAGGCCAGAAAGAGCTAGTAGACTTCTGTCACTCTCATAACATAGCGGTTGTGGCGTACTCTCCGTTCGGTACCATGGTGCCAAGTCGTGATGCCCCCGACAGTCCTGAGCCGAAGCTCAACAATCCTGTCTTGAAGGCTATCGGTGACAAATATGGGAAGAGTGTCACCCAAGTGGCTCTAAGATATTTGGTAAGTATTAAAGTCCGGCCGCTGAAAGATTCCGTTTGACAGTTACCATAAAATTGTAAAAAACTGATTGAAAATATTGTTTACCTGTGCTCACTCTAGTACACAGGGCACTAGCTGCCCTTTTAAGTTCAAAAAGCTACTAAATAATGATCGGCATTTATAGTTTTCATTCAGTTTTTTACAATTTTATGGTAACTGTCAAACGCATTCTCTGAACGGCCGAACTTTAAGACTTTTTAAGACAAATTAGACTTAATTAATTAGAAAAAAAAACGTTGAAGTAAATATTGTAAAATTTTTTTGTCGACCTTGCCATTTTGTTAGTATTGGCTATGTGCAAAGTGGTGATGGGAACTGACAAATCGATCGCAGCGCCTGGGGTGGCAGAAATGTGTACTTTTGTTACACACACACACTAACTCAACACGAAATCTCCAAAACTGTAAAGACTACAAACTTAAAATTTGGCATGGAAGTTTCTATTGGCATCTAGGTGCTCACTAAAAAGGGTTTTTTGAAATTTTATCTCAAAATATGTGAAAACCGGGATAAAAGTTTGTACGGAAATTAGCACTGCAAATAGGTATTTTAAAAATTTGTATATCGATAATGTTGCTAATTTCTTTAGTTAACTAACATGTTACTTGCAATAATTAACGGCGGTCCGACACCGCTAGGGGCGCTAGTGTCGTGCACATAGCCATATTGGTTTTTTTTCAATTCCTCTAAAGCCGCAGTGGTCTATCTAGTAACTGGATACCTGTTGTGGCTATATAGCTGTTGTGGCTAGCTGGCTGCTGTGGCTAGATAGTTGCTGTGGCTAGATGACTGCTGTGGCTAGATGACTTTCATTTCATTTTTTTCATTTATTTACTTCCATAACAACGTACATTGTGTCGGAATTACACTTAATATTAGGTACATTACAAATTTACGCTTACCTTTTTTTAGAAATGTCTACATCATAATATTAATAACACAACAATTAATATAATAACAGTCTTGAAAGAGAAAAATTTACCACTGTCAAAAACTAGAAAAAGTTATACTTTAAATAATAATAATCGATTTAAACAACAATGAAAATCAATAATAATGATTAGGTTCTTATACATAAAATCATAATACCAAAAAAAGCAATTCAAAAATCATAACAATACAAACATGACTGCTGTGGCTATACAACGTGTTAATGAATTAACGCAAAACTAGAAAGTACTTTGTTTAGAATCGAGAGCAGAATCGAATTATCATGGTTTCAACATAGGATTTTTTTTCATAATGTTAAATAATATGTTTATAAAATTTATAATTTACTGAACTCGATCTCAACCCACCGCTCGGGCACTCTCACCCTACTTACAACCAAAACAAGATTCTTAAAATCTATCCACGAGCACGTTAGCGCTTTCATTCATTGCTGAAATGATAAGAAATCATTTTTCCCTCAAAACTTAAAATGCGAATAACTTTAAATTTATAGTATTAAAATAATTAAATTATTGTTTCAATCTAATTATTTTGTTATAAATCAGTTGGGGTGTATGAGGTTTTGCGCTTATTCATTAACACGTTGTATAGCTACTACGGCTATATGACTGCTGTGGCTACGTGGCTGCTGTGGCTAGATGACTGCTGTGGCAATCCTACAAATGAGATTGTCTTACTATGTACAGTATTCCGACTGCGCTCAAACGGTGAAAGAAAACATCGTGAATGAAACCGCAATACGCTGAAGAAAAAACTAAATTATTCTTTCTTTTTTTCAGTACCAACGCGGCATAATAAGCATCCCAAAATCAGTCACCAAGAGTCGGGTACTGGAAAACGCATCGATCTTCGACTTCAACCTCGACGAAGATGACATAGAAAAGATATCGAAGTTCGATGTTAACTACCGCACCGTCCGACCTGTGTTCTGGCAGGATTACGAAAATTATCCTTTTGATAAATTGCCTGTCAAAATAGCGATACCTTCAGCGCTTATGAAATGGAAAAATGGCGCCAATTTGGATATTGAATGATTTTTTTGTTGTTATTAAATGTTATTGTAAAGAAAAAATATTTTTATTTATTAAATTACCTATACAGGGTCCTTCTTAATATGTTGACACTTTTTGAAGGGGATGGTCAGAACATCAAACTGAACAACTTTTTCTATGGGACCAATGTCGAAATTGCGAAAAAAAAATCATCTATTCCATACTAAACTGAAATCTTACTCCATCCAATTTTATGGGACAGCTGTTTTCTTTTTCGCGATTTTGATGTTGGTCCAATAGAGAAAGTTGCTCAGTTTGATGGTCTGATCATCCCCTTAAAAAAGTGTCAGCATATTAAGAAGGACCCTGTATAAAAATCTGAATAATTTTTGCTTGTTTTAATTGAAGAGCGTCGGCGTCTAGTCGGTAACCTGCGTAAAAAAAACGCAAATCGATGTACACACGGCGACCTTTGACTATTTATATGTGGACTGGTTACGCGTGTAATTCTACTTTGCGGGGGGCGAGGTAACATGAAATCCGCAACTTTGCATTTTATTCCCCATAACTTTAGATTCTATTTTGAATATTAAAAATCATGAAAAGTAGTCTCGTGTGAACCCCAAACGTTCTAAGTTCGAAGTTATTATTTCGCAATTATAGGCTGTCTCGTTTAGTGATAAGGTGTAAAATTGAATATAAATGCACAAGATCAATTGTGCTTATACCGTGGCAGAGGGGAAATGCTACCGCAAGGCTAGTCCTTATAATAAGTAGTCAAAGACGGCGACACATCAAGCTACGCAAAACCAAATTTTTTCTTGATTTTAACGTGTGGAGAGTTAAATGAAAGGGCTTTTCTAAAAACATACTACACCATTACCTTTCAGCCACTGGTTTTCTAAAAATCCATTAAGTTTTTTCAAAACACATCAACCTCCAGTTAGAAAACGGCTAAGTAAATTTTTGTAAAGCATACGCCGAATGTCTCGTAATATCCTCATTAGTCTAGGAAAAATAAGGTTTGAAATAGCATTAAAGACACTTTAGTAAGTTGTGTTTGAAATAATATTACTGTTAGTTCATAACACTTTTGTCGAGATTTCGTGGTTATATAGGCTCAGGAACCTGAGAAATACCTTAAAATCGATATTAATGTACAAATGGCTAGCTTATTTCTAAAAATATTTCGACCAGCATACCAGCAATAGAGACAGTTAATTATCAAAAGGCAAATTTAATGTGTAAAAACACACAGTAACTAATTTAGTTTTGAGGTTATAATTTTTGAAGACTTACAAAATATTAAATATCTATCCAAATTAACGATATTAACCGTGGATTATTATTGTTATTAGTAAAACGTATTGAACGAAGCCATCCTGTACAAAATCACCAGTTTTCCATTTTTTGTTCATACCTAAATTTAATGTTTTGTAAATGTCTTAATTATTCAATAATACAACATAAACAATCGGGGATTATTGAGAATTTATGTTTTTCAGGTATGTATCTACTATATTCCAAATTTTCACCAAATGTGCAATTAATGCAACCTACTCCATACAAAAATCCGTAGATTTCCCCGACTACATATCTAACGTCAATAAAGCAATTTCAAAAATCTAAACAACAAGAATAAATCAATGTTGTTTCATAATCTCATAACCAGTTTATTCTCACAAGATGTAAAATATTCATAATCGACTACAATACTACTGTCTTGAGACGTTAACAAAAATTAATCCATTGAATGAAGACATCGGGAAAAAGAGGATAGACTAGTCCCGTTTTGTCCATACAAACGTATTCCCTCCCTAGTCGGGGAAATCTACGGATTTTTGTATGGAGAAGGTTGCATTAATTGCACATTTGGTGATAATTTGGAATATAGTAGATAAATACCTGAAAATCATAAATTCTCAATAATCCCCGATTTTTTATTGTGTATTATTGAATAATTAAGACATTTACAAAACATTAAATTTAGGTATGAACAAAAAATGGAAAACTGGTGATTTTGTGCAGGATGGCTTCATTCAATACGTTTTATTTATAACAATAATAATCCCCGGTTAATACCGTAAATTTGAGTAGATATTTAATATTTTGTAAATCTTCGAAAATTATAACCTCATGACCCAATACAACGAAAAAATCTCGACAAAAGTATTTTAAACTAACAGTAATATTATTTCAAACACAATTTACTAAAGTGTCTTTAATGCAATCTCAACCCTTATTTTTCCTAGACTATTGGTCATTTTCGAAGGATTTGAGACATCCAGCGAAAAAATTTCACGAATAAAAAAAAGCAAAACAAACAGACATAGCTTAAGTCTTTATTTTATTATTCTTGAAAGAGTTATTAAAATCGGTTTAGTTTTGGAGGAGAAAACCGGGGAATACGAAATGCTGATTTTTATGTAGGTTAATTTGAAATATGCAGTTGTCTCTTTCGCACTCAAATACGTAAACAGTTGGAAAAGTGACCTATGCTCCAAATTTCTTCTAGAGCCCGCCTATCCTCTTAAGAGATTAAAAGTAAATTATCCCTCGACATAATCTCCAATAAAGCTCATATACGCAGTTCAGTGTAGTTTTAACCAAGACTGTCTTAGGACTACGAGTTTTGGAGCTGGCTATTCTGAGCTCTCTTTATTAAGAATATTTTTAGACAGTTTCTAGAGTATATACATTTAGTGTTGTAGATAGTATTAAGATAATTTTAAGATACTTCGGGCCTGTTTTACCACTTCTGGATAAGTCAATGTTAGCTTATATGACAGATAATTTGACATATCTTTAAAATATGTTACACGATCTGTCAACTAAGCTAACAATGACTTATCCAGGAGTGGTGAAACAGGCCCTAAGGTTGGGCCTGGCCTGGATGGGTGGTGGTCCGTTACTGTCATTCTTTAAACCCTTTGACTAATTATTATAAGGACTAGCCTTGCGGTAGCATTTCCCCTCTGCCACGGTATAAGCACAATTGATCTTGTGCATTTACATTCAATTTTACACCTTATCACTAAACGAGACAGCCTATAATTGCGAAATAATAACTTCGAACTTAGAACGTTTGGGGTTCACACGAGACTACTTTTCATGATTTTTAACATTCATAATTAGAATCTAAAGTTATGGGGAATAAAATCCAAAGTAGCGGATTTCATGTTACCTCGCCCCCCGCAAAAAGTGGCAGAAATGTTTGTTAGTAGAATTACACGCGTAACCAGTCCACATATAAATAGTCAAAGTTTGAACCATTATAAAACCAATCAGCTAAAGATGTAGGATACTGAAGCACAAGAATCAGATAGTAGTACAGTATTTTTTTCAAATGGCGTACCTACTTTTGACGATAACAATATTGAAGAATGGAAGTGGATGCCATATTGGAAAGACTCTAAATAATGGGAAATGGGCCAGAGAATGATTATTAAGGCTAAGTACATTGATAAAAGCCGTGGTGGTCCAGTGGCAAGTTATCTTGCCTGCCGTGCAGGAGGCGATGGTTCGATCCCCGTCCAGGCCGACTCGTACCAATGAGTTTTTCGGAATTTATGTACGATTTGTAACACCACTGGCTTTTCGGTGAAGGAAAACATCGTGAGGAAACCTGCATGCTTCAATTTCGAGGCATGTATTGTACCCACTGTCCATTATAAGTGACGACGGGCTCACCCCCCATCACATTGGACAGAGTTTCGGTATTACTGGTGAAACGTGGATGTTCTGAGGCTTCAGAATATCTCTGACTACCCCCTTGGGGAATATAGTCGTGAGTATATGCGAGTACATTGATATAAGTAGGAAGGCTTAAGTAGGCATCTATTTATAGCTTTTATTTTTGTCTAATAAGGTACTTATGAGTTATTATTTTAAGAGCATTCGATTGGAATATAGTATAAGTGCAATAAACAGATCAATAATACGGAATAGTTGTATAACCTTGAATTATGTCATTAACTCATTAGGGTAAACGATCTGATTATGTACCACGTTTTTCTTTTACTAGCTTTTTCGTGCGGTTTATTCTTAAAACCTGTTAGTTAGTAAGTAGAATTAAATTTATTTTATTTTTAGAATATAAAGTAGGGTGCGTTGAAGAGCGATGATAGTCCATACGCTTAGACCACTTATATGAGGACAAGTTACGCGTGTAATTCTACTAACAAACTTTTCTGCCACTTTTTGCGGAGGGCGAGGTAACACGAGATACGCAACTTTGAATTTTATTCCATTAGTTTAGATTCTAATTTTTAATGTTAAAAATCATGAAAAACAGTGTCGTGTGAACCCCAAACGTCATAAGTTCGAAATTATTGTTCCGCAATTATAGGCTGTCGCGTGGTACGGTTACGGTTTGGTTTGCGCTTACGGTTCAAAAGACACAACCCATCAGAGTTAGGACAGATGGCATCCGGCCGTACAGGATAGGCTTAGGAATTGGGTGGGTTATCTATACAAGGTGTTACAAAAATACAAATAATCATTTAAGGGGTGGTTTAGACCATCAAACTGAACAACTTTCTCTATGGGACCAATATCGAAATCGCGAAAAAAAAATCTTCTGCTCCATACAAAACTGCAAACCTACATGTATGGGACAACAGATATTTTTTTCGCGATTTCATTGTTGGTCCCATAGAGAACGTTGTTCAGTTTGATGGTTTGATCATCACCTTAAAAAAGTGTCAGCATATTAAGAAGGACCTTGTATAATTAAGTAACCAATTAATTATAAAGTGTACAATTGCTTTTCGGTGAAAGAAAACATCGTGAGGAAACCTGCATGCTTCAATTTCGAGGCATGTATTGTACCCACTGTCCATTATAAGTGGCGACGGGCTCACCCCCCGTCACACTGGACAGAGTTTCGGTACTACTGGTGAAACGTGGATGCTCTGAGATTTCAGAACATCTCTGACTACCTCCTCGGGGAATATAGTCGTCAGCATATACATTGTAGTCGTGTACAGTTGGGATTCGGGAGCGAACGTTGCTTAGCAAATATTATTATTATTATTATGTCTATGAAAAAGTTACAAAAATTATCTTTGTACCAGATTTGTAGTGTGACCACAGCAGGCGCGATTACCTCAATTTATGTTTCTTGTATGAGTCTCGCTGCACAAGTTTATATACTCACTTATAATAGTTATAATTCTGTTGGTGTTACTAGGAATATATAATTTAACCGTCGCTTTATTCTGAGCCTATCAACAGAGCAAGAAGGATGTATTTTTGGTTGTTAGCTGTTAGCATAGCCGGTGCGGTGAGTTATTTAATTTTGTTTTTAAAATTAAAGGTATACAACGTGTTAATGAATTAACGCAAAACTAGAAAGTAGTTTGTTTGGAATCGAGAGCTGAATCGAATTATCATGTTTTCAACATAGGTAATTTTATTCAAAATATTAAATAATTTGTTCGTAAAATTTTAAATTTACTGAACCCGATCTCAACCCACCGCTCGGGCACTCTCTTACCCTACTTAATACCAAAACAAGGTTCTTAAAATGTATCCATGAGCACGTTAGCGCTTTCATTCATTGCTGAAATGATAACAAATCATTTTTGCCTCAAAACTTAAAATGCGAATAACTTTAAATTTTAACTATCAAAATAATGAAATTTTTGTTTCAGTCTAATTATTCTGTTATAAATCAGTTGGGGTGTATGAGGTTTTGCGCTTATTCATTAACACGTTGTATTACTGTTGGCGCGCTCCATAGAAACTCAGTCTGGTTATATTTTCAATACTAACCAATTAAAGTCAGTGACATTTTTCAGAGACAACCTAGAAAGTAATCTCTATGCTTGTATCTTGTCAGATTTTCGTTAAAATGTATAGTCTTAAAGTTACAGTGCCTCAAAGATTTCCATTCAAATCTTAAATTAATCCGCGTTTATTCCGAATGCGCGAATGCGCGCTGCACACAAACGAAGTCTGGTGATATTTTCAATACTAAACAATTAAACTCAATGAAATTTTGCAGAAACAATCGAGGAACAAATCTCTATGCCTGTATCGTGTCCGAATTTCGTTAAAATATACAGTTTCAATGCTAGGATTATTTATGGAAATTTTTGACGCACTTTAACTTTAAAACTGTACATTTTAAGGAAAATCTGACACGATACAATCATAGAGATTTGTTTCTAGATTGTTCCTGCAATTTCATTGAGCTTAATCGGTTTGTATTGAAGATATCACCAGACTTCGTTTGTATGGAGCGCGCATTTACGCATAAATAAATTTGAGTTTTTTTATCTGTGGATCTCAAAAATGAAACGCGTGTGACATCACATTTCAAACAATAAAACGTCATGTGAGTTGAAGGTCGTAGTTAGCTTTACTTTGTTTATTGAAATATGACGTCACAGCCAGAAGTGTCACGTGATCGGCTGTTTTCGCGCGAATCTCAAATTACTGAATGAAAAATATTGTTTTTTTTCTGAGATAATTTGAAAGAGGTATAAAATAAACCTACGTATAATTTAAAATATCTTTCCGAAAACTGGCAAATAGCCAATTACTATCTGGGTAACTATATTTTCCCCCCAGCTATGTGACGGACAAGATGGCGGCAAAGCGCCGCGGGTTGCCCTCAACGATGGCAACACTATCCCGGTATTGGGACTTGGAACTTTTCTGGGATTCGATGAGGTTAGTGACTTAGGCCGAGATTCAGAGACGTTTTTTAAGTCATAGTTCGAACTCCCGAATGTCAAAATCCATACATTTGCGCCCTGCTTAGCTCGAGCTAAGACTAAAGAAATCGTCTCTGAATCTCGGCCTTAGTGTTTGTAATATTTGTTTTATTTTAAAAAGTTCCATTACTTTAAGGAATAAGAATAGAATATAAGAATAAGAATATTTATTGTTCAAACTGTGTAAAAAAAAGATGTTACAGTAAGAGAATGGAATCACTAATGTAAGACCTCAGAGGAAGGATCTCCATAGAGTCCGCATAAATTTACGATTATAGTTAGTCTCTTTTGTCTTATGACGTACCTTTAATAGTAGAAGGAGATGGAACTATAGACATTTGTGTATGCGGCTGTCCACTTTTTTTTGAGCTAGTGTGTGTGAAAAGTGACCGTAAACATAAGGCCATATGTCACTTGGTGCCTTTTGTCCATACTACTTGACACCACACACTCAAACCTAAACGTCAAAAAAGTGGACACTTTACAATTGGTATGGCTCACTCTCTTAGGTATAATCTCTTTGTGTAAGACAGAATAAACAGTTTGGTCCGCAGCACGGACGTACAATATGTATAGGTGGCTTACATTATAAACCAAAATTTTTATTTTTAATATCAACAACTATGCTAAAAAAAATAGTTAATAAAATATATAACTTTCCATACATTTAATCAGCTGATCAACGATGCTGAACTGTAAAAGGCCTCTTAATTATATACACCGGTCAATAAAACACATTATGAGTGCTATCATCATCAGCCACCCGCTGGGCTTGGGGTAGAAATACCCCTCCGCAAAGCGCCACCAGAGAGAGACGCTCTCGAATATTATTTATTACTAGTGTTTACCCGCGACTTCGTCCTCACAAATGATATACCAGATTTTAACTAAAATCATAAGCTATCAAACAACAAAGTTTCATCAAAATCGGTTCAGTGGTTTATGCGTGATTCTCGAAGAAACAAACATTTACAGTTTTATAATAGTAGGTAGGTACTAGAGTTAACCCGCGAGTTCATCCGAACGAATTTTATACCAGATTTTAAGTCAAATAAAAACTATCAAACAACAAAGTTTCATAAAAATCGGTTCAGTGGTTTTTGCGTGATGCTGTTACAAACAAACAAACAGACAGACAAACAAAAATTCTTAAAAAGGTTGATTTGGAGTCGGGGCACCTAAGAACCATATCGTAATCTTTTTCTTGTAAATATCTTCAATGTACAGATACACTTCTGTTAAAATTCTAAAATAGCTTTGACTAATTATTATAAGGACTAGCCTTGCGGTAGCATTTCCCCTCTGCAACGGTATAAGCACAATTGATCGTGTGCACATTCAATTTTACACCTTATCACTAAACGAGACAGCCTATAATTGCGAAATAATAACTTCGAACTTAGAACGTTTGGGGTTCACACGAGACTACTTTTCATGATTTTTAACATTCAAAATTAGAATCTAAAGTTATGGGGAATAAAATCCAAAGTTGCGGATTTCATATTACCTCGCCCCCCGCAAAAAGTGGCAGAAATGTTTGTTAGTAGAATTACACGCGTAACCAGTCCACATATAAATAGTCAAAGTAAAATAGTTTAGATAGATGTTGCATGACAAATAATTTTTTTTTTTACAGAATGGGCAAAAGGAAGTCAAGGACGATGATGTCAAAATTCCCGTGACGTGGGCTTTAGATGCTGGATACAGGTGCGTAGTTAGGCGCACGCATTAAGGGCCTATGTGAAAAAAATAGGATTCTTCAAAGCATCATATCTCATGAAGTACTAACAGTAGAAGTATGAGTTGCGGATATGTGTAAATTGAACATATAATTGAAGTTTTGATTAGAGCCAAAACACGATTAAGACACATTTTCTCGATAGAAAAACAAGCCAAAGTAGCCTCCGTCTTTATCGATAAACGCTTGGAAGTACTAAACGGTGAATATTAGAAACAAGAGGCTTGATTTAAAAAAAAGAGATTGATATTTTATAAATTTTGATTAGAGCAGAGTTGAACTTACATAAATAGTACAATTACAATTAAATAAAGTTTGTTTTACGCTTGCGTCGTTTCAGGCGCGCGCGCCGCCCTGTCTCTTTCTCTCGCATCAGGCAGTAATATAAGCTATCACACGCCCATTTCGCTTCTATTATTTTTCGACATAGGCCCTTAATTCCTGTTACGTAACATGGCCTTTGCCCTGCAGTGCGATTCTACAGGCTTTAGGGGATATAATTCGGAGCGCGCTCCATACAAACGTACTATGGTGATATTTCCAATACTAACCAATTAAAGTCAATGAAATTTTGCTGAAACCATCTTGAAACAAATATCTATGCTTGTATGGAGTCAGATTTTAGTTAAAATATACAGTTTCAATGCTAGGATTAATTTAAGATTTGTGTGGAAATCTTTGAGGCACTGTAACTTTAAAACTATACATTTTAACGAAAATCTGACTCTATAGAAGCATAGAAATTTGTTTTTAGATTGATTCTGAAAAATTTCATTGAGTTTAATTGGTTAGTATTGAAAATATCATCATAGTACGTTTGTATGGAGCGCGCTCCGAATTATATCCTCTTAACTTACTTACTTTTTTTACGTAACATAGGTAAAATTGTTCAATTAGGCCGCCTGAATCACTCTGTATCAAGGCAGTGATAAAAAAGTGGCGAGTAACCTTGCCTGCCGTGCAGGAGGCGATGGTTCGATACCCGTCCAGGCCGACTCGTACCAATTAGTTTTTCGGAATTTATGTACGATTTATAACACCACTGGCGTTTCAGTGAAGGAAAACATCGTGAGGAAACCTGCATGTATCAATTTTGAGGCATGTATTGGACCCACTTTCCATTTAAAGTGGCGACGGGCTCACTCCCCGTCACACTGGACAGAGATTCGGTACTACTAGTAAAACGTGGATGTTCGGAGTTTTCAGAATATTTCTGACTACCCCCTCGGGGAATATAGTCGTGAGCATATGCTTATGCTTATTTTGTTTCTTTTTTCAGTCAGTATGAACCATAGGTATAGCATGACACTCTTCTTCTTCTTCTTATCGTGTGGGCAGCAAGCCCTGGTGTCAGAGCTTTTTCAGACCGCCTTACGGCCTCTGACGTGGTTTTTATGTAACGATTACTACCACCAGAGATAGTAGACCAACCCGGGACCAACGGCTTAACGTGCTGTCCGAAGCACGGAATCATCTTTCTTTTCAGACAATCCGGTGATTCGAACCAACCAACTGGGGAAAAACGCACAAAGTGACATACATAACTAGGTGTCCCCGGTGGGAATCGAACCCACAACCTCCGTGTCAAGAGCCCAATGCTCTTAACCATTAGACCACGGAGGCAGTCACGGAGGAGGAACAAGTCAGCGCAAAAATAAATCCGCTGTTCAATACTAAACTTATGAAATTTTTTTGTAATATTTTCTTGTCATTGTAATAAAATTATTGGGTGGTAATTAAACAGACTTCTTTTTAATAGCATTATACGCCTCTAAAAATCTACATTGCCTTCTAAATTACTAAGTCAGCCACAATCAATGTTCGATAGTGTTACGTTCAAAGATGAAAAAAACACTTTTTTGTATTCGTCAAAATGCTTGAATCTTTTATCAGCTTGATTATTTTTGAGTGATCCGTTGCCTGGAATTGAATCGAATGGCGCTCTCTGATTGGTGCAAATGGCCGGTCGCTGTCGTCTCGCGCACTCGCGTCAAATCGTACAGTGGCTTTTTTCACGATAAAAGAATATGATGTATTAATTTACATGCTAAGTTGTGATATATGATGTTGTCTATTGAAGCTTGAACTAAATTTTTTTGTGGAGCTTATGTTGAAGCTGTAAAACGAAAAATGGTGATGAGTTGTAAAATCCGTGGCTGAGTTAGTAAATTAGGTGGCAATATATAAATCAGTAGGACAAGTTTGGAATAAATTAGTTGGCGATGTAAAAAAGACGAATTAGTTTATTAGAAGCCATCTTATTTTCCCGTTGCTTAGTTAAAAAATGAGAAGTTTGATCACGTGGCCAAAAAAAAAACTCTGTGGCTTGACTTATAATTGCTCAAAATTATTTGTCAAACTCTTGATTTTTGCGCACCTTTTTGACCATGGGCCCCGGTTTGACCCCCCTATATCCGGGACTGCATCCCCTTATTGTCGTATGTTTGCAGGTTGATTGATACTGCGCAAGTTTACCACACAGAGAAGCAAATAGGCGAAGCTATTCACGCGTCATCTGTCCCCAGGGAAAACATTTTCGTTGTTACCAAGGTAAGATTCAAAAGTATTAGAGCAGTTTATGCAGGTATGGCTCGGGTCGCGGGTTCTAATCCCGTTAGAGAAAAATCCTTCATGCTTCAATTTAGAGGCATGTATTGTACTGTACCCACTGTCCATTACAAGTGGCGACGGGTTCACCCCCCGTCACACTGGACAGAGTTTGCGTTAATTCAACGTTGTATACAACGTGTTAATGAATAAGCGCAAAACCTCATACACCCCAACTGATTTACAACAAAATTATTAGATTGAAACAATAATTTCATTATTTTGATACTCAAAATTTAAAGTTAAACGCATTTTAAGCATTGAGGCAAAAATTATTTGTTATCATTTCAGCAGTGAATGAAAGCGCTAACGTGCTCATGGATACATTTTAAGAATCTTGTTTTGATAGTAAGTAGGGTGAGTGTGCCTTTGCGGTGGGTTGAGATTGATTTTCAGTAAATTTATAATTTTACAAACAAATTATTTAGTATTTTGTAAAATAAAACCTATGTTGAAACAATGATAATTGGATTCTGCTCTCGATTCTACACACTTTCTAGTTTTGCGTTAATTCATTAACACGTTGTATATGCTCACGACTATATTCCCCGAGGGGGTAGTCAGAGATATTCTGAAACATCAGAACATCCACGTTTCACGAGTAGTACCGAAACTCTGTCCAGTGTGACGGGGGGTGAGCCCGTCGCCACATAATGGAGAATTTTTTTTAAATTTTTTTTAATTTAAAAATGCACTACCTCGCTGTAACATGTTGATTGATCAATTTGAAACTGGAACAGGTTTTGCTATCTATGTCGCTCGAATTCCAGTTATAACATTGAACTTTCGAATTGTTAGTTTGAACAAAACAATTTGTACTTCTGTTGGACGGCCCGGTAGCTCAGTCGGTAGTGAACCTGCCTGCTATGCCGAGGATCGCGGGTTCGAATCCCGTAGGGGACAAATATTTGTATGATGAATATGAATATTTGTACCCGAGTCATGGATGTTTGTATCTATATGTGTATTCTATATCATTGTCTATTCATCATAACACAAGTCCAGCTCGGTAGCTTAATGGACGAAACAACAGCCTCAATTTGGTAGGTTGTGGGCAGACCCGGATCTAGGATTTTACAGAACCGGGACAAAAACTTGACTTTGGCGCCCCTCCTCTTCAAGGGAGTAGCAATAATTTTTTTCCCAGGGAGGCCAGGTCCACGTTAGGTCGTTGCAATAATATTTACCTAAAACTTGGAGGGTGCGAAGCGAGCTCGAGTTTACTGCAATGTCATTAGCTCATCGCAATAATTATAATCCAAATCTGGATCGAATTATGCAATAGAGTATGACTATTATAGATAGTTTGAATACAATAAAAACCTAGGAGCAAGAGAAGTAGCTCGATTTTTTTTTCAAAAATGACAAATTTTTTTTTTTTTTTTTTTTTGGTTTTCAGTTGGCGATAAACAATCAAAGGGACGCTGTAGGAATGCTGAGACAATCACTAAAAGACTTGAATCTATCCTACGTAGACTTGTATCTGATTCACAACCCGGTCGCTTTCACTGTGAGTAACTTTACATTTACATTGATGGTGAGTACAACTACATGTGTGTAACTTTACATTTACATTAATGGTGACTAACACTACATGTTATTAGTTTTACATTTACATTGATGGTGAGAACAACTCCATGTGAGTAACAATATGTTAAATGCTAAGAGAATCACTAAAAGACCGCTCCTGAAAGAGCATGCTTATAGCAAACAACTCGGTATACTTGCTATTGTAGCATGCTATTGTAGTAAGCTGTTTCTATGTCAATAATAAAATTAATGTCTTTTCGTCTCCCCAACGTGCCATTTTTCACGACACAACTCATTCAATACACTATTCAAACAATAATAGTTAAAAACGAATCAAAATAGTAATAAACGGCGTGGAATCGATACTGAACTGACAGAAGCATGCTCAAAAGAAGCATGCTAATAAGAAAACACGTCTACACTTGCTAAAAGAGTGCATCCCACCTATGGATGTAAGGCCGGTTTAAAACCAATTAAACCAATCCATTTAAAACGAAAAAACGGTTTAAAACCGAAATAAACCATTTTTTTCGGTTTGAAAACCGTTTGTGTTGGTGACTCTGTTTTTATTAATTATAACTACATTTTCTTGATTTTACCGATAGGGATATGATATAGATGTGAAACAACCGATTTAAACCTTTTTAAATACAATGTTGCTGTTTTAAACTCCAAATAAATCTTTTTAAACCGTTTAAAACTGGTTTAAAACCAAACTCACACTTTCGCACTCTCATTGATGAATCGACGCAACGTTGCCAGCTCGCCTACCCTACACACACATGCACATACATAAACTGCCGCGTGTAATAAGTTTTCGTGTAGTAGGTAATTTAGGTATGTACTTTCTATAAACTAATTCAAACGAAACATGACGTCAGATGACCTAAAATGGCCCACAATGAAGTGTAAAACACAGTTCGTTTATTTTTGTAGGCGATTTTAAAACCGGTTTAAAACGGTTTGTTTGGGGTTTAAAACGGCAAAATTTGGTTTAAAACGTTTTAAACCGGTTTTTTTACATCTATAATCCCACCACCCCGAACCCCAGGTAGCATGCTCGAAAATCAACAGCTGATCGATTTTGACGTAAGCATGCTAATTTGTAGCACGTCTGTTCACACATGCTACTAGGTAGCACTTGCTCGAAATTAGCATGCTCTCGTGCTACTAATGAGCATGTGTATCTGTACCTTAATTTTATTTACAGCCAGACGAGAAATCGTTCGACATAGTGGATTACGTAGACACCTGGCGGGCGATGGAGCAAACCAAAAAGTTAGGGCTGGCCAAGTCTATTGGTATTTCTAACTTCAACGTTAGTCAGATGGAGAGACTTCTGGACAATTGCGAGGTTAAACCTGCCGTTTTGCAGGTTGAGGTAAGTGTACATAACATAACACGTAACGTAGCGTAACGTAACGTAACGTAACGTAACATTGAAATGCACCTAACTACCTATCGTCAATTTTATTATACCATCGCCCGCGGCAATCGCGGCATGATGGCGCGATAAAGTGCTATCGCGCTCTAGCCAAAGTACATATACGATAATAGTAGGCGCGCTTCTAAGAAACCACGCGACGCGCCGGCGACACGGCAAGATGGCGGCCATGCTAAGGGTTGTTACAAAGTTTAGGGGATATGAAATAAATATAAGATAATCAATATGATATAAGTCTAATCGTTTAATATTTTATTAATTTGTAGTGATCATAATATCTACCTAGGTATTTATTTTTGTTATGAACTATTATTTACGTTTCTGATTCAACGTTTTGTAAGAAAAACACAGTATTTTTCAATTAATAACATGTATTATGTACAAAAACAATTATGTAGCAGCGTAGCTTACCTATTTATAGTATTACCTGCAGTTTCAGAAGGTATCTCCAGTAAAAACAACAAAGTTTCGAATCGCGTTAAAAATGTTTCAAACCACTTTATTTCCAACAAATCTTTATTTTGATTCAATGTGGAATCACATCTGTACATAATACAACCAGTTCGAACCATTGTGGTAGGTGTGCGTTCGCATGTATAAATGTTGACACTGCTGCCGGCGCGTACCCCAAGTCTCTGTTGACTTAGGGTACTGCCCGCAGGCAGAGCGGGCCGAGACGCGCTCCTCCCGCGCCCCGCCCCCGCGCACGATAGACCTGTCGCGACCCGAGAGCGCGCTCACTATTATTACATTCACTTTGCCCTAGCTCCCTTTCTTTTTGCGCGCGAACAAAGAAGTTAGCAGGCGCAATAAACGTTTATCGAGAATTATGCCACTTTTTTTAATGTAAGTAATGAAATAATATGTATATAAGTAAAGTAACATTGAAAAACATTGTTACGAAACATACAATAACTTTCGTTAGGTACACACGGCGACAGATCAAGTTATACAAAACCTAATTATTAAGATGGTTGATGGTTCAATCAAAGTTCTGGAACTTAATGTAATAGGTAGGTAACCATAATATAACAATTATTAATTATGTTTTGTTTATCTAATGGACATAATAATAATATACCTCGTCGTCATTTCTGAAATCTAATAAGAATCTTTACTGAAATAACATTTTAAAGAATTTTCTTTGTAAAATATTTGTTGATTTACTTTTCAGGTTAATTTAAACCTAGCCCAAAATAAGTTAATAGACTTCTGCAAGAAACACAATATTGTTGTAATGGCATACACACCGTTTGGAGGATTATTTGATAAGACCGACGCATCTCCACCACCCAGGGTTAATGATCCAGTTTTGAAAGGTTTAAGTGAGAAGTATAAGAAAACAGCACCGCAGATTGCGTTGAAATATTTGGTAAATATATAAAATTAAAGAAAAAATTTTCAAAGGATGTCCGAACCAAAAGAGCAGCAAAACGTAAAAAGAGAACTAATTACGCGACAGTCTTCGGTTGAGCGGCCGACTATGAGCACTCGCTGAGCGGCGTGCGCCGTGCCCTGTGGGTGGGATGGAAAAGAAATTTTGGCATTTTCAATGTTTTTAGTTGGTTTATTTATTACTACATGTACTTAGGTTTGTGTAGTTTAGTCTCGGACACTTTTTTCGATAATTTTGTACTAGACCCGGAGTCCATAGTATTCTACGTCAATGATTTTTAGATTTTTTGTTTTGAAACGTTTGTTTCCGGCTTAGAATGGTCATATTCCCGTGGGTGTCGTACGAGATGACTAAGGGATTAAAGGTTTCTTGTGCAGTGTTTATGTGGGCTCACCACTTGACACGTCATTCCATCCTGAAACTTAAATAGCTAAATGTGAGCATTGCTACAACTACATTCTTAAACAGAAAGTTGGTAGTTGTAGCTATGTTTCTGACCACCCTGAAAGGGATTACGGTCGTGAATTTATGTATGTACAGGGTTTAAAAAACACCCTAGTAATACTCAAAGGGGTGAGTCATAACATCAAACTGAACAACTTTCATTATGAAGCAAACTTGTAAATCGAAAAAAAAATCAGTTGTCTTACACATTTTAATAGAGTGTGTACTGCAGTTGTGTGTGAAAGATCAAATATGTTTTTCACGATTTTGAATTTGGTTCCATAGTGAAAGTTGTTCAATTTGATTGTCCCTTAAGTATTACTCGGGTGTTTTGCTACACCCTGTATACAGAATGTAAGTGAAAGCTTAACAGATTTCGATGCAGTTTTTAATAATCGAAAACAATTTTTTTTCTTACAGGTGCAACGAGGATTGATTCCGATACCAAAATCTGTGAAGAAGGACAGAATTGAGAGTAACATAGACATATTTGATTTTGAGCTGACAACACAAGAAATGGAATCACTGAGTGAGTATTTTAACTTTCATAGCATTCTTCAACTAGGTAGGTGTATCTATAGGTCGACCAGGGCAGCAATCGCGGTAAATATTCGGTGACTAAACCGTGATTGGACTACGTACGAACCATAACTTTTGACACATTTGGTATTGCGCTAATCGCGGTACTGCTCTTGACAGCCGTTAGAGCCGTTTTGACAGATCGCTCAGAGATTAAGGCCCAGATTCAGAGACGATTTGTAAGTCATAGTTCGGACTCCCGTATGTCAAAATCCATACATTTTCGCCACGCTTAGCTCGAGCTAAGACCAAAAAAATCGTCTCTGAATCTCGGCCTCAGGGCTGTCAGTTACATAGAGTTTAGCGCTATGCGAAATTCAGCAAAGTTAAACAGTAATTGAATTGCAATATGATTAGAACTGAAATTGGATAAGAATAGAACTTCGATGTTTTAAGTTAGCGCAATCGGATCCAGAATCTGATGGCAAACCACGGGTAACCATGGGTTTAGAATGATAAAGGACACCAATCCTCCTTACAAGCATGGAAACACTAAAATTGGCCATAGCGGCCGGTGATGTTCAACCTTCTTTCGTAGGTATGTATCAAACTTTAGGTTTGTCCTTTTCTGTCATAAAAAAATTAAATAAACTCATTTTTTAATTTTCGTCGTTGGATTAGTAAGGGACAAACCAACAACGACGATGAAAACGTACGAAAGAAGGTTGAACAGTACCGACCGCCAAGGAGTATAATTTCATGTTTCACCACATGTAAGACAGTCTGTACTCCAGGTACAGACAATAAGTATTTCCAGCTTCCGGACCGTAACAGATTTGTAACACCACTGGCTTTTCGGTGAAGGAAAACATCGTGAGGAAACCTGCATGCTTCAATTTCGAGGCATGTATTGTACCCACTGTCCATTATGTGGCGACGGGCTCACCTCCCGTCACACTGGACAGAGTTTCGGTACTACTAGTGAAACGTGAATGTTCTGAGGTTTCAGAATATCTCTGACTACCCCCTCGGGGAATATAGTCGTGAGCATATGCTATGCTTTATTACTACTTATTTCAGGTCTCGACACTAGAAGTCCTGTTACAATCACGACGTTTTAAAAACAAAATTAGATAAAACAATTCTCTCGCAATCTAAAACAAGTGACTTGTAAAAAAGTGTATTTAATTAAAAGAACACTTGTAATGGTACTTGCTGCCAGTCCTTCACTTTGTTATAAACTCGGGGAGGTTTTGTTTTACGGGGTAACTCTTATTTTCTGCCCTTTTTCTGTTAAATGTCTACAAGGTGTCGGTGGCGCGTTTAGACTGCACACATAGTAAAAAGCTTAGCTTATTTTGTGCCTATTGCATTTTTTTCTCTGTATTTTACTGTCTATGTTGTGTAAAATAAAGTCTATTTGATTGGCTTAAAATATCACCATAAGTTTCATTAAGGTACCATACTAATTTCCCAGTGGCGTAGCGGCCTCGGGGAATATAGTCGTGAGCATTATGCTGTGACCGTAACAGATACCGCAGTCTCGCGTCATATTTCGCGCACTTTTTCAGATTTTCGAGCCTTATTTTTTCTGTAATTTGACAGGTAAATTCAACAAGGACTACCGCACAGTGTTCCCAAGTTTCTGGCAGGATCATCCCTATTATCCGTTTGAAAGAAAAGACGTTCCCGCCCCAGACCCTTTCAAAAAAGCTAAGGCGTAAAAAGTGGTTTCAGAAAGATGAAATTATTAAGAATCTAAGATAATTGAAGATATTGTTTATGGATACATTAATTTTATATTTTTATACGTTTTTAATAAACAAATATAATACCTACTCTTCCATTTTCTACTGTTTTTTTATGCAACCCAAAAGCACAGACCCTTAATACGCACTGGGCCCACGTTGTGGAGTATAGCCCACTCCCTCTCACCCTTATTCGGGGGATTCTACAGGCCATACCTTACCTTTCGAAAGAAGATTAAAATAAATAGTGACTCTCTCTGCATGGCAATAAGGTGCAAAGTTATTCGCACCCTTCCTATCGTACAATTCGTGACTAACCTACCAACCGTCACAACGGCGCGCGTGCAAACCAAAATGAACCGAGTCATTAGACATGAAAGCTTCCTTTACATAGTCTCCCTCTTTCATTCTTTCACGTGTTGCGTTCAAAAATAAATTAAAAACCGACAATAATGATGGACGTTTATTATAATCGACAAAATAGGGGCAAAAACAACTACTACAATATTTAACATTTGTTTTATTATAATAATTATTTATTTACATAAAAACCATTTATTATTTTAATGATGAAATAAATGAAACCGTCAAATGTTAATATTCAAACAAAAAAAGAGAATTTCATCAATAAAACATAATTGAATATAAAACACCCTATTAATTGTGAATAATTTCTATGCGATCTCACACTTTTTTTAATGATTTATTTTAAATATGTACACTAATTAACTAACTGTATACTTATCGATATAGCACTCCTTATTTAGGAGATTGTATGAAGTTTTTAACATACATTAGGTTTTTTTGTTTTGTTTTATCCAGTATATACTTCACTAGTTGTTTACTACGTGTAACTAACGAATGTGAAATTTATTTATTTATTTTTTATTTATTTAAGTATTTAATATTTTTGATTCATTTTTAATGTACCTAACTTTATTTGTTTAGGTTACTCTTATAAAACATAAAAAAAATATTTAGCATATTTTCTTAAAGTGGACATGCCACGATATTCATTATTATTTTAGAATATAATTTTTTTACAACAAACATTTTCATATTAATAAAGATATTGTAAAAAACTACAAAATTATTAGTACCATGGAATAAAGTTTATAAATGATGTCTAGATTTTTTCATATTTAAATTGATAATTAATGACACATCTATCGTTAACCAGTAATTAAAAGTCACTGGTAGTTGCACGTACGTTTTATTAAATCTTTTCCTGTCACTTTTTGTCCTGTTGACGTAGTAAAAGCTAGAAAGAGATTTGAATGGAGGATTAACTTTAATGAACGTACGTGCAACTGACCTTTATTATAGTACTTTTTATAAATATCTATAATAAAATCGTAATCTTAGTGTCACTGGTAGTTGCACGTACGTTTTATTAAATCTTTTCCTGTCACTTTTTGTCTTGTTGACGTAGTAAAAGCTAGCAAGAGATTTGAATGGAGGATTAACTTTAATGAACGTATGCGCAACTGACCGTATATTAAACTTAAGTACTTTTTTATAAATATCTATAATAAAATCGTAAACTTAGTGATAATGTAGGTACCTACATAGAAGATATTTGCAAAAAAAAAATTGGTTCAGGATACGTATTGGAAATTGGAATGTAATACGTTAAAACTATTTTTAGATTTTATCAGTTTGTTTGTATGTTTGTCATTTGAAAATTTCTGCACTAAAGCATAGGGCTTAGTTTGGATTAACATATAGGCTTTATTTCATCGCAATCGGTTCATTCAATCAAAAGTTATGAGTATTTAAAGTCAGTGGTCCGCGAGTACGTAGTCGCGGGCACTGTACTAAATTCGTAGTCGGGTGTGTAATAAAGTCGTAGTCGTATACAAATCTTGTCAAAAAAATCACACAAACTCCCTAAAAGTATGTAGTTAGAGATTGCTCCTAAATTGTAAATTTATTGTAATGAATTGTTAAATCTATTTGTAAACGATGAATTCGCCTTCGAGTTCGTACTCGTGGTTGACATCACACTTCACGTTGGCTTCGAAGTCGCACTGCTGTGACTTCTCGTTGAAGAAAAGACCGTCTGAGCAGAAGACTGCTTCGGGAAGGCCGTTCAGGCATCTCCAGTAGCGTTGGCAGTCACCCCTAGAATAAAAAGGAACAATCCAAAAATCAACCAAAATGAATTTTATTCTACACCAGAAAAGTGGTCTTACAGCTAAAAGCTATTTACATTTTACCCTAGTAATATTTAAGGGGGTGATTCAGTCCATCAAACGGAACTACTTTCACTATGGAGCCAACGTCGACAAAAAATAAAAAAAATCTGCTGTCCCATTCATTTGAGTCGAGACGGTACTGCAGTTTTGTATGAAAGAGCGGATTTTTTTTCACGATTTCCATGTTGACTCCTACATCCTGTATAAATATAAAATTTAATAACTAACCAGAAAGCAGAGGCCGGAGCATTATGCGCGTGATAAGGCAAATGTTTCAATCTTTAACTCGGTTGAATATGATTTCTACGATCAAAAATTATTGTTTATAAAAATTGCGGAAATGTCCGAGATCACACTGAAAGCGATGGACACCCTATTTTATATATTTTTTAATTTATTCACTCACTTGTAAGGCACTTGCTTGGCAGCGACGTCAGATCTGCTGCAGTCAAGTACAGCGCTGAACTCAGCTGCCTGGACCGCTGCTTCTTGAGCTATGACCTTCCTTTGGGCACGGATCTGCCCTGTGAGACTCGCTAGGGCACCTGGAAGATAAATGTTTCATTTTTAGGGTTGGCTTTAGAATTGGGGGCTCAGGGGGAGAATAAGAATATAGAATAAGAATAAGAATAACTTTATTGTTAGAACTGGTACAAGAAGGTCTTAATAATAGTTACATGAACAAGCAGCTCTTACCTATTTCAGGCATAGGAGAGAGGTAAGGGGGTGAGAGGTACCCCTAGTACACATCACCCCACTCGCACGCTATTATAAAACTGTAAAAGTTGAACTAAACATTGAAGACATTTACAAAAATAAAAAGTGGTTGTCTCGGGACGCCCGGCACATGTGAAACATTGAAATACCGCGTTGGTGACGCGTTGCGGAGAGCTATGGAAACTCAATCTCCTGATCTAAGTTCAAATCGCACGGACGACATGCCATGTCATTCATATTCGTGGTCGAGTTTTTTAAACGTATGTACGTAATACAGACTTTTTTTTTTTTGGTAACGACTAATACAGCGTTGCTCAGGGATCAGTTACTACTATTTACTGCGGACTATTGGAGGGACCACGAAGGGTCTACCGAGCCAAATGAATGAACTTAAGCAACCGACCTAGGGGCACCCAGAAGGGTACGGACCTCGGCATAGGACGTTGCTGGGGCTACGCGGCGGATTGGGTAGCTGGGATCATTACGTACATACGCTCTTAAAAGATGAAGGAAAACATAATGAGGAAACCTGCATACGCTGAAGTAGAAATGCGTATGTGAAGTCTATAGTTAATAGAATAATTACGAACCAATAGGGCTGGCCTTAGGAACAGACTCGGCGAAGCTCTCCCACTCGTAGTCCCCGGACTCCTCCCCCGACCCCTCGATGTCCTCGTCCTCCTCGGGTTCATCTGTACGCAGGGTACACGTCGCCGACGACTCCCAGTCACAGCCCTAGACAACAATAAAATAAATAGGGTTATCAAAAGACATCATCCGATGAAAGACACTCACAAACAGTAACACGAGTCTTGTATGATCTCTCTCAAATAAAAAAACATAAAAAAATTAAGTCAATAGTTAAAAAGTACTACCTAACACATGTACGAGTAAATGTATCGAGTTAAAGTGACCTCGCCACGCCTCATATAAACCATACATGGTTTTCGTAGGGTGGCTATGTGTGATAAGATGTATTTATTTTGTTTTAGTTAAATAAATTAAAAAAAAAAAAAAAATTTCATTCGCTTTCAGTTAGTACACTTTAAAAACATTGTTCTATGTACATAATTATATAGGGTGCTTCTTAATATGCTGACACTTTTTAAAGGGGATGCCCTGCCCTGACTCCACGAGGTGTTGGGTTGGAGTTGATGTGTAGTGTAGGAGGCTAGACGGCAACAGCAGGAACAAAATGTATACAGGTTCCAACTTAATATGCTGACACTTTTTTAGGAGGATGATCAGACCATCAAACTGAACTACTTTCTCTATGGGACCAATGTCGAAAAAAAAATCTGCTGTTCCATAGTAAACGGAAATCTTACTCGACCCAATTGTTTATATTGGGACAGCTGATTTGACTTTTTTGTGAAATATTTTGCATGTTTTAATATTGTGTGTTTTTTTTATGATTGTTATTGTTGTTTTAAACTGTTTATGTACGTGTTTTTCTTTTTATGATTTTGTGGCAATAAATTGATTTGATTTTTTTTAACACCCCCCGTCACACTGAACAGAGTTTCGGTACTACTGGTGAAACGTGAATGTTCTGAGGTTTCAGAATATCACTGACTACCCCCTCAGGGAATATGGTCATGAGCATATGCTTTGCTTATGCTATCCTTATGATCAAAATCGGCTGTCCCATACATTTGGTTCGAGTAGGTTTGCAGTTTTGTATGGAATAGCTGTTTTTTTACGATTTCGATTTTGGTGCCATAGAGAAAGTTGTTCAGTTTGACGGTCTGATCATCCCCTTAAAAAAAAAAACGAAAAAAAATCAGCGGTTCCATACTAACCGACTCGACCTAAATGTATGGGACCACTGATTTTTTGTCGCGATTTCGATATTGGTCCCATACAGAGAGTTGATCAGTTTGATGGTCTGATCATCCTCTTAAAATAGTTTCACCAAATTTTGTTAGACCTTTTACAACGTGTTAATGAATTGACGCAAAACTAAAAAGTAGTTTGTTTAGAATCGAGAGCAGAATCGAATTATCATGGTACGTAATTTTTTTCAAAATATTAAATAATTTGATTATAGAATTTAAAATTAACTGAACTCGATCTCAACTTCGCTCGGGCACTCTCTTACTTACTACCAAAACAAGATTCTTAAAATGTATCCACGAGCACGCTAGCTCTTTCATTTATTGCTGAAATGATAACAAATCACTTTCGTCTCAAAACTTAAAAAGCGAATAACTTTAATTGTTAACTATCAAAATAACGAAATTATTGTTTCAATCTAAATATTTTGTTATAGACCAGTTGGGGTGTATGAGGTTTTGCGCTTATTCATTAACAAGTTGTATAGTCGTGAGTATATGCTGTGCTATGCTTATCCACCTATCTAGGCATCATTTATTATCTACCCACGTTTCTAACCATTTGACTCTTATCAACAACATGTGTGATAGTGTGATCACGCATGATTAAATGGAAAAACTAATTAACTAATTAATTAATCAAAATAACGTAAGTTAGATACCCAGATAAAAATAAATAAAAATAAAAAAAATAAGATAAGTAACGGAATAACCCAAAGTTCTTAGATATCATGACGTTATCCAGATTTGTTACTATACATAGGCATAAGCGTAAGCATAAGCATAATGCTCACGACTATATTCCACGAGAGGGTAGTCAGATATATTAGGGTAGTAAGAACATCCACGTTTCACCAGTAGAACCGAAACTCTGTCCAGTGTGACGGGGGGTGAGCCCGTCGCCACTTATAATGGACAGTGGGTACAACATATGCCTCGAAATTGAAGCATGCAGGTTACTATACTCCATTCCAACAATAGCAACAAAAATTTAAGGCTATTTTTAATTAGAGAAACAGAGATTTGAAACACTTACTCTCACTTATTCTTAGAACAGCTTTAGTAACGTCCAAGATATGTCGGATCGTACATCTTTCTGATAAATAAATTTTTTTTGCAAATCAGAATTGGCTAGTTAGCTAAAAAGGAATCGGAAAATCTCGTCGTCTTTATATGGAATGAAGTATAGTACCGAAACTCTGTCCAGTGTGACGGAGAGTGAGCCCGTCGCCACTTGTAATGGACAGTGGGTACAATACATGCCTCGAAATTTAAGCATGCAGGTTACTATACTCCATTCCAAATAGAGAAGTTTATTCCGAAAGCACAAATGCGTGCTGCATACAAACGAAGTCTGGTGATATTTTCTATACTAACAAATTAAAGTCAATGACATTTTTCAGAAACAATCTAGAAACTAATTTCTATGCTTGTATGAAGTCAGATTTTCGATATTAGGCCACGGAGGCAGTGGCCACGAGAACAATGAAGGGCATCCACACTCCTGTTCTCGGCCTTTCTCGTCTGTTCTCGTCGAGAATAAAGTGCCTGCTTTAAAAATAATTCCTCACCTGCAGTTCGAAGTCGAAGATCGTGCCGCCATTGCAGGAGAATTCTACCTCCTTCCCGTGAGTGCACATGAAGAATTTAGAGCAGTCCGTGAAATGGGGGAGCAGAAGGAATTCCTGGAAAAGTAGAAGGTCTAAATTAGTACATAGTTACTTCGGAAGGTTTGCTTCTTCGCCAGATCTAGAACATTATTATGTCACCTGCCTCCATGGTCTAATGGTTAAGAGCATTGGGCTCTTGACACGGAGGTCGTGGGTTCGATTCCCACGGGGGGCATAATACCTACTACTCTTAAACCGTGAAGGAAAACATCGTGAAGAAATCTGCATACGCTGAAGAAGAAATTCTGATGCGTATGTGAAGTCTACCAATCCGCATTGTGCACGCGTGGTGGACTAACGTACACACACCCTCCATGAGGGTAGGCCTGTGCCCTGCAATGTTTATAGTGATGATAATGAAAATGAAAGTTGAGCAACTTCTGGTCAAGTCTAGTGACCATTTTCGTGATATTTCATTTCATCTTGAAAGTAAAGCAGTTGATTGAACGTCCACTGCTGGACATCCACAACGCCACAAAGCAGTTTAGTAGAGTCTATTGGTAAAGCTACGTTTGTTTTCCATACCTAGTAGTAAATTTAACTTACATGGCCTTCGGGGTCGCACTGCAGAGTGTTGGGGTCGACACCAGCCATCGGCTTGGCCACAGCCGCGCCAATCACCAACAGAATAGCAAGGGTTTGAGCTGGAAACAGGAAAATACAGGGTCCAACTTAATATGCTGACAGTTTTTAAGAGTATGATCAGACCATCAAACTGAACAACTCTCTCTATGGGACCAACATCGAAAACGCGAAAAAAGAAATCAACTGTCCCATACATTTAGCTCGAGTAGATTTGCAGTTTAGTATAAAACATCACAGACTATGTATTATTGTATACATAACTTTAGCTTAAGAATTTATATTGTAATAGTTATTAAGTCGTGTTATGTTGTAGAGTTTCTGGCCGCATCTTCTCTACAGCGACAACACGTTCCGACGCGGTGGTAGCTTTAAAAAAGATTTGACGTATGATAAGCGTGCTGCAAGCTCCTATATTGAATAAATTATATTGACATTGACATTGACTTTGACTTTGACATCCGAGTTTTTTTGCGATTTCGATATTGGTCCCATAGTGAAAGTTGTTCAGTTCGATAGTCTAAACCACCCCCTTAAATGTTTATTTGTATTTTTGTAACACCTTGTATATGCGTATTAGCCTCATTTCATTTCTCACGACTATATCCTATCCTATTACAATATAAATAAATACTTTAATGATATTATTAATACATAATGGTTCTCTCTCCTAATTTGCCATAGTACTAACAGTATTCATAATGAACTTTTTCATAATGAGCTTTCGATTGTAACACATTTCTAATCCGCGAGATTCCAACTAGTCAAAATAACAACTCTTTATCAAACGTCAAAACGCGTGCTTTGTTTGAAATATTGCACTAAAAATTGAATAGTGACGTCATTGTTTTCCGTCGTCGTTTTGATACTTTTTATAGTTTATCCAGTTATTAAAAATAGTATTCAAGCTACAGCATTACTGAAAATTTGAGTTTAGCGTTATTTTCAAACGGTTTATTTACTGAGCAGTTAAAACTAAAATATATTTTATGTAGTCAACTCCCCTAATCGAGGGGGTAGTTACAGAAATTCTGAAACCTCAGAACATCCAGAAGCCGTAGCATGTTACACGTGATACGGCTGTATCACGTCTTTTATCTCGTTCGTTCGTACGCAAATAGAAAGAGAGCGAAGGTGTGATAGCGCTATATCACGCTGCCATGCTACCCATGCTCTGTTCAGTGTGACGGAGAGTGAGCCCGTCGCCACTTAAGCAATGCATGCCTCGAAATTGAAGCACGCAGGTTTCAAGTGTTTTCCTTCATCGAAAAGCCAGCGGTGTTACAAATAGTATAAATTCCGAAAAAGTCATTGGTACGAATCGGCCTATATACAACGTGTTAATGAATAAGCGCAAAACCTCATACACCCCAACTGATTTATAACAAAATAATTAGATTGAAACAATAATTTCATTATTTTGATAGTTAAAATTTAAAGTTATTCGCATTTTAAGTGTTCAGGCAAAAATGATTTGTTATCATTTCAGCAATGAATGAAAGCGCTAGCGTGCTCATTGATACATTTTAAGAATCTTGTTTTGGTAGTAAGTATGCCCGTGTGTGCCCGTTGGGTGGGTTGAGATCGAGTTCAGTAAATTTTAAATTTTATAAATAAATTGTTTAATGTTTAGAAAAAAAAATACCTATGTTGAAAACATGATAATTGGATTCTGCTCTCGATTCTTAACAAACTACTTTCTAGTTTTGCGTTAATTCATTAACACGTTGTAGAGTGCGACTGAAATGACGTGAGACGGCTTTGAAAGGGTCATCGTTCAGTTAGGGGTGATACGGGTCTTAAGAGAAGTTTATTCCGAATGCGTAAATGCGCGTTGCATACAAACGAAGTCTGCAGATTTTTTCAATAATATTGAATTAAAGTCAATGAAAATTTTCAGAAACAATCTAGTAACTAATCTCTATGCTTGTATGGAGTCAGATTTTCGTTAAAACATAGTTTTAGTGCTAGGATTAATTTAAGATTTTTATGGAAATCTTTGAGGCATTGTAACTTTAAAACAATACATTTTAACGAAAAGCTGAATTCATACAAGCATAGAGATTAGTTTCTAGATTGTTTCTGAAAAATTTCACTGACTATAATTGGTTAGTATTGAAAATATCACCAGACTTCGTTTGTATCTAGCGCGCTCCGAATTATATTCCCTTAAGGGCTTGACGGGTCAAAGTCAAAGTCAATATAATTTATTCAATATAGGAGCTTACAGCACACTTATCAAACATCAAATCTTTTTTAAAGCTACCACCGCATCGGAACGTGTTGTCGCTGTAGAGAAGACTACTTTTTTTAGGTCGTCTGTCTAGCGGGCAGCAGGGCGTCCCACACTACGCCTACCAGTTCGCGGTCTCCACTCTAGAACTCTGACACCCCACCGGTTGTCAGTTCTTCGGCAGATATGACCAGCCCATTGTCACTTCAGCTTGCTAATTTTCTGAGCTATATCAACCACTTTAGTTCTCTGACGTATCACTTCATTTCTGATGTGATCTCTCAGAGAAACACCGAGCATAGCTCTCTCCATAGCTCGCTGAGCGACCTTGAACTGATGAACTAGTCCTATCGTCAGGGTCCAAGTTTCCGCACCATAGGTCATTACTGGCAGGACGCACTGATTGAACACCTTTGTTTTGAGGCATTGTGGTAGAGCCGAGGAAAATATTTGACGGAGTTTCCCGAAAGCAGCCCATCCCAGTTTGATGCGCCTAGCGGCCTCCTTGTCGAAGTTGTTTCTACCTAGTCTTCTAGTCTGTCCAAGGTAGACATAGTCTTGCACAACTTCTATCGATGATAAAACGTATATCGATGATAAATGCTTATCAAAACAATAAAATAATTTATTAAAATATGCCTGATAACACGTCTTATCGTGAAACTGTTCTAGGAAATCTTTTTTTTTTGTTTTCCTACTAATAAACGCAGTTTCACGTCTCTTCGTGTCATAATCACGTGTGGTGATAAAGTAATTTCAATTTAGCAATCATCATCATTCTCTTGCCCATTTCCCATTATTTGTGGTCAGCGCAATATGTCATCCTCTTACATTCATCTCTCTTAGCCGTCATTTCAGCACTCACTCCTTTCTTACGCATTTCATCTTTCACACAATCCATCCATCTTTTCTTTTCATTTTAGCAATGTCCTCGGCAGTGGCAATAAGCCGTGGTAGTCCAGTGGCGAGTAACCTTGCCTGCCGTGCAGGAGGCGATGGTTCGATCCCTGTCCAGGCCGACTCGTACCAATGAGTGTTTCGGAATTTTTGTACGATTTTAGCGGTGAAGGAAAACTTCAATTTCGAGGCATGTATTGTATCCACTGTCCATTACAAGTGGCGACGGGCTCACCCCCCCGTCACACTGGACAGAGTTTCGGTACTAATGGTGAAACGTGGATGTTCTGAAGTTTCAGAATATCTCTGACTACCCCCTCGAGGAATATAGTCATGAGCATATGCTATGCTATGCTCGGCAGTTTGGTGATGTTAAAATTTGTAAACTTAGAGATGAATGATTCTGAAATCCAGAGGGCCCGGTTTGATTTGGCCCTCACCTCCTGTTTTGCCTTAACCAGCCGTTTTGAAAAGTTGGCTGAGTTTAATACCTCATTTTCGACAATTTTCTACATGACTACTAAGCTCAAAACCATTATCCTCACGCAGTGCCAAAATTGACGCCCTCGTAGGTCGTGCGCACAGTTGTAACGTAAAAACTACCAACGCGGCTCACCTCGCTCACGCTGTAGGTCATGAGCACAGGCGAAATGTCAAAAAACTTGACCAACCCCTCGTAGGTCGTGCGCACTGTCGTAACGTTAAAACGATAAACGTGCCTCGTCTCGTGGGTCACCCGCGTAGTTTAAGAGAAGTTTATTCAGAATGCGTAAATGCGCGCTACATACAAACGAAGTCTGGTGATATTTTCAATACTAACCAATTAAACTCAATGAAATTTTGCAGAAACAATCTAGGAACAAATCTCTATGCCGTGTCCGATTTTCGTTAAATATACAGTTTCAATGCTAGGATTAATTTAAGATTTGTATGGAAATCTTTAGGCACTGTAACTTTAAAACTGTACATTTTATGGAAAATCTGGCACGATACAAGCATAGAGATTTGATTCTATATTGTTTCTGCAAAATTTCATTGAGCTTAATTGGTTAGTATTGAAAATATCACCAGACTTCGTTTGTATGGAGCGCGCCAACAGTAATATACCCTTTACGTTGTCGGTGACTCGCGAACAGGCTCGTTACGTGGGTTCTTTAGCACTGCGGCCCACTTGTCGCCGCCCTACGACGTAGGTCGTCAGCAGCTCATGTCTTCGCTCTGTCAATTGACTCTGACTCAGTCCTAACCAGACTATCAAAGAGTAGATTAAATCTTGTTTTAATTACAATCAGGAATGTTAATTGAAAGATAAATTAATTAAGATTCAATTGATGTTACCATTTTTGTTGATAAGAGTTACCTATTGAGATCATCTTTAATGATTAAGTAAGATTCAATATCAAACAATTTCAGAGAACTAAAGTGGTACGGTATCCTACGATCTATATTGCTATTTTTTTGGCAAGCAGCATTCACAGAATAGGTAATAGTATATAGTTCTACATACAGAACGGCCACTCCCTGCCCCCCTCTGGCATCAGATACCCCACCTCACCTCACACTTTCTGGGAAACTTGAGGGAAGCCGAGCAAGGGTGCCGTCAGCCGCGCGCACCCGTTGGACTTGACTACATAAAATTATGGCTTTTCAGTGCATAATAAACGTTAAAAATAACGCTAAATTCACATTTTCAATAATTCTTTAGCTCAAATACTATTTTTAATAATAGAACGAACAATTAAAAGTATTGAAAATGTCGATGACGTTAATACAAAGCGTGATTTTCAACCCTACACGAAATTTCATGGACGGTTTGCACAAAGTGCGCATGTGCAGACGCCATTTCGAAATTCAAAAAACGTTCTTTAGAGTGCCGGACCTGTGCCAAAGTTCTTACAATTTTATTCTACCTTATTTATTTTAAGTAGATAGATGTTATTAGATACAGCATAAATAAAAATGTTGGACATTGAACATTGTCACAGAAATTATCTAGCCACATTTAAAGTACCAGAATCTAGCCTGGACTTGTGTTATGCTGACTAGACAACGATATACAATACATATATAGATACAAACGTCCATGACTCGGGTACAAATATTCATATTCATCATACAAATATTTGTCCCTTACGGGATTCGAACCCGCGACCCTCGGCACAGCAGGCAGGTTCACTAAAGACTGTGCTATCGGGCCGTCTATTAATTACTATAAGGAAGCTGGAAATAGGTATTGTCTAGTTACTACAAATCCGTTTTGATTTAAAAGGCACATAAAATCTTTGTATCAACTTTTATTGACGTAATAGAAATAATAAATCTTCATAAATAATATCAGAGGAAATGAGAATCTAATACCTTTTGACGTTGTTTATCTCTATTGGATAATGCGAATTTAATAAATCATTTTGATCCGTAAATGATGAAACAACTCTGTACCACGTAACTACTGCGTAATAAATAGTATTCTAGATTTTTTATCGCGAACTTATGTCTTCTTTCTATTTTCCCGCCAAAACTAATCAAAGTTCCCGCCCAATTTATTTTTAAATTCTTCTATCTTTCGAAAAGGCAATGGGAACTAGCCCTTACAGCCGTTGGCTTCAGTATTTTTTTTAATCTTAACCTAACACCTGAAATACGAGGGTGACAGCTTAGATGAAAGTAAAATTAACATTTTACACCGGAAAAGTTAGTCAAAACAAATGACAGGAATACTTCAAATATGTACATACCGAGACGACAGACAAGTGTGCTAGTTTGTATGGACCAAGTGTACTACGTATGAGTCTTGTATGAGTGCTTCAACTTGACGCGCTTTGGGCATATCCATTAATTTTACTTTGATCTAAGGGTGGCAGTTGGCACACACATTCCAATGTTCATGGGAGTTTTACGCGAGGATCATTCCGAATCAAACGGGAGCGCCTTCTTTATTTCTCACTTTTACTATATTGTTCTCCATTAATGATACATTATTATACTAATTCCACCACATTATCACAATAATAGCCACGAAAAACGAATTTAGAATATTAAGAAATAAAGCCACCAAATATAGCTAAATTGGAAAAAAGCAATTCCCGGTTTGGAAGATTGCGGGGACTTAATTTTTCAATCTTTAATTTGAAGCAAAGCCTGTCCTTTTCTTCTCAATTCCCGCGCAAAACTTAGTTCACGCCCAATCATTTGTCAATTTTGTCGTTAAATTACGTTTTATTAATGCTATCGTGCGTTAAAATTTTAATAGGAAAATGAAGATAAAATAATTATCGAAGTTTTGGACCTAATCGCCAACACGAGTACGCATTAGTTAAAACGTAGTTTCTTAATATCTCGAACAAAACAACCAAGATAAAATTTGTTATCAACGTAACATGGTTTAATGAACTAGATAGGTACGAACGAAACGCTATTGGATTATTCTTGAGTTTGGCCCAGAGCAGCAAGTGTGACCAGATTAGGCAAGTTATCGCCATTTAGGCTTGATCAAGAGGTCTATCGACGACCAAAGAATGTGATTGGTGACTTGGCGACCTGTCTCGGCTGTCTCGCCCCTCAGATATTTTCAAAATTAGGATATGTGATTAAAGGTTACCTCAAAAATAAAATTATAAAATCACAGTATGTTATGTTCTGTGGTAAAGCTGCATTTTCTGTGGTAAACAATTGTGACCAGGAACGTCAAATAGCAATGTTGAAAACATTGGCAAAACTGCCACTCTAGACTTAATAAATACTACTGATTATTTTCCTTCATATACTATCCACATAACGAGACATTGGCTGAATTGTGATAACACATCGGATGCCACTAAACAAAAATTGAATTGAATTGAAGTTTTAAAAACACAAAAACTGCTGTTCCATGCAAAACTGCAACTCTACTCCAATGGGACAACAAATTTATTTTTGCAATTTTGATAGTGGTTCCATAGTGAAAGTTCTTCAGTTTATAGTCTGTAGGTACGTCCTCTTTAAAACCTTCAGCATATTAAGTTGGACCCTGTATTTATCAGCCCTGAGCCTCAATCTAGCGAAATTGGAGTCAACAATCTCGTTTTCTTGGTAACAAAAAAAAATTGGGTGAATAGCAACTAGCTACTTGGCCCGAGTTTTTGGCGACTTATACTGGCTAGGATTTGGCAACACTAAATCTGACATCTGATTGAGTCCGATTCATAATGTGTGAAAATCACTCGGAGGACCGTTACGAAAGAGAAAAAGCATACGAAATTATGTATGTTAAAGTGAGATAGATAGATTCCCCCGAGTGATTTTACACGTTATAAAGCGGACCCTTGTTCTTTCCGCTTTATGGCTTTAACTGTCACTTGAATAAATTAATGGTGTTTTTGTACCGATTGTTGTTTATTGAATTTTTGATAAAATATCCGCTGAAATACAAACAAAAATGTCATCAGACTCAGACGACGATTGCTACAGCAACATAGCGCAAAAACTGCAACACATGAAAAACAATTACCAAGAGGATAAAATAGAAACAACGAATTTACTAGACGAGTCCACAGATCTCGACGACAGTTTGAAAAAGACAAAATGTTCACCGATAAAGAAGTTGAAAACTGCAACGGACTGCCATGGAGATGCCGGTCATTCATCCACAAGCGATATTCTCGATGATTCCATCGAAACTCCTGCACAAAACTCAAGACGAATAACGAGATCATCAAGTAAAAATACAGATTTACCCGCCGAAAATTTGCCGCTCAATAGGCGAAAAACTGCAAAAGCTGTATCCAATAGAGGCCGTGGACGGGGCAGAGGCCGAGGTAGAGGCACACCAAGTCCTAGAGGTCGCAGGAGGCGAAATAGAAACACTATAGTGGATTTCCTAATGTCTTTAGTTAATCAGGATAGTGATACCGGTGATTCTAGTAACATTCCAACGTACAGTGTTGGCAACACTGAAGATTATCCCGATCAGTCGACGAACCAAGCGTTGTTCAGTCAAAAAAAACCGGAAGTCGTTATCGTTGAAGAGAACGATCCGTTGGATGACAACGAGGAGCTCTCCGTTAAAGTGTACTGGATGAGCGTTGAGTTCGTAAAATTCAATATAAGAAAGTTCCAAAAACTAACACAGATTTTCGACTATTTCACTGAAAAACATAATGTAAGTCGTGACAAATTATTTTTTACGTATAACGATACTATACTAAAACCAGACGATACTCCGGATTCCATAGAATATAACATCGCAAAGTTTATAGACGGTGGCATCGTTAACCAGAGCATATCGCAATTAGTAACGAAGGACGGTAAGATAAAAGACGGGATAACAATAAAGTTTCAATGTCAAAACGTCAAGAAGCCGGTGGAAATATTGATCAGATTGGACGATAAGCTATCCGTGGCGATGATGAAGTGCGCAGAACATTTGGAGAGGCCGTTGGAGAAGTTAAAATTTGAATTTGACGGTGATTGTATATCAGGTAAGTTTCGTCTTGTATCAACATTTTTAATCAAGTTCCTACGTGTTTACACAATAGGGAACTTGCACCTAAATTATAATAAGAAATTATCGTAATAATTCAATAATAATAGTTGTGAATAAAACATTACTGAAAGATTTATTCTAAAGTATTTATTTTTATAAAATATTTCAATTATAAGTTACATGGATCGGAACGTAATTTCAAATGCCAATCAGCACAAACTGATAAATTAACAACTTGCATACTCATGTGGAGGAACTACTGTGGAAGGTTCCTCCGGTGAAAAGGGAAGATCTTCCGCCAGGCTAGGTGTGAAGCCTGGGGACCGGCCGTAGTCCTACAGATCGTAGTTGGAACTGGTATATATATCGAATCTCTGTGATTATTTCTCTTGCGCGATTCATGTCTTGTATACGATTGTGAACCTTATGTGTAGCGGCTAACGGGTTACTAATGTGACGTCTCAAGTTGTCTTACGTACACATTTGCGAGTGCGACCGTAGCGCCATCTGTCAGCTTTGTTGCTATAACTTGTGGGTGTTGATGTCTGTGGCAAGTCACCACACTCACTCAACAGATTTAATTATGCGAGGTGATTTTGGAGATTTTTCGACCCCCGCTCATCCCTTGGTAAGATGTCTTGAGATTTGCCTTGACCCACTCCTCCCTAATCTCACATGAGATTACGTTAATAACTGAGAACATGTTTTACATAATAAAACCAGTTTTCTTGCAATTTTACACAGCTTCTAGCGGGGTGGGGAAAATTGTGTGAGATTTGCCGGTACCCTCCCTCTCCACCACATGAGATTGGGTGAAATTTGGCTTGACCCCCTCCCCCCCTAAACACCTCACGTAGTTAATGCATGCTACCTTGTCAGTGTGATCCTGTTTGTATGGAGTGCCAGGAGTGTGCTTTCGGTCCCTTGTCCCTTGGTTGCCCTGTATGGCATCTATGAAAAGAATGTTGCCTGGACTGACCTTGCCATTTTTGTATTATACAGGATCCAACTTAATATGCTGACAGTTTTTAAAAGGTGATCAGACCATCAAACTGAGCAACTTTCTCTATGGGACAAAGGGGCCAGTCCCATAAAGAAAGTTGCTGACATATGTAATTATGTACCAAAATTGCAAAGAAAAAGAAATAAGACTTGCTCGGACCCACAAATCGTCTTACGTAATTTATGGACTGCCCCCAAGGTCGAAATCACGAAAAAAAACCTGCTATTTGGCTATTTCATACAACAGAACACCTTCCGACGCGGTGGTAGATTCAAAAACATGACGTCAAAAAGTTATATGTGTGATATTATTTTGTATAAACAATTTTGACTTTTGACTTGACCTATTCGACCCAAATGTATGCTACAGCTGATATTTCTTTCGCGATTTCGATGTTGGTTCTATAGAGAAAGTTGTTCAGTTTGATGGTCTGATCATCCCCTTAAAAAAGTGTCAGCATATTAAGAAGGACCTTATACAAGGTATTACAAAAATAGAAATAAACATTTAAGGGGGTGGTTTAGACCATCAAACTGAACAACTTTCTCTATGGGACCAAGGTCAAAATCAAGAAAAAAATCTGCAGTTTCATACAAAACTGCAATCCTACTCGACCCAAATGTATGGGACACCTGATATTTCTTTCGTGATTTCGATGTTGGTCTAATAATGAAAGTTGTTCAGTTTGATGGTCTGACATCCCCTTAAAAAAACCGTCAGCATATTATATCAGATCTATCAGTACAGGTTAGTTGGACAGGTTTGCTCCCACATTAGACGTTTTTCAGTTTGATGGGTAGAGTACGTGGTTTTAAGGTTAAAGTCCGGCCGCTAAAAAAATTGCGTTTGACAGTTACCATAAAATTGTAAAAAACTGAATGAAAACTTTAAATGCCTATCATTATTTAGTAGCTTTTTGAACTTAAAAGGGCAGCTAGTGCCCTGTGTACTAGAGTGAGCACAGGTAAACAATATTTTCATTCAGTTTTTTACAATTTTTATGGTAACTGTCAAACGCAATCTTTCAGCGGCCAGACTTTAATTATACTTTTCTCTACACCCTGTATACTCGTACATCAAACTTCAAATTTAGCAGTGCAGTAAGAATAAAACTGTAAATATCTATTTCCAGGTAAAAGTACTGCGAGGGAACTGGAGCTGGAAGGTGGAGAATGTATTGATGTCAAAATATTAAGTTGATAGGTACATTTATTATTGTAATTTATAACTATAAGCTGCTGCGGAACCAACTTGCGTTTTATTATAATAGGGTGGGAAACCTGATCCTGGGAATTGGTATCTTTTTCAACACACTAGCTTGTAAAGTGGCTCTTATTGCACTGATTTTAGGTTCATAATACAGTTTATAAAACACGCGTGAGTACGGTAATATCTACACGTGCAGTAGGTATTAAATCCGCCCGCCATTATTCACAAATGTTAGTCTAAACGCACATGTGATTTTTTTTTCCTCGCAAGGGCTATGAATAACGCCGTATAAAGCGTGTGAGCGTTTATCGTTACAGTCTCGGCTCGTTTGCAGCCCTCGCCTGCAGCTCGTGCTGCAAGCCTGCCTTGACTGTAATTACCATCTTAGCTCATTGTATCATTCATAACATAATGTATTATTGAAAAAAATTGGCTATTCTAATTTTATAAATGTGTCTCCATCGGATCTGATATTCAGTAGAAAATAATAAAAAAAAAGCTACTATCTGTTTAAAATAAGATTTTGAAAGTTACGTGAGGAAACCTGCATGCTTCAATTTCGAGGCTTGTGTTGTACCCACTGTCCATTACAAGTGGCGACGGGGTCACCCCCCGTCACACTGGACAGAGTTTCGGTACTATTGGTGAAACGTGGATGTTCTGAGGTTTCAGAATATCTGACTACCCCCTCGGGGAATATAGTCATGAGCATATGCTATGCTATGCATGCATGCTTTGAAAGTTGATTGCCTACTTTTTTAAACTTCCGTTGGTACAGTATGGTATGGTCTGAAAGAGAGAGACATTTATATGAAATCTTTGACTAATTATTATAAGGACTAGCCTTGCTAAGCATTTCCCCTCTGCCACGGTATAAGCACAATTGATCTTGTGCATTTACATTCAATTTTACACCTTATCACTAAACGAGACAGCCTATAATTGCGAAATAATAACTTCGAACTTAGAACGTTTGGGGTTCACACGAGACTACTTTTCATGATTTTTAACATTCAAAATTAGAATCTAAAGTTATGGGGAATAAAATCCAAAGTTGCGGATTTCATGCTACCTCGCCCCTCGCAAAAAGTGTCAGAAATGTTTGTTACTAGAATTACACGCGTAAACAGTCCACATATAAATAGTCAAAGTATGAAATCGATGTTTGGTACTCACCGATCATGATAGAAGATTAGATTAAGATAAAAGCAGTAAAAATAAACACGGAAGAAAAGAATAAAAGGCACAAAGAAGCACAGAATCTTAAACTAAAGGACAGAACTTATAACAGAAACTGTATATTACTGCCTACCCTTTACGTGTTCTTATATCTTTTATAGATTTTTCAAAATAATACACAAGATTAACTATTCACTTAAACAAATTTATTCAAACGAATTTCAATCTTATGTCGTTACGATAATGATAGTGTATATTATTGATAACTGCAAGCATAGATAAGGGATCAATATGAAAGATTGTTATTTTTATTAAAAGGGTATTAAAATTATCGATAGATAATGAAAAATTAGTATAGATAAATTGTTGATAATGACATCTTTGCTGAGTTTAAGGTTACCGACTCGGTCATGATCAAGCGTAATTTGATTGAATATGAGCATATGCTCCGGGGGTAGTCAGAGATATTCTGAAACCTCAGAACATCCACGTTTCACCAGTAGCACCGAAACTCTGTCCAATGTGACGGGGGGTGAGCCCGTCGCCACATAATGGACTGTGGATACAATACATGCCTCGAAATTGAAGCATGCAGGTTTCCTCAACATGTTTTCTTTCACCGAAAACCCAGTGGTGTTACAAATCGCACATAAATTCCGAAAAACTCATTGGTACGAGTCGTCCTGGACGGGGATCGAACCATCGCCTCCTGCATGGCAGGCAAGGTTACTCGCCACTGGACCACCACGGCTCCTGGAGTACTCCGGCACCCGGAGTATTCTAGAGATTTGGTCAGTAAATGGTCAGCATTTTAGAGGGTTCTCATCAGTAAAATCAGTATTTTGCCATGGAATCAGTTTCTACCCCTGTAAAACAGTAGAGATCTAGTACGATATAGGCCCTCGGTCATTCTGATCATCTCGACTGATCAGTCCACTGCTGGATACAGGCCTCCCCCAAGGATCGCCACCCGACCGGTCCTGCGCTGCCCTCATCCAAAAGGATCCCGCCGTCTTCATCAGGTCGTCGGTCCACCTTGTGGGGGGCCTACCCACGCTGCGCTTTCCGGTACGCGGTGGCCACTCGAGAACTTCGGCCCCCTCGGCCATCAGTTCTGCGAGCAATGTGCCCCGACCATTGTCACTTTAGTTTAGGAATTCTTTGGGATATAGGTAGGTATGTCGGCTACTCTTGTTCTTCTGCGAATCTCTTCATTTCTGATTGGATCTCGCAGGGAAAATCCGAGCTTAGCCCTCCATGGTCCCCGCCATGACGACTATATCGTCGGCACACCAAAGGAGAAAATTTGCAGTATTGCCTCTCAGTTTTGGCTAGAATTGTATGTACCTGATGATTATCAAATAGTACCTACCCTACGTGACCAGACAAAGGTATTTTTAAATAAATTAAATAAATTTACTTCAGACAATGTCCATAACTATATGACTCTATATGAGAGCCGTGGTGGTCCAGTGGCGAGTAACATTGCCTACCGTGCAGGAGGCGATGATTCGATTCCCATCCAGGTCGACTCATAACAATGAGTTTTTCGGAATTTATGTACGATTTGTAACACCACTGGCTTTTCGGTGAAGGAAAACATCGTGAGGAAACCTGCGTGCTTCAATTTCGATGCATGTATAGTACCTACCTACCCACTGTCCATTATAAGTGGTATCTGTAAGGTGTGGTTCTGGTAAAACGTGGATGTTCTGAGGTTTCAGTATATCTCTGAATACAGCTCGGGGAATATAGTCGTGAGCATATGCTATATGACTATTTGGCATAGAGGCATCGTAACATAAAACGTGCTAAAACTAAAAAGTAATTAAAAGTAGGTACGATTACTACAGGAAAGAGGAAATTAACTCGGCCCACGTATTAACGTTCCTGTTAATCTAATCCGTGATAAAAACAGATTTATCAGTTATCATAAATCCCTTGCTTTAACTAATCCTAAACATTATTTCTAAATACTTAACATAATATACCTACTAATTTCTAAATAGCTATACTTCATTCCAAATAAGGACGACGAGATTTTCGATTCCTATTTAGCTTTCTGGCTAATTCTGATTACCAAATGTAATTAATTTATTGGATACATATACTATCCGACATATCTTGGTTGTTACTAAAGCTGTTCTAAGAATAAGTGAGAGGAAGTGTTTCAAATCTCTGTTTCTGTAATGCAAAATAGCCTTAAAATTTCCTTGCTATTTTGAATGGAGTATAGTAGCTGTGATGATTATAGTTATGGTAATTATTACCGCGTTGGCGCGCTCCATACAAACGAAGTCTGGTTATATTTTCAATACTAACCAGTTAACGTCAATGAATTTTTTTTAGACACGTTCTACTAAACAAATAGTTATCTGTGCTTTACATTTGTCAGATTTCCGTTAAAATATATAGTTTCAAAGGTTTCCATAAAATTCTTAAATTAATCCTAGCAACTTATTATATTGCAGTGAAATCTCGAGCTCACTGCAGTGTAATTTTCTATAGACAAAGGCGCGTCGCGCTCGTGTAGAGACATTATACTAGACGTGCTGATTCCCACTATATTGTACGCTATTTTCAGCTATAGCATATGCTCACGACTTTATTCCTCACTATGTTTTCCTTTACCGAAAAGAGTGGTGTTACAAATCGTACATAAATTCAGAAAAACTCATTGGTACGAGTCGGCCTGGACGGGGAACGAACCATCACCTCCTGCACGGCAGGTATGGTTACTCGCCACTAGACCACCACGGCTATACAACGTGTTAATGAATAAGCGCAAGACCTCATACACCCCAACTGATTTATAACAAAATAATTCGATTGAAACAATAATTTCATTATTTTTATAGTCAAAATTTAAAGTTATTCGCATTTTACGTTTTGAGGCAAAAATGATTTGTTATAATTTCAGCAATGAATGAAAGCGCTAACGTGCTCATGTATACATTTTAAGAATCTTGTTTTGGTAGTAATTATATAGGGTGAGAGTGCCCGAGCGGCGAGTTGATATCGAGTTCAGTAAATTTTAAAAACAAATTATTTTTCGTCTTGAAAAAAATTACCTATGTTGAAACCGTGATAATTCGATTCTAAACAACTACTTTCTAGTTTTGCGTTAATTCATTAACACGTTGTATAATTTTCAGCTATACCTACTAAACGGATAATCTGTTACAAAAATAATACACACTTAAATCTCCAAAGTTAATCAAAAGGGGAAGTGAATCATTTTGTTCACGATGTCTCGAAGCAATCGAATTGCATTTTGTATTGCAATAAAAAGGATCAGAAGTTATCAAAGAAGGTCATTCTTCGGAAGCGCGTCATACTTTTTTAAGAGGATATAATTCGGAGCGCGCTCCATACAAACGTACTATGGTGATATTTTCAATACTAACCAATTAAACTCAATGAAAATTGTCAGAATCAATCTAAAAACAAATTTCTATGCTTGTATAAAGTCCGATTTTCGTTAAAATGTATAGTTTTAAAGTTACAGTGCGTCAAAGATTTCCATTCAAATCTTAAATTAATCCTAGCATTATTAATCCTAACATGGAAAATCGGACACGATACAAGCATAGATATTTGTTCCTAGATTGTTTCTGCAAATTTTCATTGAGTTTAATTGCTTAGTATTGAAAATATCACCAGACTTCGTTTGTATGCAGCGTGCATTTACGGATTCGGAATAAACTTCTCTTAAGATGAGTCATCATCACTTAAATTGGTGAGGGGGGGGGTCACAGGAGACATGACCCCCCCAAAATCATCATAATGTGTGCAATAAAATTGTGTAACGTGCAATAAAGGCTAATTTATTCGTCATATTTTATTATTAGTGACCCAAAATTTCTGGCTGCGACCGCGCCTGGGAGTGGCCAGAATGTACCCTACTATCATGGTATTCTGTGACCGGTGCGGCATTCTTTGCATTCATCAATCTTCTTTCTAATCGTGTGGACAAGCCCTGGTGTCAGAGTTTTTTCAGACCGGCTTACAGCCAGACTACAGTTTAAGGGTATATTACTGTTGGCGCGCTCCATACAAACGAAGTCTGGTGATATCTGCAATACTAACCGATTAAACTCAATGAAATTTGGCAGAAACAATCTAGAAACAAATCTCTATGCTTGTATCGTGTCAGATTTTCTTTAAAATGTACAGTTTTAAAGTTACGGTGCCTCAAAGATTTTCATACAAATCTTAAATTAATCCCAGCATTGAAAATGTATATTTTAACGAAAATCGGACACGATACAAGCATAGAGATTTGTTCCTAGAATGTTTCAGCAAAATTTAATTGAGTTTAATTGGTTAGTATTTAAAATATCACCAGACTACGTTTGTATGCAACGCGCATTTACGCTTTTGGAATAAACTTCTCTTAATATCTTAGACACAATAGATAGTAGCCGGGACCAACGGCTAATCGTGCCATCCAAAGAACGGAATCATCTTTCTTTTCAAACAATAAGGTGATTCGGCCTGCAATGTCCTAACCAACTGAAAAAACGCACAAAGTGACTTATCACTAGGTGTCCCCCGTGGGAATCGAACCCACGACCTCCGTGTCAAGAGTCCAATGCTCTTAAGCATTAGACCACGGAGGTAGTTCATTTATACACTGTTAATTCAAACGAATGATCGCCGGGATTTGAACCCGCAACCTGAAAATGCGAATTGTTCGTTTAAAAAATCGCCAGTCATTGACTATTTATAGGTGGACTGGTTACGCGTGTAATTCTACTAACAAATATTTCTGCCACTTTTTGCGGGGGGCGAGGTAACATGAAATCCGCAACTTTGGATTTTATTCCCCATAACTTTAGATTCTAATTTTGAATGTTAAAAATCATGAAAAGTAGTCTCGTGTGAACCACAAACGTTCTAAGTTCGAAGTTATTATTTCGCAATTATAGGCTGTCTCGTTTAGTGATAAGGTGTAAAATTGAATGTAAATGCACAAGATCATTTGTGCTTATACCGCGGCAGAGGGGAAATGCTACTGCAAGGCTAGTCCTTATAATAATTAGTCAAAGTCGCCAGTAGATGACGCGACGTCCTGTAAGACGGAAAAGGTTGAAGAATTTAGTTCTCTGACGTAGGTAGTAGGCTCGGTAGCTTAATTGGACGAAAGCACAGCCTTGGTTTAAGAGGCAACCTCTTCAAGTTCAAGTCCCGTCCGAGATTTTTTTTTTTTCAAATTTTATTTTCTTAATTTCTAGGTTCCGTGTAAAAACAAAAATACAATAAAAAAACACATGAATAATTTTTTAAATACTTTTAATAGATTAAACATTTGATTACTTCTTAAATTAATTCCAGAACTATTTGATCGCTACAAGAATTTTCTTATCTAATCACTGATAATAATCCTAGTCTACCTACTTTTACATACAGGCTTGAGAGAATTTACCAATACCTTATAAGAAAACGATAGTCCCAAAATTAAACGTTTTTTTTCTGATTTGAATATACTACAGGTCTCACGCATAACTGAGTAGGTTCCTTAGGTAGCGGAGCGGTGCGGGAGGGGGTGAAATATGACGTCGACGGCCGCTCTAAAGGCAAGTTTAGGTTTGAACCTCATCTAGCAGCATGGAATTGCATTTATTGACGCTCCATCCTTTTCTATCGCTCAGGAACGTCATTTATTAGAGCGAGAAAGATAGCGGGGATGTTTAATAATATTTGACCTTTCGGAAAGGCAATGGGAATTAGCCCTTACAGCCGTTATCTTTAGTTATATTTCAATGTTCAACGGAGTTTTACGTGAGGATCAAAGCGAATAGCGGGAATGCGATCGCACGCGGCAGCACCAGTAGTGCTGTGACCTTTCTCGCTCTAGCCAATGACGTTCCTGAGCGACTGAAAATGATAGAGCGTGTAAAATGCGATTCCGTGCTGTCAAATGAGGCTCAACTCTTAGACGATGACAATTTTGCGGCGCCAATTTTCAAGCGCCAGTGTTAGCAAGGAAAAAAGCGGTGTATAAACACCAGTATATCGCCGCATGCCAGCGCCAGCACGGAAATAGAGCACGCGTCTATTTTCTGGTACCAGTGATCTCCGCCCGCGCCAATTTTTGAACACACCCTCCCGCACCGCTCCGCTACCTAAGGAGTACGCAGTTAAACTTCTGTAAGTCAGGATATCTCTAAAAGAGATCGTTATAGTAAAGATATAAATTCACAAGGAGATGGGCGGGCCGCGGGCCAGAACACATCTCCGGTCCGCTCGACTCCGCTTTGCCCATCTCCTCTCTGCTTCGGTGGATACACCCAAGCCGCTAGGCATCTCCGCTTGGCCCTTCTCCGCTTTGGTGGATACCGGATCATAGGAGAAAGTGCATCTGTATTTAGCACACACATTCACTTTGGTGGCGTTTGTATAATTATGGACTTTAATAGAAGTATTTAGAGCATACAATATTCTTTAAGATGTTGATAAATTCTCTCTAACAACTTGCAAGATATTAAAATAAAAAATTTAAGATTTCACTTATCTAGGAAAGACGAAAACTACATTAAGGGCTTGCACCAAAAAGTATTTAAGCTTAAACATTTTTTAATATGATGCTGTCACTGTCATCGGTATGAACAGTGTGAGAGACAGATCCCTAATTACGTTTAATCCTACATACTTTTTAGTGCACGCCACAATTTAGAACATTTTTACACAAAAACTTCAAAATGTTCACAAATTTACAGTTTTTTTTATGAAGAACAAAGTCACCAACTGTTTTATTTTGGTGTGAAAATGCTCAAGTAAAAATACACTTTGTAAAGCAGTCAGTAAAATCTAAAATAGATTAAACAAAAATAGTAAGCGTATTACATACATAGTATATTGCGTTGATTTTAATCTAGTTACTTTAATTGATATATTATGTAAGGGCAGGCCTGTCTCACTCCACAGACTTGACGGCGATCCCGACCGAGTATGAGTATGTATGGCAATAGGTTTGATATACCGTGTAAACTTCTTGGTCAAATCTCATTAGACTTGCCGCCATTTTGTGAGTAGTCAATTCGAGACTTGAAAACCCTAGCGATGTCACGCTGCAAGCGCGTGAAAGAATGAAAGAGGGAGACTATGTAAAGGAAGCTTTCATGTCTAATGACTCGGTTCATTTTTGTTTGCACGTGCGCCGTTGTGTCGGTGGGTAGGTTACTCGCGAATTGTACGGGACGGGTGCGAATAACTTTGCACCGCATTACCGTGCAGAGAGCGTCGCTATTTATTTAAATCTGTTTTCGAAGTGATTCTTCTGTACCGGTAGGTACTAGTATTTATTCTGTGGTAAGGAGACGCAAAAAATTAAATTTTGTAGGTAAATTCTTCCCTTTCTTAACGTACCTACACTAGAAGCCTGGAGGCATAGGTGCGTGCCAAATCTCATGTTAATTATCTAAAGATAAGTAATTATTGATGAAATACGCTTAAAATTGTAACAATAAATAGGCCAGAATATTAAAGACTGCTTTAAAAAGTGACTTACGTTTTAAAGCTTAGAGTTAAAAACATAATAGGCGGCTATCCAATTGAGATACCATTTTAGTTTACTTAGGTTCAGTCGCTAATAAACATTACCCTCTTTCTGGGACAGTCGGGTAAATTCGAATCAAGCGCCATACAATCTTCGAAGCACCAATGTGAAATAAAATTGCACGCATAATGCGTACGCAAAATGATACGAATGCAAGCACGCGCCCACAGAATTTTCCCACATGAGTAAATAGATTCGAATTCGCGCTTTTTTAAGCCGTTTCACGTTCCAGCAATGTGCGTACCTGGTTTTTGCATTATGCGTATATGACTGTCATTATGCGTACAAGTCTTAATAAACATGTTGGCGTAAGCATGTCAGATACGCAAAATGATACGAACGCAAGCACGCAAGAAAATTTCCCCCAGGATTAGACAGAGATTACAATTCGCGCTTTTTTAAGCTGTTTCATGTTGTGTTACTGATATGCGTTTATGTAATTTTGCGTATATGATTATGCGAATCCGTCGTTATGCGTACAATTCTTAGGAAACATGTTTGGTAGCATAGCAGTTGTAAGTACCTAGTAGTTTGTAAGTTTCTGACTTTATTTCTTTGAACGTGTGTGCAACAATTGTTTATGCATTGTGTCTGAATATAAGGGATTGACGGGCTAAGTTAATGTACATTTCACAAGAAATTTTCTTGATACGATTTATAAGTATAAGCCGAGGTTTTAAGTAATATGATGACGATGATATGGTTACAACGTAATAATAGAATAGCATAGCAGATGCAGAAAAAAATCATTAATCTTGAGACCAATGAAATTAACGATGACATTCTAGACATTTTTACACCACTATGAGACTAAAATGGCGCGTGAGGCCAATTTTATATGCAACCTTTCCCTTTTGAAAATCACGCAATTCTTAAATTACACAAACATTTTTTGGAAGTCACATAAATTATTTTTAACAAAGTCACATGGCGTCAGCCTACCCATATTTGAGTTCAACTGCGGGTAGGTTGTATCGCCGTGCGTACATGGATATTTCCAATATCATTTACGATGCGTACAAGACTGTTTCCAACTTTATTTCTATTAATTTACACAGAATTTTTATCGATTGTTTAATTTTAATTCAACAAAGTGATTTGATTCAAAATTACTGTCATATTTTCACAACTATTCCAGACGTTAAACAAACCAGGTGAAAACCTCCAGGCTAACGGCTCCCAAGGGACCTCGGCTTAGGGGGTCGCTGTCGCTGGGCAGCCTTGAATTAAAGAGTATATTTCCCTCAGAAGCATGGTAGGATTTTGAAATCATCTTTGACATTATAGCTACGGAAATACGTGTAAATGTTTAAAATTTTGAATCAAATCACAAATTAGACTAGCTAATATATGTATTTATTAGGGGGATGTGATTTGAAAATTATGCGTGCATAATGAAAGTATAAAAATCTCCTGGGGCCGTTGCAACTAAGGACCTAGTCACACAATGCGACACCAGACGCCTTCGATGCCATTTTATGTCTATACCACAAGCACCGAATAGATATCGTACCAGAAAAACAGCTTCATACTATCACACACACATGCGGCAATACGTGAACGTTCACGTAAGCCCTACGCATGTAGTGGTGTTCCCGCCGCTGCGAGATCAGGTCTGTCTCACTCTACAGCTCAGATACGCTTGACGGCCGATCCCCACCGATTGGTGAATTGCAATAGGTTAGGTATACCGTGTAAACTACTTGGCCAAATCTCATTCTTGAAAACCCTAGCAATGTCACGCTGCTAGCACGTGGAAAAATGAAAGAGGGAGACTATGTAAAGGAAACTTTCATGTCTAATGACTCGGTTCATTTTTGTTGGTAGGTTATTCGCGAATTGTACGATAGGACGGGTGCGAATAACTTTGCACCTTATTGCCGTGCAGAGAGTCGCTATTTATTTAAATCTGTTTTCGAAGTAATTCTGTACCGGTAGGTATTAGTATTTATTCTGTTGCGAGATAGTATGAAGCTGTTTTTCTGTTAGGATATCTATTCTATACCACAAGGGCTGTTCCGCTACGTATGTTCATTCTGTCCGTCGTAGACTTTCGCGGCGTTTACTCGGTTTATTTCCACCGAACGTTTACGTCATACGTACATGAGGCAAAATATACAGAGCTCGTATGAGCGGTACAGCAAAGCTTCCGTCTCTCGGCAGTAGGTACCGAGATATGCAAGTACACTTTGTCGCATTGTAAGCGATGCGCTTGCTTGATATCTGCCACTCGCGGTAAACCGCAACGTCGCATACGCCGCGCGTTGTACGAAGTAATAACAAAGCTGTGGCGAGCTTCACTTGGTACGTTTTTGCGCGTACCGTCTGGCAGTAGGTAATTAAAGCGAGCGAATTTATCGTTTTCTAAGGAAGTGATTTATCTGTTATGTAGTCGATGTCTCTAGTAATCTGTGGTATGTGGCATTTGTGGCTAGACTATAAACGAAAGATAAAAGACAATGCGGGTTTTGTATGGAAGGTTGGCGCCTTATTTTCCGACGTTGTTTTTAACGCGGCCATAAACCAAACTTAAATATTTTAGATTAGAATAATATAACAAACAAAACTTGTTATTCCATGTATATCCATAAACTCAGTCTGAACGGAGATATAAAAGCTTGAAGTTGAAAATATATTCATTACGTTTACTTCAAGCCTTTATATCTCCGTTCGGACTCAGTTTAGAGATATACTTGTTAAACAAGTTTTGTTTGTAATTTTATTCTGAACTATAATATTCAAGTTTGATTGATAGCCGCGCTAAAAAAAGATGCAAGGCAGAGGCTTTTGTCGAAGACAATTTTATCTTCTATAGTTGCAACATTTCCTGGTGATTTTATAAATATACATTGCGAAGGATTGGATTAAATAGTAAATTGTAGAAAACTTTTGAATTTTAGAGTGGATACTAAACCGATGAATATTAACAACTTTAGCTACGAGTATAAACCTACTAGATGGCACCACTTTATAGAATAATATTCTCGATTTCATGTATTCTAGACTTCAGTGCTGCTACCTAGTGAACCTAAGACTTACGAAAAATTTTACGAATTTTCATACAAAAATGTACCCTCATACTAATTTAATAGTTATGAAAAATCGAGAATTGTATTTCGTAATTTTATCATAGTTTTTCTAGCCAAAGTTGTTTACTCATCTGGGTGATTTTGTCAGCGATGAATGTGCCTAGACGTAGGGGAAATCGCCCGGGGGACAATCCCCAGGGTATATCCCCTGGGGAAAATAACCCAGGGGATATCACTTGGGGGATAATCACCCAGGTGTCAAGTATTAAAATCCGTGAATACGTCTGAAATGTATCCTTAAAAACACGTCGAAGGCATTTCTGGAGCTCCCCCTTAGCGATATAAGCAATTTCAACTCTTAAGTTTTACTGAAAAAGGTCTTAAATTAACTTAGCATTATCTTCTATTTAATTTTTATAAATTTTTAAAAGCACGCCTTATCAATATTTAGTTTTAAGATTAATTAATGAACTATATTTACAATTTAATATTAGATATTAAATAAATCGAATGATTGACATGTAATGTAGTATTTATTTGAAATAGTTTGGTTATTTTAGAAACGACATAAAGAAAGTTAACTGAGTAAAGTTAAAAAAAAACGTGGTGGTCCAGTGGCGAATAACCTTGCCTGCCGTGCAGAAGGCGATGGTTCGATCCCCGTCCAAGCCGACTCGTACCAATGAGTTATTCGGAATTTATGTACGATTTCTAACACCACTGGCTTTTCGGTGAAGGAAAACATCGTGAGGAAACCTGCATGCTTCAATTTCGAGGCATGTATTGTACCCACTGTCCATTATAAGTGGCGACGGGCTCACCCCCCTCCTTACTGGACAGAGTTTCGGTACTACCGGTGAAACGTGGATGTTCTGACTACCCCCTCAGGGAATATAGTCGTGAGCATATGCTGTGTGCATAACCCGTCGCCTCTTATAATGGACAGTGGGTAAATGCCTCGAAATTGAAGCACGCAGGCATGTTTTCCAGCCGAAAAAAAGCCATTGGTGTTACAAATCGTACTTAAATTCCGAAAAACTAATTTGGATTTGAGGATCCAACCATCGCCTCCTGCACGGTAGGCAAGGTTACTCGCCACTAGACCACCATGGCTTCTAAATAGGTATCCAATTTGGGTTGGATAACTAATTTGGTAGATGAGAAAAAGTCAATCCAATTTTTTTACACAAATTACCTTCCTACTGGCGTTAAAACACCCAAACTACTTCTAATAAACACAACTGTATACTTTTATACTTACAAATTGGACGTAACAGAAACTTAAGACGATAAACAATCATTATATGAACTATATCTTGGATTTGAGACCCTATGCCCTGATTATTAGATCTAAAATATTTTGAAATTATTAATTAACTACTCCAACATACAACAAAAGCCTAAAAGAAATTTTATATAATACTTTTATAGGTTCTAAAAAATCCAGTTTTATGAATATCGAAATAAATTTAGAAGTGACCGTTTTTTAGGGCTCCGTTCCATGTCTATTCCATGTCTGTCCGTCTGTCCGCGGTTTAGCTCTAAGACGCTTAGCACTAGAAAGCTGTAATTTGACATGGGTATATAAATTTATCACGCCGACAAAGTGGTAAAATAAAATAATGAACAATATTTTTTTCTTTGTCTAACCCATGGTGTGGTATCGTTGGATAGGTCTTTTAAAAATATTGTGGGTGTGGGAAAACAATTTTTCGATTTAGTGATCCGTTAGCGAAATATTACGGTTTTTTGTTCTTTAAATGGGTATGAGTAAAGGTATTGTCATTTTTGTAACAGTCGCGGCCACCAATCAAATCATACTACCTATAATTATAGTACTATAAGAACAAACATATTGTAATAAACACTTATGGCCTAGCTCGCATCTGAACTGAGATATTTGACTCTAAAGGTTCATGAAAAAGTAACCAAAGCCTTTAAGAATCAACTCATTTTCAATCAATCAATCGAAACATATTACCTACTCAGCAAAATATACCGTAAAGAAATACAGAAGATACAAAGCAAGGCGGTCTTAGCGCTAAAAAGTTTTTTCTCCCATGCAACCTTAGAAGTTATTTGTACCTTAATAGCGAAGCTGCGATGCGGCCTAGCAATGAATGTGATGTTTTTTAATGTATTTTAAAAGATTACGAGATTTTTTTTGACGAAGCTTGTTGCTGATTTATGACTGTTTATTTGTGTATCTGTGTTATTGACGAAGCTTGTGCTGACCGCTATATTTTTAAAAGATCCTTTTAAAACTTATGTAAGTTTTATTACTGGCCGATCAACAAAAAATTACAATTTTTCTCCATCCAAGCTTACTCATACATATTTGTTTGTTTTTTAACCTATAAAAGTATTTTATAAAATAACTTTGAGGCTTTTGTTGTAGCTGCAAGTGATTTCAGAACTTAGATATTGCAAGATCCATTATTGCTATTAGGGAAGACTTTTTTAACTTTTAGATTTATCCAAAATAATTATCACCGTTTATGTTTTGGTGTAAAATAAAGTATATTTGATTGATTGTCGGTCAGTTGCACATACGTTCATTAAAGTTAATCCTCCATTAAATCTCTTGATAGCTTTTACTACGTCAATAAGACAAAAAGTGACAGTAAGAGATTTAACGGAGGATTAACTGTAATGAACGTACGTGCAAATGACAGTAAGACCAGTGAGATCTGCACGTCTAGCATGATTTCTCTACTTGCGCGCGACTCGGCTTCTTCCCGTACTACAAGTCGCGGCAACCGCGGTTTTCGCTCTCCGAAAAGCGCGGGCACAGGTTATTTTCTATGCAGCGAAGGCGCGCGGAAATCATACTAGACGTGCTGATGTGTAAATAAAAAGATTTTTTGGGTCCCAAAATCCAAAATTAATCTAATAATAGTCACAAAAAACCTTACACAACTAAATTAAGACAAAAATATAGCACCTGCTAAACCATCAAGTACATTGAAATACAAAAATAATAATATAATATAAAAAATATTCAAAAACAATCACTTTTCTTTCGTAATTTTCTTAGTCATACATTCAAGCATTTTTACTGTTTTTGAAAAAAATTAACCACAGGGTGTTAGGGTAAACAGTTGCATTACTTTAAGGGGTAATTGTACCCATGATACTGTTCAACTTTCCCTATGAAACCTATAGGAAATAGGCAAAAATTTTTTTGGTATTACCATACTAATTCAATCATCTGATCGAAAGTTTGTATGAAAAGTCGAAATTTTTTCTTACGAATTTCCTTTAGATTTCTTAGGGAAAGTTGTTCAGTATCCCCCCATAAAGTAATGCAACTGTTTACCCTAACACCCTGTATAGAGTCCTTCTTAATATGACGACGGTTTTTTAAGGGGATGATCAGACCATCAAACTGAACAACTTTCTCTATAGGACAAACAACCAATCCTGAAAAAGAAATCGTTTGCAGTTTGCAATTTTGTAACAATGAAAGCGCTGATTTTTTTTCGCGATTTCTATGTTGGTCCCATAGAGAAAGTTGTTCAGTTTGACGTGAAAATGAGCCCATAGGACGCTTGTCTTGTTTTTTCGTGATTGACATACTAGCCGTGTTGGATATGCAAAAACGAATTCGAAAAGTTTCGAAGTGTAAAAAATAGGCAAATTTTTTTATTAATTTTCAAAAACAATTTTCTGCAAGCATGTATGACTAATTTACTAATAAATTTGAGAACATAAAAACATCTTCGATAGTCAATTGATCACAGATTAAAAAAAAATTTAACTTACAACCAATCATTCCAATTTTTTTTATTTAAAAATGCAATTTTTATTTAATACTTCATTCTTAATTATTAAGACTTCATTCGGAATCGTATAAAAGGTAGTGTTTATAAGTGTCTACTACTTTTGTTAGTTTGATAAATGTATTTTAGCTATGGCCGGATTCGACCAAATGCGAGTTTTTTTTTTAGTAGTGATGCAACGAATACGAATACGAGTATTCGTATTCGCCGAATAGCAGCCAATCACCGAATATTCGTATTCGGAGAATATCAGGAAGACATTCGTAATTAAATATTTTCGCAAAACCCACTTAATTTTTGTCAGAAAGACATACATTTTCCTACGCTGCCGCTGAATACATTTTTCCAGAAACAGTCATCTTTCAAATTATCCACTGTGTCTCCAGAAATAAAATTTTTCAAGGGTTTCGAGGGTCAAAAAAGGGTTTTCTTTTACCACTCATAAAAATGTCTTTAACCGGTCTTTTAAAATGGAACAAAACATTGGTCAGGACTGTAGGAATTTTAGAGCATGTTCGACACGCTGTTGATTTTGATTGTTTAAATAATATTTCGAAAGACACGTTATTTTCGACATTTTAAAATTATTGTTCGCTATTCGTATTTGTATTCGTATTCGCCGAATAGTAAAATCAATATTCGTAAAAATGGTATTCGTTGCATCACTAATTTTTAGCCACGGTTTATACAGAGACGTGCGGCGATGGCGGATAATCTAAGTAACACAATATAAACCTTTTTCATCCTCCCCTCTCAGAAAGAGTATTTTTGCTCTTCGTTATCTGAGTGCAAACGCCATTTTTATCCGCTAGAGGATAAAGTCAATTTAATTTAGAACATCGTGTGCACTAAGTTTGTGAATTCAAAACATCATTAAACCTATTTACTTTTCCCTCCATGGTGCCGAAATTATCATACCTTTTTTTTATTAAGTCGTTTCCTCGCTGAGGTGGGATGAAAAGTTACGTGTTGCACTCGAGTGCAAAGATTTTTCACCTCGTGCTCTTTTGATTCCCTCGCTAACGCTCAGGATTCTAATTTTTGAATCACTCGCTGCGCTCAATTTTAGCATCCTTCGCTTCCTCGGTCGTCAAAATTAAGCAGCACGCGGTTAAAAGCAACTTTGCACTCTTGTAATCGAATCGAAATCGAGAATCGTGTCCGCGCCTCCAGGTGACGTCGCCTGGAGGCGCGAGCGTAATTCTCCAAACGACGCCATGCTACGTACTATAAGGTTTATAATTGTGTTACTTCGACTATCCGCCACCGCCACACGTCTCTTCTGTATAAACCGCGCCTTTGATAAAGTCCGTCCTTGTCATGTCATTTGTATTGATTTGATTTTAAAACTACAAGTGACGTATAAACCTAACAAATTAAAAATGTATAACCTCACATTGCAATATGTATGGATACAACGACCTCTTTCTTTAGGTATTATTCCTTGTATAAATCAAAGTTTGGTCGAATCCGGCCTAAGTCGCTTTTATCGCACCGTTTTTAGGTTCATAATGCAGTTTATAAAACACGCGTGCTTTTTACTAAAAATTGCCGCACTAGTGCGGCGTGCTTGTGCCGTGGTGGTCTAGTGGCGAGTAACCTTGCCTGCCGTGCAGAAGGCGATGGTTCGATCCCCGTCCAGGCCGACTCGTACCAATGAGTTTTTCGCAATTTATGTACGATTTGTAACACTACTGGCTTTTCGGTGAAGGAAAAACATCGTGAGGAAACCTGCATGCTTCAATTTCGAGGCATGTATTGTACCCACTGTCCATTATGTGGCGACGGGCTCACCCCCCGTCACACTGGACAGAGTTTCGGTACTACTGGTGAAACGTGGATGTTCTGAGATTTCAGAATATCTCTGACTACCCCTTCGGGGAATATAGTCGTGAGCATATGCATAGTGCGGCAATACCTGCACGCGCTTAACTAATTCAGACATAGGCGCACGATGCGATAAAACAGAAATACGCGCCATTTTTTCAAATATTTGTCTAAACCTATTTGTGAAATTTTATTTACTTTTTTCTCGCAAATGCAAAATGTAATAAAAACGAATAAGCATTGGTCATTACACTCTCGGCTCCATTACGCCCTCGCCTGCAGCTCGTGCTGCAATCTAGTATCGAGTGTGATGACCAAACTTAGCTCCCTATAGTATCATAACGTATGTATTCCCCATACAAAAACTAAATTCAGTCGCCTGCGACCATCTTTATAAAAAACATCCTAGTATTTTGCATGTGCAATATACAGTGTGTAACTAAACACCCTAGTATTATGTATAGGGGTTGTTAAGAGTCTAAACCACCCTTTTAACTATTGGTATTATGGTACACAGTTTAGACTCTAAACTGTAGACTATCAAACTGAACGACTTTCACTATGGAGACAACGTCGAGAAAGTTTTTATTTAACTCTAAACCATTCCTTTAAATATTATTAGGATGTTTTGTTACACCTTGAATATAAAATTCTAGATTTGAACCCAAAAATATACATACATAAGCACATGCACGCCTATATTTCACTGGGGTAGGCAGGAGCCTCCTCAACATTCATAAGTCTCTTCACACATGCTCGTCAGTTCCGGGCACATTTTATTTGGCCCATCGCAAGTACGCATCTAATTTGAACAGCGTACATGCGTGTAGGGCGACCACTTTCAATAATCGATCAAACTAACAAAAGTTAAAATCACAATTCAAAATATTTCATACGATTCCATCCGCTGCCAATTCAAATAAAAAATTAATCTACATAATTCATTTTTTTTAATTACGTAAAATTTTAGAATATCATTGCGCTGACGCGCCTATTTATTAAATTTCCACGATTTTTGATAAAACCTTTCTTTCCGTTATTAAAATTAGAAAAAAAATCATTACCTATTTAGACATTTATTCGTGGCCTTTATCAAAAGGGACTTATACTTGTTTCGGTACCTTTAAAAAGCTTTCGCTGATGACGACCTACGTCGTAGTTCAATTACATTTCACCTGTGCTCATTACCAAAAACCATACGCCTGACCCACGACGAGAGCCACATTTATCGTTACAACTGTGCGCACGACCTACAAGGGGGGTCAAGTTTTATTGCATTCACTTTTGCTCATGACCTCGTCCATAATTATAATGGTCTAAGTTTTATAGGGGCAATATGGCCGGTGGCAAAATGTCCGTCGACTTACCGTCTTAGCCACGGTTTATACAGAAGAGACGTGTGGCGTTGGCGGATAATCTAAGTAACATAATATAAACCTTATACTAAGTAGCATAGCGTCGTTTTCGTCGTAAAGGAGAATCGCGCCCGCGCCTCCAGGTGACGTCGCCTGGAGGCGCGGGGGTAATTCTCCAAACGACGCCATGCTACGTACTATAAGGTTTATAATTGTGTTACTTCGACTATCCGCCACCGCCACACGTCTCTTCTGTATAATCCTCGCCTTACACTACTATAATCTATAATAGTTAAACAATAATATCTAAGTTAAAAGTCCCTTTTGACAGTGACCACAAAACAGGGTATGAACTTAAATACGGGGATGCTTCAGACCATAAAACTGAACAACTTTTACCGTGGGAACAACTTCAAAATAGCGAAAAATCTGCTGTTCCATAGAAAATGTCAATAGATACCGACTGTATGAAACAGCTTTTTTTCGCGTTTTCAAAGTTGACTCTACAAGGTGTTACAAAAGTAAAAAATAAATATTTAAATCTTTTAACGGGATTGTTTAGACCATCAAACTGAACAACTTTCACTATGGGACCTACATCGAAATCGTGAAAGTTGTTCAGTTTGATGGTCTAAACCACCTTATCTATTTATTTGTATTTATGTAACACTTTGTATAGTAAAAGTTGTACAGTTTGATAGTCTCAACCATCACACCATTTAAGTTTACACCCTGTATAAAATTTTCAGAAACGCCGCCATTTTTAAAAAACACGACAAATTAAATCGTGCAATTAGTTATTAATGTCTAAACAGATTTCATTCCGTATTGTTAACGTAATAAGGTTGATAATTGCTTAGTCCGGAGGCAGGTAACTGAAGAGCTTGTATTTGTCTCTGATATACGGTCTTACGTCGTCTTTCTGTGAATGAGAAAAAATATAATTAATTAATAGTCGTGACCTTTGCCCAGAAGTGGGACAAAAAATGTAAATAAAAAAAATTCTAGTAGTAAAGTAAAAAAAAAAGTTTAATGTAAAAAATTAAGGAGTGTAAGTAAGCCGTGGTGGTCATGTGGCGAGTAACCTTGCCTGCCGTGCAGGAGGCGATGGTTCGATCCCCGTCCAGGCCGACTCATACCAATGAGTTTTTCGGAATTTATGTACGATTTGTAACACCACTGGCTTTTCGGTGAAGGAAAACATTGTGAGGAAACCTGCATGCTTTAATTTCGAGGCATATATTGTAACCACTGTCCATTATAAGTGGCGACGGGCTCACCCCCCGTCACACTAGACAGTTTCGGTACTACTGGTGAAACGTGGATGATCTCTGACTACCCCCTCGGGGAATATAGTCGTGAGCATATGATGCTTATGATGTAAGTAAGTGGGTATGCCGTTTTCAAGCTGGTACCCGAACGTTATATAGAGTGTGGGTATGTGGTAGTGTAGACTAGAAGGCTGGTGATGACTTACAGTGGCGAGCTGCTCGAGGAATGGCAGCAGCTTGAGCAGCTCAGTGTCGCCGCGGTCCACGAACCAGCTGTCTATGGGTATGCCATTTTCAAGCTGGTACCCGAACGCCTGAAAACAAGATAAAAATATTTTACAACATAACGCCCATCCCCTGCCCCTCTCTAACTTCAGGTACCCCACCTCCCCTCACACTTTCTGGGGGAAGGAATGCAGTCGAGCAAGCCTAGCAAAGGAATGCAGTCATGTACCGCACCCGTAGTATTTGACTGCATTGACTACATGACGGCCCGATAGCACAGTCTGTAGTGAACCTGCCTGCTGTGCCGAGGGTCGCGGGTTCGAATCCCGTAAGGGACAAATATTTGTATGATGAATATGAATATTTGTACCTGAGTCATGGATGTTTGTATCTATATATGTATTCTATATCGTTGTCTAGTCATCATAACACAAGTCCAGGCTAGATTCTGGTACTTTAAATGTGACTAGATAATTGGTGTGACAATGTCCAATATATTTATTTATTTATTCGTTTTTTAGGATTCCATACCCATGAAAACGGGACCCTACAGGATGAACCAGAACCACAATCTCAGAGGTCACTCCCTTAAAATTGATGGCTCGCTGTGTACAAGCAACCCCCGGAAACATTTTTTGCCCAATCATAGAGTCAAAGTCAATATAATTTATTCAATATAAGAGCTTGCAGCACACTTATCAAACGTCAAATCTTTTTTAAAGCTACCACCGCGTCGGAACGTGTTGTTGCTGTAGAGAAGATGCGGCCAGAAACTCTACAACATAACACGACTTAATAACTATTACAATATAAATTCTTAAGCTAGTTATGTATACATTAATACATAGTCATAGAATAGAAACTTTATTTGCTGATTACAAAAGGTCTCTCACACTTAGCCACTTAAATAGGCATGCAAAATGTTACAAAATAGGGCTTAACCTCAAAATAGAATCTACTTTTAAACATTTGGTTCCAGAAATTATTTAACAGTATAAAAACATTTTTCGATCAACCATTTTCTTAATGAGCTTATAAATTTATTATGTGACAAATCTTTGAATTCACTCGGCAACTTATTGTAAATGCTTATACACATTGAGTAGACATTTCTTAGATAACGCGCGGACCGTGGAACATTATAACATATAGTTTGCGAGTGGAACAAATTGGCTGAGACTGTAATAAGTACGCCTTCAGTGAACTCATTTAAAAATAGACTTGACCAATATTTAAGAAACTAAACAAGTGCAGTGGTACAAGCATCAGCTCTAAGCTGCTAGTGTTTCATAAATAATAATAATATTAATAAGTCTACGTTGTCCGTCCGTCCGTGTATTCCCAGTTGTCGTCGGCACATGTGACAAGTGAAAGAAAAATTCCAAGTTCTCGCCAGTGGCGACAAAAGCAGTGGCGATGACTCGGTTTTTTTTTAAATTCCCAGTTCTCGCCAGTGGCGACAAAAGCAGTGGCGATGACTCGGATTTTTTTTAAAATTCCCAGTTCTCGCCAGTGGCGACAAAATCAGTGGCGATGACTCGGATTTGTTTTCCCATACATCGCCAGTGGCGACAACTAGGAATAAAAGTATCGATTGTCGCCACTGGCGACGTATGGGAAAATATTGTCTCACTTGTGAAATAAAATCGCGTAGATGATTCAAAACTTGGTTTATCATAGGTACTTTTGTTTTGTATGACAAAAAATTTTACAGCAGTAGAGATAAATATGAATATACCTATGAATATTATTATTACAATTAGGTATTGTATGTCTTTATTATAACATCAGTTTAAATCATAAACTGAATAATGCAAAACAATATTAAAACTAACAGTAATGCTTTTAAAAAAGCTGAATGAATATGTAGTGTTAAATTGTCTATAAAATACTTTTTATTTGAATAAGCTATCATTTTTAGTTACCGAGATATTAAGGTTTATGTTGTTGGTGACCTTTGACTATTTATATGTGAACTGGTTACGCGTGTAATTCTACTAACAAACATTTCTGCAACTTTTTGCGGGGGGCGAGGTAACATGAAATCCGCAACTTTGGATTTTCTTCCTCATAACTTTAGATTCTAATTTTGAATGTTAAAAATCATGAAAAGTAGTCTCGTGTGAACCCCAAACGTTCTAAGTTCGAAGTTATTATTTCGCAATTATAGGCTGTCTCGTTTAGTGATAAGGTGTAAAATTGAATGTAAATGCACAAGATCAATTGTGCTTATACCGTGGCAGAGGGGAAATGCTACCGCAAGGCTAGTCCTTATAATAATTAGTCAAAGTTGGTGACCCGTATTCATTGCTCTAGCTAGAGTTTAATATAATATAGGTATAAGTATACACACTGACCTGTGGACTATTGTCTACAATGACGGTGCGCCGCAGGTCCCTGCCGAGTATCGAGAGGTCCTTCACGTAGTTACCGTTGACAAGCAGGCAGTGCTCCCGGAATAACCTGACAACACACAACGTTGCATTATTGGCTATGTGCTATAACCTGGCAACACACAACGTTAAATTATTGGCTATGTGCTATAACCTGGCAATACACACAACGTTACATTATTGGCTATGTGCTATTATAACCCGGCAACACACAACGTTACATTATTGGCTATGTGTTATAAACTGGCAACACACAACGTTACACTATTGGCTATGTGCTATTATAACCCGGCAACACACAACGTTACATTATTGGCTATGTGTTATAAACTGGTAACACACAACGTTACACTATTGGCTATGTGCTATTATAACCCGGCAACACACAACGTTACATTATTAGCTATGTACTATAACCTGGCAACACTCAACGTTGTATAATTGGCTGTACTAAGTGGGTGATGGGAACTGTTTCTGGCCGCATCTTCTTTACAACGGAATACCTTCCAACGCGATGATAGAGTCAAAAAATGACGTCAGAAAGCTATCTATGTGATATTATATTGAACTAGAGTCAACCCGCGACTTCGTCCGCACAAATTATATAACTAAACCAAAATGTTTACAAAACATTAAATAAACTGCATGCATATGCTCACGACTATGTTCCCCGAGGGGGTAGTCAGAGATATTCTGGAACCTCAGAACATCCACGTTTCACTAGTAGTACCGAAACTCTGTCCAGTGAGACGGGGGGTGAGCCCGTCGCCACTTATAATGAACAGTGGGTACAATACATGCCTCGAAATAGAAGCATGCAGGTTTCCTCACGATGTTTTCCTTCACCGAAAAGCCAGTGGTGTTACAAATCGTACATAAATTCCGAAAAACTCATTGGTACGAGTCGGCCTGGACGGGGATCGATCCATCGCCTCCTGCACGGCAGGCAAGGTTACTCGCCACTGGACCACCACGGCTTTTTTATTATTTGGATTGGGCCGCAGTCAAATGCCTGAAGGGCCGCTAGTCTGACATGCCTGTTCTAATGTCTTGCACACAGCAAGTCAAGTCAATAGTCAATATAATTTATTCAATATAGCAGCTTGCAGCACACTTATTAAACGTCAAATCTTTTTTAAAGCTACCACCGCGTCGGAACGTGTTGTCGTAGAGAAGATGCGGCCAAATTATATGACCTACCTGTATTTAATCCACTGTCTTGTAGGGTCCAGCAGGTTCAGCAGTCTATCAGCGTAGACCCGCTTGCTCGCAGTGAACAATATAACTTCATATAACCTCGATACGCGGGCGAGGAACTCAGCGAAGTGCGGACGCGTTCGTACGAATACCTGGAGACAAAGACAGTTTTAAATTAGAAACATCACACTTGTTTAGCTAGAGGCTTTTAACCTGTAGCACAGAATAAATACTAGTATGTATATCACATAAGCCGTGGTGGTCCAGTGGCGAGTAACCTTGCCTGCCGTGCAAGAGGCGATGGTTCGATCTCCGTCCAGGCCGACTCGTACCGATGAGTTTTTCGGAATTTATGTACGATTTGTAACACCAGTGGCTTTTCGGTGAAGGAAAACATCGTGAGGAAACCTGCATGCTTCAATTTCGAGGCATGTATTGTACCCACTGTTCATTATAAGTGGCGACGGGCTCACCCCCCGTCTCACTGGACAGAGTTTCGGTACTACTGGTGAAACGTGGATGCTCTGAGATTTCAGAACATCTCTGACTACCCCCTCGGGGAATATAGTCGTGAGCATATACATACATATCACATAGATAACTTTTTGACGTCATGTTTTTGAATCTACCACCGCGTCGGAAGGTGTTCCGTTGTAGAGAAGATGCGGCCAGAAACTCTACAACAGGGTCTACGAGGTGTTACAAAAATACAAATAAAACATTTAAGAGGGTGGTTTAGACCATCAAACTGAACAACTTTCACTATGGGACCAATATCGAAATAGCGAAAAAAAAATGATGTTCCATACTAAACTACAAATCTACTCGAGCTAAATGTATAGGACAGCAGATTATTTTTTTCGCGATTTCGATGTTGGTCCTATAGTGAAAGTTGTTCAGTTTAATGGTCTAAACAACCTCCTTAAAAGTTTTAAATTTTAATCCTGGTATACGGGGTCCTTCTTAATATGCTGACACTTTTTTAAAGGGATGATCCGACCATCAAACTGAACAACTTTCTCTATGGGACCAACAACGAAATGTGTGACAGAAGCACACGTCTCGATTTTTGTCGTTTTCTCAGGGGGCCTCCCCTGGTAACCCTATAGAATATTATTCTCCTTACAGTGATCTGTGGTGAGAGTTTGCTTGGCGCCATTGCTCTTGCTGTGTTTCGTGTTATTTGAAATTCGTAAAAAATTAGTTTTAGTGATTTTTGTGACATAATTTCGTGCGGATTGTGTACCAAACAGTTGCGTAAAGCGACCGACGTAACAGGAATCTCAAATAAATACGATAACAGAACATACGTTTTGGTTCAAGTTAACTCGTACATGGTCATTTTGGCGGCAACGCGCGAGCTTACGAAATCGACCACAGATTCATCGTCATCTATCATCCCATCATCAAATAAAGAATATAAAGAAAAACAATAACGAATGGCTCAAAAGGACTAGTATCCAGAGCCGTTAAAGACATTTGGAAAAGAAAAATTCTCCTTACAGTGTATCGACAGTCCTGGAAGAGCACGGGGAAGTGGAAGCTCGCGTCAGGCAGCTCCTGCAGCGAACAGTGAACCAGCGTCTCGTCTAAATCCAGTACCTGTTTACAATTAAAATATCATTCAAATGTTCACAGTGGCACATAATAGGTAATAAGTATATAGTTCTACATACAGAACGGCCACTCCCCGCCCCCCTCTGACTTCAGATACCCCACCTCACCTCACACTTGAGGGAAGCCGAGCAAGGGAATGCAGTCAGGCGAGCGCATACGTAGTATTTGACTAAATAAAATAAAGTCGTTCCACATTTTCAGTAATTCTTTAGCTCAAATACTATTTTTAATAACAGAACGAACAATAAAAAGTAACGAAATGTAGATGATGTTCATACGATGCGTGGTAAGTCAACCCTACACATATGTCATGCACAATTTGCGCAAAGTGAGCATGTGCGAACGCCACCATGTCAAATCCAAAAAGTTGTTTGAAAGTGCCGGACCTGTGACAGTGGCGTAGCGTGGTTGTATCGTGGTTAGCATATTAAGAAGGACCCTGTATGACAGAACCACGCGTCAGTCGCATCGGCCGCTGGTATCGGAAGTCCACCTTAAAGGGGATTCGGGAGTCATACCCGTAACTTGTGGCATTCATCATCATCATCATTTCAGCTGATCTTTGACTATTTCTATGTGGACTGGTTACGCGTGTAATTCTACTAACAAACATTTCTGCTACTTTTTGCGGGGGGCGAGGTAACATGAAATCCGCAACTTTGGATTTTATTCCCCATAACTTTAGATTCTAATTTTGAATGTTAAATATCATGAAAAGTAGTCTCGTGTGAACCCCAAACGTTCTAAGTTCGAAGTTATTATTTCGCAATTATAGGCTGTCTCGTTTACTGATAAGGTGTAAAATTGAATGTAAATGCACAAGATCAATTGTGCTTATACCGTGGCAGAGGGGAAATGCTACCGCAAGGCTAGTCCTTATAATAATTAGTCAAAGCAGCCGATGGACGTCCACTGCTGGACATAGGCCTCCCCCAAGGATCGCAACAACGACCGGTCCTGCGCTGCCCTCATCCAACGGCTTCCCACCGCCTTCACCAGGTCGTCGATCCACCTTGTGGGGTTACCCACCCACGCTGCGCTTTCCGGTACGCGGTCGCCACTCGAGAACCTTTCGGCCCCATCGGCCATCGATTCTGCGAGCAATGTGCCCCGCCCACTTGTGGCATTAATAAAGAATATTACTAACCAAACTGAAGTCTGGGCTGGTGCGTGTTTTGAGCGGGAGAGCGGGATAGCGAGCCCTGAGGGCACCGGTCGCTACTGTCTCCAGGGGCGGCAACTGTTAACAATCACATTATTAGAATTGACAACATTTCATTTTAAGAAAGGTACCAAAATAAGAAAACCATTTGGAGATTATGTGCTTCAAAGCTTCTATCAAAATTATCAGATTTTTCTATCCATTATTTCTCGAGTTATTTGAAAAATACTGAAAAATATAATAGAGGTTGAATGAGATTTTATTCCTTTGCCTGCTTGGCTTTTCTATTGTATTTGACAGTTTTTATTTTTATTGTTATTGCGGCCAAGGTATCTTAGCCATAAATCCTATGTTTTTCACAAAATTCAAAAGTAAATTAAAAATAGAATATGGGTCAAAAATAAAATCGGAAAAATAAGTATCTCTTATTTTTTAACCTATTTTTATATTTTTTATTAAAAACAGGTGGTTAAAAAAATTAAATTTGTCAATTAGCCTTTATTGCTAAAGAGTTACATATTAAATTATGCTTACACATTGTATATCACATATCTTTCTCCTCTAAGCCACGGGTTATACCGAAGAGACGTGTGGAAGTGGCGGATAATCTAAACTGAACAACTTTCATTATGGGACCAAATCAGCTATCCCATTCATTTACTCGAGTAGATTTGTAGTTTAGTATGGAATATCCGATTTTTTTCGCGATTTAGATATCGGTCCCATAGTGAAAGTTGATCAGTTTGATGGTCGAAACCACTCCCTTAAATGTTTAGTTTTGAAACCCCTTGTATAGGTCCGATCAGTCGATAGGGACTTGAATTTGACTTGAGCGCCATCTACTGGCTTTTTCACAAACTTCCAGATCGCAAGTCTCTTTCTATGTTGGTAAAAATGTTGCTTACCTGTTTGATAAACAGGTACGGATCGAAAGCGTCAACCCAAGACGAAATCTGCTCGCAGTCGACTCTGTTACTGCACGATGATATTACGTCGGCCGCCTCCTCCTGTGGAGATAATATGGTTTAATCATACATACATACATACATATACTCACGCCTGTGTCCCATTGGGGTAGGCAGAGACAATTGATCGCCATCTGCTACGATCCTGACATACCTCTTTTGCCTCTTCCACAGTCATAAGTCGTTTCATACACGCTCGTCGGTTTCGGGTACATTTGATCTGACCCTTTTTAAGTAAGCTATCGATTTGGTCTGCATACTTACGTCTAGGGCGACCCCTTTCGACTGTTCCATTCACTCTCGCTTTATATATTTCATACGTAAGTCTACTATCACTCATCCTTTCCACATGACCAAATCATGGTTTAAATATACCTGTAAACTCGGACTTCCCAAAGTGGGTCGCGCCCCCCTTGGGGGGCGTAGTGATATCGTAGGGGCGTTTGCATTTTGAAAAGAAAAATCCAGTTAAAGACGTAAATTCCACTCATTAATTCAATTCAATTCAATTTTTGTTTAGTGGCATCCGATGTGTTATCACAATTCAGCCAATGTCTCGTTATGTGGATAGTATATGAAGGAAAATCATCAGTAGTATTTATTAAGTCTAGCGTGGCAGTTTTGCCAATGTAAATAGTTTATAATTTCAAGTGATTGTTTTAAGGTTAAAACACAAAAGAGCACTCATTAATTCAGTTACTAATTCACCCATTCTTTTGTTGTTACCAACGTGTTCAGGCTCAGTAGGTCTCGGATAGCACCGTTCTACGTGTTTTTGTCGTTAAAATTTCGATAGAGGGCGGCATGAAAATATTACCTATTATAACAGGGGACGCAAAAAAGGTTAAGAAACCCTGCTTTTAACCAACAATGCTGCATAGCTGGGCGGTAGTGATGCCGATGGATAGTGGACTATCAACATATAATTATTAAGATAATTATCGTGATAGTTATCCTTTTGAAACCTGATTGTATACGTGTTAATGAATTAACGCAAAACTAGAAAGTAGTTTGTTTATAATCGAGAGCAAAATCGAATTATCATGGTTTCAACATAGGTAATTTTTTTCAAAATATTAAATAATTTGTTTGTAAAATTTAAAATTGACTAAACTCGATCTTAACCCACCGCACGGGTACACTCACCCTACTTGCTACCAAAACAAGATTCTTAAAATGTATCCATGAGCACATTAACGCTTTCATTAATGGCTGAAATGATAACAAATCATTTTTATCTGAAAACTTAAAATGCGAATAACTTTAAATTAATCTATCAAAATAATGAAATTATTGTTTCAATCTAATAATTTTGTTATAAATCAGCTGGGGTGTATGAGGTTTTGCGCTTATTCATTAACACGTTGTATAAGCGATTTAGGCGGATTTTGCGCCGCGACATAGCCCGATGCGGCCCGCCATAATATGCGCACTAAGTTTATTCCATGTCATAATGGTACCTTTTGAAAATGTGAATTTACCTCAAGATCGGGAGTCTGGTCATCGTGGCATACCAGGGATGACTCATCCACTGCCAGATCTGCTCCGTTCTGTTGACAAAACATTTAGTTACCTATGTTATTAATAATTCCTAGAGTTTACCCGCGACAAATTATACAAGGTGTTACAAAAGTAAAAATAAACATTTAAGACTTTTAAGTCCTCTGTAAAAAAGCATATTATAAACTGGATGATTATTTAAATGATCAAAATGCTTGGGTCTGAGGTCACTAGCTTATAGTTTATTTACATTACTGTATAGTAACATTATTTTATTAAATAGACTATGTATTATTGCATACATAACTTTAGCTTAAGAATTTATATTGTTATAGATATTAAGTCGTGTTATGTTGTAGAGTTTCTGGCCGCACCTTCTCTACAGCGACAACACGTTCCGACGCGGTGGTAGCTTTAAAAAAGATTTGACGGTTGATAAGTGTGCTGCAAGCTTCTATATTGAATAAATTATATTGACTTTGACTTAAGGGGGTTATTTGGACCCTTTGACTAATTATTATAAATACTTGCCTGGCGGTAGCATTTCCCCTCTGCCACGGTATAAGCACAATTGATCTTGTGCATATACATAAAATTTTACACCATATCACTAAACGAGACAGCCTATAATTGCGAAATAATAACTTCAAACTTAGAACGTTTGGGGTTCACACGAGACTACTTTTCATAATTTTTAACAGTCAAAATTAGAATCTAAAGTTATGGGGAATAAAATCCAAAGTTGCGGATTTCGCCCCCCGCAAAAAGAGGCAGAAATGTGTGTTAGTAGAATTACACGCGTAACCAGTCCACATATAAATAGTCAAAGATTAGACCCATTGACGTAGAATACTATGGACGCTGGGTCTAGTACAAAATACTCGAGTAGTGTCCGAGACTAAAATACACAAACCTAAGTACGTATAGTAATATAAACCAACTAAAAACATTGAAAATGCTGAATTTCTTTTCCATCCCACTCCCCCATCGGGACACACGCGTGCGCGTAGTCGCCCGATCAAACGAAGAATGTCGCGTAATTCGTTCTCTTTTTTACGTTTTCGTTCTCTTTTTATTCTCTCCGTCCAGTAGTGGAGTCAATGTTTAGACCATCAAACTGAACAAGTTTCACATTGGGTCCAACATCAACAATTTTGTATGGAACAGCAGATTATTTAGTTCGCGCTTTCTATGTTGGTGCCATACAGAAAGTTGTACAGTTTGACGGTCTGATCATCCCCTTAAAAAGGAGAAGGACCTTATAGTATGTCTTCAGCTAGGCTGGTAGTGTCCTACTTATCTCATACTCACCCAGTGTGCATCCCCGGCCAGGCTCTGACTGATCTCAGCGAGGAAGCCACTTGTAGGGCTTCGGGCTGACAGAGCTTCCAGGCTCTCTATGGCAGTGCCGTGAGTGTCACACGTTGATGATATTTCACACTCCGAGTCTCGTACGTAGCCGTCTTGTTCTAGCAGCGTTACGAAGTCCGGCTGTGGGCAGAAGGTAAATAGATTTATATATAAATGTATTGTAAATGAGATTTAGCCACAGTTTGTACAGAAGAGACGTGTGGCGGTGGCGGACAATCTAAGATAAGATAAGATAAATATTCTTTATTTGCACACTAAAAGTGTGTGTGTGTGTGTGTTAAGTAACACAATGTAAACTTTTTTTTATTTTTATGAATGACTTATACAGTTTGCTTAGGGAGCAGTTACTGCTTTTTACTGCGGGCTGTTGGTGGTGGCCATACCAGTGACGGCGCCCTGGTAGGTCACCGAACCAGTGAGTTAAGCAACCTGCCCAAGGAGCACCCATAATGGGTACGGACCTCGGCAATGGGCGTTGCTGGGATTACGCGACGGGTTGGGTAGCGGGGATCGGTGAGAACCGGCCAGCTATGTGCCGGTAGCGTCTGTAGACGCTAGATGAAGGAGTGGGCAGAGATCGCGACTGTCCCCCGCGGCGGCGATGGGGATTTCGAGTATTACGGCGACGACGCAACATGTCTATGATTGTGATTGTGTTACCGTCGGCGGTGGTCTTGTTGAGTTTGTGAGTCGTGACTGAACGGCCGCCATCATGGCGACCGTGATCGCGTCGTCCGGATCGTTTAGGACGTTCCGAGGCCGACGCTTTTTGGGCTTAATATAAACCTTATAGTACGTAGCATAGCGTAGTTTTTATCGTAAAGGAGAATCGCGCCCGCGCCTCCAGGTGACGGTCGCCTGGAGGCGCGGGCGTAATTCATTAAAGGGTAAGGTTTGTTATGCTGTCCTTTGTAGGCTAGCTGCCTGTCACCACTTTGACGACTTGTACTTGCGCGCGACTCGGCTTTTTCCCGGCTTTGTCCTAGGATCGAATCATCATTTAGTCATTGATGTTACATATTTGTCGTAGTTGTTTGGTTTCCATAACCATCCAGAAATTATTCACATGCTGTTTCTGGAGGTAGTACGGCTTTTATATCGCGCACGACATAGCGTCAAAACGAGAAAATCATCTTACTTGATCATTTTAGCATGTGTAAAATAACAGAGACAGGCCATATCTCGTTCTTTATCTTTTTCTCGAAGTCTGCATGCTAGACCCATAGGTTAGAACCTAAAGACAACAAGTTCACAAAACTTACCTCGACCAATCTGCGAGAAGCATTTGCCCTTCAGTATAGTCCCAAAGGAATGGACAGGAATGTATTAAATTCGGCTACGACTATAAAATAAAGTACATACACAATAAAGTTCAATCTTACCTGAACGTATTTCTCTCCTGTCGTCAAGAAATCGGTGCAAGCGTCCAAATCGTCAGTCGTCGACGTAGGCTGGTACATTTCCAAGTCATTACTCGACTTCCTCCGTTTTATCAACCTTTTCTCCACTGAACTTGTTCGTGAAACTCTCTTCTGCTCTTCTTTATCCGTAGTCATGACTCTAGCGGCCTTATCAGCCAAGAAATTTATGTCAGCATCTTCGTTTGAGATTTCTTCGGTGATCAAACGAGCACATTCTGCGATAGCCATGAAATCGTTCAAGCAATCGTTTGGAAGACATAGTTCTGACGATTCAACTTGAGCATCTGAGTCGGATTCTTCGCTTTTCGGTGTCGGAAAGTCCAGTAAAGTAGTTGTGTGTGCTTCGTACATCGTTATGTCATTGTCATCGGTGTTCCATGAGTTTTCTGGTACGATGAGAGGTTTCGATTTTGACTTTTTCTTTGGACTTTCATCAGTGGAGCTGACGGTTGTTTTCGTGATTTTCGGTGATGGTATACCAAGTTGACGGACTTTACGTATCGGAGAACTGTTCAAAGAAGCAGATTTGTCTCCTTTGTCCATACGTCTGGTTTTTCTCGGTGAGCTTATAGCGGTATTTATAGTATCCTTTTTCAGTTCTCTGTTGAGAGAACTGTGACGGAGTTGAACACTTTTTGTTGTTCGTACTTCTTTGACTTTCGGTTTTGATGTTGTACTGACTTTGTCGTTCTGTGGCTTTTTGACGCTGGTCGTAGACGTTACCGGGTCTTTGTTGGTGCTTCGTACGACGGTTTGAAATATTGGTTTTTTGCGGCCATCGTCTTTGTGCTTAGTTTTAGTTTTGTGCGACGGTTCGTTTGGTTTCTCCATGCTTTTGACTACGGTTCTGACGGGACGAGTTTTTAATTTTATTTGTGATCGAGTCGTGCAGAATAGCGGTGACTCTTGCAAACCATTTTTAGAGTCCCTTTTGAGAATCTTCTTCCAGGTGTTGGCGGGTTTGGTGAGAGATTTGTTGAGTGGAGTTTTTAGTTTTGTAACTTTTTGAGTTTTTCTCTTCCCCGAGAGCGGCCGCTCTCTTTTTCTGCTCCTTAAACGCATCGCAAGACTATGGGGGGACTTAACCTGGAACAAAATTTATTTTTTTATTTTCCAATTTTTTCTTGTCTGTTAGCTTCATACCAATCTATCTTAAAAATAATAAAACCACTATTTTCGCTAACTTTAAGTATCTTTTGCAAAAGGATGGGACTAAAATGTACAAAATACTACCACAGTCCCTATTGATGATTTGTGGTTGGGCTATTGCAAGCAAGGGTCATTATTGTAACACTGAGACCATCGCTGGTCCTTTGTGTTCGCCCAAATCTCACCCATATTATACGCATACCTCTGAACTTATGGCATTTTCTTTTCATTCTCGGGAGTGCAGGTTTCCTCACGATGTTTTCCTACACCGCCGAGCTAGTAAATGATACAACCGTACATAAATTCCATAGAGCTTCGTGGTACAGGCCAGGAATCGAACCAGCCTCTTCCGTATCGACTATCATCGCTCATCGCTATCGCTATCAAGTCCCTAAATAAAATGAGAAGGAAAAATATAAAGTAATAATCTTTTATCTTTTGGACTTTGTCTGAAATAAAATTGATTTTATTTAAATTTTTTTTTGTTATTTGTTATGGAGTTTGTTTTTGCTCAAGCTATCTTAAAATCTGTGCTATACTTCATTTCAAAAAGGGAGGAAAATATTTTCCAATTCCTATATAGCATTCTGGGCAATTCTTATTAGCAAATATAATTTATTTATCAGAAAGATATACTATCCGACCTATCTTGGATGTTACTAAAGCTGTTCCAAGAATAAGTGAGAGGAAGTGTTTCAAATCTCTGTTTCTGTAATTCAAAATATCCTTAAAATTTCATCGCTATTTGAAATGGAGTATTAAATTATACCCATTTTCGATTTTAGAACACATAAAAATCACTCAGGGCATCTATCTCACTCTAGCATACATATATTTGTATGCTTTTTTCTCCTTTGTATTGGCACCTCGATTTTCACAAAATATAATGTATGTCAATGTTAGGAGATACAAAATAATGGACACAGGGTCTAGTACAAAATTCTCGAAAAAAGTGTCTGAGATTAACCTACACAAACCGTAACTGTAAAAAGTATGTGTATAGTAATATAAAATTTAAAATGCTTAAAATTCTTTTTCATTTTTTTTGCATAGTTTTTACCGTGTGCATAGTGGGCTGATCAAACGAAGACTGTCTTTTTAATGTCATTTTGGTGCTGTTTTGGTTTGGACACTTTTGAGCGAAGACCCTACGTCCTGAAGTTGCTAAGTCAATGACTCGTAATATAATTTTTTTATAACCTCTGGTATGGGTTTGTCAGATCCAACTGGAAGATCACCATACAAGGGGTGTAACTACACGCAACCCGAATAAAAAACAAGGAAGGTTAAAATTACACATTTCTTCTAATAATAGATAAAATAAAGTTGCAAAATATTTTTTTTCAATTAATAATTTTCTATGGTTATTTGAAACAGATTATAGTTACCAAAAACATTGTAATTCGGGTTATTATGTACTAGAGAATAAATAAACAACAGAAGGAAATGTAGGAAATAAGACATTCAAGGCAAACCTCGATATAGGATACTTACATTAATTCAATATGAAAATTAGAAAGTTATTTTTTATTCCATGTATGAAAGGTGATATAGTGATGAGAATTTACACATAGCAGAAGCTGTATCCGATAAACAAAAAGAGCTTTCAATGCCGCTTTGTTTCAATACATTCTGTTTTATTTTTGTCCCAAAAAATTCGGCGCGGCAAAAAGTCTTCGCGCCTTTTTCACACAACACTTTTCATTACATTTCAAAGGTATATCCTAATGAAATGATATCAAAAACGCACTTAAAGTTTTATTTTCACGATTTAGAGTACATTTCAACGGTAAAACACTAAAATAACTAGAAAATAAGCGTCGCGAAAATAAAAAAGCGGCACTACTACATTATCGATTTCTGCGCTGCTAAACGAAAGCGATTATCACTGATGCGTTGAATATTATTCATCCGAGACACCAACGGATAGTTCAATCGCGGAAATATAAACAAAGTGAGCTGTTTATCACGTAATTACATGATAATTTTTACAGAGGAACACAAAAGCCAAACAAATGTCAAAATGGCGGCGTTTCTTTTTTTAGTTCCGCGATTTTTTCCTCAGATGGCGCTTTTGGTTCTCGCGCATGCGTTTTGTGAACCACAAATGGTCGATAAATCAAATTCGTTTGTTTATGAGTTTACGAACAGTTGTTCGACATTCATGGAAGAATTTAACGATTTTAATTTTGATTCCGTAAATACAACGGAAAAAGTGAAATTATATCATTAATTAAGTGTTTCCGATAGAATAAAGAAAAGAGAATGGAACAAAACGCTTTAGATCTGACACAAAAAACGGGTTGTTCATTTCATCTGTAGAGAAAACATTTATTGTTAATTCGTATTTTCTATGTCACAAATCACAATACTTTCTGTGCAGTACAATAAGTATAAATTAATCTTAATATCAATAGGTGCATTAACCAACACCTTTGTTTTCTCAATCAGATTTCGTTATCCATTCTCTACCGTACTTACTCAGTTACTGACATTTATGTTAATTTAAATTGAAACGAACAGCCTTCTAAGTCCAAAGGCTTATGACAGCTTTAGTTCTGATTTAGCCGTTTTGTCGCTGAAGTCACATTTTCCCTCATGAAACGTCATCATTAGACGATGATAGGACGCCATATTGAACTTACAGCAACAGCAACGTTATGTCATGCTGTTGCGTCAGAAGCTTATATCTTGTGTTTTTCCTAGTATTTTAGTTTGAGTTGAAAATCCTTGAGAAGCCCTGATTCTTTTCCGTTGTATGAAATAATAATATCGTTGATTACTTTGTTTCTTGGTCAAATATCCCTATTTTTGCAATCCGGAATAACTGTATACATACCTATAACTACAAGTTCTTTACGAACTAGCTTGACGACAGCAGCGCCAAAACGGAAATGTCGGAACTAGGTGCAAATTTCATTGTCGCATCGCTTCTGTAGCTTGCTAAATTTCAGTAATCTGTGGTCCAAAGTGAACGGTTGGTTTTAATTGCAATATTGGTGTTCATAATTTTATTTTCCCCCCGTTTTCTTTTAAACACGGAGTAAATCAATCAATTTGAGATAAAGTTCGCAATCTACGATGTCCAGCGTGTCAGTAACATCATCGAAACGGGAGGTAATCAATATTAAATTCTTTGTTTGAAACTGTGTGTAAACAAGTTGATGATTTTTTTAATTCAGAGTTTTTGTATTTTGGACTTCTAGATTTTGCCCGCGATTTCGTACGTGTGAGTTTCGGAAAACTTCACTTGAACAAGAAAGTTTGAATACATACTATAAATGAGGTACATCCTCTGTATACAGGGTGTAACCAAACACCCTAATAATACTTAAAGAGGTGCTTCAGACCATCAAACTGAACAACTTTCACTATGGAACCAACATTGAGAAAAAAATTTAAAAATCATCTGTCCCATACAAAACTGCAGTACGGACTGAACTAATATGTATGGGACAGCAGATTTTTTTATTTATTCTCGATCTTGGCCTCATAGAGAAAGTTGTTCAGTTTGATGGTCTGATGCACCCCCTTAAGTATTATTAGGGTGTTTTGTTACACCCTGTATACAAGGTGTTACAAAAATTCAAATGAACATTTAAGGGGTTTAGACCATCAAACTGAACAACTTTCACTATGGGACCTATAATGAACAACAGATTTTTTTTTCGCGATTTCTATGTTGGTCCCATAAAGAAAGTTGTTCAGTTTGTTGGTCTGATCGTCCCCGTAAAAAAGTATCAGCACATTACGAAGGACCCTGTATACAACAAACATTCACGACTCTGGTACAAATATTAATATTCATCTTTGACTAATTATTATAAGGACTAGCCTTGCGGTAGTATTTCCCCTCTGCCACGGTATAAGCACAATTGATCTTGTGCATTTACATTCAATTTTACACCTTATCACTAAATGAGACAGCCTAAAATTGTGAAATAATAACTTCGAACTTAGAACGTTTGGGGTTCACACGAGACTACTTTTCATGATCTTTAACATTCAAAATTAGAATCTAAACTTATTGGGAATAAAATCCAAAGATGCGGATTTCATGTTACCTCGCCCCCCGCAAAAAGTGGCAGAATTGTTTGTTAGTAAAATTACACGCGTAACCAGTCCACATATAAATAGTCAAAGATATTCATCCATACAAATATTTGTCCCTTACTTGATTCGAACCCGTGACACCACAGCAGCCAGGTTCACTACTGACTTGATTTGTTTTATTTTTTCAGAATCAAACCTCCGAATTGATGCAAGAATTGGATTCAATACGCACCATGAACAGCAGTCTCCGGACCTATTTAGATCATTTGCGATTATTCAAAAAGAATCTAGTGGCTATGAATGATAATTGTAAACAACTGAGTAAAGTGAATACGCTGTGGGTGGATACTTTGAATATAATGAAATGACACTCTGTTCTGTATACAGGGTCCTTCTTAATATGCTGACATTTTTGTAAGGGGATGATCAGACCGTCAAACTGAACAACCTTCTCTATGGCACTAACATCGAAATTGCGAAAAAAAAATTGTCTCTTCCATACAACACTGCAAACCTACTTTAGCTAAATGTTTCGATGTTGGTCCTGTAGAGAAAGTTGTTCAGTTTTTAAATTTAAAATTTACTGAACTCAATCTCATCCCACCGCTCCGGCATTCTCACCCTACTTACTAACAAAACAAGATTCTTAAAATGTATTCATGAGCAGGTTAGCGCTTTCATTCATTGCTGAAATGATAACAAATCATTTTTGCCTCAAAACTTAAAATGCGAATAACTTTAAATTTTAACGATCTAAATAATTAAATTATTGTTTCAATCTAATTATTTTGTTATTAATCAGTTGGGGTGTATGAGGTTTTGCGTTTATTCATTAACACGTTGTATATTGTTTTAATTTGTTATTAAGTTTTAAAGTACATTTGTTTGTCATAAGATTTGATGTTTTAACTTAGAATGAATAAGTAAAATACCTATCTAAGTAAAACTCTACTCTAGTTTTAATAAACCTATCTAACGGTCAGTTGCATGTACGTTCATTAAAGTTAATCCTCCATTAAATCTCTTGATAGCTTTTACTGCATCAACAAGACAAAAAGTGACAGCAGATTTAATGGAGGATTAACTTTAAATCTGCAATGGCAGTCTGTATAAATATGGTAGTAATGGTAAGGAAAAAAAATCCGTGGTGGTACAGTGGTGAGTATCCTTGCTTGCTGTGCAGGAGGCGATGGTTCGATCCCCGTCCAGACCGATTCGCACTAATGAGTTTTTTGGAATTTGTGTACGATTTTTAACACCGCTGGCTTTTCGGTGAAGGAAAACATCGTGAGGAAACCTGTATGCTACAATTTCGAGGCATGCCATTTATAATGGACAGTGGGTACAATACCCACTGTCCATTATAAATGGCGACTGGCTCACTCCCTGTCACGCTGGATATTGTTTCGGTACTACTGGTGAAATGTGGATGTTATGAGGTTTCAGAATATCTCTGACTACCCCCTCGGGGAATATAGTCGTGAGCATATGCTATGCTTACTTAGAAATAGTTTACTTGAACATGAACTGCCTTAGTTTATATTTTTGCATTCTCAAAGTAACCAAAACCAAACCTTGCCTAACCAAATCTAGGAAAATGCCAAATACCAACCAACGACGCATCATGCTACGGCGACAGCATTACAAAAGCCTTTTGAAAAGAGAAAGAGATCCTTCCTCTTAGCTTTTATCACAGAAACCTTAGATAAAGTATATGTCTAGATGGAGCCTCACGCTTCTACCGCATAAAGCAAAAGCCAACCTCAGAGGAAGGATCTCCATAGAGTCCGCATAAATTTACGATAATAGTTAGTCTCTTTTGTCTTATGACGTACCTCTAATAGTAGAAGGAGATGGAGCTATAGATATTTGTTTATGCGGCTGTCCACTTTTTTTGAGCTAGTGTGTGTGAAAAGTGACCGTAAACATAAGGCCATATGTCACTTGGTGCCTTTTGTCCATACTACTTGACACCACACACTCAAACCTAAACGTCAAAAAAAGTGGACACATTACAATTGGTATGGCTCACTCTATTAGGTATAATTTCTTTGTGGCCAACTTTCTTAGGTTGGAGTGCGTGAGGCGCCATACAACTTATCTCTGTGTATACCGACACGGTTTATCAACTAAGAGTTCACTGATATTTTTTCGGCGCGTTCGTAGCTTCGACTGTCAATCTTGACATTTAACTTATTTACACATATATACCTAACTCCCTCCATTCAAAATAGCGACGACATTTTAAGGCTATTTTGCATTACAGAAACAGAAATTCGAAACACTTCCTCTCACTTATTCTTAGAACAGCTTTAGTAACGTCCAAGATGTCGGATACTTTGACTATTTCTATGTGGACTGGTTACGCGTGTAATTCTACTAACAAACATTTCTGCCACTTTTTGCGGGGGGCGAGGAAACATGAAATCCGCAACTTTGGATTTGATTCCCCATAACTTTAGATTCTAATTTTGAATGTTAAAAATCATGAAAAGTAGTCTCGTGTGAACCCCAAACGTTCTAAGTTCGAAGTTATTATTTCGCAATTATAGGCTGTCTCGTTTAGTGATAAGGTGTAAAATTGAATGTAAATGCACAAGATCAATTGTGCTTATACCGTGGCAGAGGGGAAATGCTACCGCAAGGCTAGTCCTTATAATAATTAGTCAAAGGTCGGATAGTATATGTATCCAATAAATTAATTACATTTGGTAATCAGAATTGGCCAGAAAGCTAAATAGGAATCGGAAAAGCTTGTCGTCATTATTTGGAGTAAAGTTATAGGTACTAGTAAGTTGTAAATAAAACTATGAATGCATTTATATGCACAAGTTTTCTTGCAAAAATGTATTTCCTTACACACTAAAAGTTGGAGTAACTACTTATAAATTCAATTATTACATAAATAGGTAATAAAATAGATGCTAAGTAATAAAAAATGATTATAAACATTAAATTAGTTGACTATTCTGTAATATAGCCTTCTGTTACATTATCTGTAGTTGTAACTGGTAGAATTCTTGTCTTTTCTGAAAATACAATAAAAACATTTGAAATTGGATGCAACAGCTCTGGGAAAAAGGTTTGAGTGAGTGTAGGTATTAGGTAGGTATAAAAACATTAACATAAAAGGTCGGCAGAGACTTCTTATCGTGTAGGCAGCTTACCCTGGTGTCAGAGTTTTTCAGACCGCCTCACGGCCTCTGACGTGGTTTTTATGTAACGACTACTATCATCAGATATAGTAGCCGGGACCAACGGCTTAACGTGCCATCCGAAGTATGGAATCATCTTTCTTTTCAGACAATCAGGTGATTCGGCCGGCAATGTCATAACCAACAGGGGAAAAACGCACAAAGTGACATATCACTAGGTGTCCTCCGTGGGAATCGAACCCACGACCTCCGTGTCAAGAGCCCTATGCTCTTACCCATTAGACCACGAAGGCAGACTAATAAATAGACACCACCGGCCGTATAAATAGTACGATGCGCGCCTTATGGCTATATATATGAGTGATATGTATGAGAAATAATACTGATGCTATTCTAAGCCCGACTTGCACTACATGTAACCCACCAATCATACAGATGGAATTCTGCGGCGTGTCGCAGGGCAGGCCGTAGACCAGACCCTTGAGATGAGCCGGTCGATCCAGATTCAAGCATGGGCTGTCCATCGTGTACTCTTCATCTACCCATGGCGCCATCTAGAAGCGAGTAGCGGTACCAAAAGTTATTAAATATAACCAAGTCCAATTGTAGGGCAAGACAGCTATGTACTATTAAAATTAAGTACCTAAAACAATTAAAGTATTCTTTTAGATCAATTTTTTTTAGGAATCTATTTCGTGGGGCCTATCATGCCAACCTGGAGAAAACGACAGAAATCGAGAAGTGCCTCCAACTTTGTTATTTTACGTAACTATGCCAAAAAGAGCGCGCTGACGTTGAGCGACATATTAAATTAATATTTATATTTAACCATTTTTTTTCTACCAAAACTGCCCTCTAGCGGGGAGTAGCAGTACCAAAAACTAGTGAAGATTTAAGTCAAATAAAGAAAATAATATTAAGTCTAATAATAACGACCCTTTAGGCAACAAATGTCATAAAAGCCAAATCGTCATTTTACAGGATCAACAAAAAACAAAAATTGTAAAGTTTATTTCCTGCATATCTTTTGAATTTCTAAAGGTACAATAAACTAATAAAACGAATTATTTGTAGGTTTTTGAGTTTATTAATAATTATAAACTTTAAATAACGTAGCTTTAATAGTTCCAGAGATAGCATGGCGTTTACTACAAAAAAATCAAGATGTAACTGGCTTCAACGACAATTTTTTTATGCTTTACTACTGTAACCTTTGTTGTTAAAGGTGTCTTCGATGGTTTTATCGAAGGAAATTTTGTATTAAAAGACAAATGTAACCAAAGAATGATTACTTTACTGTAGTAAATGCACTATTCATTTTAGAAATCTACATGTTATTTATAATTGATTTTATTATTTTACTAGAATTATCTACTTTTTATAACAAACTTCAATATAATATCAATTTAGAATCAACAAAAACTCTAAACGATGTACAGGTACACAGTAAAATGGAACGTAACTCTGTCTTTTATAATCTCGGGCTCAGTTTTATATTAAAACTACAAGTTATAATTTTAAAAGTACAATTCGATGTACATTGCGTAGCTGAATACGCATTCTGATATCAAGAAGTTAACTGGCTAAGCAATGCACATAGAATTTTATGCTTTTATAGTTGTAACGCGCATAAATATCCCTCCTAAGAAAATGTGTGTTAGTTGTTGATAATTAAACAATTTGAAAATAACAGTCTTACACTCGATTGCACAAACGCTCATTAAAGTTAATCCTCCATTCAATCTCTTGCTGTCACTTCTTGTCTTGTTGACGTAGTAAAAGCTAGCAAGAGATTTAATGGAGGAGGAACTCTAATGAGCGTTTCTGCTACTGAGTGTTAAAAAACTTAATAACTAAGCAAAAGTTAAGCTGGAAAAGCTGAACAAAAAGTCACTTTACACAGTAGGATATGCAGATGACATTGTCATTTTAATCAACGGCAAATTTCCAGATAAAGTGTCTGGATTTCTGCAGAAAGCCTTGGATGATTTGGGGAAATGGTGCGATGAGCATCATTTGTCTATAAATCCGGGGAAAACGACAATTGTGCCGTTCACGAGGATGAGAAACCTGACAAGACTTAGGAATCCATTCCTCTATAATAAGGAGTTAACCTGGTCTACAGAGGTTAAATATCTGGGGATGATCCTAGATAAAGAACTAACGTGGAAATCACATGCTGAAATGGCTACAAGGAAAGCCGCAATGGCTTTCAATATGTGAAGATCAGCCTACGGTAAAACCTGGGGCCTAAACCCCAAGGTTATATACTGGATCTACACAACTATGGTTAGACCAATACTTTCTTACGGCAGCATAGTTGGGTGGACGAGAAACAAAATGCAAACATGTGAGAAATAACTTGGGAAACTACAACGCATGGCCTGTATGGCCATGACTGGTGAATTCAGGTTGACACCCGGCGCTAGACATAATATTGAACCTTAAATTCATACAAGCTGAAGCGGCGAAGGCTCTTTACAGAATGAATGTGACCCAAACCTGGCACAGTGATATGCCTAAGTTCTGCATTGAGACTGGACAGTGAGCTTGAAAGAGGCTTCAACATGATAGGTGACACAATGCTGAGCATACGGATCTTCAAAAGAAACTACAAAATATATGTCCAACAACAAGGGATGAATGGAAGCGTGGATTGCGTACCCCGGACGCAAACACTCTTGTTTGGTACACCGATGGTTCAAAAACCGAGTCAGGTACGGGTGCAGGCATACACTCCAAAGACTACAACGAAGGTGTCAGTCTAGGAGAATTTGCAACTGTCTTCCAAACAGAGACGTATGCTATCATAGCCTGTGCGCAGGAGTCTTGATGGCTACCATCCTATATATATTATATAGGATAAGACTATATATATCCTAAGTGACAGCCAAGCAGCTCTCAAAGCCTTGAACTCCTATTATTTAAATTCCAAGCTAATTCTAAACGGAGTGAAGACCCGTAACAAACTTGGTCTTCACAATACCGTAAGATTAGTTTGGGTCCCGGGACATACCGGTGTCCAGGGTAATGAGAATGCTGACGAGCTTGCGAGGGCTGGGTCAGAACGGAAGATGGTTGGCCCAGCACCAAGTGTGCGAATCCCGGCATGCAGCATAAGAATGGCCATTAGGGATTGGGCTGATAAAACACACAGGCTGGAGTGGTCCGGCCTTGCAGGTCTACAACACTCTAAGAAATTTATCAGCAATGTGACAACTTTTGTCTCAAAGTTCATACTGAACAACAGCAGGAGCAAGGCTCGTACCATCATCGGAGCCCTCACTGGGCACTACGCTACAGGCACAATGATGCACAAAATGAAACTAACCCTAGATCCAAGCTGCCGAACATGCGGAGAGGATGAAGAGACCATGGAACATATCCTTTGTGACTGTGATGTCTTGGCGGCAAAATGCATGTGCCTCCTCGGAGATGGATACCCAATCCCGGGAGACCTTAGGTTTCTTCCCCTCAATGGTATTGCCTCCTTCATTGACCATGTAATTGAAGGGTGAAAAAAGTTGGGGCTAACACAAAAGATCCAACTGGGTCGAAGTGTTGCTGGCTTGCCAGCCCCCACAACAAGATAAGATAAGCAAAAGTTATGAATGGCACATTATTTTTACATCAACAAAAATAAAAACGTAAATTTTTTATTCTTTTGTAGCTTGGCGCCTCTTTCTTCTTTTCTGGGAATTAGTTAATTTATTAGTGTCAAAGGAAAGCGTGCGTTCGGCCGGTGTTGTGCTGTCAACTTCGGGTCCAATACTGGGAAGATGGCGGTGAGCATCGTCCACTAAAGAGTAGGCAGAGGCAGGTGAGCGGTTGACAAGAGCTGCGCGTCTACTTCGGGTCCAGTGCTGGGAATATGGCGGTGAGCATCGTCCATTACAGCGTGTGCAGAGAGAAGTAAATGGTCAGCCGGATCTGCGCTGTCAAGTTCGGGTACATTGCTGAGAAGATGGTGGTAATCGTCTTCCACTACAGCGTATGCAGAGGTAGGTGAGCGGTCGACTGGAGCTACGTTGTCAACTTCGAGTCCAGTGCTGGGTAGATGGCGGTGAGCATCGTCTACTACAGTGTGTACAGAGGGAGTTGAGTGGTTCGCCGGAGCTAGACCTTCAAGTTCGGATATAGTGCTGAGAAGATAGCGGTGAGCATCGTCCATCACAGCGTATGCAGAGAGAAGTAAATGGTCAGCCGGAGCTGCGCTGTCAAGTTCGGGTTCAGTGCTGAGAAGATGGCGGGAATCATCTTCCACTACAGCGTATACAGAGGTAGGTGAGCGGTCAACTGGAGCTGAGCTGTCAACATAGGGGCGAGTGCTGAGAAAATAGGGGCGAGCACTATAGCATGTGCAGAGCTTGGAAGATGGCGGTGAGCATCTTTTGTTACGGTCGATGGACGAGGAGCAGTGTAGTTAAACGATAGTTCAGACGCTATCGCAGACTCAGTAAAAATTAACTAGAATTCATTTTAGTTGGATTAGTAATACATCGATACAGATTCCATAGTTTTAAAAGCCAAAGTTCAAGCAATATTTAGGACAGATATTGTAGTAAAAGCCAAAAAACTTCACATCTGTTGAATAAGGTTTTGTAGTAAAAGCCATAGCATCTCTTTGTAAACTCTATTTCCGTATTATAAACCATAATGCTGCATCAAAAACGATCGGCATGTGTAGTTTTAATAGCCAAAATGTGTTAAACTTAAACTTTTTTTTTTAATTTAATGTGCCAAGGACCGATAACTTACAGTGCATTAGGGAATCAACATGATTTGCAAACATTTTGTTTTCTAGTAACTTCTTGTTATAATAGTGATATTTTGTTGTAAAAGCCACAATACGTTACAATATTGAAAGTACAGATGGTAGTAAAAATCAATTTATACGAAAGCAGTAGATAACCGTTTGTAGTAATAGCCAGTTGAGACCCTAGCAATAGATGACTATTTGTAGTAAAAAGCAAAGCAAAATTTTAGATCCTTAATCCTTACGGTTTTTGTTAAATAAAAAGTACACAGTTAGCAAGCTCTAGGGTATTTTCGGGTAAGAATCAAGAGTTGAGTGAGTTATATTACTAAAATGTAATATTAAACCGTTTTCTAGCCAAACGGATTTGGTAGGATAACAGAGATTCCAACACTTGTTTTCTTCGTACCAGCAAATCCAAAGCACTGTTTTCGCCCGAAGAGTTCGTTTTCAGAAGAGCATTTGCTCATAGCAGCAATCTTATCACTAGTGAAACCAGGGTAAATTTATTTGCACGTCGCCGAAGTGGCGGCCTAGCCGCGCTGCCCGCATCACTCACAACAAATTTGACCTTTATTCACTAGTGATAAGATTGCCGCTGCGAGCAAATGCTCTTCTGGTGTGAATCGACTCTAACGGTCACTGCCTGCGCACGGAGCAGAGCAGTACGGCCGGCGGTGGCGATTGGGCCGGGGAGGGTAATGCGTACGCGCGCGGGTGGATCGGGAATTTACCTCTGCACACCCTGCCGCACGCCAAACGAGAGACGGATGGCGGATCGGCATTGGCTTTAGTTTTTGGTGTCAATTTCTGATGATAAAATGATGCAGCAAAACTCATAATTTAAAACATTGTGTCTTGTACGATAAATTCAGATTTGACATTTGCATAGGTGACCTGGAGATAAATGTTATAATAGCCATTTCAAAAGCGTCGTGCCTTTTAATACCAAATTTAGCATTACTTTTATAGGTATTTTATTTACAAATGGTCGTAGAAACCATATTTGTAAAAGTCATGGTTTTTACGACATAAAATTAACTTGCTCTTTTGTACATCTTCCACTGCAAAATCGTCGTATAAACCATATTTGAAAATATCGTGTCTTTTATGACAAAAATGCACAGGAACCAATTTATTCTGATTTGATACATGATGTAGTATTAGCCATCTTAAGAAAAAATATGTCATTTACAACATTAATTTTAAAACTTCACCCTTCAACTTGATAATTACAACATATTTAAAAATAAAATTGGGTTTAGAACGTGCATCGAAGCACGTCGTAAAAGACATTTTTTTGCGAATTTGAATATTTTAAATATAGAGATCGATAGAGCTCGCGAAACTGATTATAAAGGCGTTAAAAACTAATTTTGGTCAAAATGGCTTTTACGACATTTGTTGCCAGAAGGGTCGATAATATTATGTAATTTTAACTGTACTGGGTATATACTAGCTATTTTAAATTCATTAATTATATACTCACATAAAAACCAAAAGTGGCATCGACAGGAAGTTTAGGTTCAACAATTCTCTTTCCATTTGTGGGATTGTACCAGAAATAAGATGTGGTATCGGTTGCTACGTCCTTGGTCGTATTCAAACGTCCGGATATCCAAATGTGGCCGATCGCTGGAAAATCCATTTATTTTCATTTTATGCATTTTTCTAATATTAAAGCAGTTAAGTTATGCACAGCGCCATCTTTTGCATTTTAATGGAAACAATTAGAACTAAACCATACTTAGCCTAAAGACAAAACCACATTCCATTTTAATACTGCTATTGAACAAAAGACGGCGCTACTGCACAAGAATTGAGTGTAATTCTGTTATTTTATTGCTATCTTGAACGCATCGTAGTTTAATTGGAGGTTTATTTAAAAAATTTAACTAATTTCCAATTTGATTAAAAAGTACTACTAGTCGACAGCAGATGCCGTTTCTTCAAATCGTCCCTACTACTATTTGATACTAGATGGCGCTGAATTTTTTGCTACTGCTACTAAGCACTAGATGGCGCTAAAAACAAAATTTTAGCCGAATATCTTACGTTCTTCCTTATTTTCGCCCATAACCAACAGCAATTGCACCAATATCTCGTTATTATCTATAACTGCGAGGGTTCCATTCATTTTTTGGCAGTTATCGTAAGCGTGCTGCCAATAAAGCTGTTGGCGAACCAATACGTAGTAATAATTGTCGTCGCTAGGTGTCACTGTTGACGTTCTCAGGGCTGGTGAACCTGTGGATTCAGAATAGAAAAATAGCAAAATAAACATGAATCTGAGTGAATAATTGAAAATAACGATGGAAAACATTACGAGGAAACCTGCATACGCTGTAGAAGAAATTCCAATGCATTACTAATTTACAATAATAGTCCATAAAAACGTATTCCTCTGTTTTCTCCCTGGATAATGAAACTAGATAAATTTTTTGTTACTATACAATCTACTTGGTGTTACAAAAATACAAATAAACACTTAAGGGAGTGGTTTAGACCATCAAACTGAACAACTTTCACTATGGGACCAATATCGAAATCGCGAAAACAAAATCTGATGTTCCATACTAAACTACAAATTTACTCTAGCTAAATATATGGGATAGCAGATTTATTTTTTCGCGATTTCGATGTTGGTCCCATAGTGAAAGTTGTTCAGTTTGATGGTCTAAACAACCCCCTTAAAAGTTTTAAATGTTTATTTTTACTTTTGTAACACCTTGTATATTATATTTGCCAATATCCCTATATTTTTTTGATAATACTATAAAAACAAGGAACTTTCCAACAAACTAAATTGTACTAATATACCACTGTTTTTAGACATCCAACGAACAAAGACGAATACCTATACAAAAATAAACGCAAAACATATATATCTAAACTCTTTCACATATTATTCTTGTTTTTTTTAAATCGGTCTTATTTTGGAGGAGTTTACAAGATTGAGATTTTGTCTATTTTAAATTGGTAAAATTAGTCCGAGATGTAGTTGTCTCTTTCGCTCTGGTAGCTCGGTTACTCGGGTACAGCCCGACAGCAATAGATCTGTTCAAATCCTATTCCCTGCACGTCTAGTATGATTAGCTACACGCGCGCGACGCGCATAGAAAATTACCTGTTCCCGCGATTTTCGGAGAGCGAAAGCCGCGCCTGCCGCGACTTGTAGTTTGGGAAAAGGCAGAATCGCGCGCAAGTAGAGAAATCATGCTAGAGGGTCTAGGCCCTGTTTAATAAACGCGACAAGTGACAATTCAGAGTACATTGCTGAGAATGCTAGGAAGCATGAAGCACTGCAAGTTTAGCGTCATTAGTAACCAGCAATGTACTCTGAATTGTCATTGTCAATTGTCACTTGTCGCGTTTATTAAGCAGGCCCCTGGTCTAAACTAACTAAAATATTATGATAGTTACTCTGGTAGCAGATGAATTGCATCTTCCGCTCGCACCTCGCCTCTAGGAACACCGGAGGGTGGTCAGAGTGTCTATCTAGCTGTAAACAGCCGCTCTGTTTCACAGATGTGCGATCTCTGTTGAAATATAAAGAGCGGGACAGTACAAAGGTGTTATACAGTTGAAATGCAAAGGGCGAGACAGTAGAATGGTATTATACAGTTGAAATACAAAGGGTGAGGGATTACAAAGGTATTATACAGTTGAGATACAAAGGACGGGACAGTACAAAGATGTTATACAGTTGAAATGCAAATGGCGAGATAGTAAAAAGTTATTATACAGTTGAAATACAAAGGGTGAGAGAGTACAAAGGTATTATACAGCTGAAATACAAAAGACGAGATAATAGAAAGTTATTATACAGTTGAAATACAAAAGCGAGACGTTACAAAGGTATTATACAGTTGAAATACAAAGGGCGTGACTTTACAAAGGTATTATACAGTTGAAATACAAAGGGCGTGACTTTACAAAGGTATTATACAGTTGAAATACAAAGGGCGTGACTTTACAAAGGTGTATTTTATTATTTTCGCAGTAGAGTAGCGGTATTACACCGCAACTAAAATGCGTTACATAGGTACTGAAGGTGCTTCAGACCATCATATTTAACAACTTTTCGCTATGGTGCCAAATTGGAAATCGCGAATAAAAATCAATTGTTCTATACAAATCTGAACCCAAATAATGGGACAGATTTTTTTCGCGGTTTCAACGTTGGTCCCACGGAGAAAGTTGTTCAGTTTGATGGTCTGATCATCCTCTAAAAAAATCGTATTACTTTGGACCCCGTATACCTACTTTTTACATTACCCAAACATAAACAAATTACGTAGGTATTGCAAACGGGGACAAAGAAATTTTTTGGTTGGTTATTGATTGGTTTGTCGGCCTGCAATACCTACCTAATAACAATCAAATTATATTTGCTCAAACAAAGTTGTTATAGCTGATTAGTGATTATAGAGCTTGTTTTTCTCTTTTCAGTTAATAGGTTTTTTATGCAGTCGGGTTTTTTGTTTATCTTAATAATTTAGTTTATTTCATACTTTTTTGTCTTGTGTCGAAACGGTAACATAAAAGTACTATAATATATATATTTGGAATCTTCTGATTACTAGCTTTCATTTAATACCCATATTGTAATTTGTAACAAAAATAAAATTGTTTATTTCCCCTGTCTTTTTTAATTCGCAGACGCCATCTTGATATAATATACCCTATGTCACTCTCACGATTTTTACAAATCCAAAGACACCTCAAACGTTAAAGTCCATCAAGCCGTTTAGGCTGTAAGCCGTGCCAAAGAAATAGACATACAAACATACATACATACAAACATATATACATACATACATACACTCGAAAAACATAACCCTCCTTCTGGCGCAGTCGGGTAAAAAGTGGCAGACAAGGCGTAAAATGGTTAAATACTGACCTCATCGGGGGCCACAATGCCGGCTCCTCATTGAAGACCGCGGACTGGAAGATAGAAGTTCCAGTGTCCAGCCAAGTCCACCTACCCAGCACTCCTCGCGCACCTACCCACGCTGTCTCTATGCCTAGAATATTTTGTGATTATGAGAATACGCCGCGGGCTGGAAAATAGAAGAATAGAAGCCCCCGTGTTCAGCCACGTCCACCTACCCAGCACTCCTCGCACACCCACCCACGATTTCTCTATGCCTACAATGTTTATGTAATATTTACTATAATAAGGTTAAATTATAATTATATCCAGGTTTCGCCATTTTATTGTTAAGAGGATATAATTCGGAGCGCGTTCCATACAAACGTACTATGGTGATATTTTCAATACAAACCAATTAATCTCAATGAAATTTTGCTGAAACAATCTAAAAACAAATTTCTATGCTTGTATAGAGTCTGATTTTCGTTAAAATGTATAGTTTTAAAGTTACAGTGCCTCAAAGATTTCCATACAAATCTTAAATTAATCCTAGCATTGAAACTGTATATTTTAACGAAATTCTGACTCCATACAAGCATCGATATTTGTTTCAAGATTATTTCAGCAATATTTCATCGACTTTAATTCGTTAGTATTGAAAATATCACCATAGTATGTTTGTATGGAGCGCACTCCGAATTATATCCCCTTAATGTTACTGTGCATGCATATTTAGGGTTGCAATCTAGATTTAAGCTTTTTATATTATGAGTTCTGCCCATACTTACTTATGGTGCAGAAGCATGGACGCTGACTAGGCAAAACATGCACAAAATAAAAGTCGCACAAAGAGCCATGGAGCGTACCATGCTGGGAATATCGCTTTTGGACCGCGTACCCAACGTAGAAATCCGTCGAAGAACTAAGGTCGACGACACGTTGGAGACCGGATTACAAAGTTGAAGTGGAGATGGGCGGGACATTTGGCTAGAAGGGAAGACGGCCGGTGGACCAAGGCAATATCGGAATGGTGGCCAACAGAAGGAAGGAGGTCCGTGGGTAGACCACCGATGCGATGGTCAGACGACATTGTAAGGGTTGTGGGTCGTACATGGATCAGGTTGGCACAGGATCGTGAGGAGTGGCGCAATAAAAAGGAGGCCGATGCCCAGCAGTGGGTTGATGTGGGCCGATTTGATTTGATTTGATATTATGTGTTATTATTTTACTGATTGTTTCCTGTTTTGTGTGCCAAATAAATAAAATAAAATAATTTTTTGTAGCTTTAGTACCTTTGGTATATACATCGTACCTACATAACAGCTTAACGTATACAGGGTGTACTGTACATTTAAATGCGTTACTTTACTAAAATCATCAAACAGACCAACTTTCAATATAGGAATGGGACCAACATTGAAATCGCAAAAAAAATCTGCTGTTCCATAGAAAGTACCTATCAATACTGCTACTGGATTTGGGTCCAGTGTAGGATGTAAAAGCACTTTTTTTTCACGATTTCGATGTTGGTCATACAGTAAAAACGTAATTCAATTTGGTAGTCTGATATGGACCGCGTTTAAGTTGACATCCTGTATAAATAATATTAAAAGTAAGCAAGCCGCTTAGGGTGTGTTTCTACTGAAGCGGAGCGGAGCGGAGATGTGTAAAATCCATAGAACCAGGCTCATCAAATCAATCAACCAAATTAAATAGCTTGACTCTGTTAAGCGAGGAAACCTGAGCAATTAGTTAGTTTGGTTGATTTTACACATCTCCGCTCCGCTCCGCTCCAGTGGAAACGCACCGTTACACTTACTCGGTCTAGACTTCAGCATGGTCATCCCTAGCTTCTTTAGGCACCTCATCGTAGCAATGTTCGCTAACCTGAAATTGGGGTTAATTTATGTAATCTGTAGAATGTAAGTTCTATAGGCAAAAACTCTCTCGATCTCTGTGTAACCTATCATCACACCGTCCACTGCTAGTGCTAGACATAGGCCTCCCCCAAGGATCACCACAAAACGACCGGTAGGTACTGTTCTGCAATCATCCAGCGGGTTCCCGCCGCCTTCACCAGGTCGTCGGTCCACCTTGTGGGCCTACCCACGCTGCGCTTTCCGGTACGTGGTCGAGAACTCTTCGGCCCCATCGGCAATCGATTCTGCGAGCAATAAGCCCGCCCATTGCCACTTCCCACTATAGGGCACAGGCCTATCCTAGAAGAGGAGAGGGTGTATGCGTATATAGGCGTCGGATAGCACTCAAACGGTGAAGGAAAACATCGTGAGGAAAGCTGCACACACTGAAGAAGAAATTCTTTGGTTTCCCGTTGCATCAGAGTGTCGAAATCATAATTTAGATTTATGCTACAGTTTGCATCACGTAAAAAGAGCGCTACGGTCAAATATTACAACTGATCATCTACCTATCTTTAATCGCTGTTTTCTCGTGGACCCACTAATTTGCCCCACTGGTGGGTCCACGAGGGAGACTTCTTTCTCGTAGCGTAGTACCCACTGACTGATGAGGGTACAATTCACATAGGGCACCGTCAGTGGGTCTACGAGAAATAAGTCTCCCTTGTGGACCCACCAGTGGGGCAAATTAGTGGGTCCACGAGAAATTATTTATCCCTACCGGAAGGACGTTAATTTCTTTTAATGATATCTATTTTCCCCCTGTATACAGGTCGATTGATGCGCAATTTGATCGTAGGCAAAGCTGTATTTACGTTATTCTAACTATATTTTTATTGTTGTTGATCTTACGTCATTTTGTTGATCACGCAGTAAGCAGCGGCTTGATGCCAGTCCATCAGTCCGTCGTACACGTGGTACAGACCACTTCTACATCTGACGGTCTTGAGTTCATTCACTCGAGATACTGTACGAGCTTCTGTTGATGGAAAAGTCAGTTTTATTATACCTGGACTAAGGTCTGGAATACACAAAAGTGGAGCGGAGCGAAGATGTGTCAAATCAACCAATACAATAGTTTCAATTTTTAAATGACGCGATTGAGATAGCGAGCTGTTGGTGGATTTTACACATCTCCGCTCAGCTCTTCTTTTATGAATATTGGGCTTAACGTCGTTTTAGTCGAGGACGTTTTTAAAGGATAAGAAAAACTTTTGTAAAGAGCGTTTTTACTTTCATAGCATATGCTCTAGACTATACTCCCCGAGGGGGTAGTCAGAGATATTCTAAATCCACAGAACTCCCACGTTTTATTAGTAGTACCGAAACTCTATCCGGTGTGATGGGGAGTGAGCCCGTCGCCACTTATAATGGGCAGTGGGTACAAAACATGCCTCGAAATTGAAGCATGCAGGTTTCCTCACGATGTTTTCCTTCACCGAAAAGTCAGTGGTGTTACAAATCGTAGATAAATTCCGAAAATCTCATTGGTACGAGTCTGACTGGACGGGGATCGAACCATCATCGCCTCCTGCCCGGCAGGCAAGGTTTCTTGCCGCTGGACCACCACGGCTAATCTATACGACATTGATAAAACCAAATAGATTATAAATGCTGCATATCCATGGTAAATTTAACAATTAAAACCGTTCTTCTGTTCGCTTCATATTGTCATTTTTATATTTTGAAGGTATAAAAAAGGGTTCCTGGGGCCCAGAAGCCAAAAACATGCGTAAATAAAGCTTTCCGAAGCATCTTCACGAGACCACCGGTGACTGTAGGGCTGGCAGCTTCCTTGGTCAACGAATTAGCTTGACTGTTCAAAGGGGGAACGCTGCCAGCATGTTTGGGACCATGGCTGCAATCACGATAAGTATTCGGTGATTGAACCGTGACTGGAGTACGTACGAACCATAACTTTTGAGACATTTGGTATTGCGCTAATCGCGGTACAGCTCATGACAGCCGTTAGAGCCGTATTGACAGATCGCTCAGACGTTAAAGGCTGTCAGTTTCATAGAGCATAGCGCGATGCGGAATTCAGCACAGTTGAATAGTAATTGGATTGCAATTTTATTAGAATTGAAATTGGATAAGAATAGAACTTCGATGTTTTAAATGAGCACAATCGGTCTCCATGTCTTGCGGAGTGACCGCAGATAACCTTTTTTTTTCTATTTTTAATTAAGCTGTGAAATTACTTATTTTTCGAATACTCAGAGGCGTAGCGTGTTTCTGCCGCCCGGGGCACAGACCGATTTCGCCGCCCCCTTACCTTTATAAGAAGACCTATACAAAAAAACCTATTAACTGAAAAGAGAAAAACAAGCTCTATAATCACAAATTAGCTATAACAACTTTGTTTGAGCAAATATAATTTGATTCTTATTTGGTAGGTATCGCAAACGGCGACAAAGAATATTTTTGGTTGGTTATTGATTGGTTTGTCCCCGCCTGCAATACCTACCTAATAAGAATCAAATTATATTTGCTCAAACAAAGCTGTTATAGCTTATTAGATTATAGAGCTTGTTTTTCTCTCTTCAGTTAATAGGTTTTTTTTGCAGTCGGGTTTTTTGTTAATCTTAATAATTTAGTTTATTTCATACTTTTGAGTCTTGTGTCGAAACGAAAACATAAAAGTACTATAATATATATATTTTTTTGGAATTGTCTGTTCACCAGCTTTCATTTGATACCCATATTGTAATTTTTAACAAAAAAAAATTGTTTATTCCCCCTCCCTTTTTTATTTCGCAGACGCCATATTAAAATAATATAGCCTATGTCACTCTCACGATTTTTATGAATCCAATGATACCTCACACATTAAAATCCATCAAGCCGTTTAGGATGTAGGCCGTGCCAAAGAAATATACATACAAACATACATACATACATACATACATACATACGCTCGAAAAACATAACCCTCCTTCTGGCGCAGTCGGGTAATAACTTTTTCGATGTGGTCAGACGTCTTTTGGTTTATCCATGCAAAAACTGAAATTAAGTGTTCGTGAAGCTAGCTCGACTTTTCTCCTTAATACAAATCTGTTAGAGCTAGAGCTTTTTACGTACAAAACATTTGCATAGTAACCTAAGTAAAAGCTATGGATCGAGTGAAGCAAGCTCGTAATTTTTAGCACCACGTAGCAGCTGTGGTCAGACCTCTTTAGTATTATGTGTAGACACAGTAATTACCTAAAACAGAATATTAAAGTGAGTGAAGCGAGCTCGACTTTTCTCTACTCTACGAAGAGGTTATAGACAGAGCTCAATCTTATATTTTTCCAGAATTTGCCGTCCCTAGCAAAGTGCCGCCCGGGGCATTTGCCACCCCTGCCCCCCCTCGCTACGCTACTGCGAATACTTAAAAATTATTGTAATCTAGATTGATGTCTCACCCCTCTCACAAGCGAAGGGCCTCTCCAGATTGCATGGCAGGTCCACAAACACTGGCTTGTCGTGGTAGACTCGTTCAAATGCCACGCAGTCAGCCCCGCTTTCTGGTACAGGAATGTGGGTTCTATTCAGCCACTGTAAAAAATTATACATTCACGCGGCTATACAGGGTGTAAAATTTAATGTGTTAAATATTAAACAGGTTTTAGATCATCAAACTGAACAACTTTTACTATGGAGCCAACAAAAAAGTCATTTAAAAAAACCGGCCAATAGCGTGTCGGGCTCGCCCATGATAGGGTTCCGTAGCCATTGTATAAGTAGAATAAGAAAAACTGGTAAATTTAGTTTTTGTGGGAGTTTGGTTCCATTGGACAAGACCTATCCAACGACACCTCGAATTACAAAATGGAAAAAACATTTTTTCCAACTCCTCTTTCGTTGAATCGAAAAAAATCTGTGTTTTTATAATTACAACATATCTGTTTTTGGGTTACTGTTATCTGTCTTCATGCTAAATTTCGATTAAATAGGTGCAAAAATGAGCGAGTTATTGAAGTGATACAGACAGACAGACATACAGAATGGACGAGCGTAGAAGGGTTCCTTGATTGACTACGGAACCCTAAAAAATCTACTCTTTCATAGAAAACGTCAATGGCTACTCGACCGAAATGTACTTATGGAACAGCAGATTATCCCTGAACAGGGATTTCGATGTTGGCTACATAGTGACAGTCTCAAGTACCCTGCTCAATATGTAATGCATTTAATTTTACACCCTTTATTGCCCGTGTGTAAAAGAGGTGTGTTGTAGATTTTCTGGCCGCATCTTCTCTACAACGGAGAACTTTTCGACGCGGTGGTAGGTTCAAATAAAAAGTGACGTCAAAATAATATCTGTACTTAAGAGAAGTTTATTCCTAATGCGTAAATGCGCGCTGCATACAAACGAAGTCTGGTGATATTTTCAATACTAACCAATTAAACCCAATGAAATTTTGCAGAAACAATCTAGGAACAAATCTCTATGCTTGTATCGTGTCAGATTTTCGTTAAAATATACAGTTTCAATGCTGGGATTAATTTAAGATTTGCATGGAAATCTTTGAGGCACTGTAACTTTAAAACTGTACATTTTAAGTAAAATCTGACACGATACAAGCATAGAGATTTGTATCTAAATTGTTTCTGCAAAATTTCATTGAGTTTAATCGGTCAGTATTGAAAATATCACCAGACTTCGTTTGTATGGAGCTCGCCAACAGTAATATCCTTAACGGGGTGCATCACACCATTAAACTGAACAACTTTCACTATGTAGCCAACTTTGAAATCGGGGGAAAAGATCAGCTGTTCCATACAGTTTAGTCGAGTCGGTACAGTAGGAACAGCAGATTTTTTTCGCGAATTCTATGTTGGCTCCATAATGAAAGTTGTTCAGTTTGATGGGTTGAAGCACCTCCTTAAGAATTAATATTGTGTTTATTACAGTTATACAACGTGTTAATGAATTACCGCAAAACTAGAAAGTACTTTGTTTAGAATCGAGAGCAGAATCGAATTATCATTGTTTCAACATAGGTTTTTTTTTCAAAATATTAAATTATTTTATTGCAAAATTTTAAATTTACTGAACTCGATCCCAACCCACCGCTCGGGCCCACACTCAACCTACATACTACCAAAACAAGATTCTTAAATTATATCCATGAGCACGTTAGCGCTTTCATTCATTGCTGAAATGATAACAAATCATATTTGCCTCAAAACTTAAAATGCGAATAACTTTAAATTTTAACTATCAAAATAATGAAATTATTGTTTCAATCTATTTATTTTGTCATAAATCAGTTGGGGTGTATGAGGTTTTGCGCTTATTCATTAACACGTTGTATATTTTTTATGTTTTATTTATTGATACATAACAATACCAACCCCTTACCACACTTTCAAACTTCATACAAACGAGCTCACACTGGCAAGAAGAGGCTAGCACTTGTAGTTGTATGGTATTTTGAGTGAGTGCGAATGACGAAGGAATACACCACTGCAAAATAACCGGGGATCTTTAGCAGAAAACAACTTTAAAATGGGAAATGTTTCCTTATAGTCTCGTCCTGTTCTGCGCGCAGGACGTCATAGTCATAGTCATAATAGTTTATTGCTTCATTCGTCCAGAGCTGTTCGTCTTAACTCGAGGCCGTTGGGCCATCTGTACCCGGAGAGATCTTCATTTGAAAACAACTCACCAATGGGAAATGTTTCCTTATAGTCTCGTCCTGTTCTGCGCGCAGGACGTCGAGCTGTTCGTCTGAACTCGAGGCCGTTGGGCCATCTGTACCCGGAGAGATCTTCAGCAAAAAACAACTTACCAATACGAAATGTTTCCTTATAGTCTCGTCCTGTTCTGCTGGTAGGACGTCCAGAGCAGTTCGTCTGAACTCGAGGCCATTGGGCCATCTTTATCCAGAGGGATCTTCAGCTAAAAACAACTCACTCATAGGAAATGTTTCTCCATCGTCTCGTCCTGTTCTGCGGGCAGGTCGTCCAGAGCAGTTCGTCTGAACTCGAGGCCGTTGGGCCATCTGTACCCGGAGAGATCTTCAGCAAAAAACAACTTACCAATACGAAATGTTTCCTTATAGTCTCGTCCTGTTCTGCTGGTAGGACGTCCAGAGCAGTTCGCCTGAACTCGAGGCCATTGGGCCATCTTTATCCAGAGGGATCTTCAGCTAAAAACAACTCACTCATAGGAAATGTTTCTCCATCGTCTCGTCCTGTTCTGCGGGCAGGACGTCCAAAGCAGTTCGTCTCAACTCGAGGCCGTAGGGCCTTCTATACCAGGAGGGAGCGTCAGCAGAAGCAACTCACCAATGGAAAATGTTTTCCCATAGTCTCGTCCTGTTCTGCAGGTAGGACGTCCAGGGCAGTTCGTCTCAACTCGAGGCCGTTGGGCCATCTGTACCCGGAGGGATCTTCAGCAGAAAACCGTCGCGCACCCACCCACACCGACTCCACCGCTAGATGGCGTTGTTATAAAGAAACATTTTAACTTTTTTGTTTTTTAGGAGGTCGATGATTTTTTTTGGCCGTCCGATGAAAACATACCATGATCCAATCAATGATCTTTTCACGTGCGACAAGTGCGTAGCAACCTCAATCGACGGAAGTGCATGAAAAGATGTATGAATGTGAATGAGGCTAAAGAGGTGTGTCAGAGTCGCAGCGTGTGGCGGTCCGTGGTCTCTGCCTACCCCCATGGGACAATGGCGTGAGCTTATGTATGTATGTATGATTTTTTTGTCACTGGTCTTATTTTGTTTCGGAAGCAGCGGAGCTCATGGAAACCATAATAAATGGATAGTCATATAAAGATAGACATATAAGGTCCTTCTTAATATGCTGACACTTTTTTAAGGGGATGATCAGACCGTCAAACTGAACAACTTTCTCTATGGCATCAAGATCGGAATCGCGAAAAAAAATCAGCTGCTCCTTACAAAACTGCAAACCTCCTGGAGCCAAATATATGGGACAGGTAATTTTGATGTTGGTCCCGTAGAGAAAGTTGTTCACTTTGATGGAACGAAAATCTGACTGCATACAAGCATAGAGATTCGTTTCTTGATATTTTCTGAATAATTTCATTGACTTTAATTAGTTAGTATTGAAAATATCATCAGACTTCGTTTCTATGGAGCACGCTCAGAATTATATTCCCTTAAGTGTGTAACGCATTTAAGTTGACACCTTGTATAAGAACAATTGAATGGGACTGCGTCCGTTTACTCTAGTTCAGCGGTTCCCGAATTCTTTTGGCTACGGAACCCTTTTTGGTTCACCGTTTTTGGGCGGAACCAATTAAGAAGTAAACTATCTGTAACATTGTTTTTTACGTGAAATCACACCATACTGAGGCTTTTTGGCTTGGTGCTCGCATCTTGTAAGTATAGTTTAACATTAAAAGAAGGACTTTTTACCATTGGCTTAGAACTTCTTTTTACATACTTTTAAAGATAAAAATTGAGAGATACATTCCGCAGTCCGTCGTCCGTCAGACCTTGCTACCCGACGCGAACTCGTACTTACACTCGCGAGCGGTACCTCGTAGGTACCTAAACACAATTTCAGAATACAAAATTTAAAAACCCGACTGCATAAAAAACTTATTAACTGAAAAGAGAAAAACAAGCTCTATAATCACTAATCAGCTATAACAACTTTGTTTGAGCTAATATAATTTGATTGTTATAAGGTAGGAATCGCAAACGGGGACAAAGAATATTTTTGGTTGGTTATTGATTAGTTTGTCCCCGCCTGCAATACCTACCTTATAACAATCAAATTATATTAGCTAAAACAAAGTTGTTATAGCTGATTAGTGATTATAGAGCTTGTTTTTCTCTTTTCAGTTAATAAGTTTTTTATGCAGTCGGGTTTTTTGTTTATCTTAATAATTTCGTTTATTTCATACTTTTTATCTTGTGTCGAAACGGTAACATTAAAGTACTATAATATTTATATATTTGGAATCTTCTGATTAATAGCTTTCATTTGATACCCATATTGTAATTTTTAATAAAAAACTATTTTTTATTCCCCCTCTCTTTTTTAATTCGTAGACGCCATCTTGAAATAATATACCCTATGTCACTCTCACGAATTTTACGAATCCAATGACACCTCAAACGTTAAAATCCATCAAGCCATTTAGGCTGTAGCCCGTGCCAAAGAAATATACATACAAACATACATACATACATACATACATACATACAGACATACATACATACATACATACATACGCTCGAAAAACATAACCCTCCTTCTGGCGCAGTCGGGTAAAATTAAGATAATTTGAAACTGAATAATAATTCCGTCTCATTAAATCACCTTACCTAAATATATCAAAGATGAAGCGATTTACAATATCTAGCTAGACTAGATCAAAAACATCGAAATCTTGAATTTCGCGGAACCCCTGAGAGCCTGGAACCCCAGGGTTCCGCGGAACACCATTCGGGAATCGCTGCTCTAGTTAGTACATTCTACCCCAGTGGCCTAAAGGTGTACCACAATAGGGAGGCAAGCATTTTATTCAATTCAATTCAATTCAATGTTTACACACAGCCTTAACAATGCTTGACATTGTACAGATGCTTTCCTAAAATAATAATATATAATATATACATTCACAATTCTCAGCTAACTTTCAATGGGCCGAGAATTTTTCTTAAAAACAGTTGAAAAACTTTCGAAAAAACTTTGTTGTGTGCGTCTAAACAATACACGATGAGTTGCGTGATAAAAACTGGCCAAGTGCGAGTCGGACCTTCGCCCTGAGGGTTCCGTACTTACAAATTATTCCGTACCTGCTAATTAATATTAAATACTAGCTGACCCAGCAGACGTTGCCCTGCCATTTTTCCTACCCTACACCTACCCTACTCTACTCCTACCCTACACCTACCCTAAATAGTTTACGTCCTATTTTCAGACCCGTGAATATACGGGATAGTATACGGTCCCTTGGGGTAGGGCCGGACTGGGACCTGATACGGCATTTTAGAGACAGTCGGCCCTCCCAATCTGGCGATATCCAGGCAGGAAAACGATCTGAAACCAGGAGCAAGCGAAACGTGCAAGAGATTTTGCTAAATTATTACTCGATTGTAGAGTTTCTTCTAAGTTATGGGGCCGCTCAAATGGCCGAAATTTGGATAGCGCTGTACCAGAGGCCCGTTGGCCGGTTGATCGGCCCACCAGAGCGGCGGCGGCGTCCCATCGGGCATTTGCTCGGTATGCCCGTATGACCAATCCGGCCCTGCTTGGGGGTGTAAAAAACGCAATCAAACGATACGGCCATTTTTGTAACATAATTATTTTGATACTCGCCAGGTCACTTTATTTAAACCAATCAGTTAATTTTCTGGGCGTTTAAACACCATAATTAATCTGGCCGAATATTTTCATCTTGTTTATAAGGAAGGGCAAAAATGTTATGGCGGTGTTGGTCAATAGCTAGCGGACGTTTATAATTTTTCGGAAAGATAAATTATGGCGTTCAAACGCCCATAAGATTCAGGCCCATAGGGTAGTGCCCGTTGACCCAGAATCATGAAATTCGGCAAGAAGCAAGGTTTCACAGCACAAGTAAAGGAATAAATCCGAAAATCGTTAATTTGTAGTAATATTAAAAACTACTTACTAATCTAAGAGGTATGATCTCCATAGAGTCCGCATAAATTTACGATTGTAGTTGGTCTCTTTTGTCTTATGACATACCTTTAATAGTAGAAGGAGATGGAACTATAGATATTTGTTTATGCGGCTGTCCACTTTTTGAGCTAGTGTGTGTGAAAAGTGACCGTAAACATAAGGCCATATGTCACTCGGTGCCTTTTGTCGATACTACTTGACACCACACACTCAAACCTAAACGTCAAAAAAAGTGGACACTTTACAATTGGTATGGCTCACTCTAGTCTTAAAGAGAGATCCTTTCTCTTAGTTAAAAATAAATTATTCCAATCAGAAGCTTTTTAATTCAAAAGTCACAAAAATTGCTCCCGTAGTTTTTGTGTAATGCTCGAACAAACAAAGAAACAGAAAGACACACAAAATAAAAAATCTGCGATTTGGAGTCAGGCACACCTAATTCTCATCTTCTATTTGATCTATATTTTCTAACTCATTTTCTGGCATTCCGTTTCCTTCATATAAACTTTCGATGTAACTTTGCCATCGGCTACTAGGTAGGTATGTCTTTATTATGAAACAGTGTTTTCTCGTTATCGTGTAATTTAGTTGCACTTTTGGTTTTATGTTTTAATCTGTCTTATGATGTTTTATGCTTGATCCATTCTTCCTTTTATCATGTGCTCCTCAATATCATTAAAAAATGTAATAGTGTCCTTCTCTTTACTTTCTCGACATTTTGTGGCAATTTATTAGTTAGCATAGCATATGCTGACGACTATATTCCCAGAGGGAGTAGTCAGAGATATTCTGAAACCACAGAACGGCCACGTTTCAGTGAAACTGTGTCCAGTGTGACGGGGAGTAAGCCCGTCTCCACTTGTAATGGACAGTGAGTACATCCATGCCTCGAAATTGAAGCATGCAGGTTACCTCACGATGTGTTGCAAATCGCACCAAAATTCCTAAAAACTCATTGGTACGCGGCCTGGACGGGGATCGAACCATATCGCCTCCTGCACGGCAGGCAAGGTTACTCGCCACTGGACCACCACGGCTTTTTATAACACATTATAATAGTGTACCTAGATTATAAATCTTCTAATACCCAAGATGAATCTTATCAATGGTTATGCCGGCGTATAAAAGCCCGTCGGCACAAACCTAGATCATTAACTAGGGACGATCCTTGCGGTAGCATTTCCCCTCTGCCACGGTACAAGATCAACAAATCATTTGCCTTTACATACAATTTTATAACTTATCACTAAACGAGACAGCCTATAATTGCGCACGAGACTATTTTAACATTCAAAATCCAAAGTTGCGGATTTCATGCTACCTCGTCTCCCGGAAAAAGTTTGTTAGTAGAATTACACGCGTCACTCGTCCATTGTTATATAAGGTCTAAAAAAATTAGGTGAAACTATTTTAAGAGGATGATGAGACCATCTAACTGAACAACTTTCTCTATAGGACCAATATCGAAATCGCGAAAAAAACATCTGTGGTCCCATACATGTAGGTCGAGTAGGTTTGTATGGAACAGCTTTTATTTCGCGAATTCAATATTGGTCCCATAGAGAAAGTTGTTCAGTTTGATGGTCTGATCATCCCCTTAAAATAGTTTCAGCATATTAAGAAGGACCCTGTATTCCAATCCACTTCTAACAAAAGCGTTGTACAACATGAAAGCGACTCGGGTATCGCTGAACTACCAGAATACACGCATTATGAAGCCCAGCATCTTGCTAGAGCGTTTAAATATAGCCTTAAGGGGATATAATTCGGAGCGCGCTCCATACAAACGTACTATGGTGATATTTTCAATACTAACCAATTAAAGTCAATGAAATTGCAGAAACAATCTAGAAACAGATCTCTATGCTTGTACGGAGTCAGATTTTCGTTAAAATTTACAGTTTCAATGCTAGGATTAATTTAAAATTTGTATGGGAATCTTTGAGGCACTGTAACTTTAAAACTATACATTTTAACGAAAATCTGACTCCATACAAGCATAGAGATTTGTTTCTAGATTGTTTCTGCAAAATTTCATTGACTTTAATTGGTTAGTATTGAAAATATCACCATAGTACGTCTGTATGGAGCGCGCTCCGAATTATATCCTCTTAATATGGGTCCTTAAATGTAGATTAGAGTCTAAGGTAAGCCCTAGGTCACGAATTTACACGAACCCAAACTACCCTTCTAAATATTTACTAGGGTGTTTCAAGGGTGTTTGTTACACACTATAGATAGATATAGATAGATTGTCATCGTCAAATCGCAAGAAACAGAAACATCTTCGGACCTAAAAATTTTGTTAGACCTTATATTGTCTAAGGCACGAACCCACGGAACCCTAATAAAGAAAGGAACGTGTAGACATGTACTTACGGAACTGCGACTCTGCTAAAGCCTCCGCAAAGAACTCTGCTTTGTCCTTTGTGTCCATAACAACGAGGGTACCGTTGTGGTGACCGCTGTAAGAACAATGCTCCGTCATACGCATGTTTTTGTATACGGCGTGCTCGCACTATAGACTCCTACACCCCTTTTGTTCACCATACAAGTTTTAAGGGTGTGTTAATGAATACTGTGACGAAACTAAACTTTCCCTAAGGTCGAGAAAGGTGAAAATGGGGAGGAATGTGCGTACTGTATTTATCATCATCATTACAATCAAAATTACATAATATAAACCATTACAAAACAATTCTAAAATTGGCAACATGCCTCGTCCAAAAAGATTTACAGTCGAATATCCACGACAAGCTTCGTCACAAGAATATCCACGACAAGCTTCGTCACCACAACACGTTTCGTCAGTAAAATAAAAAATAAAAAATTGCACACATTAATCGGGTCTTTCCCCAATAATCGTACCCAGCACAAAGGATCCCATCACACCAGCAGCGTTCCCGCGCTGGATGGCCAATGAAATCCTCTGCACCAGATAGGAACCTGAGGGGACGTCGTTGCCATTTTCCACCATCCTCCTGCCCAGATCTCTCACAAACGCCTTCGCCTCCACCCCCATGTTCCAGACGTCTCCACTGCCAGCGCGGCACAAAAACTGAACTGTACTAGCTGTATTTATCATCACGATTATGATAAGGTGAATATTGGAAAACTGTAGATATATAGCTTACCGACACAGAATCTTCGCATTTTCCCAAGTAACAGGCAGATTTTGAATCAGATACTCCTTGTCGTTAAATATGTACGATTCCCACTTGTCCGAACATGAATTTGGTACTGAAACACATAAGTTTATCGGTAACATTTATGAAAGCCGAAAGCCGAGCTCATAGGCCGAGGAAATTTTAAAATGAACATTTAAAATATTATGTTTGACAAACATTAAGGCCGAAATTCAGAGACGATTTTAGTCATAGTTCGAACTCCCGTATGTCCATATATTTTCGCCCTACTTAGTTCGAACTGAGACAAGAAAAATCGTTTCTGAATCTCGGTCTATATTTCAATTTCAGGACATCATAGTAATGTATTAGAAAACGAAAACTAATGCTTATTAGCTGCCAATGCTATACCAGTTCGATATTTTTTAACTATTAATAAGTAAGTACTAATTATCTAATGTGAGTAAATATTTAAAAACCGAATTATCACACGGAACATTGTGAACTTAGGATGGCTTCTCACCAATATGAGCAGAGTAAGAGACAGAGCGATCCCTAAATAAATGTTAATGATTTAAAATACGTTTTATTGCAAGCCAGCCTTAATCTTTGCTGTTACTCGGCCTACAATCTCGGCTTTCGGCTTTCTTTAAATAACTACCCACCTCTATATTGTTCATGATAACTGGCATGACACAAAAGAAAGATAGCGGAAAAAAGTAACTTTTTAAAAACTAAACGCATCTTGCGTCCAATCACAAACGACTGTCACCCTAGACTGTTCTAATTTCAAACTCGATCTAAAATGGCGTCACCATCACTTACTCACCTTGTTTTGAGTAAAATCTGATACTTTACGAGAATTCAATAGAATTTGTTATAGTTAATAGAAGTAGTGTATTTTCATAACAATCATGTAATTATTTGGATTGTGACTAACCTCATTTGAGCAGGGTTCAATCTAGGTGACGGTTTCTAGTTAAAAAATCGCAGAGGAAGGATCTCCATAGAGTCCGCATAAATCTACGATTGTAGTTAGTCTCTTTTGTCTTATGACGTACCTTTAATAGTAGAAGGAGATGGAACTATAGATATTTGTTTATGCGGCTGTCCACTTTTTTTTGAGCTAGTGTGTGTGAAAAGTGACCGTAAACATAAGGCCATATGTCACTTGGTGCCTTTTGTCCATACTACTTAACACCACACACTCAAACCTAAACGTCAAAAAAGTGGACACTTTACAATTGGTATGGCTCACTCTATTAGGTATAATCTCTTTGTTAAAAATGGATGAATTCTGCCTCGCCTAGCTTTGATTAAATTAAAATAGGAAGATAGGTAACGTTCTTGCATTACGTACTCGAAAAATATACCTGCTTTTCAGGTCTCTTACGAGTGAAAAGTAATGATATATACGTAATACCGACTGCTCTCAAACGGTGAAAGAAAACATCGTGAGGAAACCTGCATACGCTGAAGAAGAAATTCTGATGCGTATGTGAAGTCTACCAATCAGCATTGTGCACGCGTGGTGGACTAACGTACACCCTGACCCTCAGGCCCCTCTGACCCTGACGCCTGTGCCCTACAGTGGGACATACTTATACACGGTGTAAGTTTACCGTTTCAGTATTTGCTAGGCTGTCACTTTACACCCTGGATACAGGTTATAAAATTAAATGCGTTACATATCAAAGGCTGTTTCAGCCCATCAAACTGAACAACTTTTACTATGGAGCCAACCCCGAAATCACGAAAAAAAGAATTAACTGTCCCATAGAAAATGTCAATAGCTACTCGACCAAAATGTATGAATGATTATTTTTTCGCCATTTCTAAATTGGTCCCATAGTAAAAGTTGTTCAGCTGGATGCCTGAAACAGCATTTGATATGTAACGCATTTAATTTTACAATCTGTATACAGGGTGTAAAGTGACAGCCTAGCAAATACTGAAACGGTGAACTCAGAACTGAACAACTTTCACTATGGAGCCTACCTCAGGAAACGCGAAAAAATATCAGCTGTCCCATACAAAACTGCTGCACAAACCCGACTCAAAAGTATGGGACAACAGCTGATATTTTTTTGCCTTTCCTGAGGAAGGCTCCGTAGTGAAAGTTGTTATTTTGATGGCCTGAGTTCACCGTTTCAGTGTTTGCTAGGCTGTCACTTACACCCTGTATAGGCTGATGATGATGATTCTAAGCCTGACCACGCGACGGTTAAAGTAAAGATATGCAGGGAAATATTGTTAGACGCGATAAACAATTAAAATAGAGTCTTTATTATTGATATAAATAGCTTGTGAGATTGTATTCTTGCAAGCCTCGAGGATGTTCGTATGCAGTAAGTGATCAGTCATTTAAATCAATTTATTAAATATAACAGCATTTACTGACTCAAAAATAGCTACTTATTCCATACAAAGATGATGTACCTACACTACATACTCGACTCAAATGTATGAAACAGCAGATTTTTTTGCGGAATCTTTGTTGACTCTATAGTGTTCGATTTTCAGTTTGACGAGTAGTAAAATGACGTATATACAGGGTGTAAGTGACAGCCTAGCAAATACTGAAACGGTGAATTCAGACCATCAATGATCAAACTGAACAACTTTCACTATGGAGCCTTCCTCAGGAAACTCCCTGCCTCCCACTGACTTTTTACCTCACCCCCTCTGGCTCAATAGTGGTTCCTCTTAAGCAAATGCAAAGTCAAAGTCAAAGTCAACATAATTATTCAATATAGGAGCTTGAAGCACATTTATTAAACGTCAAATATTTTTTTGAAGTTACCACAGCGTCGGAACGTGTTGTCGCTGTAGAGAAGATGAGGCCAGAAGCTCTAGAAAATAACACGACTTAATAACTATTACAATATAAATTCTTAAACTAAACTAATACAATAATATACATTATATAGGGTCCTTCTTAATATGCTGACACTTTTTTAAGTGGATGACCAGACCGTCAAACTGAACAACATTCTCTATGGGACCAACATCGAAATCGCGAAAAAAATATCAGCTGTCCCATACATTTGGCTCGCGTAGGTTTGCAGTTTTGTATAGCACAGCAGATTTTTTTTTCGCGATTTGGATGTTGGTCCCATAGAGAAAGTTGTTCTGTTTGATGGTCTGATCGTCCCTTTGAAAAAGTGTCAGCATATTAAGTTGGACCTTGTATATTCCTGTCTTGCTCGCACTCACTTAGTATCGCACATGTTTAACTCTTCTTTTCAATTTTTACCATTTGTATGAAACGACAGCTATCAGCTGTTATGTCTATGCCTAAATTAACATAACTATTTTTTCATAATTGTTCTTCTTGGGCCTTCACTCCATCCAGCATAATACCATCCAATTTACTCTGACACTGTATAATAAATGGATTCTAACGTTTTGTAAATTATGTGAATTTATTATTTTATTTGATCGCATCGCAAAAGCATCGCAACGTTTTGGTTTCTGGATTTAAATCGCCAATATAGGGTCCAACCTTAATATGCTGACACTTTTTTAAGGGGATGATCAGACCATCAAACTGAACAACTTTCTCTACAGGACCAACATTGAAATCGCGAAAAAAACGTCTGTTGTCCCATACATTTGGCTCGGGCTCAAGTAGGTTTACAGTTTTGTATGGAAGAGCAGATTTATTTTTCGCGATTTCGTACGGACCCTGTATAGTACTGTAGCCTCGGGACTTTTTAATTACCTAAAAGATTACCGATTGATATTTAGAAATTGTTGTAGCATAGCATTAGCATATGCTCACGACTATATTCCCCGAGAGGGTAGTCAGAGATATTCTGAAACCTCAGAATATCCACGTTTCACCAGTAGTACCGAAACTCTGTCCAGTGTGACGGGGGGTGAGCCCGTCGCCACATAATGGGCAGTGGGTACATACATGCCTCGAAATTGAAGCATGCGGGTTTCCTCACGATGTTTTCCTTCACCAAAAAGCCAGTTGTGTTACAAATCGTAAAATTCCGAAAAACTCATTGGTACGAGTCGGCCTGGACGGGGATCGAACCATCGCCTCCTGCACGGCAGGCAAGGTTACTCGCCACTCACCACGGCTTTTTTTTTTGAGAAATTGTTGTAAGGTACGAAATTACTAATATAAACATCTAAAACTTACACCATTGTTTACCTTTGACTATTTATATGTGGACTGGTTACGCGTGTAATTCTAGTAACAAACATTTCTGCCACTTTTTGCGGGGGGCGAGGTAACATGAAATCCGCAACTTTGGATTTTATTCCCCATAACTTTAGATTCTAATTTTGAATGTTAAAAATCATGAAAAGTAGTCTCGTGTGAACCCCAAACGTTCTAAGTTCGAAGTTATTATTTCGCAATTATAGGCTGTCTCGTTTAGTGATAAGGTGTAAAATTGAATGTAAATGCACAAGATCAATTGTGCTTATACGGTGGCAGAGGGGAAATGCTACCGCAAGGCTAGTCCTTATAATAATTAGTCAAAGGATTTTGCCAATGTATAATTTATACAGGGTGACATCCAGTGGTTAAAAACGGAAATGTTATCTGCATCGTTTTTCCATACATCTTCAAAAAGCTCCATCTGTACTTATCTCACCCTTATGAGAACACTTTTAAAGTTAATAATAAAAACTAATTTAACTCTCGCATACGCGCGATATCTTAAAGGGATGGTTTAATTGCAAAAATACGTAAAGTGCGCACAGAAGTGTAGTACGATGCGTTTGAGATAGCAAATATATGGTTTGGGAAAGCTATGGAGTAGCTGTCGGTTAAAAAAAGTATGTTATACCTAGGAAAAAATAATATTTTTAATGTGAAAGTCAATGGATTCCTATTTAGATACCTGTAGGATCCGATAATGGAAGGCCTCCTCAGCACACGTCTAGTGGAAAAATGCTGGAGCAGCTTTTCATTGATAAATTGATAATGAACTATAATATGAAAATTTTGAGTTGAAAATATCGCATGCATATGCTCACGACTATATTCCCCGAGGTAGTAGTCAGAGATATTCTGAAACCACAAAACATCCACGTTTCATTAGTACCGAAACTCTGTCCAGTGTGACGGGGAGTGAGCCCGTCGGCACTTATTATGGACAGTGGGTACAATACTTGCCTCGTAATTGAAGCATGCAGGTTTCCTTACGATGTTTTCCTTTACCTAAAAGCTAGTGGTGTTACTCAAATCTTACATAAATTCCGAAAAACTCATTGGTACGACACGGCATGGACGGGGATCGAACCATCGCCTCCTGCACGGCAGGCAAGGTTACTCGCCACTGGACACCACGGCAATTCAATTCAATTCAATTCAATTCAAAATTGTTTATTCAAAATAATATCACATAGATAACTTTTTGACGTCATGTTTTTGAATCTACCACCGCGTCGGAAGGTGTTCCGTTGTAGAGAAGATGCGGCCAGAAACTCTACAAACTACTCTACTCGGCTTTTTAGTAAGTATGTTATGCCTTGTAAAAATTAATATTTTATGTGGAAGTTAATTGATTCATGGCCTCCTCAGCGCACATCTAGTGGGAAAATGCTCGAGCCGTTTTTCATTGATAAATTGATAATGAACTCGATGAAAATTTAGAGTTGAAAATATCGTGTTAGAGATAATCACTGTAACGTGTGTTTGCGTTATCTCTTGCAAGCTATTTTCAACTCTATTTCAATTGTTATCGAGTTCAATATCAATTTATCAATGAAAACTGTTTGAGAGCTGACCCGAGTGAGATGGGAGTGGGTAACTTCAGCACGCAGGCTCATAGCTTGTTGGTAGATGCAAGCTAGCGGTCAACTTTCCATCAGAGAATTTTCAAGCTGCTTTAATAGGCCACTGACCTGACTTAACGAATAATTACACTGTCATCTGACGGAATTATCCGGTATCAACTGCTTAACGTACCTTCCGAAGCATGGAGACGCTCGAGATGAAGTAGCGGACCACGCAACGAATTTAATCAAAGAAGATAGGAGGCAGATGCCATTTCCCTCCATTGCAAAGAGGAGATACCTAAAAGAAAGTAAGTCTAATCTATGGCAGATTTGAGGATTCTCCCGCAAACCACGCCCCTCCCGATTTAGCTGTCGCGACCGCCGAGTTTCGCAACTGTAAAGAACAAAAAGTTTACGAGTGCAATTGTTGTACGTACGAAAAAATTAACGAAGCGACTCCACAGCACCCCTGTTCCCCCACCCACCTGTTACTCGGGCAAGATAAAACCAGCGGTTATTCGACCCCGCGTTCACTCTTAACCCGGCCTACCGAAAAGCAACTTGTGCTAAAACAATTTAAAAAGTTAATTAACGGCAGCGGAACCAGAGACAAACCGGGTAAGATTTTTTTTTTAATAAATGTTTAAAACTGTTTGATAAAGTTTTGGAGGGAATCTTGTAATTGGGCGGCAAAATGGTTTAAGTTTTGATAATTTTGCTGTTGCCAATTAAAGGTGTCGTGTTACAAGTTTTGATTTCTTGATTTAAGAGGATATAATTCGAAGCGCGTTCCATACAAACGTACTATGGTGATATTTTCAATACTAACCAATTAAACTCAATGAAATTTTGGAGAAGCAATCTAGAAACAAATCTCTATGCTTGTATGGAGTCAGATTTTCGTTAAAATGTATAGTTTTAAAGTTACAGTGCCTCAAAAATTTCCATACAAATCTTAAATTAATCCTAGCATTGAAACTGTATATTTTAACGAAAATCTGACTCCATACAAGCATAGATATTTGTTTCAAGATTGTTTCAGCAAAATTTGATTGACTTTCATTGGTTAGTATTGAAAATATCACCATAGTACCTTTGTATGGAGCGCGCTCCGAATTATATTCCCTTAAGTTTATTTTGTATGTACCTACAGTGTCTAATAAAGACGAAAAAACAAAAAAAGACAAAAAAACCACGAAATCTTTTTAGACCGTGATCATTTTATAAAAATTCGAGACGCTTATGTCAGTGTTTGATGACAGAATGATTTTAAAGACGAACCACATGTGCGCACCACTGCTTCTTTAGGTCTTTCAACATCGCCATTTTGTTGTTTGATACAATATTCGTATTTCTTTAAAGTGTGTACTATAAAGAACCCTTTTTACCTTCTTTTCGCCCATATTTTAAATGGAGTATAGGGTCAGGTAATTATAAAAAAATTATGTTGCGAAGTTTATATTATCTACAAAAGTGTACAAAAATGTTTAACAGTTGGTATAATTCAGTATGTCATGTTTTTATTTTATATTTTTTACGAATAAAAGACATCATTTTAAGAAACTAATTTAATTTTTTTGCAATTCATCGGGTTTTAAATGTAATTTGTAAATGGTAAAAGTGGTCGGGAAAAAATCATTCGAACTCCATGGAGAAAAACCTTTGCTTAATTTTAAGAAATAAAAATCACTTGACTACTCTTTTTAACTCTATGCTGGAAACAGAAACGGCAACATCAAATGTAAAATTCTGACATTTATATATTTTTTTCCTAATGGCCAGTTATTTTATGTTGATTTTAAGTTTACCAAGGAGGTTACAGGTTTTCCAGTGACGTCACTGGATAGACCGAAAAACGTTGACTAATTATATGTTATAATAAATAATATTATAAGGACTAGCCTTGCGGTAGCATTTCCCCTCTGCCACGGTATAAGCACAATTGATCTTGTGCATTTACATTCAATTTGACACCTTATTACTTAACGAGACAGCCTATAATTGCGAAATAATAACTTCGAACTTAGAACGTTTGGGGTTCACACGAGACTACTTTTCATGATTTTTAACATTCAAAATTAGAATCTAAAGTTATGGGGAATAAAATCCAAAGTTGCGGATTTCGTAACCAGTCCACATATAAATAGTCAAAGCTGAAAAACGACGTTATTTTATTAAAATTATCTGTAATCCTTTCATTTTAAAATCTCTGACACATAAAATATTTCTATTGAGACAATTATCTCGAAATGCTTTTAGATTCAGCCTTCCCATCATAATACCGCATACCGCATAATTCGGTATAATTATGTTCCGCATAATGTAAAAAGTATGTAAAAAGAAGCGTAGTTTAGCTTCGGAATTGGAAACGATCACCGACGTTAAGCAACGCCAGGACCGGTCAGTCTTCGGATGGGTGACCGATTAGTGGTATTTCATCTCAAGCGTTTCTTCGGAAGGCACGTTAAGCAGTTGGTCTCGGATAGTTCCGTCAGATGGCGTTGTAACTATTCGTTAAGCCAGGTCAGGCCTATTAAGGCGGCTTGAAAATTCTCTGACACCAAGTTGACCACTAATAGGGGAGTTGACTACATAAAATATATTTTAATTTTAACTGCTCAGTAAATAAACCGTTTGAAAATAACGCTTAACTCAAATTTTCAGTAATGCTGTTGCTTGAATACTATTTTTAATAACTGGATAAACTATAAAAAGTATCAAAACGACGACGAAAAACAATGACGTCACTATTCAATTTTTAGTACAATATTTTATTCAAAGCACGCGTTTTGACGTTTGATAAAGAGTTGTTAATTTTACTAGTTGGAAACTCGCGGATTTGCCTCCACCAACACGCACTGGGCCCGCGTGGTGGAGTATGGCTCACTCCCTCTCACTATTATTCGTGAGAGGAGGCCTTTGCCGTACAGTGGGATTCTACAGGCTATAACTCACTTTTTTTACAGCAAAAATAAAAGAAATACAAATAAAATATACAAGTAAAAATAAAAAATAAACTTTTGTATACAATCTTTTTTTTCTTTCGAGTCAGCGTGGGTTATACAGGGTCTTTCTTAATATGCTGACACTTTTTTAAGAGGATGATCAGACCGTCAAACTGATCAACTTTCTCTGTGGGACCAACATCGAAAACGCGAAAAAAATCTACTGTCCTATACATATGGCACGAGTAAGTTTGCAGTTTTGTATGGAACATCTGTTTTATTTTCCGTGATTTCGATGTTGGTGCCATAGAGAAAGCTGTTCAGTCTGATCATCATCAAAAAAGTGTTAAAAATTTGGAATTAAAAAAAATTCTTAAACATCTCTCGAAGTCCGGATTCAAAAGTAGAAAATTACTCGTAAAATGGACAAATCATCTACCTATAACTACGAAAACCGGCCTGACCGTCATGGCTGCTAAACCCTATTGCTATACGACACAGATAAGTTGTATGACGCCTCACGCACACCAATATAAGAAAGTTGGTCCATTTGATTTTGTACGTTAGAAGCGTGAGGCTCTATCTAGACATTACGGAATTAAACCATTTCAAAATAAAATAAAAATTCTTATTAACATGCCTTGAATTATACAACGTGTTAATAAATAAGCGCAAAACCTCATACACCCCAACTGTAATTTTAATAATTGCATTAAAACAATAATTCCATTATTTTAATCATTAAAATTGAAAGTTATTCGCATTTTATGTTTGGAGGCAAAAATTATTTATTATCATTTCAGCAATGAGTGAAAGCGCTATCGTGCTCATGGATACATTTTAAGAATCTTGTTTTGGTAGTAAGTAGGGTAAGAGTGTCCGAGCGGTGGGTTGAGATCGAGTTCAGTAAATTTTAAATTTTACAAACAAATATACTTAATATTTTGAAAAAAATTACCTATGTTGAAACCACGATAATTCGATTCTGCTCTCGATTCTAAACAAACTACTTTCTAGTTTTGCGTTAATTCATTAACACGTTGTATAATTCAAGGCATGTTGATAAGAATTTATATTTATTTTGAAATGGTTTTCGAATCAGTCCCATGAAGCTGGATAAGGTATGGGGTAACCCATTTTCAGCCCTAAAAAAAAACTTGACTCCGAATTGCCCAGGATGCCATCAACCTCACAAATTTTAATCACTTATGATATTTCTTTGTAGGTACCACTTTCTATTCCACTGTTGAATAATTTACTCAAACATAATATTATAATAAAGTATTCTTTCACATCTTTGCGGTTTCATCTATTTGTTCTTTTTAGGGTTCTTTAGAGTAATTTTAATGTATATATCTTGAGATATTTTTAGCGTTCCGTAGTCAAACAAAGAACCCTTAGGGAATATCATTCGGAGCGTGCTGCATACAAACTTACTATGGTGATATTTTCAATACTAACCAATTAAAGTCAATGAAATTTTGCTGAAACAATCTTGAAACAAATATCTATGCTTTTATGAAGTCAGATTTTCGTTAAAATTTATAGTTTTAAAGTTACAGTGCCTCAAAGATTTCCATACAAATCTTAAATTAATCCTAGCATTAAAACTATACATTTTAACTAAAATCGGACACGATACAAGCATAGAAATTTGTTCCTAGATTGTTTCTGCAAAATTTCATTGAGTTTAATTGGTTAGAATTGAAAATATCACCAGACTACGTTTGTATGCAGCGCGCATTTACGCATTCGGAATAAACTTCTCTTAAGTATAGTTTCGTGCATTCTGTCTCTCTGTCTGTATTCCCCGCCTCAATAACTCGCTCATTGGTGGGTTGACATCGAGTACAGAAAATATTAAATTTAACAAACAAATTATTTATGAAACCATGATAATTCGATTCTGCTCTCGATTCCAAACAAACTCCTTTCTAGTTTTGTGTTACGAGTAATTCAATAACACGTTGTATAATTTTTGCGGACGAAGTCGCGGGGAAACTTTAGTATTCTATAAACCTATTAATATAGGACTCGAAAGCAAATGCAAACACAGAATATGTATGCTTAACACTCGACTATCGACCTAAAACCTCGTTGAAATTACGCCCAAATTAGATTTTACAATCATGTAATGTTTGCAGCTTATTTTGTTATCATGCGCTTCATACAAACGAAGTCTCGTTATAGTTTTAATATTAACCAATTAAAATCAATGACATTTTTCAGAAACAATCTAGAAACTCTCTATGCTTGTATTGTAACAGATCTTCGTAAAAATTTAGTTTTAAAGTTATAGTGCCTCAGATTTCCATAAAAATCTTAAATTAATCCTAGCATTGAAACTGTATATTTTAACGAAATCATTACCTGTTTCTAGATTGTTTCTGAAAAATTTAATTGTCTTTAATTGGTTAGTATTGAAAATATAACCAGACTTCTTTTGTCCATACAAACGAAGTAATCCCCTTAATAAGCACGATAATTGTCATTTACAATGACAATTCTGGGTTCAATAAGGGCCTATGTCGAAAAATAATTGAAGTGAAATGGGCGTGTGATAGCTTATATTACTGCCTGATGCGAGAGAAAGGGACGGGGCGGCGCACGCGCCTGAAACAACGCAAGCGTAAAACAAACTTTATTTAATTGTAATTGTACTATTTATGTAAGTTCATTTCTGCTCTAATCAAACTTTATAAAATTTCAATCTCTTTTTTTTCAATCAAGTCTCGTGTTTCTAATATTCACTGTTTAGCAGTTCCAAGCGTTTATCAATAAAGACGGAGGCTACTTTGGCTTATTTTTCTGTCGAGAAAATGTCTCTTAATCGTGTTTTGGCTCTAATCAAAACTTCAATTATATGTTCAATTTACACATATCCGCAAATCATACTCCTACTGTTAGTACTTCATGATATACGATGCTTTGAAGAATCCTATTTTTTTCACATATCCACTTAATGTAAGGCACATGCATACCCTCAGGAAGGGTGTAGACCACGCGTGCACAATACGGATTAGTAGACTTCACATACGCATTAGAATTTCTTCTTCAGCGCATGCAGGTTTCCTCGCGATGTAAATTTCATACTACGAAAATTTTCAAAACAAAATCCTGATCTCCAGCGTCAGTGATTTTCATGCCGTCTTATGGGGCTTGATGCATTTTTAAATCCTATCTGAAGATTCTCAGATACTTTTTTGGTAATCATGAACTCAGCTATTCAATTTACGCCCTGAATATGACAGCGTTCAAACCTTCTGGGCACCCTGTCCATATGTGTACATAAGGGGTGGAAAATGGTCAATAAAGTCATTAAGAGTATCGAAATTTTCGAAAAAAAATCAGTTTTGGACTAGGAGTCCCTTAAAAATCTCTTAACATAATCTTTTTCTTTTCGGTAGGTCCCTAAACAATTAAGAATTTGTTCACTTAACTTCTTTTTGTCTTTCTTCTCTTTGTTCACTTTAGAACAAGTATGTGGGCCACGTGCCCCTTTTCTAAACTAACAGCAACTAACATTCGTAGTTCGATGTCATGATGACAGACTAAGGGTCATTCTAGAGATTTGGTCAGTATTTCCGAGGGTTTTAGTCAGTAAAATCAGTATTTTCGGCCATGGAATCAGTTTCCACCCCTGAAGGTAGAAAAACTCATTGGTTCATGGCATGTCGTCCGTGCAGATTCGAACCTGGACTTTCATGATTAAGTGTCCATACCTATCAAAGCGCTAATCAAGGCTCTGTATGTATGTAAACTACTAGTTGGCAAAACGGGAAACGAGCAAAAGAGTGGGCTCGGCGGCGGAATCTGCCGAAAAGGCAAACGAGGGGAAATACAAGGGTATTCGCATATATATATATATTCGTAGCATTCTGTGTCGAAACCCTTGGACCGTGGGGTCCCGGCGCCCAGGCACTTTTTAAAGATCTGACAAAGCGCCTAGTAGACTCGACTGGGGATCCAAGGGCTGGCGCTTTCGTCGCTCAGTGGATCTTGTCTACCGCGCGGTTCAAACCTGCACCATATTTTAGGTTAAGTCCTCAATATTTTTCATTTTTTTAATGTACAGTCGCCATCAGATATGTCATAGCAAACAAGGTGGTCAAATATTTCTAAGCAGTTCTTATTTTCAATAATTTCTTTACAAATAACCAATCAATAATATCTTGAACGCCTAGAACATCAAATTTATCTATACAGTCAAGGTGATCATAAACATCAGAGCAGTTTAGGAAAAAAGACCTTACTCCATGGTTATACATTTCAATTTTAAATACCATTGTAAAAAAATTATTGAAAATTAGTGTTTCAGATATTTATGATTCAGATTATTTCACAAAACACATTGGTAACATTTACTGTAAAGAATTTATTGAAAATTAGCACTGCTCAGAAATATTTGAACACCTTCTATGCTACGATATATTTGATGGCGACTGTACCTTTATTTGTTTTATGTTAATAAATTATATTATTACCAAAACTAATTATATTCACAAATATGATGTTAGTAAGCTTTCGTAAGTCTTAAATTTCTGCACGAACACCAATTTCGCGCAATTTGAATTTAGTCACGACAGTGTGGCCAACTCAAAGGCGAGCATTCAGCTCGCGTCGGATATTATTTTCACGCCTGGCAACACTGTAACTAGAAACGGATCGTGGTTGCCATCAAGTTGAGTTAAGTTTTCGTATGATTATGTAGCTGGTTAGTAATTTAGGTTTTAGTAATTTAACGGCTTTCTTTGGGGTTTAAGTTTTGTGCTATTATTATGGATAGGGTATCTTCAAGAAGATTAAAATAGCATAAGCAAATATGCTCACGACTATATTCCCCGAGGGGGTAGTCAGAGACATTCTGAAACTTCAGAACATCCACGTTTCACCAGTAGTACCGAAACTCTGTCCAGTGTGACGGGGGGTGAGCCCGTCGCCGCTTATAATGGACAGTGGGTACAATACATGCCTCGAAATTGAAGCATGCAGGTTTCCTCACGATGTTTTCCTTCACCGAAAAGCCAGTGGTGTTACAAATCGTACATAAATTCCGAAAAACTCATTGGTACGAGTCGGTCTGGACGGGGATCGAACCATCGCCTCCTGCACGGCAGGCAAGGTTAAAATACCTACATATTATTAAATATAGGGTCCTTCTTAATATGCTGACACTTTTTTAAGGGGATGATCAGACCATCATACTGAACAACTTGTTCAGTTTGATGGTCTGAAGCACCCCCATAAGGACCCAATATTACTAGGATGTTTTGTTACACCCTGTATAATTGGAATAAAATACATGGAGCCGATTTAGCTACGAAAAAAAAATCGTAGCAAACCTGCTACGTCGTAGTCATTTGGAGCTACATTTTTTTCGTAGCCGAATAACGTAGCCAAGTTATATAATATAAATAACTAGAGTTTACCCGCGACTCCGTCCATTCAAATTATACAACGTGTTAATGAATTAACGCAAAACTAAGAAGTAGTTTGTTTAGAATCGAGAGCAGAGTCGAATTATCGTGGTTTCAACGTAGGTAATTTTTTTCAAAATATTAAATAATTTGTTTGTAAAATTTTAAATTTACTGAACTCGATCTCAACACACCGCTCGGGCACACTCGCCCTACTTACTATCAAAACAAGATTCTTAAAATTTATACATGAGCATGTTAGCGCTTTCATTCATGGCTGAAATGATACGAAATCATGTTTGCCTCTAAACTTGAAATGCGAATATCTTTTAATTTTATCTATCAAATTAATGAAATTATTGTTTTAATCTAATTATTTTGTTTTGAATCAGTTGAGGCATATGAGGTTTTGCGCTTATTCATTAACACGTTGTATAAATAATGTAAATATTCATGTTATTATATCGGTATATTCTATATCAATACCTACCATTACCTCCCTTTACGATTACCATTATCATCTACCTTTATTCGATCACCGTTTCCTCTACCCTAAGGTTGAATGGAAGAAATCGCTTCCTAGCGATAAGACTGCTTCATTTTGTGCCATTTTTTATTTTGTCTCTGTATTTTATTGTTTATATTTTGGTGTAAAATATAGTAAATTTGATTGTTTGATTGATCAATCGGTTCACTCAACCAAAAGTTATGAGTATTTAAGGTCAGTGGTCTGGGGCGCTGCTAGTATTTTAATATACAGGGTCCAACTTAATATGCTGACAATTTTTAAGAGGATGATCAAACCATCAAACTGAATAACTTTCTCTATGGGACCAACAACATCGAAATCACGAAAAAAAAAACAGCTCTTCCATACAAAACTGCAAACCTACTTGAGCCAAATGTATGGGACAGCTGATTTTTATTCGCAATTTCGATGTTTATCCCATATAGAAAGTTGTTCAGTTTGACGGTCTGATCATCCCCTTAAAAAGTGACAGCATCAAATTAAAGATTGAAAAATTTGTCTCGGGCGAGACTCGAACTCGCACTCTTCCATACCGGGGAAGTGCGTTATCCAATTTCGCTACCGAGTCCACTAGCCAGAGAACTAAATTTTCAATCTATTGCGTCTTAAGGTGATGTGACGCAAGTGACAATAATACATAAATATTTGCCTCTTACGGTATTTGAACCCGCGACCCTCGGCACAGCAGGCGGTTACTACCGACTGAGTTATCGGGCCGTCTAGTTTTAATTTTATTCGTAATCTAGGTTTTTTATGATACCTACTTTTTCTATTTAAATGTTATAATAACAATCTTCGTTAACACAGGTTTATGATGAGGTAATGAAATCCGAGAGTTTAACGGCTAAAAGTAATTAACTAGTGCATCTATCGAACCTTAAACTTAACTACGATCTAATTAACAATTAAAAATCTTGACCTAAATAAATTGTATTCTTCTACACTAGGTACTATAAAAAACCGGCCAAGAGCGTGTCGCACTCGCCTATGATAGGGTTCCGTAGCGATTGCATAAGTAGAATAACAAAAAATTCGTAAAATCAATAATGAGACTATAGCGTGAGAAAATATATTTATGTTACAGGTTTTTCAGAAACTTTTCCAGATTTGTCACTCCAGTATTTTAGAGTGGGGGATAAGTGAGAGATTTTAGAGGGGGGGAGCTATTTTTGACATTGAGCGCAGATATCTCGAGACAGAAGCATTATATCGATTTAGTTTCTATGGGAGTTCTGTTCCATTGGACAAGACCTATCCAACGACACCTCAAAGGTTTTTTTTTTTAAAAAACACCTTTTTTTTCATCCTTCTTTGTATGGGAGGGGGTCGAAAACATTTGTTTTCTTCATATTTCTGTTTTTGGGTTACTGTTATCTGTCTTCATCATAAATTTCGAGACTTATTGAGGCGGGGTATACAGACAGACACATAGAAAGGACGATAGTATAAGGGTTCTTTGTTTGACTACGGAACCCTAAAAATATTTTTGAAATCCTCCCATAGAAATAAGATCTCATCCGTAATTTTTTATAAAACGTCCAAATTTTTTTCATTTTTCAACATTCCTTAGTCCACATTCTTTATGGTTAAAATTTTTCTTTTAATTTTCAAAATAATGTTGTATAGGCTGATGATGATTTGAAACGAATTCAGCGAAATTAAAAAGCGCGTATTTCTAGAAAAAAAGAAGTTGGTTCCACTTTCTAAGCCGTTGCGTAAAAAATAGTTTTTCTTAGAACGTTATGTTTTAAACCGCCGTTGCATTTATAGAGATTCCAGCAGGTATTTTATTACCGAAGTATTTTTATAACTTTCCTAAGTTTACTTGGCACATACATAAGCATAGAATACCAATACTCCATTTCAAATAGCAACGAAGTTTGAAGGCTATTTTAAATTACAGAAACAGAGATTCAAAACACTTCCTCTCACTTATTCTTAGAACAGCTTTAGTAAGAAGCTTTAGTAACTTCCAAGATATGTGATAAATAAATTATACAACGTGTTAATGAATTAACGCAAAACTAGAAAGTAGTTTGTTTAGAATCGAGAGCAGAATCGAATTATCATGGTTTCAACATAGGTAATTTTTTTCAAAATATTAAATAATTTGTTTGTACCTACATGTTTAAAATTTACTAAACTCGATCTCAACCTACCGCAAGGGCACACTCACCCTACTTACTACCATAACAAGATTTTTAAAATGTATCTAAAATGATAACAAATCATTTTTGCCTCAAAACTTAAAATTGTGAATAACTTAAAATTTTAATATCAAAATAATTATTTTGTTATAAAGCAGTTGGGGTGTATGAGGTTTTGCGCTTATTCATTAAAACGTTGTATTTGCAAATAAGAATTGACCAGATATATAGGAATCGGAAAATCTATTCGTCCTTATTTGAAATGAAGTAAGTATATGTAGGTACATATATGATAAAGACGCTCCAGTGGCGTAGCGTGGATTTTTCACGCCCCGGGCATAAACCAATTTTGCCGGCCTCTTAGAAGGCCAAGACAAAAAATAACGGAGCGAGCGAAGCAAGCTCGAAATTTTTATGCACATCTAATCGAGTTGTGGTCAGAAATCTTTTGGTTTAACTATGTTAAGGGTATATTACTGTTGGCACGCTCCATACAAACGAAGTCTGGTGATATTTTCAATACTAACCAATTAAACTCAACGAAATTTTGCAGAAACAATCTAGAAACAAATCTCTATGCTACTATCGTGCCAGATTTTCCTTAAAATGTACAGTTTTAAAGTTACAGTGCCTCAAAGATTTCCATACTAATCTTAAATTAATCCTAGCATTGAAAATGTATATTTTAACGAAAATCGGACACGATACAGGCTTAGAGATTTGTTCCTAGAATGTTTCTGCAAAATTTCATTGAGTTTAATTGGTTAGTATTGAAAATATCACCATAATTCGTTTGTATGCAGCGCGCATTTACGCATTCGGAATAAACTTCTCTTAAAATTGAAACTTAGAGCGAGCGAAGCGAGCTCGACTTTTCTCCTCAATACGAAACGGTTAGAGCCAGAACTTTTTACGTTTAAAACATGTGCAAAGTAACCTAAGTAAAAGCTATGGATTGAGCGAAGCAAGAAATTTTTAGCGCCACGCGTCTTGGCTGCTGATCAGAACTCTTTAGGATTATGTGTAGGTACAGTAAATAAAACAGCAACTTATAGAGAGACCGAAGAGAGCTCGATTTTTCTCTGCTCTACAAATGGTTAAAGAGACTACAGAGCTCAATTAATAGATATTGTATCCGAATTTGCCGCCCCTCTTAAGAGAAGTTTATTCAGAATGCGTAAATGCACGCTGCATACAAACGAAGTCTGGTAATATTTTCAATACCAAATGTACATTTTAAGGAAAATCTGACACGATACAAGCATAGAGATTTGTTTGTCTCTGCAAAATTTCATTGAGTTTAATCGGTTAGTATTGAAAATATCACTAGACTTCGTTTGTATGGAGCGCGCCAACAGTAATATACCCTTAAAGTGTCGCTTGGGGTATTTGCCCCCCAATATAACCAGACTTCGTTTATATAGGGTCCTTATTAATATGCTGACACATTTTTAAGGGGATGATCAGACCGCCAACCTGAACATCTTTCTCTATGGGACCAACATCGAAATCTCGAAATAAAATCTGCAGTCCCATACGAAAATGGAAACCTAGTCGAGAAAAGTGTACGCACGGCGACAGATCAACCTACGCATAGTTGGACCTTATGTCCATGAACATAGAGTTCAACTATGGGTAGGTTGATCTGTCGCCGTGTGTACTTGACAGCAGATTTTTTTTTCACGATTTCAATGTTGGTCCCTTAGCGAAAGTTATTCAGTATGATGGTCTGATCATCCCCTTTAGGGGATATAATTCGGAGGCGCTCCATACAAACGTACTATGGTGATATTTTCAATACTAACCAATTAAAGTCAATGAAATTTTGCTGAAACAATCTTGAAACAAATATCTATGCTTGTATGGAGTCCGATTTTCGTTAAAATTTACAGTTTCAATGCTAGGATTAATTTAAGATTTGTATGGAAATCTTTGAGGCACTGTAACTTTAAAACTATACATTTTAAAAAAATCTGACTCTATACAAGCATAGAAATTTGTTTTTAGATTGATTCTGAAAAATTCCATTGAGTTTAATTGGTTAGTATTGAAAATATCACCATAGTACGTTTGTAAGGAGCGCGCTTCGAATTATATCCTCTTAAAGAAGTGTCAGCATTTTAAGAAGGACCCTGTATAGTGCGCGCAGAAAAAACTATATCCTCTTAAACAATGATTGCCAATATCAAGTAATATAACAGCACATGCTGCTTGCCATTGTCGTTTGACTAATTATTATAAGGACTAGCCTTGCGGTAGCATTTCCCCTCTGCCACGGTATAAGCACAATTGATCTTGTGCATTTACATTCAATTTTACACCTTATCACTAAACGAGACAGCCTATAATTGCGAAATAATAACTTCGAACTTAGAACGTTTGGGGTTCACACGAGACTACTTTTCTTGATTTTTAACATTCCAATATAGAATCTAAAGTTATGGGGAATAAAATCCAAAGATGCGGATTTCATGTTACCTCGCCCCCCGCAAAAAGTGGCAGAAATGTTTGTTAGTAGAATTACACGCGTAACCAGTCCACACCATTGTCCGGTAAAGTTCCTCACTGCCCTCTGGCCTCTCGTCTAAACAACAAAAGGACACGTGGAGTACAAGTAACGTACACCCTCCATCACCTTACATTATTTTTATACTTACAAGTAATAAAAAACACGTGCATATGCTCACGACTATATTCCCCGAGGGGGTAGTCAAAGATGTTCTGAAACCAAAGAACATCCACGTTCTACTAGTACCGAAACTCTGTCCAGTGTGACGGGGGGTGAGCCGTCGCCACTTGTAATGGACAGTGGGTACAATACATGCCTCGAAATTGAAGCATGCAGGTTTCCTCACGTTGTTTTCCTTCACCGAAAAGCCAGTGGCGTTACAAATCGTACATAAATTCCGAAAAACTCATTGGTACGAGTCAGCTTGGACGGAGATCGAACCATCGCCTTCAGCAGGTAAGGTTACTCGCCACTGGACTACGGAGTAAAAAACACTTACCTATTAAATAAAATTAAAAGTAATAAAACCGGTCAAGTGCGAGTTGTGCTATTCGCGCACTGAAGGTTCCGTACTCGTACAGTCACCATCAGTGGCGGATTTACCAACAGACTGAGTAGGCTCTAGCCTAGGGCGGCAGATTTTGGGGCGGCAAAATTGGGGACCGAATATTTTTTTTTTACCTCATAGAAATCAAAAAGATTTTTCCATGACGGTTTTCTGATGTCTTACAGATAGAAGTCTGCAACAAATTTTGCAGATGACTTTTCTCTCTCACTTGTCATTGCACATTCCGAAAGTAGCAAACTTCCATATTCTAGAGTAAAGCAGCTAGTTCGCCGCCCCTCAACCAGTAATCGGCCTCTCGCCTCTGTGCCCTTTGCCCACACTTTTTATGAGTAAAAGAGCGAAATTGTAGAAAATATATTGCCCTCTTCCCACTAACAACCCATACATGCTAGTCCTACTACTGGTTGGAGGCTACGAACTGAATGGTTTGTATATAATTTGTGGCGGCGCCCATACATGATTGAGCTTCGATTAGCTAAAAAATATACCGAAAAATTATTTTACGTGCAATTTCAACGAAATTGTTGCATTGTAAAAATAATGTATGATATGACAATTGTAGAGACAAGGGCGGCAAAAACTATTCAGCTTATACCTTGAAAATGTTTAAATCCGCCACTGGTCACCATCAGATATATCGTAGCATACAAGGTGTTTAAACATATCTGAGCAGTGCTAATTTTTCAATAAATTCTTTACATTAAATGTTACCAATTATATCTGAAACGAGTGTTTCTTCATAAATATCGGAACAACTATTTTCAATTGTTAAAAAGTTGTGAATATTATTTAAAATTGAAATGTACAATAACGGAGTAAGGTTTTTTTTCCTAAACTGCTCAGATATTTATGATCAACCTGGCTGCGTAAATAAATTTCATGTTCTAGGCGTTCAGATATTTTTGATTGGTTATGGGTAAAGAAATTATTGAAAATTAGAACTGCTTAGAAATATTTGCCCATCTTGTTTGCATGATATATCTGATGGCGACTGTACCACCACACGGTGACATGCACTCAGACAAAAAGGCAAAAAGACAGTGAAACCCTAATTATTTCTAAACTAAAAGTTCTACTAAAACTAAAAGACTTTTAACCGTTTAATTCCCTGTAGTTTTTTAAGAGGATGATCACACCATCAAAGTGAACAACCTTCTCACCGATCCTAGCTACCCAATCCGCTGTGTAGCCCCAGCAACGTCCTATGCCGAGGTCCGTACCCCTCTGGGTGCCCCTAGGTCGGTTGCTTAAGAGGATATAATTCGGAGCGCGCTCCATACAAACGTACTATGGTGATATTTTCAATACTAACTAATTAAACTCAATAACATTTTTCAGAATCAATCTAAAAACAAATTTCTATGCTTGTATAGAGTCAGAATTTCGTTAAAATGTATAGTTTTAAAGTTACAGTGCCTCAAAGATTTCCATGCAAATCTTAAATTAATCCTAGCATTGAAACTGTATATTTTAACGAAAATCTGACTCCATACAAGCATAGATATTTGTTTCAAGATTGTTTCTGCAAAATTTTATTAACTTTAATTGGTTAGTATAGAAAATATCACCATAGTACGTTTGTATGGAGCGCGCTCCGAATTATATACCCTTAAGTTCATTCATTTGGCTCGGTAGACCCTTCGTGGTCCCTCCAATAGTCCGCAGTAAAAAGCAGTAACTGCTCCCTGAGCAACGCTTTATAAGCCATTAAAAAAAAAATACTGAACAACTTTCTCTACGGGACAAACGTCGAAAGCTGCAATCTTACTCGATTTAAGTGTATAATTTTTATATTATTTTATATCGAGGAAAACTGTTGGGTGCAAAATGTAAAAAAAAATCAGAAACAATCATGATTGGTTACGTGGGTGATAGAAGCGGACTCTATTGTGTACGGCCCCGGATGGAAAGTAGTGATGTGCAAAGTGTCGATAAATCATTTATCGATAATACATAACTACGTCTTAAAGGCATGAGTGAATCATTATAATGTTCTTAGTAAGCTTGCCATGGCTTGCTGTCATGTGAAACGTAGGCCAAAGCACAGAACAAATACTAATACAGGAAAATCACTTCGAAAACAGATTTATTTAAATATCTTCTCACTCTCTGCACGGCAAAAAGGTGCAAAGTTATTCGCACCCGTCCTATCGTACAATTCGCGAATAGCCAACCAACCGTCACAACGGCGCGCGTGCAAACAAAAATGAAACGTGTCATTAGACATGAAAGCTTCCTTTACATAATTTCCCTTCAAGTCTCGCAATTGACTACTCACAAATAAGATTTTACCAAGAAATTTACCCCTCGGTGGGGATCGGCCTTCAAGCGTACCTGAGCTGTGGAGTGAGACCGTCCTGGCCAAATTCCCAAGAGTTCTAAGCCGTATAGTTGTAGGTACGCACGGCGACAGATCAACCTACCCATAGTTGGAACTTATGTCCATGAACATAGAGTTCAACTTTGTATTACATAAACTAAGATGTAGTAATTAATTAATGTTATAAAATACTTTATTAAATTATTTTTTAAGCAAATGAAAAACGATATTCTTATGAAAATGAAGTGAGGTTGGATAGGTCTCGAAGAATGGATCAAAACATCTTCACAAGTTAAGTCGTCATAATGCTTGTATCTCAAGATATGTACGCACAAAATAAAAAATAGGGCATTCAATCGCTCTGAATATACACCTTAATACTGTATTCCTTCTGAAATGGGTAGTTACTATATTCTTAACAACCTTGTATCTCAAAATCAACGTCTATCTATATAATCATTATACAACGTGTTAATGAATAAGCGCAAAACCTCGTACACCCCAACTTATTTATAACAAAATAATTTGATTGTAACAATAATGTCATTATTTAGATAGTTAAAATTTAAAGTAATTCACATTTTAAGTTTTCAGGCAAAAATGATTTGTTATCATTCCAGCAATTAATGAAAGCGCTAACGTGCTCATGGATAAGTTTTAAGAATCTTGTTTTGGTAGTAAGTAGAGTGAGTGTGGCCGTGCGGTGGATTGAGTGAGCCCGACTTCAGTAAATTAAAAGTTTTGCAAACAATTTGATATTTTGAAAAAAAAAATCTTATGGTGATAACATGATAATTCGATTCTGCTCTCGATTCTAAACAAACTAATTTCTAGTTTTGCGTTAATTCATTAACACGTTGTATAACTCCAAGTAACAGTAAATAATTCGTCATAATCATCGATCGACATCGACATCGGTCGGATCTTGGTATAATAGTGTCGTGCCGCTGAACCGTAAGAATTTGTAAAAACTATGCAAGCAAACTGAAAAAAGAATTTATGTTCTTATCTTAGTTTTTTCATATTACTAAAACGTACTTACGTTTCCGTAAGTTAGTCTGGGACACTTTTTTTCGAGAATTTTGTATGAGACCCGGCGTCCATTGGTTTATTGTAAGTCAATGATCGACATCGATAAATCCGAGCTACATCCCTAACAACCTGTTGAACGCTGTAATTTTCACCCTCAGCAAGCTAAACGCGGGGAAAATAAACCGTTTTACTGCACAAAACACATTCTTTACTGGGTAAAGAGTTTTTGTAATAATTTACCCACGAAATAAAAATATAACCCACAAATATTCGAGAGGTTAGTAAAAACAAATAAGGTATTTTTTAGGGCCCGCACATCCAATTGGCTGTTTGCCAGTTTTCGGAAAGATATTTTAAATTATACGTAGGTTTATTTTATACCTCTTTCAATTATCGTTTTCTTAAAAAAGCGTTATTTATTCGAAAAAACAATAATATTCATTCAGTAATTTGAGATTCGCGCGAAAACAGCCGATCACGTGACACTTGACACTATGACGTCATATTTCAATAAACAAAGTAAAGCTAACTACGACGCTTCAACTCACATGACGTTTTATTGTTTGAAATGTGACGTCACACGATACTCAATCATGGCCGCCCGCGTTTCAGTTTTTGTAATCCACAGATAAAAAAACTCTAATTTATTTTTGAAAAATAAAATATTTACAAGTTACTTTAATGCAAAAAACATATTGTATGATTATTGTGAACCTATAAGCTACTAAATCTAATATATTTAATATTTTACCGTTACAATTGTCAAATAGCCAATTAGTGGAGTTAAAAAAGGCAGCGGCTTGATCAATGTCAAACAGAGAAGGTACTTTAAATGTCCTAGGAATTGTATATTTTTTAAAGAATTGTAGCTCAATCGTCGAGAAGTTATAAATAAATCAAATCTGATAGCGGTTTCATAAAAAACTGTAGTACCGACGACTCGACTCAAATTTATGGGATAGCAGATTTTTTTTTTATTTCAAAGTTGGCCATAGTGAAAGAATAAGCATAAGCATATGCTCGCGACTGTATTCCCCGAGGGGGTAGTCAGAGATATTCTGAAACCTCAGAACATCCACGTTTCACAAGTAGTACCAAAACTCTGTCCAGTGTGATGGGGGGTGGGCCCGTCGCCACTTATAATGGACAGTAGGTACAATACATGCCTCGATATTGAAGCATGCAGGTTTCCTCACGATGTTTTCCTTCACCGCAAAGCCAGTGGTGCTACAAATCGTACATACATTCCGAAAAACTCATTGTTACGAGACGGCTTGGATGGGGATCGAACCATCGCCTCCTGCACGGCAGGCAAGGTTACTCGCCACTGGACCAAAGTTGCTCAGTTTAATGGTCTTAAGCACTCCCTTATTAGGGTGTTTTGTTACACCCTGTATAGGCTGATGACGATGATAGAAAAAAAGGTAATTTTCACAGTGTCCCATGTTGGGCGTCAGTTAACAATATTGACGCTCAACGTCAACGAAAAAAATCCCAGTTAAGGGTCCATAAGTTCAGGCGAATATTATCTTGAGAAACGCGATTGCCCAGCCCTACGAAAAGTGCGTGTGTGTGCCGTATTTTCGATTAAAAAGAATTAATAAAAGCACTTTTTAAATATTTTTTAATGATATCACTAGATAAACTAATGGTGAATATGTAAGTAAAATTCCAGTAATTATAAACAGTTGCAAGCTATTCTAGTTTGAGAAAATAATGTTAAAAATGCGTTCTTTTCCTAAATTTTCGAACAAAGAAATCTATCGTGTGAAGTTATTTCAATCGTGTACCTATTCAATTTATGATTTCACTAGATAAACTATCCAAGAAAACTGTGTATTTTATTCGATTCGGTAACTTGTATAAATAATGTAGAAAAATGCAAAATATGAGACCCTCCCAGGTAATTCCGTGACCAATCAATCAATCAAACAATTATACTTTATTTTACACCAAAAAACATAGTATACAGAGAGTAAACAAACAGGAAATACAGACGATACAAAAATAGGCGGTCTTATGGCTAAAAAGCGATTTCTTCCAGACAAGATAGAGGAAAAGGTAAAAGAAGATTGGTAGGCGGTGTAGATAACAATAACAATATAGGTACATAACACACACAAATAAAGTTATACAAATACAAACATACATACTGTAATATAAAATATACAACGTGTTAATGAATTAACGCAAAACTAGAAAGTAGTAGTATGTTTAGAATTGAGAGCAGAATCAAATTATCATGGTTTCAACATAGGAAATTTTTTTCAAAATATTAAATAATTTCTTTTTAAAATATGAAATTGACTGAATTCGATCTCAACCCACCGCTCGGGCACTCTCACCCTATTTAGTACCAAAACAAGATTCTTAAAATGTATCCATGAGCATGTTAGCGCTTTCATTCATTGCTGAAATGATAACAAATCATTTTTGACTGAAAACTTAAAATGTAAATGACTTTAAATTTTAACTATCCAAATAATGCAATTATTGTTCAATCTAACTAATTTGTTATAAATCAGTTGGGGTGTATGAGGTTTTGCGCTTATTCATTAACACGTTGTATACAGAAAAAAATTAAACATATTACAAATACATATCCATACCTACATATACAAAAGGACATACATAAATGATTACTAAACAACAATATTTTGGCCGGGACGTATGGCCCCTTAAATATAATCTTACTTCATTGTCATAATAATATGCTCACGGCTACAATATTTCCCAACGGGATAGCCAGAGAGTATTCTAATTTTAGCATAAATTCGTAATATCTTTCATTAGTGGTAACCAAGGTTGTAAATGTACGAGGGGGAATTCAAAAGTCTTAAAAAGTCCTTCTAGGCCAGTTGTTCCCAAACTTTTCATTGTCACGCCTCCTTTGTACAAAACAACATAACAACGGTCCCTGCGTCATTATGAAGCGTTTTGTTTTCATTTAAAAAACTAACAAATTGGGTTTTTGACTACATACAATATTTTTTTTATTTTTATCTTCTCAATAAAAAAGGTTAGAAAATAACGCTAAACTCCCATTTTCATTGAGTTTTTAGCTTGAATGCTATTTTTAATAATAAGATAAACTTTAAAAAGTAATGTAATGTTGATGACGTCACAACTCAGGATTGAGTACAAATTTCATACAGAGCGCACGTTTTGACGTCTGATAAAGAGTAACTGATTTGACTAGTTGTCAAGTAGCCTCTTAAGGTGGTTGCAGAGTTGTCAATTTCATACAAAAGTTTGACGCATAATACGGGTAGACGGTACAATTAAAAGCTCAGAGGAAGGATCTCCATAGAGTCCGCATAAATTTACGATTGTAGTTAGTCTCTTTTGTCTTATGACGTAACTTTAATAGTAGGAGATGGAACTATAGATATTTGTTTATGCGGCTGTCCACTTTTTTGAGCTAGTGTGTGTGAAAAGTGACCGTAAACATAAGGCCATATGTAACTTGGTGCCTTTTGTCCATACTACTTGACACCACACACTCAAACCTAAACGTCAAAAAAGTGGACACTTTACAATTGATATGGCTCACTCTATTAGGTATAATCTTTGACTAATTATTATAAGGACTAGCCTTGCGGTAGCATTTCCCCTCTGCCACGGTATAAGCACAGTTGATCTTGTGCATTTACATTCAATTTTACACCTTATCACTAAACGAGACAGCCTATAATTGCGAAATAATAACTTTGAACTTAGAACGTTTGGGGTTCACACGAGACTACTTTTCATGATTTTTAACATTCAAAATTAGAATCTAAAGTTATGGGGAATAAAATCCAAAGTTGCGGATTTCATGTTACCTCGCCCCCCGCAAAAAGTGGCAGAAATTTTTGTTAGTAGAATCACACACGTAACCAGTCCATATAATAATTAGTCAAAGGGTATATAATCCTTTTGATTAAAAGTAATATTTTATAGATGGAAACATAGTTTAGAAAATCTAGATGCCGCGTATCAAATAACATTTGCAATTTATGATATAATTATGAAAATATAAAGCTTTGAACTTATCCATAAAAAAATATTTGATACGCGGCATTTAGATTTTCTAAACTATTTTTCCGTGTATAAAATATTACTAAAGTCCGGCCGCTGAAAGATTGCGTTTGACAGTTACCATAAAATTGTAAAAAACTGAATGAAAATATTGTTTACCTGTGCTCACTCTAGTACACAGGGCACTAGCTGCACTTTTAAGTTCAAAAAGCTACTAAATACTGATCGGCATTTATAGTTTTCATTCAGTTTTTTACAATTTTATGGTAACTGTCAAACGCAATCTTTCAGCGGCCGGACTTTATTATTAATACCGTCTACGCGTATGAAGCCCTTCTGTAAAAATCTCTGTGTGTGTCCCTTTTGTGTAAATGCTTTGTTAATTAGTTAATTACACTTTATGTTCGCTTAATTTTATTTAATGTAGTTAATTAGACTGTGTATTCTTAGCTTTAACGGCCTTTTAATTGTTGGCACTTACGCGTGTTAATTTGGGTATCTTTAAGGGTATATTACTGTTGGCGCGCTCCATACAAAACAAAGTCTGGTTATATTTTCAATACTAACCAATTAAAGTCAGTGAAATTTTTCAGAAAGAAACTAGAAAGTAATCTCTATACTTGTATCTTGTCAGATTTTCGTTAAAATGTATAGTTTTAAAGTTACAGTGCCTCAAAGATTTCCAACCAAATCATAAATTAATCCTAGTATTGAAACTGTATATTTTAACGAAAATCGGACACGATACAAGCATAGAGATTTGTTTCTAGATTGTTTCTGCAAAATTTCATTGACTTTAATTGGTTAGTATTGAAAATATCACCAGACTTCGTTTGTATGCAGCGCACATTTACGCATTCGGAATAAACTTCTCTTAATGCTCTACCTCACTGCCTCAGTGGTCTAATGGTTAAGAGCATTGGGCTCTTGACACGGAGGTCGTGGGTTCGATTCCCAAAGGTGTCCACCTGCTGATTAACCTGGTGTATTTAAATTTCGACCTATTACGGTTCTAAAAATACAGGCCCTTAGAGTTAGGACAACCATCAGACAGCAGGCTTAAATAGGGTCCTGTTAGAACCCTTTGGGTACAGAACCCTAAAAAGTATAGTAAAAATAAAACCGGTCAAGTGCGAGTTGAGCTACTCGCGCACCGAGGGTTCCGTACCAAACCAACACACAACAAATTAAGTTACAAAAAATATTATTTCTTCGGGACCTTTAGCGCGAGACCAACACACATACCAAGTATGACGTTTGTATTATGTATTACCGTTTTTACGATAGAGCGAGAAGAAAAAACGTAGTTACAAACTAGTTTCTTGTATGAGGACCCCCCTTAATTTTAAACTTTTTGTCATTTTTATTAGCATATGCTCACGACTATATTCCCCGAGGAGGTAGTCAGAGATATTCTAAAACTTCAGAACATCCACGTTTCACCAGTAGTACCGAAACTCTGTCCAGTGTGACGGGGGGTGAGCCCGTCGCCACTTATAATGGACAGTGGGTACAATACACGCCTCGAAATTGAAGCATGCAGGTTTCCTCACGATGTTTTCCTTCACCGAAAAGCCAATGGTGTTACAAATCGTACATAAATTCCGAAAAACTCATTGGTACGAGTCGGCCTGGACGGGGATCGAACCATCGCCTCCTGCACGGCAGGCAAGGTTACTCGCCATTTTTATTATTTCTAAGCAAATCCGCCATGACAACGCACATTCTGTGAAAATTTCCACTGTCTAGCTATTACGGTTCAGAAGTTCGTTCGTTTAGACCCTTTGGGTACGGAACCCTAAAAACGGTAAGGAATATCTCAGTTTGGGAACTTCCTCTTGTTGTTTGAAATACCTCTCCATTTTAATAAGATACAGTGGCCACTTACGCCCAGACACAGAATAGATAATAGTATACAGGATCCTTCTTGAGGGGATATAATTCGGAGCGCGCTCCATACAAACGTACTATGGTAATATTTTCAATACTAACCAAAGTCAAAGTCAAGTCAAATATAATTTATTCAATATAGGAGCTTGCAGCACACTTATCAAACGTCAAATCTTTTTTAAGGGCCTATGTCGAAAAATAATTGAAGCGAAATGGGCGTGGCTTAGCGCAGCAAGCGCCCCGCGCCCCGCTACCGAACATCGTCGCGCACTAGCCCGCGAAAATCAAATCACTCAAAATGCGTAGAAGACGCTTCGCTGTTAAGATATTATTAGTACCTTTTGTCGTATGAAAAAACACAATATATCATAATTAAGTATCGTTCTATTTATCCTCCTTGATCAATTATAAATTTGTTACAGGATCAATTACGGACAACCAATTTATAGATAGAAACAATACCTAACTAACGATACTCTTTAATTGATTTCACTTAAAAAACTTAAAACTCATTAATATCATACCGAAAATCACTGTACCTATCTAGAAGGAAAAAAACTATCATTAAAGGATTTTGTTTTACTTTATAGTACGAGAGCTACCTGTTGGTCTTCGGTTCGGTTCTTGGTTAGGCTTTACGTCTTTAGGTCCCGTAATCAAATCAATTCAACTTCTTATTTTGTACTTGTAATTGATATAATACAAGTCAAAACATTCTATGGTCAAAACATACCGACTATCTAGATGAAACCTGGAAGTTATTTTACGCCGTCAACAAAAATGTAAGAAGAACGTGAAAAAATAAGTTTCGTAATACTGCAATAATCTCAGTTATTCTCGATACCACAAGAACTTTCAGGTTGAGAAGTTTTATAACACTCATAAACCTATTTTGAAAATCCATAGGTAATTCTAAAATACCTCGCATCCCTCAGATGCATGGCATAGCATTGAAGGATGAGGATGATGCAGGATATTATAAAAGGTATGAATGAATTTTAAAATGGTAAATCAACATTTATTTACAAAATCACTAATAATATTTATCTTACGACCTAAAATCAACATTTATTTACATTAGTACATTACGATAATTGTGACTTAAGTAGTTCATTATTGCACAGCGTGAAATAGGTAAACGTATATGCAGGTTTAGGTCACAGAGTGCTGGAAAATTATTTACAACTTATTACCTTTTCTTTTCACTCATACTTCTGGTATGTTCCTGCCTACGTTTCAAATTTAATGTTTTGTTCCGTTTTGTTTTTCATTATCACTGTTTCTCCTAGTACCCCAGGAAAATTAGGTGAAAAAAAGGGTCAACCTCGGATTGAGAGATAATAAGCTACAAACTTCTTTAAATCATCGTTATGACATCCAATACGTTAGGTCAAATGTCACATAAAATCTCGTTTATGCAGGTCAAAAGATTCAAGGTAAAATGTCAAAAAACAGGTCTTTAGGAAATATCTTCTTTTCTATGCTCTAAATGACCTTTGAAGTTTTAAAAAAAATTGTAGAATTTTAAATTTTCTTCAAATTTGGTCATTTATAATAGTTAACCGTTCTTGAGATAGATAGGTAGAACGCAAAGAGTTGTAACTCCCATAACGGTTTGCTCCCATAGTAAAATGATACTTTTCCTTACACCCTGTATAATATTATTTGGCGTTATTAATGAAAATACATAATTTCAATAACTATACACGAAAGAAGATGATGAAGAATTATTTCGAGTTTGAATCAATCGGGATAGAAAAACGAGTACAGAATAGTGATCCTGAGCAGCGCGCATTGAAGATATTGAATGAAACCAGTCACCGCCTGCCCCACAGACGCTTCAAAACAATACTTATATGGAAAGAAGACGACATGAAGATTCCAAACAACTACAAAAACTCACTCAAACGGCTGCACAACCTAGAGAAGAAACTAGACCGAGATGAAGACCTGAAAAAGAAATATGAAGAAAGAATGCAAACCCTCTTCACTTTGGGCTACGCCGAGGAAGCTACCACACCGCCGGTGCCAAATAAAACATGGTACCTACCCCACTTCGCGGTCATTAACCCCGCGAAACCGAAGATAAGAGTAGTACACAACGCCACAGCGAAGACAGCCGGACGCAGCCTGAACGATATGCTACTCTGCGGTCCAGACTTGCTGCAATCTCTGCCGGGAGTTACAATGCGATTTCGTCAACACCAACACGCCGTGTCAGCTGACATAAAGGAATTAATGTTTATGCAAATATAAGTTCAAGAGGACGACAGAGAGGCACTACGATTTCTATAGCGGGGCGACGAGAGAGGGAACCAGCGACCGCGAGAGTACCGCATGACTTCAGTGATCTTCGGCGCGATGTCATCACCATGCACCGCGCTATACGTGAAGAATAGAAATGCTTCAGACTTCAAAGAAAAGTATCCTGCAGCCGCGCGAGCCATTGAAAAGAACCACTACATGGACGACTACATAACAAGTTTTCCGACCGAAAAAGAAGCCAAAGAAGTATCGAAATCAGTCGACTACATTCATCGGCAAGCCGGCTTCGAGCTATGCGGATGGGTGTCCAATTCAAATTCAGTACAGTACAGTACAGCAGTTTTCCGCCAACTCGGGCGGCGCCACGGTACCTCGAATCGAGCGATTTTCGTCGTTCCCACTTTTGCTACGAGCTACGGTGCGCATGCTACAGTTCGTCAATTTATGTCGAAAGAAGAAAAATGAAACAGTATTGGCTACGAAGCGCAAACGAACGAAAGAAAACAATAAAAACGACTCTGATTCAAAGATTGATAAGAAAACACGCAAGAACGAGACACCGTACGTGAAGAAATGAGATATCAACACCATCGGTATCGAAACTCACTATCTCATTCGCGCTGAGAAACTATGGTGGAAACCTGTACAAGAAGATTGTCTTTCCGAAGATTTACGTCGAGTAAGGAACGGCGCGGCGCCTCAGCCGGGAGACAAGCTGTCGGCGCTATCAGTGGTCGTCGGCGAAGATGGCTCAAAGGAAGAATCCACGTAGCACCTGACATCGTTGAAGACACTGCGAGCCCGACCGTACTCGACGGGAAACACTACTTCACGCGACTGTACATACAACACGTACACGAGCGACTACATGGCGGTATCGAAACCGTCGTGAATGAGCTACAGCAGCGACTATGGGTACTGAAGATACGACCGACGGTGCGTGAACGTCATCAAACACTGTCAACTATGCAAGATACGAAGAGCGAAGCCTACTTCTCCGGCGACCGGCGACCTGAGGAGGTTCGTGGCACGAAGAGGAGTGCCTAAGGAGCTATGGAGTGACAACGCGACGTGCTTCAAGGCTGCGGAGAAGGAGCTCGCCAAGGCCGCGCTGGCGGCGGTCAGCGAGGAGGCGACGGCGCGGCGCATCACCTGCCGCTACGTACCCCCGGCCTCCCCCTTCATGGACAGCGCGTGGGAGCGCATGGTACGCACCGTGAAGGAGGCACTGCGCGTCAAACTCCACGAGCAGTACCCTAGCGACGAGACACTGCTCACCCTACTCGCCGAGGCGGAGAACACCGTCAACTCCCACCCACTCACACACGTGGCGGTGACCCCAGAAGAACCGGAGGCGCTTACACCCAACCACATCCTGTTGGGACCCAAACGACCTCACCGCGCGTAAGCGCAGCGCGCTCAACGATGGCGGACGTCTTCTGGAGCCAGGTCAAAGAGTACCAGCCTCTACTCCAACACCGGCGGGAGCCTCACACGACCAGCGCACGCTATCGGCGACCTGGTACTCGTCTGCGACCCCACCCTGCCCCGCAACACATGGCCGACAGGAAGGATCGTCGCGGTCTACCCAGGGCGAGACGGCGAGGTGAGGATCGTGGACGTCGTAACCAGTAACGGGCATGTCCTCCGGAGACCGACCAAGAGGATCGTCGTGCTACAGGTTGGATCGCAGAGCTGCGACGGCGGGAGAAATGTGCACGACAGAACCTGAATACCTTTGTACATAGTTTTTTACATTACTTTGTTTATTTCGTTTTATATACCCTTTTATACTAGTAGGATAAGTTTAGGTTAAGTGTTAATTTCAATAAATAAAATTTTCTTATTAGAATTAGGGCTTAGCACATCAGTTATGTAAATAGTTCTAATAGGATTCTTATTCGATTTCTCTAGTGATTTCTACCCCAGATTAGATTAGGTACGCTTCCCTAATAAAATTAACGCATAGCACAAGTAAATAAAACAATTAGAATCGAGTTAGAACTTTTAAATTCCAATTAGAAGTTATACCAATAAGCTTCACTACCTCATTAGAAGGAGTAGAATCCTATTAGACATAATTGTTAGAAAGAGACAGAACGCTCCATCTCTGTCGCGCTGACAGAGCGTCAGTCTGTCGCGATACAGGCGAGCGAGGGGGGCCCCGGCGTCCGGAACCTGTGTTATGAGGAAGCGGGGGCCGGGGTCATATAAATATTGTACCTTTCCTTTTCGTTCTGCACTCTGTTATGCACCGGCGGATGATGCACCTGCTATTTTTAGAATAAGAAAATAAGTATCTTAACTATATAATTATATTGGTTTGTAAGCGTAGAAATTAAGATTGTATGAGAAATAAAGAGATTTGTATTCAGGGCAAGAGTGCGGGGTAAGGAGGGGTGGTCGCTTGAAAATGATATAAAATGGCGCCAAATCGGCGTAGATTCATTCCGGATCCAGCACTCAAGAAAGAAACAACTTGGAAGAAGAAACTCTCTGCGACCACTCGCCTTCCCTACCCTGCCCTTCAGCCTGGCTCACCATACTGACTACCCATACAATTAAGGGCCACAGAGTTTTCAAACTCTCATACCAGGCAAGATGTTCCGGAGCAATAGAATCCTTCAACTCGGTAAAAATACTGACAACGGTTCATAAATACGTTTATAACCAGATTCCATTATGACAAATAAATTTAATTATTTGAAGAAATTTAAAAACAAGATAGTAAAACCGAAAATTACGACGACTTAAAGATAATAACAGCTAGCTCTTGGTCTATGAAGTCCAAAAAAACTGCTATACATATTTGAGTGAGAAATATACTTAAGAGAAGTTTATTCCGAATGCGTAAATGCGCGCTGCATACAAACGAAGTCTGGTGATATTTTCAATACTAACCAATCAGTAAATGAAAAATTAGCAGAAACAATCTAGAAACTAATCTCTATGCTTGTATGAAGTCAGATTGTCGTTAAAATATACAGTTTTAATGCTAGAATTAATTTAAGATTTGTATGGAAATCTTTGAGGTATTGTAACTTTAAAACTATACATTTTAACGAAAATCTGACTTCATACAAGCATAAAGATTAGTTTTTAGATTTTTTCTGAAAAATTTCATTGAATAAAAAATTGGTTACTATTGAAAATATCACCAGACTTCGTTTGTATGGAGCGCGCTCCGAATTATATTCTCTTAAATGTGAAGCTGCTATGGCCTCGAATTTATTTTAGATTGTATTTAATATATTACACTATAATATTTACACGTAAGCTGGATAATTAATCGTAATTCGGAAATTGGGCATGCGAACGCAGGTCTGACGCGGGCAAAGGCCACAGCCGACTGAGCTTTTTAATAGATTGTGATAGCTTATATTACTGCCTGACGCGAGAGAAAGAGATGGGGCGGCGCGCGCGCCTGACTAAATAAAACGACGTAAGCGCCAAAACAAACTTTATTTAGTTGTGATTTGACTATTTATGTAAGTTAATTTCTGTCGCAATCAAAATTTATAAAATATCAATCTCTATTTTTTAAATCAAGTCTCGTGTTTCTATTATTCACCGTTTAGCAGTTCCAAGCGTTTATAGATAAAGACGGAGGCTACTTTGGCTTGTTTTTCTATCGAGAAAATTTGTCTTAATCGTGTTTTGGCGGCAATCAAAATTTTAATAATATGTTCAATTTACACATATCCTGAAATCATACTCCTACTGTTAGTACTTCATGATATCTGATGCTTTGAAGAATCCGATTTTTTTCACATATCCTCTTAAAGCTACCACCGCGTCGGAACGTGTTGTCGCTGTAGAGAAGATGCGGCCAGAAACTCTACAACATAACACGACTTAATAACTATTACAATATAAATTCTTAAGCTAAAGTTATGTATACAATAATACATAGTCTATTTAATAAAATAATTGATACTATACAGTAAAGTAAATAAACTATAAGCTAGTGACCTCAGACCCAAGCATTTTGATCATTTAAATGATCATCCAATTCACCAATCACCAATGAAATTCAATGAAATTTTGCTGAAACAATCTTGAAACAGATATCTATGCTTGTATGGAGTCAGATTTTCGTTAAAATATACAGTTTCAATGCTAGGATTAATTAAAGATTTGTATGGGAATCTTTGAGGCACTATAACTTTAAAACTATACATTTTAACGAAAATCTGATTCTATACAAGCATATAAATTTGTTTGATTCTGAAAAAATTCAATGACTTTAATTGATTAGTATTGAAAATATCACCATAGTACGTTTGTATGGAGCGCGCTCCGAATTATATCCTCTTAATATGCTGACACTTTTTAAGAGGATGATCTGACCGTCAAACTGAACAACTTTCTCTATGGGACCAACATCGAAATCGCAAAAAAAATCTGCAGTCCCATACATTTGGCTCGAATAGGTTTGCAGTTTTGTATGGAACAAGCTGTTTTTTTCGCATAAGTATCAGCATATTAAGTTAAATCCTGTATAGGGCCCAGTTTTAGATGCGCCCCAACTTTATTAAGGGAATATAATCCGGAGAGCGCTCCATACAAACGAAGTCTGATGATATTTTCAATACTAACCATTTAAAGTCAATGCAATTTTCCAGAAACAATCTAGAAACCAATCTATATGTTTGTATGAAGTCAGATTTTCGTTGAAATGTAGTTTTAAAGATACAGTGCCTCAAAATTTCCATACAAAAATTTAATTAATCCTAGCACTAAAACTGTATATTTAACGAAAATCTGACTTCATACAAACATAGAGATTAGTTTCTAGATTGTTTCTGAAAAATGTAATTGACTTTTATTGGTTAGTATTGAAAATATCACCAGACTTCGCGCATTTACGCATTCGGAATAAACTTCTCTTAATCGGATTACTTATAAGTATCAACAGATAAAGATAAAATTAGGTAATCATTCATAAAATAAAATCTGTGTCAATTTTCATATGAAACACCCACGGCAAAGAGAGCTAAAATTGATTAAAATAATTAAAAACTCGTTTAGGGATTAACTTTATCTTATCGATGGTTTGGTGTCGATGTTACCGAAAATAGAATCCATGGGAAAATATTATCGATATCTATTAATTATAGGTAAACTCGTGTATAAGAATATCGCTTTTAGTGATAAGACCGCCATTTGTACCCTTACGTTCTAGTATTCTGTTTTGTTGCTGTATGTTTTTGGTGTGCAAATAAAGAATATTTATGTTATGTTATGTTATGTTATCTCATTCTATCCGATCGACTGGGAGTCGGAATTTGGTATATCAAGTTTTTGGACTTCATTTTGTATTTTTACGGAGAAGACATAATTTTAAGACACCTTTTTCATTTTTTTAGTTTATCAATATAAAATTAATTTTCAAATTATTTTGATCTACCTATACAACGTGTTAATGAATTAACGCAAAACTAGAAAGAAGTTTGTTTAGAATCGAGAGCAGAATCGAATTATCATTATTTCAACATAGGTATTTTTTTCAAAATATTAATATTAATTAGTTTGTTAAATTTACTGAACTCGTCAACCCACCGCTCGGCCACTCTCACCCTACTTACTACCAAAACAAGATGCCTAAAATGTATCCATGAGCACGTTAGCGCTTTCATTCATTGCTGAAATAATAACAAATCATTTTTGCCTCAAAACTTAAAATGCGAATAACTTTAAATTGTAACTATCAAAATAATGACATTATTGTTTCAATCGAATTATTTTGTTATAAATCAGTTGGGGTGAATAAGATTTTGCGCTTATTCATTAACACGTTGTATAATCTCTAATTGCAAAAATGGTGGAGAGTAAATCAAATGTCAAATTTTGACATTGAGAAAGTATATTTTTTCTTAATGGTCAGTTACTTTAAGTTGATTTTAAGTTTAGAAAGGGAGTCACGTTGCAGGTTCTGACCCGAGCACTTGTCTCGCGTGTTGTTCGTGCGTCGCGTTTTTGCCTGCCACGAGACTCCGCAATCCTTAATCTCTTCTTGTTCTTGATCAAAAACAATCCCTGAGATCGGGATAGATACTTCCATAAACTACTTGACATTGGCGGAAATGCGGTGCTAACTCACAAGCAAAAAGTCCATTAATTTTGTAAGTTTAGAAAGGAGTTCACAGGTTTTCCAGTGATGTCACTGGACGGACAAAAAAACGATGTTATTTTTATTAAAAATATCTGTAATCCTTTCATTTTAAAATCTCTGACATAGAAAATATTGTTATTGAGACAATCATCTCGAAATGGTTTTCGATTCAGCCCTCCAAAAAAAAGCTTGACATACCGAATTCTCGAATGGAGACCACGAACTGGCAGGCGTAGTAAGCTCAGAGGAAGGATCACCATAGAGTCCGCATAAATTTACGATTGTAGTTAGTCTCTTTTGTCTTATGGCGTACCTTTGATAGTAGAAGGAGATGGAACTATAGATATTTGTTTATGCGGCTGTGCTGTTTTTGAGCTAGTGTGTGTGAAAAGTGATCGTAAACATAAGGCCATATGTCACTTGGTGCCTTTTATCCATACTACTTGACACCACACACTCAAACCTAAACGTTAAAAAAGTGGACACTTTACAATTGGTATGGCTCACTCTATTAGGTATAATCTCTTTGATTAAAAGTAATATTGTATATATGGAAAAATAGTTTAGTCAATCTAGATGCCGCGTATCAAATAACATTTGCTATTTATAATATAATTATGAAGATATAAAGCCTTGAACTTATCCATAGAAAATTTTGATACGCGGCATTTAGATTTTCTAAACTATTTTTCCGTGTATAAAATATTAACCTAAACGTCAAAAAAAGTGGACTCTTTACAATTGGTATGGCTCACTCTATCCTTTAGGTATAATCTCTTTGGTAGTAACAATGAGGAACACTCTTTAAATACCACCGCTTCGTATGTATTTTGGTTATAAGAGAAAACTTGGCAAGAAACTACGTTTATTGAATTATATAAGATATTAGTAAGGTATCCAAAATAGCAAAGTTTGTATGGGATTAAGTTTTTATAACTACCTCTATGGACAACTATCAAATTAGCAACTCCTAATGCAAATCAAATGTTGCCACTGCAGCTTGCTAATTTTCAGAGCTATGTCAACCACTTTAGTTCTCATACTGACTCTGATGTATCACTTCATTTCTGACGTGATCTCTCAGAGAAAGAACGATCATAGCTCTCTACATAGCTCGCTGAGCGACCTTGAATCATAAGAATAGATAATAATAGTACACTATAGAATCGAAACTCGCGTGACAGACGCGTTCAAGGTCACGTCAATGTCATGTTGGTTTAACCAACTAGTCAGTCAGGGCTTGCGTCTGAAGAACGCGACGCGACATTTGAGGCACGCATAAGGGAGAGATTCCATTCTATAGTGCAATATTATTAACTATTCTTATGCTTGAAATTTTGAACTAGTCCCATCGTCAGGGTTCACAAATAATAACCTCTTATTTTTCCCTCAAACAGCCAACATGCGTCTCATCCTCGCCGCCATTTTGTTGCTGTCCGCCATCTTGTCGTGTTCGTCACAGGCCCAATATCCACGCCCGCGTCGCCCCGAACGTTTCGACACTGCAGAACAAATCTCCAACTACTTGAAAGAGCTACAGGAATATTATTCAGTGCACGGCAGAGGGAGGTAAGAATCAAACTTAAATAAATTATGTTACAACATACTACACATAAACACGTAGGTAAGAATTTAAATGAGAGTTTTTCCATAAATTTTTGCTAGAAGTCGCCACAGAGCTGTGACTATCTACGTATTAATGAATAAGCGCAAAACCTCATACACCCCAACTGATTTACAACAAAATAATTCGATTGAAACAAGAATTTTATTATTTTGATACTTAAAATTTAAAGTTATTCGCATTTTAAGTTTTGAAGCAATAATGATTTGTTATCATTTCCGCAATGAATGAAAGCGCTAGTGTGCTCGTGGATACATTTTAGGCATCTTGTTTTGGTAGTAAGTAGGGTGAGTGTGCCCATGCGGTGGGTTGAGATCGAGATCAGTAAATTTTAAATTTTACAAAAAAATTATTTAATATTTTGAAAAAAAAAACCTATGTTGAAACCATGATAATTCGATTCTGCTCTCGATTCTAAACAAACTACTTTCTAGTTTTGCGTTAATTCATTAACACGTTGTATAAGGAACTTGTTGTTTATGCTTTAAGCATAAAGTGATAGTCAAAAAGATGCTAACATTGTTTTGTAATGTATTTTTTGGTTTTAACCAATCATTTTAGAGTAACGATACAGAGATCGACGGCGATCGTTGGGTTGTCCATAAAAAAAACATGGTTGGTATGGGACGGCGTACACATGATTTTGCATCTACGACGTGTTGAACCGCGTCCCATACTAGTCATGCTTTTTGTATGGACAATCAATCCGTCAATTTCCGGCAATCAAATTGTCGTAAATATAAATCGAAAATTTAAAACTATTTACGTATGACATGGGTGTATGGGTTCGATCCCTTGGCCTTTCCTTAAAAAGCTAAGACTGAAAATCGTCTCTGAGGCCGAGATTCAGAGACGATTTGTAAGTCATAGTTCGACTCCCGTATATCAAAATCCATACATTTTCGCCACGCTTAGCTCGAGCTAAGACTAAAAAAATCGTCTCTGAATCTCGGCCTGAATGCCTATTCACCACTTCTTAGTAAGTTCTTGTTAGATTACCCGACAGATATTTTGACATATCTTTCATACACAATATATCAAACTATCTGTTGGATAAGCTAACAAGAACTTACTCGGAAGTAGTGAAACAGGCCCTTAACTATTTAGCGATAAACATGCCATCTGTTGATTTATTTAAGAAGTAAATTTAAAAAAAAGAATAAATTCGTTATGTTCAGGCTACATAAGTCACACTACAGGAAGTCAGAGGGCGGCGTTTTTGTAAGAAAACTACTTAGAGTTATTTATTTTATGTCGCTACTTATTCGAAAGAAGATCTTTTAAAATCCAAAGTTACTACTAAGTTTCTAAAGAAATTTGAGAACATTCTCTAACGCCATCTGTACAACTTATGCAAACTGTCTTTTAAGGTACCTATGTCACAACACTCGTTTACTTTGATTCCCGTAAAATACTCTAGATGGCGGTGTTTATCAAAAAGGCCCCAAGTTGGGCGCCAATATTTTTTTTAGTTCTTTCTTTTAGGATTATTCGTTAGTTTATATGACGTGTGCTACTTATAATTATGTACTACAACTGTTTATGAATCTTAATAGACGATATTAGTTTACGTAAGAAGCCATAGACAGCCTTGTTTTAATTCTCAATGTAGCCCCAAGGTGGGCGCCAACTTTAGTGGTTCCTTCCGTAACTATTAGATGGCGCTACTTGTACGATTTACGAACTAACCGTTGTACTGACATAATTATTTTTAATTTCAGATATGGAAAACGACAAATGCACATAGCGGATGCTTCGGTCATCTTCCGGGAGACGCCGTTCTTTGACAACAATATCAACGAAGAGGGGCTCTTCAAAAACCTTGGCTATAAATAAAAAAACTAAATTGGAAATGAAATAAATAAAACAAATTCACGATTCTGACTGAAGACGAGAGCGAAAATAGCGTTTTTTAAATTTAGTTTTTTTATTGTACAACACTTCTAGTCAATTTATTTTCATAGTTTTTTAGTTGTATCTATGTGTGAAGAATTAATATATCTTGTACCTAAGTCAATTCAAAAAGATTCCGTCTTAAATTCTAGTCAATTACTTTAAAATAGATAAATACTAAATATAATCCTTCTGATGTTAAAGTGCTTATTATAAAGTACCCAATTTAAGGGGGTTCTTTAAAAACTTATGAAAAAAAAATGCCAAGCACACATCGGAGGGGAAAAAATCCCTAAAAATGTTTTTTTCAGGCTGGGTGAAAATTTATTTTTAGGGATTATATTCATTTTCCCATTAATTAAATCTAAAAAGTTAACTACCTGCAAACTGAAATTGTAAATTTAGACTTAGAATAGTTTTCGAATGATTACTGTATTTGAAATTATTAAAAACTCAGAAGTGTTTCATGTTTTTGACGTTTTATTTCTAAATCCAATCAAATAAAAGCTTATATCGTAATTGAAAATTAAATAAATGTTCAACTACTTACTTATTTAATGTAACTTAAGAGGCTATGTGAAAAAAATAGGATTCTTCAAAGCATCATATTTCATGAAGTACTAACAGTAGGAGTATGATTTGCGGATATGTGTAAATTGAACATATAATTGAAGTTTTGATTAGAGCCAAAACACGATTAAGACACATTTTCTGTATAGAAAAACAAGCCATAGTAGCCTCCGTCTTTATCGATAAACGCTTGGAAGTGCTAAACGGTGAATATTAGAAACAAGAGGCTTGATTTAAAAAAAAGAGATAGATTTTTTATAAATTTTGATTAGATCAAAATTGAACTTACATAAATAGTACAATTACAATTAAATAAAGTTTGTTTTATGCTTGCGTCGTTTCAGGCGCTCACGCCGCCCTGTCTCTTTCTCTCGCATCAGGCAGTAATATAACCTATCACACGCCCATTTCGCTTCAATTATTTTTCGACATAGGCCCTTAAAAGAAGAAGACGCCGAACTTACGGTGAGTTGCGAGTTGCTACAGAATTAGTGTATTAATGGTTAAAGTGTTAATTGGCGTGTAGGTCATATCTCTAACCTACTTTAAGTTATGGCTGATAAAGACAAAACATATTAACATTTATTGTCCTCCCCCTGACGCACACTGAACACGCAATTCTAAACCGTAACCAACAACACCTAAGGAACAATATTGATCGCAGAATTAACATCGCGCTGAGTTCTGCAGCCTATGTAGTTCGAAAAATTAGACAGCTAACCGATTAAGGGTATATTACTGTTGGCGTGCTCCATACAAACGAAGTCTGGTGATATTATCAATACTAACCTATTAATCTCAATGAAGTTTTGCAGAAACAATCTAGAAACAAATCTCTATGCTTTTATCGTGTCAGATTTTCCTTAAAATGTATAGTTTTAAAGTTACAGTGCCTCAAAGATTTCCATACAAATCTTAAATTAATCCTAGTATTGAAACTGTATAGTTTAACGAAAATCGGACACGATACAAGCATAGAATTTGTTCCTAGATTTTTTCTGCAAAATTTCATTGAGTTTAATTGGTTAGTATTGAAAATATCACCAGACTTCGTTTGTATGCAGCGCGCATTAACGTATTCGGAATAAAGTTTTCTTAAGCTACTGCGAGACTGGTGTACTTCAGCTACTTCCATAGTATCATGTCTTATGGTATTTTGCTGTGGGGCCGTGCTACAGATGTTGAGTCTGTCTTTATCCTTCAAAAGTGGGCAATTCGATCCATTTATAATCTGCATTGTCAAGATTCACTACGAGATTTTTCAAAGATATCAATATTTTTACTTTCTACAATATACAACGTGTTAACGAATAAGTGCAAAACCTCATGCACCCCAACTGATTTATAACAAAATAATTAGATTGAATCAATAATTGCATTATTTTGATAGTTAAAATTTTAAGTTTTGCTCAAAAAATGATTTGTTATCATTTCAGCAATGAATGAAAGCGCTAACGTGCTCATGGATACATTTTAAGAATCTCGTCTTGGTAGTACGTAGGGCGAGAGTGCCTGAGCGGTGGATTGAGATCGAGTTCAGTTAATATTAAATTTTGAAAACAAATTATTTAATATTTAAAAAAAAAAATCCGTGTTGAAACCATGATAATTCGATTCTGCTCACGATTCCAAACAAAATACTTTCTAGTTTTGCGTTAATTCATTAACACGTTGTATTTACGAAAATATTTTATACGTTCGCAAATTTTGTTCTCTCTTTCCCAAAAACAGTGACGTTCATAATTACAATACAAGAAATAAAAATAAATTAGTATTCCCACATTTTCGACTTAGTAAGGTCAACACATCTTTCATGGGGAACTGTATACGTTATTATAATAAGATTCCATAGAATATTATAAACTTGACAAACAAAAAGTTTAAGTCCCATGTTAAACAAGTCCTCTGTAAAAAGGTTACTATAAACTCGATGATTATTTAAATGACCAAAATGTCTGGTCTTGACAAGTAATTTAATATTGGATTTTAGTAATTGCATGCATGCATGCATATGCTCACGACTATATTCCCCGAGGGGGTAGTCAGAGATATTCTGAAACCTCAGAACATCCACGTAGATTTTAGTAATTGTACTTTGTATATTTTGTTTTGTTTAAAAGAAGTGTGTTGTAGAGTTTCTGGCCGCATCTTCTCTACAACGGAACACCTTCCGACGCGGTGGTAGATTCAAAAACATGACGTCAAAAAGTTATACAACGTGTTAATGAATTAACGCATAACTAGAAAGTAGTTTGTTTAGAATCGAGAGCAGAGTCGAATTATCATGGTTTCGATATAGGTAATTTTTTTCAAAATATTAAATACTTAGTTTGAAAAATTTAAAATTTTCTAAACTCGATGTCAACCCACCGCACGGGCACACTCACCCTACTTACTATCAAAACAAGATTCTAAAAATGTATCCATGAGCACGCTAGCGCTTTCATTCATAGCTGAAATAAGAAGAAATCATTGTTGCCTCAAAACTTAAAATGCGAATAACTTTAAATTTTAACTATCAAAATAATGAAATTAATGTTTCAATCTAATTATTTTATTGTAAATCAGTTGGGGTATATGAGGTTTTGCGCTTATTCATTAACACGTTGTATATGTGATATTATTTAGAATAAACAATTTTGACTTTGACTTTGCACTATCGAAGTTTTCAGAGATTCGATATAATATACAAGGCCCAACAACAACTAACGTTGGACCCAGCTGGTCATTAGGTAGCCCACCTAGCCTGGCGGGAGATTATCCCTTCCTAATAGAGGAACCTTCAACCTGGGTCCTCCATCCTGAATGTAACTGGTAACCACAAAATATGAGAACCACGAAAATCAAATCATAGCAGACAATCAAAAGGGCGAGCTTCTCTCTGAAGATATTTCTTCTAGAAGGTTCGGGTCGGAGTGAATCTACTTATCTATTGGCTACATTATAACCGTTGCATTATTTTTAGAGGTTATTATCCTTTGACTAATTATTATAAGGATTAGCCTTGCGGTAGCATTTCCTCTGTCACGGTATAAGCACAATTGATCTTGTGCATTTACATTCAATTTTACACCTTATCACTAAACGAGACAGCCTATAATTGCGAAATAATAACTTCGAACTTAAAACGTTTGGGGTTCACACGAGACTACTTTTCATGATTTTTAACATTCAAAATTAGAATCTAAAGTTATGTGGAATAAAATCCAAAGTTGCGGATTTCATGTTACCTCGCCCCCCGCAAAAGGTGGCAGAAATGTTTGTTAGTAGAATTACACGCGTAACCAGTCCACATATAAATAGTCAAAGTTATTATCCCATGATACTGAACAACTTTCCCTAAGAAACCATTTCTATAGGCAAAATAATTCGACAAAATATGTCCAAAGTAGAATCTGTCCAAAGTAGAACATTATGTCCAAAGTAGAATCTGTCCATAGTAGACCAAACGAAAATTTTGGACTTTCCTTACTAAATGCAATTAGCTGATCGAACTTTGGTACGAAAAGTAGTTTTTAGTTTTAGGGTTTCTTAGGGAAAGTTGTTCAGTATCATGGGTACAATCACCACTTAAAGTAATGCAACTGTTTACCCTAAAACCCTGTAGATATAACAGCGGAAATGCATCCCTATTTAATAAAATATTCTCCAATTTACAGGGTAAAATAGTTAACTAGTGTAAAATTCAGATAATTAGCCTTCCCAAACAACCTGAAAAATTTAAACCTAAAACCAAACCGAATAAAATTGATATAACGCACATTTTGATAAACGTCCATGGTATTAAAAACTGTAATAGAAATAGATAGAGTTTATATTAGGTTGAGGTTTGAAAGGTGCAATGAAATCGAATCTAAATGGATTATAAACAAAATGCGCGCGCAACTACGAAGCTTTCGAAGGGGAAGGTGTTTTATCGTAGACAGATTGTATTTACCCTACCTACTGTTACTTTTGCGGCGAAGTAGGCGAACGAAACGAATTTCCTTTTATTTCTTCTGACGATTCGTCCAATTCGCCGCGGATAAGTGTGCGAGGTGTCATTGAATTTCATACAAAGAATATATAAATTTGATTCTTTCGCCTCCTTCGGCTTGAGACTTAGTGATAGTTCTGTCTTTCAGACTGTTCATCAAAAAGATAGTGACAGCATCATATTTAAACATTATGTTTAAGCCAAAGAGATTATACCTAATAGAGTGAGCCATACCAATTGTAAAGTGTCCACTTTTTTTGACGTTTAGGTTTGAGTGTGTGATGTCAAGTAGTATGGACAAAAGGCACCAAGTGACATATGGCCTTATGTTTACGGTCACTTTTCACACACACTAGCTCAAAAAAAAGTGGACAGCCGCATAAACAAATATCTATAGTTCCATCTCCTTCTACTATTAAAGGTACGTCATAAGACAAAAGAGACTAACTACAATCGTTAATTTATGCGGACTCTATGGAGATCCTTCCTCTGAGGTTTAAGCCTAAATACTTTTTGGTGCAAGCCAGCCTACTCTAAACCCGACTGCGTGAAAAAATTATTAACTGTAAAGAGAAAAACAAGCTCTATAATAATAATTATGAATTAGCTATACCAACTTTGTTTGTGCAATGCAAACATAACTTGAATGTTATTAGGTAGGGTAGGTATCGCAAACGGGGATAAAGAAACATTACAAAACCCGTCCATCAAGCCGTTTAGGGTCTTTGACTTAGTAAAAGTTTAGGGTATATTACTGTTGGCGCGCTCCATACAAACGAAGTCTGGTGATATTTTCAATACTAACCAATTAAACTCAATGAAATTTTGCAGATACAATCTAGAAACAAATCTCTATGCTTGAATCGTGTCAGATTTTCCTTTAAATGTACAGGTTTAAAGTTACAGTGCCTCAAAGATTTCCATACAAATCTAAAATTAATCCTAGCATTAAAACTGTATATTTTAACGAAAATCGGACATGATAGAAGCATATATATTTGCTCCTAGATTGTTTTCGCAAAATTTCACTGAGTTTAATTGGTTAGTATTAAAAATATCACCAGACTTCGTTTGTATGCAGCGCGCATTTACGCATTCGGAATAAACTTCTCTTTAGGCTGTAGCGCGTGCCAAAGAAATAGACACAAACATGCATACATACATAAATCCATACATACAAACATACTTACATACATAAATACTCTCGGAAAACTGTTATTGTTTGTAACAGCTACAAAATATCAGTTCCATTATCGATACGTGGGTACGAAAAAGCACCTTTTACAGTGTTTTCCAGGAAGCGGATGTCGTCGCGTTTTAACGAGAAAATCTATATTTTAGCAAAGAATTTTCACACAAATCCAGTATTTTTTACTTATATTTCTACACCCAGTGTATTTTATAGTGAAACGTTTTGAACTGTGCCCTTTTTAGCTCATTTTTAAATGTGTTTGATCCATATCAGTGAAAACACGTTATAATATTTTGAACAATGACATATTTTTGTAACTAAATCCTATTAGTGTATGTTTTTTTTGTTTTTAAAACGTACGAAAGAGGATTTTATTCAACGTAAGTTTATTTTAAAAATAATAAACGTCAGGCACGTTTTTTTTTTTAATTTATTTATACACAGATTGTGTTTATTTACTGCTCGAATCTACACTATACACCATTCAAAATAGCAACTAAATTTTAAGGCTTTTTTGTATTACAGATTTGAAACACTTCCTCTCACTTATTATTAGAACAGCTTTAGTAACGTCCAAGATATGTCGGATAGTATATGTATCCAATAAATTAATTACATTTGGTAATCAGAATTGGCCAGAAAGCTAAATAGGAATCGGAAAATCTCGTCGTCCTTATTTGGAATGAAGTACCTATGCCTAGGTACTAGGTACTGCGATTCCTATTTATTAGCTTTCTGGCTAATTCTGATTAGCAAAATATAGTTTAATTATCAGAAAGATAATATACGACATATATCATGTTACTATAGCTGTTCTATGAATAAGTGAGATTATCTATACTTCATTCCCAAAAAGGACGACGAGATTTTCCGATTCCTATTTAGCTTTCTGGCTAATTCTGATAACCAAATGTAATTAATTTATTGGATATGTATACTATCCGACATATCTTGGACGTTACTAAAGCTGTTCTAAGAATAAGTGAGAGGAAGTGTTTCAAATCTCTATTTCTGTAATGCAAAATAGCCTTAAAATTTCGTTGCTATATTTAAGTGTTTCAAACCTCTGTTTTCGTCATTCAAATACCTAGCCTTAGAAAAAGTATATCTCTAAAATGAGCCTAACGCTTCTTCCGTATAAAACAAAACGGGCCAACTTTCTTAGGTTGGTGTGCGTGAGGCGTCATACAAAGTATGTCTGTGTGCGTGTATATGGATAGGGTTTAGAGGCCAGTACTTGTTGCAATTTTTTTCGACGCTTTCGTAGCTTCGACTGTCAATCTTGACATATAAAACTTATCCAAGTACCTATGCTTAAAATTTCGTTGCTATTTGGAATGGAGAGTAAAATAAAACTGTAACAGAAGTGAGATATTTACAAAAAAAAAAGTATCTAAAAAGTAAAATAATATCACATAGATAGCTTTCTGACGTCATTTTTAGGGTTCCGTTGTCAACAAGGAACCCCAACAAGGAAGGACAGACGAACGGACATTGCGATAGTTTCGCAATGTCCGGTTCCTTGACTATGGAACCCTAAAAATCCGGCCTCCAGGATTCCCGCAGCCGATCGTGTCTGATCATTGGTAAAAGCACCACAACTAATTGGTACCTACAGATGGCACCAGTCAAGTTCGGGCTGTTCAAAGCTCGGAGTCGGGACCACCAGGACCAGCCCTCGACCGAAAACCTGCTGCAGAGCAGCAGCAGTAGTGAACTAGGTACGTTTATTTATAGTATTATATCGATTCAGAAATGAAGAGATCCTCAGAAGAACCAGAGTAGCTGACATAGCCCAAAGAATTGCTAAACTAAAGTGGCAACTAAAGTGGCGGGGCACATTCCTGTCAGAACCGATGGCTAATGGTGCCGAAAAGTTCTCGAGTGGCGACCGCGTACCGGAAAGCACAGCGTGGGTAGGCCCACAAGGTGGACTGACGACCTGGTGAAGGCGGCGGGAACCCGTTGGATGAGGGCAGCGCAGGACCGGTCGTTATGGCGATCCTTGGGGGAGACCTATGTCCAGCAGTGGACGTCCATCTGCTGAGATGATGATCTTTGATTAATATAACATATTATTTAATTGAAATAGTCGTGGTTAGTCCAGTGGCGAATTACCGTGCAGGAGGCGATGGTTCGATTTGTAACACCACTGGCTTTTCGGTGAAGGAAAACATCGTGAGGAAACCTGCATGCTTCAATTTCGAAGCATGTATTGTACCTACTGTCCATTACAAGTGGCGACGGGCTCACTCCCCATCACGCTAGACAGAGTTTTGGTACTACTAGAGAAACGTGGATGTGCTGAGGTTTCAGAATATGACGTATCTAATGATATGATATAACTTCCGTGTGCTGCTGGCTTTCCGTGTGGTGCCAGCTAATAATAGCATCATTCCATTTCCTCCTGTGGGTGTCGTAAAAGGCGACTAAAGAGAGAGAGAGACCAGAGCATGGGCAGCAGCATTCTCTGAGTAGACATATCCAACCAACAGCGATCACCAACCCGCCTGCCAAGCGTGGCGATTATGGCAAAACCTTTCAACATGGACCGGCCGTTATAGCGGTCCTTGGGGGAGGCCTATGTCCAGCAGTGGACGTTCATCGGCTGAGATGATGATGATGATGAATGATATAATATTGTTGTCAGCACAAACGCCAGGTTCTCCGATCCCGTCGACGAGTAAAGGGTATGCAGAAGATATAGAAACCACCAACTTGTCTCTAAACCTCGACAGTGATGACGAAAATGTGAGTTAACTGTATAAAATGTTGTAATCTTTAAGAGAACATACCCGTTAGGAAGCTGCTTACAACGCACAGAGATTAGTTGCTAGATCGTGTTCTTCTTATCGTGTGGGCAAGCCCTGGTGTCAGAGTTTTTTCAGACCGCCTTACGGCCTCTGACGTGGTTTTTACGACTACTACCATTAGAGATAGTAGCCGGGACCAACGGCTTCATCACGGAATCATCTTTCTTTTCAGACAGTCAGATGATTCGGCCTGCAACGTCCTAACCAACTGGGGAAAAACGCAAAAAGTGGCATGTCACTAGGTGTCCCCCGTGGGAATCGAACCCACGACCTCCGTTTCAAGAGCCCAATGCTCTTAACCATTAGACCACGGAGGCATTAGATCGTGTTTAAAAAATATCATTGACCATGCATTGACCTTGAAGTATTGAAAATATAATCAAGCTTCGTTTGTATGAAGCGGGCTGTAAGGACTATCATCTTAAGTGGTATCGGAAAAATTGTTGTTCGAATATGGCAACATTGGATATTTCCACGATTTTTCACAGAGATTTTTCCTCATTTTTTTCCTGTTTTTTCCTTCGATCTTCTCGTAAGCGAAATTATGGATTTTCTACAATATGAGATTGTCACCCTTCGTGTTAGAATAAAGTTGACATAATTTTTGCAATGACCATGTAGGTACTAAGTACAGCCTGTTTACTTCGTATTAACTTAAACAATATTTTCAGAATATCTCGGAGAACAGAACACCTGTTCGACGAGCCAGTGAATGCAGTAGATTGGAAGAAGTCACACAGGTATTTTGTATTAAAGTAACGTATGTACGTATTTGAAATCTTCAAAAATAATCATTGATTAGCATTTGATTAAGAGGCACGGCAGTGTGTGAACCAAGTTCTGAAACACTTATGTGCATGTTCTTTTTAGTAGAATTAAATAGGATGTTTCCTCAAGATGTTTTCCTTCATCGAGAAACCAGTAGTGAACTTGAAAGTTGGGAACCCGATCATACTTGCCTCACATCCAAGCTCACGTCATTAACTAATAAGGGTTTCTCAAGGGAATATGTCAAGTCATTCTCATTATCATCACATAAGTTAAAATGTTAAATAGAGGTCAGATAATAACAGAACATCATTTAAACTACCCCTAAAAATTTGGCTTGTTCATAAACCACAGTATAACAAAATTTGTCTCATCCACAGATGAACTACACCCCCCTAAAAAACCAGACATCAACAGACGCTACGTCAATTTCCACGCTCCAAGACGAAGACTTCGATCAAACTAATAACTTAGACTTCGAAGACGATACCACACTAGAAATAGACCAAGATGGCGCGTCGACATCTTGCGACGCCAATTCATTACAATTTGACGAAACTTCAATAGCACCCAGTGAAGATTTGTCAGTGTATTGTGGTGCGATGAAGAAACCTAAAAAGAGTAGATCTAAGGAGGAGAAACAGTTGAGGGATTTTGATATGTGGCGGGCTAGCAACGTTGAAGTTATGCAGGTACGTTCATCACACTTCTTCTTCTTATCGTGTGGGCAGTAAGCCCTGGTGTCAGAGTTTTTTCAGACCGCCTTATGGCCTCTGACGTGGTTTTTATGGAACGACTACTACCACGAGAGATAGTAGCCGGGACCAACGGCTTAACGTGCCATCCGAAGCATGGAATCATCTTTCTTTTCAGACAATCAGGTGATTTGGCCTGCAATGTCTTAACAGCCGTGGTGGTCCAGTGGCGAGTAACCTTGCCTGCCGTGCAGGAGGCGATGGTTCGATCCCCGTCCAGACCGACTCGTACCAATGAGTTTTTCAGAATTTATGTACGATTTGTAACACCACTGACTTTTCGGTGAAGGAAAACATCGTGAGGAAACCTGCATGCTTCAATTTCGAGGCATGCATTGTACCCACTGCCCATTATAAGTGGCGACGGGCTCACCCCCCGTCACACTGGACAGAGTTTCGGTACTACTGGTGAAACGTGGATGTTCTGAGTTTCATAACATCTCTGACTACCCCCTCGGGGAATATAATCGTGAGCATATGCTTATGCTTATGTCCTAACAAACTGGGGAAAAACGCACAAAGTGACAAATCACTAGGTGTCCTCTGTGGGAATCGAACCCACGGCCTCCGTGTCAAGAGCACAATGCTCTTAACCATTAGACCACAGTATTTTCAAGCAACAAAAATTATGCCTTTTGACTAGCGGTATTATTTGATGACGATTTTTTCCAGTCCATTTCGTCAACAGCGACTTCTCGAATACAGAAGCATACCATAGAAGTGTATACACGCCGACAGATCAACCTACCCATAGTTGAACTCTATGTTCATGGACATCAGGTCCAACTATGGGTAGGTTGATCTGTCGCCGTGTGTACCTATAATTATTAAATTTAAATAATAAACTTTATTTTTATTATTTAGGTACGATAATCAATCTGATCAGAGAATGGATTGACAAAAGTAACCGATATAATATAAAACCAACGAGATCTTTCTTTACTTATCATCGTCAGCCTAATACGTCCCACTGCAGGGCACAGGCCTACTCTCAAGAGTGTGTACACGTGTGCACAATGCTGATTAGTGGAACTTCACATACGCATCAGAATCTTCAGCGTATGCAGGTTTCCTTACGATGTTGATTATATAAACTCGAAATCACTAAATGTGATCAGGCTTTTATCGATAAACAATCGAGAATTTCAAAGGATAATAAATCCGAAGTTTACGATAGCAATATTACTGTAGAAATCGGATTCGCTTGTTATGTCGAGTGTGCTTGAAAAACACGGAAAAAGTTCTCAATGTTGGCTTTATTTCATTTTGTTTGATGAGGTCGCTTTAAAAGCTTTCTTTTCAGTGAATTGGATTATTGGAAAGTGTGTTTTGCGTAGTTACGGTAAAGCTTCATTTAGAGCAGTAAATCGTAGTTTATAATTGTGTTTTTGGCATTTCAAATAAACAGCAAATATGAGCTTCATTCTAAATTAGTTCTTTTATCACTAACTTGCCGTCACTAAACTGCATATTCTACGGGGCCCCCTTTTATTATAAAGAAACGTTATTAGTTATTATGCTTTTCTACTGTGCGTTTATAAAATTGGTATTAATGTACAGTAGAAAAGAAGTTGAGGATGGAAGAGAGGGAAGTTGGATACTGTTTTCATCTTTCTCGACTCCTCGTATCTTCTCTAATTAAAAGACAATACGGGTTTTGTATGGAAGGTAGTGCCTTATTTTTCGCCTATTTTTTGGTGCGGCCTATAACCAAACTTGAATATTTTAGTTCAAAATAAAGTAAGAAACAAAACTTGTTATTACATGGATATCTCTAAACTCAGTCCGAACGGAGATAAATAAAGGCTTGAAGTTGACAATAATATATTCATTACGTTTACTTCAAGCCTTAATTTCTCCGTTCGGTTCGGACTGAGTTAAGAGATATACTTGGCTAACAAGTTTTGTTTGTAACTTTATTCTGAACTAAATATTCAAGTTTGATTGATGGCCGCGCTAAAAAAATAGGCGAAGAGAATAAAGGCGCCATTTGTTCTTTTCGACTATTGGCTTTTCTGAGAGATTCCAAAAAGCTTCAGAGTAATTTACTTCCTCTCGCTAGATTTCATTTTATAGTACCTACTGATGATGCTCGCCATACAAGAGTTATAACGGTGGGCTCGTAAAAATGTTAAGTCACCTAATCAACCCATTATAAAACTTTAAAATTATCTTCTCTCACAGAATCTCCTAAGCAGAAGCGGTACAGTAGACGAGCAAATCAAATGGGAAGCCATCGCGACAGCACGCGGCCTCTGCACTCTAACCGACAGCTGCTCCTGCGGGGATTGCAAAAGGGCTAAGTATCTGGCTGGGATAGCGGACGGAGACGGTGGTCTTGGCGCTGCGCCGTTATTCAACGCGATCAGCGTCGGCTGTTCTGTTCAGTAGGATAACTTGATGTCAACTGATTGTCGAATTTGTCGCAGAGTTTCTCTGGGGATTGTACCAGGGTGAAGCTTTTTACTGGGAGAGGATTGAGTCGGGAATCGACGTTGTTAGCGTCTGATATTAATTTGTATCAAATTAGTGTCTTACTCGTATCTTCTCTCGGGGTTGTATCTGGGCTTAATATTTTGATAGGGGGAATGTTTTGGGATGGTACAAATTTGGCTTGACTGGGCGCTGTGCAGTAATTTGAAACTGAATGAAATTAAAAAGTATCTCTAAGTATTTTGCTAGAATAAAGGGTGTGGACGACCTTGGAGTTATGCCTTTTTGAATAGGCGTATATCTGTAATGCTATGCCTTTAATTCATTTTTATTTTTTTACGTACCATAGACAATTTTCGACCTGACAAGTACTGACTGACACTAAAATATCGGATATTTGTACCCGAATACTTTAGCTTAGGACATTAAACGCTATTTGTGTAGACTTTTTGATTTATTAGTGACATTATAGACCCATTTACATAGATTCTTAAGCCATTAAGTCCTTCTCTATCAGACATTCGTCCCCAAAATTGTTCCCTGCAAAATCATAAATTTAATTTGGTATTTTTCACTTAACTGCCTGTGGAATATATGACTCCAGCGATGTATTTCACTCTGTTACTATCTCGGGAATGAGTTACTTTGACATCTAATGACATTACTGTACTGAACAGAACTGTCGTCACTGATAGCGTGAAACAACGGAGCAATCCTGAGCTTTTTGCCACCGGCTCCATGCCACCCCAGCGCGCGTGATGATTTAAATTTAAACAGTTTGGAGTGAAAATTATTGGGCTTTTGAGACAATACCGTTGATTACTGTGTTTTAAAAGTCCTCGTCACGAGATGGTAGCAACAAGGAGTGACTTTTGGATGAGTTGCACGAAAATATGTTTCAATAACAAATATGCTGTCACTTTCATCAGTATGAACAGTATGAAACACACTTTTTTTATCTGTAAACGTTAACGTTAACTGAAAATGAAAAATGGATCCTTTTAGGATCACTTTGTTGTCTGTCTGTCTATCAAGATACTTTTTGCTCAGGATCGGGTAAAGGTATCAAGTTGAAATTGATCTATTGATCCAAGATATCCATTGTCCAGTATAGACCTCTGAAATACGCTTAAAATTATTATGTTAAAAATATCTGATAATGTCATTGTGTACTATGTATGTACTATGTATACAAACATTCCTATACATGAAAGAGCTTTTGTATTCCGTACGATGATTATTATTTAGGAGATTGTATAATGCATTGAAGTATTTGTCTGAAATATTTTCAGGGAAACGAAATCATTATTGTATGATGGATTAAAGTATTTAATGTAGCTTTTGTTTAAACATAGTTGAATGTCTATTGATAGTCAATTTCTTAATAGAAATTAGATAAGTAATCGGTGCCATGCTTTGTCAAATAATCTTCTACAGAATAGTTGGTCCTTCGAGCCGGATAGATGACTTGGTTTTTCAAATAGGATAGATAATAAAATAAAACAAAGAAAATTTGACAAGTTCCGAGCATGGTATCACACTGTCACTTTCCTGTATAGAATTTCTCTGAATGATCACTATTTTTATTAAGAAGTGAAGTGAATTCATGGCCTCTGAAATGAATCCGTGTAAGACTGATATGAATTGAAACTTTTCCGTAAATTTTAAGAGTAGCTTTAGCCCTGTGAAGGCAGTGTATTTAAAAAAACCCTTTAGTAAAATTTTGAATGTGAAGTAGTTTGTAAAATTTAGTCCAAGATCTGCAGTTCTTAAATCAAAATTTAAAATATTTCACAGATTTTTTTGGGAAGAGTGAGTAGTCATCGTGGTTTAAGAACTGTTTTTGTTTAAGTACATGCCAATATAGAGGCAATATCTTCAATTAAAAGAATAGTCTACAATATGAAAATATGGGCTAGTTGTGTCAGTGTCAAATATGTCTGAATATACTAAGGGTACGTACATGGGATAGTAAAGATAAAAAAGTTGGTATATTTCTGTACTTTTTCTACTATCGGATTGAAAAAAAAATAGCACATAATTTTTCTCAGCAATTTAAGCACTTTTGGACATGAGGGCGTTCATAAAAGGTTTTCCTAAATACTGTAATTTCACAACGTACCTTTTATAGTAAATTATACAAATTTTGGAGCTGAATTCTTCTGTAAATATTAACAGTTATACAGCATAAGCATAAGCATATGCTCACGACTATATTCCCCGAGGGGGTAGTCAGAGATATTCTGTAACCTCAGAACACCCACGTCACCGAACAGTTATACCTAACAGATTTTTTGTGTGTATTCTTTTAACAGTATATAGGGTCCTTCTTAATATGCTGACACTCTTTTAAGAGGATGATCAGACCGTTAAACTGAACAGCTTTCTCTATGGGACCAACATCGAAATCGGAAAAAAAAATCTGCTGTCCCATACATTTGGCTCGAGTAGGTTTGCAGTTTTGAATGGGACAGCTGATTTTTTTTCTCGATTTCGATGTTTGTGCCATAGAGAAAGTTGTTCATTGTGATGGTCTGAGCATCCCCTTAAAAAAGTGTCAGCAGATTAAGAAGGACCATGTATATTATGGACCATATAACTTACTTTTGACGTGTCAAATAATCGTTTCATAATTTTTTGCAAAATATGTATAAGTACCTAAGTTTTCATTAACTTACAATATTATTATATACCTAAAATGTATTAATTTATATGTTATTCTAGTAGTTTAAGCGTATAATAATGGGTAGGTTATTAAACTTCGTAGAATAAAGGAAATTATACCTTTTTAGGTATTATATTTCATACTGTGTTTTATACTATATTTATAAGTGAAAATGAAACTTATGATATTATGCAGCCTTTTATTATGGTTCCTATAACATTTCTCACTGTCGTTTGTTCACTGAAAATCTGTCTTTTCCTTTTAAAAAATTGATTGTGTATGAAATTATGTCTATGCCCCTAATATTTTAGCTGTATGTATTAGAAAAGTTCAAATGCACTTTTATTAAATAGTTGATATTATTATTTAAAATTGTGCGATATACAGGTTGTTAGGGTAGACATTTGCATTACTTTAATTTAATGGGTGATTGTACTCATACTGCAAAATTTTCCCAAAGGGACATAAAGATAATTTCCTTTTCAAATACAAACGTTCGATCAGCTTATTGCATTTAGTATGGAAAGTTCAAAATGTTTATTGCTTATTTCCTACAGGTTTTTTAGGGGAATTTGTTAAGTGTAATGGGTAAAATCACCCTTCAAAGTAATGCAACTGTTTACCCTAACACCCTATATTTATGTTTTAGCCGTATACAATATGTCTAAGCAGCAATACGTATTATGATATAAACATAATATTCATGTCTGTCGGTGTTCTGTAGCAGTTTTCATATTCTTACTCGCATAAAATTATTGTGTTGTAATAAATAATTGTGCTGTACTTATTTGTTTTAATTTGTCCTTTTTTAATTTATAATAATTAACATTAAAAGAACTTGGCTCGAACGCTGTCGTGCACTCAAGTCAAACACATCAGTTAATTTTTGTGCTTTATATGGCAATATTATTTTAAAAACCAACTTTATTTGTCTATGGTAACAACAATGACATTTCTTTTTACGCAGAATTTTCAGAACATTTGTTTTTTTGTCAATAAAAATATTAGAAAGTAAATTAAATAATATTAAAAACTTGACTTCATAATGCGTATTTTAAAATAAGTTGATAAAAGTTGGATTAGATTTTCTGAACATGAAGAAAAACAAAGTTTCCTTTGACAAATCCAAATCAATAACGTTCCGTTCCACTTCACTGTCAAAAATATAATTTGTCATTTTACCACAAAAACATTTCTCAGTTTACAAGCCGAATTTTTAATAAAATCTCATAATTTACAACCAAAATCACCTGATACTACACCAAAATGAGTGGCCCTAACGGGATGCTGTACGGCGGAGACGAAATAGGCGCCCTAGTGTTTGATCCCGGCCACCACTCTCTTCGAGTTGGTTACGCTCAAGAAGATACTCCTAAAGCGGATATTCCTGCTGTAGTAGGTGTAGGACCGGCAACTCATATCCCTGAACCCGAAGAGAAGGTCCCTGATGGAAATATTACGCAGAGCGGTAAGTTTTTAGGTTATATTTTTCGTATTTTTTGGGGGGAATTTTATCGTATTTCTGAATGTTAGCGAATAAATTTGTCTGTGGGATCACACCATTGTAAAGATATTTCTCACCGATCCCCGCTACCTAACCCGTCGCGTAAGTCAAAGTCAAAGTCAAAATTGTTTATTCAAAATAATATCACATAGATAACTTTCTGACGTCATGTTTTTGAATCTACCACCGCGTCGGAAGGTGTTCCGTTGTACAGAAGATGCGGCCAGAAACTCTACAACACACTTCTTTTAAACAAAACAAAATTTACAAAGTACAATTACATAAATTCAATATTAAATTACATAGTGTCACATTGTCAAGACCAGACATTTTGGTCATTCAAATAATCATCGAGTTTATAGTAGGTAACCTTTTTTTACAGAGGACTTGTTTAACATGGGACTTAAACTTTTTGTCCGTCAAGTTAAGAATATTCTCTGGTATCTTATTATAATAATGTATACAGTGCCCCATGAAAGATGTGTTGACTTTACTAAGTCGAAAATGTGAGAATACTAATTTATTTTTATTTCTTGTATTGTAATTATGAACGTCACTGTTTTTGGGAAAGAGCCAAATTTTTGCGAACAATAAAATATTTTCGTAAATATATTGACTGTACTCCCAGCAACGCCCATTGCCGAGGTCCGTACCCATTATGGGTGCTCTTTGGGCAGATTGCTTAATTCACTGGTTGGGTAGACCTACTCGGGCGCTTCGCCATCTTACTTATTCACAAACATGCTCCATATAGGGTCCAACTTAATATGCTGACAGTTTTTTTAAAAGGATGATCAGACCATGAAACTGAACAACTTTCTCTATGGGACCAAAGTCGAAATCGCGAAAAAAAATCTGCTGTCCCATACAATTGGGTCGAGTAAGATTTCAGTTTAGTATGGAACAGGTTTTTTTTTTCACGATTTCGTCGTTGGTCCATTAGTGAAAATTGTTCAGTTTGATGGTCTGATCATCGCCTTAAAAAAGTGTCAGCATAATAATAAGGACATTAACAAGGATATATTATTAACATACTTAACTAACAGCAACTAATATTCGTATTTCGATGTCATGTTGTCAGACCAAGGGTCAGTATTCTTGAGATTTGGTCTGTATTATAGCGGATTTTATTCAGTAAAATCAGTATTGTTGGCCATGGAATCGGTTTCCATCCCAGAATTTTGCTACATGATGTTTGATCAACCCATGTTGATAGCGAGTTGATTTGTGTATGAAATAAAAGCTGAAGTGAGTGAAGAGACCTCTACATTTCCCAAAATAACTTGTTTGTAGCAAGAGCCGAGTATAAGTGCGCAGAGGCAAATAAATTAATTGAATGACGGAAGCAAGATCCAAATTTCGCAATAAAAGACACGCCATGCATAAAGAGTCTTTATGCGGGTTTTTGTATGGAAAGTGGCGCCATATTTAATGGTCTTTATTGCGGGTTTTTGTATGGAAAGTGGCGCCTTATTTATGGTCTTTATTGCGGGTTTTTGTATGGAAAGTGGCGCCTTATTTATTATGTGTCCTTAACGCCCCCACTTAAGAGCGATGATAGTCCATACGGAAGAGAGCTACCGACTCAATCACGAAGCGGCGGTTCGATTCCTGGCCGGTACCACTAAGTTCTATGGAATTTATGTACGGTTGTATTTATCATTATCACTAGCTCGGCAGTGAAGGAAAACATCGTGAGGATACCTACATATCCTAGAATAATAAAAAAAAATAGTTCTGATGTATGTGTAAAATATGGGTGAGCTTGGGGCAAACACAATAGACCAGTGATGATTGCAGTGTTACATAACGACCCTTGCTTGCTAGCCCAGCCAACAACAAAATAGTATAGATAAGAAGCCTCAGATCAAAATATTTGAAAATATTTATTTTATATTGATAAACCCTTTTTAATCACCAAAAATAATAAATTCTTAAACTCATGTTTTTTGGTTTGGGCAGGTAACAAGACAGCGGGCAGCGAGCTACGGCACTATATAGATGTGACAGCACTTCACGTGCCACGCCCCGGCATGGAGGTGCAGACTTACATGAAAGACGGACAGATCGACAACTGGAACCTGTTCGAGAAGATGATCGACTACTGCTACGCTAAGGTAAGGAGTTTAAGTGATGAATCTAGACTCCATGTCAGTCAGAGCACGGAATATCTAAGAGAACATAAGATTCACTATCTAAGAATGCTCTCTCCCAGCGCGACTGTCACTCACTTATCTTGATAATTTCGAACCCTGGCCATGGTCGAAATCTACCAGGTTTCCTTCATAGTCACAATTTTTTTTTGTTATATTCCAGGTAATCCGTTCCCCATCAGAGCACCATCCGGCTCTCTTCACGGAAGCTGTCTGGACACAGCGGCCTGCCCGTGAGAAGCTGGCGGAGCTGATGTTTGAGAAGTACCAGGCCCCCGCATTCTTCTTGGTGAAGAACGCTGTACTGGCTGCGTTTGCTAACGGAAAAAGTACAGCTTTGGTTGTTGATGCCGGTGCTAGTCAGACTTCTGCTGTTCCTGTTATTGATGGGTGAGGAAATTCAAGGTGTTACAAAAGTAAAAATAAACATTTAAAACTTTTAAGGGTGTTGTTTAGACCATCAAACTGAAGAACTTTGACTATGGGTCCAACATTGAAATCGCGAAATAAAGAATCTGCTTTCCCATACATTTAGCCCGAGTAGATTAGTATGGAACATCAGAATTTTATTTCGCGATTTCGACATTACGCGACGCAGTAGTACGACGATATACACGCGGTCGCAGCCTGAAATTGGGGAGGGGGGGGTCATTAATAATAAAATATGACGATTGACGAGTAAATTTTATTGCACACATTATGATTTTGGGGGAGTCATGTCCCCTGTGAAACCCCCCCCCCCCCCCCCCTTTGGGCCGCGCCTGTCTAAACCACCACCTTAAATGTTTATTTGTATTTTTGTAATACCAAGCATAGCATAGCTCACGACTTTATTCCCCGAGGGGGTAGGCAGAGATATTCTGAAACTTTAATTTAATGGAATAATTTCTAATTTAATGGAATGGATCAGGATGACATATTGCACCGAATCCAAATAATAGATAAAAAGAATGATTATTCTAATTTAATTTAAAAAATCTTATTTAATTTAAAATAAATATCCCTTAATAATGGTGTCGATGATTCTGTCAATGTCGAATTGAGATGAAATATTATATTCTAATCTTAACAACATACAGGGTCCAATTCGGTATGTCAAGTTTTTTTTTTGGAGGGCTGAATTGAAAACCATTTCGAGATAATTGATAACATTAAAATTTTTTAATCACCTGTTTTTAATAAAAAATATAAAAATAGGTTCAAAAATAAGAGATACGTATTTTTCCGATTTTAATTTTGATTGATATTTCTATTTATAATTTACTTTAGAATTTTCTGAAAAACGTAGGATTTATGGCTAAGATACCTTGGCCGCAATAACATTAAAAATAAAAACTGTCAAATACAATAGAAAAGCCAAGCAGGCAAACGAATAAAATCTCATTCAACCTCTATTCTATTTTTCAGTATTTTTCAAATAACTCGAGAAATAATGGATAGAAAAATCTGATAATTTTGATATAAGCTTTGAATCACATAATCTCCAAATGGTTTTCTTATTTTGGTACCTTTCTTAAAATGAAATGTTGTCAATTGTCTCAATAGCAATATTTTCTATGTCAGAGATTTTAAAATGAAAGGATTACAGATATTTTTAATAAAATAACGTCGTTATTCGATCCGTCCAGTGACGTCACTGGAAACCCTGCAAACTCCTTGGTAAACTTAAAATCAACTTAAAATAACTGGCCATTAAGAAAAAAAATACATTCACAATGTCAGAATTTGACATTTGATGTTGCCGTTTCTGTTACCAGCATAGAGTTAGAAAGAGGAGGCAGGTGATTTTTTAAATATTACTAACATGTCTCGTTACATTCTGTGTATGAATGGATGGAATATCACGAATCTTCTTCGAATATATTTAATTACAATCCCGGTATCTCGGAGGCAAATTCATGGTAACATAGCATTTAGTCTAGGAAAAATAAGGTTTGGGATTGCACTAAAGACACTTTAGTAAATTGTGTTTGAACTAATATTACGGTTAGTTTATAACACTTTTGTCGAGATTTCGTGGTTATATAGGCTCAGGAACCTGAGAAATACCTTAAAATCTATATTAATGTACAGATGGCAAGCTTATTTCTAAAAATATTTATACCAGCATACCAACGATAGAGACAGTTAATTATCAAAAGGCAAATTTACTGTGTAAAAACAAACAGTAAATAATTTAGTTTAGGTTTTAGGTTATAATTTTTGAAGACTTACAAAATATTAAATATCTACTCAAATTTAAGATACTAACCGTGGATTATTATTGTTATAAGTAAAACGTATTGAACGAAGCCATACTGTACAAAATGACAAGTTTTCCATTTTTTGTTTATACCTAAATTTAATGTTTTGTAAATGTCTTAATTATTCAATAATACAACATAAAAAATCGGGGATTATTGAGAATTTATGTTTTTCTGGTATGTATCTACTATATTCCAAATTGTCACCAAAAGTGCAATTAATGCAACCTACTCCATACAAAAATCCGCAGATTTCCCAGACTAATTTGAGATCATTTACCCAAAATCTCACAGAAGTCACTGATAATGTTTGTATAACCGGTAGATACGCGCTGGTGAATGCGGCATTCAGGTCAGCAGTGGGCGGGGACCACCTCGCGGCACAAGCAAAGCACATGCTAGCCGGGCAGCATATACAGATGCTGCCTATATACAGCATACAGGTTTGTTCACTGCTATCTCATCATACAGGATGTTAACTTAAATGCGTTATACAGGTTAATATGCTGACGGTTTTTAAGGACATTCGCCGCGGATAAATATGCGTCCACCTTAACGTGGTTAAAAGTTTGACGCACAATACGCGTAGACGGTACAATTAAAACGAATATTAATTTATGGAAAAATAGTTTAGAAAATCTAGATGCCACGAATCAAATAACATTTAATAATATAATTAGCAATATATAATATAATTCTGAAGATATAAAGCTTTGAACTTATCCATAGAAAATGTCAAAGCTTTATATCTTCGCAATATATATTGCAAATGTTATTTGATACAGCTATATCATATATGTATATAGTTCAACGTATCAATGTGTTAATGAATTAACGCAAAACTAGAAATTAGTTTATTTAGAATCGAGAGCAGAATCGAATTATCATGGTTTCAACATAGGTAATTTTTTTCAAAATATTAAATAATTTGTTTGTAAAATTTTTAATTTACTGAACTGATCTCAACCCACCGCTCGGGCACTCTCATCCTGCTTACTACCAAAACAAGATTCTTAAAATGTATCCATGAGCATGTTAGCGCTTTCATTCATTGCTGAAATGATAACAAATCATATTTGCCTCAAAACTTAAAATGCGAATAACTTTAAATGTTCAGTTTCAAAATAATGAAATTATTGTTTCAATCTAATTATCTTGTTATAAATCAGTTGGGGTGTATGAGGTTTTGCGCTTATTCACGAACACGTTGTATATATATATAAAAGCTTTGACATTTTCTATGGATAAATTCAAAGCTTTATATCTTCATAATTATGTTATAAATTGCAAATGTTATTTGATTCGTGGCATCTAGATTTACTAAACTATTTTTCCATATATAAAATATTACTGTTATTAATACCGTCTACGCGTATTATGCGTCAAACTTTTGTATGAAATTGACAACTCTGCAACCACCTTAAAACAGAACCCTCTTTGCCCGACAGAGTAAGGAAGTGATACGTGAACGGGAGCGAGCTAGATACACCCTGAAAACCCTCCCAGCAGGTCTCACCAACTCCTGGCAGCAGTACATGCTGAAGAGACAGTACGAAGATTTCTGCCACTGCGTCGCACAGGTAAGCTTCACCATAGTCACAGGACCAGCACTTTATAGAACGTTTCTAATTTGACAAAATGGCGTCTACACATGCGCACTTGGTGCAAAGCCTAACTTCTAAAATACTGGAGTAAAAAATCTGTAAATGTTATAAAATACAAGGTGTTAAAAAAAGATAAATAAACGTTTAAGGGGTTTGTTTAGACCATCAAACCTGAACAACTTTCACTATGGGACCAATATAGAAATAGCGAAAAAAAAATAACCCTACTGTCCGGCACTTCAAACAACGTTTTAGATTTGACATAATGACGTTCGCACATGCGCACTTTGCGCAAATTGTGCTTGACATATGTCTAGGGTTGACTTACCACGCATCGTATGAACATCATTATACATTTCATTACTTTTAATACTTTATTCTGTTATTAAAAATAGTATTTAAGCTAAAGAATCACTGAAAATGTAAATTTAGCGTTATTTTCCAAAGTTTATTTTTACTGAGAGGATAGAAATAAAATATATTTTATGTAGTTAAATCCAACGCATCCATCCATCCTGACTGCATTCCCTTGCTCGGCTGCCCTGAAGTTTCCCTAGAAAGTGTGTGTATCTTTAGTCTGAGGGGGGGCGGGGAGTGGCCGTTCTGTATGTAACTATACAACGTGTTAATGAATTAACGCAAAACTAGAAAGTAGTTTGTTTGGAATCGAGAGCAGAATCGAATTATCATGTTTTCAACATAGGTAATTTTTTTCAAAATATTAAATAATTTGTTTGTAAAATTTAAAATTTACTGAACTCGATCTCAACCCACCGCTCGGGCACTTCACCCTACTTACTACCAAAACTAGATTCTTAAAATGTATACATTAGCAGGTTAGCGCTTTCATTCATTGCTGAAATGATAACAAATCATTTTTGCCTCAAAACTTAAAATGCGAATAACTTTAAATTTTAACTATCAAAATAATTAATTTATTGTTTCAATCTAATTATTTTGTTACAAATCAGTTGGGGTGTATGAGGTTTTGCGCTTATCCATTAACACTTTGTATACTATTACATATTCTGTATCTACAGGTAAACGAAACGCAATACGACGAGCGCACGGCCGCCATAGTTCCCGGAGTCCACTACGAGTTCCCAGGCGGCTATCACCAGGACTTCGGCCCCGAGCGGTTCAAACTGACCGAGTGTCTCTTTGAGCAGACCATGGGAGCACCGCATCTAGGTAACATACATACAAACACATAATAAAGGGTGTAAATAAAACCGGTCAAGTGCGAGTCGGGCTACTAGCGGACTGAGGGTTCCATACCACACCACCACACAACATAATAACTAAAAAATATATAGGGTTCAACTTAATATGCTGACACTTTTTTAAGGGGATGATCGGTCTGATCATCCCACACTGAACAACTTTATCTATGGGACCAACATCGAAATCGCGAAAAAAAAATCTGCTGTCCCATACATTTGGCTTGTTTGTATGGCACAGCTGTTTTTTTTTTCGCGATTTCCATGTTAGTGCCGTAGAGAAAGTTGTTCAGTTTGACGGTCTGATCAGCCCATTAAAAAAGTGTCAGTATATTAAGAAGGACCCTGTATTGTTGTTCTTGACCTTTCAAAGTCAAGTCCTCCAAAGTCAAAAGTCAAAGTCAATATAATTTATTCAATATAGGAGCTTGCAGCACACTTATCAAACGTCAAATCTTTTTTAAAGCTACCACGGCGTCGGAACGTGTTGTCGCTGTAGAGAAGATGCGGCCAGAAACTCTACAACATAACACGACTTAATAACTGTTACAATATAAATTCTTAAGCTAAAGTTATGTATACAATAATACATAGTCTATTTAATAAAATAATTGATACTATACAGTAAAGTAAATAAACTATAAGCTTGTGACCTCAGACCCAAGCATTTTGATCATTTAAGGGGATATAATTCGGAGCGCGCTCCATACAAACGTACTATGGTGATATTTTCAATACTAACCAATTAAAGTCAATGAAATTTCGCTGAAACAATCTTGAAACAAATATCTATGCTTGTATGGAGTCAGATTTTCGTTAAAATATACAGTTTCAATGCTAGGATTAATTTAAGATTTGTATGGAAATCTTTGAGGCACTGTAACTTTAAAACAATACATTTAAAAAAAATCTGACTCTATACAAGCATAGAAATTTGTTTTTAGATTGATTCTGAAAAATTTCATTGAGTTTAATTAGTTAGTATTGAAAATATCACCATAGTACGTTTGTATGGAGCGCGCTTCGAATTATATCCTCTTAAATAATCATCCAGTTTATAATATGCTTTTTAAAGAAGACTTGTTATACTGTAGAGTTTGCTCTAAAGCCTGCTCTCTCTTCTGTAGGTTTTATCCTCCAAATACGTATGTAATTTTATTGTCATGTCGTATTCTCGTCAGTATGTGCAGCAGCAGCGGCCTGCGACGCGGATGCCCGGCCCGCGCTGTGGGGCTCCGTCGTGGTGTGCGGCGGCGTCGCCAGCACCGCCGGGTGGCCCGACCGCCTCAACCGCGAGCTCGCCTCCCGCGCCCCCTCCTCACACCGCCTCAAGAGCCACGCGGCGCCCTCGCCCGCAGAGAGGAGGTTCGCGGCCTGGATAGGTGAGTCACCTCACCAGCCTGTCCCTGTAGAGCTAGGTGGAGACTCTACGGGGAGCTGACCGCCTTAAGAGCCACGCGGCGCTCTCGCCCGCAGAGAGGAGGTTCGCGGCCTGGATAGGTGAGTCACCTCACCAGCCTGTCCCTGTAGGGCTAGGTGGAGATTCTACGGGGAGCTGACCGCCTCAAGAGCCACGCGGCGCCCTCGCCCGCAGAGAGGAGGTTCGCGGCCTGGATAGGTGAGTCACGTCATCAGCCTGTCCCTGTAGGGCTAGGTGGAGACTCTACCGGGAGCTGACCGCCTCAAGAGCCACGCGGCGCCCTCGAGACATTCATCATCATCATCATCGTCGTAGTCGTCGTTATGTTTTTCATAAATCATTTATTTTCCATACATTTTGATGTATTTGGGTTCAGAAATTTTCAGTAGACGAGTTCGCTTCGTTCGCTTCAAGTTTGTGATTTAATTACTGCATACATATTCAAACAAGTTCTGACTACAGAAAAGTCTCGGGGCTAAAAATTTCGAGCTCGCTTCGCTAGGCTCCATAGCTAGCTAGATCGGTGCACAAGTTCGCTCTAAGTTTCTAATCAATAGTTTTGCTAACAAATTTTGAGCTCGCTTCGTTCGCTCCATAGCTTTTGCTTCGGTACACATGTTCGCTCTAAGATTCCAGTCAGCAGTTGTGCTAAAGAATTTTGAGCTCTTTTCACACGCTCTGTCATTTTTTCATGTACCTGTTTTCTACAGGGTGTTAGGGTACTTTAATGGGTGATTGAACTTATATTACAGAACAACTTTCCCAAAAAAAGGAATGGGAAATTTGCAAAAAAATTTCAACTTTTCATAGAAACATTCGATCAGTTGATTTGGTATGGAAAGTCCAAAATATGTTTTTGCTAATTTCCTATATCTTTCTTTAGAGAAAGTTGTGCAGTACCATTAGTGCAGCTTAAAAATTATCAGATAGCAAGTTGACAACCAACACGCACTGTGCCCACATGGTGGAGTATAGCCCACTCCCTCTCACCATTATTAGTGAGAGGACTTTGCCCTACAGTGGTACAATACAGACTATAACTTATTTTCTTGTTCGCAGGTGGGTCGATCCTGGCATCGATAGGGTCGTTCCAGCAGATGTGGATATCGTCGCAGGAGTACGACGAGGGTGGCAAGGGCCAGCTCGAGAGGAAATGTCCTTAAAATTAATAGTTTACTTATACTATAGGATTTTTACTATTAACTGTAGTTTAAGTTAAATAACAAAATATGCAGTTGACTTGGAAACGTCCATTTATCATAAGCATATGCTCACGACTATATTCCCCGAGGGGGTAGTCAGAGATATTCTGAAACCTCAGTACATCCACGTTTCACTAGTACATAAACTCTGTCCAGTGTGACGGGGGGTGAGCCCGTCGCCACTTATAATGGACAGTGGGTACAATACATGCCTCGAAATTGAAGCATGCAGGTTTCCTCACGATGTTTTTCCTTCACCGAAAAGCCAGTGGTGTTGCAAATCGTACATAAATTCCGAAAAAATCATTGGTACGAGTCGGCCTGGACGGGGATCGAACAATCGCCTCCTGCACGGCAGGCGAGGTTACTCGCCACTGGACCACCATCTTATTATGCGCTTCATTTCATTCCTGATGTGATCTCCGTGTTGTATAGGTGTGCAAGATGCTGGGCCAATTTTAGAATTTAAAATGAACGTAACAATGAAGACCAAAGTTTACGTAAACAATAAACTTTGTAATCATTCTTTTTTTATCGTTTTTCCTTGGCTTCGTCGTTCGTAACTGCTAATGCTAACTAATATTGTAACTCGTAACTGCTAACTAATATTGTTGTTTGTTGTTACGGTCAGTTGCACGTACGTTCATTAAAGCCATCTTCTTATCGTGTGGGCAAACCCTGGTGTCAGAGTTTTTTCAGACCGCCTTACGGCCTCTGACGTGGTTTTTATGTAACGACTACTACCACAAGAGATAGTAGCCGGGACCAACGGCTTAACGTGCCATCCGAAGCACAAGCAATCCGAAAACTCGATACGAATTAATCGGATTAAGATAAATTCGTCTTCATCAATTCGGTATGTCAAGTTTTTTTTTCACCAACCTGCATGCTTCAATTTCTAGGCATGTATTGTACCCACTGTCCATTATAAGTGCCGACGGGCTCACTCCCCGTCACACTGGACAGTTTCGGTACTACTGGTGAAACGTGGATGTTTGAGGTTTCAGAATATCTCTGACTACCCCCTCGGGGAATATAGTCGTGAGCATATGCAAAGATTTTTTTTTGGTCTTCATTTTATATTTTTTACGGATAGAAGACATAATTTTAAGAAACCAATTTAATTTTTATTGCGATTCTTCGAGTTTATCAATATACATTTAATTTTTAAAGTACTGTGATCTGTAATCTCTAAATGCAAAAATGGTGGAGATAAAATAATTCGAACTCCATCGAGAAAAACTAATTTGCTTTATTACAAAAAAAATATCTGCCTTCTCTTTCTAACTCGATGCTGGACAAAGAGATTATACCTAAAGGCATAGAGTGAGCCATACCAATTGTAAAGTGTCCACTTTTTTTGACGTTTAGGTTTGAGTGTGTGGTGTCAAGTAGTATGGACAAAAGGCACCAAGTGACATATGGCCTTATGTTTACGGTCACTTTTCACACACACTAGCTCAAAAAAAGTGGACAGCCGCATAAACAAATATCTATAGTTCCATCTCCTACTATTAAAGGTATGTCATAAGACAAAAGACACTAACTACAATCGTAAATTTATGCGGACTCTATGGAGATCCTTCCTCTGAGATGCTGGAAACAGAAACGGTAACATCAAATGTCAAATTCTGACATTGTGAATGTTTTTTTTTTCATAATAGCCAGTTATTTTAAGTTTACCAAGGAGTTCACAGGGTTTCCAGTGACGTCACTGGACGGACCGAAAAACGACGTTATTTTATTTAAAATATCTGTAATCCTTTCATTTTAAAATCTCTCGACATAGAAAATATTATTATTGAGACAATTATCTCGAAATGGTTTTCGATTCAGCCCTCCAAAAAAAACTTGGCACCGAATTATCTGAATTATCAAGCTGGGAAATTATTCGGTTAAAAAGATTTGGTAAAGTGGAGATTCTCAAGTCGACTGTGTAAGATGTAAAATAATGTGTAGGAAATGATTTGTGTTGATGTATGAATTTAGTGACTGAGAGAAATAAATGATAATTTTAAAGAAACACTTTTTATTTACCCCTTGGATTCGAACCTGCTACCTTTGGCCACAGAATGAATACCAGTACTGCGTACAGAAGAATAACTTCCAAAACAGATGTAAATAAATAGCTACTATCTCCGCACGGCAATAAGGTGCAAAGTTATTCGCACCGCGAGTTTCCAACTAGTCAAATTAACAACTCTTTATCAAACGTCAAAACGCGTGCTTTCTATGAAATATTGTACTAAATATTGAATAGTGACGTCATTGTTTTTCGTCGTCGTTTTGATACTTATTATAGTTTATCCAGTTATTAAAAATAGTATTCAAGCAACAGCATTACTGAAAATGTGAGTTTAGCGTTATTTTCAAATGGTTTATTTACTGAGCAGTTAAAACTAAAATATATTTTATGTAGTCAACTCCCCTATTCGCGAAAAACATACCAACCGTCGCTCTCAACTTGAAGCTCCATCGTTTTCTGTCGCTCTGGAACGTCATTGAGAAAGATAGAGGGAATGCGATCGCACGCGGCAGCACCGGCAGTCCTGAAACCTTTCTCGCTCTAGCCAATGACGTTCCTGAGCGACTGAAAACGCGTGAAAAATGAGATTCCGTGCTGCCAGGTGAGGATCAACCCTTAAATATAATTCGGAGCGGGCTCCATACAAACGAAGTCTGGTTATATTTTCAATACTAACTAAAATTTTCTGAAACAATCTAGAAACTAATCTATGCTTGTATTGTCTGATTTTCGTTAAAAAGTATAGTTTTAAAGTTACAGTGCCTTAAAGATTTCAATACAAATTTTAAATTATTTCTAGCACTAAAACTGTATATTTTAACGAAAATCTGACTTCATACAAACAGAGATTAGTTTCTAGATCGTTAAATTTGAGTTTAATTGACATTAATTAGTTAGTATTGAAAATATCACCAGACTTCGTTTATATGCAGCGCGCATTTACGCATTCGGAATAAACTTTTTTAAGGGGATGGTCGGAACATCAAACTAAACAACTTTCTCTATACGAACAACGTCAAAATCGCGAAAAAATATACTGCAATCCTACTCGACACAAATATAAGTATGGGACAGCATATTTTTTTCGGTCCCATAGTTGTTCGGTTTGGTCTGATCATCCTTTTAAAAACCGTCAGCCTTTGACTATTTATATGTGGACTGGTTACGCGTGTAATTCTACTAACAAACATTTCTGCCACTTTTTGCGGGGGGCGAGGTAACATGAAATCCGCAACTTTAGATTTTATTCCCCATAACTTTAGTTTCAAATTTTGAATTTTAAAAATCATGAAAAGTAGTCTCGTGTGAACCCCAAACGTTCTAAGTTCGAAGTTATTATTTCGCAATTATAGGCTGTCTCGTTTAGTGATAAGGTGTAAAATTGAATGTAAATGCACAAGATCAATTGTGCTTATACCGTGGCAGAGGGGAAATGCTACCGCAAGGCTAGTCCTTATAATAATTAGTCAAAGAAGGACCCTGTATATTCCAAGTATTTCATTTTTCATCTTAGACAATCTTAACTATTAAAAAACTGAAACAGAAGTGTCTGTACATTGAAAATATTTACAAAATAAAAACCGGTCAAGTTCGAGTCGGGCTACTCGCGAACCGAGGGTTCCATACGTAACAACATATTAACTTTCAAAAAAATCTTTTTTCTATGTGCCTTTTAGCGCAAGACCGACTCACACTTGGCTTGTTTTTATTATTTGTTGTTATATTGTAGTTTGCTCTATAACTGTAACAAGTTTGACGCTTGTATGTATTACCGTTTTTACGATAGAGCGAGAAGAAAAAACGTTGATAACAACTAGTTTCTTGTATGAAGACCCCCCTTTAATTTCTAACATTTTTATTATTTGCTAGCAAATCCGCCTTAATAACGAGATTCTGTGAAAATTTCAACTCTCTAGCTATTTCGGTTCAAAAGTTACAACCCTAAATAGGTAGGACGGACAGACGGACAACTTAGGCTTAGTAATAGGGTCCCATTTTCACCCTGTGGGTACGGAACCCTAAAAATGACGACAATATGGTTTTTATTAATAGGTGTCCCTGACTCCAAATTTTTGCCTGTCTGTTTGTTTGTGCGAACATCACGCGAAAACTACAGAACCGATTTTGATGAAACTTTTTTTGTTTGATAGCTTATGACCTGAATTAAAATCTGGTATATAATTTGTGCGGACGAAGTCGCGGGTTAACTCTAGTAGCGTCTAAAATGAAGCATGCAAGATTCTTCACAACGTTATCTAAATTCCATAAAGTTAAAATAATGCAAAAATTATGCTTAAAATAATTTATTTAGTAAATTCTAACTTAACATAATTAACAAATAAAAACATCCTCAGTTCAGATTTAACTGGAAAGTAAAAGTTAAATTCGATCCCAGGTGGAGAAATTTATCGGTCTTTATACAATAGTCTTGATATTCTTCAGAAGGCAGTTTCAAAATCATGATTCATAGGTAGGAAATACTATATTTTGATTTAGTGTATCTGAAACAAAAATAAAATTTACATTAGACCAGTTTTCTTTTAAGAGGCCGCAATGGGGAACTTGAACCAAAATTATAATAAGAAATTATCTTAATAATTCAATAATAATAGTTGTGAATAGAACATTACTGAAAGATTTATCCAACTTTTAATTTTTTACGAAATATTTCAATTGTAAGTTACGTGGATCGGAACGTAATTTCAAACACCGATCAGCGCAAAGTGACGAAGCGATTAGCAACTTGCGTGCGTTAGAAGAGTACGGAAATATATTAAAGCGGATGATTTGTGAGGAGTGACGTCACATCATGGCAGTGAGCGTTTTGGTGCGGAATTTGAAAAGTCAACTTTTGATTTGCAATAAATAAATGATTTGTGCATATTTTACCATTTTTGTTTTTGGTATTTTTATGTAAGCCATAAATTGCAATGATATTTGTGCTTAATTTTGTGCTGATGGTGGACAATCATAACGGGAATCTCAAATAGATACAGATACAGAAAGTAAAAATTCGAGTTCTGTGTATAATTCTGAATCTATCGAGATATCGTGGATAATTTAATGAAATAGTGTTAGTATATTTCACAAAATTATCTACGATTTTACTTTAGATTCACAATTATTCACAGAAACCCTGCGATAAGATCTCGCGTCACGTATCTCTTTCTATTACACAGTGGCGCCGCTAGGTACATCTCGCTCTCTCAGCTGTTATTCACTCTATTAGTAACTTTATGGTGCGGACGATGGTATGAAGCCGTGGTGGTTAGTAACCTTGCCTGCCGTGCAGGAGGCGATGGTTCGATCCCCGTCCAGACCGACTCGTACCAATGAGTTTTTCGGAATTTATGTACGATTTTTAACACCACTGGCTTTTCGGTGAAGGAAAACATCGTGAGGTAACTTGCATGCTTCAATTTCGAGGCATGTATCGTACCCACTGTCCATTTAAAGTGACGACGGGCTCACTCTCCGTCACACAGGACAGAGATTCGGTACTACTATACTCCATTCAAAATAGCAACGCAATTTTAAGGCTATTTTGAATTACAGAAACAGAGATTTGAAGCACTTCCTCTCACTTATTCTTAGAACAGCTTTAGTAACGTCCAAGATATGTCGGATAGTATATGTATCCAATAAATTAATTACATTTGGTAATCAGAATTGGCCAGAAAGCTAAATAGGAATCGGAAAATCTCGTCGTCTTATTTGGAATGAAGTATAGTGAAACGTGGATGTTCTGAGTTTTAAGAATATCTCTGACTACCCCCTCGGGGAATATAGTCGTGAGCATATGCTATGCTTATGCTGGTGCGGACGAAGTCGTGGAACTCTAGTAAGATAGACAAATGGTCACGTGACGTCACCTCACGCGGTGGTAGCGCCGTGGCGGTCCTCGATGTGCCGGCGGAACAGTTTGCGCGACGAGGACTCGAACCCGCACGCCCCGCACACCAGCACGTCCGCCGCCTCCACCTCCGCAGAGTCCAGCGACACCTTGTCTGTGGGTAACATACGAGTAACATTATATGCCTATTGGCAATTATGAAAATTTCCACGGATTCTTGCTAGCATCAACAATGATCAGTTGGTGTGGTACTAGTTGTTTATTATTCGTTTTTTTTTAATTTCTTTAACGGCTCTGGAAACTAGTCCTTTTGAACCATTCGTAATTTTTTTTCTTTATATTCTTATTTTTTGATGAAGGGATGATAGATGTGGTCGATTTTGTAAGCTCGCGCGTTGCCGCCAAATTAACCATATACGAGTTAACTTGAACCAAAACTTGTGTTCTGTTATCGTATTTATTTGAGATTCCTGTTACGTCGGTCGCTTTACGCAACTGTTTGGTACACAATCCGCACGAAATTATGTCACAAATATCACTAAAACCAACTTTTTACGAATTTAAAATAACACGAAACACAGCAAGAGCAATGGCGCCAAGCAAACTCTGTTTATTATTCGTAGTATGCAGTGTTGCCAGATCCAATATCTCGAAATCCGTAGATTAAGGTTGAAAAATCTGTAAAAATCCGTAGATGACCTCTTGAAAAATCCGTAGATCTACAGACTTTTTTTTAATGCTTTATCTGACTACTTTGAAGTGGACTGACAGAAAACATCGATCGAATTTGGCAAGAATAATGCCCAGACAACGTGAAAATCAATCTGTGTCAGTCCTTTTGTCATACATGTTACATTTAAATAAATAAATAAATAAATATCTTGGACATTGACACACAAATTATCTAGTCACATTTAAAGTACCAGAATCTAGCCTGGACTTGTGTTATGATAACTAGACAACGATATAGAATACATATATAGATACAAACATCCATGACTCGGGTACAAATATTCATATTCATCATACAAATATTTGTCCTTTACGGGATTCGAACCCGCGACCCTCGGCACAGCAGGCAGGTTCACTACCGACTGAGCTACCGGGCCGTCTTCTTAAAATATTTCTGTCTTGCCTGTATAGCGACAGAAAGTAGAAGGAAGGAGGTGGAAAAGAGTAGGCACGGGCCATATTTTACGAAACACTGAAATATAAAAAAAACAAACATTAATTCGATGTATTGGTGCGTTGGTATCACTTTATGCAGCAAATTTATATTTTTGGGAGGAATTAAGAAGATTTCTAAAAATCCGTAGATTTGCCATTGAAATCCGTAGATCCGTAGGCCAGGTTAAAAATCCGTAGATCTACGGATAAATCGGTCTGGCAACGCTGGTAGTGTGTTACCCACCTAGGTTTTTATTTATAATCTAAATTAAGTAATTATTGGCAACTGTTACAATTGTGACTAAATTCTCGGTGCTCTCAGTTTTTTGCTTTGACTAATTATTATAAGGACTAGCCTTGCGGTAGCATTTCCCCTCTGCCACGGTATAAGCACAATTGATCTTGTGCATTTACATTCAATTTTACACCTTATCACTAAACGAGACAGCCTATAATTGCGAAATAATAACTTCGAACTTAGAACGTCACACGAGAATACTTTTCATGATTTTTGACATTCAAAATTAGAATCTAAAGTTATGGGGAGTAAAATCCAAAGTTGCGGATTTCATGTTACCTCGCCCCCCGCAAAAAGTGGCAGAAATGTTTGTTAGTAGAATTACACGCGTAACCAGTCCACATATAAATAGTCAAAGGTTTTTTGTTATATTGCATGCCCTTAGGCGGATTGCAGAGACGATTACTTCAAATTTATACCACCGTAATAACCTGTGTATCGCAATAAAGTGCTTTGACTTTGATGGTACCATAGTAAAAGTTGTTCATATTGATGGGCACTTTCACCCATATTATAAAACTTACTGTTTGATTCGTATGTCGTAAGATGTTTCTCGTGGACGTGTTTCATTAACTGAAAAAAACGGAAAAGATTTCAAATATTATAAAGAGGAAAGATTAGATTTTTTTGTTTGTTTATAAGATAAGAAACGTGCGAAAATGTATATGGTCCAACATAATATGCTGACAGTTTTTTAAAAGGATGATCAGACCATCAAACTGTACAACTTTCTCTATGGGACCAATGTCGAAATAGCAAAAAAGAAATCAGCTGTCCCATACAATTGGGTCGAGGAGGATTGCAGATTAGTATGGAACAGCTGATTTTATTTTCGCGATTTCGACATTGGTTGGTCCCATAGAGAAAGTTGTTCAGTTTGATGGTCTGATAATCTTCTTCAAAAAGTGTCAGCATATTAAGAAGGACCCTATATAATTTATTACTTCCGAGTAGGCGAGTGGCAGAAATCATACAAGCGCATCGCTTACGATGCACCAAAGCACAGATCCGGCACTTCAAAGAACGTGACATGACATGATGTCGTTCGCACATGCGCAGTTTGCGCAAATTGTGCATGGCATATGTGTAGGGTTGACGTACCACGCATCGTATGAACATTTAGTTGCTTTTTTTTGTTCGTTCTGTTATTAAAAATAGTATTTAAGCTAAAGAATTACTGAAAATGTGAATTTAGCGTTATTTTCCAACGTTTATTTTTACTGAGAGGATAAAAATGAACTATATTTTATGTAGTTAAATCCAACGGCGCCTGACTACATTCCCTTGCTCGTCTACCCTCAAGTTTCCCCTCAAGTATGAGGTGAGGTGAGGTATCTGTAGTTAGAGGGGGACGGGGAGTGGCCGTTCTGTATGTAGAACTACACAGCGTGTAACGAAAAGTATCATTAAACGTTAAACCACATACTCTACCCATCAAACTGAACAACTTTTACTATGTAATATATAAAATACTATAAAATATTTTACTATGTAATTAATAAAATATATTTTATTGTTCTGACAGGTTTGCTCCCATAGTAAAAGTTGTTCAGATTGATAGGTAGAGTATGTGGTTTAAAGGTTAATGATACTTTTCCTTACACTATGTATACTATAACCTATTCTATGGCGGTACCTAACACTGTATAGTATCAGTTATTTAATTAAATAGACTATGTATTACTGTATACATAACCTTAACTTAAGAATTTATATTGTAATAGTCATTAAGTCGTGTTATGCTGTAGAGTTTCTAGCCGCGTCGGAACGTGTTGTCGCTGTAGAGAAGATGCGGCTAGAAACTCTACAGCATAACACGACTCAATGAGTATTACAATATAAATTCTTAAGCTAAAGTTATGTATACAATAATACATAATCTATTTAATTAAATAAATGATAGCCGCATCTTCTCTACAGCGACAACACGTTCCGACGCGGTGGTAGATTCAAAACCTTTGACTAATTATTATAAGGACTAGCCTTGCGGTAGCATTTCCCCTCTGCCACGGTATAAGCACAATTGATCTTGTGCATTTACATTCAATTTTACACCTTATCACTAAACGAGACAGCCTATAATTGCGAAATAATAACTTCGAACTTAGAACGTTTGGGGTTCACACGAGACTACTTTTCATGATTTTTAACATTCAAAATAAGAATCTAAAGTTATGGGGAATAAAATCCAAAGTTGCGGATTTCATGTTACCTCGCCCCCCCGCAAAAAGTGGCAGAAATATTTGTTAGTAGAATTACACGCGTAACCTGTCCACATATAAATAGTCAAAGCTTAAAAAAGAATTGATGTTTAATAAGTGTGCTCCAAGCTCCTATATTGAATAAATTATTTTGACTTTGACTTTGTAGTACCTGTGTGTGAGAGTGACCTCGGTAGGGGCAGCGCGCGCACTGGAGCGTGACGGCGGAGCCGGCGCCGCGCGAGCCCGCGGTACCGGCTGAACCGCCGGTACCGGCGCCGCGGTACTTCATGCCGCTACCGTGCTCCGACGCCTGCAAAATTCAATTCAAAATGTTTTATTCAAAATAATATCAAACGGATAGCTTTCTGACGTCATTTTTGACTCTACCACCGCGTCGGAAGGTGTTCCGTTGTAGAGAAGATGCGGCCAGAAACTCTACAACACACTTCTTTTAAAAAAACAAAATATACAAAGTACACTTACAAAAGGAGTGTCACTTACTGAGTTTCGGTACTACTGGTGAAACGTGGATGTTCTGAGGTTTCAGAATATCTCTGACTGTCCTCGGGGAATATAGTCGTGAGCATATGCTTATGCTTATGCACTTACAAAATACAATATTGAATTACATAGTGTAACATTGTCAAGACCAGACATTTTGGTCATTCATATATAGTCATTGAGTTTATAGTAGCCTTTTTTACAGAGGACTTGCTTAACATGGGACTTAAACTTTTTGTCGGGCAAGTTTAGAATATCCTCTGCACGATACACAATCCACTCATAAGCATTACGACTTTCTATTTGGAATGGAGTATAGTTGAAATTGCATACAAAATCTTGCTACAAACACAAGATTTTTCATACATATTATTGTCACACCTCCATTACTTTCCAATACAGGGTCCTTCTTAATATGCTGACACTTTTTTAAGGGGATGATCAGACCATCAAACTGAACAACTTTCTCTATGGGACCAACATCGAAATCGCGATAAAAACATCAACTGTCCCATACATATGGCTCGCGTAAGTTTGCAGTTTTGTATGGAAGAGCAGATTTTTTTTTCGTGATTTCGATGTTGATGCCAGAGAGAAAGTTGTTCAGTTTGACGGTCTAATCATGCTCTTAAAAAAGTGTCAGCATATTAAGAAGGACTCTATACATATAAGGGCTAACAAAATTAGCTGAAACTATTTTAAGGGGATTATCAGACCATCAAACTGAACCACTTTCTCTAAGGGACCATCATTGAATTCGCGCAAAATAAATCAGCTTTTCCATACAAACCTACTAGACCTAAATGTATGGGACCACAGATTTTTTTTGCGATTTCTATATATATACAACGTGTTAATGAATTAACGCAAAACTAGAAAGTAGTTTGTTTAGAATCGAGAGCAGAATCGAATTATCATGGTTTCAACATAGGTAATTTTTTTCAAAATATTAAAGATATTTGTATGTAAATTAACAATTTACTGAACACGATCTCAACCCACCGCTCGGGCACTCTCACCCTACTTACTACTACTACAAGAATCTTAAAATGTATCCATGAGCACGTTAGCGCTTTCATTCATTGCTGAAATGATAACAAATCATTTTTGTCTCAAAACTTAAAATGCGAATAACTTTAAATTTTAACTATCAAAATAATGAAATTATGGTTTCAATCGCTGCGCTTATTCATGAACACGTTGTATATTTTTTAAATATCTTGGACATTTTCACACGAATTATCTAGTCACATTTAAAGTACCAGAATTTAACCTGGACTTGTATTATGATGACTAGACAACGATATAGATACAAACATCCATGACTCGGGTACAAATATTCATATTCATCATACAAATATTTGTCCCTTACGGGATTCGAACCCGCGCCCCTCGGCACAGCAGGCAGGTTCACTACAGACTGTGCTATCGGGCCTCAAAACGGGGGGTGAAAAGCGGGTCGGGCGATATTGGTCCCATAGAGTTCAGTTTGAAGGTCTGATCATCCTCTTTAAATAGTTTCACCTAATTTTGTTAGACCATATATGTATTACGCACTCAGCGTGTCTTGATACTATTCAGGCTTTGACTATTTATATGTGGACTGGTTACGCGTGTAATTCTACTAACAAACATTTCTGCCACTTTTTGCGGGGGGCGAGGTAACATGAAATCCGCAACTTTGGATTTTATTCCCCATAACTTTAGATTCTAATTTTGAATGTTAAAAATCATGAAAAGTAGTCTCGTGTGAACCCCAAACGTTCTAAGTTCGAAGTTATTATTTCGCAATTATAGGCTGTCTCGTTTAGTGATAAGATGTAAAATTGAATGTAAATGCACAAGATCAATTGTGCTTATACCGTGGCAGAGGGGAAATGCTACCGCAAGGCTAGTCCTTATAATAATTAGTCAAAGTATTCAGGCTACGGCTACGTTTTGCTTCACTCACCCGATGCGCCGTCAGCTCCTTAGTCGCGTTACACTTAAAGTTGCACATCTTGCAAGAGTACAGGAACAACTTGAAGTTGGGGGAGGAGAGCAGCTCGTGGGGGGGAGGGAGGTCACCCTTGCGCTTCCGGCCGCGCTTGCCGTGCCGCACCGGTGATTGCGACATTAGCACTCTGCGGGGTTATTTAATAAGTTTTGTTGACCAACTGCCAGTTGCACGTACGTTCATTAAAGTTAATCCTCCATTAAATCTCTTGCTAGCTTTTACTACGTCAACAAGACAAAAAGTGACAGCAAGAGATTTAATGGAGGTAAGCCGTGGTGGTCCAGTGGCGAGAACCCTGCCTGCCATGCAGGAGACGATGGTTCGATCCCCGTCCAGGCCGACTCGTACCAATGAGTTTTTCGGAATTTATGTACGATTTGTAACACCACTGGCTTTTCGGTGAAGGCAAACATCGTGAGGAAACCTGCATGCTATAATTTCGAGGCTTGTATGGTACCCACTGTCCATTACAAGTAGCGACGGGCTCACTCCCCGTCACACTGGACAGTTTCGGTTCTACTGGTGAACCATGGATGTTCTGAGGTTTCAGAATATCTCTGACTACCCCCTCGGGGAATATAGTCGTGAGCAGATGCTAGGCTAACTTTAAAGAACGTACGTGTAACTGGCAGTAAGTTTGTTGACCTAAGATAGTTGATCTAAGTATGTTGACCTAAAGATAGTTGACAGTTTGTTCGTTGATTGAGTTTGAAGTTGGGGGAGGAGAGCAGCTCGTGGGGGTAGGGAGGTCACCCTTGCGCTTCCAGCCGCGCTTACCGTGTCATGCGGGGTTATTTAATATTATTGTAGTTTGTTGTTACGGTCAGTTGCACGTACGTTCATTAAAGCCATCTTCTTATCGTGTGGGCAAACCCTGGTGTTAGAGTTTTATCAGACCGCCTTACGGCCTCTGACGTGGTTTTTATGTAACGACTACTACCACTAGAGATAGTAGCCGGAATCAACGGCTTAACGTGCCATCCGAAGCACGGAATACTCTTTCTTTTCAGACAATCAGGTGATTCGGCCAGCAATGTCCTAACCAACTGGGGAAACGCACAAAGTGACATGTCACTAGGTGTCCCCCGTGGGAATCGAACCCACGACCTCCGTATCAAGAGCCCAATGCTCTTAACTATTAGACCACGGAGGCACACACCGCCGAGGTTAGCTGTTTTTTTTTCGCGTTTTCGATGTTGTCTCTATACTGAAAGTTGTTCAGTTCAATTCAAATCAAAATTGTTTATTCAAAATAATATCACATAGATAACTTTTCGACGTCATGTTTTTGAATCTACCACCGCATCGGAAGGCGTTCCGTTGTAGAGAAGATGCGGCCAGAAACTCTACAACACACTTCTTTTAAACAAAACAAAATATACAAAGTACAATTACATAAATCCAATATTAAATTATATAGTGTAACATTGTCAAGACCAAACATTAAGACAGCACTGATATAAAATTTACCCTGTATAAAACAAACAATAAAAAAACAGTGAATAATAAGTGAGTAACAGTGAGTAATTTAGATTTGATAATAGGCTAAAAAGTTAAATAAATAGATTATACTCACTTAGCTTTTTGTAATGCTTTCGCCTTTTCTAATATCTCTGTTGGTGTCATTGCTTTCTTCTGTAATAAAAAATTATTCACATTATACAACGTGTTAATAAATAAGCGCAAAACCTCATACACCCCAACCTATTTATAACAAGATAACTAATTAGATTGAAGCAATAATTTTTTTAAGGTTAAAATTTAAAGTTATTCGTATTTTAAGTTTTCAGCAAAAATGATTTGTTATCATTTCAGCAATGAATGAAAGCGCTAACATGCTCGTGGATACATTTTAAGAATCCTGTTTTGGTAGTAAGTAGCGTGAGTGTGCCTGTGCGGTGGGTTGAGATCGAGTTCAGTAAATTTTAAATTTTACAAGCAAATTATTTAATATTTTGAAAAAATTACCTATGTTGAAAACATGATAATTCGATTCTGCTCTCGATTCTAAACAAACTACTTTCTAGTTTTGCGTTAATTTATTAACACGTAAAATTATAATCTATTCTAAAACTGTTGTATCTGTATATTGAAGATATCTACGACATGGTGTTTAGGTGTTGACTCCAAATCACCTGTTTTTATGGTTGTATGTCTGTCTGTTTGTTTCTTTGTTTGTTGGAGCATCACGCAAAAACAATTGGACCGATTTTGATAAAAAATTTGTGTTTAAAAGCTTATGATTACCGATTTTGATAAAAAAAATTGTGTTTAAAATGATTAGACTTAAAAACATTCACTGGTTGTCAGAAAGAAATGACTTTTAGTGATTAGAACTATTTATACCCTTCTTGTACACACGGCGACAGATCAACCAACCCATAGTTGAACTCTATGTTCATTGACATAAGGTCCAACTATGGGTAGGCGTTTATTTTATTTCGGTGTGCAAATAAAGAATATTTATCTTATCTTAAAAATATCGAATCTATTAAGAAATAAGAAAGTCTTATTATAAAGTTGTTTTCTACTGGTTGTACGGTCGGGTGTAGGTACATTATCGGAGCTTCCCTGTCCACCATCACGTAGTTTCTGCTGTCGTGATCAACGACGTGTACGGAGATAGAATCAGCCTTATAATAAAGTTACCTGGGTAGTTTTCTGCTTATCTTCTACTGGCTGTACGATGGACTGTAGGTACATTATCGGAGCTTCTCTGTCCACCATCACATAGTTTCTTCTGTCGTGATCTACGACGTGTACGGAGATAGAATCAGGCTTATTATATATTACCTGTGTCGTCTTTTGATTTTCTTCTACTGGCTGTACGGTCGACTGTAGGTACATTATCGGAGCCTCTCTGTCCACCATCACGTAGTTTCTGCTGTCGTGATCTGTGACATGCACGGAGAGAGACAAGTTGAGATAATTGTCATTTCGTCGCTGACGAGGCAGACTGCTCTATATCTTTTTTAATATACAAGGTCCTTCTTAATATGCTGACACTTTTTTAAAGGGATGATCAGACCATCAAACTGAACAACTTTCTCTATAGGACCAAAATCGAAATCGCGAAAAAAAATCAGCTGTCCCATACATAAGTTTTGCAGTTTTGTATGGAAGAGCAGATTTTTTTTTTCGTGATTTCGATGTTGGTGCCATAGAGAAAGTTGTTCAGTTTGATGGTATGATCATCCCCTTAAAAAAGTGTCAGCATATTAAGAAGGACCTTATATGTTCAAGATGCATTTTAAATTTTCTATGGATAAGTCCAAAGCTTTATATCTTCATAATTATATTATAAAACGTGTTAATGAATTAACGCAAAACTAGAAAGTAGTTTGTTTGCAATCGAGAGCAGAATCGAATTATCATATTTTCAACATTTGGTAATTTTTTTCAAAATATTCAATAATTTGTTTGTAAAATTTAAAATTTCCTGAACTCGATCTCAACCCACCGCACAGGCACACTCACCCTAGTTACTACAAAACAAGATTCTTAAAATGTATCCATGAGCACGTTAGCGCTTTCATTCATTGCTGAAATGATAACAAATCATTTTTGCCTCAAATCTTAAAATAGAGGCGTTTTACCTACCAATAAAACGCTTATTAATTTACTTACCTTATTCGAAGCTTATTTAATTGAGATAGGCACTACGTTTCCCGCCATAATATAGCTATCTCTTTCTACCCTAGCTGTATGTATCTGCTATCTCTTTCTAACGGTTGCCACCACCACCTGGCAGTGGGGGCGACTTGAAGTTAGTCGCACACAATTTTATGAAATTCATTGAGTCGAAATCCACCAGGCAGAAATTACTCCATAAGCTTCGAATAAGGTAAGTAAATTAATAAGCGTTTTATTGGTAGGTAAAACGCCTCTATTAATTACCTTGACCGTTATTCGAAGCTTATTTAATTGAGACTTGTTTGTTATCGCCTGGTGGTGGTTAGCAAACCTAGAGGGACACCAATGTGATAAGGATTTAGGTAAAAGCATAATGATTGAAAATATATATGTGTACAATAAACAAAATTTATTTATATCAGAAATTATACACTGTTTAATTTAATTATACCTTAATCAACTGGAGTAAATAAAGACGTTACTCCTGGTGACCTGGTGGTAGATGCAGGCAAAACTTGTCGTCTGTAAAACTTGCAGAATGTGTTGTCTGACCTCCAATTACCCCTTGAGAGTATGTCTTCCAAGGGATAATTGTCAACCCAGTTTTTAGACGCTACAGCTGAACGCACACTACCTGGCGTCGCTGATATACCTGCTTCCACTAGTAAGGTCTTAATCCATCCTGCTATAATAGCTCGAGATGCAGACCTCGCTTCACCTCTTATGTTAACAAAAAGATTGTTATCATTGGTCAGATTGCGTCGATTTTGCAATAGGTTTATTGTTTGTGTGATCCAAAACACTGGGTCGAGGTTCTTACATTTATGATTAACATTTAATTTCCATCCTGACTGTCTATGGTCTGATGAATCAGTTTTAGAGCCGAAAATTGGCCATAAAACTACAGAATCATTTGATTGCACGCAATGTACGGAATCAACACTAAGCAATGTAAGATCGTGAACCCTCCTGCCTGAACACAATAGTAACAAAGTAGCCGTGTGTCTTTGAACTTGAAAAACATTAGTACTGTTTACAGAATAATGTTCTAGGTATGAAGCTAGGCTATCAATATTCCATATGGGAGGTTTTTGAGATTTTGGTTTTTGTCGTTCAATCGCTTTCAAAACATGTTTTACTAGGACATGAGAACTCAATTGACCGGAACGATTTGTGTTACAAAGCGTAGAAATTACTGATTTATGTAACAAGACAGAGCTGTACGATAATTTGTGAATTAAATGTAAATCTGCCAAAAATCTTGCAACATCTGAAGCCTCCGGATTTGTAGGGTCTAATTTATTGCTGCTGGCCCAATTAAGCCACTTTTTCCAAGCGGAACTATATGTCTTACGAGTCGAGGGGCGCCAGGATCCTTCTAATAGCTTAATTTGATTATCGTTCCAGCCAATTAGGTTCCGAGACCACCCCCACATTTCCATACCTCGAAAGTCATGTTTAAGACATCCGGTGGTGGCAGCCCCGTCGTTGTGTCGACTAGAACGTTCTTCAAGTTCCGCAGAGTGAATGGAGCTGCCAAAGCTCGGTTCTTCAAGTCTGCTCGCCAGAACACCCGTTCCCAGCGAGGTACTACCAGCAGGTATACTCCTGTGGCCTGATTGAGATGGGCTAATACTCTGGGAATTAGAAATGGCGGTGGAAATATCCAAGCTAGTGTGTAGTCCCACGTCCGGGAAAACGCGTCGTGGAACAGTGCTTCTTGGTCGTTCAGATCCAACGAAACGTAATTCAGGACCACTTGAGCTGTGCTCGAGGCAAATAGGTCGATTCTCGGTGTTCCCCACTTGGAGAATACTATTTCTGTACAAGCTGGGAGTACATGCCATTCTGGTATCTTCCTCAATCTCGACAGATGGTCTGCCTGGCAATTGAATCTGCCCGGCAAATGATATAGGTTCAGATGTATCTGGTACTGGTCCAAAATTTGAAAAACCTCGTAAGTCAAGTTCATAAGAGGAATCGATTTCGTTCCCCCCTCGTGGCGGAGATAAGCGATTACAGTTTTGTTGTCGCTCTGGACAAGTACTGTGCTGTGGCTCAGAATCCAACATTGATCTCTCAAAACCTTCAATATTGCCAACATCTCCTTTTGGTTGCAATGCAGACCTTGCTCGATATCTGACCAAAGACCTGTTAGTGACAGATTGTCCAATACAGCTCCCCAAGCAAGGTCTGATGCATCCGTTGTCAGGAAGTGGGTCGGTGGAGGCATGTGAATCGCCGATGGGCGTGCACAATTTCGTAACCACCATGTCAGGTTGTCTTTGGCCTGAGGAGTTATAAGATGCGACTTCTGCTGCTCTGTTTTCAGCATCACGTTCATAAGGTTTAGCAGTGCTCGGTAATTCAGGCTGCCTTTTGGAACCACGAAGCTGGCGAAGTTCAGCAAGCCCACCAGACTTTGTAGGTTTTTCAGATTTGTCCTGCCTTTTACGGACATGTGACTTACTTTGGCAATAAGTGATAGGATCTTCTCTTCGGGAAGTCTCTTTTGATTCAGCCACGGATTCCAATAAATACCTAGGTATGCCACGCTTTTCGTTGGAATAAGGACAGACTTTTCGTAGTTGATCATCCAACCTAAAACTTCTAAGGTCTCGACAACTATTCGTACATGCTCTTGAAGAGCAACTTTGTTCTGATGAGCAACCAAAAAATCGTCCAGGTATACAATAATTCTTATACCCTTGTTCCTGAGAGTCTGCGAGACCCAATTTGTTAAGCTGGCGAATGTTTTTGGTGCTGTGCTTAGGCCAAATGGTAAGCATGTCATTTGCAAAAGATTTCCTTGATATTTGAGTCGGAGGAACCTTCTGTGACTGTAACTTACGGGCAGATGAAAGTATGCCTGATACAGATCTATCTTGCACAACCAGTCCCTCGGCTGAAGGAAGTCTGGTATACGGAATGCGTTGATCAGATTGAATTTTTCTGTTAAAATGTAATAGTTGAGGGCTTTTAGATTGAAAATAGGCCGTGCGGTGCCGTCGCTTTTCGGAACGAGAAACATTGAAGACAGGAAGCTGGGGGTCAGTTCGGCCTCCTCGAGGACACCTTGAGTCTTCATCTTCGATATTATAGACGTCATTTCGAAAGACTCTGGAACGTCGAAACTGCCTTTCATGACACTTTGATGAATAAGTGGCGGTTTTTGATAAAAGGGTATGCGATACCCAGTTATTATTTTCAGGATATAATCTGGAGCACCCATTTGTTCCCATTTCCTTCGAAACTGAGCAAGACGGCCCGCTTTGAATGTCGAGTCAATACTTACGTCTCTTCTCCTGGTCATAGGTATACCTTGAGGGCGACTGTCCTCTCTTACGCCCAGCTGTGAAGTGGCCCCTAGGCCTTGAGCTAGGTCGAGATGGTCGACCTCGAAACGAACCACGAGTATAAGGAACATTCGTTTGTCTGGCATGCCCTTGCGGAGGGTAATAATGGTTACAACCACCCTGCGGGGGTGGATTAGCACAGCACTGTGACTGTGCGTGACTCATTGTAGCACATGGTGCATTGTAATTACCCTGCGGGGGTATTTTTCGAGGCATGGTCCCCTGCGAGGGGACGCGAGCCTTAGTAGTTTCTGCCTGCGAGGCAGAGTTATGGTTAGTTTTTTGCAGTGGCCAAAAACATTTCCGCACGCCTCCAGCTTTCTCAATGGCAGCAGTAAATTTCTCAGCATTGAACAGGTTGGTACAGGATGGCGGTATCTTACGCACAGCCGCCTTCACAAGTGGATCCTTGATATGTTTCGTGATACCATCCCTCCTCATCTGAATGATTTCCGCACGATGGCCACACACAAGCTGTAATAAATCTGATGAGGTTTTGTGTAAATCTCCGCTAGAAAAAGAATCATTAATCTTGTGACTGAGGGTATCGAAATTAAGGGTCTCCGTTTCCTTCCCCCACTGTAAAATATCCCGAAGATTATTCTGGAGGGCTTCTCTTTGCTTCAAAATACACATTGTCAGCGCTGCATACGTTTTATCTGAATAAACTAAGTGTCGAAGAGAATCATATGCCCTAACCTCATCATTAACTTCAAGGTCAGTAAATCCCGGGTCATGATTATAAGACTTTTGAGTCTCTGAATATCGAATTTCATTCCACTCATTATTGTTAAAATGTTGAAGGTCACTTAACAACTTTAAATCGGCCCGGGCCGTCTTAGGAACGGAAGGTTCCTTTAACTTGGTTTCGATATCAAAAGTAAATAAATCTTTATCGAAATCATTATCAGATAAATTTTCATATAGATTTTGACTTACACCAGAAAAAACCGATATTGAATCATAAGGGACATTTCTATTGGCACGGCATTCATCGTTTTTAACATAATCTATTTGCTCGCGAAGCTCTCGCAATTCTTTAGAAAGCTTGCTTACCTCGTACTTCGAGTGACGACTTTGTTTGGCCCCCCTTTTCTTTTTGCGGTGCTTTCGCCCTCGCTTAGGCGCACTTGAAGAGGAGGCGGATGAAGAACTACTACTACTCGAACTTGAACTAGACGACGATGACCGCCTCCGTCGAACACGTGAGGTAGACGCCTTTGGATTTGTTTCACGAACAACACCCTCATTTCCATTATCCTCATCCATACTAAGAGCAGAGATCTAATATTAACTAGTAATCGACAAACAATCTAAATAATTTTATAGAAAGGGTAGAATTCAAAATGTTTAACAAAATTTTAACGAACGGTAAAACCGTTAGGGACTTTATATTCTTTTGAACAAACGTTATAATTCTCGCCGGTTGTCGGTGCGTGCTGAAATTTTTTCAGGTTCTGGTAATATAAACCAGCAATATAAAAATCGATATGATTATTTTTTGGTTTAAAATATCAAAGTACTTACGTGAGTAGGAACACTTTCACTTTTTCAAAGGTTAACTAGAACTTGTAGTGCAAGCAAGGCACGACCGCTCTCGGCGGGAAACAAGACACCAATGAATTTCATAAAATTGTGTGCGACTAACTTCAAGTCGCCCCCACTGCCAGGTGGTGGTGGCAACCGTTAGAAAGAGATAGCAGATACATACAGCTAGGGTAGAAAGAGATAGCTATATTATGGCGGGAAACGTAGTGCCTATCTCAATTAAATAAGCTTCGAATAACGGTCAAGGTAATTAATGTGAATAACTTTAAATTTTAACTATCAAAATAATGAAATTATTGTTTCAATCTAATTATTTTGTTGTAAATCAGTTTTCAGAGGTTTTGCGCTTATTCATTAACACGTATATTGCAAATGTTATTTGATACGCGGCATCTAGATTTATTAAACTATTTTCCCATATATGTATAAAATATTACGTTTAATTGTACCGTCTACGCGTATTACGCGTCAAACTTTTGTATGAAATCAAACAACTCTGCAACCACCTTAATCCCCGACGCAATAAGAGGGGTGTTATAAGTTGGACGCCTATGTCTGTCTGTCTGTCTGTCTGTCTCTCGGTCTGTCTTTCTGTGGCATCGCAGCTCCCAAACGCGTGGACCGATTTCGATGCTGATTTTTTAAATAGAAAGCTAATTTTTCCGACAGTGTTCTTAGCTTTGTTTCATGAAAATCGGTTCAGTAGTTTCATGAAACTTGAAAAATTATGAAATAACATTAAATTACAAATTTTAAAAAACCTCGGATGCCAAAAACAAACATTTTAAAACTAAGAGGAAGGATCTCTCTTTAAGACCCACTTTTTTGACGTTTAGGTTTGAGTGTGTGGTGTCAAGTAGTATGGACAAAAGGCACCAAGTGACATATGGCCTTATGTTTACGGTCACTTTTCACACACACTAGCTCAAAAAAAAGTGGACAGCCGCATAAACAAATCTCTATAGTTCCATCTCCTTCTACTATTAAAGGTACGTCATAAGACAAAAGAGACCAAGTACAATCGTAAATTTATGCGGACTCTATGGAGATCCTTCCTCTTAGTTTTAAAAGTAAAAAATAATTCGGTCACATATTATCTTTGAAGTAAGCAAATGAATATTTTACTTCTTAACTCTCTTTAAGATATTTTAGAACAATCAATGCGTAGGGGACCGCTATGAAATGACCATTATTTTTTTTACAATCACTTGCGGTCCCCAACACATTGATTGTTCTAAAATATCTGAAAGAGAGTTAAGAAGTAAAATATGCATTTGCTTACTTCGAAGATAATAGGTGACCGAATTATTTTTTACTTATCAAATGTTTGTTTTTGGCGTTGTTGTAGGCAGTGTCCGGGGTGTGCCCATAGATAGTACATACCTCCCTCTCCGTCACTAGAGTGAAGCACGCAGGTGACCGTGGCGTCGGTGGGTATGTCTGAACCGTCTGATTCACCGTTGGCAACCAACCTGTATGATTCCTCCCCGTCCTCACATCTGCAATTGACAACATTAAATTTTTTTAACCACCTGTTTTTAATAAAAAATATAAAAATAGGTTAAAAAATAAGAGATACGTATTTTTCCGATTTTATTTTTGACCGATATTTCTATTTTTAATTTACTTTTGAATTATCTGAAGAACGGGATTTACAATAGAAAAGCCAAACAGGCAAAGGAATAAAATCACATTCAACCTCTATTATATTTTTTAGTATTTTTCAAATAACTCGAGAAATAATGGATATTCTAAAAAGGTTGATTTGGAGTCGGCGATACCTAAAAACCATAACGTAATCTTTTTCATGTAAATATCTTCAATGTACAGTACACACTTCTGTTACAGTTTTATAATAGTTAAGTAAAAGATATCTGTAATCCTTTCAGAGAGAAAATATTATTATTGACACAATTATCTCGAAATGGTTTTCGATTCAAAAATTCGATTCGAAAAAGCCGTGGTGGTCCAGTGGCGAGTAACCTTGCCTGCAGTGCAGGAGGCGATGGTTCGATCCCCGTCCAGACCGACTCGTACCAATGAGTTTTTCGGAATTTATGTCCGATTACTAACACCACTGGCTTTTCGGTGAAGGAAAACGTCGCGAGGAAACCTGCATGATTCAATTTCAAGGCATGTATTGTACCCACTGTCCATTACAAGTGGCTACGGGCTCACTCCCCGTCACACTAGACAGAGTTTCAGTACTAGTGAAACGTGGATGTTCTGAAGTTTCAGAATATCTCTGACTACCCCTCGGGGAATATAGTCGTGAGCATATGCTATGCATGTTATGGGAACCCCGATTCAGCCCTCCAAAAAAAAACTCGACACCCCGAATTACACAATCTCGTACTCCTATCATAGGAGGATAGTTCAACCGGTAGCTTACCTGACAAGCGTCAGATTGAGTAGGTCGAGCTGGACAAGCCCTTTGTCTCCGTCCATTATCTGCACATACTTGTGTGAGTTGTCCGAAGTTATCATGTCCGGGATAATGTGGCTCTGCGGAGTTAAGTATATTAAGTGAATAAGTGAGTATGTTCAATTCAATCAATTCAATTCAATTTTTGTTTAGTGGCATCCGATGTGTTATCACAATTCAGCCAATGTCTCGTTATGTGGATAGTATATGAAGGAAAATGATCAGTAGTATTTATTAAGTCTAGAGTGGCAGTTTTGCCAATGTAAGTAGTTTATAATCTCAAGTGATTGTTTTAAGGTTAAAACACAAAAGAGTTCACAAAATGGTGGAGCCACGTGCAATCCTAACGCGCCGATACGCAAGCGTCCGTACTCCGCCAGAATTGCAGCGCGACTCCAGTGAGTATGTTAAAGTCGGGCCAAATTAATAGGTCACATTTGACATCTATTGATACTTCATCAAACGTAACCTTGTAACGGCGGGCATAGAATAATGTTTATTATTTCGAAGTTAGAACTGCATTGCTTTACTCTTTTTAATTACAGTTACATATTTATTGTAATAATGACCAAAGAAGGTAATTTTACGATTTACTTTCACTAATAAACCATTCTAAACATAATAAACAATTTCTGTTTCAAAGAACTGAACGTCGTTACAATGTTGCGTCTGTGAACCCTTTTTCTTTTTTAACACTAGGGATGTAACCCAAAAAAATCGAAGTAAAACGTAGTTCCAACAAATCGCGATATTCACATATAATTCGATTCACGTATGTTTGAAATCCGTATCGATTCATTTAATTTAAATGATGTTTTTAAGCAGGTCACCTCACTAAGAAGCTAAAACTGACAGATGTCAAATGTGACCTATTAAATTGGCCCGACTTTAAGTGTAGGAGTCGCGCTGCAAGTCTGGCGGAGTACGGACGCCTGCGTATCGGCGCGTTAGGCTTGCACGTGGCTCCGCCATTTTGTGAACTCTTTTGTGTAACCTTAAAACAATCACTTGAGATTATAAACTACTTACATTGGCAAAACTGCCACACTAGACTTAATTAATACTACTGATCATTTTCCTTCGTATACTCTCCACATAACGAGACATTGGCTGAATTGTGATAACACATCGGATGCCACTAAACAAAAATTGAATTGAAGTGTATGTTTGTGAAGTGTATTGTAGCCACTGTCCATTATAAGTGCCGACGGGCTCACCCCCCGTCACACTGGACAGAGTTTCGGTACTACTGGTGAAACGTCGATGTTCTGTGGTTTCACAATATCTCTGACTACCCCCTCGGGGAATATAGTCGTGAGCATATGCTTATTTGAGAAGTATTCTTACAGGTCTAACACAATTAGTTGAAACTATTTTGAGGGGATGATCAGACCATCAAACTGAACAACTTTAACAATGGGACTATGGTCTTTACAATGTTACACTATGTAATTTAATATTGGATTTATGTAATTGTACTTTGTATATTTTGTTTTGTTTAAAAGAAGTGTGTTGTAGAGTTTCTGGCCGCATCTTCTCTACAACGGAACACCTTCCGACGCGGTGGTAGATTCAAAAACATGACGCCAGTAAGTTATCTAAATATGTGATATTATTTTGAATAAAAAACTTTTGTCTTTTTGACTTTTGGACCAATATCGAAATCGCGAAAAAAAATCGGCTGTCCCATACAAAACTGCAAACATGACTTGACTCAAATGTATGGGATGGCGGATTTTTTTTCGATATTGGTCCCATAGAGAAAGTTGTTCAGTTTGATGGTCTGATCATCCCCTTAAAATAGTTCCAGCTAATTTTGTTAGACCTTATTCGACGTGTTAATAAATAAGCGCAAAACCACATACACCCACCCCAACTGATTAATAACAAAATAGTTAGATTGAAACATTAATTTCATTATTTTGATAGTTTAAATTTAAAATTATTCACATATTAAGTTTTGAGGCAAATTGATTTGTTATCATTTCAGCAATGAATGAAAGCGCTAGCGTGCTCGTGGATACATTTAAAGAATCTTGTTTTGGTAGAAGGTATGGTGAGTGTCCCCGTGCGGTGGGTTGAGTGAGATCGAGTTCAGTAAATTAAAATTTTTACAAAGAAATTATTTAATATTTTGAAAAAAATTACCTATGTTGAAACCATGATAATTCGATTCTGCTCTCGATTCTAAACAAACTACTTTCTAGTTTTGCGTTTAATTTTTTCAACAAATCTTTTTTGCCTGAAAACTTAAAATGTGAATAACTTTAAATTTTAACTATCAAAATAATGAATTCAATCAATCAATACTTTATTTTACACCAAAAAACATAGTATACAGAGAGTAAACAAACAGGAAACACAGACGGTACAAAAATAGGCGATGGGTGGAGGTGAAACGATTGTTTCAATCTAATTATTTTGTTATAAATCAGTTGGGGTGTATGAGGTTTTGCGCTTATTCATTAACGCGTTGTATATCAGGATCCAATGGGAGGAAATAGGCTTTTGAATTTACCTCCTTAGTCTCACCAAACGGCGTCACTTCAACTATTTGCAGTTGACCTGGAAATTATAAACAGTCAGGTTAAATAATCTTAACTATTATAAATCTGTAACAGAAGTGTGTCTGCACATTTAAGATATTTACATGAAAAAGATTACGATATGGTTTTTAGGTATCCCGGACTCAAAATCAACCTTTTTTAGAATTTTTGTCTGTCTATTTGTTTATTTGTATGTTTGTAAAAGCATGACGCAAAAACTACTAAACCGATTTTAATGAAACTTTTTTTGTTTGATAGCTTATGAACATAATACATGTGTAGACTTAAGAGAAGTTTATTCCGAATGCGTAAATGCGCACTGCATACAAACGTAGTCTGGTGATATTTTCAATACTAACCAATTAAACTCAATGAAATTTTGCAGAAACAATCTAGGAACAAATCTCTATGCTTGTATCGTGTCCGATTTTCGTTAAAATATACAGTTTCAATGCTAGGATTAGTTTAAGATTTGTATGGAAATCTTTGAGGCACTCTAACTTTAAATCTGTACATTTTAAGGAAAATCTGATACGATACAAGCATAGAGATTTGTTTCTAGATTGTTTCCGCAAAATTTCATTGAGTTTAATCGGTTAGTATTGAAAATATCACCAGACTTCGTTTGTATGGAACGTGCCAACAGTAATATACCCTTAAGAGAAGTTTATTCCGAATGCCGCCGCCGTTTATTCAGCCCTAGACTCCGCTTCGCATGTGCTGACATCATCTTGTAAATTTCAGTCACCTGTAGGCAGTGTCCGGGGTGTGGCTTTAGCCAATTTCGGAATGTCATGTACATGAATGAATATCGCAGCCTATTTCGGCTACAGCTAGCTTATTCTTATCGTGTGGGCAGCAAGCCCTGGTGTCAGAGTTTTTTCAGACCGCCTTACGGCCTCTGACGTGGTTTTTATGTAACGACCACAAGATAGTAGCCAGGACCAACAGCTTAACGTGCCATCCGTAGCAAGGAATTATCTTTCTTTTCAGACAATCAGGTGATTCGGCCTGCAATGTCCTAACCAACTGGGGAAAAACGCGCAAAGCGACATATCTTCTCCACAACGGAACACCTTCCGACGCGGTGGTAGAGTCAAAAATTATGTCAGAAAGCTATCCGTGTGATATTATTTTGAATAAAACATTTTTGAAGTTTATCACTAGGTGTCTCCTGTGGGAATCGAACCCACGACCTCCATGTCAAGAGCCCAAAGCTCTTAACCATTAGACCACGGAGGCAGCTAGATTTACTATAGTATAATTAATTACCATCTTTGTATTCCGCCAGCATATGACTATCGGCTGCGTCACTGACTTGATCGTCGTCCGACATTGTATGGGATTACTGAAATAAAACAAAGCAATTTATATCCAATTGACAACATTTCATTTTAAGAAAGGTACCTAAATAAGAAAACCATTTGGAGATTATGTGATTCAAAGCTTTTATCAAAATCATCAGATTTTTCTATCCATTATTTCTCGAGTTATTTGAAAAATACTGAAAAATATAATAGAGGTTGAATGAGATTTTATTCCTTTGCCTGCTTGGCTTTTCTATTGTATTTGACAGTTTTTATTTTTAATGTTATTGCGGCCAAGGTATCTTAGCCATAAATTCTTTGGTTATCAGAAAATTCAAAAGTAAATTAAAAATAGAAATATCGGTCAAAAATAAAATCGGTAAATACGTATCTCTTATTTTTAACCTATTTTTTATTAAAAACAGGTGGTTAAAAAAATGTTATGTTATCAATTAACACTTTCGCTGCTAAGCTCAAAATCATGATCCTCATGCAGTGCTTAAGTTGACCCCCCTCGTAAATCATAACGGTGAAACGATCAAAATGGCTCACCTTGTGGGTCACCCGCATAGCTGTAAGGTTAAGGTGAATCATGCTGTAGGTCATGAGCACAGGTGAATGCAATAGAACTTGACCCCCCTTGGAGATTGTGTGCACAGTGGTAACGTTGAAATGATAAATGTGGCTCTCAGTGCAGGCGTATGGTGTTCGGTGTGTAGGTCAAGAGCACAGACAAAATGCAATTGAACCGACTCGTTATGTGGGTTCTTCAGCACTGAGGCCCATTTGTTACCGACCTACGACGTAGGTCGTCAGCAGCGAAAGTGTTAAATGCTCAGTACCCTTTAAAATGGAGTAGACTGTTCATACGTAATAAAACCGGTCAAGTGTGAGTCGGGCTACTCGCGCACCGAGGATTCCATACCACAAAATCACACAACATAATTAACTAAACAAGTTTTTTTGTCCTGGACCTTTAACACGTGACCGACTCACACTTGGCCGGTTTTTATTATTTGTTGTTATACTGAGTTTGCTCTATAATCACACCAAGTTTGACTCTTGTATGTATGACCGTTTTTACGATAGAGTGAGAAGAAAAAATGTTGATAAAAATTAGTTTCTTGTATGAGGACCCCCCTTAAATTTTAACCTTTTGACATTTTTATTATTTTTTAAACAAATCCGCCGTAATAACGCATATTCTGTGAAAATTTCAACTGTCTAGCTATTACGGTTCAATAGTAACAGCCCTAAATAGGTAGGACGGATGGACAATGTAGACTTAGTAATAGGGTCCCGTTTTCACCCTTTGGGTACGGAACCCTAAAAAGCAAATTGATGCCAACGAATTTTCGAGTCTTAAGGGTATATTACTGTTGGCGTGCTCCATACAAACGAACTCAATGCTAGGATTAATTTAAGATTTGTATGGAAATCTTTGAGGCTCTGTAACTTTAAAACTGTACATTTTAAGGAAAATCTGATACGATACAAGCATAGAGATTTGTTTCTAGATTGTTTCTGCAAAATTTCATTGAGTTTAATCGGTTAGTATTGAAAATATCACCAGACTTCGTTTGTATGCAGCGCGCTTTTACGCATTCGGAATAAACTTCTCTTAAATTTGGCCTATACCTGGCTAAAGCCAACAGCGATAGGCGATCAGCTCACGTCAACCCACTGCTGGGCATACGTCCAGGTTATCGACTAAAAATCGGTAAAACATAATATGAGAACATACATGGTAATTTTTGAGTCGAGATTTCTCGAACCTAAACCTCCGAATCCAACATTCATGTTTCTTAACATCAAGAAAACAAAGTGAAATAACATTAGTTGAAAATTGATTGTAAATAAAGCAAATGTCAAAAAATGAATCAAAATTTTTCTTGCAACACTCAAAATTTGGTGTTTCTATTTAATATCCACTTTCATTTTATTTATTATTGCAACAATAACTTACTTTTGATGGCAACAATGAATTTCGCTAAGCACTTCACTTTCACTACGAAAACAATGGATTATTGACTTATTGCGTCCTTCAGCAATGATTCAACAAATATTTTAGTAATAAATATGCGCCGCCATTTCGAAATACCATCTTTTTCCTCAGTTTTGTGGACATAAACAATCATTGGCAAAATGACAATGTTGCCAGTAGACAAATGAAATTAACTGTTTCATTCAAGTAGGGTACTTGACCCAATAAATGTTCTATTTTGACCTATTACATCTTTGCATTATTAATTAAAAAACATTTTTTTTTTTTCAATTTAGCTATATTTTCCTTCGTTTTTTATTGTGAAACCATGATTAAAAGTGTTATTGATAAAACGCTACACATCTCTCTTTAGCATAGTCACACTCTTTCTATTTCACTCCAAAAATCAATGGTAGAGTCAAAGGTAGCGCAGTCAAATGGTTCAATTCCACGTACACTTTATTTAAACGTAGGCGACCTCCAATGCGTTTGCTCTATCTCTTTTGCTCTCGCTGAATCTCCATAAGAAACGTTACAAAACATAATTCCATGATATTACAAAAATAGAGCACAATAATAAACATTTAAAAATAAAGTTGAAAACTTTTTATCAATACTTATCGTATAAACGTATCTGTTATTGTTTGGTACGCTTATTTCTATGCTAATTTAATGACAGAAATCTGAGTTCTGAATCGCGCTATCAAAATTTTCAACTGCACTGAGTATAAAAGTGAATTTAACGCAGATAGAAGCGGGAGGTCCGTAGCTACTACGTGTGCCGGTGCTGGCAGGGAGCCGGTCTACTTCCTTGCCATCAGATATGTTGAAGCGTATTAAGCAATCATATATGGTAAAATAATGTCAAATATGTCAAGAAAATGATAAAGAGAGACTTTGGTCTCATCCACACGGTAGTAGCTGATTTGACTTCCTTTTTGCGTGTATTCTATTTTTAGACCAAACAACTAGGGATTGTAACGTTAAAATAATACAGCTTTTGCGTTAACGACGGTTTTAAAGATTTAATTATTTCAAAAGTATAAATGAAGTTATTCAAATAGTACTTCTGACTCTACATAACTATTCTCTTTTATAAGTAAGACTTATTTACAATTTGATTCATTAAAATATAAGTAATAAGTTCCATATTTCAATCATTTCTCATTTACTCAATGGGTAAAAACGTTTCATTTGAAGTAATTACTTATATAATTTTAAAGCCATTTTCCCTTATTTTTCATCAAAAATATGACTAGGTACCAATCAGTGAGTTCTGGTTACTTACTTTTTTATTTTTTCTAATAGCTGTCTTCTGAACGCATATTTATTGTCCCTTTATCATATAACTTATATAGGTATCAAACCATTATTCTTAAACCATAATTTTACTCAGCAGGAATGAACCTAGGCCTCCTACTTAAGAAGTCAAACTAACTAAACTAAACATAAATAAGACAAATAAACAAATAGATAACGACAAAAAGGAAGTCAAAGCCGCTACATAGGTGTATGTGAGAAATAACTCTCGTTTTCATTTACTGATTGACATGATTTTTATTACCATTTTTATAATATTAAACCCATACATGACGACTTATACAAGGCGACATATTCAGATAGCGGGAGCTTAGGCCGGCCCCCCGCCACAACCGGTTTCCTTTGTAGCAATGGACTCCCCAGTGCTCCTTTCAGAGCAAACTGTATTTATACAACCGAGTGCTAAAAACTTCTATAGCGTGATCTAGACCCAGTGATCTGATTGGCTGGTTAGTCTGACGTAGGAATACGCAGCCGTATTAATGTATAGGCAATGATAAAAGATGTGCAAGTCTGAATCATTAGTTCTGCATACAGATTCGTGATTATTCGGTCTTGAACTCTTGAATCAACACAAATTCGGAACTATAATCTAAACTTACAAACATACACAAAGTTACGACCCTATTCTCTATCGTGGTCATCAGAAACATTACTACAACAACCAACTACCTACGTTTAAAGGCCTCAAGGTTCAAATTCAGCATAAATTATTCGATAGGAATTTTGATGAAGAGTTAAATTATTAAGACCTGTGTTTTTAGAAAAGTAATGATAGATCGTTTTACTGCCGTTAATTGATAATCATCATCAGCCTTAAACTCAAATGTCATAAGGATGAGAGTGAGCATGCTATAGATGCACCATAAGGACCAATAGAAAATTATATGAAAAAACAAATGAAGAAATTGATATTTTGTGCCCTTATAACTTTGCAGCATTGAGTGTTTTCGTTTATAACTGAGTCAGAGCAGCCCACTCATACATCAGGCTTCTACGTAGTTGTATGACACAGACAGCTGATATCTACGTAGAATTTTACGTTTGTATACAACCAACGCTCACGCTAACGTTTCAATACAATGTTTGTTGTTCTTGTTTTCATTCTTAACCTTGACATTTATTTAACAGAGGCGTTTATAGAATCTCATCAGAAATCGATTTAGCCTAATGATCGTGGTACAGTTTGGAAACATTTTAATACATTAAAAGCTTGGAAATACTATAACAGCTAGTTGAACACAAACTCAACATGCCTAATGCCTCCACCAAAATAATCCTTTGACTTTACTTGTAGATTGTAGGATGTGTAGACCCTTCGATCATTAACAGCGAACAGAATTAAAATTTAATTTCATTTTAATAGTACAAGAAAAGCAGTCCTATATTGATGAATTTTAAATACAGGGTCCTTCTTAATATGCTGACAGTTTTTTAATAGGATGATCAGACCATTAAACTGAACAACTTTCTCTATCGCATTTTAAGTTTTCATGCATAAATGATTTACCTACTGTTATTATTTGAGCAACGAATGAAATTGCTAGCGTGCTCATAGATGCATTTTTAAGAATCTTGTATTGGTAGTAACTAGGGTGAGTGTGCCCGTGCGTTGGCTTGACATAGAGTTTAGTAAATTTTAAATTATACAAAAAAAAATTTATTATATTTTGAAAAAAATTAACCTATTTTGAAACCTTGATAATTCGATTCTACTCTTGATTCTAAACAAAGTATTTTCTAGTTTTGCGTTTATTCATTAACTAGTTATATAATTATTATGTAAACAATTATCATATCATATGTATAAAAAATTTAATAGGGTGACCTAATTCTATGCCGCACAAAATTATGTGTTAAGCGGCTACACATTAATAAAATGCATAACTTATCAGAATTTAGATTAATGCAAGAATTCAATTTTATTTTACTAGTGCTATTTACATTTAATATAAAATCTATGTTACGTTACCCTACAAACGGACAAAGAGATAATAATGTATGTTCTCGTGTACTATTCACGAGTTGTAATTGACTGATTTATCATGCTATGCTCCAGTGCTCCAGTCAACAAGGTTGAAACTTCTAACAAGTTAACAACCCAGATAGTTAATGTCGACTAATTGTATAAACAGTTTATTTGTTTATTTATTTCCTTTTTGGAGCACTAACAGCTAAATAACAGTTTGATTTTTACACACATACAAATTGATAGATGCTAACAGCAAGTTCCTACAATATAAATAGAAAAAAAAACTTCGTTATAGCATAGCATATGCTCACGACTATATTCCCCGAGGGGGTAGTCAGAGATATTCTGAAACCTCAGAACATCCAAGTTTCACCAGTAGTACCGAAACTCTGTCCAGTGTGACGGGGGGTGAGCCCGTCGCCACATAATGGACAGTAGGTACAATACATGCCTCTAAATTGAAGCATGTAGGTTTCCTCACGATGTTTTCCTTCACCGAAAAGCCAGTGGCGTTACAAATCGTACATAAATTCCGTAAAACTCATTGGTACGAGTCGGCTTGGACGGGGATCGAACCATCGCCTCCTGTACGGCAGGCAAGGTTACTCGCCACTGGACCACCACGGCTTTTTTCGTTAACTTCGTTATAAAAGACTTAAAAAGGCTTAAAAAACCTAACAATACACAACATTGGCTAAAACAATACTATTATGGGCCAAAAAAGTTACGTCCTAGAATATGTTTAGCTCTATTGGTGCTTGTGTAAAACAAAATAAAGATATCAATACGATTCAATTTCCAGCGTAAATATTGATCAGCTAACGAAGAATTTCCCTCAACGTCTTTTTGTGCATTATACAGGGTCCAACTTAATATGCTGACAGTTTTTTTAAGAGGATGATCAGATCATTAAACTGAACAACTTTCTCTATTGGACCAATGCCGAAATCGCGAAAAAAAAACAGCTGTCCCATACAATTAGGTCGAGTAAGATTTCAGTTTAGTATGGAGCAGCTGATTTTTTTTTCGCGATTTTGACATTGGTCCCATAGAGAAAGTCGTTCAGTTTGATGGTCTGATCATCCCCTTAAAAAGTGTCAGCATATTAAGAAGGACCCTGTAAACGTATATACTATTATACATAAGTACCTAATTATTATTCAATAACACTAAGCGTTAAATCAAGGTTATTGGTCATTGCGTGTTAACAATAGGGTAGAAGAGAACCACAACATCTATTTGCGCTTTTCCATCTCAATTCAATTAATTACTAATCTAAAAATTTCAAGATCATTAATTAATGCATGGTCATGCATGGCTATGCACATTGGGTAGATTTAAATACAATTTTCATGTAGCGAAACCACGAGAAAAATATCAAAATCTAGACGTGTCTTTGTTACTTGACGTAAATAATGCAAAAATGAACGCGCATGATAGATTTCTCGTATTATCGCGTTGTCGTGCGTGCCATGCTAGTTCTAGGTACAATAATTGATATTCTTGTAACATTCTCATCACGTATTGCCAATTCTAACTGAATATCTCTGGCTATCCGTTAGGCAGCTACAGCAGTGCGTGAGCACTCGGGATGCCATTAGGCCTATTGGCATCCCGAGAGCTCTTGGTATTGAAACTGTCTACTAATCCGTAGTCCCGTAAGGAGAAAATATTTGCATAATTAATATTTATCTATATTGTACCCGAGAGACTGATTGCGCTAATTAAAACATAGAAGTTCTATTCTTATCCAATTTCAATTCTAATCACATTGCAATCCAACTAAATAAGTGCTAAACGCTATGTAACTGACAGCCTTTAACGTCTGAGTGATCTGTCAAAATGGCTCAGACGGCTGTCAAGAACTGTACCGCGATTAGCGCAATAACAAATGTGTCAAAGGTTGTGGTTCGTACGTAGTTTAATCACCGAATATTTACCGCGATTGCAGCCCAAGTCATGTTTGTCCTGGATCTACAGGGTGTAACAAAACACCCTAGTAATACTTTAAGGGGTGCTTCAGACCATCTAACTGAACTACTTTCACTATGGAGCCAACAACGAAATCGCGAAAAAAAAAACCGCTCTTTTATACCAAACTGCAGTATAGTCTCAACTCAAATGTATGGGACAGCAGATTTTTTTTTTCTTGACGTTGGCTCCATAGTGAAAGTTGTTCAGTTTGATGGTCTGAAGCACCTCATTTAGTATTACTAGGGTGTTTTGTTACACCCTGTATGTAGTCTAATAATTATATAGGTATTATATATATAAGTATATCGTTGTCTAAGTGGTTAGTCATCATAAGTCCTAGCTGGATTTTGGTACTTTAAATGGGACTAGATAATTGTGTCCCAAGATTTTATTATTAATTATTTGACTTACTGAAATTTACACAACCTTTAAGTTAGGTACTTTGAAAAGCCTTAAAAAGGTACTTTGAAAAGACTCAAATGTTGTAAATTGTGAAATGCATTGCTGGCCAGTGAAATCGTCTAAGTAGGTTTGTTGGAATTCAGTGAAAGATGCAGTTGCAGTCAGGAATTCACGTTACCGTTATAATTTTACCGTCTGCCAGTGTTTGTTAAGGCGACAGATATTTCTATCAGTAAAATATAGTATGCCAGGTTATTGAAAATACTATAAAACATTCAGTGTTATGTTTAAACAAATATCTGGCAAAGACTTACTAGCTTTTGCCCACGACTTCGTCTGCTTTGACTTTGAAAAAGAAACCTGTGTTAATCTAGAACAGAATAATCCTGTCTGGCAAATTTCATCCAAATCCATTCAGCTGTTTCGCATGATTGAGCCACAAACATCCAAACATTCACATTTATAATATTAGTAGGATAAGGGAGTTTGTCAGATTATCTTATTTGCTTGTCTCAAATCAAAGCATATCTTATATAAACTTTAGTTTATAGGTAGGTAGGTACGTTACTAGAATCTTTTAAGTATCTATACATAAAAGTTTCTAACGAACTCTAATGAGAATACCACTCTGAACCTCGTAAGTTTATTAATTGTGTGTTTTTGTGGACACAGTTGGTACATGCTAAGATACAACCTTTATCAAACCAAAGAGTCTTATTCCACAGCCATTCAAATACGAATTAAGAAAACGTGAAGAGCTGCTCCTTAACTGAAGTCTGTACAAAAGAAACCTGATTCCAACCCCCCTACAGCAGTCGCAGTCTAGACTCGTAGAGTACTTAAATGCAGAGACCATCATTGATATTATGTGTTTCAATTTGAAACACAAAATACCTGAATTTTATAGAGCTATATGCCATTTATACCTAGTTTAGAGTCGTGCGTGACTTCTAAATTAAGGTTGGGGTAAGAGAAAACTTCAAAAACAAGACTTAGTCTTTACAGAGCCTTTTTGGCTTCAAAACTGACAAGCAATTAAAACCTTCCTTCATATTACATTATTTTATTTCAACCTATCTTAATTAATTTATGGCAACAGAAAATGGAACTCATCGAATTGAAACGACAACTAACTACCCTATCTATTTGGCTCTATCTGCTACAGTTCTTGCACTAGTTTATTTTACCTAAAAGTTTGGCTTTCGCTTGCACAACGAATAAATAAAACCCAAACCTCTGAACCCTATAGTTAATCTACATCCCTGAATCGCGCTATCAAAATTTTCACTGCACTCACCTTAAATACAGATACTTTGCCAATGAATCTCAGGGGGTCCGACATCACACGGTAGAGCGGTCCATGCAGCCGCTACACTCAATTGCAAAGCACACATTTAGACCTAAACTTCAACATTTGCCATTCTGTCGACTAGAAGTAATTGCTAGACTGTATTTGGATACCCGCGACGCTGTGGAATGACGAATGCTTGAACTTGATGAATGCTTACAGAACCGGTGTGGTTGATTTGACTCCTTTTTGGAGTTTTTTACTTTTCAATAATGAGTAAGAATGCGATCTAATGACATTTTAGAAGGTATACATAGATATTATCTTTTGAAAAAGTACCTCAACAAGGTAAAGCCCTCCTCTGCTCTCAAATATAGGAAAATCCAATAATATTGTTATAACCAGTATGCATACGATATGTCTCGAAGATGAACACGATTTCATCTCGAAGATGAAAAATTGGGTTTTAAATTTAATGGAAGTAATTTTAAGGAAGTACCTAAGTAACGTACATAATATTAAATCTAATTTTAAAATTACAATTTAATTTTTAATTTTTAGTTGCGTAAAGTTGATAAAGAAGACGTTTTATAAAGTGTGATATGTCAAAAAAATTTCTGTGTTGGTGAGCCTTTGATAGGTAATAAAATAAATAAATAAAACAAAGCTTATTATAATATAATTATCTTCATATCTTATTTATGTAAGGAATAAGCAGTGAGTAAGAAACCAACGACACCTATTGGGACATTTATGCAGCACATAACTTGCGAGCGAACCTAAACATGTACAATAAACCACTCATCTACCCTACGACACGGGGCCTCCGATTGTTGAAAAGTTGCAATAAAATGTTACTTGATGGCTCTTTGGGGCTACTTTATAATAGGATCTGCGATAAATAACAAACATAATCACTATATTTCCCGACCGTTTTATAAATTAACACAGAAATTATTGTTAAAAACAGTAAAAAGTTGTTTACCATATTTACAGAAAATTTGTAACGGGTGAAAATCTAGCAACACCAGGAAAAGGAAGGTGTACTGCGCAAGTCAATACAAAGTCAAAGCGGACATTGTCAAATCGAAATGCGAGATAATTAAATCGAAAATATCAACGAAAAATAAAGGAAATCGAATGAATAGTTTGTAAAAACTTATTTAAAATTGTAGAGGTAATTATCATAATATTAAAAAGACCAAAACTAATCTTATACAGTTTTATAAAATATTTTTTTTAGATAGGTAATTATTCTAAAGGCAAAAGCTCAGTTTTATACATCCACAAATTTGAAACAAGCGAAAACAATTTTGTAATCTTTTGTAATAAATTTTTCAGGAACTAAAATGACTACAGCAGGATCTGGAGCTGTATTTTTCCTTGGTACTCGAGCTCACTATCAGGTATAATAAATAATAATATACACTTCATATTTATACAGGGTGGAAAGTGGAAAATAACGACCCACTCAAAATTGTTCGTTTACCTGTTGACTAAGGCCGAGATTCAGAGATGATTTTAATAGTCTGAGGCTAGATTCAGAGACGTTTTTAAGTCATAGTTCGAACTCCCGTATGTCAAAATCCATACATTTCGCCACGCTTAGCTCGAGCTAAGACTAAAAAAATCGTCTCTGAATCTCAGCCTTAGTTCGAACTAAGCAGGGCGAAAATATTTAGATTTTGACATACGGGAGTTCGAACTAAGGCTGGGATACAGAGACGTTTTTTTTAGTCTTAGTTCGATTCGAACTAAGTAGGGCGAAAATGTATGGATTTTGACAAACGGGAGTTCAAACTAAGGCTGAGATTCAGAGACGTTTTTTTTAGTCTTAGTTCGATTCGAACTAAGTAGGGCGAAAATGTATGGATTTTGACATACGGGAGTTCGAACTAAAGCCGAGATTCAGAGATGATTTTTAAGTCATAGTTCGAACTCCCGTATGTCAAAATCCACTAAAAAAAACGTCTCTGAATCTCAGCCTAAGAGACAACTTCGAAATTACGAAAAATAAACCTGCGTGCCCAAAGAATTATAGTCGAATAAATCTGCAGTTTTGTATACTGTTTTTTTTTTCATGATTTCCAAGTTGGATCCGTACTAAAAGTTGTTCAGTTGAATGATTAGAATAGTTACCTATGTGATGAAATAATCCGCACTGAAAATTTACCCTGTATAGGTAAAGCAACACCCGCGATAAAGCAACAAAACGAGAAAAACGTCATGCGCGCTCTTTTTTTGGTCATACATAAAATAACAAAAAGAGGGAGACAAACATCTCGATTTTTATCGTTTCCTCCGGGGTGGCATGCGAGGCCTAATCAATCCTAATCTAAACCATCCCATAAAAAATACTACGATGTTATGTTTTAATAAAATATACAACGTTTTAATGAATTAATGCAAAACTAGAAAGCAGTTTGTTTAGAATCGAGAACAGAATCGAATTATCATGTTGTCAACATAGGTAATTTTTTTCAAAATATTAAGTAATTTGTTCATAAAAATTAAAATTTGCTGAATTCGGTCTTAAGGGGATATAATTCGGAGCGCGCTCCATACAAATGTACTATGGTGATATTTTCAATACTAATTAATTAAAGTCAGTGAAGTTTTGCTAAAACAAACTTGAAACAAATATCTATGATTGTATGGAGTCAGATTTTCGTTAAAATATACAGTTTCAATGCTAGCATTAATTTAAGATTTGTATGGAAATCTTTGAGGCACTGTAACTTTAAAACTATACATTTTAACGAAAATCGGACTCTATACAAGCGTAGAAATTTATATATACTTTAATTCTGAAAAATTGTATTGAGTTTAATTGGGTAGTATTGAAAATATCACCATAGTACGTTTGTATGGAGCGCGCTCCGAATTATATCCTCTTAACCCACCGCACGGGCACACTCACCCTACTTACAACCAAAACAAGATTCTTAAAATGTATCCACGAGCACACTAGTGCTTTCATTCATTGCTGAAATGATAACAAATCATTTTTGTCTGAAAACTTAAAATGCGAATAAATTGAAATTTTACCTATCAAAATAATGAAATTATTGTTTCTATCTAATTATAGTTATAAATCAGTTGGGGTGTATGAGGTTTTGCGCTTATTCATTAACACGTTGTATTTACATATTTTTTTGTAATATGGCTTCTGCTGTAAAGCAATTTAGCCAATGTCAGGTAATCGGTGAATCAAAAATATATGTATTAGTTATTACAGACATTAAATCCATTTATGTCGTTAGTATCACACTTAAATAACGTTCGGACTAAATCCTCTGCTAAATCCAATCTCACGTTTTTATCATACTTATAAAAGCAAGGGCAGGATCCAATGGGTTGACGAGAGGACAGGGGTCCCACTGTCCCTTAACTCAGTGAAATACTGCGGCCGTAGCATGGAAGCGCGATATAGCGCTATAGCGCCGTAGGCATAGTGTAATAAAAACGGTCGTGTAGTGGTCAAGTTCAGCGGTAGCGGCTTGTCAATCGAGGGCGTTTTGCGGGGGCCGGGAGGAGCGCGTCCCTCATAGCTCTTTTAGTTTAGGAAAAATAGGGTTTGAGATTGCATTAAATACACTTTAGTAAATTGTGTTTGAAATAATATTACTGTTAGTTTATAACACTTTTGTCGAGATTTCGTAGAACCTGAGAAATACTTAAAAATCGATATTAATGTACAAATAGCAAACTTATTTCTAAAAATATTTCGACCAGCATACCAGCAATAGAGACAGTTAATTATCAAAAGGCAAATTTAATGTGTAAAAACAAACAGTAAATAATTTAGTTTTGAGGTTATAATTTTTGAAGACTTACAAAATATTAAATATCTACCCAAATTAATGATATTAACCGTGGATTATTATTGTTATAAGTAAAACGTATTGAACGAAGCCATCCTGTACAAAATCACCAGTTTTCAATTTTTTGTTCATACTTAAATTTAATGTTTTGTAAATATCTTAATTATTCAGTAATTGAATATAAAAATCGGGGATTATTGAGAATTTATGTTTTTCAGGTATGTATCTACTATATTCCAAATTTTCACCAAAAGTGCAATTAATGCAACCTACTCCATACAAAAATCCGTAGATTTCACCGACTATTTATTTGCGTGCGAACGCACGTGATAAAAAGCTCATGCTACGGCCACTGGTTACGCCTTTTCCACTTCAACCGTTTCCGTTTCTATATTTGATAAGGTGCTCTTTAAAGTACCCTAACTCGAGAAATAGGAATAAATAGTGCAAAGACTACAGTTTAATATACTGAAAAAATAGTGCTTAAGACGGGCAACTGATCGCATGCTTTCTGCCAAGGCCGAATCACGCGGCAGCAAAATTGCCCGTCTAAAGGCCGATCGCGCGATCGCAAATCCGGTCAAAAAGGGTGCTGAAAACAATGATAAGCATAAGCTTATGCTCACGACTATATTCCCCGAGGAGGTAGTCAGAGATATTCTGATACCTCAGAACATCCACGTTTCACCCGTAGTACCGAAACTCTGTCCAGTGTGACGGGGGGTGAGCTCGTCGCCACTTATATTGGACAGTGGGTACAATACATGACTCGAAATTGAAGCATGCAGGTTTCCTCACGATGTTTTCCTTCACCGAAAAGGCAGTGGTGTTACAAATCGTACATAAATTCCGAAAAACTCATTGGTACGAGTCGGCCTGGACGGGGATCGAACCATCGCCTCCTTCACGGCAGGCAAGGTAGAACAATGATAGTAGTAGGAACAACTTTATACACTGTATACGTTGTTATAATAAAATCCCTGAGACCATTTTGAATCTTTCCGAAAACATGTTTAAAACTCAAATCAAAAAAGTCCTCTGTAAGAAAGCATATTATAAACTGGATGATTATTTAAATGATCAAAATGCTTGGGTCTGAGGTCACTAGCTTATAGTTTATTTACTTTATTGTATAGTATCAATTATTTTATTAAATAGACTATGTATTATTGTATACATAACTTTAGCTTAAGAATTTATATTGTAATAGTTATTACGTCGTGTTATGTTGTAGAGTTTCTGGCCGCATCTTCTCTACAGCGACAACACGTTCCGACGCGGTGGTAGCTTTAAAAAAGATTTGACGTTTGATAAGTGTGCTGCAAGCTCCTATATTGAATAAATTATAATATTGACTTTGACTTTGACTACAGAACGTAAATTAAAATAAAAACCATTTTATGTCCTAAACGCAGGTCCTGCAACAACCAGAGTCACAATACGACGCAGAAAACGGCAACGCATCCACGGAGACGATATATCAGAACCATTCCGTTCAGGAGCTCTGGGCTAAAGACCAAGGTCAGAAGGACCTCGACCAGGGTGACTACGGTGATAGGAACTGGAATTATTGCGATAATGACGTCACTGGTGCGTATAAAAACCATTAAGCACGTACCTACCTAGTCAGACTTTTGTTTCAGGGGGACATGATCATGTTTGGGGGGACACTTACGTTCCACCGAACTTAAGGGGGTGCTTCAGACCATCAAACTGAACAACTTTCACTATGGACATCCAACATCGAAATCAGGAAAACAAAATCCGCTCTTTCATACTAAGGGTCAGTTCACACCGAGACGCGACGCGGCGCGACGCTGCGCGCACATTTTTCATGGAATATACTTTATTCACTACATGAAAAGATACACATTACATTGTGAGAATTCAGATTACGTTGCACCACGCAGCACTGCGCCTCGAGGTATTTGAGTATCGTCGCGTCGCGTCGCGTCTCGGTGTGAATTGACCCTAAACTGCAGTGCCTAAACATCTCAACTCAAATGTATGGGACAGCTGATTTTTTTTCCTGATTTCGATGTTGGTCCCATAGAGAAAGTTGTTCAGTTTGATGGTCTGATCATCCCCTTAAAAAAGTGTCAGCATATTAAGTTGTACCCTATATGCAACAGCAGATTTTTTTGCTCCGTTCGGTTTGGTCCCTAGCAAAGAGATTATACCTAATAGAGTGAGCCATACCAATTGTAAAGTGTCCACTTTTTTTGACGTTTAGGTTTGAGTGTGTGGTGTCAAGTAGTATGGACAAAAGGCACCAAGTGACATATGGCCTTATGTTTACGGTCACTTTTCACACACACTAGCTCAAAAAAAAGTGGACAGCCGCATAAACAAATATCTATAGTTCCATCTCCTTCTACTATTAAAGGTACGTCATAAAACAAAAGAGACTAACTACAATCGTAAATTTATGCGGACTCTATGGAGATCCTTCCTCTGAGGTCCCTAGTAAAAATTGTTCAAATCGTCTCTGAATCTCGGCCTTAGGTTGGATGTTAATGATAGGTATTATCAATTTGACCCTGTATAAAATAAATTCTTCCATCTATGGACTGCTGAAACTTTCATGCAACGTCATGATGTAGGGGTAAACTAAATTGTAAAATGTCACGTGACATTTTTTCAGATCTACGTGACACTTGACAACAATTTAGTTAATTTTATTATTTTATTCTTAGGATCGGAAGAAAAAGACAGTCTAGATATTACAATGGGAATGAAGCGTAGATCGAAAAGACGCCCGAGTGAGACAACATTGTGTGAGCGAGACGCCGAGATGAAACCTGCTTTACTGAATCATGACGGAGAAAGGTGAGTATTTCATCGTCTAATATTCCTTACTTAGGTAGTTTACAGGGCCGCGTTCAGAACCTTCGGGTGCGGTTGTTTGGTTGTTTTTCACTCTAAGGTACGGAACGAACAGTTGTTTTTCAACTCGCCAAAAGGTACGGAACGATCCCGGTTGTTTTATAACCTCAAATTTTGACATTGACAGTAATATGGGCTTCCAGGGCTTCCATCATTTCCAAATACAATAAAAACTCATCTTCCATGCTAAAGAATCAAAGAGTGAATAAAAATAAATTGAAAAAAACTAACTTTTATTCAAAATGAGCAAAAAGTCAAGTAACCACAGATAATCAAAACGTCAGAGTGTTTTGTAACCATCTAATTTGATGGTTAAAAGTTGCAACCCGTCAGAGGTACGGAACGGTTGAGTTGTAACAACCGAGTTGCAAAGGGCGTTTTTTCACCGAGGCTCTGAACGGCGTTAGTGCGAAAAGTTGCACCCAGAGTGCACTCTGGTCGTAGGCTCTGGGGCGCGTTCAGAGCTAGGGGTTAGAAAGGCAAAGTAGCGCTTTTGCTTAGGGAGACGGCTGCCGCCACTTGTCTTCCCGCTCACGCTGCTACAATTACTCATGCTCTCTCGCTCGCACCACGCCGCGCGTCTTATGGTGTTATGCAAATCATTGCATAACCTGTGGCTATACGTTCCACGCCTACTTTGCACTTCTAACCCCTCTTCACAAACACAGAATGTCACTTTTTCGTCCATTATACACGGTGAAATTATTGATATCATTGGCATCCTTTTAAGGGAATATAATTCAGAGCGCGCTCCATACAAACGAAGTCTGGTGATATTTTCAATAATTGGTTAGTATTGAAAATATCACCAGACTTCGTTTGTATGGAGTCAATAAAATTTTTCAGAAACAATCTCGAAACTCTTACTAAAAACTGTTTGTATGAAGTCAGATTTTCATTAAAATGTATAGGTAGTTTAAAGTTACAGTGCCTCAAAGATTTCCATAAAAATCTTAAATTAGTCCTAGCACTAAAACTGTATATTTTAACGAAAATCTGACTACATACAAACATAGAGATTAGTTACTAGATTGTTTCTGAAAAATTTCATTGACTCTAATTGGTTGGTATTGAAAATATCACCAGACTTCGTTTGTATGCAGAGCACATTTACGCATTCGAAATAAACTTCTCTTAACACAGTGGCGTAGCGTGGGTTTCTGCCGCCTGGGGCACAAACCGAATTTGCCGCCTTATCTTATATTAAGGGAATATAATTCGGAGCGCGCTCCATACAAACGTACTATGGTGATATTTTCAATACTAACCAATTAAAGTCAATAAAATTTTGCTGAAACAATCTTGAAACAAATATCTATGCTTGTATGAAGTCAGATTTTCGTTAAAATTTATAGTTTTAAAGTTACAGTGCCTCAAAAATTTCCTAGCATTAAAACTATATATTTTAACGAAAATCGGACATGATACAAGCATATAAATTTGTTCCTAGATTGTTTCTGCAAAATTTCATTGAGTTTAATTGGTTAGTATTGAAAATATCACCAGACTACGTTTGTATGCAGCGCGCAATTACGCATTCGGAATAAACTTCTCTTAAAAAAAATATAACAGTGCGAGTGAAGCGAGCTCGAAATTTGTTTGCACATCTATTTCGCTTGTGGACCGATCTTTTGGTTTATCCATGCAAAAATAGAAACTATGAGCGAGCTCAACTTTTCTCCTCAACACGACTCGGTTAGAGCCAGAGCTTTTTACGTACAAAACATGTGCAAAGTAACCGAAGTAAAAGCTATGGATGGAGCGAGCAAGCTCGAAATTTTTAGTACCACGTCTTAGCTCTTAAGGATTATAATGTAGGCACAGTACCTAAAACAAACTTAGAGCGAGCGAAGCGACCTCAACTTTTCTCTGCTCTGCGAATCGGTTATACAACGTGTTAATGAATAAGCGCTAAACCTCATGCACCCCAACTGATTTATAACAAAATAATTAAATTGAAGTAATAATTTCATTATTTTGTTAGTTAAATTTTAAAGTTATTGGCATTTTAAGTTTTGAGGCAAAAAATGATTAGTTATCGTTTCAGCAATGAATGAAAGCGCTAACGTGCTCATGGATACATTTTAAGAATCTTGTTTTGGTAGTAAGTAGGGTGCCCGAGCGCTGGGTGGAAATCGAGTTCATAAATTTTTAATTTTACAAACAAATTATTTATTATTTTGAAAAAAATTACCTATATTGAAACCATTTTAATTCGATTCTACTCTCGATTCTAAACAAACTACTTTCTAGTTTTGCGGTAATTCATTAACACGTTGTATAAGGTCTAACAAAATTAGCTGAAACTATTTTAAGAGGAATATCAGACCATCAAACTGAACAACTTTCTCTATGGTACCAATATCGAAATCGTGAAAAAAAAATCAGCTGTCCCATACATTCGGGCCTAGCTTGGTTGACAGTTTTGTATGGGACAGCGGATTTTTATTTCGCGATTTCGGTATTGGTCCCATAGAGGAAGTTGTTCAGTTTGATGGTCTGATACTCCCCTTAAAATAGTTTCAGCTAATGTTGTTAGACCTTATAGATTAGAGCTCAATCAATCTATATTTTCCCGGATTTGTCGCCCCTAGTAAAGTGCCGCCTGGGGCATTTGCCCCCCTCGCTACGCTACTGTCTTAACAAGCTATTTTGTCAACAGTGACGTGCAGAAATCCAAACCGTCACGCCGACGCATCAACCTGCTGACCTTCCTCTCTTCACTAGCGAAGCGCAAGCGTCGCCTGGACTCCTCGCAGATACAATACCTGCACCACCTCGAGAGTTTCACGACCTGCACTTACAGAGAGTCTTGCCGCTGCGCCGAGTGTCAGGTCAGTTCAGTAATCATAGTGATTATCACAGAACATTATAAGAGGGGTTAGAAGTGCAAAGTAGGCGTGGAACGTGTCGCCACAGGTTATGCAATGATTTGCATAACACCATAAGGCGCGCGGCGTGGTGCGAGCGAGAGGGCATGAGTAATTGTAGCAGCGTGAGCGGGAAGGAAAGTGGCGACAGCCGTCTCCGAAACAAAAACGCTACTTTGCATTTCTAACCCCTATTACAATGTTCTGTGGTGATTATGATCAATGATTTTGATCACAGACCAGGAGAGAAATCGCGCTAAATAAAACGCTGAACCATGATTGGACCGCGCGCGAACCACATCTTTTAACTCATTCGGTATTGCACTATTCATTTGACAGCCGTTAGAGCCGTTTTGACAGATCGTTCAGACGTTAAAGGCTGTCAGTCACATAAAATTTAGTGCAATGCGGAATTCAGCACAGTTGAATAGTAATTGGATTTCAATGTGATTAGAACTGAAATTGGATCAGGAATGAACTTTGATGTTTTAAATTAGCGCGATCGCCCTCCTTTGTTACCGCTTAGAGCATACAGCAATGGAGTTGTTAACGACGTGCGTACCCCTCTGCCAAAGTACGTGGCCATTTTTGTCCATGCGCGTTATATAAAACTACTTCACACCCGTCCGCTACCATTCGGTATCGTTTCGTGTGAGAAGACAGTGCTCCCAGGAAAATGTTTTATTGTGTTGCTTTTCAATGTAAAAAGCGATCTGCCACTTCAAATCTGCATGAACATGGCGTTTCCTATCATATGTGAGTATTTTTTTTAACTATTAAGTTTGTATTTAAGTACAATCTCCAAATGAACAAAAAGCCGTTGCGAGAAGAAAACGATAGAAATATACAGGGCTGCGTTCAGAACCTACGGGTGCGGTTGTTTGGTTGTTTTTCAATCTAAGGTACGGAACGAACAGTTGTTTTTCAACTCGCAAAAAGGTACGGAACGATCCCGGTTGTTTTATAACCTCAAATTTTGACATTGACAGTAATATGGGCTTCCAGGGCTTGCAGGGCTTCCATCATTTCCAAATACAATATAAACTCATCTTCCATGCTAGAGAATCAAAGAGTGAATAAAATAATTTGAAAAAAACTAACTTTTATTCAAAATGAGAAAAAAGTCAAGTAACCACAGATAATCAAAACGTCAGTGTTTTTTAACCGTCGAATTTGATGGTTAAAAGTTGCAACCTGTCAGAGGTTCGGAACGGTTGAGTTGTGACAACCGAGTTGCAAAGAGCGTTTTTTCACCGAGGCTCTGAACGGCGTTAGTGCGAAAAGTTGCACCCAGAGTGCACTCTGGGCGTAGGTTCTGAACGCACCCCAGTGGTACAGAGGCGATCGCATCGCAGATTATCTTTTCGACTATACACATCGAACCCAGGGCCGTAGCTAGGGGAGGGCATCGTGGGGCAATGCCCTACCTTAAAATACCAATGCCCTACCTTAAAAATCACCCAACCTTTTTAGTCTTTACAATATGGGCAAGTGGGGAAAATTCCCTTACAATATTGTCATTATTTTTCTAGCCGCAATCCCGCACGTCGCACGGCTGAGAACTTTCGAGCTTGCTCTTCACTTGCTCCTGGTTATTGATTTTGTTATACCTAGGGTGCGTTCAGAACCTACGCCCAGAGTGCACTCCGGGTGCAACTTTTCGCACTAACGCCGTTCAGAGCCTCGGTGAAAAAACGCTCTTTGCAACTCGGTTGTCACAACTCAACAGTTCCGAACCTCTGACGGGTTGCAACTTTTAACCATCAAATTAGATGGTTAAAAAACACTCTGACGTTTTGATTATCTGTGGTTACTTGACTTTTTGCTAATTTTGAATAAAAGTTTGTTATGTTCAAATTATTTTTATGCACTTTTTGAATCTCTATTTGGAAATGATGGAAGCCCTGGAAGATCTGGAAGCCCATATTAACTGTCAATGTCAAAATTTGAGGTTATAAAACAACCGGGATCGTTCCGTACCGTCAAACTGAACAACTTTCTCAATGGCACCAACATCGAAATCGCGAAAAAAAATCTGCTGTCCCATACAATTTGGGTCGAATAAGATTTCAGTTTAGTATGTAACAGCAGATTTTTTTTCGCGATTTCGAAATTGGTCCCATACAGAAAGTTGTTCAGTTTGATGGTCTGATCATCCCCTTAAAAAATTTTCAGCATATAAAGGACTTTTATTGTTTTTGATGTTTCTATAGAACTGCATAGTTGGTTCAAAACGAGAATGATCCTCATTAAATTGAAGATGTTTAGTTATTTATAATGATAATACACTTTTAAGCTTTTACATTTATTTGTTAACAGAATATGTACAAAATATACAGCACCATTTTTTAATGTCATTACATTTATTCAAAATTTTGTTATAATCATTTGCATACACTAAAAATGTCAAGAATATTGTTTTTATAATATTAGGTTATGAATTTAATTAAAACATACATCATCTAATTTGGTCCAAAACGTGAAAATTCTGGCCAAAAAAAAATATTCTGTTAGAACATCTCCACCTATACTCCATTCAAAATAGCAATGAAATTTTAACGCTATTTTGCATAACAGAAACAGAGATTTGAAACACTTCCTCTCACTTCTTCTTAAAATAGCTTTAGTAACGTCCAAGATATGTCGGATAGTATATAGAGTCCTATGCTGACACTTTTTTAAGGGGATGATCAGACCATCAAACTGAACAACTTTCTCTATGGGACCAACATCGAAATCGCGAAAAAAATATCAGCTGTCCCATACATTTGGCTTCAGTAGGTACACAGTTTTGTATGGGAGAGCAGATTTTTATTTCGCGATTTCGATGTCGGTGCCATAGAGATAGTTGTTCAGTTTGACGGTCTGATCATCCCGTTCAAAAAGTGTCAGCATATTAAGAAGGTCCCTATACAACGTGTTAATGAATAAGCGCAAAACCTCATACACCCCAACTGATTTATAACATAATAATTAGATTGAGACAATAATTTCATTATTTTGATAGTTAAAATTTAAAGTTAAACACATTTTAAGTTTTGAGACAAAAATGATTTGTTATCATTTCAGCAATGAATGAAAGCGCTAACATGCTCATGGATACATTTTAAGAATCTTGTTTTGGTAGTAAGTAGGATGAGAGTGCCCGAGTTGTGGGTTGAGATCGAGTTCAGTAAATTTTAAATTTTACAAACAAATTATTTAGTATTTTGAAAAAAATTCCTATGTTGAACCCATGATAATTCGATTCTGCTCTCGATTCCAAACAAACTACTTTCTAGTTTTGCATTAATTCATTAACACGTTGTATGTATCCAATAAATTAATTACATTTGGTAATCAGAATTGGCCAGAAAGCTAAATAGAGGTTCATGGAGGATTAACCCTAATGAGCGTTTCTGCAACTGAGTGTGAAACTGCCTGACAAAATCACGAAGCTACCTTGGACGCACTATAGGACTGTTTTACCACTTTTGAATAAGTTCTTGTTAGCTTATCTGACAGCTTGTTTGAAAAATATTTTGTATGAAAAATATGTCAAATATCATGCTCGCCTGATCTAAACCATCAATACAGGGTCCTTCTTAATATGCAGACAATTTTTTAAGGGGATGATCAGACCATCGAACTGAACAACTTTCACAATGGGGCCAACATCGAAATCGCGAAAAAAAAATCAGCTGTCCCGTACAAAACTGAATCTACTCGAGCCAAATAATGGGACAGCAGATTTTTTTTTTCGCAATTTCGATATTGGTCCCATAGAGAAAGTTGATCAGTTTGATGGTCTGATGATCCCCTTAAAAAAGTGTCAGCATATTAAGTTGGACCCTGTATACAAAATTATGGCAAAAAAAAGAATCAAATACACAGATAACATTTTATGTCAATAGTAAAAGAAAATTAATCCACAAACTTGTCTATGTCATATTCTAAATTTGAATCAACGTTATCATTCGGTTGCACGGTAACTTTTTTTCTCTCCTCCAGCCTGACGCATTTCAAACATATCTGCCCTTTCCTTAACCAACACCCTCTATGGTACAACGAATTACAATTTTCACACATTATAGCTCCGTTATCAAACGGGTACACCACCTCATTGTTACTACATACTTCGCACAAATAACCTTTACCGGAACACAACGGGCACTTAGTTATGTGTGAACGACAGATTTCCGTCAGCTCGGTCAACTGCGTCTCCAATGTCCCGTCGTTTATCGCTTGCAAATGCGCCATACTATACTTCTTATTAACGTCTCCGAGTTGTACGAACAAAGGAGATAGTAGGACCGATCCCTCGTTACAAGCGCATAAATATCTTCGCATCCATTCCAAATCCTTCCGCATTTTATGTACCCATTCCAACTCAGCGATAAAGTTGAATAGCTTTGCATTTACGCTTTCAACGTCAATGTACGGTCGATTCCACGATAAAGTCAACATTTGGTATGCTAATCGCGATACGTAGCGTTTATCCCAATCCCAATTGTGGACAACGCGAGCTGGGATAGCAGATTGATCGTTCCAGTGGCACGTAGCGCAAAAATAGAGTCCGGTATAGTCACACAACCTCGGTTCATTCCACGAATCTTTGAACGTTAGCGCGGTGTGACATTCAGCGCACTTATAATCCTGGCCCGCTAACCCTTTTTCCGGGCAGATGCTCATCTCGAACTGGCCCTTTTCGGTCATAACAACATGAGCGCATACTCGACAAATATCATCGACACATTTATAGTGACAAACGTAGCGGCAGTCGTGGCAAATGTACGATCCTTGAACGATGCTCCATATTACTCCGCTGCAATGGTCACAGTACTGTTTCCTGTTGCCCGTATTAGATTGCTGTTCGAAGTGATGACCTTTAATAGAGACCTGAATACGCAAATGACCATCATTGTCTTTCAAATCTTCCAATCTTAACCTCAGTTCTACTAAATATCGTACTAACCATTTCCTTTCGTCTGAACATTGCGGGCTGCTCAAAATTAGCTCTTTACTCTGTGTAATGGCTTTTTCAATTTCCTCTTTCGTCGCTGTCGAGTGTATTTTTAATTTACGATTCGCGATAGACTTTGGTATGTAGTTTGAATCGTAACTTTCGTCGGCTGAGACACAGCCCGATGTGGAAGATGATGGACTGGACGCCACTTCAGTTCTCGGACTGCAGCATATCAAACTGTTGCGATATTTGGGCGAATCGCTGGATACGGCTGCTGCCATGTTTGAGAACAATAAAATCACAAGGTTAGGCACATTTGTTTTCTTGTAGCACTAGTTTACGTGTCGCGTTGAATAATCGGTTTGGGATTACGTCGCATTGTGGCGAGGAAATCCTTTGTTTTGATAATGTGATGAGTAATTTCATGCAAAAAATATCTATTTCGTCATTTTAGTTTTGACGTTAAGGATATTTGACTTTGACGTTTGTTGTTGTGGTTTAGTTCTTCCTTTTGGAAAGGCGATGGGATCTAGCCCTTACGCCAGCCACACACATCGGAAAGAAGAAGATTTGCTGGAAGAAAACCCTTTTAAAGTTAAACTCGCCTTTTTAAATCACGACTTACTGTAATTTTTCATAATTATGTTGTTTTTGTATACAATAAAGAATGATTTCGTATGGATTTATATCAAAGAGTATAGTCATTATACCAAAATGAAGAGAGAACCTACTCGCGCGGTTTCTGGTAACCCAAATTAAAATCATCTATCCTTATTACAAAATGACCTCTTCAGTTGATTGGTTGGTGGTTAACCAATGGATGATTGACTGATTACTATATATATAAGTAGGTATGTATGTCTAATATTATTTTCTTTCAATCGATATAGTACTGCCTCGGCTTTGAAATGTCTCCTTGAAATACAATAGCTTACAATATATGTATAATATTTTAACTACAATCACACTATTACTGAGCGAAATGCATCTTAAATCCCATCCAGTCGTCACTGTTAAGTAAAACACCAAGCTTTCACTATAACGTATACAACGTGTTAATTAATTTACGCAAAACTAGAAAGTAGTAGTTTGTTTAGAATTGAGAGCAGAATCGAATTATCATGGTTTCAAAATAGGATTTTTTTTTCAAAAAATTAAGTAATTTGTTTGTAAAATTTAAAATTTACTGAACTCGATCTCAACCCACCGCTTGGGCACTCTCACCCTACTTACTACCAAAACAAGATTCTTAAAATGTATCCATGATCACGTTAGCGCTTTTATTCATTGCTGAAATGATAACAAATCATTTTTGCTTGAAAACTTTAAATTTTAACCATCAAAATAATGAAATTATTGTTTCAATCTAATTATTTTGTTATAAATCAGTTTAGGTGTATGAGGTTTTGCGCTTATTCATTAACACGTTGTATTGATGGACTGCGGTACATACAGAGTTCAAATCAACCCACACATATTTATCTTAATCTACCTACATAACAGTACCCTTTAAAGTCACATGTCGAAACGAGAAGCAGAAACAAGACTCATTCTTTGAAGAATCACAAATAACTTAACACAATCATTCCATACGCAACACACAGCTCCGCCATCTTGATACAATGAGAGTTGCCAGTAGCTAGGACCAAATTGACTATGCTGTTGTATAAATTACCCTTAGATGCTTATTAAAAATATTTAAAAGTATGCAAACACTTTTATTTCAGTAATAAAAGTTGTGCTGGAAAAAATATTGTGTAAATTAAAAAACATACTCTCATAGCGTTTAAGGGACGATCCTTTTTAATTTAAAATCATTTGTGTTTTTGTTTATTTTAATCTGTCTACTCATGTTTATTACTATAACAACTGATTAATATACAATAAATAACAGCATATTAAAGTACTAGGGGAATTTTACCCCAAAAAAGCCGAATACCCATACTTTTACTTTAACGACATCTACTGTGTTGATGAAGATCCTGGTTGTCAGTTTTAGGTTCGGGGAAATTCTATAGATGGCGTCGTTTTCTACGTAACTTTGACACAAGGTTACTGTCCCGCCACTGATTTATATTCAAATACTAGCCACATCACGTCGCTAGTGTACAAAATCTCGAGCTCGCTTCGCTCGGTCCGGGTTGTTAATTTTATTGTGCTAATCAATAGATCTCTGACTACAATACTTGGTCCTAGCTGACTATAATCAAATCGTAGTGCTGCGGGAAATTTCTAGCTTCATCCAACTGTTACTTAAAATTAAATTATTTAACTTAACCGAGTTAAATCGTAATGACATTTTGAGCTCGATATTTTTAACGGTATTTAAAGCATATCTAGGCTAAAGAGGTACATTTACTGCAGTCCGACGCTAATATCGGATCACAGTCCTGCATGTCGACGGACCACCTTAAGAAAAATAAATGAAACTGCGTCTGCAGTCCTACACGTCGTATTCTTTGCTTATGCTATTTTATTTATTTTAAGATTGATTCGATTCATTGTGCTTATTCATACTGAAATGAAAAAACTAGGAAATGCCCATCACTAGCTTCGATGGGTTTGATTCGCGGGAAGTCCCCAGCCAAATTGGAGTGCGATTTTTAAAAGTTCAAAGTGCTGCCACCTCAGCCCTTTTGGGGCTAGATTTAGCCCTTTTAATGTAGGTTAACTCGTTGTTTAATGATTTAGCCCGGAAAGAGCTATCTAGCCCTTTTCATTTTCTTAAAAATATTGCACCAAAATCTGAAATTTGCGCCATTGCGATAACATCGAACTTTCGCGATTTGTGTCATAGATATTGATTTATTTATTTAATTTGTTCGAATATAACAGCATACCGCATCTCTACGCCGCGCCGATTACTAAATAATATTTTTAATTTGTGAACCTGTTAAATTGGTTAAATTTTTCTTCAAATTCAGTATTATTTTGAAAAATTTTATTGTGATTCAGCAAGTCTTTTCTTGGTAATTTATATAATTACATCTAGCCCGATCTAGCCCTTTTTACCCGACTGCGCCAGAAGGAGGGTTCTGTTTTTGCGTTTGTATGTCTATTTCTTTGGCACGGCCTACAGCCTAAACGGCTTGATGGATTTTAACGTATGAGGTGTCATTAGATTCGTAAAATTGTGAGAGTGACATAGGCTATATAATTTGAATATGGCGTCTACTAAATAAAAAAGAGAGGGTGGATAAACAATTATTTTTTGTTAAAATTACAATATGGGTATCAAATGAAAGCTAGTGATCAGACGATTCCAAATGTATATATATATATATTTATAATTATATATATTTTAGTACTTTATTGTTACCGTTTCGACACAAGACTAAAAATTATGAAATAAACTATATTGTAAAGATAAAAAAAAACCGACTGTATAAAAACCTATTAACTGAAAAGAGAAAAACAAGCTCTATAATCACTAATCAGCTATAACAGCTTTATTTTGAGCTAATATAATTAAAATGTTATTAGGTAGGTATTCGAACCAAAAATCTTCTTTGTCCCCGTTTGCGATACCTACCTAATAACATTCAAATTATATTAAGTCAAATAAAGCTGTTATAGCTGATTAGTGATTATAGAGCTTGTTTTCCTGTTTTCAGTTAATAGGTTTTTATGCAGTCGGGTTTTAAGCTTCTTCAACTGCCCCCATTACTAAAACTAAGCTGGCAACACTGTACGTTCAAATCAGTAGTAAGTATAGTTACTTAGTAGTATAGTACTTTTCTTGGAAATGAGACAAGCAGGAGACAAATTACTTGAAATTGAAACCAGGGCTGCCAGATTATATAATTGGATACAAAAACTGTATAATTGGATGCCTGTTTGAATCCTTAATGTATCCTGCGCCCGCGGCATGGTGCCTCGATAAAGGTTTTATCGCGCCTGCTAACTCGTTCGTTCGCGCGCAAAAAGAAAGGGAGCTAGGGCGTAGGACTCTCGTGTATAATTTGATACAAAACAAAAACAAATAATTTTACGTACTGATGACAAGCTCTGCTTGAGTCGGAAAATTGCAGAAGAGCCGCTACTCTACACGTTACGATTCAATCGAACGAGAAAGCTATGTTTCCTTCAAGTTGTGTAGCATAATTTTGTCTCTTATCGGTTGAACCACTGGGATGCTGCAAAGTTGATAAAAAATACCTGTTTGTTATGAATCAAAAATTCGACCAGAGCTCAAATTACGTTATGAACTTTGACTAATTATTATAAGGACTAGCCTTGCGGTAGCATTTCCCCTCTGCCACGGTATAAGCACAATTGATCTTGTGTATTTACATTCAATTTTACACCTTATCACTAAACGAGACAGCCTATAATTGCGAAACAAAAACTTCGAACTTAGAACGTTTGGGGTTCACACGAGACTACTTTTCATGATTTTAAACATTTAAAATTAGAATCTAAAGTTATGGGGTTTAAAATCCAAAGTTGCGGATTTCATGTTATCTCGCCCCCCGCAAAAAGTATCAGAAATGTTTGTTAGTAGAATTACACGCGTAACCAGTCCACATATAAATAGTCAAAGGTTATGAATAATCAGAAAAAATAGTTTTTTTTTGCTTTTAGTATTTTAGTTTTACCCCTGTATGTATCCAGTGAGTCAATTTTGTATAATTTGTAGGATACAGCGGAATAATTATAAAAACACTACTGGCAGCCCTGATTGAAAAAATGCTTTGATAAACTTTGCACATTATTTCGAGAAGAGATTCTTCATTTGTCAATTACAGAACAAATAAATCGCAGTCGGTTTCAGGGAATCCTACAGAAAGGGTCACTTACTCCCTCATAAAATATTGGTAAGTCAGTCAAAGTAATATCAGAATTTTCAATTTAAAAGTTACTAGTAGCCCGTCCCGGCTTCGCACGGGGTTACATTGTTCAAATTTTACCAAGGATCCCTAATTTTTTTCAAAATGAAATGTAGCCTATGTCAAATTGGAAGAATGTAGCATTCTATTGGTGAAAGAATTTTTTAAATCGGCCCAGTACTTTTTGAGCCTATTCATTACAAACATACAAACATACAAAAATAGGTACAAATCTTTCCTCTTTATAATATTAGTGTAGATTTCATTCTTAAAGTACAATTTTAGTAGACTTACGGCCTGTTTCACCACTTCCGGATAAGTTCTTGTTAGCTTATCCGACAGCTTATCCTACTGATATTATAAACGCGAAAGTTTGTAAGTATGGATGGATGTTTGTTACTCTTTCACGTAAAAACTACTGAATGGATTTTAATGAAATTTGTCACACAGATAGAATATGATCTGGATTAGTACATAGGATACTTTTTTAAGTTCTACGCAGACGGAGTCGCGTGCTACAGCTAGTTTGACATATTCTTCATACAAGCCGTGGTGGTCCAGTGGCGAGTAACCTGCAGGAGGCGATGGTTCGATCCCCGTCCAGGCCGTTTCGTACCAATGAGTTTTTCGGAATTTATGTACGATTTGTAACACCGCTGGCTTTTCGGTGAAGGAAAACATCGTGAGGAAACCTGCATGCTTCAATTTCGAGGCATGTATTGTACCCACTGTCCATTATAAGTGGCGACGGGCTCACCCCCCGTCACACTGGACAGAGTTTCGGTACTACTGGTGAAACGTGGGTGTTCTGAGGTTTCAGAATATCTCTGACTGGACGGGGTCCAGGCCGACTCGTACCAATGAGTTTTTCGGAATTTATGTACGATTTGTAACACCGCTGGCTTTTCGGTGAAGGAAAACATCGTGAGGAAACCTGCGTGCTTCAATTTCGGGGCATATACGGGGTCCTTCTTCCTATGCTGAAAATTTTTAAGGGGATTATGATTGATGATTAGAGAAAGTTGTTCAGTTTGACAGTCTTAAAAAGGACCCTATATACTATTACATATTCTGTGATATTTATTGATATTTTACAGGAATCTATTTAGAGGACTTGTCAAAAAGTTGGCTACCAAGTACTACCAACATAACAAAAATGAGGTATGTTATTAATAAATTTCTACTAATAAAGCCGTGGTGGTCCAGTGGCGCGAGTAACCTTGCCTGCCGTGCAGGAGGCGATGGTTCGATCCCCGTCCAGGCCGACTCGTACCAATGAGTTTTTCGGAATTTATGTACGATTTGTAACACCACTGGCTTTTCGGTGAAGGAAAACATCGTGAGGAAACCTGCATGCTTTAATTTCGAGGCATGTATCCACTGTCCATTATAAGTGGCTCACCCCCCGTCACACTGGACAGAGTTTCGGTACTACTGGTGAAATGTGGACGTTCTGAGGTTTCAGAATATCTCTGACTACCCCCTTGGGGAATATAGTCGTGAGCATATGTACATGTCTTGTACAAGGCCTATTACAAGCTCAGTGGCGCCCTCATCACAATAATAAAGATTTCTCAATAAAGAAAGCCTAAATTAAAAAAGTGCTACTCCAATAAACTACAAACCTTTAACCTTAAAACAATCACTTGAGATTATAAACTACTTACATTGGAAAAACTGCCACTCTAGACTTAATTAATACTACTGATCATTTTCCTTCCTATACTCTCCACATAACGAGACATTGGCTGAATTGTGATAACACATCGGATGCCACTAAACAAAAATTGAATTGAACTAAATACCTACATTAAATATTTCTAGACAAATTCGCTGAATTTGGAGCTTAGGTTTCTAAGAAGGTTTTGAAATGAGGAAAAATATTTCATGAGTAAATAATTATACATTATATTGCGATCCTGCTTTCAATTTAAGCGGGATGGCTAATTGCAAACTCATCCTTGCAAGAAAGAGACGCTTGCACTCTGATAACCGGGCCTTAAGGGAATATAATTCGGAGCGTGCTCCATACAAACGAAGTCTGGTGATATTTTCAATAATAACTAATTAAAGTCAATGAATTTTTTCTGAAACAATCTAGAAACTAATCTCTATGCTTATATGAAGTTAGATTTTTGTTAAAATGTATAGTTTTAAAGTTACAGTGCCCATGCAAATCTTAAATTAATCCTGGTATTAAAACTGTATATTTGATCGAAAATGTGACTTCATACGAGCAAATTTTTCAGTAACAATCTAGAAACTAATCTCAGTTTCTAGATTGTTACTGAAAAATGTCATTGACCTTAATTGGTTAGTATTGAAAATATCACCAGACTTCGTTTGTATGCAGCGCGCAATTACGCATTCGTAATAAACTTCTCTAAGGAAGTGTATTCTTTTATTTTAAGCGGATTAAAAAAAGGCATATAATTCCTGTAGCCAAAATCACCACATATAATGTTTATAGTATGATATAAAGGCCGCATATATCTCTTTTTTATTTCCGCACTCACTCTAGGAATAGAAATATTTATACCTCATATTTTCTGTTTTTCTAAAATTTTACCAAACATTAACTCTATTTCAGTTTGGAGTACAAAGACATCGATCGGGGAGAGACCCTGACAATGAGTTTAAAAATACAATCGACCCAAACGAAAACAATAGTTCCCGCCGAGTACCATACTATAAGTCTGACACAGTTTTCGCTCCAAGTGCACGTTTTAAACGTGGAGGGCTCTCTTTCGCACTCGGTTTTTTTTAGATTTTCAAAATTAAAACTTGACACAGACGAGACCATCCGAGTTACCAGCGAAGCTATGTCCATCAAGAACCGAACTTTCAAAAACGACAACGCCTGGGTTCTAGTGTATCACAATAAAGGAAAAAACGGATTCGAAATAGACATTAAAATGCAAGTTATAAAACCAACTCTTAACAAATTCTTCGATCTTTACAATGACGTAGATATGTCTGATTTCGAACTTCGCGTTGACGACGGCTCCGTCCGTTTCCACAGACTTGTCCTGGCTCTTTCAAGCCCGGTCCTGAAGACAATGCTCAGCGGGAAGTGGAAGGAAACCACTCAGGGTCATGTGGAAGTCCCTGGAGTTTCCAAGAACACGATCCAGCAATTCAAGGACTTCATTTACAAGAGCGTTGTTCCTGAAAACGTTTCTTTGGAGCTGCTTTCCCTTGCTTCATACTATATGATGACGGAGCTGGAAGAGATCTGTCTGGAGAAGATAGCCGACAGTCTGACATCTGAGAACACTTGGAGGCAGCTCGAGTATTGCGTGTCGCATAAATTGACGAAATTGCTATCGGTTATACTGAACCGTCTCAAGTGTAAACAAGACGACGACAATGTTTTCGTCAAATGGCTGAATGCATAAATGTCATGTTCTTTTTTTGATTCTCATTACAATTTTTTAATTAAGTAATTTTATTGTTAATGTCCGGCCGCTGAAAGATTGCGTTTGACAGTTACCATAAAATTTTAAAAAACCGAATGAAAATATTGTTTACCTGTGCTCACTCTAGTACACAGGGCACTAGCTGCCCTTTTAAGTTCAAAAGCTACTAAATAATGATCGGCATTTATAGATTTCATTCAGTTTTTTACAATTTTATGGTAACTGTCAAACGCAATCTTTCAGCGGCCGGACTTTAATTTTTCGTTTTTTTATTAACATTTTTTAAACTCATACGTTGAACTCAGAAGTTGAAAATGTCAAAATTACTACGGAGATATGCATCTTTCTACTGCTGATTTGATTTACAAAAATCGCACTCCTGGAAGTATGATTTTTGAAAGTCAAATCAGCAGTAGAAAGATGCATATCTGTATGTAATCTAGATCGATCGATCTATGTAGATTACACAGTAATTTGGACATTTCTTACCGCTGAGTTGAACGTGTGAGATTCAAATATCACACTCCTGCACGTCTAGTATGATTTCTCTAAACGCGCGCGACGCGCCTTCGCTGCATAGAAATTAACCCGCTTTTTGGAGAACGAAAGCCGCGACTTGTAGTATGGAAAAAGGCTGAGTCGCGCGCAAGTAGAGAAATCATGTTAGAGGGTATGGAGATATGCATCTTTCTACTGCTGATTTGTCTTTCAAAAATCGCACTCTTGGAGTATTTTTGAAAGTCAAATCAGCAGTAGAAAGATGCATATCTCCATAGTAATTTTGACATTTTTTACTGCTGAGTTCAACGTGTGATTTTTTGTGTTGAAATTAGTTTTTAGATGAATACTTATTGTTTATTTTTGATTTATTAAGTGGGCTACCTACCAATGACAAGGTATAAACATCATTCCAAATTTTAATTAATGTTATTCTTTTAATTTCTTTTTATTAAGAGAAGTTTATTCCGAATGCGTAAATGCGCGCTGCATACAAACGAAGTCTGGTGATTATTTCAATACTAACCAATTAAAGCCATTGAAATATTTCAGAAACAATCTAGAATCTAATCTCTATGCTTGTATGAAGTCAGATTTTCGATAAAATATACAGTTTTAATGCTTGGATTAATTAAGAATTTGTATGGAAATGTTTGAGGAACTTTTAACGAAAATCTGACTTCATACAAGCATAGAGATTAGTTTCTAGATTGTTTATGAAAAATTTCATTGACTTTAATTAGTTAGTATTGAAAATATCACCAGACTTCGTTTGGCCGAATTATATTCCCTTAAATTTGTTTTTTTCAGAGACTGATTTTAAATGACAAATATGTAGATCTGAGTGACACTAGTTGTTAAATGAATAATTATGTTTATTAGATTAAGTACCTACCAATAAGAAAAGTAGTTAGATGTGGAATCATCCAATTTTTTTAAATTAATGTCATTCTTTTAAGGGAATATAATTCGGGGCGCACTCCATACAAACGAAGTCTGGTGATATTTTCAATACTAACTAATTAAAGTCAATGACATTTTTCATAAACAATGTAGAAACTAATCTCTATGCTTGTATGAAGTCAGATTTTGTCAGTTTGGTTAGTATTGAAAATGTCACCAGACTTAGTTTGTATGCAGCGCGCATTTACGCATTCGGAATAAACTTACTTAACGGAGAAATAGATCTGATTGATTATAAGTGAGTATAAGTGTTGAAAATACTTCTATTTTTATTAGTTTGATTAAGTATTTAGTTACCAATGAAAAAGTCAATTAAACTTTACCTAATAAAAATGTTTTTTTTATTCAAATTTCCAATAAGGTATTTGACAACATGTAAAATATAGGATCTATTGGTGGCATCCGTATTGAATATGAATTTTGGAAACCAACTATTTAGTCGGTTAAGAAAAATACGAGATATTTTAAGAGAAAATTGACAAAGAAAGTAATTGGTATTGTCTACTTTAACGTGATCGTAAACGACTGTGATTGGCCGAATGGTTGATGACGTCAAATGCTTGTAAACAGTTGCGGGTAGACTGTGAGTGACGTACAAAGTTTACGTCATCGTGACGTCACCTGCTTGTAGCCACGTATATTGTCAGGAAAAGCTTTTTCGCGAGATATTTAAATAACATTTTTTGTTTTAATTTTTTCTTGCACTATACGTAATGGAACGTAAAATATACATTTTCTATAGAGTCCTTAGACATCAGTGATTAACGTAGAACAGTTTTTAAAAACCTGTCAAATACCCTATTTTCAAATTCAACTAAAATTTAAGAGGATAGCCTTCACAGACTCAATAGAGTCTACTACGTTAGTTCTTGCAGCGCGCTCCATACAAACGAAGTTCTGTCCTATTTTCTATATTAACCAATTAATGTCAATAAAATTGTTTAAACACGATCCAGAAACCATGGCTTAATTTAAGCGATTTTTTTATGCTAATATTAATTTAGATTTGTATGGAAAACTTTTAGCCACGATAACTTTAGAACTAAATATTAGCACGTTCCCTGTCCCCATACACAAAATGAACGTTCAAATGTCACACGTCTAAGGCCGAGATTCAGAGACGATTTGTAAGTCATAGTTCGGACTCCCGTATGTCAAAATCCATACATTTTCGCCACGCTTAGCTCGAGCTAAGACCAAAAAAATCGTCTCTGAATCTCGGCCTAAATGACCCACCATTCGTGGCACCTGGGAACGTGTTTAAAAGGAAATCTGACAAATACAAAACACAGATATTGGTTTCTAAATTGTGTTAAAATATTTTTTTAGTTATAAAATGTTCAAACTAGGACGGAACTTCGTTTTGTATGGAGCGCCGCCGCCGTTCGAATATCCTCGCCATGAAAATTCTCTCGACAGCAAGATGACCACTAACTTGCCTCCACCAAACCCTAGAGTACTGGACCCGCGCAGTGGAGTATGGCCTACTCCTCATTTGCGTGGTCTTTTCAGTAGAATCCTACAGACTTAAAACTTGTTATTTTTGTCAACAGAGCCGTTACTTCGAATGTGATGAAAGTGAGGACTATAGTTCGGATGAGAGCGACTACTCTCCCCGATACATCACCCAGGTGCCGGAGCTGAAGCAGGAGTCCGATGAGGATGATGAGGTAACCAGCTATATATCTCGGTGGTATTATACACTGTAGGAGTGTATTTAGAACAGAGCCAACACTTCGAGACTGAGGACAGTTCGGATGAGAGCGATTACTCTTCCCGATACATCACCCAGGTGCCGGAGCTGAAGCAGGAATCCGATGAGGATGATGAGGTAACCAGCTATACAACGTGTTAATGAATAAGCGCAAAACCTCATACACCCCAACTGATTTATAACAAAATAACTAGCTTGAAACAATAATTTAATTATTTTGATACTTAAAATTTAAAGTTATTCGCAGTTTAAGTTTTCAGGCAAAAATGATTTGTTGCTGAAAAGCAATGAATGAAAGCGCTAGCGTGCTCGTTGATACATTTTAAGAATCTTGTTGTGGTAGCAAGTAGGGTGAGGGTGCCCGTACGGTGGGTTGAGATCGAGTTCAGAAAATTTTAAATCTTACAAACAAATTATTTATTATTTTGAAAAAAATTATGTATGTTGAAAACATGATACTTCGATTCTGCTCTCGATTCTGAACAAACTACTTTCTAGTTTTGCGTTAATTCATTAACACGTTGTATATCTCGGTGGTATTATACACTGTAGGAGTGATATATAGAACAGAGCCAACACTTCGAGACTGAGGACAGTTCGGATGAGAGCGATTACTCTTCCCGATACATCACCCAGGTGCCGGAGCTGAAGCAGGAGTCCGATGAGGATGATGAGGTAACCAGCTATATATCTCGGTGGTATTATACACTGTAGGAGTGATATATAGAACAGTTCCAACACTTCGAGACTAAGGACTACAGTTCGGATGAAAGAGATTACTCTTCTCGATACATCACCCAGGTGCTGTGGCGGACATACGAGTCTCATGAGGTAATCAGTCATATACAGGGTGTTAAAAAAGTAAAAATAAACATTTAAAGCTTTAAAGGGGGTTGTTTACACCATCAAACTAAACAACTTTCATTATGGGACCAATATCGAAATCGCGAAAATTAAAATCTGTTGTCCCATTCACATTTAGTTCGAGTAGATTGGTAGTTTAGTATGGAACATCAGAATTCACCCTGCGATTTTTTTCGCGATTTCGGTATTGGTCCCATAGTCGAAGTTGTTCAGTTTCATCATCAGATCATCGAAATCGCTAAGAGGAAAGTAAAAGGTTTAAATTTTGTTTTATTAGAATAATAAAAAAGAGCAAGGAATCAGATAAATAAAACATTAGGGAGGTACCTAATTAAAAGTTTGATGCAAACGAAGTCGCGGGGATATCGGGAATCATCATCATCATCAGCCTATACAAGGTGTTACAAAAGTAAAAATAAACATTTAAAACTTTTAAGGGGGTTGATTAGACCATCAAACTGAACAACTTTCACCAAACATTTTTTATGGAGCATGCATTTTGCAGGTATTCGTGGATACTGTCCCCGGAGACAACACATCGACGGACCTGCTCATCGATAACCAACAAGTTCAACCGCAGCCCCGACAGATGTCGCTGTCTTCGTCCGAGAGCGTGCAGGAGGGGATGGAGATAGAGGTCGCTGCTGGCACTCCCGTGCTCCTCAATTACTTGCTGACTCACCCTATCACTTGCTCTGTCCAGTAGGAAGTCTGATGTCAGTCGGAAGTCGGCTGTCAGTCGAACGTAAGCGGTCAGTTGAGAGTCAGCCCCTCTAGACAAAATACTTTCGATTAGCGTTAACAAAAGTAGAAAACATAAAATTGTATGGACTCGACGTATGGTGACGAAAGCAAACGTCAAAATTTCGATCGCTAATGTCATATCCACAAAACATTATAAGAGGGGTTAGAAAGTGCAAAGTAGGCGTGGAACGTGTCGCCAGAGGTTATGCAATGATTTGCATAACACCATAAGGCGCGCGGCGTGGTGCGATTGAGAGGGCATGAGTAATTGTAGCAGCGTGAGCGGGAAGACAAGTGGCGACCGCCGTCTCCGAAGCAAAAGCGCTACTTTGCATTTCTAACCCCTCTTATAATGTTCTGTGGTCAAATCCATACATTCTGTCATTTTCTACTAGCATCAACGCCAATAGAATGTCACTTTCTCTAGGGCTTCAGTTGTCGGTCGGACGTCAGCGGTCAGTTTAATGTCAGATATGACCCGTCATCGCGCGATGAGGCGGTTATCTGTTTTGTTCAATAGAAATAAGGTTGAAAAACTGTGTAGTTCGCATTCGAGCTTGCCAAGCTTTGACTATTTATATGTCGACTGGTTACGCGTGTAATTCTACTAACAAACATTTCTGCCACTTTTTGCGGGGGGCGAGGTAACATAAAATCCGCAACTTTGGATTTTATTCCCCATAACTTTAGATTCTAATTTTAAATGTTAAAAATCATGAAAAGTAGTCTCGTGTGAACCCCAAACGTTCTAAGTTCGAAGTTATTATTTCGCAATTATAGGCTGTCTCGTTTAGTGATAAGGTGTAAAATTGAATGTAAATGCACAAGATAATTGTGCTTATACCGTGGCAGAGGGGAAATGCTACCGCAAGGCTAGTCCTTATAATAATTATGCAAAGTTGCCAAGAGGCTACGCCATTTTGTCTGAAATGTGTGTTCGTTCATAAAAAAATCCTTGATATCTAGGGCCCTTCTTAATATGACAGTTTTTTAACAGGATGATCAGACCTGTCGTCATGTATGGGTCTGTGTTGGGCCGCAAAAGGGACGAATGAGAAACGATGACATGCAGCTGAGATGAGAATGTTGAGATGGATGTGTGGTGTAACTAGAATGGATAAGATAAGGAATGAGTATATTAGATTATTATAGATAAGAGCAGAGTTCTGCAGTTTGGCGAATTTGTATTTTATTTATAGCAGTTGTAAGAATGAAGTTAAATAAATAAAATAAATAAAAATAGAGGAAGTTTGAAAGTAGCACCTATGACGGAAAAGTTGCAGGGTAATAGGGTAATAGATTATCGTGGTATGGTCATGTAATGCGAAGAGACGAGTGTCATTATTACGAGACGAGTGTTAAGTATGAATGTGGATGGCTGCGGTAGGAGAGGAAGGCCGAAGAAAAGATGGATGGATTGTGTGAAAGATGATATGCGTAAGAAAGGAGTGAGTGCTGAAATGACGGCTAAGAGAGATGAATGGAAGAGGATGGCATAGTGCGCCGACCCCAAATAATGGGAAATGGGCAAGAGAATGATGATCAGACCATCAAACTGAACAACTTGCTCTATGGGACCGAAAAAATTCTGTTGTTCCATCCAAAACTTTCCTACTCGACACATGAGGGGCAATTGTTTTTTTTTTCGCGATTTCAATGTTGGCCCAATCCATAAAGATGTTCAGTTCGGCGACGGTCTGATCATCCTCTTAAAAAACTGTCACCGTCAGCAAATTAACTAAGCTGGAATATTCCAAAAATATTTCTCGCTTTTCAACCCATGTTCCGTAGGGAAAGATGTTTAGTTTCATTCTCAATCAAATCAATCAATCAATCAAAATATACTTTATTTTACACCAAAATATAAGATCTAGAAAATTTGCTGAAACTATTTTAAGGGGATGATCAGACCATCAAACTGAACAACTTTCTCTATGGGACCAATATCAGAATCACGAAAAAAAAATCTGCTGTACCATACTAAACTGAAATCTTACTCGACCCAATTGTATCGGACAGCTGATTTCTTTTTCGCGATTTCGACATTGGTCCCATAGAGAAAGATGTTCAGTTTGATGGTCTGATCATCGTCTTAAATAACTGTCAGCATTTTAAGTTTGGACCCGTAAAACAGTAAAATACAGAGAGAAAAAATACAAAAGGCACAAAATAAGGCGCTCTTATCGCTAAGAAGCGATTTCTTCCAGACAACCTTAGGGCAGAGGAAACTGTGAACGAATAAAGGTAGACGGTGTTTCCAGAAAAGTAATCAAATATGATCAGTTAACAGCACATAAAAAACAAAAAGCAAGTATACATAATAAACCTATTATAAATACATACATACGTAATATATGTATATGCATATACATATAATTTATATAGTTACTTATACAACGTGTTAATGAATTAACGCAAAACTAGAAAGTAAGTTTAGAATCGAGAGAAGAATAGAATTATGAAGGTTTCAACATAGGTTACATTTTTCAAAATATTAAATAATTTGTTTGTAATTAAATTATTTAATATTTTGAAAAATGTAACCTGCTTACTACCAAAACAAGATTCTTAAAATGTATCCATGAGCACGTTAGCGCTTTCATTAATTGCTGAAATGATAACAAATCATTTTTGCCTGAAAATTTAAATTGCGAATAACGTTACATGATAACTATCAAAATAATGAAATTATTGTTTCAATGCAATTATTTTCTTATAAATCAGTTGGGGTGTATGAGGTTTTGCGCTTATTCATTAACTCTTTGTATAATATACAGGATCCTTCTTAATATGCTGACAGTTTTTAAGGGGATGATCAGACCGTCAAACTGAACAACTTTCTCTATGGCACCAACATCGAAATCGCGACAAAAAATCTGCTCTTCCATACAAAACTGCAAACCTACTCGAGGCAAATGTATAGGACAGCTGAGATTTTTTTCGCGATTTCGTTGTTGGTCCCATAGAGAAAGTTGTTCAGTTTGATGGTCTGGTCATCCCCTTAAAAAAGTGTCAGCATATTAAGAAGGACCCTATACAACGTGTTAATGAATAAGCGTAAAACCTCATACACCCCAACTGATTTATAACAAAATAATTCGATTGAAACCAAAATTTCATTATTTTGATAGTTAAAATTTTAAGTGATTCGCATTTTAAGTGTTCAGGCAAAAATGATTTGTTGTCTTTTTAACAATGAATGAAAGCGCTAACGTGCTCATGGATACATTTTAAGAATCTTGTTTTGGTAGCAAGTAGAGTGAGAGTGCCCGAGCGGTGGGTTGAGATCGAGTTCATTAAATTTTATATTATACTAACATATTATTTAATATTTTGAAAAAAATGACCTAGGTTGAAACCATGATAATTCGATTCGGCTCTCGATTCCGAACAAACTACTTTCTAGTTTTGCGTCAATTCATTAACATGTTGTATATAGATACTTATACAACGAGTTAATGAATTAACGCAAAACTAGAAAGTAGTTTGTTTAGAATCGAGAGCAGAATCGAATTATCATATTTTCAACATGGGATTTTTTTTTTCAAAACATTAAATAATTTGTTTGTAAATATTTAAATTTACTGAACTCGATCTCAACCCACCTCAAGGGCACACTTACCCTACTTACTACCAAAACTAGATTATTAAAATGTATCCATGAGCACGCTAGCGCTTTCATTCATTGCTGAAATGATATCAAATCAGTTTTGCCTGAAAACTTAAAATGCGAATAACTTTAAATTTTAACTATCAAAATAATGAAATTATTGTTTCAGTCTAATTATTTTGTTATAAATCAGTTGGGGTGTATGAGGTTTTGCGCTTATTCATTAACACGTTGTATAAATATAAATATAAATACACAAACATCATACATAAATTCGCGTATCTGAATAAGTAAACGTATAAAATTTGTCGAGTAACTTAATTAAAAATAACTAGTAATATATTTAATTAATCAGTATTACCTATTTGTTAATGTAATGGGACGAACTGAAAAAGGCCTAAGATTTATACAGGGTCCAACTTAATATGCTGACACTTTTTTAAGGGTATGACCAGACCATCAAACTGAACAACTTTCTCTATGGGACCAACATCGAAATCGCGAAAAAAACATTTGGCTCGAGTAGGTTTGCAATTTTGTATGGGAGAGCTGATTTTTTTTTTGCGATTTTCATATTGGTGCCATAGAGAAAGTTGTACAGTTTGACGGACTGATCATTCGCTTAAAAAAGTGTCAGCATATTAAGGACACTGTAATTTGATTATTTGAAAGTGGCAGGCCAGTTCCAATCTTTATAATAATATCGATAAGCGAAAACACTACGTGGTCTTCTAAAGGTAACGAAATGCTTTTCAAATAACTCGCGTCTAAGCAGTTCACACTACACTGAATTCAGAGTAAAATTTTGCATCCATTACCTTATCTACTCTCTATTTTCTAAGTGTAGTGATCAAAAGAAGCAGTGGATGACGAATCAGGAGTGCGATTTTTGAAACTCATACGTTGAACTCAGCAGTTGAAAATTTCAAAATTACTATGGAGATATGCATCTTTCTACTGAAGATTTGACTTTCAAAAATTATACTTCAAGAGTGCGATTTTTGAATGTCAAATCAGCATTAGAAAGATGCATATCTTCGTAGTAATTTTGACATTTTTAACTGCTGAGTTCAACGTATGACTTACAAAAATTTCACTCCTGCACGTCTAGCATGATTTCTCTACTTGCGCGCGACTCTGCTTCTTCCCATACTACAAGTCGCGGCCAGCGCTGCTTTCGCTCTCCGAAAAGCGCGGGAACAGATTATTTTCTTTGCAGCGAAGGCGCGTCGCGCGCGTGTAGAGAAATCATGCTAGACGTACTGGTCTGAATTCAGAGTACGTATACTTCATTTGAAATAAGGACGAAAAGATTTTCCGATTCCTAAAAGTATAACTTTCTGGCCAATTCCGATTTGCAAACATAATTTATTTATCAGAAATATATAGGTACTATCCGTCATATCTTGGAAGTTACTAAAGCTGTTCTAAGAATAAGTGAGAGGAAGTGTTTCAAATCTCAGTTTCTGTAATTTTAAATAGCCTTACAATTTCGTTGCTATTTGAAATGGAGTAGTGTAATATTAGCTTCTTTTAAGTATTATTTATCGACTATAGTATAGGGTCCTTCTTAATATGCTTACACTTTTTTAAAGGGAAGATCAGACCGTCAAAATCAACAACTTTCAAACCTACTCGAAAATACTCTTTCAAAATTGCAAACCTACCCGAGCCAAATGTATGGCAAAGCTGATTTTTTTTCGCGATTTCGATGTTGGTCCCACAGAGAAAGTTGCTCAGATTGATGGTCTGATCATCCCCTTTACAAATAGTCAGCTTATTAAGAAGGACCCTGTAGGCAGTGCTTCACAACAGGGCTTGCATGCCATGCATACAGCGACAAAAACATTTAGCAACGCGTAAAGTAACGAGGTAATAACGACGGTTAGTAGATACATCTAGATCTTTGTCATTTTCTCGGCGGCTGCATGCTAGGCACACTGATCTGCCACTTTTAAATAACACTAGTTAGTACAAAAATGCCAATACATATTTTGACGTTAAGTAAAATAAAATATTTATAGGTATACAGAGTCCTTCTTAATAATATGCTGACACTTTTTGAAGGAGATGACCAGACCAACAAACTGAACAACTTTCTTTATGGGACCAACACCGAAATTGCGAAAAAACCATCTGCTGTCCCATAAAAATCTGCAAAACTACTTGAGCCACATGTATGGGACAGCAGATTTATATCGATGTTGGTGCCATAGAAAAAGTTGTTCAGTTTGACGGTCTGATCATTCCCTTAAAAAAGTGTCAGCATATTAAGAAGGACCCTTGGGATTTTAGGACGTCTTAATTATTGTCGTTGCCGCTTATTAGCAGAAGGGGGAGCCACATTTGAAAATAAATTGAAAAAGACGGCCGGCCGACACAAGGCTCGAACCATAAGCACCCGAATCGTGAGCCGGTTGTCTAGACCACTAGACCAACAAGATAGGGATTGATATGGGCGAAATCTCTCACTACTACAGCAGCACTGCAGCGGTGAGGTGTAGCGCGCTAACGCTCCAGCTTAGATACGAACCCAAATTTCAACACTTAGTGCTTCGAAACGTCACCGATAGATGTCGGAAGCTGTCTATCAGCGTTCCACTTAGTTTGTACTAAAGTCCGGCCGCTGAAAGATTGCGTTTGACAGTTACCATAAAATTGTAAAAAACTGAATGAAAATATTGTTTACCTGTGCTCACTGTAGTACACAGGGCACTAGCTGCCCTTTTAAGTTCAAAAAACTAAATAATGATCGGCATTTATAGTTTTCATTCAGATTTTTTTTACAATTTTATAGTAACTGTCAAACGCAATCTTTCAGCGGCCGGACTTTAAGATAACATAGCATGACTGCTACCTTGTGAAAACACGCGCCTAGGCAGTCACCAGAAGCCGTAGCATTTTACACGTGATACGGCTGTATCGCGTCTTTTATCTCGTTCGTTCGTGCGCAAATAGAAAGAGAGCGAAGGTGTGATAGCGTTATATCACGGTGCCATGCTACCTATGCAGGACAGTTAATAGACGGCTGGTCTATTTTTTGTGGGTTGTTCGCTTTTAGACTCGTCATAAGCTATAATTCCTAATTAAATAATGCTGTATTAGTATTTTGTTAAGTAGTTAAGATAATATTAGCGTTAAGACAACTGCGTTTGCGTTTACTCTATTTATAAGCTTAAAAAATAAAATGAGAAAAATTGCTGGGACAATCTATGCCCGAGCATGTCATGTGATCATTTTGGGAGTTCATTAGAAGCTTTTGAGCTGGCACAGACGTGGTGAAACGCAGCGCAGTGCATTTTTCACTGCCAAACCATTTTAGACTTTGACTACATTGAAATAACGTCGAAAATCAATTAACTCAACTTTCGCATCAAGTCGCTTCGATGCTCTCGGGGACTATACTTCATTCCAAATAAGGACGATAAGATTGCGTATTTATTGGATGGAACCATTTATCCATTGGCAACACTACCTGTCGGACTTGATGCAAACCATTTTTTTTTTCCTTTATTAATGGCCGGTTGCTTGCGTCTAGCGCGGCAATTCTGCCAATGTCAAGTAGTTTATAATCTTAAGTGATTGTTTTATGGATAAAACACAAAAGAATTTCACAAAATGGCGGAGCCACGTGCAAGCCTAAGAGAGGCCAACACGCATGCGTCTGCCCTCCGCCAGACTTGCAGCGCGACTCCATGCAAACCATAGACAAACAACACTTTTTACTGTCAATGTGACAGATTTATGAGTAATTTTAACATTGCCATCTAGTGAATTTTCAATTTACTAGTCTTGGAAAACGCGTAATTGTTTCGCGACTTGCCCGTGGTCTCCCGTGGGGTACAACCCTTTTTTTTTGTCCGAGGTCGTGGTACCCCACTGGGGAATAGGTTAGGGGACCACGGGCAAGTCCCGCATTGTTTTTCGATGTTATTTCAACGCTAGTGGTCGATAGTGGTCTGGCAGTGAATAATGCTGTGCGCTTCATTTCGCCAGCCCCATCTGTGGGCTATAAAAACTAACGATTGTACTATAAAAAGCTTAAATAAAACGATGAAAGAAATCAAATTTCAATTTTATTTCGAGATTACATAATTTTCAATGAAACCACGGCGAGGTCGCCATTTTGAAAACTTAAATTATTCCTTTTTTTTGTTCACAATTTAAACAAAATAATACAACCATCAATCATATACAAGACTACTAAATATTTTTAAACTAAATATTTCATTGCATTGGCAACTCAATTTGTTAGACCAGAAGCCGTAGCATGCTACACGTGATACGGCTATATCCCGCCTTTTATCTCGTTCGTTCGCGCGCAAATAGAAAGAGAGCGAAGGTGTGATAGCGCTGTATCACGGTGGCATGCTATCTATGCAGAAGCCGTAGCATGCTACACGTGATACGGCTATATCACGCCTTTTATCTCGTTCGTTCGCGCGCAAATAGAAAGAGAGCGAAGGTGTGATAGCGCTATATCACGGTGCCATGCTACCTATGCTGGTCTTTTCTTGAGCTAATTCAACACAAACATACAATCATCTTTATGGGAGATCAGAAACCCAGCTACAACTACCAACTAATTTTTAGGTGTCCAGTTGTAGCAAGACACTTTTGTTGTTGAAGGTTACAGTCGCCATCAGACACATTTTAGCCTTAGACTACTTATATGAGGACTAGTTACGCGTGTAATTCTAACAATAAAATTTTCTGACACTTTTTGCGGGGGGCGAGGTAGCACGAGATACGCAACTTTGAATTTTATTCCATTAGTGTAGATTCTAATTTTGAATGTTAAAAATCATGAAAAACAGTGTCGTGTGAACCCCAAACGTGATAAGTTCGAAATTATTGTTCCGCAATTATAGGCTGTCGCGTTTAGTGATAAGGTATAAAATTTTTTGTAAATGTGTAAGATTTTTTGATCTTGCACGTTGGCAGAGGGGAAATGATAAGGCGAGGCATACAAGGTTTTATGGGGTATATAGTTAAGGTATTTCTGAGCAGTGCTAATTTTCAATAAATTTTTTACAGCAATTATATCTAATTGTGTATTTTGTCATAAATATCGGAACAACTTATTTTCAATTATTTCTTTACTGTGTTATTTAAAATTGAAATGTATAACAACGGAATAAGGTTTTTTTCTCCTAAACTGCTCAGATGTTTAAGATCACCTAGGCTGCGTAGATAAATTTGATGTTCTAGGCGTTCAGATATTTTTGATTGGTAATGTGTAAAGAAATTATTGAAATTTAGAACTGCTTAGAAATATTTGACCACATTGTGTGCTATGATATAACTGATAGCGACTGTACAACTATGTGAATTTCAGTTTATTTAATTTTCTACATTGATCAAGGTAAGGATTTTCATCAGACATTGGGCACCCTGACGGATATGCGTGTTTTGCGTTATAGCGGCCGCAGACCGCATTTATACACGCATGAACATATCACGAGCTAATTAAGAGTGGGCACCGAACAAACCGAGTCAAAATCTCAAATGAGAGATCATAAACTTGTCATTTTCGAAAAAAAAAAATTGCAAATCCATCAGATTACAGAGGCCTATTTCATAAACATGACAATTGTAATTTACTATTACAATTTAAGATACATTACTGAAAATGATAGAACACATGTCATAAGTAGCCAGCAATGAACCCTGAATTGTCACAGTAAATAACAATTTATAGTTTCTATGGAATACATTATCATTTAAAATGAAAATTCAGGGTACATTACTGGTTGCTTTGAATAACATGATAGCAATGTATCTCAAATTGTCATTGTTAATTACAATGGTCATATTGAGAATTGTAGAACATCATAGCGTATGCTCACGACTAAATCCCCCGAGGGGATATTCAGAGATATTCTGAAACCTCAAAACATCCTCGTTTCACCAGTAGTACCGAAACTCTGTCCAGTGTGACGGAGGATGAGATGGTAGAACACACGTTGTTTAACGCCGGAAGTAACAAGCAATGTAGGTACCCTGAATTGTCATTTATTACTATTGTCATGTTTATGAAATTAGCCCCTGGGCCCTATTTAATAAACGTGACAATTGTACTTCATGTTTAGCGTCATTTCATTAGTAACCAGCAATGTAACCTGAATTGTCATCGTAAATTACAATTGTCACGTTCATGACATAGGCCCTGAGTAGGTAAATTAGGTAGCGGAGCAGTGCGGGAGGGTGTGAAGTGTGACGTCGACTGTCGCTCTATAGCGCGAAATTGCTCTTAAATCATATTTCCCACCCTCCCGCACCGCTCCGCTACCTAAGGAGTACTCATTTAAAGCTAGACCTGTAGTACAAGATCCACGGTTCAATTCATAAAATGACCCAATTTTTATTTAAGACAAATATTTGTTGGCCCTATTATTAGTGTGGTGCGACCATTATGAGAGTGGCAGTTAAAAATAATTTTAAAGGACTATATTTTCAATTCCGCATAAAAAGACCCGGTGTACAAGCATCATAATAATTAAGTCTAGCGGACACACTATGAAATAAAATGATACATATTTCTATACTTTTCATAGCAATTCTTAGAAAATCTACAATTATTTTTTTAGCTATATTACATTCGCCTTATTGAACTAGGACGCTGCTTCTGTGCAAAATTATACCTTATTTCATTAAACTTTAGAGCTTACTTTTACTCTTCTTAGTAAGTCGAATTACAATAAGGGTGGACGCATATCTATCCGCGGCGAAGAAGGCGCTCGCAACGAATTTACTTTTAATTCGTCTGACGTTTCGTCCGATTGCCGCGGATAAGTGTGCGAGGTGTCATAGAATTTCATACAAAGAATTCTAAAATTTGATTCTTTCGCCTCCTTCGCCGCGGATAAATATGCGTCCACCTTAAAGAGGTCAAGAGGCATTTTGATTGTTTTTCAAAATCTACGGTCCGACAATAAACCTACATTTTAGAGGACACAAAGACAAACAAAAAATACAACATACGCTCAGTTGCAGAAACGCTCATTAGAGGTTAATCCTACATTAAATCTCTTGCTGTCACTTTTTGTCTTGTTGACATAAGTTTTAATGGAGGATTATCTTTAATGACCGTTTCTGCAACTGAGTGTGAGTGTTCTAAAACGTCACGTTACCGAGATTTATACAATACAAATACGAGTTCAATACAATACTTTGAAATTTGTGTTATTATGCGCCGAAGATTTAAAACTAAAAATCAAAATGGCGGCCGACTTTCATGCTGAAGACATTCCAATCCCTATTTAACACGTTTTTATAATAAAAATTCAGCAAATTATTTAACTTTGTGAACTCTTGATAAAACAATATAACAATTTTGGTGTTAAATTGATGTGCGTATGGATTGAGGAGCCACATTTGCTAATGAAAAAAGGATTCCATGCCCATTTTGTAGGAAATTAGTAAATTTTGTAGGCCCAATTCTGGAATTTGCAGCAAAAGTATAGAGAAGTTACATGAACAAAAAGGTGGCTCCTCACACCAGATGCATCTGGCACTCAGAGGAAGGATCTCCAGAGTCCGCATAAATTTACGATTGTAGTTAGTCTCTTTTGTCTTATGACGTACCTTTAATAGTAGAAGGAGATGGAACTATAGATATTTGTTTATGCGGCTGTCCACTTTTTTTTGAGCTAGTGTGTGTGAAAAGTGACCGTAAACATAAGGCCATATGTCACTTGGTGCCTTTTGTCCATACTACTTGACACCACACACTCAAACCTAAACGTCAAAAAAAGTGGACACTTTACAATTGGTATGGCTCACTCTATTAGGTATAATCTCTTTGAGCTGGCACAAAATCTACTAATTTCCTACAAAATGGACACAGAATCATTTTTTCAATAGCAAATGTGGCTCCTCAATCCATACACACATTTAAATTGTTCATAAAAGCATGTTTTGTGTATTCTTTCTGTATGTGTGGTAACTTAAGGGGATATAATTCGGAGCGCGCTCCATACAAACGTACTATGGTGATATTTTCAATACTAACCAATTAAAGTCAATGAAATTTTGCTGAAACATTTACAAATATCTATGCTTGTATGGAGTCCGATTTTCGTTAAAATATACAGTTTCAATGCTAGGATTAATTTAAGATTTGTATGGAAATCTTTGAGGCATTGTAACTTTAAAACTATACATTTTAACGAAAATCGGACTCTATACAAGCATAGAAATTTGTTTTTAGATTGATTCTGAAAATTTTCATTGAGTTTAATTGGTTAGTATTGAAAATATCACCATAGTACGTTTGTATGGAGCGCGCTCCGAATTATATCCTCTTAAGTGCAAATGTAGAACTGAGATACTTTCCCTTCAAGGAAGTTATAGGCAGGGCTGCCAGTAGAATTTTTATAATTATTCCGCCGTATCCTACAAATTACACAAAATTGACTCACTGGATACATACGGGGTAAAATACTAAAAGCACAAAAAAAACAATTTTTTCTGATTCTTCATAACGTAATTTGAACTCTGGTCGAATTTTTGATTCAAAACCAACAGTTTTTTTACCAACTTTACAGCATCACAGTGGTTCAACCGATAAGAGACAAAATTATGCTACACAACTTGAAGGAAACATAGCTTTCTCGTTCGATTGAATCGTAACGTGTAGAGTAGCGGCTCTTCTGCAATTTTCCGACTCAAACAGAGCTTGTCATCAGTACGTAAAATTATTTGTTTTTGTTTTGTATCAAATTATACACGAGAGTCATAAATTATACAGTTTTTTTATCCAATTATACAATCTGGCAGCCCTGGTTATAGGAAACACAGAAAATGTCGACTGCACAAGTAGGTTGGTACTATCATCAGACTATATCAGAGTTTACGTGTGTGTAAACTCTGAACCTTTGACTATTTATACAGGGCCCTTCTTAATATGCTGACACTTTTTTAAAGGGATGTTCAGACCATCAAACTGAACAACTTTCTCTGTGGCACCAATATCGGACATGCGAAAAAAAACAGCTCCCATACTGGCTTGGAGTTTTGTATGGAACAGAAGATTTTTTCGCGATTTCGATGTTCGTGCTATAGAGAAGGTTGTTCAGTTTGACGGTCTGATCATCCCCTTAAAAAAGCGTCAGCGTTATTAAGAAGGACCCTGTATACAAGGTGATACAAAAATGTGGTTTAGACCATCAAACTGAACAACTTTCACTATGGGACCAACATCGAAATCGCGAAAAAAAAATCAGCTGTCCCATACATTTAGCTCGAGTAAATTTGTAGTTTGTGTTTTGTAGTTTTTCTGACGTAAACTTTGTACGACACTCACACTCTACACGCAACTGTTTACAAGCAGTTGACGTCATCAAACATTCGGCCAATCACAGTCGTTTACGATCACGTGACTAAAGTAGACAAAACTATTATTTTCTTTGTTGATTTTCTCTTCAAATATCCAGTATTTTTCTCAACTGACTAAATAGTTGGTTTCCAAAATTCATAATTCAATACGGATGCCATCAATAGATCCTTTATTTTACATGCAGTCAAATACCCTATTATAGGCAGTCTCGTTTAATTGTATGTAAATTCACATGATCAATTGATCTTGTATCGTAACAGAGGGGGAATGCTACCGCAAGGCTGGTCCCTACATAAATAGTCAAAGGTCACACTACGAATTGAAATAAAGTAAAATTATGCACCTTGTTTCTTGCGTCCACTCTTAATCTATTTTATTTAGGTTTAATTTTGTTTGGAAATTAATTTCTCGAAACAGAAATAACGCAATCTAATTACACTATTAGGTACTTCATGGAAATATCGTCATCTCTTTTTATCTGATGTCACAGAAGGTTTAGGCTGCCTTTTAGAATGAAACAACAAGATTAATCTTACAAGGGAAAAGGACAGACCTGAAATATCTGTTTTCCTAAAGCCCTTTACACACTGCGACTTTTAGCATCGATGCAGTAGCGCGTTTTTGCATCGATGTTGTAGCGCGTTAGTATCGATACAGTCGCGCGTTAGGATCGATACACACGCGCGACAGCATTCGCGAATAAATGAAATAAGGCCACCAATTCCTACCCCTGATGGTGACGACTCTGCTGATGAACATGTTTTAACATCAAATAACCCACCTAAAAAGGTTCAACGATGTGACGACCCGCAAGAAAAGTTGTTTGAGGTTACAGCATCGATGCTGCATCGCGATTGCATCGATACTGCGTCGTTACAGTTCATTGGCCAGCTTCTGCATCGCGACTGTATCGATGCTAAAAGTAGCGCAAGTGTGTAAAGGTGGACCGTTTGCGACTGCATCGATGCTGCATCGCGACAACATCGCGACTGCATTGCTGCTAAAAGTCGCAGTATGTAAGGGGCCTAAAATGTACAGTTTTCAAAACATCTGCGTTTTCACAATGTTGCTATCTCAAAATGTGAAGCGCTCGTTGGCGTAGTGGAGCTTCGGTATTGAAAACGATCACCGAAGTTAAGCAACGTCAGGTCCGGTCAGTCTTTGGATGGGTCACCGTTTAGTGGTATTTCATCTCGAGGGCTTCCGTGCTTCGGAAGGCACGATAAGCAGTTGGTCTTGAATAGTTCCGTCCGATGGCGTTGGTAACTATTCTTTAAGTCAGGTCAGAGGGCTATTAAGGCGGCTTTTAAATTCTCTGACAGCAGGTTGACCATTAACTTGCCTCCACCAACACGCACTTGGCCCGCGTGGAGTATGGCTCACTCCCTCTCACCCTTGTTCGTGAGAGGAGGCTTTTGCCCTACAGTGGGATTCTACAAGCTATAACTTTAACATAAGTTTTGCTTTTCCGTTATGTTCCGCTTTATTTTCAAATCAATGTTCTAAATGTAAAAAAGGCTTAATTGCTCGCATACTTACTCTTTGCCAAAATAGTAAGAAGGCAGATATTTTGAGGTTGCAGACATTTTGGGAATAAGCACTTTCTGAAAAGCGAACATTATATGAAAACTATAATTCTTGGAGACAGACATTATAAAAATCTGACATTATGCAAAAGACGTGCAGACATTATGGAAAAGCAGACATTTTGGGAAAAATACATTTTAGGAAAACGGACATTTCAGGCTCGAGCCATCAAGAATTTGACTTATTTTCAGTAACTGTGCTGCGTAAACAGTATTTTTCGAAAATATTGACATACTTCTCCGTATTAAGAAGAGTTTATAAGATACATTTTGTGCATTATTTTAAAAACTATACAGGTACATGTAAATTCGCTTTATAACAGAATGGTAGAAAAATAATCAGGCATAAGCTCACGACTATATTCCCCGAGGGGGTAGTCAGAGATATTCTGAAACCTCAGAACATCCACGTTTAACTAGTAGCACCGAAACTGTGTCCAGTGTGACGGGGAGTGAGCCCGACGCCACTTGTAATGGACAGTGGGTACAATACACGCCTCGAAATTGAAGCATGCAGGTTTCCTCACGATGTTTTCCTTCACCGAAAAGCCAGTGGTGTTACAAATCGTACATAAATTCCGAAAAACTCATTGGTACGGGTCGGCCTGGACGGGGATCGAACCATCGCCTCCTGCACGGCAGGCAAAGCTACTCGCCACTGGACCACCACGGCTTTAAAAATGTTAGGAAACTTTAAATAGGCGAGTTGAATGATACTTGCAAGTTTGTCCACGAGCGATTGTCATTCGCGCGGTTTGCGTTCGGGCATGCCACGGGGCTCCGTAATTTCTCAAATTTGTTTTACTCAAAAATCAATCCTTGAGATTGGGATAGAAAGATACTCCCACAAACTACTTGACATTGGCAGAATTGCAGTCCCAAGCATAAACCGGCCATATTAAAAAAAAATAGTACCTCAAAGTATGGTCAGGCTCAAAAATATTAAATATACTCTTTAGTAACACGGCTGTCTGTACCACGCTTGCTTTCGGATCAAAGGCTGCGATATATTTTGTATGGGAAGCTAACAAAATTTTCAAAACCAATTTTTTTTCTACCAAACAATTATAAGCTAACTTCACATTAATAACTATGCTTATTTGCTTAGCAATTCCAGATACTAACAGTATTGACCTAAATCTATTCCAATCTGGGAAAGATTTGCTTTTATTTCTGGGACACTCGCATTGTACAACAAGTGAGCCCACTTTTGAGACTGGGCTACACAGCTGGCCCAATCTTAACAGTATCGATTTCTCCACTTTTAAGACTGGGTGAATAAGATTGGATAATTTTAATACCTTTTTTAGGCTTAAAAGACAATGCTTGTTTTTTATGGAAGGTTGGCGCCTTATCATGTCTTATAAGGCTGGGCTGGCAGAAAATACCCATTTTAAGGCTGGGCCATCAGAAATCACCAAGACTGGGACAACAATTTTAATAAAATGCACCACCAGTCAATGTCGAAGTACACCCATACTTAACTGGGCCCATAGATCTCACTTTTATGACTGGGCCAAGAGACATCTCACTTTTACGACTGGGCCAAAGTTCCCAGAAATGCACCATAACTTATTTTAAACCTACCTTTAAATGCTAATCAGTAATTTTACATTATGAAAAAATCTTAATTGAAATTATTCAACTACTTTTTTTTAATTAAAAATTATTATTATGCGTTAATTTTATGTTTATTTGTTTATCTAAGCTATACGAAATTTCATTTTTGAAATGCCTAGCAACCGCCAGCGGATTTTACTAGATTAAATTTAGTACTAAGACCATTAATATCTCATTCAGGGGAATTTTTCCATACGAATCGGCCGAAAACCGAATTTCAAAGTCAAAAATATCAATGTACAAAACCAACATAAGCTGGCCGCGCGATGTTATACGTTACGCGATACGCGCGAGGCTAGCTTATTTTGGTTTTGGATAGCTTGTGTCGTCGCCGTATGTAGGGTCAGCATCAGAGAAATCTTACCCCCTCTATCTTAATCTTTAACAGTGCAAGGGGGTTAGATTTCTCTGATCCTGACCATACAACGTCACATTATCTCTGCACCTCGCTGGAATGCCTCTCTCTTCCCTCTTCGCGTCAGTACGGACTTAATCAGTGTTGCCAACTTAGTGGATTTTCCACTAAAACTGGTGGTTTTGACCCCCCTTTTAGCGGAGAAATTTTGCCTTTAGTGACTTGTGGTTTTTTCTAGTGGTTAAATATACTACAATTTAGTTTCAAGAGAGCTATATTTGAATCTTGCACAGACTAGTTCATACTTGAAAATGTCTTAAACTTAAAAGTTTATGCGTTATTCGATCATGATTTTGAAAGTGTCAGATTCAAAAATAGCACCCCAATAAGAAAGACGATCACTCAACCACTTAGCCGATTTACAGATTTTTTACAAGTTGAATCTAGTGGAGAGCTAATTTAACTGTTGGCAACACTGGACTTAATAATCGCGTTAGTACTGTTAGCTTCTTCGTAGCTGATACGCGTCTCGATATAACGACATCGACGCCAGATGCACAGATAATGTAACCGGTACGATTTTCTTGTTAGTTTACAATTCGGTATGTCAAGTTTTTTTTGGTCTTCATTTTATATTGTTACGGATAGAAGACATAATTTTAAGAAACAAATTTAATTTTTATTGCGATTCATCGAGCTCATCAATGCAAATTTAATTTTTAAATTACTTTGATTTTTAAATGCCAAAATGGTGGAGAGAAATTAATTCGAACTCCATGGAGAAAAACTACTGCTTCACTTAAAAAAATAAAAATTTCCTGCTTTCTCTTTCTAACTCTATGCTGGAAACAGAAACGGCAACATCAAATGTCAAATTCTGACATTGTGAATGTATTTTTTTTTATAATGGCCAGTTATTTTAAGTTGATTTTAAGTTTACCAAGGAGTTCACAGGTTTTCCAGTGACGTCACTGGACGGACCGAAAACCGAAGTTATATTAAAAAATATATCTGTAATCCTTTCATTTTAAAATCTCTGATATAGGAAATATTATTATGGAGACTATTATCTGGAAATGGTTTTCGATTCTACTTGACATACCGAATTAAGGTTTCATAAAATCATCGTCGTATTTAGACATACACATTTCTATTACCGTATGTCATGTAATTTGGAGGTAGATATATAAATATAAGTTTAGTTTTGAGCAATAACAATTTTACTTATTTACAAACCTGTTTAGCGATTTCACAAACAGCAGCTGTAGCATGATATTATTATATTTTAGTAATCGCTAAATAAGTTCCAATAACAGGTCTAGAGCTTAGAAGAGTACATTCCATAGGTAGAAAGGATTGGAGCGTAAAAGGGGAGTCCTTTGCTTAACACTCTAAACACAAAAAAATATATCAAAAGAATTGTTTGGAACCGGTAAAATACCGGTACTGATTATAAAGTAATATTACAGGTACTTCGTCCGGTACTGGTACCGATAGTACAGGTAAGACATCTGGTACCGGTATCAGACTAAACCCAATGGTACCGGTTCCCAAAAATACCGGTATTTCAAGACCAGAAGCCGTAGCATGTTGTGCGTGATACGGATATTCAGGGTCCAACTTAATATGCTGACAGTTTTTAAAGAAGATGATCAGACTATCAAAATGAACAACTTTCACTCCGGGACAACTGTAGAAATCGCGAATAAAATAAATCAGCTGTTCTATAAGAAACTGCAATCGTACTAGACATAAATGTATGGGACAGCAGATTTTTTTCGCAATTTCGATGTTGATCCCATAGAGAAAGTTGTTCAGTTTGATGGTCTGATCATCCCTGTATAACGCCTTTAATCTCGTTCGTTTGCGCGCAAATAGAAAGAGAGCGAAGACGTGATAGCGCTATATCACGCTCACATACTACGGCCGCTGGATACGTCATATTTCACCCCCTCCCGCACCGCTCCGCTACCTAAGGAACCTTCTTAGTTAAGCGGTAGACCTGTAGTAAAAAGTTTAACGGTTAGTAACATAAAAACTAAACTATTGTATTAAACCTGATTTTAATTTACTGTACTTATTCCAAAGTCCTTTAAACTAGAAACTATTATTTAAAAATACACTACAATTTTTCTTTAACCAGTCTTTTTACAGATAAACTATAAATGAATCTGCCACATTATCACCTCTCACTTACTCTTGTTGATCAAATAGTAGCGAGTGAGTAAGACGGATAGAGGTATCGCAGAAGTTGATTACTACTTTATTTTGCATCGTCGCAAGTGGTGCAAGTTCTCAAAAACCTTCTTAATATGCTGACACTTTTTTAAGGCGATGATCAGACTGTCAAAGCGAACAACTTTCTCTATGGCACTAACAAGGAAATCGCCACAAAAAATTCACTGTTCCATACAAAACTGCAAACTGAGCCAAATGTATGGGACAGCTGATATTTTTCGCGATTTCTATGTTGGTCCCATAGAGAAAGTTGTTCAATTTGATGGTCTGATTATTCTCTTAAAAAACTCAGCATATTAAGTTTGTCCCTGTATGTTGTAATTGTGAAACTGTCTACCCTAATTAGGGATACGTGTGTCTGAATTAATATCAAGATTAATTTCGACAATGTTGAGTTGATTTCTAATCAATACACTGATTAAGCAATACAAAAACCGCCCTGATTTTAGAAGCTATGTTTCCCGCAAGCGGGGACTAAAACATGTTCAAATACTGGCTTAGTTTCCTTACAGCTTGATTAGTGTATTGACTCTCACACAATCTATTTCGAAGGTGTAACTCTGTACTAACGGAAATATTTTGGAAAATGTACTCAACGATGTGATCATTTTATTAAAGGATATTTTGAATTCTGGACCGTCTGCATAAACCTATACTCCATTCAAAATAGCAACGTAATTTTAAGGCTATTTTGCATTACAGAAACAGAGATTTGAACCACTTCTCACTTTAGAACAGCTTTAGTAACGTCCAAGATATGCCAAATAAATTAATTAAATTTGGTAATCAGAATTAGCCAGAAAGCTAAATAGGAATCGGAAAATCTCGTCGTCCTTATTTGGAATGAAGTATTATTAGGCAATAAGATTAATTTTGCTGTAAACACGGCGACACATCAAGCTATACAAAACCAAAATATGCTGGACGCGTGATGTTATACGATTTGCAATCTACGCGCGGCCAGGTTATGTTGGTTTTGTATAATCGCGACAAAAAAGAAATCAGCTATCCCATACATTTAGCTCGATTAGATTTGTAGTTTAGTATGGACATCATAATTTTTTTCGTGATTTCTATATTGGTCCTATAGTGAAAGTTGTTCAGTTTGATAGTCCAAACCACTTAAATGTTTATTTATATTTTTGTAACACCTTGTATAGAAAATTGACTACGCCCGTACTAAAGTAGTTTAGACTATAATCGAGATGTTATTATCATTATCAGCTCGTTAACCCCACTGTTGGGATCAATTGTTAAGTTATAAGTTTCTGCAGACAACCCAAAAATTCACCGTATTTTATCAAATATTTCTTTGCACCTTCTAACACATTTCTGTCACTAGCACATTTAATTTTCACTATAATATAACATCCTGAAAGGACACTTAGAAATTATATTAATATTACATTCATAGTTAGTCCATAAATTTATAGCTATTTTGAAACTAGATTTCGACTTCGTTAAGGCCTAATTGGAAATTGTAGAACAGCTGTTTACTTTTACGACTGGGAATAATTGATACCCACTTTTATGACTGGGAATAATTGATACCGACTTTTATGACTGGGCCTGGGAACTGGGAAGTTTTTTATTTCACAACTGAGCCCGCGTATAAATATTGGTCTATTTGTAGATTCGGCCAGATAATATACCCACTTTTTTACTACTTATATCGTAGAATTCTTTTCCACTTTTAGAACTGGGCTAGCATGAGTAAGGCAAATAGTTAAGATATTTGTCTTTTTCTAGATTGGGCCAGATAATATAGCCACTTTTAAGACTGGGCTACTTATATCGTAGAATTTTCTTCCACTTTTAGAACTGGGCTAGCACGAGTAAGGCAAATAGTTCTTAAGATATTTGTCTTTTTCTAGATTGGGCCAGATAATATACCCACTTTCGAGACTGGGCTACTTATATCGTAGAATTTTCATCAACTTTTAGAACTGGGCTAGCACGAGTAAGGCAAATAGTTCTTAAGATATTTGTCTTTTTCTAGATTGGGTCAGATAATATACCCACTTTTAAGACTGGGCTACTGATATTGTAGAATTCTCTTACACTTTTAGAACTGAGCATGGGCAAGATAAATAGTTCTTTAGGGCCTGCTTAATGTAGACAAATATTTAGACTTTTAAGACTAGGCCTCGCTTAAGTTAGACAAATATTAAGACTTGGGCCAACATCAGTTAGACACTTACTTTAACAATTGGACCAGCAAATTAAGTTTACTTTTTAAAACTGGGCCACTTATCAATCGAGAAGGCACAGATTATTTCAAGAAATATTTAAATGTCCCATCAGTGGGCCCATATCATAATTTTGATTTATTATGTCAAATTTTTTCATTCGTCCAGCTACCTATAGGCCTAGCACGAGTTTAGTAGTATTATTACAGTAGTTTAACGCCTTTTGTGTTGGATTTCGTAAAGACAAGTGCTTCTAGCTGTTACTATGAGGGTTGAACCTCATTTGTCCGCACGGAATCGAATTTTTCTCTACCTTCTCTCCACCTTTCTGTCGCTCAGGAACGTCATTTGCTAGAGCGAGAAAGATAGCGGGAGCGCTATAGCACGCGGCAGCATCGGCTGTGCTGCTACCAAACAAACCTATTCCGTCTTAAGGGACGTGGCGCCATTTACTAGCGTTTTTTTCTAACAAGTAGATGGCGCTTGAAGAATTTCGTTCTTTGACAAAGTAGGACCGGTAGCTTAATTGGACGAAAGAAAATCCCCGGTTTGGAAGGTAGCGGGTTCAAGTCCCGTCCGAGACTAAATTTTTCAATATCTAATTTGATTTGAAATAACAATATGGCTCTAACATGTTTATAATCAATATTTGAAATCATCTAAATTACCAGAAGGAAAATATAGTTTTAAGTTTTATTGTGTTTTTAGCCAAAAAAATAAATAAGTCAGCACATCGAAATCTAGTTTCCATACAAAATAGAACCAATGATCTACTAACTATTGTAATCTTTATCGCACCTATCGTCGTGGTCCCAGTACTTGTGGTTTCTAGGTACTTCGGTCACGTGCCGTCTCGGCGGAGTCTTAGAATTTCCTTCGTCAGTTTCGGAACTGTTGCGTCTATTTATTCTGTTCGAGAGATCCCGTGAGCTTCTTTTAAAGTCATCCTTGAATTTCTCCTTTTCTTCATCATTAACATTGTCTTTGGATCGATTTTTCGTCCAGTTTTTCTGTCTATTCCTGTTCGAGTCTTCGCTCAGATCGCTTTTCTCTTTTCTCCAGTTTTCTATCGGTCTACGACTGTTTTTTTGGATTTCGTTGTTGACTCTTTCGGGGGCTGGGCGTTCGTTTTGAGGAAATTGCGGGACGAATTCTTGGGTTTCCGTTTGGGGGAATTTCTCGAATGACTGCGGTCTGTCCTGGTAAGGTACGAAGTCTCCCTGGGAATTGAAATTTGAATTCTGCGGGAATTGATTTTGAATGTACGCGCCGTCGCCTTGCTGGAGATAATTGGCGAAGTTTTCTTGGGGGAAGTTGTTGAATCTTACATTAGGGGGTGGGTAATCTGGTACGGTTACTGGAAAGTTAGGGGGTAGAACTGTAGGGTTGAACGCTGGGGGGTTAATATCCGGATCTTCCTTTTCTTCTTCCTGCCTCCAAGAATTTAAGTCGTACCGCTTTGTTAGACTATTTTTCGTTGTCCAAGTGTCGAATGAATCTTGACTTGGGAATGCTTGTTCTTGCCTTAATTTTCCAGCTCCGGCCCCCAAAATAGGTCTCAATTTAGGTTTAGGGTCCTCATCGTGGTTCAGACTGATCTGTGATATGTTCTGGCTAACTTTATCAGCTAGATCCGAGCTATCGGACCTGTAGTCTTCTTTTTCTGGGCTCTTTTTCCAGGACCCGTAGCTAACTTCGCTAAAGTTTTCGTCTGTGGTTAATTCTAGATGTGCTGCGTAGAATTGTTGTAATGAGTTTGGTAATGGTAGGAATTTGTTTAGACATAGGTCGGCAGAGAGTAGCAGCCAAATGATGCTGACTGGTGGGGGAGAGAGTAAGCGAAGTCTGATTGAGATGGAAAGATCGTCTAGTTCTTGAGCGAGGACCGAGAGGAGTTCCCGGCCGTTTTGCATTAGCTGTGGATGGAAAAAAGTTATGTTGCAATCAAATGATTTATTCATAATCACAATTATTTAAAGTAGTATCGATTTGTAGCACCACTGGCTTTTCGGTGAAAGAAAACATCGTGAGGAAACCGGCATGCTTCAATTTCGAGGCATTTACCTTTGATAATTTATATGTCAAGATTGACAGTCGAAGCTACGAACGCGTCGAAAAAAATATCAGAGAACCGTAAACCGTGTCGGTATACACACATACAGATACAGTGTTAGGGTAAACAGTTGCATTACTTAAAGGGGTGATTGTACCCCTGGGTGTTGATTTGTCGAATTTACTATTCGTTTCTTAGGGATAGTTGTTCAGTATCATGAAATAGAAATATCATTTATTTGCCTTGAAACAGGTATACAAAAGATGGTAAAATATAATAAAATAAGCTTCTTCTGTTCAGCTGTAGCAACAGCATGCAAATGTGTAACAACTTAAAAAAACTAAAACCTATAATACTAACATTCTGTAATTATTTAACATGGGTACAATCACCCCCTTAAGTAATGCAACTGTTTACCCTAACACCCTGTATAAGTTGTATGGCGCCTAACGCACACCAACCTAAGAAAGCTGGCCACTTTTGTTTTATACGGTAAAAGCGGGAGGCTCTATCTAGACATATACTTTATCTAAGGTATTTACAGCTTCTTCCATAAGAGTTGTATGAGCGCGCTGTGTGCGTTCCGCAAAGCGCATGGGCAATTTTTGTTCAAGCAAGAATAAACTAATTACTTTTGCATAGAGATTAAGTTCGTAACTTCATAAGCTTAAAGTATGTATTGAGGTATAGGGTATTTTGTTATTCTTTTTAAAAGGATTAAGATCTGGTAGTGCAGCGCAGGAGCGCACTTAAGAGACAGCCACAGCTTGTAACAAAGAATATCTTATTACTTTCCCTGACTCTACATTAACCACCGATTCACAAGTGAGTCCATGGAGAAGAAACGGCAAGAAATTCCATAGCAGTCTAGAATTTGACGAAGTAATGAGTCAGGTCAAATCACTCACTCATGAATATCTCCTACTTTTAATTAAAGACGTGGTGGTCCAGTGGCGAGTAACCTTGCCCGCCGTGCAGGAGACGATGATTCGATCCCCGTCCAGGCCGACTCGTACCAATGTGTTTTTCGGAATTTATGTACGATTTGTAACACCACTAGCTTTTCGGTGAAGGAAAACATCGTGAGGAAACCTGCATGCTTCAATTTCGAGGCATGCAATTGTATCCACTGTCTATTAGAAGTGGCGACGGGCTCACTCCCCTTCAAGTTTCGGTAGTTATTACTAGTGAAACGCGGATGTTCTGTGGTTTCGTGGTCGTGAGCATATACTTATGCTTTAATTTTTTTGTGTATATATGTATTTATATGCTCACGACTATATTCCCCGAGGGGGTAGTCAGAGATGTTCTGAAATCTCAGAGCATCCACGTTTCACCAGTAGTACCGAAACTCGGTCCAGTGTGACGGGGGGTGAGCCCGTCGCCACTTATAATGGACAGTGGGTACAATACATGCCTCAAAATTGAAGCATGCAGGTTTCCTCACGATGTTTTCCTTCACCGAAAAACCAGTGGTGTTACAAATCGTACATAAATTCCGTAAAACTCATTGGTACGAGTCAGCCTGGACGGGGATCGAACCATCGCCTCCTGCACGGCAGGCAAGGTTACTCGCCACTGGACCACCACGGCTTTTTTTTTTGTGATGACGATGATTACCTGCGTGGCGAGGCTGCGGTGCGCTCTGATGTCGTCGCTGGCTAGTAGAGCCCGCATGTACTGTAGAAGGGGACTGGCTAATATGTGTACTTTGTTTCCGTTGCATAGACGCGCCTCTGAAATGTTAACACCAAAGTATTTTTAGTCGCTTGAATTACGATTAATGCCCGCAAGGATTTCGCATGAGTTGATTGATTGATGATGATGATGATGATTCCGATTAAAAAAATTTAATAACATTGATATTATTGAAAATTAGCCGTTCAGATATTTATGACAAAATACATGCTTAGATATAATTGGTAACATTTTCTGTAAAGAATTTATTGGAAATAAGCACTGCTCAGAAATATTTGAACACCTTGTATGTATACAGGGTGTTACATAATCAATTACTAAATTATTATGAATACCATTTAGATGATGAAACTAAACAACTTTCCTTGAGGAACATGGGTCCCACCTGGTGACCATAGAAATTTTTTGTATGGAAGGTCCTAAAAATTTCTCTTAGTAGCACTGTAGCCTCGGGACTTTTTAATTACCAAAAATATTACCGATTACCGTTTAGAAATTGTTGTAAGGTACGAAATTACTAATATAAAAACCTTCCAGATCACAACGCGCCGTAAGAAAAAAAAAGTTGTCAAAATTTTTTTAATTTCGAGGTTACTCTTTTTTTTTCTATGCTGTCATGTTCTTCACCTTAGTTCAATGCCTATACGTAATAGTAAGACTGTCTAAAGTTGCCATATAAAGCTATAAGACCAGATGCAAAAGTCAATTTTGATCGGCGTAAGAGGTATAAAATAAACCTACGCATATTTTAAAATAACTTTCCGAAAACTGTCAAATAGCCAATTAAAAAGTCCCTGGGCTACAGTGCTATAATTTTACACGAGACTGTGGATTTAGTTCTAATATTTGTATTTACCTGCAAAATAATCTCCCATGAGGTTAGCAGCATTTATAAGGAACGACGGATTAGCTCGCTCCAGCACGTCCAGTTCTGAAACAATATGAGTATAATAAGTTGCATGTTTTAAATTAATTAAATTAAATTAAAAATTGTTTATTTGTCTCATAAGCATTAGATAAAAAACATTAAAATGTATCACAGTAAAAGTAATATTGCACAATGATGACAAAAAGGCCAAGGACTCAGCATGGCAGACGGGGATTTTAGTTTTAGCGTTGTATTGTACAGTGCCACAGGTCTGGCACTCTATTGGCTATGTCCGAAGTGGTGATGGGAACTGAAAAATCGATCGCAGCGCCCGCGGTGGCAGATGTGTACTTTTGTTGGTCAAGCTGTGTAAAATATGCTTGAATTTATATAAATCCACTCACTAACTCAACACGAAATCTCCAATACTGTAAAGACTACAAACTAAAAATTGGGCATGGAAGTTTCTATTGGCATCTAGGTGTTCACTAAAAAAGGGTTTTTTGAAATTTTTTCTTTTATTACAGAACATTATTTTATTATAAAATATATAATAATTCACGGCACTCTGACACCGCTAGGGGCGGTAGTGTCGTGTACATAGCCAATAGGGTCCTTCTTAATATGCTGACCTTTTTTAAGGTTAAGATCAGACCGTCAAACTGAACAACTTTCTCTATGGCACCAACTGCAAACCTACTCGAGCCAAATGTTGATTGAGCCAAGACAGCTTTGTTTTTTTTGCGTATTCGATGTTGGTCCTATAGACAACGTTGTTCAGTTTGATGGTCTGATTATCCCGTTAAAAAAGTGTCAGCATATTAAGAAGGACCCTGCATACACCGTGTTCCTGAGGATATGCATTAACTTTGGCCTGTTGTTTAGGCCATTAAATTGGGCATTTTTCACTATGGGACCAACATTGAAATCACGAAAAAAATTTATAGGGTCTTTCTTTATATGCTGACGGTTTTTGGAGAGGATGATCAGACCATTAAACTGAACAACTTTCTCCATGGGACCAACGTAGACGACATTGACGCCCTGTATGACGACATTGAGCAGGGCCCCGCGTAGCAGCTGCTACCTACATTACACTGTGGCTACTAACTAGTCTAAGTCCGTCGATCCAACGCACCGACCTTCCCAACACAGCCCAGCCTATATATACCATAACGGGCAAATCTTAATAGCGCGATGTAGGACGGTACTTACTGGAGAAAGTGCCCTGCATGACGACGTTGAGCAGGGCCCCGCGCAGCAGCTGCTGGCGCTGCTGCCTCGTGAAGGAGGCCCCGACGGCAGCCAGCTTGCGAGCTGTCACCGAGCTGAGTAGACCAGCAGCACGGAATGTGGCGAATGCTTGACTGTAAACAGAATATGGTGTGAATAAATAAACGAATGGAAAGTTTACGATTTCGATTACGGCGACTGCCAATTTTTATACAGGGTCCTTCTTAATATGCTGACACTTTTTTAAGAGGATGGTCAGACCATCAAACTGTACAACTTTCTCTTTGGCACCATACATGCAAAAGATTACGTTAGGGTTTTTAGGTATCCCGGACTCCAAATCAACCTTTTTTAGTATTTTAGTCTGTCTGTTTGTTTGTTTGTATGTTTGTAACAGCATCACGCAAAAACTACTGAACCGATTTTGATGAAACTTTTTTTGTTTGATAGATGATCTGACTTAAAATCTGGTATATAATTTGTCCGGACGAAGTCGCGGGTAAACTCTAGATACAAACATCCATGACCCAGGTCAACAGTCAGGTTAAAATTCATCATACAAATATTGGATCCATACGCGATTTGAACCTTCGGATCAGCAGGCAGGTCAAAGTCAAAGTCAATATAATTTATTCAATATAGGAGCTTGAAGCACACTTATCAAACGTCAAATCTTTTTAAAGCTACCACCGCATCGGAACGTGTTGTCGCTGTAGAGAAGATCACAACCAACTGAGCTATCGTACCGTATTACTTATGCACTGAACTTACTGGAGCCTGGCTTCATCGGGACACAGGTTGGTGACCGTAGTCTCGAAGTGCCTCAGTTTTCTGTTGAACTGTATACCATCTTCACCGGGGGAAAACTGCTCCAGCTGTGGAATATAAAATTATAATTACGTTTAAAATTGTTTTCGTTATTTTTGTTTTTTTTGGATATGACAAATACAGCGTTGCTCAGGGAGCAGTTACTGCTTTTTACTGCGGACTATTGGAGGGACCACGAATTGTCTACCGAGCCAAATGAATGAACTTAAGCAACCGACCTAGGGGCACCCAGAGGGGTACGGACCTCGGCATAGGACGTTGCTGGGGCTACGCCAGTGTTGCCAGATCCATGATTAAGAATTATCCCAGATTAGCCGCAAAATTATCGTGTTTTTATCGCATCTCAAATTCCCAAAACTTACGATAGTTTTGCGAATTTGGGGTGTCTCTTACCAGTCTAAAAGAGAGTGAGAACCAAATGATGTACGAAATTCAATCATTCTTACCTACATTACGTGCTAGTTACATATTTAAAGGTAGTGTTTATGGAATCTTAGTACAACTTTTGATTGAAACGACACAATGAGTAAATATTTTGTACCTCAACTTTTACCATTTAAACTTAAATTTTAGTAATATTTGAACACTGTATCCAATACTATACGCGAGTTTGATGTTTCATGGGAATTTAACGGAAAATATAGTTGACAATAGTGATTGGATACACTGATTCCATTACATTTAAAAATTATCGTGGATTATCGTGGAATTTTTACGAATTATCGTGCGATACCAGACTTTTATTTTCTATCGCATGCCACTCGAAAATATCGTGGGTCTAGGATAATTATCGCACGTCTGGGAACACTGGGCTACGCGGCGGATTGGGTAGCTGGGATCGGTGAGATTCGTTATTTCTTCTCGCGTTATCATTTCACAAAGATAATTATCACAAAGTTGTTGTTGTTCAATTTGGGTGTCTTGAAATAAATATCATGCGCTCCATGCTTCACGAAAACGGAAGAAAATCACGAATGTGATGGTACGAGATCCGACCGTAAAATTATGCACCTAATATTTGGTAAACGAAATGTGATTGAAGTGAATGTTTATACAGAGGTTCATAAAACTCCGCCGGGTTGCCTAGCAAAATCTTGCCGCAAGTGCCTTTACCATGAATATTTCTGGTACCAGTTTCCCACCAATCTGTTTGGGAAGTAAATGAGGTGCCATCTGAAGGAGACCAATCTAAAGAACTGGAGAAACTAGGGTACCTCTTAGTCTGCCACAACTTTGCAACTCTAAGGGTTAGAAATGACTTATTTGAACCTGGCAATAGATAGATATACCTAGCCTATTTGGAGTTTGCTTGGCGTCATTGCTCTTGCTGTGTTTCGTGTTATTTGAAATTCGTAAAAAAATGGTTTTAGTGATATTTGTGACATAATTTCGTGCGGATTGTGTACCAAACAGTTGCGTAAAGCGACCGACGTAACAGGAATCTCAAATAAATACGATAACAGAACATACGTTTTGGTTCAAGTTAACTCGTACATGGTCATTTTGGCGGCAACGCGCGAGCAGATTCATCGTCATCTATCATCCCCTCATCAAAAAATAAAGAATATAAAGAAAATAATATTGAATGGCTCAAAAGGACTAGTATCCAGAGCCGTTAAATAAATTATAAAAAATAAAAAAACATTGCCTATATCCATTTACCACTCGGTGGGGATCGGCCGTCAAGCGTACCTGAGCTGTGGAGTGCGACAGCTCTGACCATACTCTTACATACATAAGATTACACATTTTTCATAGAGAGGTAATCAGAGACTACGACAGTCCTGAGATACCTTTCTCGCTTCCCACAGAACATTATAAGAGGGGTTAGAAATGCAAAGTAGCGCTTTTGCTTCGGAGACGGCTGTCGCCACTTGTCTTCCCGTTCACGCTGCTACAATTACTCATGCCCTCTCGCTCGCACCACGCCGCGTGCCTTATGGTGTTATGCAAATCATTGCATAACCTGTGGCGAAACTATCCACGCCTACTTTGCACTTCTAACCTCTCTTATAATGTTCTGTGTCGCTTCCTCTACATCATCAGTCATGTTGAATGCACCTACTTTAAATCAAAGCCACTTACCAAAGCCAATAAAGGTGCATACTGCTCTTCATTTTCAGCAGCTCTTTGATATCGATCTCATCGTCGCCACTGACGTGGTATTTGAGCTTCGTCTTATCTACCTAACCTTCTCTGTGACGCTAGTGCCCTAGTCAAAGTGCGTCGATCCAACGCACCGACCTACTAGACACAGCCCAGCCTATATATACCGTGACGGGCGAATCTTATTAGCGCGATGTAGGACCATTGTTCTTTGTACTTTGTTTTTGAAACTTACCAAAGCCAATAAAGGTGCATACTGCTCTTCAATGTTTAATAACTCTTTGATAGCGATTTCATCGTCGCCACTGACGTGGTATTTGAGCTCCGTCTTCTCTTTAGACTTCTCTTCTTTCATCTTCTCCTTGTCTATGTCCAGTTCTTTTGTTTTCTTCTCCGTTTCCTGCTTGGGAAGTTCCAGTTTAGTTGGGTCTGTAAAAGAAAACAGTTAATTGAGAATTCCAGCCTAAGAGATTAGGCAATAAGGTTTATTTTTAACTGGAAAATCCATCTAGTATAGTTCGAATCTTGTATAAAGAGCGCTACGGTCAAATTGCGCAGACGATTTACCTTTACTCACGCCTTTTTCCCAGAGTTGTAGGCAGAAACTATAGATCTCCACTTTGGGCGGTTCTGACACACCTCTCTTGCTTCCTCTAAGTCCATACATCTTGTCATACATTCCTTTCGATTTCAGCTACTTTGAACCTGGCATTTTTTAACCTGTTTTTTTACCTGTTACTTATATTATTAATAAGATAAAAGTAATGTCTATTGTACGAAACCTCGCACCACCAGGTACTTATCTCGTACCGTCAAATAGAATGGTCTTCTGCTGCACAATTTGACCGTAGGTATCGCTCTTTTTACGTAATTCTACCTATTTATTCTTATTATACTAACATGACCCCCCCTAAAATCGTACGAACGTACGTCAAATTGAAAAATGTGCATAAAGTGTAATTTACTACTAAATTTTATTATTAGTGACCCCTCTAAAATTGCAGGCAATTTAATACGTTACATATCTTAGGTGTTGCTTCAGACCAACAAACTGAACAACTATCACTATGTATTATGAAGCCAACAACGAAATCGCAAAAGAAAATTCGGCTGTTCCATAGAAAACAACAATGGCCTCATGAACAGTTTCCAGATGGAATAGTTATATTTACCTGTAGACCTAGGGCTAAGCTCAGCCAGTGTCCTGACAGCGTCCAGCTCTTCAGTCAGCTCGGGGTCTCCGGGGCGGGGGTCTCGAAGATGGTGCCGTCCCGTGTAGCCACGGCCGCGGCCAGCTGTCGACATTGTTGGTGGCTGCGGACAATGATACAAAAATATCTTGGACATTGCCTTATCACATACAGGGTCCTTCTTAATATGCTGACACTTTTTTAAGGAGATAATCATACTTTCTTATTATATGCATTTACTTCTACCCCGTCAAGCCCATACAAGGTGTTATATAAGGGGGTTATTTAGACCATCAACCTGAACAACTTTCTCTATTGGACCAATATCGAAATCGCAAAAAAAATCTGCTGTCCCATACATTTGGCTCAAGTAAATTTGCAGCTTTGTGTGGAACAGGAGATTTTTATTCGCGATTTCTTTGTTGGTCCCATAGAGAAAGTTGTTCAGCTTGATGGTCTGGTCATCCCCTTAATAAAGAGTCAGCATATTAAGATAGACCCTGTATATCATCTAGTTCCAACCAAAGTACCGCGCGTCGCGATGCTACGGCCGCAGTCCTACATGATAAAAGTATTGTAAAACCTGCTTGATTTTTTTCTGAAATTCTGGAGTGCGATTTTTGAAAGTCACACGTAGAAATCAGCAGTAGAAAATGTCAAAATTACTATGGAGATTATGCATCATTCTACTGCTTGAACATGTGACTTTCAAAAATCGCACTCCTATTCGAAAAGGGTCCATGAGATTTTCAAAATTTTGAATGGGGTGTCCAGTTTAATGGTCTAAACAACCCTCTTAAAAGTTTTAAATTTTTATTTTTGTAAATCTTGGTATACAAATACATATTCACTCCTTTTTTTGGGTTCCATGCCCACATTCATAAGCCTACGCTGTCTGTCCGACCTACCTATTTAGGGCTGTAACTTTTGAACCGTAATAGCGAGACAGAAGAAATTTTCACAGAATGTGCGTTATTATGGGATTTGCTAACAAATAATAAAAAAGTAAAAAAGCTAAAAATTAAGAGGGGTCTTCAAGGGACTAGGTTTTAACAATGTTTTTTGGAGTCACGTTGCAGGTTCTGACCCGAGAACTTGTCTCGCGTGTTGTCCGCGCGTCGCGTCTTTGCCTGCCACGGGGCTCCGCATTCCTTAATCTCTTCTTGTTCTTTATCAAGATCCCTGAGACTGGGATAGATACTCCCACAAACTACTTGACATTGGCGGAAACGCACAAGTAAAAAGTCCATTAATTATAAATAAAAAAATATAACAATGTTTTTTCTTCTCTCTCTATCGTAAAAACGCTAATACATACAAGCGTCAAACTTGGTGAGATTTTAGATCAAACTCGACAGTAACACAACAAATAATAAAAAACCGGCCAAGTGTGAGTCGGTCTCACGCTAAAGGTCCCAGAGAAAAACCATTTTTTTGTAAGTTAATATGTCATGTGGTGGTGTGGTACGGAATCCTCGGTGCGCAAGTAGCGCGACTCACACTTGACCGGTTATATTTCTATTCTAGTTTTAAACTTGTGGCATCCATCATTGTGATGATGAATTTGCCTATGTCTGTTAAGATGCAGATCTGGTCCAGACACAATATACAGGGTGTAAGGAAAAGTATCATTAACCTTTAAACCACATACTCCACCCATCAAACTGAACAACTTTTTCTATGGGAGCAAACCTGTCAGCCTGACCAGACAAATAAAAATCATTGTCATGTTGCGGAAAATCACTGGAAAAAATTGTTGTACTTTCAACATTAACATTAAATAATATGCCTACATATCAGGGTCAGAGTCTACCTATCAAACTGAACAACTTTAACATAGAAGCAAACCGATTGTAACAAAAAAAATTCTACTGTTCCATAATAAACCGCAATGCCTCCACGACTCAAACATATGAAACAGCAGATTTTTGTTGTTGAAAGGTATAAGTAAAAGTTGTTCAGTTTGATGGTTAATGTACCTTTTCCTTACACCCTGTATTGTCTATTGTGTTTGGAATTTCGACAGACGAGGTAAATAGCAAAACTGCTTAACGTTGTACGGTTATAAATATTTGGTGAGGTTAAACAAGATTTTTATGGAAAAAAACACGATCTTGAGCCACCGTACACTTGGAGCTTCGTTGTAGGCCGTAAAGTATGCAACTGTCACGCGACCAACCAATACAGACCCACAACGTGCCTCACAGTGCTTATAGTAAACAACAAATCAAGGTATCTGTTTGTTTGTCTGTCATTGACACTAAGGTTATTGGCTTATGGAAACATTTTGTAAAGATTTTGCTCAAAACTTGGACATGTTTTGCACAAATTCTACGCAATATTGCGCTAAAACATATCGTCAATACAGTATCTACAATAATAGATCGTATTTAAGGTTTATAAATATTTGAACAGCATAGTCATATGGATATTACCTGTTTATCTCGGAATGTAATACAAATTGTAATAAACATTGGAAATTATCGTATGTTACGATACAATGATAAAGTGAATTGACAGATTCATATAAATTACAATGGAAAAAAAACTCGCGACTTTTCGAAAAAAGCATGTCGGTCGACAATTTTGCATTTGACGCAATAAGAATAAATGAAAGCGTTGAAGATTTTATTTCAAGTTTATTTTATAATGCCCAAAGATCTTTTTTTAGGTCTTGAAAAGAATTAATCTTTAGAAAATATCTTTGTTACCGGTAAATGCAAGATGACGAATTTCAAAATAGGTATTTTCTACACAAATTTTTCCTTGTAGATTCTTATCTTAAACTGAGCGAATTGTTTTAAATAAATGTAGTAAACAGTTGCGTGATATGATAAAGAGGTTAACTCACCGAAAATATGAGGTAAAAACAAATTCACAAGTTATTTATTTCCTAGTTTCGTGTAGCGGTTGTCATACGTTTCACTTCCATATTGGAGAGACAATAGTGATTGCATTTATAAAATTAATCGGTAAACCATCAAGAGTTACGGTTTTTTACCGATAACGAGAAGATATTGTCTTGAATAAAGAGAAGATAATATCATAAACAAATCAATCGATAAACGTTTTATCGCACCTGCCTGCTAACTCGTTCGTTTGCGCGCAATAAGAAAGAGAGCTAGGGCGCGATAGCACTTTATCGCGCTGCCACGCCACGGGCGCAGGAAGCTGGAAAAGGTATATGAATCAATATACCTTTCCTGGATATTTGCAACAGCTAATTTATTTTTTGCTCCTATCGGTTTTTGCCTTTTTGCAATCCGCGTCCCGTCCCACGTCCGCCCCACCACAGCCTGCATATAGTCTAAAGCGGTCCCTAGACGGTCATGCGGCAATGCGAAAAAAAGTGTTTGCACATGTCATGTCGCATGATGGTCTAAGGACCGCTTAAGAGATAGACACACATATCGCTAGAAAGGCTGATAACTAGTCAGAAGATTGTGAGCCCCGGTAAAAAATTTTTCATTAATTATTTTTGATGGAACCTAAATTCCACAACAACCAAAACCAGAGTCCATTAAAAGTGGACGTCACACAGGACAGAGTTTCGGTACTACTAGTGAAACTTGGATGTTCTGAGGTTTCAGAATATCCCTGATTACCCCCTTGGGGAATATAGTCGTGAGCATATGCTTATGCTTATGAAATCGGGCAATGTATGCCGAAATTGGCCCTACATGTAGGGTAAGGTAATCGCTGCTTTAATCATGAATCCTATTAGCATATGAATATCGCAGAACACTATATCGATCATTACCGGTTTTATCCCTAGTCGGCTGTCGATCGAAAAATGACATTTCAGTTTCAGGGGTGAAGTGAAGGGGTGTTCTTTTCAGATTTTGCGGGCGGATGTCTGAAATCTGCATTTTCAAATGTAAATTCTGTTTTATATAGTTTCTATTGTGCACAGATAGTTAATTTAAATTAGTTTATACTGTGTTAAATAACAACTTAATTGAATAAAGTTCATATTCGCGAGCGCATTTAGTTTGCATCGCCACTGCGGCAGTTTGCACTGTTTATATTATTGATATTTTTATTTTGTTACATAAAACACGATTTAAAACTCAAATTCCTCGTTTAGATTATAAAAAACACTGCTTAAATAGAAGTTTTATTATAACAGTGGCCGATAAAGCACCCAATAAGACTTGCACGTAATTAAATTACCGGAAAAAATATTAAATTATAAAGTTGAAAAAACAATGTCGGAGAGCCATGGTGAGCCTAACCAACATCGGAAAGAGAGTGTGGCGGGTGCTAACGTGCCAACCGATAGTCCTGTGACCGATCCTGGGCAAGTTCGAGGTGGAAATACAGAGACTGTACCAAGTAAATTCGACGGTCCCCGCGTCAAATCTGGTGCATTGAAAAAATCGGCAAGATATCGCAGCCGATCCCTTTCTGCGTCTTCTGCCGATTCGTACAGCTCTACTTCTTATACCGGTGAGTTTTTTTAAAAATTATGTTTTTTTAAAAATGGGTCTTTGCCTTTTGAATTTTCAGAGTTTATTCATGGTTGATTTACAGTGTATGAAAGTGTATCTAGTACTCTAAGAGGAAGGACCTCCATAGAGTCCGCATAAATTAACGATTGTAGTTGGTCTCTTTTGTCTTATGATGTACCTTTAATAGTAGAAGGAGATGGAACTATAGATATTTGTTTATGCGGCTATCCACTTTTTTTTGAGCTAGTGTGTGTGAAAAGTGACCGTAAACATAAGGCCATATGTCACTTGGTGCCTTTTGTCCACACTACTTGACACCACACACTCTAACCTAAATGTCAAAAAAAGTGGACACTTTACAATTGCTCACTCAAGTCTTAAAGAGAGATCCTTCCTCTTAGCTAGTACTATATACAGTGTCCTTCTTAATATGCTGACACTTTTTTAAAGGGATGATCAGACCATCAAACTGAACAACTTTCTCTAAAGGACCAACATCGAAATCGCGAAAAAAAATGAACTGCTCCATACAAAACTGCAAACCTACTTTAGCCAATTGGACAGCTGATTTTTTTTCGCGATTTCTATGTTGGTAGGTACTAAGTAACGTTAACATAATCTACCAATCCATATTGTGCATGTGTGGTGGATTAACGTATACAGGTTGAAATTGATATCATTAGCATTCTTTTCAACTAAGAATCTACCCATCAAACTGAACAACTTTTAATATGGGAACAAACCGATCGGAGCAAAAAAATCTGCTGTTTCTTACAGTTGAGTTGAGTAGACATTGCAGTTTAGTATGGAACAGCAGAATTTTTTTTTCTACGATCTTTTTGTTCCCATAGTAAAAGTTGTTCAGTTTGATGGGTAGACTCTTAGTTTAAACGGATGCCATTGATATAAATTTCACTCTGTACACACCCTCCTTGAGGGTAGGCAGCCCTGCAGTGGGACGTATTATACAAGGTGTTAAAAAAGTAAAAATAAACATTTAAAACTTTTAAGGGGGATGTTTAGACCATCAAACTGAACAACTTTCAGTTTGGAACCAAAGTCGAAATCGCGAAAAAAAAATTTGCTGTTCCATATATTTAACTTGAATAAGATTTGTAATTGAGTATGGAACATCAGATTTTATTTCGCGACTTGTATTTTTGTAACACCTTGTATAGGCACATGACGAAACTAAGTGCGTTGCGTACAGTTTATAACTATTTACGACCATTAGCTACGTTTCTGAAACTGGGGCAAACATTATGTGTTCCAAATATAAACGCGCATAAAGCAGCCAGAAACAATAAACATTAACTAAGCTCTGTGTATACTGAGACGAATCCCGTATAGTCAATCCCAACACCAGTGACTTACTCATAAAAAATACTTAATGAACTAAAAAATGCGAGTGTGTACGCACGTAAAAAGTTATACCTAATCGTTTGGCGTGAATTTACGCATTAAAACCGAGTCAAATATAATCACAGAACATTAAAAGAAGGGTTAGAAGTGCAAAGTAGGAGTGGAACGTGTCGCCACAGGTTATGCAATAATTTGCATAACACCATATGGCGCGCGGCGTGGTGCGAGCGAGAGGGCATGAGTCATTGTAGCCGCGTGAGCGGGAAGACAAGTGGCGACAGCCGTCTTTGAAGCAAAAGCGCTACCTTGCATTTCTAACCCCTCTTATAATGTTCTGTGAATATAATCTATGATTACCATAGAACATACTAGAACCATAGAACATATTCGGACCTGTATATTCACTGCATATAACACTAAAACGAACTTCATGGTGTGTGACGCTGCGCGCGCAAATTTAGCCACATGCTGAAAATCAGCAGTCAATAATTAAAAAATTACTATGGAGATTATGCATCATTCGATCATGAATTTGAATCTGACGCTTTGCTTGTGATACGGCTATATCATGCCTTTTATCTCATTAATTCGCGCGCAAATAGAAAGAGAGCGATGGCGTAATAGCGCTGTATCACGCTGCCATACTACGGCCGCAGATAAGTTTTCCTAACGCGCCAAAAGAAGTAATAATGCGTGTTTTCGTCTTGATCGAGCTTGAACCCCTCGCTGCACTCGGGAGTGAGGGAGAGTTAACCCGAGAATCGTTCGTTACAATCGGGATTCAATATGGCGCCCGTGACAAAAGACACTGCTATAAAATGCCCTTGGCAATGCACCGTCCCTCACGATTGACAGCTGCGATAATTATCATCATCAGAATCAATCAGTTCTATCATCTTAGAAGATGCAGGCTGTCGTTCATTGACATAAGGTGTTCCTGAAACGCAAAGTTCAAAATTCGAAAAAACGCGCGAAATCGGGTTGAGTGCAGTCACAGAATAAATACTAGTACTACTCGTACAGAAGAATCACTTCGAAAACAGATTTAAATAAATAGCGCCGCTCTCTGCACGGAAATAAGGTGCAAAGTTATCGTACAATTCGCGACTAACCTACCAACCGTCACAACAGCGCGCGTGCAAACAAAAATGAACCGAGTCACTAGACATGAAAGCTTCCATTACATAGTCTCCCTCATTCATTCTTTAACGTGCTGACTGCGTGACATCGCTAAGATTTTCAACTCTCGCATTGACACTCACAAAATGGCGGCAAGTCTAATGGGATTTCACAAAGAAGTTTACACGGTATACCTAACCTATTGCCTTTCACCCCTCGGTGGGGATCGGCCGTCAAGCGTACCTGACCTGTGGAGTGAGACAGGCCTGGTGCAGTATCTGTTACGGTAGTATCTATTAAGAGGCTATGTGAAAAAAATAGGATTCTTCAAAGCATCATATCTCATGAAGTTCTAACAGTACGAGTATGATTTGCGGATATGTGTAAATTGAACATATAATTGAAGTTTTGATTAGAGTCAAAACACGATTAAAACACATTTTCTAGATAGAAAAACAAGCCAAAGTAGCCTCCGTCTTTATCGATAAACGCTTGGAAGTGCTAAACGGTGAATACTAGAAACAAGAGGCTTGATTTAAAAAAAAGAGATTGATTTTTATAAATTTTGATTAGAGCAGAATTGAACTTACATAAATAGTACAATTACAATTAAATAAAGTTTGTTTTATGCTTGCGTCGTTTCAGGCGCGCGCGCCGCCCCATCTCTTTCTCTCGCATCGGGCAATAACATAAGCTATCACACGCCCATTTCGCTTCAATTATTTTTCGACATAGGGCCTTAAATAATCTGTGCCCATGGTACAAAATAATTTTTTGAAACGCTTTTACGTTTATCGCGTCAATTTGTACGGAGCTTTATTCGGGTGCTTTTCAGTACCCAGTCGAAATGATGGCAATAAAATATTGATTTATTTATAATATTTCATATTCTGTATTTTGCCAATGACACGTCTGTCTTCTATAAATTATATCCTTGCTTTGCCTCAAACGGTGAAGGAAAAATCCTCAGATCAATGAATACAAGAAAAATCGTATCAAGAAACGGAAACCTGCATTTCTATATAATTCGGAGCGCACTTCATAAAAACGAAGTCTGGTTATATTTTCAATACTAACCAATTAAAATCAATGAAATTTTTCAGGAACAATCTAGAAACTAATCTCTATGTTTGTGTGAAGTCAGATTTTCGTTAAAATGTATAGTTTTAAAGTTACAGTGCCTCAAAGATATACAAATCTTAAATTAATCCTAGTACTAAAACTGTATATTTTAACGAAAATCGGACTTCATACAACCACAGAGATTAGTTTCTTGATTGTTTCTGAAAAATTTAATGGTCTTAAATTGTTTAGTATTGAAAATATCACCACACTTCGTTTGTATGCAGCGCGCATTTACGTATTCGGAATAAACTTCTCTTAAGAAAGAGTATCTAGACTACATACAGAACGGACATATGAATGAAGTCAAGCTTCTTAAAGCGCGCACAACGGTGCTAGACGCGTGGCGGAAAATGTAGGCAATGGCGTATTCCTGTCTCGTTCGCACTCAGTATCGCTTCTTGTCAATATTTCCCATTTCTATGAGCTTAGTGTCCAAGGTGGAAGTGTTCCTTGTCCGACGAGGTTACACTAAAAAAGCATAGCAAATGCTCACGACTATACAGGGTGTAACTGACAGCTTAGCAAATAATGAAACGGTGAGCTCGGATCATCACATTGAACAACTTTCACTATGGAACATACCTCAGGGAACGCGGAAAAAAATCAGCTGTCCCATACATTGGAGTCGGGTAGGTACAGTTTTGTATGGGACAGCTGATTTCTTTTCGCGTTTCCTGATGTAGGCTCCATAGTGAAAGTTGTTCAGTTTAATGGTCTACGTTCACCCTTTCAGTATTTGCTAGACTGTCACTTACACCCTGTATTCCCCGAGGGGGTATTCAGAAATATTCTGAAACCTCAGAACATCAACGTTTCACTGGTAGGACCGAAACTCTGTCCAGTGTGATGGGGAGTGAACCCGTCTCCACCTTTGACTAATTATTATAAGGACTAGCCTTGCGGTAGCATTTCCCCTCTGCCACGGCATAAGCACAATTGATCTTGTGCATTTACGTTGAATTTTACACCTCATCACTAAACGAGACAGCCTATAATTGCGAAATAATAACTTCGAACTTAAAACGTTTGGGGTTCTCACGAGACTACTTTTCACGATTTTTTACATTCAAAATTAGAATCTAAAGTTATGGGGAATAAAATCCAAAGTTGCGGATTTCATGTTACCTCGCCCCCCGCAAAAAGTGGCAGAAATGTTTGTTAGTAGAATTACACCAGTCCACATATAAATAGTCAAAGGTCTCCACTAAAAACCATCACCTACCCTACAATAAATCACATTAAAAAAAATATAAGTACTTCTCTTTGGGTTGAGGTTATGTTGCTCTCAAAATGTTTAAATTAGCCAAGTTTTTTATATTATTTCGACAAAAGAAAACTTTTTCAACTATAGCCAGTTACGAACGACGAAGCCAAGGAAAAACGATAAAAAAAGAATGATTACAAAGTTTATTGTTTACGTAAACTTTGGTCTTCATTGTTACGTTAATTTTAAATTCTAAAATTGGCCCAGCGTCTTGCACACCTACACAACACGGAGATCACATCAGGAATGAAATGAAGCGCATAATAAGATGGTGGTCCAGTGGCGAGTAACCTTGCCTGCCGTGCAGGAGGCGATTGTTCGATCCCTGTCCAGGCCGACTCGTACCAATGAGTTTTTCGGAATTTATGTACGATTTGCAACACCACTGGCTTTTCGGTGAAGGAAAAGGAGGAGGTAAAAATCGTGAGGAAACCTGTAAGCTTCAATTTCGAGGCATGTATTGTACCCACTGTCAATTATAAGTGGCGACGGGCTCACCCCCCGTCACACTGGACAGAGTTTCAGTACTACTGGTGAAACGTGTATGTTCTGAGGTTTCAGAATATCTCTGACTACCCCCCCGGGGAATATAGCCGTGAGCATATGCTCTAGCTATCAAACTGAACAACTTTTACTATGGGAACAAACCTGTCAGAACAAAAAAAACTGCAACGACTCTAAATGTAAGGGACAGCAGATTTTTTCTCTGGTGGTAGTAGTCGTTACATAAAAACCACGTCAGAGGCCGTAAGGCGGTCTGAAAAAACTCTGACACCAGGGCTTGCTGTCCACACGATAAGAAGTATTTTAGATAAAGCTCTTTTTCGGAGAGCGAAAGCCGCGCTTGCCGCGACTTATAGTATGGGAAAAAAATGAGTCGCGCGCTAGTAGAGAAATCATGCTAGACGTGCTGCCCATGAGCACGCAATATTATTTAATTTGAACTCAACAAGAACGCATTAATTACCAAACAGGTTGTACAAGGTGTTACATAAATATAAATAAACATTTAAGGGTGTGGTTTAGACCATCAAACTCGCGATTTTGATGTTGGTCCAATAGTGAAAGTTGTTCAGTATGATGGTCTAAACCACCCCCTAAACAGTTTTAAATGTTTATTTTTACTTTTGTAACACCGAGTATATTTGACCCCTGGAGCGTGTTACTCTGTGGTTTGACCTCAGGAATTGGCCGCAGCTATCTATTTCCAACTACATTTGGTCCAATCGATATTATATGCATGTAAGTAGATATAATGAGTATGCATAGCTGGAATATGTACTATACAGGGTCCAACTTAATATGCTGACAGTTTTTTAAGAGGATGATCAGACCATCAAACTGAACAACTTTCTCTATGGGACCAATGTCGAAATCACGAAAAAGAAATCGTACATAAATTCTAAATTATTTTTGACCCCGCCTGCAATACCTACCTAATAACATTCAAATTATATTAGCTTAAATACAGGTGTTATAGCTGATTAGTGATTTTAGAGCTTGTTTTTCTCTTTTCAGTTAATAGGTTTTTTATGCAGTCGGGTTTTTTGTTTATCTTAATAATTTAGTTTATTTCATACTTTTTAGTCTTGTGTCGAAACGGTAACATAAAAGTACTATAATATTTATATATTTGGAATCGTCTGATCACTAGCTTTCATTTGATACCCATATTGTAATTTTTAACAAAAAAAAATTGTTTATTGCCCCTCTCTTTTTTAATTTGTAGACGCCATCTTGAAATAATATACCCTATGTCACTCTCACGATTTTTACGAATCCAATGACACCCCATACGTTAAAATCCATCAAGCCGTTTAGGGTGTAGGCCGTGCCAAAGAAATAGACATACAAACATACATACATACATAACCCTCCTTCTGTCGCAGTCGGGTAAAAACTCATTGGTACGAGTCGGCCTGGACGGGGATCGACCCATCGCCTTCTGCACGGCTGGCAAGGTTACTTGCCACTGGACCACCACGGCTTTATTAGGGTTCCGTAGTCAAACCTTATACTTTTGTCCATTCTGTCTGTATGCCCCGCCTCAATAACTCCTATTGAATTGAAATTTGGCATGAAGATAGATAACAGTAACCCAAAAACAGAAATTTAGTAGTTATGAAGAAAATATTATTTTTTGACATTTTCCCATGCAACGAAATAGGGGTAGGAAAAAATAGTTTATTTTAAATAAATCGAATGAGGTGTTGTTGGATAGGTCTTGTCCAATGGAACAAAACTCCCATAGAAATTAAATTGCTATAACGCTTCGGTCCCGAGATATCTGCGCTCAAAGTCAAAAATAGGGCGTACCCCTTCTAACTTCTAAAATACTGGAGTAAAGAATCTGAAAATGTTATAAAATATAGCTTAAGGTAAGTACTTTCAGTGGAAATTATAACGGATGCTGTAGCTCAAACAGTTTCGAAAAAAATAGATTTGTTCTCTAATGACAAACTAGATGGCGTTGCACGAAAATAAATCGCGCTATCATTGTGTTTAAAAAATTTCTCTTAGGTAAGATATAAATATATTAAAAACGTTTCTTTTTTACCCGACTGCGCCAGAAGGAGGGTTATGTTTTTCGAGCGTATGTATGTATGTATGTATGTTTGTATGTCTATTTCTTTGGCACGGCCTACAGCCTAAACGGCTTGATGGATTTTAACGTTTGAGGTGTCATTGGATTCGTAAAAATCGTGAGAGTGACATAGGGTATATTATTTCACGATGGCGTCTACGAATTAAAAAAGAGAGGGGGAATAAACATCTTTTTTTTTGTTAAAAATTACAATATGGGTATCAAATGAAAGCTAGTAATCAGACGATTCCAAATATATAAATATTATAGTACTTTTATGTTACCGTTTCGACACAAGACTAAAAAGTATGAAATAAACTAAATTATTAAGATAAACAAAAAACCCGACTGCATAAAAAACCTATTAACTGAAAAGAGAAAAACAAGCTCTATAATCACTAATCAGCTATAACAACTTTGTTTGAGCAAATATAATTTGATTGTTATTAGGTAGGTATTGCAGGCGGGGACAAACCAATCGATAACCAACCAAAAAATTTCTTTGTCGCCGTTTGTGATACCTACCTAATAAGAATCAAATTATATTTGCTCAAACAAAGTTGATTAGTGATTATAGAGCTTGTTTTTCTCTTTTCAGTTAATAGGTTTTTTATGCAGTCGGGTTTTTGTTTATCTTAATAATTTAGTTTTCTACTTACACAAAGGCAACGGAACCCTATCATGGGCGAGTCCGACAAGCTCTTGGTCGGTTTTTTTTTATTAGAACTCCTATTTTTCTTTCACAGTCCGTTATGTTAATTAGGATAATTTCATTCCACTAATGTCTCAACACAATTTGTACTAAGGAAATGTTGCGAAAAAACCTCTCTTGCTCCATAAAACTGTTTATGGTAAATAATATGTTAATGTAATAAGATAGTTGGCGCCTTTCAGATGATCTAGCTTTTGAATAAGGGAAATTGACAATTTTTAGGGTTCCGTAGTCAACAAGGAACCCTTATTTCGCCATGTCCGACCGTCTGTCCGTCTATACGCATATAAATAGTCGAAGTTAGTACTAGAAAGCTGTAATTTGAAATGGGTATCCATATTTATCACGCCGCTTGTTAAAAACGGTTTCATTTGACAGCTCATGTCTGTTCCCGTAGAGGGAGAAGTAATACAGGTCGGAAAGTGTTTTGTCCTGTAGGGGTACAGTTATGTGTCAGCAGGTTCAGTAAGCCATGCGGTCACACCTCGCAGGTTCGCCAGTCGTTCCCCGCTTAGCGCCTAGCCCGGTCCCGCGGTCATAGCACACAGTGCATACAATTATGTAACTAAGCAAATTATGATATTCTGAAATATATCCACCATTCGAAGTACTTAAGTGTCTCACTGGTTCACCCTCCTCCTGATACATTCCGAAGAGACAATATATACCTATAGTGAACATTTAATTTCTTAACAAATAGACATAGGAACAGTCCTATTCACTCAATTAGAGATGCAAATAGCAAATTCGCTCTGGTTAAGGGAAGTTTATTCCGAATGCGTAAATGCGCGCTGCATACAAACAAAGTCTGGTGATATTTTCAATACTAACCAATTAAACTCAATGGAATTTTGCAGAAACAATCTAGGAACAAATCTCTATGCCTGTATCGTGTCCGATTTTCGTTAAAATATTTACTCTGTGGTGACGTAACGTTCTAATAATTGTACCTGTCATTATACATTTTGGTAGTTTCTTAGTTTTTAGGTAATGCTATCCAATAGGAATTTCTTTAACAGTCTAGAAAATCTTCGCTTATACGACTCATTCCTAATAATAGATGGTAGACTATTATACAAATAAGGTATGCGTTTACAAAGGCTTCTATCTCCATAATAGTTTGTGACCCTAGTAAATGCATATAATAAGAAAGTATCACTACATAGTATAAAACAAAGTCGCTTTCTCTGTCCCTATGTCCCTTTGTATGCTTAAATCTTTGAAACTACGCAACGGATTTTGATGCGGTTTTTTTTAATAGATAGAGTGATTCAAGAGGAAGGTTTATATGTATAATAACATCCATTAAATAGTTGAGAAGTACTGTTATTTTTGAGGTTTCTAATGTGATGTCGTAAATAATTAAATTTTTTCCGCTTACATTGCAAACGCAGGCTGAACCCTACGAGTTTTATCAAAATAATGTACTAAGTATTGTACACATTGAAAAGGTCTACAGAAAAGTCCGTGATGGTATATGTCTATCTCTTATGGATAACCCACAATAACTTTTTATTGTCATTTACTTTTTACGACAAATAATGGCTAATTTTCGAAGCGATTTTAACCAATACAGCATTAATCCTTAACCAATTAAATACCTTGAATACATTGTTAATTTAATATAGATCTATATGGCCCTTTACACCGTATGATTTAAGTGAATATTTTCGAAGATATTACAGATTTAAAAATTGCGGGACGTAGCGTTTGCGGCGGTACCGGCCGGCCGCCCGGTGCGGCAAGAGCGTGCCTATAAATAGCGCGTCTGAGGCCGCGGTTTTCCCTTCTCACCGATCCCAACTACCCAATCCGCCGCGTAGTCCCAGCAACGTCCTATGCCGAGGTCCGTACCCCCCTGGGGTGCCCCTAGGTCGGTTGCTTAAGTTAAGTATTCAATTGGCTCGGCGACCCTTCCGGTCCCTCCAATAGTCCGCGTAAAAAGCAGTAAATGATCCCTGAGCAAAGCTGTATAACGCTGCGTCCCGAATTACGCCGACAGCGCTGTGAGCGCGATAAATGTCGTTCCGATTTGACGTGAGCGCGTCCACAATCGAAAACGTGACGTCATTCATGACGTCACTACCGACGCCATCTTGCAATAACAGTGCTCACGGTTCGTGGCGTTAGCACTGTGAGCGAGTTGTCAAAAGTGACGTTTGATAGTTTTGTTCTAGTAAATTTTTGAGCGAATTTTCAAAAGTGACGCTTGACAGTTTTGCTGTCCTATATTTTTGGTTTGTTTGGGTCTCGATTTAGGTTTCTTTAGTAGTACTGGGTTTGATTATGTTCTAAAAAAGACGAATAAAAGTTGAATAACGATTAGTAACGAAGAAAATAATGTGAATATTTGAATGTTGTGGTGTGAACGGTGTGAGCGCGATATCTAGCGTTCCGAATTGGTAGAACGCTATCAGCGCTGTCGGCGCGCTAACGCAAATGAAACGGGTTTTAGCGCTGTAATCGATCACAGCACTGTTTTTATGAATCGGAACACACCGTAAGTAATTCCAAAAAAAAAATTAAAAAAAATTAAAAAAATTAAAAAAAAAAAACTGTTTTCCCTATAGCACTTTGAATTTAGCAGCGATCGGACGCGTTTATTATAAAAACGTGCTTTTCAGCGCGACAACGTATCAGTAATTATAAGTAAGTTACGATAAATAATTGTATGATAGTAGTTTCTTCATGGTATAGGGAAAGGGGGATTGTTTTACTCCAAATTTAACGCGTGAGGGCCACGGGCAGTAATGAATAAATCAAAACTACTTAATCAATTTTAATCACATAGGCTATATATTTTATACCCGTGCGAAGCCGGAGCGGGCCGCTATGTTTTTATATACAACGTTCACAGTTTTTCTGTAGTGTATTTAGTATCAGCATTGCACCCGTGCGAAGCCGGGGCGGGTCGCTAGTATATTATAAAGCATGCAAGGCATGCAGTCGCACGGACGCCGGTCGCGGCCAATCAATTTTATGCTGTACTGCGGGAGCGACGGCGGGATGGAGACGGCTTCTGTATTTACTACCTGAACAACAGCCAAAACTCAATCTACAACGTGTTAATGAATAAGCGCAAAACCTCATACACCCCAACTGATGTATAACAAAATAATTAGATTGAAACAATAATTTCATTATTTTGATAGTTACAATTTAAAGTTATTTGCATTTTAAGTTTTCAGGCAAAAATTATTTGTTATCATTTCAGCAATGAATGAAAGCACTAGCGTGCCCGTGGATACATTTTAAGAATCTTGTTTTGGTAGTAAGTAGGGTGAGTGTGCCTATGTGGTGGGTTGAGATCGAGTTCAGTAAATTTTAAATTTTACAAAACAAATATTTAATATTTTGAAAAAAATTACCTATGTTGAAAACATGATAATTCGATTCTGCTCCCGATTCTAAACAAACTGCTTTCTAGTTTTGCGTTAATTCATTAACACGTTGTATAAAAGAGTGTGTACTACAAACAGGTTCGATTCAAGGGGTTAAGAGAAACTTCCGATAGCTCCCGAGCGCGCTGCATACAAATGAACTTCCGTTCTATTTTCAATATTAACCAATTAAAGTCAATGAAATTTTTCAAACGTTCTAAAAAACAATATCTGTGCTTCACATTTGTCAGATTTCCGAGTTTCAATGCTTGGATATTTGTAAAAGTTTATTAACATAAAACAAATAAATGTAGGGTTTCATGAGTATTTTATTGAAGAACAAACTAATTCGTTAATGTCTACACAAAATAAGTAGTCAGCACAAGCAAATGTAGGGTAGGTAAATTAAAAATTAAAAATATAGAGAACTTATAACTAACTTAACCTAAAATATGGTGCAGGTCTGGGCCGCGCGGGAGGGTAGCCAAGATGCTGGCAGCGTTTCCTCGCTGAACGGCTAAGCTGATCCGTTGAGCGAGGAAAGCGCCAGCCCTTGGATCCCCGGTCGAGTCTACCAGGCGCTTTGACAGATCTTTAAAAAGCGCCTGGGCGCCGGGACCCCACGGTCCTGGGATGTACATATTCCTACATGCTTGGATTAATTTAAGATTTTATATACAGGGTCCTTTTTAATATGCTGACACTTTTTAAGGGGATGATCAGACCGTCAAACTGAACAACTTTCTCTATGAGACCAACAACGAAATCGCGATAAGAAAATCAGCTGTTCCATACAATACTTACTCGAGCCAAATGTATGGGCCAGCCAGAACAACTCGTGGGACCAATAAGATACATTTTTAGCAAGTCCGGAAACTACTCGTCAGACTAAACATCGTTAACTATGGAGTTAGGCGCGGTTTATACAGAAGAGACGTGTGGCGGTGGCGGATAGTCAAAGTAACACTATTATAAACCTTATAGTACGTAGCATAGCGTTGTTTGGAGCATTACCCCCGCGCCGACGTCACCTGGAGGCGCGGGCGCGATTCTCTTTAACGACAAAAACGAAGCTATGCTACGTACTATAAGGTTTATATTGTGTTACTTAGATTATCCGCCACCACCACACGTCTCTTCTGTATAAACCGTGGCTTAGGTAACTTCGGAGTCGCAGAAATAATATCAGCTAAATGTCCAATTCTTCAAATCGTGTCTTTGTGCTATATCGTATGAAAATCACTCAAGCTGTAGTGGAAAGATTAGCCAGTTAGCAATGTCCAGCCAGATGTGAAATGTTTTTAGAATATAGGCTATCGTATAGCATATGCTCACGACTATATTCCCCGAGGGGGTAGTCAGAGATATTCTGAAACTTCAGAACATCCACGTTTCACCAGGGGTGCGTTCAGAACCTACGCCCAGAGTGCACTCCGGGTGCACCTTTTCGCACTAACGCCGTTCCGAGCCTCGGTGAAAAAACGCTCTTTGCAACTCGGTTGTCACAACTCAACCGTTCCGAACCTTTGACGGGTTGCAACTTTTCTCCATAAAATTCGACGGTTAAAAAACACTCTGACGTTTTGATTATCTGTGGTTACTTGACTTTTTGCTCATTTTGAATAAAAGTTAGTTTTTTTCAGATTATTTTTAGTAACTTTTTGATTCTCTAGCATGGAAGATGAGTTTTTATTGTATTTGGAAATGATGGAAGCCCTGGAAGCCCTGGAAGCCCATATTACTGTGATTGTCAAAATTTGAGGTTATAAAACAACCGGGATCGTTCCGTACCTTAGATTGAAAAACAACCAAACAACCGCACCCGTAGGTTCTGAACGCAGCCCTGTAGTACCGAAACTCTGTCCAGTGTCACGGGGGGTGAGCACGTCGCTACTTATAATAGACAGTGGGTACGATGCATGCCTCGAAATTGAAGCATGCAGGTTTCCTCACGATGTTTTCCTTCAACGAAAAGCCAGTGGTGTTACAAATCGTACATAAATTCCGAAAAACTCATTGGTACGAGTCGGCCTGGACGGGGATCGAACCATCGCCTCCTGCACGGCAGGCAAGGTTACTTCATACAGGCTTCACACGGCACGGTAGGCTATCGTGATAGAAAATATGATGGATGTATAGATTACAAATTCAAGGATGAATAACCTAAAACTCATATTTATCAAGATAAATCTAATCAATAAGTACATAAGATGGCATGGAAGCACCGTTTAGCATATGGATGGCATAAAACAGTCAAGGCCCCGAGCTGTGAATATTTAATCAGTTGTGACTTGTGACAACCCTCTTCAATGCTTTTAGGGTTCCTTACTCTGAAAATTTCTTCTTTGTCTTGTGGTTTCCGATTTTTGTTCTGTTGATATCGTGCGGAGGCCATTAAGAGACGTTTATTCCGTATGCGTAAATGCGCGCTGCTTACAAACGAAGTCTGGTGATATTTTCAATACTAACCAATTAAAGTCAAAGAAATTTTGCAGAAACAATCTAGAAACAAATGTCTATGCTTGTATCGTGTCCGATTTTCGTTAAAATATACAGTTCGAATGCTAGGATTAATTTAATATTTGTATGGAAATCTTTGAGGCACTGTAACTTTAAAACTAAACATTTTAATGAAAATCTGACAAGATACAAGCATAGAGATTACTTTTTAGATTGTTTCTGAAATATTCCATTGACTTTAATTAGTATTGAAAATATAACCAGACTTCGTTTGTATGGAGCGCGCCACCAATAATCTACCCTTAAGGCTGCCTGTTTACTGAAGCGAAGCGAGGCTTCGGAGCGGAGAAACGAAGAAATATTAACCAATAGGATTGCATTAAGAGAAGTTTATTCCGAATGCGTAAATGCGCGCTGCATACAAACGTAGTCTGGTGATATTTTCAATACTAACCAATTAAACTCAATGACATTTTGCAGAAACAATCTAGGAACAAATGTCTATGCTTGTATCGTGTCAGATTTTCGTTAAAATATACAGTTTCAATGCTAGGATTAATTTAAGATTTGTATGGAAATCTTTGAGGCACTGTAACTTTAAAACTATAAATTTTAAAGAAAATCTGACTTCATACAAGCATAGATATTTGTTTGAAGATTGTTTCAGTAAAATTTCATTGCCTTAAATTGGTTAGTATTGAAAATATCACCATAGTACGTTTGTATGGAGCACGCTCCGAATTATGTTCCCTTAAATCTCGGACCAGAGATTCTATGCAATCCCATTGGCCAATATTCCCTCGTTTCTCCGCTCCGCAGGCTCGCTCCGCTTCAGTGAACAGGCATCCTTAGGCTAAGAAAAAGGGTCAATGCTTTGTTTTTAGTGTTCCGTACCGAAATCAGCAAAAGAAAACACTTATGGAATCACTTCGGTGTCTGTCCGTCAGTCTGTCACACGAGTTTTTTCAGAGACTACAGGGTACTTCTTAATATGCTGACACTTTAAAGGAATGATCAAAGCATCAAACTGAACAACTTTCTCTATGGGACCAACATCGAAATCACGAAAAAAAAATCTGCTGTCCGATACATTTGGCTTGAGTAGGTTTCTTTTTTGTATAGAACAGCTGATTTTTTTTTCGCGATTTAGATGTTGGTGCCATAGAGAAAGTTGTTCAGTTTGACGGTCTGATCATCCCCTTCAAAAAGTGTCAGCATGTTAAGAAGGATCCTATTTAACGATATGGTTAGATGGTAGTCTGTACCGAGACCTTAGCTCTTGCATTGCATGAGTATTCGCCATGGATTTAGAATGATAAAGGATACCAATCCTCCTTACAAGCATGGAAACACGAAAATTGGCCATGGCGTTAATGTAATGTTCAACCTTCTATCGTATCGATGTTTCAAACTTTTGGTTTGTCCCGTTTTGTCAGAACAAAAATTTATAAAAACTCTTTTTTTTTACCCGACTGCTCCAGAAGGAGGGTTATGTTTTTCGAGCGTATGTATGTATGTTTGTATGTCTATTTCTTTGGCACGGCCTAAAACCTAAACGGCTTGATGGATTTTAACGTATGAGGTGTCATTCGATTTGTAAAAATTGTGAGAGTGACATAGGCTATATTATTTTAATATGGCGTCTTCAAATGAAAACTGGTTATCAGACGATTCCAAATAAATAGATATTATAGTACTTTTATTCTACCGTTTTTAATGTCCATCGTTGGACAAACCAACGACGATGGAAACGTACGAAAGAAGGTTGAACATTACCGACCGCCAAGGAGTATTTTCATGTTTCACCGCTTGTAAGGCAGTCTGTACTCCAGGTATAGACAACTCTCACCGATCCCCGCTACCCAACCCGTCGCGTAATCCCAGCAACGCCCATTGCCGAGGTCCGTACCCCCTGGGGTGCTCCTTGGGCAGGTTGCTTAAATCACTGGTTCGGTGACCTACCAGGGTGCTTCGCCGTCACTGGTATGGCCACCCCCAAAAGCCCGCTGTAAAAAGCAGTAAATGCTCCCTGAGCAAACTGTATATGTCAGTCGAAAAAAAAAAAGGTCTAGACAATACCTATATCCAGCTTCCTGGTATTCGCCAATCCTGTCTCTTCTCCGCAAGAGCCACGAGTTCTTCTTACGACATGACATGACATCAACCTTTTCCTTTGACTATTTATATGTGGACTGGTTACGCGTGTAATTCTACTAACAAACATTTCTGCCACTTTTTGCGGGGGGCGAGGTAACATGAAATCCGCAACTTTGGATTTTATTCCCCATAACTTTAGATTCTAATTTTGAATGTCAAAAATCATGAAAATTAGTCTCGTGTGAACCCCAAACGTTCTAAGTTCGAAGTTATTATTTCGCAATTATAGGCTGTCTCGTTTAGTGATAAGGTGTAAAATTGAATGTAAATGCACAAGATCAATTGTGCTTATACCGTGGCAGAGGGGAAATGCAAGGCTACCGCAAGGCTAGTCCTTATAATAATTAGTCAAAGACTTTTTCATTCATCTGTCCGTGCTAGATACGAGTAACTCTGTCTAAGTCTTCCTCTGCCTTTAAAAAGCCTCGGCGTTTAAAGAAATTATTTTAATTTCAAGTAGCAAAGTAAAGGTAAGTAAATAGGAAAAAAAGAGGAAAAGGGAAATTAAAAAGCTAAAGCAAAGCGAATAAGCAACAAATAAGCTCGTTACTTTCAAAGCAGGAAATATCAAAAGCAAAACACAAACGCGCATTTGCTTTTAGAAAATATTAAAATATTCAACAAATCAAATTCCCTGAAACGCATTATAGTTGTTTATGTTTGTAAGTCGAAAGGGGTCGCCCTAGACGTAAGTATGCAGACCAAATCGATAGCTTACTTAAAAAGGGTCAGGTCAAATATACGCGAAACCGACGAGCGTGTATGAAACGACTTATGACTGTGGAAGAGGCAAAAGAGGTATGTCAGGATCGTAGCAGATGGCGATCAGTTGTCTCTGCCTACCCCAATGGGACACAGGCGTGAGTATATGTATGTATGTTTGTAAGTTATTGTTGTAATTTAAGTTCTAAATATTAAAAAAAAAAAAGTGAACACTATCAATTTATTAAAATAATCTGAACAGAACCCTTAATCAACATGATAGGTTCGCACTTGGTTCTCTACCATAATGTATTGTTATATTGTCCTTTTTTGTATTAATGATTGAAAGGCATGTGATTTTCTTATCTATTATCTCAAGACATCGACCTCTGATAAAATATTGTATTGTTTGCCAATGTTTGAGTGATAAATTAAGAGGATATAATTCGGAGCGCGCTCCATAGAAACGTACTATGGTGATATTTTCAAAACTAACCAATTACACTCAATGAAATTTTTCAGAATCAATCTAAAAACAAATTTCTATGCTTGTATACAATTAGATTTTCGTTAAAATGTATAGTTGTAAAGTTACAGTGCCTCAAAGATTTCCATACAAATCTTAAATTAATCCTAGCATTGAAACTGTATATTTTAACGAAAATCTGACTCCATACAAGCATAGATATTTGTTTCAAAATTGTTTCAGCAAAATTTCATTGACTTTAATTGGTTAGTATTGAAAATGTCACCATATTACGTTTGTATGGAGCGCGCTTCGAATTATATCCCCTTAAATTAAATATTCATTTATTTCAGGCAAAAATCCATAATTTTGTTAGTAGGTTGATTAGTAACAATGTTTATTTAAAATTATGTTATTGTTTGTTCATTGGGTATCAATATAGGGTCCTTAATATACTGACAATTTTTTAAGAGGATGATCAGACCGTCAAACTGTACAACTTTCTCTATGGCACCAACATCGAAATCGGGAAAAAAAAATCAGCTGTCCCATACATTTGGCTCGAGTAGGTTTACAGTTTTGTATAGAACATTTTTTTTTCGCGAGATTGGTGTTAGTGCCATAGAGAAAGTTGTTCAGTTTGACAGTCTTATCATGCCTTTAAAAAAGTGTGAGCGTATTAAGAAGGACTCTACACGTATGATTTATTTTTATAGTTTATTTGACTGTCCCAATAACCAGCTCTACCCAGTGTTTTTGTATGGGACAGTCAAATGAACTGCGTGTACAAATCATATTTACATTTTCAATTTAACTACCTAGAGCGTTTTTCCAATAATTTTCCTGGGTATCGCTAGATGGCGCTACAGAGCTGTGTCAATTTATATCAAACTTTCACAATGCTGTTGTGCGTCTGGATCGGGACCGATTTTAAAGAAACTTTTTGGGTTTAAAGGCTTATAAAAAATAAACCTTTCAGACACATGTAATAATTCCATGAGGCATTTTCCGAAAACCATTAAAAAAGAAAAAAGTTGTTCCAAATGGCTCGATAGATGGCGTTGACGCAACAGGGATGAGCGTCCTTGCAGATAATAACATACAAATAAAATAGTAAAAAACTGGCCAAGTGCGTGCCAAGGGCAACGAGCAGGGTAGGTTTCCGTAGTTGCCCGTCACTAAGTCCAAAAAGTACATTTTACAAGTTATTCGACTATTACTCTTACTTATCTTTATATTAACTTGTAAAGCCTACTTAGCTGCCGTGAATTTTTTCACGTATCCAGAAATAACCGTTTAGCTGGCAGGAGGGGGGGACACTTAACTCTAACAAAAATGTTCACTTTAAAGCCTAATATTTCGCAAACGGATCCTTAAAACGAAAAATGGTTTCGCCATACCCAGTATTTTTAAAAGACCTATCCAACGATACCCCACACCATGGGATAGACGAGAAAAAAAATGTCATCCCCACTTTTCGTGTAGGGGAGGTACCCTAAAAAAATATTTATCAAGATTTTATTCTAATATTCTACCACTTTATCGGCGTGATAAATATGTATACCCATGTCAAATTACAGCTTTCTAGTACTAAGCGTCTCTGAGCTAAGCCACGGACAGACAGATGAACATGGCGAGACTATAAGGGTTCCTTGATGACTACGGAACCCTAAAAATTTTTGTTTTTAAGTAAGCAGATTTATTTGAACATATACTCGTACTTCGTCAACGGATGCGTCTTCGCATCCAACTCGCTGTGTGGTTTTGAGATTTCGTGTATAGCATATTTTACACAGCTTGTCCTACAAAGGTACACATTACTGCCACCCCGGGCGCTGCGACTGCGATCGATTTGACAGTTCCCATCACCTCTTCGCACATAGCCAATAATAATTTTATGAATAATAAGCTCTTTCATATCGTCGACTAAAGTGTCACCTCGTTAGATCAAATTTTACAAGAGGCACAAAAAACTTCACGAAAATTGGCAGCCCAGAGTTATATGGTTTTCTATTTATCATTTTAAATTGTAACGGCTTTTTAAAAGGATTTAAGAGTTGTGCCAAGGATTTATGGATGCATTCAGAAATTCGTAATAAAATTGTATAAAATGTAATTTGAAAAATAAAATGGAGTTACGAGGTTTGACACTTTAGCCAACGATATGCAGATAAAAGTCCTACTCCACACTTGTCCAACTAAATTCGTGGCGAATCGTTAACTTGTCATATTGGCCACACTTTGGTCGAACACGGCGCGGGTTAAACGTATTTATAAAATTAGATTTTTTAATTACGTTCTTTTTTTATTTTCGGACTTTTTGGTGCTTAGTGAGGTAGTGATGTGCCACAGTGGTTTATTTACCGGTTTTTTTGTCGGAGAAGTGTGAAATTTATTCGAATTGTTTTTTGTTCAACGAAGTTCTAATAGTATGGTGGCTCAAGATTGTGTTTTGTGCATACAAATTCCATGAACTTATCAAATTATTTAGTACCGTACAACGAAAAGCAATTTTGCAATTTAAACTAAATATTGGCAAAATCGTCGACACTTATTTGGAACGACAATTTTAAGAATAGAATAGAATTTAGTGAAATTTTTCGAAATATCTAGTAAGCATAAGCATATGCCCACGACTATATTCCCCGCGGAGGGAGGTCAGAGATATTCTGAAACCTCAGAACATCCACATTTCACCAGTAGTACCGAAACTCTGACGGGGAGTGAGCCCGTCGCCACTTATAATGAACAGTGGGTTGTACACATGCCTCGAAATTGAAGCATGCAGGTTTCCTCACGATGTTTTCCTTCACGGAAAAGCCAGTGGTGTTAAAAATCGTACATAAATTCCGATAAACTCATTGGTACGAGTCGGCCTGGACGGGGATCGAACCATCGCCTCCTGCACGGCAGGTTTACTCGCCACTGGACCACCACGTCTTTATCGACTGAAATATCTAGTTTCAGTAGTTATGTCGTGACATAAACAGAGAGACAAACTCGCATTTATAATTTTGTGTGGAGTTCGTAGCTGCGCCCAGCGACTTTGTACGCGCAGACCACATTGACAGAAATAGATTTTACGTTTATGTGCATAGCACACACAAACATAAAACAATCAGCCGTGTTTGGTAGAGTAGGTAAGGTAGGCACTAATGTTTTCTGTGGCGTAATATATGCTTAGGACTATATTCCCCGAAGAGGTAGTCAGAGATATACGAGATATAGAGATTTACAGGGTCCTTAATATGCTGACACTTTTTTAAGGTGATGACTAGACCATCAAACTGAACAACTTTCTCTATGGGACCAACTTGGAAATCGCGAAAAAAAAATCAGCTGTCCCATACATTTGGCTCGAGTAGGATTGCAGTTTTGTATGGAATAGCTGTTTTTTTTTGCGATTTCGATGTTGGTTCCGTAGAGAAAGTTGTTCAGTTTGATGGTGTAGTCATCACCTTATAAAAAGAACCCTATATTATAAATACAATATAAACGGGACCAACATCGAAATCGCTAAAAAGTAATCTGGTGTTTCATACAAAACTGCAAACAGTTTTTTATATCTATCTATACTTCTATAGGGTGAAATTTATATCGTTAGCATCCTTTTGAATTAAGAGTCTGCCCATCAAACTGAACAACTTTTACGATGGAAGCAAACAGATCGAATGATTTCAGTTTCACCCTGTATATCTATACTAATATTATGTACTAGCTGTTGCCCGCGACTCCGTCTGCGTAGACCTTAAAAAAGTATCCTATGTGTTAATCCAGATCATATTCTATCTCTGTGCCAAATTTCATTGAAATCCATTCAGTAGTTTTTACGTGAAAGAGTAACAAACATCCATCCATACTTACAAACTTTCGCGTTTATAATATTAGTAGGATAGGATTGTTTGTATGTACGGGGTAATCTCTGGAACTACTAAACCGATTGTAAAAATTATTTCACTAATCGAAAGCTACACTATTTTTGAGTAACATAGGCTGTATTTTACACTAGCCAAAAGTCAAAAGTCAAAATTGTTTATTCAAAATAATATCACATAGATAACTTTTTGACGTCATGTTTTTGAATCTACCACCGCGTCGGAAGGTGTTCCGTTTTAGAGAAGATGCGGACAGAAACTCTACAACACACTTCTTTTAAACAAAACAAAATATACAAAGTACAATGACATAAATTCAATATTAAATTACAATTACACAGTGTAACATTGTCAAGACCAGACATTTTGGTCATTCAAATAATCATCGAGTTTATAGTAACCTTTTTTACAGAGGACTTGTTTAACATGGAACTTAAACTTTTTGTCCGTCAAGTTAAGAATATTCTCTGGTATCTTATTATAATAACGTATACAGTGCCCTTTGACTATTTATATGTGGACTGGTTACGCGTGTAATTCTACTAACAAACATTTCTGCCACTTTTTGCGGGGGGCGAGGTAACATGAAATCCGCAACTTTGGATTTTGTTCCCCATAACTTTAGATTCTAATTTTGAATGTTAAAAATCATGAAAAGTTGTCTCGTGTGAACCCCAAACGTTCTAAGTTCGAAGTTATTATTTCGTAATTATAGGCTGTCTCGTTTAGTGATAAGGTGTAAAATTGAATGTAAATGCACAAGATCAATTGTGCTTATACCGTGGCAGAGGGGAAATGCTACCGCAAGGCTAGTCCTTATAATAATTAGTCAAAGACAGTGCCCCATGAAAGATGTGTTGACATTACTAAGTCGAAAAATATCATGTACTAGCAAAAGCTAGTACATGATATTTATACACTTATTTTCTCTAAGCTTGCTTTTTATTTTTTATTTTTTAATAGCTTGTATCCCAGTGAGATATTCAGAATTGAGCTATCGGTTTAGGAATTCATGAGGCCCTGTCAAGCTTGTCTAGATTCTAGGTCAGTTTATTTGACCTAAATCTTTCTTTTTTAATTTATTTAACTTCATTCTTACAACTGCTATAAATAAAATACAAATTCGCCAAACTGGGCTGCGTTCAGAACCTACGGGTGCGGTTGTTTGGTTGGTTTTCAATCTAAGGTACGGAACGAACAGTTGTTTTTCAACTCGCAATAAGGTACGGAACGACCACGGTTGTTTTATAACCTCAAATTTTGACAATCACAGTAATATGGGCTTCCAGGGCTTCCATCATTTCCAAATACAATAAAAACTCATCTTCCATGCTAAAGAATCAAAAAGTGAATAAATAATTTGAAAAAAACTAACTTTCATTCAAAATGCAAAAAGTCAAGTAACCACAAGATTTTTTTTCGCGATTTAGATATTGGTCCAATAGTGAAAGTTGTTCAGTTTGATGGTCTGAACCACCCCCATAAAAGTTTTAAATATTTATTTTTACTTTTGTAACACGTTGTATTATTCGGAGCGCGCTCCATACAAACGAAGTCTGGTGATATTTTTAATACTAACTCGTTATAAACTTCTCTTAATCCCTTAGTCGCCTCGATCGACACCTACAGGAAGAAATGGGGTGGTCCATTCTAAGCTAAAACCACGCTGGTTGTGATAATAAATATAAAGATTTTCGCTCGAGATACTTGTGTTGTGAGACCTCGTTTCATGCCAAATTTCATGATTCTAGGTCAACGGAGAGTACCTACTCCATAGGCTTAGCTGCATTTACGGGGGAGGGGCGGCCAAATATATTTGCCAAGGGGCGCAATATTTAGAAAAACGACCCTGATCTTGAGACAGTTCTATTTGAATATAACTGTACAACGTGTTAATGAATAAGCGCAAAACCTCATACACCCCAACTAATTTATAACAAAATAATTAGATTGAAACAATAATTTCATAATTTTAATAGTTAAAATTTAAAGTTATACACATTTTAAGTTTTTAGGCAAAAATGATTTGTTATCATTTCAGCAATGAATGAAAGCGCTAGCGTGCTCGTGGATACATTTTAAGAATCTTGTTTTGGTAGTAAGTAGGGTGAGAGTGCGGAGTGGTGGGTTGAGATCGAGTTCAGAAAATTTTAAATTATACGAACAAAATATTTAATATTTTGAGAAATGTAACCAATGTTGAAACCTTGATAATTCGATTCTGCTCTCGATTTTAAACAAACTGCTTTCCAGTTTTGCGTTAATTCATTAACACGTTATATATAATATACAGGGTCCTTTTTAAATTGCTGACACTTTTTAAGGGGATGGTCATACCATCAAACTGAACAACTTTCTCTATGGGACCAACATCGAAATCGCGAAAAAAAAATCTGCTGTCCCATACATTCAGCTCGAGTAGATTTTTAGTTTAGTATGGAACAGATTTTTTTTTGCGATTTCGATTTCGGTCCCATAGAGAAAGTTGTTCAGTTTGATGGTATGATCATCCCCTTAAAAAAGTGTCAGCATATTATGTTACTGAGTGTTACAAAAGTAAAAAATAAAAATTTTGAACTTTAAGGGGGTTGTTTAGACCATCAAACTGAACAACTTTCTCTATGGGACCAACATCGAAATCGCGAAAAAAAATCTGCTGTCCCATACATTCAGCTCGAGTAGATTTGTAATTTAGTATGGAACATCAGATTTTTTTTTTGCGATTTCGATATTGGACCCATACTGAAAGTTGTTCAGTTTGATGGTTTAAACCACCCCCTTAAATGTTTATTTGTATTTTTATAACACCTTGTAGAACAAAACTCAAGTAGTGATAATTCAATTCAATTCAATTCAATTCAATATAATTTTATTCAATATAGGAGCTTATAGCACACTTATCAAACGTCAAATCTTTTTTAAAGCTACCACCGCGTCGGAACGTATTGTCGCTGTAGAGAAGATGCGGCCAGAAACTCTACAACATAACACGACTTAATAACTATTACAATATAAATTCTTAAGCTAAAGTTATGTATACAATAATAAATAGTCTATTTAATAAAATAATTGATACTATACAGTAAAGTAAATAAACTATAAGCTAGTGACCTCAGACCCAAGCATTTTGATCATTTAAATAATCATCCAGTTTATAATATGCTTTCTTACAGAGGACTTTTTTGATTTGAGTTTTAAACATGTTTTCGGAAAGATTCAAAATGGTCTCGGGGATTTTATTATAACAACGTATACAGTGACCCATGAAAGACGTGTTGACCCTACTAAGCCGAAAGTGTGGAGATATCAGTTTATTTTTGTTTCGAGTGTTGTAATTATGGACATCACAATTTTTTGGAAATAACGACAAATTTTTTCTTACATATAAAATGTTTTCATAAATAAACTGTCCATAAACTGTTAAAATATTAATTTCCTTAAAAAGGTCGCGAAGCGAATCACGACAGCGCAGACCATATATAGCTCGAATTGCCCGTTTCTGTAGGATAAAGATTGTCTCAATGTCTGCAGCACGACCCCACAATAAAATACCATAGGACATGATACTATGAAAGTAACTGAAATATACGAGACGGGCTGTTTCAATATCAGTTAGTTGTTTAATTTTTCTGACTGCATATGCTGCAGAGCTTAGCCTACCAGCTAGAGTTTCAATGTGGGAACCCCATTGCAGCCTAGAGTCAATCGTTATTCCCAAAAACACTGTATTATCAACAAAATCTAGACTACCTCTGTTCAAAGTTACTTGGTTATCTACAATTGGTACATTTGGCAAAACAAATTTTATACATTTCGTTTTTTTTGCATTAAGTGCGAGATTATTTGCGTTAAACCAGTTCAAAACTTGTTGAAGGGTATCATTTACATCGTCAAGTTTTTGGTCCTTCCTATTTACTTTAAAAATCAGAGAAGTATCATCAGCAAATAATACTATGTTCGACAAGTTTTGTACCATATGTGGCAAATCATTTATGTAGACCAAAAAAAGGAACGGACCCAAAATTGAACCCTGGGGCACGCCTGTTTGCACATGTGATCCAGATGATTTAGATCCGTTCACTAAAACTTTTTGGACTCTGTTTTTTAAGTAGGAGTCCATCAAATCAAGAGCTGAGCCATTAACTCCGTAATGTTTTAGTTTTAACAGCAAAGTTTTATGATCAACGCAATCAAATGCTTTGGAAAGATCGCAAAAGACGCCTATCGCATTTTGGTGCTCCTCCCAAGCGCTGAAGATGTGCTGAATCAGAGTAACTCCTGCGTCTGTAGTTGAGCGTCCTTTGGTAAACCCGAACTGCTGATCATGCAGCAGTTTATTTAGATTGAAATGAGACAGCATTTGATTGAGAATAATCTTTTCGAAAACCTTGCTGAGAACTGGTAATATTGAGACAGGTCTATAATTGTTGGGATCATGTCTATTGCCTGATTTAAAGAGAGGTACGACTTTACTATGTTTCATAAGATCGGGAAAAGTACCTTGATCGATGCAGATGTTAAATATTGATGCCAAGTAAGGTGACAGGACACCAACGACAGATCCAAACAACTTAACCGACATACCCCATATATCTTCCGAGTTTTTAAGATTAAACTTTTTATAAATTTTAACAATTGTATCAGGGTCAACATGCCTAAATCTGAATTCGGAAGTGCATGCATTTACATTCTTTTGTAGTATTGTCTCGGCCAGAGCAGATGAGGAACCTAATGACTCTGTAATCTTTACTGGAATGTTAGTAAAGAATGTTTCAAATTCCTGAGCTACTCCCGCCTCTGAACTGATAATACCGTGATCAGTTTGAATAGTTATGTCTGGGTCACGTGGTTTTGTTTTGCCTGTTTCATGATTTATTACTTTCCAAACGGCTTTGATTTTGTTATCTGAACTCTTAATTTTTCTGCTAATGTGTAGTGATTTTGCTGTGATACAGACTTTCTTGAATGTTTTTGAATAAAGTTTTACAAATTCAAGAAACTCATCATTATGAGTATAGGTCTTTTTATCATATAGATCAAAAAGGGTTTCTCTACTTTTATGGATTCCTTTTGTTGCCCAATCGCTGAATTTAAATTTAATTGATTTTACAATACGACTATTGATTTAGTTCTGAGAATTCAGTTAATGATCGCGCATTAAGTATTTATTTCTAGAGATCCCTATGTTTTTAGTGTTCCGTACCAAAATTGGCAAAACGGAACACGTATGGAATCACCTCGGTGTCTGTCCGTCCGTCCGTCTGTCACAGGCATTTTTCTCGGAGACCGTAAAGGTGCACTTCCGATGCCAGCGGCCGATGCGACTGACGCGCGCGTCTTACGCGTGGTTCTATCATATGCCATATGTTTATCGCATCGGCCGTGAACAGCCGAATCGGAACGTGTTGTCGCTGTAGAGAAGATGCGGCCAGAAACTCTACAACATAACACGACTTAATGACTATTACAATTAAATTGTTAAGCTAGGATTATGTATACAGTAATACATATTCTATTTAATTAAATAAATTATACTATACAGTAAACTATAAGTTAGTGACACTCAGACTCAAGCATTTTGATCATTTAAATTTTATTTATTCAAAATAGCCTTAAGAGAAGTTTATTCCGAATGCGTAAATGCGCGCTGCATACAAACGAAGTCTGGTGATATTTTCAATATTAACCAATTAAACTCAATGAAATTTTGCAGAAACAATCTAAAAACAAATCTCTATGCTTGTATCGTGTCCGAATTTCGTTAAAATATACAGTTTCAATGCTAGGATTCATTTAAGATTTGTATGGAAATTTTTGAGTCACTGTAACTTTAATACTGTACATTTTAAGGAAAATCTGACACGATACAAGCATCGAGATTTGTTTCTAGATTGTTTCTGCAAAATTTCATTGAGCTCAATCGGTTTGTATTGAAGATATCACCAGACTTCGTTTGTATGGAGCACGCCAACAGTAATATACCCTTAAAATGATATCGTTATTTGGAACAGAGCATAATTCTAAGTTAGTTCATATTAACATCGAAGTGTCACTTAAATTATGACTCAGAGGAGGCTGCTGGGCTGGACAGTACGTAATAATATGCGACCTATAAATGCCAGGCTTGATGCTAGGATGGCGTTATGCGGTTGTGACTAGCAATTAAAAGGAATTGGCTATTTGACTTTGACTATTTATATGTGGACTGGTTACGCGTGTAATTCTACTAACAAACATTTCTGCCACTTTTTGCGGGGGGCGAGGTAACACGAAATCCGCAACTTTGGATTTTTTTACCCATAACTTTAGATTCTAATTTGGAATGTTAAAAATCATGAAAAGTAGTCTCGTGTGAACCCCAAACGTTCTAAGTTCGAAGTTATTATTTCGCAATTATAGGCTGTCTCGTTTAGTGATAAGGTGTAAAATTGAATGTAAATGCACAAGATCAATTGTGCTAATATCGTGGCAGAGGGGAAATGCTACCGCAAGGACTAGCCTTATAGTAATTAGTCGAAGCTATTTGACAAAAAAATTATATTAGATTTAGTAGCTTTTAGGTTCACAAAAATACAGTATGTTTTTTGCATTAAAGTAACTTGTAAATATTTTATTTCTCAAAAATAAATTAGATTTTTTTTAATCTGTGTATTTCAAACACTGAAACGCGGGCGGCCATGATTGAGCATCGTCACATTTCAAACAATAAAACGTCATGTGAGTTGAAGCGTCGTAGTTAGCTTTACTTTGTTTATTGAAATATGACGTCACACTGTCAAGTGTCCGGGGGGTGAAGCCGTCGCCACTTATAATGGACAGTGGGTACAATACATGCCTCGAAATTGAAGCATGCAGGTTTCCTCACGATGTTTTCCTTCACCGAAAAGCCAGCGGTGTTACAAATCGCACATAAATTGAGAAACTCATTGGTACGAGTTGGCCTGGACGGGGATCGAACTATCGCCTCCTGCACGGCAGGCAAGGTTACTCGCCACTGGACCGCCACGGCAATTAATTTAATAAGGATTTAAAAACCTGTCAAATACCCTATTAACAAGCTTTCTGGTCGGTCATAATTATTCGGCTAGATTCTGCGATTTAAATTCATCTTCATTATCAGCTATGGGTAAAAAACTCTCTTATGATCAATTTCCACTGAAAGAGCAGCAGCCGGCAGCGCGCGACATTATACCTTGAGTTTTGTCTATTCTGAGATAAGATATAATGAGAGTTAAGGGGATATTACCGTTGACGCGCTCCATACAAACTAAGTCTGGTTATATACTAATACTAACCAATTAAAGTCAATGAAATTTTGTAGAAACAAATCTCTGCTTGTATGCTGTCCGATTTTCGCTAAAATTTATAGTAGGTTACATCGGCTGTTTTAGTATTACGGAGTGTTAGCAATAAGAGCTATATCGCATAAGCTATTTTTGAGCGTATGCGATGTCGCAACGGCACCGCAACGATGTCGCAACTACACCGCTGCGACGTCCGTCGCAACCAAATCGCCGCGATTTTTCCAGGGCTGCATCCTGGGTTGCAATCGCGGTAAATATTCGGTGTTCGTACCGTGATTTTACTACGTACGAATCAACAATTTTGACACTTGGTATTGCGTTAATCGCGGTACTGCTCTTGACAGCCGTTAGAGCCGTTTTGGCAGATCGCGCAGACGTTAAAGGCTGTCAATGCGATGCGGAATCAAGTACAGTTGAATAGTAATTGGATTGCAATGTGATTAGAACTGAAATTTGATAAGAATAGAACTACGATGTTTTAACTAATTGCGATCGGGTTCCTGAGCGTCAACACTGATTGATGTCTCAGAAATATCTCGGCGATAACGCGACGATATCGATCCTCCAACGCCTACGCTCATAAATACGAGTAGCTTGTATGGTATGGCTCTAACAAGAATATATGGATTTAGTTTGAACTTGAAGCGTAAATATGCACCAGATAAATGGATGCTTCTTGGCTAAAAGCCAGTGCATTTCAGTTCTCAATTTAGTTTACATAAATCTGTTGTTTAACAATGAAGTGAATGTACGTAGAGTAATATCTATGTATAGTTGTATACAACGTGTTAATGAATTAACGCAAAACTAGAAAGTAGTTTGCTTAGAATCGAGAGCAGAATCGAATTATCATGTTTTCAACATAGGTAATTTTTTTCAAAATAATAAATAAATCGTTTGTAAAATTTAAAATTTCCTGAACTCGATCTCAATCCAACGCTCGGGCACTCTCACCCTACTTACTACCAAAATAAGATTCTTAAAATGTATCCACGAGCACGCTAGCGCTTTCTTTCATTGCTGAAATGATAACAAATCATTTTTGCCTCAAAATTTAAAATGCGAATAACTTTAAATTTTAAGTATCAAAATAATGAAATTATAGTTTCAATCTAATTATTTTGTTATAAATCAGTTGGGGTGTATGAGGTTTTGCGCTTATTCATTAACACGTTGTATATATATTTTGTATATGTACTTGTAAATATACTAACAAAAAATTTGTTTTTTTTACTGATAACTGCTCCTTTTTGAAATTTTTTCTGGAAACACCGCCTACCTCTTTTTTCGTTCACCGTTTCCTCTACCCTAAGGTCAGGAAGAAATCACTTCTTGGGGATAAGTCCGCTTTATTTTGTGCATCTTTTATTTTTTCTCTGTATTTACTGTTTATTTTTTGGTGTAAAATAATTGATTGATTGAATATCGTCACCTTTAGAACGAATGGGTGGTGGGTAACTCGCATTTCGTGAAAAATTATATCTTGCGGTAATCCATCCATTTTGTGGCGAATCTTGGCAACTTTGACTAATTATTATAAGGACTAGCCTTGCGGTAGCATTTTCCCTCTGCCACGGTATAAGCACAATTGATCTTGTGCATTTACATTCAATTTTACACCTTATCACTAAACGAGACAGCCTATAATTGCGAAATAATAACTTCGAATTTAGAACGTTTGGGGTTCACACGATACTACTTTTCATGATTTTTATCATGCAAAATTAGAATCTAAAGTTATGGGGAATAAAATCCAAAGTTGCGGATTTCATGTTACCTCGCCCCCCGCAAAAAGTGGCAGAAATGTTTGTTAGTAGAAATACACGCGTAACCAGTCCACATATAAATAGTCAAAGCTTGGCAAAGACTATGTTCATAAGAATAATGGTGACTATCCTCCCGTTATACTATCGATCAATTCGAATATAATTTATTCAAATTATTGTTATGATAACATAAAATAATATCGATATTCTTGACTAGCGGCTTGTAGAAAACCCATCCAAATCGGTTTATTAGTTTGTGATGCGCGCGCAAAAAAATTTACAGACAAAAAATCTATAAAAATTCTTAAAGGATTCAATATTGAAGATATTGGCAAAAATATTGATTGGGCGTTTATGAATGCTTTAAGAATTTTTTTAGATTTTTTGTCTGTAATTTTTTTTGTGTTTACTACAAATAAATACATTATATTCTTCTTCTTCCTGCCCTTATCCCATTATTTGGGGTCGGCGCAATATGTCGTCTTCCTCCATTCATCTCTTTTAGCCGTCATTTCAGCGCACACACCTTTTTTACACATGTCATCTTTCACACAATCCATCCATCTTTTCTTTGGTAGTCCTCTCTTCATGCAGCCATCCACATTCATATTTAAAATTCGTCTTGTAATATGCCACTCATCTCTTCTCATCACATGTCCATACTACGATAACCGATTACCGCGCAGCTTTTCATTCACAGGAGCCACTTTCAAACTTCCTCTAATATACTCATTCCTAATCTTGTCCATTCTAGTAACCCCACACATCCATCTCAACATTCGCATCTCTGCTGCATGCAGTCGTTTTTCATCCGTCACTTTATATTAATCCGTATAAATTCATTATATTATTATATTATAATAAAATTACGCTAACTTTCGACCACATGTTTTTGTTTCTCAACCACCGCTTCGTACGGTATTTTGGCTTTAAAGAAAGATGCGGACAGAAACTCTAAAACACTACGTATTTGAGGTCGGTTCAGTATTATATTATACAACGTGTTAATGAATTAACGCAAAACTAGAAAGTAGTTTGTTTAGAATCGAGAGTAGAATCGAATTATCATGTTTTCAACATAGGTAATATTTTTCAAAATATTAAATAATTTGTTTGTAAATTTAAAAATTTTCTGAATTCGATCTCAACCTACTGCACGGGCACACTCACCCTACTTACTACCAAAACAAGATTCTTAAAATGTATACATGAGCACGTTAGCGCTTTCATTCATTGCTGAAATGATAACAAATAATTTTTGCCTCAAAACTTAAAATGCGAATAACTTTAAATTTTAACCATCAAAATAATGAAATTATTGTTTTAATATAATTACTTAGTTATAAATCAGTTGGGGTGTATGAGGGTTTGCGCTTATTCATTAACACGTTGTAGTTTCCATGTCTGTCAGCCTCCGGTCATTCACATACCATATTTTAATTTTGTTACTTATTTAGTAAATTGTCTCCTACCGCATGAAACCGTCCTCCATATGCCTGAATGTCCACGTAATGCCTCGATGAATCGAGTCATATAACTCGTGTCGTCATATAGACTACCGTCATATAGATTCAGTGCGGAATGCAATTTACAATGACAATATTTTCTCTCTTGAAATTAATATGAGAATATATACCAAATCGTCATCATCAGCCTATACAGGGTGTTTGGGTAAACAGTTGCATTACTTTAAAGGGTGATTGTACCCATGATACTGAACAACTTTCCCTAAGAACCCTATAGGAAATACGCAAAAAAAAATCGACTTTTCATACAAACGTTCGATCAGCTGATTGCATTTAGTATGGAAAGTGAATTTTAATTTAATCTTTTGGACCATTCTTTATCTTTCTTTTCAAGCACTTATACAAAGTGTTAACAAGTATACTCAAAATCATAAATAGTTTGTATACGGGATGTTAGTGTTTTGCCCATTTCCTATAGGGTTCTTAGGGATAGTTGTTCAGTATCATGTGTACAATCCCCCTTTTAGTAATGCAATTGTTTACCATAAAACCCTGTGGATACAGGTTCCTTCTTAATATGCTGACACTTTTTTAAGGGGATGATCAGACCATCAAACTAAACAACTTTCTCCATGGCACCAACATCGAAATCGCGTAAAAAAAATCAACTGTTATAAACAAAACTGCAAACCTACTCGACCCAAATGTATGGGACAGCAGATTTTTTTTTTCGCTCTCCCTTACCTTAGACACCCTTGTCTGCCTACCCCTTAGGGTAATATAATCGTGACTATATTTTATGCTATGCAATTAGATCATTCCAAGCTCAGTAGTATATCGGAAAATTTAAAATGTTTTTAAATAGGTAGGTATGTTTCTCATTGAAATATTGATTCGATACGAAGTTTCAATTCGTCTTGGATATTTGCATTACCTGCATAGTTTATATTACCTGCTTCCAATAGATTAAATTTTTAGGGTTCCGTAGTCAAACAAGAAACCCTTATACTTTCGTCCGTTCTGTCTCTCTGTCTGTATGTTGCGTCTCAAATACTCCCTCCTCATTTGTGCACCTATTGGATCGTTTATACAACGTGTTAATGAATAAGCGCAAAACCTCATACACCCCAACTAATTTTTAACGAAATAAATGGATCAATAATTTCATTATTTCATTAATTCAAATTTAAAGTTATTCGCATTTTCCACTGGCTTTTCGGTGAAGGAAAACATCGTGAGGAAACCTGCATGCCATGTACCCGCTGTCCATTATAAGTGGCGACGGGCTCACCCCCCATCACACTGGACAGAGTTTCGGTACTACTGGTGAAACGTGGATGTTCTGAGGTTTCAGAATATCTCTGACTACCCCCTCGGGGAATATAGTCGTGAGCATATGGAAGTTTTCAGGCAAAAATGATTTTGTTATCATTTCAGCAATGAAAAGTGGGGATGAAAGTTTTTTTCTCGTCTATCCCATGGTGTAGGGTATCGTTGGATAGGTCTTGTGGGAAAACCATTTTTCGAGTTAGGGATCCGTTAGCGAAATGTTAACCTTTAAAGTGAACATTTTTGTTAAACGGTTGTTTCTAAATACGTGAAAAAATTCATGGCACTAGTGTATATACACTACTGTCATAAACAAATTTAAAAGGAAAACTATCACCGCTAAGTTGGCTTTACAAGTTAACGAGTAATAGTCGACCATCTTGTAAAATGTACTTTTTAGACTTTATTAGCCGTTAAAACCGTAGTATAAAACAAAAAGCCCCCTTCTAAGTCCGTATATTGTGACAGGCAACTACGGAACCCTAACCTGCGCGTGGCCCGACACACACTTGGCCGGTTTTTATTACAAGACATACAAATTGTAAAATTCTTCAATCAATATATACTTTATTTTACACCAAAAAACATAGTATACAGAGAGTAAATAAACAGGAAATACAGACGGTACAAAAATAGTCCGTCTTATTAAAAAGCGATTTCTTCCATACAACCTTAGTCTTAATTCTTAATAGTCGAAACCATTTAGATGTCGACGATAGGTATTTTGAAAAAGAACGAAATGACAGAAGCGGTCGTTAAAGTAGAGAACGAACAGACCTGCAACAAGAGAAAGGAGTATTGTCTAAAGAAGAGACATTCTGTCGTGTCCGGGAGGAGTGATTTTTGTAAGTGTTTTAGTTTTACTCTGCTTAGAATAGACCGCGACATTTCTTTCTGTGGGTGTGTCATGGGTGGAATAGACCACAGGCTGAGGAGAGAACCCTGCTTCGCCTTAAGAGGTATCCCCGATCGAACGACCTTGACCCTTTCAGAGCTGCCTCACCTCTATTAACCTACATTTTAGTATGTACTATCATTAAATATAGGTCTTAAAAACATTTTACTTTAAGAGGATATAATTCGGAGCGCGCTCCATACAAACGTACTATGGTGAAATTTTCAATACTAACCAATTAAACACAATGAAAATTTTCAGAATCAATCTAAAAACAAATGCTTGTATAGAGTCAGATTTTCGTTAAAATGTATAGTTTTAAATTTACAGTGCCTCAAAGATTTCGATACAAATCTTCAATTAATCCTAGCATTGAAACTGTATATTTTAAAGAAAATCTTACTCCATGCAAGCATAGAAATTTGTGTCTAGATTGTTTCTGCAAAATTGCATTGACTTTATTTGGTTAGTATTGAAAATATCACCATATTACGTTTGTATGGAGCGCGCTCCGAATTATATCCCCTTAAGCATTTTTAGATCTTAATATTGTCTACACAATGGTGTGTGTCGCAAGTAAAAGTGACTTCAACTTATAAAGTAGATGCACATAATACAGATTTTTTCAAATTTTTAGGCTTTCCATTGTACACAGGTTTCATATGTATAAATAAGAAATATACTTCATAGTAAATAAAGCCGAGATTTTTTTTATATAATCCCTTTAACGGCTCTGGATACTAGTCCTTTTAAGCCATTCGTTATTTTTTTTCTTTATATTCTTTATTTTGATGATGGGATGACTGATGACGATGAATCTGTGGTCGATTTCGTAAGCTCGCGCGTTGCCGCCAAATTGACCATGTACGAGTTAACTTGAACCAAAACTTCTGTTCTGTTATCGTATTTATTTGATATTCGAGTTACGTCGGCCGCTTTACGCAACTGTTTGGTACACAATCCGCACGAAATTATGTCACAAAGATCACTAAAAACAATTTTTTTACCAATTTCAAGTACGACGAAACACAACAAGAGCAATGGCGCCAAGCAAACTCAATAAAGCCGAGATGTTGAAGATCATTGCTACATTTTCCATTAATTTTTATGTCTTTCAAATAACGAGAAGATTTTAAAAACCAGCAAAATATTGCCTGGCCCTGCTTTTAACTATGGGGAGCGTCTTAATAGAAGTAGCATGCAGGTGTTGATATGGTCGATATGATAAACAGGGTCCTTCTTAATATGATGACACTTTTTTAAGGACATGATCAGACCATCAAACTGAACAACTTTCTCTATAGGACCAACATCGAATACGGGAAAAAAAATCAGCTGTCCTATACATTTGGCTCTAGTAGGTTTGCAGATTTGTATGGAAGAGCTGATATTTTTTTTGGCGATTTCGATGTTGGTTCCATAGAGAATTGTTCAGTTTGATGGTCTGATCATCCCATAAAAAAGTGTCAGCATATTAAGACGGACCCTATATAATTTGTAGGGTATTTCTTTAGACTGTTGTACATACATGATACTTTTTAAGTTCATGCGGATACTTTGATCTCATTATGCATTCTATTCATCAAATTGAACAACTTTCACTATGGAGCAAACTTCGAAATTGCGAAAAAAAGAATCTGCTATCAGCTCTGACCTGGCTTAACGAATAGTTACAACGCCATCTAACGCTGTAATACTGTAAAAAGCCTGATCATAGCCCCCGTCCGCAGGGTCGTCATCAGACGAGGATGAAGGCATCCAGCCGCACGAGAAGGCGATCGCAGCCGGGACCCCCAACCCTGCGTACTGCGTCAGGAATGTCGAGCAGCACGCCTTCGGACGGCGGGAGATCGAGATCGCCGAACAGGAGATGCCTGGGATCATGGCGTTGAGAGCTCGTGCCAAGGAGGATAAGCCTCTGAAAGATGCAAAGGTACGTAACGACTCTGTTTTTGTAACGGTCACCTCGCAGGACTGCTAAACTAGGTTCCTGAGTTCGAATCCCGATTCGGTCTTATTATATGTATGTTTGTGCCTTTAAAACATAGTACATAATACATTGCTCATTGATATGGTTAAGCTTCGTTATTGAAATCGAAGTTAAGGTGGACGCATATTTATCCGCAGCGAAGGAGGCGAAAGATTCGGTTTTTTTTAATTCTTTGTATGGAATTCTATGACACCTCGCACACTTATCCGCGGCGAATCGGACGAACGAAAAATTAAAAGTGAATTCGTTTCGTTTGCCTCCTTCGGCTCCGTCGTAACGGATAGATATGCATCCACTCTTAAGTAACGTCAGGTCCGGTCCGTCTTTGGATGGGTGACCTTTTTAAAACGACCTTACTTAGTCACTCGCTAGATTTACCTTCATCCGCCTGAACTCCTACTCGCATGTGGCGTATATCATTTATTACGTACATAGTACAAACTTACTGCGCTGGCTCCGGGACCCGAAGTTTGACTTGACCTCCTGCAATAAAAGCCTCCATTCATCTCTTGTCTGCGCCACCTCAGTCAATTTGGGCATCTCCAGCTCCTCGAGATCCTTGGTGACTTGTTCTATCCAGCGATACCTGGTTCTGCCAACCAGATGCTGCCTAGAAGGTTGTCCCAGATACGTTCTCTTCACCACACGATCGTCCCCCATCCGTTCCATCTGCCCGAGCCAGCACAGTCGCGCAGATTTTATTTTCCTATGTTGTTAGGAGTGAAGACGAGGTCTTCTATATCCTTGTTCATCCTTATCCTTATATGCGGTATCCTCCGTGCGGCTGCCTCCTCGGTCTAATGGTTAAGAGCAGTGGGCTCTTGACACGGAGGTCGTGTGTTCGATTCCCACGGGGACTACCTATTAGTGACATGTTACTTTGTGCGTTTTCCCCCAGTTGGTTAGGACATTGCAGGCTGAATCACCTGATTGTCTGAAAAGAAAGATGATTCCCTGCTTCAAATGGCACGTTAAGCCGTTGGTCTTGGCTACTAACTCTGGTGGTAGTAGTCGTTACATAAAAACAACGTCAGAGGCCGTAGAAAAAACTTTGACATCAGGGCTTGCTGTCCACACGATAAGAAGATCTGCGTTATCCGTCTCAATGGTACTTTCTCGTTTTACAGATAGTAGGATGCACACACATAAACGCTCAGACGGCTGTTTTGATAGAGACCTTAGCTGCTCTCGGGGCGACGGTGCGCTGGGCCGCCTGCAATATATACAGCACACAGAACGAGGTGGCAGCCGCTTTGGCACACGCCGGTAAGTTGAAGTCTATCAATCCACATCGTGCACGTGTGGTGGACAAACGTAGATACACCCTCCTTGTAGCCCAGTCATTTTACGGAGTTTTGTTAGGAGGGGTGGGGAGTAATTATGAATGGGACTTTTAAACTGTAACCGGCACCGTTTTGTGACAAAAAGACTATCTGAAAACTTATTAAAAAATTTAGCTACGCAACATAGAAATGAAAATGGTATCTCACAGAAGGCGTTTAACTTAATAATATTAATACCAATGCACTCATTATAATTAGATTGTACAATATAAATGACTTTTGAGCAATAAAATAGCCATCGAAAAAAAAAGAGTTATTCACTAGAAAACAATAATGTATTTTTCAAAGCTTATGCGGGTGTATAAATGTAAAGCCTTGAAAATGTGAAAAAAATAAAATTTACCATCAAATCAAATCAAAATAGTTTATTCAAAATAATATCAGATATATAACTTTCTGACGTCATGTTTTTGAATTTACAACCGCGTCGGAAGGTGTTCCGTTGTAGAGAAGAAGCTTTCAGGTTTTTTAGAACGTGATAAATGCTAAATATTAATATTAAAAATTAAATACCGTTGCTGAAGTGTTTCATATTTTATTTTTGTACTTTTCTAGGCTCGAATTAGCTCTTAAATGAAATACTGAAAAAAAGTGCAATTCTTAATTAGTCCCGGGTCAAACCGTAAAATGACTGGGCTATTGAGGGTAGGCCTGTGCCCTGCAGTGGGACGTATTCGTATATTATTATAGGCTGGTGGTAATGATTGTAAACCCCATTGCAGGGTTCTCGATCTTCGCATGGCGCGGCGAGAGTGAGGAGGCGTTCTGGTGGTGCATCGACCAGTGCTGCTCGCCGGCAGCGAACTGGCAGCCAAACATGATCCTCGACGACGGAGGCGACGCCACCCACCTCATGCTGAAGAAACACCCCGCCGCGTTCAAACTCATCAAGGGTAAGAGCGAAGCCGTGAATAAACACGCAAACAAACACAAACACACGTGATCCTAGACGACGAAGGCGACGGCACACACCTCATGCTGAAGAAACACCCCGCCGCGTTCAAACTCATCAAAGGTAAGAGCGAAGCCGTGAATAAACACGCAAACAAACACAAACACATTTGATCCTAGACGATGGAGGCGACGCCACCCACCTCATGCTGAAGAAACACCCCGCCGCTTTTAAACTCATCAAGGGTAAGAGTGAAGTCATGAATAAACAAGTAAACAAACACAAACACATGTGATCCTAGACGATGGAGGCGACGCCACCCACCTCATGCTGAAGAAACACCCCGCCGCGTTTAAACTCATCAAGGGTAAGAGTGAAGCCGTGAATAAACACGCAATCAAACTCACAGATAGACACAAGCACCGCCGGGCGCTACGTGGCAACCCAAGGCGACGCCACGCACCTCAAGCTAAAAAAACACCCCGTCGCTTTGAAACTTATCAAGGGTAAGAGTGAAGCCGTGAACAAACACGCAAACAAACACACAAACAACGCCGGGCGTCTCCTGGCAGCCCAACATGATCCTCGACGACGGAGGCGACGTCACCCACCTCATGCTGAAGAAACACCCCGCCGCGTGTAAATTCATCAAGGGTAAGAGCGAAGCCGCGAACAAACACGCAAACAAACCCAGTAGTATCTATCCCAATCTGAGGGATTGTTTTTGATCAAGAACAAGAAGAGATTGCGGAGCCTCGTGGCAGGCAAAAACGCGATGCGCGAACACCACGCGAGACAAGTGCTCGTGTCAGAACCCGCCACACTTCTGTTACAGTTCTATAATAGTTAAGTTTCTTATACTATTAACAGTTGTATAATTATATCTCTCTCGTTCCCGCAGGTATAGTGGAGGAGAGTGTGACGGGTGTGCACAGACTGTACCAGCTGAGCAAGGCTGGCAAGCTGTGTGTGCCCGCTATGAACGTCAACGATTCCGTCACCAAGACTAAGTTCGACAACCTGTACTCTTGCAGGTCTGTTTGTTTATACGTGTTAATGAATAAGCGCAAAACCTCATACACCCCAATAGTCTAGGAAAAATAAGGTTTGAGATTGCATTAAAGACACTTTAGTAAATTGTGTTTGAAATAATATTACTGTTAGTTTAAAACACTTTTGTCGAGATTTTTTCTTTGTATTGGCTCAGGAACCTGAGAAATTCCTTAAAATCGATAAAAATGTACAAAGGGCAAGCTTATTTCGAAAGATATTTCTTCCAGCATACTAGCAAAAGAGATAGTTAATCATCACAAGGCAAATTTAATGTGTACAAACAAACAGTAAATAATTTAGTTTTGAGGTTATAATTTTCGAAGACTTACAAAATATTAAATATCTACTCAAATTTACGGTTTTAACCGGGGATTATTATTGTTATAAATAAAACATATTTAATGAAGCCATCCTGCACAAAATCAGCAGTTTTCCATTTTTTGTTCATACCTAAATTTAATGTTTTGTAAATGTCTTAATTATTCAATAATACACAATATAAAATCGGGGATTATTGAGAATTTATGATTTTCAGGTATTTATCTACTATATTCCAAATTATCACCAAAAGTGCAATTAATGCAACCTTCTCCATACAAAAATCCGTAGATTTCCCCGACTACAACTGATTTGACTGATTATAACAAAATAATTAGATTTATGCCCTGGTGGTCCAGTCGCGAGTTACCTTGCCTGCCGTGCAGGAGGCGATGGTTCGATCCCCGTCCAAGCCGACTCGTATCAATGAGTTTTTCGGAATTTATGTACGATTTGTAACACCACTGGCTTTTCGGTGAAGGCAAACATCGTGAGGAAACCTGCATGCTTCAATTTCGAGGCATGTATTTTACCCACTGTTCATTACAAGTAACGACAGGCTCACTCCCCGTCACACTTGACAGGGTTTCGGTACTACTGGTGAAACGTGGATGTTCTGAGGATTCAGAACATCTCTTACTACCCCTTCGGGAAATATAGTCGTGAGCATATGCTTATCTATAGTTTGATCATTAGCATATACAGGGTTCTTCTTAATATCTTGACACTTTTTAAGGGGATGATCAGACCGTCAAACTGAACAACTTTCTCTATAGAACCAACATCGAAGCATTTGATTTTTTTTCGCTAGTACTACTTGCTAAAGTCCGGCCGCTGAAAGATTGCGTTTGACAGTTACCATAAAATTGTAAAAAACTGAATGAAAATATTGTTTACCTGTGCTCACTCTAGTACACAGGGCACTAGCTGCCCTTTTAAGTTCAAAAAGCTACTAAATAATGATCGGCATTTATAGTTTTTATTCAGTTTTTACAATTTTATGGTAACTGTCAAACGCAATCTTTCAGCGGCCGGACTTTAGTAGTGTATATAACGAATTTAAAAGGAAAACTATCACCGCTAAGTAAGCTTTACAAATTAACGAGTAATAGTCGACCGACTTGTAAAATGTACTTTTTATACTTTACTAGCCGTTAAACCGTAGTATAACACAAAAAGCCCCCTTCTAAGTCCGTATATTGTGACGGGCAACTACGGAACCCTACCCTGGCGTGGCCCAACACGCACGTGGCCGGTTTTTTAATGATCTTTTTTAGTAGTTAAGCATTTTATCATTTAATTTCATTCAATTTGCTTTTCTAACAAAGCGGTCGCTCTAGTCAAAATCAGCTATGACATTTATACAATTTCTTTGAATATAATCTCTCGTTCTATTTGCAGGGAGAGTATAATAGACGCTCTCAAGCGCAGCACGGATCTTATGTTCGGCGGCAAACAGTCGGTGGTGTGCGGATACGGGGAGGTCGGCAAGGGATGTTGCATGGCGCTGAAAGCGTTGGGATGTGTGGTGAGTTACAATATAGGTCGGAATCCTACCGTTCATCATCCATAATAAATTTATTTGTGATACACTGGTTAAATTAAGAAGTATATATATTTTCTTATCTTTATCGTTTGCACAGAATAGGTAATAGTATACAGAGTCCTTAATATGCTGACACTTTTTTAAGACACAAACTGAACAACTTTCTCCATGGCACCAACATCGAAATCGAGAAAAAAAACAGCTCTTTCATACAAAACTGCGAACCTACTTGAACCAAATGTCTGGGACAGCAGATTTTTTTCGTGATATCGATGTTGGTCCCATAGAGAAAGTTGTTCAGTTTGACGGTCTGATCATCCCCTTAAAAAAGTGTCAGCATATTAAGTTGGACCCTATATAGTTCCACATACAAAACGGCCACTCCCCGCCCCTCTCTGACTCCAGATACCCCACCTCACCTCACTCTTTCTGAGGACACTTGAGGGTAGCCGAGCATTGGAATGCAGTCAGGCGCGGGCCTGACTACGGCACCCGTAGTATTTGACTACATTAAATTGTGTCTTTTCAATGAATAAAAAAACGTTGAAAAATAACTCTAAATTCACATTTTCAGTAATTCTAACACTATTTTTAATAACAGAAGGAACAATAAAAGTAACGAAATGTAGATGATTTTCATACGATGCGTGGTAAGTCAGCCCTACACATATGTCAAAGACAATTTGCACCAAGTGCGCATGTGCGAACGTCATCATGTCAAATCCAAAACGTTGTTTGAAGTGCCGGACCTGTGTCGTTTGTCAGACTTCTGCGAATATATTTTTTTCCTTTACAACTTTAAGAAAAGTTTATTCCGAATGCTTAAATGAGCGCTGCATGCAAACGAAATCTGGTGATATTTTCAATACTAACCAATTAAAGTCAAAGAAATTTTGAAGAAACAATCTAGAAACAAATCTCTATGCTTGTATCTTGTCCGATTTACGTTAAAATATACAGTTTCAATCTTAGGATTAATTTAAGATTTGTATGGAAATCTTTGAGGCAAAAACAACATTTTAACGAAAATCTGTCAAGATTAAAAGATAGAGATTACTTCCTAGATTGTTCCGGAAAAATTTCACTGACTTTAATTGGTTAGTATTATGACCAGTCTTCGTTTCTATGGAGCGCGCCAAGTAGTCAAGCTAAATACTCAATGAAAATGGGAGTTTAGCGTTATTTACGAACCTTTTTTTATTGAAAAGATAAAAATAAAATATATTGTTTGTAGTCAAATACCCAGTTGCCAAATTTACGATTTTTACGACATTAAAATAATGATTATTTTTCTTGCAGGTGTATGTTACAGAAATAGATCCAATATGCGCGCTTCAGGCCGCTATGGACGGCTTCAGAGTTCTCAAAATAAATGAAGTAAGTCGACTAATCAATCAATAAATATACAACGTGTTAATGAATAAACGCAAAACTAGAAAGTAGTTTGTTTAGAATCGAGAGCAGAATCGAATTTACATGTTTTCAAGATAGGTAATTTTTTTCTAAATATTAAATTATTAGTTTGTAAAATTTAAAATTTACTGAGCTCGATCTCAACCCACCGCACGGGCACACTCACCCTACTTACTAACACAACAAGATTCTTAAAATGTATACACGAGCACGCTAGGGCTTTCATTCATTGCTGAAATGATAACAAATCATTTTTGCCTGAAAACATAAAATGCGAATAACATTAAATTTTAACCATCAAAATAATGAAATTATTGTTTCAATCTAATTATTTTGTTATAAATCAGTTGGGGTGTATAAGGTTTTGCGCTTATTCAATAACACGTTGTATATTGTATTTTTTTCTGGTATTGATTGCGCTACAGAATATAGCGCTATTATTTTCATTGAATGTATTTAACAAGAGCTATACACATTCTTGAATCGCTCGTTGGCGTATCTGTAGTGGAGCTTCGGTATTGAAAACGACCACCGAAGTTAAGCAACGTCAGCTCCGGTCAGTCTTTGGATGGGTGACCGTTTAGTGGTATTTCAGCGTTTAGTGGCACGTTAAGCAGTTGGTCTCGGATAGTTCCGTTAGATGGCGTTGTAACTATTCGTTAAGCCAGGGAGGCCTATTAAGCAGGCTTGAAAATTTTTTAACAGCAAGTTGACCACTAACTTGCCTCCACCAACACGCATCCTTTCATGTTAAAATCTCTGACATAGACAATATTGTTATTGAGACAATGATTTCGAAATGGTTTTCAATTCAGCCCATAAAAAAAAACTTTACATACCGAATTGAGGAGGGACATACAGTCAGATAGAATGGATGAAAGAATAGCTACGAGTTCCTTGTTGGACTGTGGAATCCTAATATATTTATTTAACCATATTTCTACCTATACTTCAGTTAAAATAAGGACGAAAAGATTTTCAGATTCCTATATAGCTTTCTCGCTAATTCTGATTACCAAATGTAATTAATTTATTGGATACATATACTATCCGACATATCTTGGACGTCACTAAAGCTGTTTTAAGAATAATTGAGAGGAAGTGTTTCAAATTAATTGTGTTTCTCTGTTTCTGTAATGCAAAATAGACTTAAAATTTCGTTGCTATTTTGAGTGGACTATACATAACATCGAATTTATTTCCATTGCAGGTTATAAGGCAAGTGGACATAGTAATTACAGCAACTGGAAACAAGGGAGTTGTGACACGCGAACACATGGAGAGAATGAAAAATGGCTGCGTTGTGTGTAACATGGGACACAGCAATACAGAAGTGGACGTACACGCACTCAGGACCCCCGACCTGCTGTGGGAGCGAGTGAGAGGACAGGTGAGTGCGTGTGTGTGTGTGACAGGGACACAGCAATACAGAAGTGGACGTACACGCACTCAGGACCCCCGACCTGCTGTGGGAGCGAGTGAGAGGACAGGTGAGTGCGTGTGTGTGTGTGACAGGGACACAGCAATACAGAAGTGGACGTACACGCACTCAGGACCCCCGACCTGCTGTGGGAGCGAGTGAGAGGACAGGTGAGTGCGTGTGTGTGTGTGACAGGGACACAGCAATACAGAAGTGGACGTACACGCACTCAGGACCCCCGACCTGCTGTGGGAGCGAGTGAGAGGACAGGTGAGTGCGTGTGTGTGTGTGACAGGGACACAGCAATACAGAAGTGGACGTACACGCACTCAGGACCCCCGACCTGCTGTGGGAGCGAGTGAGAGGACAGGTGAGTGCGTGTGTGTGTGTGACAGGGACACAGCAATACAGAAGTGGACGTACACGCACTCAGGACCCCCGACCTGCTGTGGGAGCGAGTGAGAGGACAGGTGAGTGCGTGTGTGTGTGTGACAGGGACACAGCAATACAGAAGTGGACGTACACGCACTCAGGACCCCCGACCTGCTGTGGGAGCGAGTGAGAGGACAGGTGAGTGCGTGTGTGTGTGTGACAGGGACACAGCAATACAGAAGTGGACGTACACGCACTCAGGACCCCCGACCTGCTGTGGGAGCGAGTGAGAGGACAGGTGAGTGCGTGTGTGTGTGTGACAGGGACACAGCAATACAGAAGTGGACGTGCACGCACTCAGGACCCCCGACCTGCTGTGGGAGCGAGTGAGAGGACAGGTGAGTGCGTGTGTGTGTGTGACAGGGACACAGCAATACAGAAGTGGACGTGCACGCACTCAGGACCCCCGACCTGCTGTGGGAGCGAGTGAGAGGACAGGTGAGTGCGTGTGTGTGTGTGACAGGGACACAGCAATACAGAAGTGGACGTGCACGCACTCAGGACCCCCTATGAGAGTTTTGTTCCATTGGACAAGAGCTATCCACCGACACCTCACTTGATTTATTAAAAAAAAAAAAACTATTTTTTCCAACCCCTCTTTCGTTGCATGGGAATGAATTAAATGAATGAAAGAAAAAATTTGGTCGTTCTTTTCTTCATAACTAATACATTTTTGTTTTTGGGTTACTATTTACTGTCTTCATGTCGAATTTCGATTCAATAGGTGCAAAAATGAGCGAGTTATTGAGGCGGGGCATACAGAAAGACAGAATAGACGAAAGCAAGAACCCTAAAAACTCTCATTTGTGTTAGAGATTCCGAACCCTTCTTTACCATAAACCTTGGTTGCAGGTGGACCACATAATCTGGCCAAACGGCAAACGCATAGTGCTGCTGGCTGAAGGTCGCCTCGCAAACTTGTGCTGCTCCTCGCTGCCATCCTTCGTAGTGTCAGTCACAGCTGCCACACAGGCCCTCGCCCTCATCGAACTGTACAACGCGCCACAGCATAGGTACAAGGTATGTCACGTCACGTAGGACGTAGATAGGACCCATGGTTGCAATAAATGATTTGTATTTGATACTAGGTATGTCATTTATCGATGTGCCCAGTGCCACGAATGAATGAAAGGTTATGTTTTTGGGATGTGTGGTTTGATATATTTGAAACGTGTGACTTATTTGGGACATGTGACTTATTTGGGGCATGTGACTTATTTGGGTCATGTGACTTATTTGGGATGTGTGACATATTTGGGACGTGTGAGTTATTTGGGTCGTGTGACTTATTTGGGTCGTTTGACTTATTTGGGATGTGCGACATATTTGGGACGTGTGACTTATTTGGTTCTTGTGGCTTATTTGGGTCGTGTGACTTATTTGGGTCGTTTGACTTATTTGGGTCGTGTGACAAATTTAGAATGTGTGATTATTTGGGATGTGTGACTATTCATGGTTTTAGAAGCCATCCGGCCGTTGACTTAGGTCAACGCAATCAAACGATAGGGCCGCTTATGTCACATATTTTGATATTTGGAAGCTCAAATATCAAATAAAAACCTAGAGGTTACTTCCCGTTGACCCAGAAACCCATGAAATTTGGCGAGAAGCAAGGTCACGCAAGTAAAGGAATAAACCGAAAAAAAATTTCGATTGTTAACTTACATTTTCAATTGGAGTATCGACCGCACCGTGATGTAGACCGATGTATGGCGGAACATTTTTCCCCTGTACAAAGTTAGGTTTAAATTAATGATTGAAAAATTTAGTCTCGGGCGGGAGTTCAACCCGCACCCTTCCAAACCGCCAGTAACTACCAGTAGATGGCGCCACATCCCTTAAAATTTCGGTCTCTTGGGTTCAGTGGCCAAATTGGATATGTGGATGGTGGCGCAATCCTCTCGTGCAATCTCCGGTTTGGAAGAGTGCTGGTTCAAGTCCCGCCCGAGACTTAATTATTCAATCTTTAATTCGATTTGAAATAGCATAACAAATCAATAATATTTGAAAGTTAAGTTTGTCCTTCATAATTATCTATGGAAAATATTTTATATCATCTCGGACGGATGGTATGTACGGTACACTCTGGGCGCGAGCTTGACTCTCACTTAGCAGGTTTTTAAACATGAACTCCTTGTCCACAGGCGGATGTCTACCTATTACCAAAGAAAATGGACGAGTACGTAGCAAGCCTTCACCTGCCGACATTCGACGCGCATCTCACCGAACTGACAGACGAACAAGCTAAATACCTAGGTCTCAATAAGGTCGGACCTTTTAAACCTAACTATTATAGGTACTAGCATAAAATTATATATCTTAATAACAATTGGAGGCAATGTAGGGAACAGTTAGTACCATATGAGGTACGCCGTGTTTTAGTTTAGTATTTATTGATATGCGAAATGGTAGGTGAACGCTAAATCTGAAATCTATGACACACAAAACACATAATATACACACACAATACACACACATAATATACATACATAATTGATAATAAATAATAACTACATATAAGGTCCTTCTTTATATGCTGACACTTTTTTAAGTGGATGATTCGACCGTCAAACTGAACAACTTTCTCTATGGGACCCAAAAGGAAATCTCAAAAAAAAAATCTGCTGTCCCATACATTTTGCTCTACTTGAGCAAAATGTATGGCTCAGGTAGGTTTGCAGTTTTGTATGGAAGAACTGATATTTTTTTAACGATTTCGATGTTGGTGCCATCGAGAATGTTGTTCAGTTTGACGGTCTGATCATCCCCTTAAAAAAGTGTCAGCATATTAGGAAGGACCCTATATAAAAATATCTTGGTCGTTGTTACACAAATAATCTAAACTCAATTTCAAATAGCAACTAAATTTAAGGCTATTTTGAATTACAGAAACAGATTTGAAACACTTCCTCTCACTTATTCTTAGAACAGCTTTAGTAACGTCCAAGATATGTCGGATAGTATATCTTTCTGATAAATAAATTATATTTGCAAATCAGAATTGGCCAGAAAGCTACATATTGTCCCATTGAAAGTGTAGAGCCACAAAAGTATCAAAATTTAGTCCGAACTTGTGTTATGATGACTATGACAACGATATACAATACATGCAACTTGTTAATGAATAAGCGCAAAACCTCATACACCCAAAGTGATTTACTACAAGAAAATTAGATTGAAACAATAATTTCGTTATACAGTTTTTGAGAGTTACGCGGTTATTATTTAATCTATAATTAAACACATTAACGGGTTCTTATAATTCTAGATCTTTGACTAATTATTATAAGGACTAGCCTTGCGGTAGCATTTCCCCTCTGCCGCGGTATAAGCACAATTGATCTTATGCATTTACATTCAATTTGACACATTATCACTAAACGAGACAGCCTATAATTGCGAAATAATAACTTCGAACTTAGAAAGTTTGGGGTTCACACGAGACTACTTTTCACGATTTTTAACATTCAAAATTAGAATCTAAAGTTATGGGGAATAAAATCCAAAGATGCGGATTTCATGTTACCTCGCCTCCCGCAAAAAGTGGCAGAAATGCTTGTTAGTAGAATTACACGCGTAACCAGTCCACATATAAATAGTCAAAAGTTCTAGATTAAATAATTACGTTATTTTGATAGTTAAAATTTAAAGTTATTCGCATTTTAAGTTTTCAAGCAAAAATGATTTGTTATCATTTCAGCAATTAATGAAAACGCTGAGGTGCTCATACATGCATTTTAAGAATCTTGTTTTAGTAGTGAGTAGAGTGAGTGTGCTTTTGCGGAGTGTTGAGATCGTGTTTAGTAAAATTTTAAATTTTACAAAAATGTTACTTAAATTCGATTCTGCTCTCGATTCTAAACGAACTACTTACTAGTTTTGCGTTAATTCATTAACACGTATACAATTTGAATAGCCAAAACATCCATGAATCGGGTAAAAATATTAGTACCTTACGGGATTCGAACCCGTGACCCTCACAGCAGGAAGATTCACTATCGTCTGAGCTATCGGGCCGTCAACATGTTAATCTCTGCTAATCCTTCAATTATGTACGAAATGTTTTTTATTGCGTTCATTTTTAACCTCTAATGTGTTTACTGAAGTTAAACATTATAACAGATTCTCGTCATTTTCATCAACTTAAGTCCACAGACAACCTTATGGCACTTAAAAAACCCGTTAAAAAGTTAAATCTTAGTTTAAAAATAACTGGAATTGTTATACCTAGCTTTTGCCGGCGTAGATTCTGTTTTGTTTTTAGTATAAAATAAATAATACACCCTGGAATCATTGAAAAAAAAATGGAATGATAATAATTTTTATCTATTTGATTATTATAAATATCTCAATAGATGGCGCTGAAAAGAGATTGATCTCAAGATTGTGCAAAAGCGCTCTGCCTTGTTCAAATTTAAAAAAAGCTTTTCTTTGAACATGCGTGAAAATATATTTCATCTATGGACTCATCAGACTATGTTACTAAATTTTGTACACGTTTTTCGTATCTCTTCAGAACCATGTCATGACAACGCCATCTATCGAGTTATGCTGTACCAACTTTTCTCTTTAAATTCGCTATCAGAAAACTTTTCACGGATATTTTTATGACATCTCTACCATTCCCACAGGTAGGAATTTGGTTGAAATAAATATTATATGTAATTGTTTTGCTTTTCACAGCAAATATCAGTCGTTTTAGTGATTAAAATAATAAAAAATGACAATGTAGAGTAGTTAGTGAATGTACAAAATTGATTCGGGTCGCTTATGCCAACTGGATTGAAGATTTTGATGGTCAAAACGACTTAAACAAAAGAGACGTGTTAGTCATCGTAGTGCAGTTGTTGATTGATTGTCTTTGCTGACCCCAATGAGCAAAGTCGTAAATGCAGGTTTAGACGATGATAATTTTGCGGCGTCAATTTGTTCGCGCGAAAAAAAAGCACGCCACGCGGTTGTTTACACGGTGCTAATTTGCAGCGCCAATCTTGTTCGCATGCGTATGGATTTACTTGAGAAAACCGTGCCAGCGATTAGCACGACGTGTTTACACGAGTCAAAAAATTGGCGCGGGGGATGCGAGGAACGCGGGCTGAGGTCACTAGTACCGAAAAATAAACGCGTGCTCTATTCTGTGCTAACCTTCGCATGTCGTGAAAAATTCGTGTGAATAGTGTTTATACGGTGCTTTTTTTAAGGCGCCGGAGAGTTGGTACCACAAAATCATCGTCATCGTATAAACCTGCCTTAATGTATGTAAAGGCTGACCAGAAAATAAAAAACCTCGCGAAAATCATTGGAACTAATTTTTGTTCTTGAAACGTTGTCATTAAAGGTCATAGTCGATTGCAGTGCATCCAAACTAGGTTTTTTTATATTTCTGATCAGACTTCATGTATGTTTTAGTCATAAACTATTATTCCAATAGTAAAGTTTGGGTCATAAACTATTATTCCAACAAGGATTTCGATAAACGCTCATAGTCCTCCGACAGTCTTAGGGTTATGACACGATGACCGACGGCGAACGACGGCAGGTCCATACAAAAAGCACGTTTAATATGGGACACCGTCCGCATCCTCCGCCGTCGTTGTTTTTTGTATGGATCCGCTGTCGTTTGCCGTCGGACAATGTGTCTCAACCCTTAACCTGTGAAGGACTGAAACTATTATACGTTGTTTGTCCGACACCTGGACAATTTCCCACAAATACACGAATTTTTTATGTTAGATCGCATGTGACTCATTGGAGTTTGAGATGTTAATATCGTTGACAGCAGGTCAATTTTTGCTCGTGATTACTGGGAAGTGGTCCTTTTAGGAAGTGGTTCTTTTGTAAAGTGGTGCTTTTGTGAAGTGTTTCTTTTGTCAAGTGGTCGGTTTGGGAAGTAGTCCTTTATGAAATTAAAGGAAAGTAATATTATATTGCAACTATTATAATTAATTTCACTATTACTTTCTCAACTGCGCTTTTTTGCTCAATGGAAATGTTAGTCTCAAACTTGAATTAAAATAGTATTGTTTCGACTATACATCCATCACAGTTACTTAAGCACGTCACTAATACAGGGTGTAAGGAAAAGTATCATTAACCTATAAACTACACACTCTACCCATCAAACTAAACAACTTTTACTATGGGAGCAAAACTGAAAAAAAAATCACCTGTCTCATACATTTTAGTCGAGTAGGCATTGCAGTTTAGTATGGAACAGCTGATTTTTTTTGCGCTGTCAAGTTTGCTCCTATAGTAAGAGTTGTTCAGTTTCACACCCATCAAATCTGGGTATGTGCATGCTACTAGGCTGCTGCTCGGTTGCTGATCGATGATTATGATTTATGACCCAAACTTTTCTGTTCGTTACGGCAAGGATAGATGATAATGATTTATGACCCAAACTTTTCTGTTCGTAACGGCGAGATAATATATTCTGTGTTATCCCAAACCAAGTCCATTGGGCTCAGTTCTGTCGTCACGTCTTGTGTCAAAAATGACGAAATCCTAAATTTTCTGTCACAGTTGGTGCAAAAAGCTCTTAGAAAAAAAAAACTAAATAAAAATGTAGAAAAATGCGTCTAGTTATTAAAAGTTACCAGAATTCTGTTGATATTTTATTTTGTTAAGAATTTTATTTTATTTTGTTAAGAATTTTATTTTATTTTGTTAAGAATTTTATTTTATTTTGTTAAGAATTTTATTTTATTTTGTTATTATTTTATACACATACATTTTATTTTTAGTTATACAAATGTATTATACACGTCTATTAGTTTTATATTCACACCTTTCTTCAAAATGGGTAGGCATCAAACTATAGTCCTAACCTAGAAAAATGCGTAACCAAAAAACAACGTTATTGTGTAGTTTGTCCTATTCTCTCTTAAGCATTTTTAACTGTGTGCGAGCGAGATGCCGCGTCTTGTGTGATAGCGTAATTAGTTTTAATTTAATCTTTTGGACCATTCTTTATCTTTCTTTTCAAATACTTATACAAAGTGTCAACAAGTAAACTCAAAATCAAAAATAGTTTGTATACAGGATGTTAGTTTTTTGCTAATTTCCTATATGTTTCTTGGGGAAAGTTGTTCAGTATCATGAGTACAATCACCCTTTATAGTAATGCACCTACACTTACAACCTGTACATGTATACAGGGTGTAAAAACAGACCATGAAACTTTCACTATGGGATCAACATTGAAATCGCGAGAGAACAGCTGTTCCATAGAAAACATCAATGTCGACTCGACCCAAATGAAAAGCAGATTTTTATCGCGATTTCAATATTGGTTCCATAGTGAACGTTGTTCAGTTAGATGGTCTGAAGCACCCTCTAAATTTTATGTAACGCATTAAATTTTACACCCTGTATAATGATGATGAAGTTGTCATGGTTTTGAGTTAATTTGTTGACAAATTGTAACTAACTTATTTTCTACATTCCATTTAACCAAATTTATTTATAAATTATAATAAATTGTATAATTGTATAATTATTGTTACGTGATGTTGTTATTGTATTAATTAAAAAAAAATGTGTGTTCAATTTGTTTGGTAATTAATAAAATGTATTTATATTTTAAGATGGACATTGATACAAGTTATTTTTACCAGAAATGTGTTACGGAAATTCGTTATATTATGTGCTCTGTGGAAAATTATACAAGGTGTTACAAAAGTAAAAATAAACATAAATTTTTTTTAAGGGGATTGTTTAGACCATCAAACTGAACAACTTTCACTATGGGACCAACATCGAAATCGCGAGTAGATTTGTAGTTTAGTATGGAACATCAGAATTTTTTTTCGCGATTTCGATGTTGGTCCCATAGTGAAAGTTGATCATTTTGATGGTCTAAGCTACCCCCTTAAATGTTTATTTGTATTTTTGTAACACCTTGTAGACACACAAATCACACTCATGAGGGCCCGGGTTCAAATCCGCACATGCCATGTACCAATGAGTTTTTCTAACTTATGTACGTAATACCGACTGCTCTCAAACGGTGAAGGAAAACATCGTGAGGAAACCTGCATACGCTGAAGAAGAAATTTTGATGCGTATGTGAAGTCTACCAATCCGCATTGTGCACGCGTGGACTAACGTACACACACCTTCCATGAGGGTAGGTAGGTTAACATTTAAGGGGGTCGTTTAGACCATCAAACTGAACAACTTTCACTATGGGACCAATATCGAAATCGCGAAAATAACAATCTGATGTTCCATACTAAACTACAAATATACTCGAGCTAAATGTTTGGGACAGGTGTTTTTTTCGCGATTTCGATATTGGTCCCATAGTGAAAGTTGTTCAGTTTGATGGTCGAAACAACACCCTTCAATGTTTATTTGTATTTTTGTAACACCTTTTATGCGTCCCACTGTAGGGCACCGGCTTCAGTTTGGTGGTCCCAACCTCATTAAAAGTTTTAAATGTTTATTTTTACTTTTGTAACACCTTGTATAGGCTGATGATGATGATGACGGTCAATAAGAATGTCACTAGGTACTACATTTCTGGTTTTAAATAACTTGTGTTGTGTATTTACTTCTGATAAACATTTTACAACTAGATTTTGTGTAAGGCCACACCCCAAACAGGTTGAAATGATGACGTCAGTACATGCGAATCGCGTGATAATGTTCGTTTGCTGTACATAAACGAACATTGACTTCACAAAAAGTTAATCAGTTTGAAGTATCAAAACATCTCTGATATTAAAACCATAATAATATTATTAATAAATCAAGAAATTGCTCCCTAAAATTAGGGAATCGAGAAAAACACGTAACACTTTCGATCTGACAGCTGAATTGGCACGATTCTAACGCCATCCTTCCAATGTCTTTGAACGATTTTTTTTAAAATGAAAATGCCTCATTTTGGTGTCAGTCTAGGCTAGAGGTAACCGCCTAGGTAACCAGAGGGCAATAGAGGGGGTGAGGTAAAAAGTTGTTGGGAGGCATGGAGTGTCCATTCTGTATGTAGTTATAGATACTTTTTCTTATACTTTGGTAAAACTGTCAGCATAGTCACAATTTGCGCATTATTAGAACCTGTACACTTCATTCAAACGGTCTCGCACTGACAAGAAGAGACTAGCATAGAAATAGAAATATCATTTGCCTTGAAACAGGTAAAAGCCGTGGTGGTCCAGTGGCGAGTAACCTCGCCTTCCGTGCAGGAGGCGATGGTTCGATCCCCGTCCAGGCCGACTTGTACCAATGAGTTTTTCGTAATTTATGTACGATTTGTAACACCACTGGCTTTTCGGTGAAGGAAAACATCGTGAGGAAACCTGCATGCTTCAATTTCGAGGCATGTATCGTACCCACTGTCCATTATGTGGCGACGGGCTCACCCCCCGTCACTGGACAGAGTTTCGGTACTACTGGTGAAACGTGGATGTTCTGAGGTTTCAGAATATCTCTGACTACCCCCTCGGGGAATATAGTCGTGAGCATATGCTTATGCTATGAAACAGGTATACAAAAGATGGTAAAATATAATAAAATAAGCTTCTTCTGTTCAGCTGTAGCAACAGCATGCAAATGTGTAACAACTTAAAAAAACTAAAACCTATAATACTAACATTCTGTAATTATTTTACATCTACTATTTAAAATTTAAAAACTCTTCAACGCTATAAAAACTATGTTGCACTAGCCATCTGTATAAATTATTTAACATTAATTTGGTGTTTTGTTGTTTAAAGCTTTCGGGAATTTTATTATATATTTTGATACTCATTTAGTAACAATTCTTCTGGTTTAAAGTTAGTCTGGGATAATAATCTATAGCAAGTCTATTGGGATACCGAGTGCGCTTAGGGCAGACATCAGAAACAGTTTTAAAAAGATCTAGGTGTTGTGCACATACAACATGTTAATGAATAAGCGCAAATCTCATACACACCAACTGATTTATTACAAAATAATTAGATTGAAACAATAATTTCATTATTTTGACAGTTAAAATTTAAAGGTTTAAATTTTCAGGCAAAAATGATTTGTTATCATTTCAGAAATGAATGAAAGCGCTAATGTGCTCTTGGGTACATTTTAAGAATCTTGTTTTGGTAGTAAGTAGGGTGAGAGTGCCCGAGCGGTGGGTTGAGATCGAGTTTAGTTTTACAAACAAATTATTTAATATTTTGAAAAAAAATACCTATGTTGAAACCATTATAATTAGATTCTGCTCTCGTTTCTAAACAAACTACTTTCTAGTTTTGCGTTACATAATTTACACGTTTTATGTGCTAGCATCTTGTCAGTGCGATACCATTTTTATGAAGTGTTCAGGGTGTGGCATTGGGCGTTACGAGATCTAATTGTATTATGTTTAAAAAGAAAGTTTAAAAATTAACCCACAAGTACATTAGTTTTGTTTTGTGCTAGTATTATGATTGAGGAAGCCAAAATTTGACAGTTTTGCGTATGATTTACAAAAATGATCTCTATTACCATTGAAGAAGTTCTATATTTCAAAATTCGTGATGTCATGTTTGTTTTTGGACTTCAATTTATATTTTTTTACGGATAGAAGACATAATTTTAAGAAACCAATTTAATTGTTATTGCGATTCATCGAGTTTATCAATATAAATTTAATTTTCAAATTATTTTGATCTGTAATCTCTCAATGCAAAAATGGCAGAGAGAAAATAATTCGAACTCCTTGGAAAAAACTAATTAAAACTTTATTAAAAAAAAATCCTGCCGGAAACAGAAACAGCAATATCAATTCTGACATTGTGATTGTATTGTGAATGTATTTTTTTCATAATTGCCAGTTATTTTATGTTGATTTTAAGTTTACCAAGGAGTTCACAGGTCTTCCAGTGACGTCACTTGACTAACGGAAATCGAATTTATTTTATTAAAAATATCTGTAATCCTTATTATTGAGACAATTATTTCCAAATGGTTTTCGATTCAGTCCTCCAAAAAAAAATATGACATACCGAATCACGTTTAACTGAGAGATTTTTCCTACACCTGTAGAACCGGCGCACTCTAGGCGAAGCATAGCGCAGAACACTAGTCCGTCCACCGTCTTAGAGGGACCGTTCATAGATGAAACTTAGCAATATGGGAGGACTTTGCCTGCGTTGAAATAACAGCGAAAATCAATTAACATAACTTTCGTCTCCAGTCGGCTCCAGGCTCATTGTACACATATACTTTTTCTAAATCTCTAAGATAGAAATGATCTCGAAATGGTTTTCGATTCAGCCCTCCAAAAAAAACTCGCCTACAAATTTTGTTCTGCGCAGTCTAGGTTTTCCCAAGTTGTTTACCGGCCATGATACCGGATCTTGGGCTTTTATGGAATTAGCTGTAAGTGTTAACACAGAGAGACCGCTTGCACTAGAGTGCGTGTGTCATACACGTGTCATCTATGTAATCTTACAGTACTTCAATATTTAAGTACATTGGAAAACTTTTTACTACGAATAGACCAATGATATTATAGCAAAAAGAAGCAGATATGTTACTAGAGTCCACGCAAAGTGAAGACTCGAAGAATTGGGTCTTTTTCCAACAGTCCGCGTCAAGCAATTTTACGAGTGCGCGAGCGAGACGGCTGTGGTGGATATCTTGTGTAAAATATCATTGGCATTATTATTATTATTTTTTTGACCGACGTATACAGTTTGCTCAGGGAGCATTTACTGCTTTTTACTGCGGGCTGTTGGGGGGATCACACCAGTGACGGCGAAGCGCCCTGGTAGGTCTACCGAACCAGTGAATTAAGCAACCTGCCCAAGGGACACCCATAATGGGTACGGACCTCGGCAATGGGCGTTGCTGGGATTACGTAGCGGGGATCGGTGAGAGCCATTGGCATAGAATACCACTGCACGGCAACGCTGTCCGATATTGTGGCGATATCGCCACACTTCGTAGTAAATCGCTGTCGCTATCTCTTTCACTGGCTTGATTTCTCGGTTTTGTGAACACATTCATAAATTAGAGACCCCGACTTCGCTCGGGTAGCACTAAGTCCGGCCGGGCAAACCTTCCTCGTAAATCAGTCTATCTATTAGTAAAAACCGTATCGAAATCGCTATAGTAGTATTTGAGCAATGCTGGTGAAATGTGGATATTCTGAAGATGTTATAATTGGAACAAAAGCTATTTTTGAGCGTAGACGTGTTGACGGAAAAATATCGTGATATATCGCGGTGATATCGAATCACCGCGATATCGCCGCGTTACCGCCCTTTATTTCTGGGATCAATCAGTTCGCGAAAAAGTCGCGGCGATTCACTTGTGACGACGTTGGGGTTGCGAATTCGCCGACACTCAAAAATCGCTTGTGTGATATAGCTCTTAGAATATTTCATAGACTTGAGTATATAAGGTCTAACAAAATTAGGTGAAACTATTTTAAGGGGTTGATCAGACCATCAAACTGAACAACTTTCTCTAAGGAACCAATATCGAATTCGCGAAAAAAAATGCTGTATACAAACCTACTGGACCTAAATGTATGGGACCGCAGATTTTTTTTTCGCGAATTCGATATTGGTTCCTTAGAGAAAGTTGTTCAGTTTGATGGTCTGATCATCCCCTTAAAATAGTTTCAGCTAATTTTGTTAGACCTTATATTAAGGTGACCACACACGGCGCATGCAAAATTACATAAGCTCATCTCGTTCCTGTGTAAGTGAGAGGAAGCCACTTGTGTGCGCTAGAAAGTACTCTTCTAACCTCAACTTTTAAAGCTACATGCAATCTTGACTAACTGCAAACTGTCAAATTAGGCTTTATTAAATGACTAAAGTATAGAAATAGGAAAACGCGCAGATGTTTAAATGAAAATAAATAAAAAAAACGCCTAAAACCGAAATGTAATTACTATTTATAGTGATCGAATATTTAAGGGAACTGTTGCCATGTTTTCAATAAAATGAACGTTTAGAAAATGTTTTGTCGTTTTTTTTCAAGTTTTGCCCTATTTTATTTATAAACGTGACTACAAACGAGAAATCTCGACTTCGCCTTAATATAGGGTCCTTCTTAATATGCTGACACTTTTTAAGGGGATAATCAGACCGTCAAGCTGAACAACTTTTTCTATGGCACCAACATCGAAATCGCGAAAAAAAAATCAACTCCAAACCACAAACCATACAAAACTACTTGAGCCAAATGTATGGGACAGCAGATTTTATTTCGTGATTTCGATGTTGGTCCCATAGAGAAAGTTGTTCAGTTTGATGGTCTGATCATCCCCTTCAAAAGGGTCAGCGAGGGGTCAGCATATTAAGTTGGACCCTATAAATGTTCATACATTTCGGACACAGAAAGGCCATAAGTCACTATGACAATTTTACGAAGATACTGTCATAAGAATTAAATTATGAAGATAAGGTTTTGATTCGTGTTTTTTTGGTCACGCTAGTTCTCGAACCAAAATGTCTACTGGTTCTCTTCATAGAAATATTAATTTACTAGTTCTCTTATCTTTGAACGTGACAATTGTAATTTACAATGACAATTAAGGGTACCTACATTGCTGGTTACTAATGACGCTAAACATGCAGTAGTAACATGTGTCCAAACTTTCTCATTTTCTCAGCAATGTACCCTGAATTATCATTGTATATTACAATTGTCATGTTAATTAAATGGGGCCCATTTAATTTGGTATCAACTTTCTCATTTTCTCAGCAATGAACCCTGAATAGTCATTGTAAATTAAAATTGTCATGTTCATTAAATGGGGCCCTGGGGCCCATTTCATTTGGTATCTAAACTACCCCTTCAAATATTACTTCCGACTTCTCTTCCACCCTGTATATCAAAGAATGTTTCTATGTCAGGAGTGCGATTTTTAAAACTCAGCAGTTGAAAATTTCAAAATTACTATGGAGAGATGAAAAGATGACTTTCAAAAATCACAATCCAGGAGTGCGATTTTCGAAAGTCAAATCAACAGTAGAAAGATTCATATCTCCATAGTAATTTTGACATTTTCAACTGCTGATTTCAACGAATGAGTTACAAAAATCCCACTCCAGGAGTGCGATTTTTGAAAGTCATCTTTCCATATCTCCATAGTAATTTTGAAATTTTCAACTGCTGAGTTCAACTGCTGAGTTTTAAAAATCCCACTACAGGAGTGCGATTTTCGAAAGTCATACGTTGCATATCTCCATAGTAATTTTCTTAGATCAATTAATACAAAGTAATTTTGACATTTTCAACTGCTGAGTTCAACGAATGAGTTACAAAAATTCCACTCCAGTAGTGCGATTTTTGAAAGTCATATGTTCCATTTCTCCATAGTAATTTTGACATTTTCAACTGCTGAGTTCAACGAATGAGTTACAAAAATTTCACTCCAGGAGTGCGATTTTTGAAAGTCATGTTTGCTTATTATTTCCATATGAATTTTGACATTTTCAACTGCTGAGTTTAACGTTTGACTTTCAAAAATCGCACTCCTGATCTTCCGTTTTTGAAATCTGTTAAAAAAGTAGAGTTTCAAATGCCAAGACTCATAAATTTCTGGATACCCTTAGAAATTCTAAAAGATTATAATCAAGTGTTTCCGAAGAATCTTCGTAGCTACATATTTTAATGATAAATCACACCGATTTAATTGTTAATCTATTTTATCAATGTGTTTATCAAGTGTTTAGCATGTTAATTATAAATTCACAACTTGCGAGCCCATTGGATATTATTGTTGTGTTTTTGGAAAATTATGTAAAATAAATGGGTGAGTTATTTATTTATTTACTTACCTACTTAATTTAAAATAGCAGCATCCATAAGAAGCAATCTGGGTCAATAATTTTGGATCTAAGAAATCATGGTTTTTGGGTTTTTGGACCAAGCTGAAAAAACCTAAAACAAAAAAAGTTGAAAGCTTTGACTAATTATTATAAGGACTAGCCTTGCGGTAGCATTTCCTCTCTGCCACGGTGTAAGCACAATTGATCTTGTGCATTTACATTCAATTTTACACCTTATCACTAAACGAGACAGCCTATAATTGCGAAATAATAACTTCGAACTTAGAACGTTTGGGGTTCACACGAGACTACTTTTCATGTTCCTCGCCCCCCGCATAAAGTGGCAGAAATGTTTGTTAGTAGAATTACACGCGTAACCAGTCCACATATACGAGTAATTAGTCAAAGGTTGAAAGAAATGAACACTTGTCAATTTGGAACTTTACCTACAGGGTGTACAGTATACAGTACCTTTACCATGAGTTTACAGTGAGTCAACTCGCTAGCGAGGGTGAAACAGATTTCTATGGCAAATTGAACAGCGCCTCCTAGCGGACACTGAAAGAACTTAAATCGGTAGTATGAGTCAACAGGTAAAATACGTATCGAAATCTTATCGCTAGCGAATGGCTAGCGATTAACGTTTTGCGGCGGTTACTATAGAAATTCGGTACCATGAGTTATAAATTTGACATACGTTCTCGAGAAATACCGTTACGTACGATAGTGGTGAAGTCATTCACTAGCATAAGCAAGCGTGAATGCATAGCGAAAAGTTGTCGATTGACAATAAGTTGATTAATTTTAGAGTATTATTTGTCAAAATAATGTCTTAACGAATAACCACTCTAAACTGCATTCATCTACTATTCCGCTCAACCAAATAAAACGAAATATTTCTCCATAAAAACTGACTTACAATCGTTCAAAGTCTTTGCACCTTTCTCTGCTTATTTAAAGAACAATTTATTGATAAATTCACCTATAATGTAACAAATTTACATTCGAGTAGTTAAAAGTCCTTTTACCGTTCAGTGGCACTTCAGATAATCATCACAATAGGAATCATTTCTCAATAATGAAAACACAAAATGAAAAAGTGCTACCACAACTTACTACACAAGCTGAAAGCAATTTTTATAGAACACTTTTATAGGTTCTAAGGTATGTAATAAATGTTAAGGTGGCTGTTTTTTTTCTTTCTTAAATTTTTTTGTTTAGATCTAGAAAATGCCTATAAAATTATCTTCAAGGCTTTTGTAGTAAGTTGAAGTAGCACTTTTAATTCTGGCTTTCTGGTTTGAGATATCATAAATATTGTGATGATTTATTTATTTCTTATTTACTTTATTAAACTGTATACGGGGTGTAAAATTGAATCCGGTATATATCAAACATGGTGCTTCAGACCATCAAAATGATCAATTTTCACTTTGGAGCCAACTTCGAAACAATCAGCTGTTCCATAGAAAATGTCAATAGCTACTCGATCGAAATGTATGAAACAGCAACATTGTTTTTGCTATTTCAAAGTTGGTCCCTTAGCAACAGTTGTTCGTTTGATGTAAAGTAATGTAAAATGTAAATTAATGTTGAAAGTATGTAACGCATTTAAGTTTATACCCTGTATCTTGTAGAATAACTTCCTTTTTGTTTAGTTAGATTAATTTTTGTACATTTCATTCCATTTCCATACACTCCACTAATAACTGGAATTGTGATGCACTGGTTCTCATTTTATTTTATTTGCGTTTAAACTCTTTAAAACCGACGATGTTTTGCGATAAAACTTCATAGGTAACAAACACAATCACAGCCATTCACACCACAGCACAATACAACATCACATTTACAAAATATAACCAATATTAATTAAAAAATCACTATGCGACGAACTCAATGAAGGTGGCCTGTGACGTTTTTAATTGGCAGGGTAATTTCAAAGTCTTAAGTGTTTCTGCGAAATTAGGCTGGGATACAAAAACAATATGGGAATATCTATCTTACTCTGTCTTTTGAGTATAGTTAGAAAGAAGCAGCTTCATTAGTTGTGAAGTTAGACACGTCGCTACGTGTATACCAACATGACGACTCGAATACTTACTAGACTAAACATAAACAATCGAGCTAACACTAGCGAGTATAGAAAACGTTTATGTAACTCATGGTGCGAGTTTAATCGAATACCATTCGATGCGCGTTTATACGCTATCGAATCTGGTAACGTAATGTAATTTTTCGATAGCAACTCATGGTAGATGTACAGTTGCATAATTTTTATGATACCGAACAACTTTCCCATAGGAACCTAAATAAATTCGCGAAAAAAGTCGTAAACTTTTCATACAAACGTTTGATAAGCAATGCAATCAGCATTTAACTATATTTACTCTATTCCAAATAGCAACGAAATTATGAGGCTATTTTATAAATTACATACATACATAAACTCACGCCTTTTTCCCAGAGGGGTAGGCAGAAACTATAGATCTCCACTTTGGGCGGTTCTGACACACCTCTCTTGCTTCCTCTAAGTCCATTTTTCTTGTCATATATTCCCTTCGATTTCGACTACTTTTAACCTGGCATTTTTAATGACGTCCCTGACCTGGTCCTGGACCTGGACCTGGTACATCCTCCTAAGTCTACCTCTACCAATGTTTCCTTCCACACACGCCGGATATACGAGTATCTGTTTCGTAAGTCGACTTTCATTCATCCTTTCAATATGTCCAAACCATCGAAGCGTTCCCTTCTCTACTTTAACCACTACATCTTCATTTCATCTATTGAATTACAGAAACAGAGATTTGAAACACTAAGGGTCTGTTTCACCACTTTTGGATAAGTTCTTGTTAGCTTATCCGACAGTTCATTTGACATATTTTGTATGAAGAATATGTCAAATGAACTGTGGGATAAGCTAACAATATCGTAACGATATTCGTGCCAGGCCATAAGTGTTCATAACAAAGTAAGTTTGTTGTTATAGTACTATAATTATACAATACTTTCATCGGTAGCCGCTACTATAAAAATGACAATACCTTTACTCATACCCATTTGTTACCTTAAATAGTTACTTGGGTGGTCTGTCAGACATCTTTTCGATCACACATGCAAAAAAACCTATAAACTGAAAAGAGAAAAACAAGCTCTATAATCACTAATCAGCTATATCAACTTTGTTTGAGCAAATATAATTTGATTGTTATTAGGTAGGTATCGCAAACGGGGACAAAGAAAATGTTTGTTGGTTATTGATTGGTTTGTCCCCGCCTGCAATACCTACCTAATAACAATCAAATTATATTTGCTCAAACAAAGTTGATATATCTGATTAGTGATTATAGAGCTTGTTTTTCTCTTTTCAGTTCCTGTTTTTTATGCAGTCGGGTTTTTTTGTTTATCTTAATAATGTATGTTATTTCATACTTTTTGGTATTGTGTCGAAATGGTAACATAAAAGTATTATAATATCTATATATTTGGAATCGTCTGATTACTAGCTTTTATTTGATACCCATATTGTAATTTTTTATTTATTCCCCGTCTCTTTTTTAATTCGTAGACGCCATCTTGAAATAATATACCCTATGTCACTCTCACGATTTTTACAAATCCAAAGACACCTCAAACGTTAAAGTCCATCAAGCCGTTTAGGCTGTTGGCCGTGCCAAAGAAATAGACATACAAACATACATACATACATACATACGCTCGAAAAACATAACCTAAAAACAAACGTAAAAATCATCAACACTACACATCAGACATCAGTAACAATTTTAAAGATTAGATTAGAATAAATAACAATGGTTGGATTAGCAGCAAATTAATAATAATCTCTTAATCCTTTTAACATTCTAATAGCATTCAAACACGCAAAAAATATTCTTATCAGTCGTTTGTAAATGCGTAACAATAAATTGTGAACTTCCTAGAATAACGCTTTGCTAAAGAAACCGTTCAATCTACGAGTTGTAGCAAGATGAGCTCGAGATTTTACATGGTGGCACAGGTCCGGCACTTCAAACAACGTTTTGGATTTGACATGATGGCGTTCGCACATGCGCACTTGGTGCAAATTGTCTTTGACATTTATGTAGGGTTGATTTACAAAATACAAGACATACAAAATTAATGAAAAATATAGCAATGATCTCATATTTTACATAGTGCTTGATCATTATGAAAAATGCCCGATTATCACTTGGTCCATAACATATGTAGTTTATACAGTAGACATACTTTGGTCCGAATTATTATGATTTTCAAATTTGATTTCCTTGGATTAGAAGGCCCCACAAGTGACATAATGAAGGACTAGCCAGTCACAATTAGGAATACCTATCTACTAAAATGAGGTAGTTAGTAGAGGTGAGGCGGCTCTGAAAGGGTCAAGGTCGTTCAGTGGGGGATACGTCTTAAGAGGATATGTGAAAAAAATAGGATTCTTCAAAGCATCAGATATCATGAAGTACTAACAGTAGGAGTATGATTTCAGGATATGTGTAAATTGAACATATTATTAAAATTTTGATTGCCGCCAAAACACGATTAAGACAAATTTTCTCGATAGAAAAACAAGCCAAAGTAGCCTCCGTCTTTATCTATAAACGCTTGGAACTGCTAAACGGTGAATAATAGAAACACGAGACTTGATTTAAAAAATAGAGATTGATATTTTATAAATTTTGATTGCAGCAGAAATAAACTTACATAAATAGTAAAATCACAACTAAATAAAGTTTGTTTTGGCGCTTACGTCGTTTTATTTAGTCAGGCGCGCGCGCCGCCCCATCTCTTTCTCTCGCGTCAGGCAGTAATATAAGCTATCACAATCTATTAAAAAGCTCAGTCGGCTGTGGCCTTTGCCCGCGTCAGACCTGCGTTCGCATGCCCAATTTCCGAATTACGATTAATTATCCAGCTTACGTGTAAATATTATAGTGTAATATATTAAATACAATCTAAAATAAATTCGAGGCCATAGCAGCTTCACATTTAAGAGAATATAATTCGGAGCGCGCTCCATACAAACGAAGTCTGGTGATATTTTCAATATTAACCAATTAAAGTCAATGAAATTTTTCAGAAAAAATCTAAAAACTAATCTCTATGCTTGTATGAAGTCAGATTTTCGTTAAAATGTATAGTTTTAAAGTTACAATACCTCAAAGATTTCCATACAAATCTTAAATTCAATTAATCTGTATTCAAATGTATGTTCTGTTTTGGTGTGCAATAAAGTATAATTGAATTGAATTGAATTGAAAACTGTATATTTTATTGAAAATCTGACTTCATACAAGCATAGAGATTCTAGAGTTTCTAGATTGTTTCTGCAAATTTTTCATTTACTGATTGGTTAGTATTGAAAATATCACCAGACTTCGTTTGTATGCAGCGCGCATTTACGCATTCGGAATAAACTTCTCTTAAGTATATTTCTCACTCAAATATGTATAGCAGTTTTTTTGGACTTCATAGACCAAGAGCTAGCTATCTTTAAGTCGTCGTAATTTTCGGTTTTACTATCTTGTTTTTCAATTTCTTCAAATAATTAAATTTATTTGTCATAATGGAATCTGGTTATAAACGTATTTATGAACCGTTGTCAGTATTTTTACCGAGTTGAAGGATTCTATTGCTCCGGAACATCTTGCCTGGTATGAGAGTTTGAAAACTCTGTGGCTCTTAATTGTATGGGTAGTCAGTATGGTGAGCCAGGCTGAAGGGCAGGGTAGGGAAGGCGAGTGGTCGCAGAGAGTTTCTTCTTCCAAGTTGTTTCTTTCTTGAGTGCTGGATCCGGAATGAATCTACGCCGATTTGGCGCCATTTTATATATTTTCAAGCGACCACCCCTCCTTACCCCGCACTCTTGCCCTGAATAAATCTCTTTATTTCTCATACAATCTTAATTTCTACGCTTACAAACCAATATAATTATATAGTTAAGATACTTATTTTCTTATTCTAAAAATAGCAGGTGCATCATCCGCCGGTGCATAACAGAGTGCAGAACGAAAAGGAAAGGTACAATATTTATATGACCCCGGCCCCCGCTTCCTCATAACACAGGTTCCGGACGCCGGGGGCCCCCCTCGCTCGCCTGTATGCGCTGACAGAGATGGAGCGTTCTGTCTCGTTCTAACAATTATTTCTAATAGGATTCTACCCCTTCTAATGAGGTAGTAAAGCTTATTGGCATAACTTCTAATTGGAATTTATAATTTTTAACTCGATTCTAATTGTTTTATTTACTTGTGCTATGCGTTAATTTTATTAGGGAAGTGTACCTAATCTAATCTGGGGTAGAAATCACTAGAGAAATCAAACAAGAATCCTATTAGAACTATTTACATAACTTATGTGCTAAGCCCTAATTCTAATAAGAAAATTTTTATTTATTGAAATGAACACTTAACCTAAACTTATCCTACTAGTATAAAAGGGTATATAAAACGAAATAAACAAAGTAATGTAAAAAACTATGTACAAAGGTAGTCAATTCAGGTTCTGTCGTGCACATTTCTCCCGCCGTCGCAGCTCTGCGATCCAACCTGTAGCACGACGATCCTCTTGGTCGGTCTCCGGAGGACATGCCTGTTGCTGGTTACGACGTCCACGATCCTCACCTCGCCGTCTCGCCCTGGGTAGACCGCGACGATCCTTCCTGTCGGCCATGTGTTGCGGGGCAGGGTGGGGTCGCAGACGAGTACCAGGTAGCCGATAGCGTGCGCTGGTCGTGTGAGGCTCCCGCCGGTGTTGGAGTAGAGGCTGGTACTCTTTGACCTGGCTCCAGAAGACGTCCGCCATCGTTGAGCGCGCTGATCTTGCGCGCGGTGAGGTCGTTTGGGTCCCAACAGGATGTGGTTGGGTGTAAGCGCCTCCGGTTCTTCTGGGGTCACCGCCACGTGTGTGAGTGGGTGGGAGTTGACGGTGTTCTCCGCCTCGGCGAGCAGGTTGAGCAGTGTCTCGTCGCTAGGGTACTGCTCGTGGAGTTTGACGCGCAGTGCCTCCTTCACGGTGCGTACCATGCGCTCCCACGCGCTGTCCATGAAGGGGGAGGCCGGGGGTACGTAGCGGCAGGTGATGCGCCGCGCCGTCGCCTCCTCGCTGACCGCCGCCAGCGCGGCCTTGGCGAGCTCCTTCTCCGCAGCCTTGAAGCACGTCGCGTTGTCACTCCATAGCTCCTTAGGCACTGCTCTTCGTGCCACGAACCTCCTCAGGTCGCCGGTCGCCGGAGACGTAGGCTTCGCTCTTCGTATCTTGCATAGTTGACAGTGTTTGATGACGTTCATGCACCGTCGGTCGTATCTTCAGTACCCATAGTCGCTGCTGTAGCTCATTCACGACGGTTTCGATACCGCCATGTAGTCGCTCGTGTACGTGTTGTATGTACAGTCGCGTGAAGTAGTGTTTCCCGTCGAGTAACGTCGGGCTCGCAGTGTCTTCAACGATGTCAGGTGCTACGTGGATTCTTCCTTTGAGCCATCTTCGCCGACGACCACTGATAGCGCCGACAGCTTGTCTCCCGGCTGAGGCGCCGCGCCGCTCCTTACTCGACGTAAATCTTCGGAAAGACAATCTTCTTGTACAGGTTTCCACCATAGTTTCTCAGCGCGAATGAGATAGTGCGTTTCGATACCGATGGTGTTGCTATCTCATTTCTTCACGTACGGTGTCTCGTTCTTGCGTGTTTTCTTATCAATCTTTGAATCAGAGTCGTTTTTATTGTTTTCTTTCGTTCCTTTGCGCTTCGTAGCCAATACTGTTTCATTTTTCTTCTTTCGACATAAATTGACGAACTGTAGCATGCGCACCATAGCTCGTAGCAAAAGTGGGAACGACGAGAATCGCTCGATTCGAGGTAGGTGAGCGTGGTCAGGTCGCTGGTGGGTGACGTGACAAGGCCCCTCTCTTCTCCTGTCTTCGGTGCTTCTGTCTTCGTCTCTTGTGGCCATTCTCGTTCGTGGTTTCGTAGGAAGCTCGGCCCGTTGTACCATCGGACCTCGCTCCCGCCGATAGAGACCGTGGCGCCGCCCGAGTTGGCGGAAAACTGCTGTACTACTGAATTTGTATTGGACACCCATCCGCATAGCTCGAAGCCGGCTTGCCGATGAATGTAGTCGACTGATTTCGATACTTCTTTGGCTTCTTTTTCGGTCGGAAAACTTGTTATGTAGTCGTCCATGTAGTGATTCTTTTCAATGGCTCGCGCGGCTGCAGGATACTTTCCTTTGAAGTCTGAAGCATTTCTATTCTTCACGTATAGCGCGGTGCATGGTGATGACATCGCGCCGAAGATCACTGAAGTCATGCGGTACTCTCGCGGTCGCTGGTTCCCTCTCTCGTCGCCCCGCTATAGAAATCGTAGTGCCTCTCTGTCGTCCTCTTGAACTTATATTTGCATAAACATTAATTCCTTTATGTCAGCTGACACGGCGTGTTGGTGTTGACGAAATCGCATTACAACTCCCGGCAGAGATTGCAGCAAGTCTGGACCGCAGAGTAGCATATCGTTCAGGCTGCGTCCGGCTGTCTTCGCTGTGGCGTTGTGTACTACTCTTATCTTCGGTTTCGTGGGGTTAATGACCGCGAAGTGGGATAGGTACCATGTTTTATTTGGCACCGGCGGTGTGGTAGCTTCCTCGGCGTAGCCCAAAGTGAAGAGGGTTTGCATTCTTTCTTCATATTTCTTTTTCAGGTCTTCATCTCGGTCTAGTTTCTTCTCTAGGTTGTGCAGCCGTTTGAGTGAGTTTTTGTAGTTGTTCGGAATCTTCATGTCGTCTTCTTTCCATATAAGTATTGTTTTGAAGCGTCTGTCGGGCAGGCGGTGACTGGTTTCATTCAATATCTTCAATGCGCGCTGCTCAGGGTCACTATTCTGTACTCGTTTTTCTATCCCGATTGATTCAAACTCGAAATAGTTCTTCATCATCTTCTTTCGTGTATAGTTATTGAAATTATGTATTTTCATTAATAACGCCAAATAATATTATACAGGGTGTAAGGAAAAGTATCATTTTACTATGGGAGCAAACCGTTATGGGAGTTACAACTCTTTGCGTTCTACCTATCTATCTCAAGAACGGTTAACTATTATAAATGACCAAATTTGAAGAAAATTTAAAGTTCTACAATTTTTTTTAAAACTTCAAAGGTCATTTAGAGCATAGAAAAGAAGATATTTCCTAAAGACCTGTTTTTTGACATTTTACCTTGAATCTTTTGACCTGCATAAACGAGATTTTATGTGACATTTGACCTAACGTATAGGATGTCATAACGATGATTTAAAGAAGTTTGTAGCTTATTATCTCTCAATCCGAGGTTGACCCTTTTTTTCACCTAATTTTCCTGGTAGGAGAAACAGTGATAATGAAAAACAAAACGGAACAAAACATTAAATTTGAAACGTATGCAGGAACATACCAGAAGTATGAGAGAAAAGAAAATTTGAAATTGCTTGTGCTCGGGTGCTAACTTCACGCTGTGCAATAATGAACTACTTAAGTCACACTTATCGTAATGTACTAATGTAAATAAATGTTGATTTTAGGTCGTAAGATAAATATTATTAGTGATTTTGTAAATAAATGTTGATTTACCATTTTAAAATTCATTCATAACCTGTTATAATATCCTGCATCATCCTCATCCTTCAATGCTATGCCATGCATCTGAGGGATGCGAGGTATTTTAGAATTACCTATGGATTTTAAAATAGGTTTATGAGTTTTATACAACTTCTCAACCTGAAAGTTCTTGTGGTATCGAGAATAACTGAGATTATTGCAGTATTACGAAACTTATTTTTTCACGTTCTTCTTACATTTTTGTTGACGGCGTAAAATAACTCCCAGGTTTCATCTAGATAGTCGGTATGTTTTGACCATAGAATGTTTTGACTTGTATTATATCAATTACAAGTACAAAATAAGAAGTTGAATTGATTTGATTACGGGACCTAAAGACGTAAAGCCTAACCAAGAACCGAACCGAAGACCAACAGGTAGCTCTCGTACTATAAAGTAAAACAAAATCCTGTAATGATAGTTTTTTTCCTTCTAGATAGGTACAGTGATTTTCGGTATGATATTAATGAGTTTTAAGTTTTTTAAGTGAAATCAATTAAAGAGTATCGTTAGTTAGGTATTGTTTCTATCTATAAATTGGTTGTCCGTAATTGATCCTGTAACAAATTAATAATTGATCAAGGAGGATATATAGAACGATACTTAATTATAATATATTGTGTTTTTTCATACGACAAAAGGTACTAATAATATATTAACAGCGAAGCGTCTTCTACGCATTTTGAGTGATTTGATTTTCGCGGGCTAGTGCGCGACGATGTTCGGTAGCGGGGCGCGGGGCGCTTGCTGCGCTAAGCCACGCCCATTTCGCTTCAATTATTTTTCGACATAGGCCCTTAAAAGTTAATACTTAATGACCTTGAGTTTCAGGTCCCGACCGCTTCCGGGGTTCCATCTCGAATTGGATGGGTAACTTTTAAAGCAGGGCATTGCCTAAGGGACTAAAATATAGGCTCTATAGAGTCAGGACTCCCCATACGGTCAGAATTTAGCCATTTTCTTTGAAAAATGAGAAATATTTTCAAAAAAGAAGGAACTTAAATCATTCTATGCTATATTGTGGAGTAGGTATATTGTTAATTTTCATTTTCTTCCGACCAACAATGTAAGAGTAAAATGGTTACAACTGGAAAAAAAGGAGTGACTTTAGATTCATTTTTCTTAAGTTTTATTAATTAAAATAGATTTCGAGAAAAACCACTTCTCATGTCCTGTAGATTATTCAGTTTGGTTTTCTGCTTAAAAAGTGTCCTAGTTAATGTATACAATGGTTACAAAGTTACCCAATTTATCCGTCAATTTACCCGGTAAGATCGGGTGGTAGAGTTCTAGTCGGGGAAATCTACGGATTTTTGTATGGAGTAGGTTGCATTAATTGCACTTTTGGTGATAATTTGGAATATAGTAGATACACACCTGAAAAACATAAATTCTCAATAATCCCCGATTTTTTATGTTGTATTATTGAATAATTAAGACATTTACAAAACATTAAATTTAGGTATGAACAAAAAATGGAAAACTGGTGATTTTGTACAGGATGGCTTCGTTCAATACGTTTTACTTATAACAATAATAATCCACGGTTAATATCGTTAATTTGGGTAGATATTTCATATTTTGGAAGTCTTCAAAAATTATAACCTCCAAACTAAATTATTTACTGTTTGTTTTTACACATTAAATTTGCCTTTTGATAATTAATTGTCTCTATTGCTGGTATGCTGGTCGAAATATTTTTAGAAATAAGCTTGCCATTTGTACATTAATATCGATTTTAAGGTATTTCTCAGGTTCCTGAGCCTATATAACCACGAAATCTCGACAAAAGTTTTATAAACTAACATTAATATTATTTCAAACACAATTTACTAAAGTGTCTTTAATGCAATCTCAAACCTTATTTTTCCTAGACTATTCTTAGAAACGAAAAAGTCGAGAATCGCCTGTTTTTGTTACTTATGCCAAAATGAGCGCGCAAAACGGTTTTGCATGCTAGGCAGGACTTTGTATTTCTTTTTCATATTCCATAATGAAGATAATCAACAAATTAGTTGTGTACGTAATACAAATCTGTCTGATAGGTATCTATCTGGCTACTGGTTTATTAAAATCGTCTGATAGCGATCTATCCTACACAATTCTGACTGTTAATAATGTTAAAGAGATTACAATAATTAATTTGTTTTAGTGTTATCTAAACGATCTTTTGATTTGATGACTTTTTCATTTCATTTCTAGGTACAATATCATTTATCATCAGGTTATACAACGTGTTAATGAATAAGCGCAAAACCTCATACACCCCAACTGATTTAAAATAAAATAATTAGATTGAAACAATAATGTCATTATTTTGATAGTTAAAATTTTAAGTTATTCACATTTTAATTTTTCAGGCAAAAATGGTTTGTTATCATTTCAGCAATGAATGAAAGCGCTAGCATGCTCATGGATACTTTTTAAGAACCTTGTTTTGGTACTAAGTAGGGTGAGTGTGCCTGTGTGGTGAGCTGAGATCGAGTTCAGTAAATATAAAATTTTACAAAAAAATTTATATAATATTTTGAAAACAATTACCTATGTTGAAACCATGATAATTCGATTCTGTTCTCGATTCTAAACAAACTTTCTAGTTTTGCGTTAATTCATTAACACGTTGTATAACGTTCCACTGCAGGGCACAGGCCTACCCACAATGTATGGGCGTCAGTCCACCTGGAACTGGTCCATATGGAATTTCGTCTTCAGCAGGTTTCCTCACGATGTTTTCCTTCACCGTTTGGGAGCAGTCGGTATTAACTATGTACACTACAAGGTGCTACTTTTAAGGGGGTTGCTTAGACCATCAAACTGAACAACTTTCACTGTGGGACCAACATCGAAATCGCGAAAAAAAAATCTGCTGTCCCATACATTTAGCTCGATTAGATTTGTAGTTTAGTATGGAACATACGTTTTTTCCGATTTCGCTATTGGTCCCATTTTTGTTGTTGTTCAGTTTGATGGTCTAAACCACCCCTTAAATGTTTATTTGTATTTTTGTAACACCTTGTATACCTAAGTTAGAAAAACTCATTGCTTCATGGCATGTCGTCCGTGCGGATTCGAACCCAGAACATCACGATAGAGTCGAGGTTGATAAATAAAGTAAATAATTGTAGAGTAGAGTAGCTACCTAATTATTAGAGAATTCAGATACTTCCGCGTAAAATAAATTCTTTACAAGAGATAAAAGGCGTTGTGTTAAACATTGATAGCTCCTTATCATCAAATTCCATTGCATCATCATTATTGACTCAAAAAAGGTTAAAGTACTTGATAAACAAAAAAACAAGGAAATATACAGGGTCCAACTTAATATGCTGACAGCTTTTTAAGAGGATGATCAGACCATCAAACTGAACAACTTTCTCTATGGGGCCAATGTCGAAAACGTAAAAAAAAATCAGCTGTCCCATATAATTAAATGTTGTAGAGTTTCTGGCCGCATCTTCTCTACAGCGACAACACGTTCCGACGCGGTGGTAGCTTTAAAAAAAGATTTGACGTTTGATAAGTGTGCTCCTATATTGACTTTGACTTTGACTTTGAATTGGGTCAAATAAGATTTCAATTTAGTATGGATGATGATTTTTTTTTCGCGAATTCGACCTTGGTCCCATAGAGAAAGTTGTTCAGTTTGATGGTCTGATCATCCCCTTAAAAAAGTGTCACCATATTTAGAAGGACCCTGTATTTTTTTTCGTCCTACTCACAGAACAGGGAAGGTACAAAATACCTGATATGCCCCTGATAAGCCCCTAATAGTTTTTATAAGTGAATTTTACCATTTAAGGAATGCGATTTTTGAAACTCATACTTTGAACTCAGCAGTTGATAATGTCAATATTAAAGCTATGGAGATATGCATCTTTCTTTCAGAAATCATACTTCAGAGGTGCGATTTTTGAAAGTCAAATCAGCAGTAGAAAGATGCATATCTCCATAGTAATTTTGTCATTTTCAACAGTTGAGTTCAAATGAAATTCAAAAATTGCACTCCTGGAGTATGATTTTTGAAAGTCAAATCAGCAGTAGAAAGATGCATAACTCGATAGTAGGTAATATTGACATTTTCAACTGCTTTTGGAGTTGACTTACTAATTTCCACGATTTTCATTACTGTCTCCCGTTTGCAATTCAGGAAAGTCGTTTATTTGTCCTACTCCTCCTATCTTCTTTGATTGAATTCATTGCGGGTTCTACAACAGATTACAGTCATCCCCCTCTCGCTGGACATCATAGTCTAGTGTTGTGAGTGGTCACCACTGTCGATACTGATTTACAGGAGTTACAGTGGTGGGTCTATGACAGATTAATATTACCGTCCTTCTGGCGTAGTAGGGTAAAGAAATACTTCATGATCTTTACTTTTCAGCTCTGCAAAAAGTCATAATACTGCTCTTATTCGGTTTGGCATCGTCTGAATTTCTACCCAATGGATGCCCATCGGATCCCCACGTACATTTGCTGTTGCCACACGAGTCCGACTGCTCCAGGTTCTACCAATGCAGCAATGGACAGAAATTACTAAGAGTTTGTTCAGGAGGCACGCTTTTTGATGAAGAAACTCAGGTAAAGTATTTTATTTTACCATCCATTCGTCAACACATTTTAGTTCGTACACTTTTCAAAATTATTGTTTCTCTTTATGACATCGGTTTCTATAGTGTCGTGTTATTTCTAACTGTTCGCCGATATTTTCATAAGGCCATGATGTGGAACTTCGACAAAATAATAGAAAGAATAGGTATGTACCTATGTACAGTACGGACGGACCAAAGAAGAGAACCCTGCTTCGCCTTAATAGAAGTAGCATGCAGGTGCAGCCTGCGTCGATATGACTTATATAATTATTCATACCTACATTTCGTTCAGAAAAAGGTCATAAGTTACTATGAAATGTTATTATGATTCAGTCATAAGATATAAGGTTGAATTAAATTTGATTAGTTTTTTGGTCAAGCTGGTTCCCGAACTTTCTTAATAGTTCTTATGCTATTTCTACTGGTTCTCTTAACAGTCACCCCCACCTCACCCCCTCTCGGTTGAGTCGGTGGTACAGGAGGAAGCCGACAGTAAACAGCGGTGGATTCCTCACTCAGTTTCTCATGTGCTAGCCTCTTCTTTTCCACGAAACCGTACTGGGTGGAGGAAAATAGTAAGAGTAAGGACGTATAAAGACTTATAATGGTGATTTCAGGTCTTTATAATGGTGAACTAAATTTCAGGTCTGCAACTGGCCACAAGCAGTGACTTGCCACACAACAGAACCTGCGGCGACTACTGTACCATACCAAACAACTACCGAAGAGAATACAGTAGACAACGCAACACCTGAAGTGTTGGCAAACGGGTGTCCGACAGATTTCCATATACATAGCCTGTTGGCGCATGAATATGATTGCTCGAAATTCTACTATTGCAGTCATGGAGTGAAATTTGAAAGGAGTTGCGCTCCTGGAACGCTTTTTGATTATAAAATACAGGTAAATGTTGTCCTTACATTTAAGTAGTGTCCGACCGATGCTGCGGCTTCGGCCAAAAAACTTTTTCGGCTTTTTTGGACGAAGATTTAGTCTACTATTCTCAAAAACAATTTATTCTTTATTTACAGGTCTGTAATTGGCCTGATGCTGTAGAATGTTTTACAGTTACTACCACTGAACCAACAACAATTACAACAGAGGTTTCTGAAACAGAAGAACCCTATGCAACACCGAACCCAACGACAGAAACTGAACCACCGATAACAGAGACTGAAACAACAGAAACCACAGAAGGACCAACTACAACAGAATGGGTCGATCCAACGACAATCATTACTGCGGGTCCTACGACAGAGGATTCTGAAACTGAAGAGACAGAAACAACAACAGTTACAACTGAAGAACCCTATACAACAGTGCAACAAACAACAGTAACTACTGAACCAACCATAAACAGTACTGAACCCACAACAGTGACTACTGAAGCAACTACAAACAGCACAGAATCCACAACAGTGACAACTGAACCAACAACACTAACAACGGAACCAACAACAAACACCACTGAACCCATAACAGTAACAACTGATCCAACAACAAACAGCACTGAACCCACAACAGTAACTACTGAACCAACAACAAACAGCACTGAACCCACAACAGTAACAAATGAACCAACAACAAACAGCACCGAACCCACAACAGTAACTACGGAACCAACAACAAATAGCACTGAACCCACAACAGTAACTACTGAACCAACAACAAACAGCACTGAACCCACAACGGTAACTACGGAACCAACAACAAACAGCACCGAACCCACAACAGTAACAACGGAACCAACAACAAACAGCACTGAACCCACAACAGTAACTACTGAACCAACAACAAATAGCACTGAACCTACAACAGTAACTACTGAACCAACAACAAACAGCACTGAACCCATAACAGTAACGAATGAACCAATAACAAATAGCACTGAACCCACAACGGTAACTACGGAAACAACAAACAGCACCGAACCCACAACAGTAACTACTGAACCAGCAACAAACAGCACTGAACCCACAACAGTAACTACTGAACCAACAACAAATAGCACTGAACCTACAACAGTAACTACTGAACCAACAACAAACAGCACTGAACTGACGACAATAACTACTGAACCAACAACAAACAGCACTGAACCCATAACAGTGACTACTGAACCAACAACAAACAGCACTGAACCCACAAAAGTAACGAATGAACCAACAACAAACAGCACTGAACCCACAACAGTAACTACTGAACCAACAACAAACAGCTCTGAACCATCAACTATAACTAATGAACCAACAACAAACAGCACTGAACCCACAACAGTAACGAATGAACCAACAACGAACAGCACTGAACCTATAACAGTAACTACTGAACCAACAACAAACAGCACCGAACCCATAACAGTAACGAATGAACCAATAGCAAATAGCACTGTATCCACAACAGTAACTACTGAACCAACAACAAACAGCACTGAACAAACAACAGTAACTAATGAACCAACAACAAACAGCACTGAACCCACAACAGTAACGAATGAACCAATAACAAATAGCACTGAACCCACAACAATAACTACTGAACCAACAACAAACAGCACTGAACAAACAACAGTAACTACGGAACCAACAACAAACAGCACTGCATCCACAACAGTAACTACTGAACCAATAACAAATAGCACTGAACCTACAACAGTAACTACTGAACCAACAACAAACAGCACCGAACCCATAACAGTAACGAATGAACCAACAACAAACAGCACTGAACCCACAACAGTAACAAATGAACCAACAACAAACAGCACTGAACCCACAACAGTAACTAATGAACCAATAACAAACAGTACTGAACCCATAACAGTAACAACTGAACCAACAACAAACAGCACTGAACCCACAACAGTAACGAATGAACCAATAACAAATAGCACTGAACCCACAATGGTAACTACGGAAACAACAAACAGCACCGAACCCACAACAGTAACTACTGAACCAACAATAAACAGCACTGGATCGACGACAGTGACTACTGAACCAACCATAAACAGCACTGAGACCGCAACAGTACCAACTGAACCAACAACAAATAATAATACTGAAACAACTTCAGTAATCACTGAAGCTCCAATAATAGAGGTTACTGAACTACCAACAACAGTACAGCAAACTACGACAGAACATTTTGAAACAACTGCAGAACAATTTGAAATAAATACAGAACAATTTGAAACTACAGTTACTACATCAACGCCCACGCCTATTTGTGCAGCCGATGTATTTGGAAACGTACCACATCCGTACAGATGCGATGCATATTTCATGTGTTCTGGAGGCATTGCTATACCGTTGTATTGTTCAGATGGCTTTGAATTCAATCCAGTTACAGGAGTAAGTAGAATTCTATGAATAGTTAAAAATAATAATTCAGTCATAGCAGTAGATAGATATTGAGAGTTCTAACTCACCTAATAGCTGCTCTAAGAAGTCCCTTGAATCGTATGGGTTCGGTGGGAAATCAGGGGGCTTCTTCTGTTGGAAAAACTCTGACTTGACCAGTTTTGGAGTGCTTGCGGGTTCTGGCTCACCTAAAAGCTGCTGTAAGAAGTCATCTGAAGGGTATGGGTAGGTATGAAATCGTGGGACAAGATATGTTGGAAAAAGTGTGATTTTCATATTTTTTCGGATTTCTAACTCACTTGTTACATTGTAAGCGTTACACGTGTAGGATGTTGATAACGCTTTGAATGGGTTATTGTTCTTGGGTCGTGCTCGCTGGATAAAGGGTGACTCGTTGATTCATACTCACGACTATGGTATCACTCGAGGTGGGTAGAATCTTTAGATTGGGTTTGGTAGAGCATGCTACAGCTAGGTGATAAGAGTTTCACGTTGTGGATTTTTTCATCATTCATAACGTACATTTTAATATGGATTATTTATTAACTAATTAACCATGCAGTGTGGTGTTTGTGCAATAATAATCTAAATGTTTGGTTACATAGCAATAATTTGACGGCTTGATACCACAGTCTGTATTGAACCTGCCTGCTGTGCCGAGGGTCGCGGGTTCGAATCCCGTAAGGGACAAAATATTTGTATGATGAATATGAATATTTGTACCCGAGTCATTTATGTTTGTATCTATATAAGTATTCTATATCGTTGTCTAGTCATCATAACACAAGTCAAGGCTAGATTCTGGTACTTTAAATGTGACTAGATAATTTGTGTGACAATGTCCAAGATATTTATTTATTTATTTGTTTTTTTAACATCCTTAACAAAATTACTTATTTTTCAGGTATGTGTGCGAATATCTGAAGGCGGCTGTACTTGGTTACAAACCACTACTTCGTATCCTGAAATTGAAAGCACACAATACATTACCACTGAATCTTTGGAGGTAAATACAACTTTACAAGATACTACAACTGAAAATATAGGAACTACTAATACAGAACAATTTGAAACTACTGAACATGTTCAAACAACAGTAGAATCTATTAATTCTACTACCGAACAAATAGAAACGACTACAGCGGAACAAGCTGAACCTTCTACAGAAAAACCACAACTGACAACAGAAAAAACTACCTTTGAAACTACTACTAAACAAGCTGAATCTACCACAGTTGATGCTACTACATTTATACCCCTTGAAACTACAAGTGAACAAGAAGAATTAATTGGGACAACAGAACAATCTGAAACTGCTATAGATCAATTAGAAACTACCACAGAAGATATATCCACTGCTACAGAACAAATATTTACTACCGAATCCCAAACAACGACCCCGTCGATATGCCCAGCCGGTGCCTTTGGCAATGTCCCACATCCAAATCGTTGTGATGCGTACTTCCTATGTTCTGGAGGAATAGCTATACCATTGTTTTGTTCAGACGGGTTTGAATTCAGCGTTGCAGCGGGCGGAGTTAGTATTTAATTTATTTATTTTATACGCTTTGATTGTACAAATCTGCCGTCTAATTTGAAGATGAAGCGACCAATGCCATAACTACAATATCGTTGTACCTACCGTTCATATCATCATGATTATCACAGCCTATACAACGTGTTAATGAATAAGCGCAAAACCTCATACACCCCAACTGATTTATAACTAACTAATTAGATTGAAATAATAATTTCATTATTTTGATAGTTAAAATTTAAAGTTATTCGCATTTTATGTTTTGAGGCAAAAATGATTTGTTATAATTTTAGCAATGAATGAAAGCGCTATCATGCTCATGGATACATTTTAAGAATCTTGTTTTGGTATTAAGTAGGTTGAGAGTGCCCGAGCGGTAGGTTGAGATCGATTTCAGTAAATTTTAATTTTTGCTAACCAAGATATTTATTATTTTGAAAAAAATTACCTATGTTGAAACCATGATAATTCGATTCTGCTCTCGATTCTAAACAAACTACTTTCTAGTTTTGCGTTAATTCATTAACACGTTGTATATGTCCCACTACATGACCCAACCCAAGAGAGGGTGTAAGGGCCTTAGTTCACCACGCGCATCCAATGCGGATTGGTAGACTTCATATACGCATCGGAATTTCTTCTTCAGCGTATGCAGGTTTCCTCACCATGTTTTCCTTCACCGTTTGAGAGCAGTCAGTATTACGTACATAAGTTATTAAAATAATAGGTACGGGACATGTATTCCCGTTCATATAAAGGGTGTAAACTTAAATGCATTACATATTTTATGGGGTGCTACAGACTATCAAACTGAACTACTTTTACTACGGGACCAACTTTGAAATCTCGAAACGAAAATCAGCTGTTTCATATATTTTGGTCGAGAAGCTATTGACATTTTCTGTGGAACTGCAAATTTTTTCGCGATTGCGATGTTGGCTCCATAGTGCTAGTTGTTCAGTTTGATGGTCTGAAACACCCTGTTCCATTTATGTAGGTAACACTTATAATTGTATACCCTGTATATTATTTAGAAATATTATTTTAGCCAACATCCAAATATCTAGTATACTTTTCATTACAAATAAAGGTCCTTAAGCCACGGTTTATACAGAAGAGACGTGTGGCGGTGGCGGATAATCTAAGTAACACAATATAAACCTTATATTACGTAGCATAGCGTCGTTTTCGTCGTAAAGGAGAATCGCGCCCGCGCCTCCAGATGACGTCGCATGGAGACGCGGGCGTAATTCTCCAAACGACGCTATAATACGTACTATAAGGTTTATAATTGTGTTACTTTGACTATCCGCCACCGCCACACGTCTCTTCTGTTTAAACCGCGCCTAAAATGCTTAAGAGAAGTTTATCCTGAATGTGTAAATGCGCGCTGCATACAAACGAAGTCTGGTGATATTTTCAATACTAACCAATTAAACTCAATGAAATTTTGCTGAAACATTCTAGGAACAAATCTCTATGCCTGTATCGTGTCCGATTTTCGTTAAAATATAGCTATACAGTTTCAATGCTAGGATTAATTTAAGATTTGTATGGAAATCTTTGAGGGACTGTAACTTTAAAACTGTACATTTTAAGGAAAATCTGACACGATACAAGCATAGAGATTTGTTTCTAGATTGTTTCTGCAAAATTTCATTGAGTTTAATCGGTTAGTATTGAAAATATCACCAGACTTCGTTTGTATGGAGCGCGCCAACAGTAATATACCCTTAACTTGAATCTGAAAGATTTACATAATAATTATTTTTCAGAAATGCGTCATAATAGCTGAAGGAGGTTGCACATTAGGACCAGGTACTACGCCATCCGATGTACCAACAACAACAAACCATTTTATAACTCCTGACGTAATCATAGACACGACTATAATACAAGAGACTGAATCTGAAAGTACAACAAAACAATCTACATCAGAACAAACTGAAACTACGACTGAACAACCTGAAACGACTATAGAACAATTTGAAACTACCACCGAAGAATTATCCACTACTATAAAAGAACTACCCACTACTACAGAACTGCTATCATCTACTACAGAAGATATACCGTCTACTACAGAACAAGTATCGCAAACAACAGCCACACCGATCTGTCCGGCCGGTGCCTTTGGAACCGTCCCACATCCTTATCGATGTGATGCATATTATCTGTGTTCTGGAGGTATGGCCATACCACTGTACTGTTCTGATGGATTTGAATTCAGCCCTGCAACATCTGTAAGTATTCATTTGCATTATAGTTCTGTAGCCCCGGGACTTTTTAATTACCAAAAATATTACCGATTGTCGTTTAGAAATTACTTAGACTACTTATATGAGGATAAGTTACGCGTGTAATTCTACTAACAAACTTTTCTGCCACTTTTTGCTGGGGGCGAGGCAGCACGTGATACGCAACTTTGAATGTTATTCCATTGGTTTCGATTCTCATTTTGAATATTAAAAATAATGAAAAACAGTGTCGTGTGAACCCTAAGTTCGAAATTAATTTATCGCGTTTAGTGATAAGGTATAAAATTGTATGTAAATGCGTAAGATCTTTTGATCTTGCACGAGAGCAGATTCCCCACTTGCCAGAGGGGAAATGCTAAGGCGAGGCGGTTCCGTATATAATTCGTCTAAGATAAATTATTGTATGGTACGAAATTACTAATTAATATAAAAATCAAAGTCAGACTTACAAACCACAACTCGTCGTAGCAGCAAAAAAAATTTTGTCTGAAATTGTTAAATTTTGAGTTTAAAGTTTTTTTTCTATACTGTTATGTTTTTCACCTTAGTTCAATACCCATACGTAATAGTAAGACTGTCTGAAGTTGCCATACAAAGCTATAAGTCCAAACAAAATTGACTTTTTCATCTGGTCTTATAGCTTTGTATGGCAACTTTAGACTATCTTACTATTACGTATGGGTATTGAACTAAGGTGAAGAACATCACAGTATACAAAAAACTTTAAACTCGAAATTTAAAAATTTCAGACATTTTTTTTTGCTATGGCGTTTTGACTTGGGCTTTTAGTAATTTCGTACCTTATACAACAATTTCTAAACGGCAAACGGTAATATTTTTGGTAATTAAAAAGTCCCGGGGCTACAGTGCTATTACTTTTCTATAAATCAAAGAAAAAGCTTCTTAAATTAAAATTAAAAAATTGTTATGTGGTCATTGGGAGTACGCACATCAAGTATGTCTCTGAGTGGATGGACACTGATGGGAGATTTATTATTTTGTACAATTTAATACTTTTGAATCGTAAGTTAACACCTAAATGATCTAGGATTAATAAAATAGAAGTCATTTGGAGCCATGTGGAATTTAACATATAGGTAGTAATGTTGTTCCAAGAAAATTCCCTTGTTTTTCCAGAGAAAGTTGTTTAGTTTGGTCGTCTGATTATCCCCTTAAAAATCAGCTTATTAAAGACGGACCTCTTTTGGTAGACTAAAATAATATAATATAAAAATAAAGCTTACTTGCTCTCTTGATTTCAATCTTAGAGATAGGTAATTGCATGAATTATAAAATATATTTTTTGTTACAGATGTGCACTCAGATATCCGAAAACGGGTGTACCGCTACAATAGGACTGAAGATATAATGGCGCTTGCATAAAAAAAATGTCCAATCCATCTCTTTATTGTAAATAACTCTAAAAAGAGAACTAGTACAATATAATTCAGACCAACGTTTTTTTAACATATAGATTTTATTTAGCAATATCTTAATTGATGGAAAAATTTAGCTGTTCATTACATTTTATTGTGACCTTACAATTCGAAAAAAAAACGTTATTTTTGGGCATCACCAGCTAGGAAAGAAGACTCTATTTTTGAACTATTATGTGCTACATACTGGAAATAATATTGCACGTCACAACGCTGTCCCAATCTTTGTGGCGACATCGCCACACTTTCTCAGTAAATCTCTACCTCTAGGAAGTGGTCCTTATAGGAAGAGGTCTTTTTGGGAAGTGTTTTATGAGAAGTGTTCCTTATGGGAAGTGGTCCTTATGGGCCGAAAGGCTATCACCCACCAGCGCTCGCCGTACCCTTATGGGTCGGACGTCGTTTGTTTGTCGTGTGTGTAGTCTTAGATCAAAGTAAAATTAATGGATAGGCCTAAAGCGCGTTAAGTTGAAGCACACAACTGGTGCAATTGGTCCATACAAACTAGCACAATTGTCTGTCATCACGGTACAAATTTGAAGTATATCATTCATTTCTTTTGCTTCATTTTTCTGGTTTGAAATGTTCGCGTAAGGCCTATCTATCCATTAATTTTACTTTGATCTAAGTATGTATACTTCATTCCAAATAAGGATTACGAGATTTTCCGATTCCTACTTAGCTTTCTGGCCAATTCTGATTACCAAATGTTATTAATTTATTGGATACATATACTATCCGACATATCTTGGACGTTACTAAAGCTGTTCTAAGAATAAGTGAGAGGATGTGTTTCAAATCTCTGTGTCTGTAATGCAAAAAGCCTTAACATTTCGTTGCTATTTTGAAAGGAGTACATAATAGTTCAGTGGTCGTACTCGGTTTTTTTCTTTGCCATATAATAATATTCACATTTAATTCCTTGTTTTTCTGTATAATATGATTTTATATAAAACTCTCTGCTTTAATATATTGTACAATAGTTGGAATTGTTGTGTAATTTGTTTAATTTTGATAAATCTCTAAAAAAGCTTTATCTATTTTATTTATTATTTATTTATTCATAATGACAAAATTACGGGTATTGTAAATAAAATAATGATTTATTCTTTTGTATGATAAAGTGATTTTCCTTATACCTTTGTTTGTACCATCCTTCCCTATTTTTTTATAAACCTAATTCCGTCGACATCTTGTGGAGTCATATAATAATAATAATAATAAGAAATTTATTCATCAGCAAGTAAATAGGTACAGATACAAAAGTGATCTTAAATACTAAATAACATGCTAAGATGAATAGGCATGAGCCTCAGCAATACTGCTGTTTTTCAGTCTACGCCTTGTGATGACACTGCACTGCCAAAACTTAATCTAAACAACAACAAAAAAGAGAATAAAAAAATAAAAATAAAAAAATAACAAAAATTTCGGATCTTACTAATTATAGCATTAGGCTACTGTCTGAACTTATTTGGTATGTCAGCAACACGATGAATAAGTTTGTAACTAGGCGTAAGTATTTATATAATTATGTATAAAATAAAATAATGTGTATTATGATTAGTTCGGTTTATTATAGATACTTAATTGATATTTGATTGGAGGATAAGAGGATTAAACGACGAGCTGGAAATTCAATCAGAATCGAATCGAAAGCTAATTAAAACAAAATTTAAAATCAATTTAATTCTGCGGCACCGGAGACCAACAGCATGCTTGCTTTTGATTGGTCAAGAGCCACTGTTTACATTGCTTTTTGAATGAGTATAATGACTTAGAATTCTTAATTGGTGGGGGAAGGTCATTCCATACCTTTGATGCTGCAAATCGGAAACTACCCCGGTAAGAGACCAAACGCAATGGTGGAGAAAACTGTGCTACGGGAAAGCGGGATGATTTGCATCTGCCCTTTCTTCGATCACTCCAAGATAGTTTATCAGCGAGATAACTTGGCGTCCCAGAACCCCTTACATTGTAAACAAACGTTGATAATTTTAGAGTTCGTCTATTGGCCATATTCAAAATGTTGTTCGAGTTGAGAAATGGTGTTATATGTGAGCGGGGTGGTACATTATAACAGAACCTTATGCAAGAGTTTTGGACGCGTTGAACCTTCTTCTGAGTTCTTTTCAATAGGCACGGCCCGTATACAATGTCACAGTAATCAAGAATAGATAATATCAAGGCCTCTGATATAATAGAGGTCAGTGCCTAGTTCGCATATAGCCATTTTTGGTAGCCGTTACAAAAAATCCGTAGTCCAGTGGCGAGTAACCTTGCCTGCCGTGCAGGAGGCGATTGTTCGATCCCCATCCATGCCGACTCTTACCAATGAGTTTTTCGGAATTTATGTACGATTTGTAACACCACTGGCTTTTCGGTGAAGAAAAACATCGTGAGGAAACCTGCATGCTTCAATTTCGAGGCATGTATTGTACCCACTGTCCATTACAAGTGACGACGGATTTACTCCCCGTCACACTGGACAGAGTTTCGGTACTTAGTGAAACGTGGATGTTCTGTGGTTTCAGAATATCTCTGACTACCCCCTCGGGAAATATAGTCGTGAGCATATGCACGCATATGCATGTTACAAAAAATATCGTCACATTGTGTCGACTCTGTTTTGTTCTCGAATAATTTTTTGGTCGGACACTCGATACGTGTTGGTCGCCACGACTAAAATAGGAAAGAATAGATACAGAAAATTCGGTTGCACAGCTACACCGCTGTGTGACAACATTGTACCCAGTTATCACAAAAATTACTAGAAGCCAATCAACTAAATATTCGTTTGGGAAAATCAAAGTAAAACGATTTTCGGTTAACGATTAATATATTCATTGTTTTCTACTATTTTTGGCGCAGAATCGTAAATAAAGCATAATGACTCACAATAAACACCGTTAAAACCACTCAATTATAGGCCTAGGGTGCAAGTATGGTCCAGTTTAAGTCTTACTAAATCGCTACACATAGCGCCATGTAACGATTGTTAAAACAACTATTTTGAGACATTTTGAGAAAGGGATGTTTTAAGAAAGGGACGTTTTGAGAAAGGGATCAGAAAAATTGTTTAGATAGCTTTATTTGTAGCAATTTTGGTAAATGAGAAGCAACAGAAAATTTGACCATACTTGCGCCCAGGAGTATACGGTATTTATGTCTTAAGTAAATATAATTATGAAAAAAATATACATAGTTAAGTAGGTATACAACTTTTAACGGACTTAGTTAAAACTAAAATTGCTGGTTCTAAAATTTGAAAACATTGCAAATTATAGGTTTGTGATTTTTATTTATTTATTTTAAATCTGTGAGCATATAATCTTACCAAATATACATGTATAAGGGCATTTTGAAAAAGGGGCATTTTGAGAAAGGGACATTTTGAGAAAGGGATGTTTTGAGAAAGGGACATTTTGAGAAAGGGAAGTTCTGAGAAAGGGACATTTTGAGAAAGGGATGTTTTGAGAAAGGGACATTTTGCGACGAAGCCCAGCCTGGCTTGTTAAACGAAACAAATTCTTATTCTATTAAAAAGGAGCTGGAAACTTAGAGAATTCAGAACGCTGCGCTGGTAAGAAAATATCACAAACAAAAAATTTATATAATTCATTTACAATATATGTCATGACTTTTACATTCTTCATGAAATTGCGCGATTCCGACTATTGACCCGTGATTTCATCACGTTAAAGTTTTTTTGTAGATTAAGCTCCAAAATCTCAATTTTCATTCATTACTGCAGATGTTACTGTAAAAAAACATAAAAAGTTAGTACTACCCTTGGTTTAATTTTGGGGGAACCTAATAGGGTGGATTTTCGAATTTATTATTGGCATCTGAGTGAATTTATTAGGCGTTCAAAGAGCATTTTATTCTTGTTTGTTATGTTTGTAAGAAAAGGCATGGGGTTTTATAGTCTAGTCTTTTGTATGGACTAACTTGCATTAATTCCACTTTGGGTTATGATTTGTAATTAAATAAATCCCCGGTTTATATTTAAGTATTATTGAAAATTAAGACATAAAAATCATTTAAGGGGATATAATTCGGAGCGCGCTCCATACAAACGTACTATGGTGATATTTTCAATACTAACCAATTAAAGTCAATGAACTTTTGCTGAAACAATCTTGAAACCATTATCTATGCTTGAATGGAGTCCGATTTTCGTTAAAATATACAGTTTTAATGCTAGGATTAATTAAAGATTTGTATGGAAATCTTTGAGGCACTGTAACTTTAAAACTATACATTTTAATGAAAATCTGACTCTATACAAGCATATAAATTTGTTTATAGATTGATTCTGAAAAATTTCATTGAGTTTAATTGGTTAGTATTGAAAATATCACCATAGTACGTTTGTATGGAGCGCGCTCCGAATTATATCCTCTTAAGTACGGACATAAAATGGAAAACTGGTGATTTTGAACAGGAGTGCAATTCTCTGATGCCGTGATTCAGAGACGATTTTTTAGTCTTAGAATTAAGTAAGGCAAAAATGTATTGATTTTGACATACGGGAGTTCTAACTATGACTTAAAAATCGTCTCTGGATCTCGGCCTACGAGTCACATCGCAGTCAAAAATATCGATGAGCTCACAAATGTAACATCCTTCAGATCGTGGATTTTAATAAGTTTGACACATGTCAAAACCTTACCGAATACCGAATTGACAGCTCGCCGATGTATCAACGACGAAGTTAAAGTTGTGACGATGTTTACGCTTAGAGAATTGCATTGCAGGAATGCGATTTCTAAAACTCAGACTTTGAACTCAGCAGTTGAAGATGTCAATATTAGTATGGAGATATGCATCATAAAATTGCTTTTCTGAAGTATGATTTTTGAAAGTCAAATCAGCAGTAGAAAGATGCAAATAATAAAACATTCATAGTACTTTAGACATTTTCAACTGCTGAGTTCAACGAATGAGTTTCAAAAATCGCACTCCAGGACGGTTTCGTTCAATAAATCTTACTTAAAATAATAATAATTAAGAATGGTAGAAAACATATCGTTATATTGAGCACTTAGATACTTAATATTTTCTAAACATCAAACTCAAAATAGCGACTCCTTGTGATGATAAACTGTTTTTTGCGGGTCTGCTGGAAGAAATATCTTCAGAAATAATCTTGCTAGCTTGCACAATGTACATTTATATCGTTATCAAAGGTATTTCTCAGGTGCATGTACCACGAAATCTCGGCAAAAGTGTAATAAATAACAGTTATATTATTTCAAACACAATTTACTAAAGTGTCATTAATGTAATCTCAAACCGTACTCGTATTTGTACTGGAGTATTGTAGGCGCGAGTATACTCATAACAGCGCTATAACATTTAAGCCACGGTTTATACAGAAGAGACGTGTGGCGGTGGCGGATAATATAAGTAATACAATATAAACCTTATAGTACGTAGCATAGCGTCGTTTTTGTCGTAAAGGAGAATTGCGCCCGCGCGCCTCCAGGTGACGTCGCCTGGAGGCGCGGGCGTAATTCTCCTTTACGACAAAAACGACGCTATGCTACGTACTATAAGTTTTATAATTGTGTTACTTTGACTATCCGTCACACGTCTCTTCTGTATAAACCGCGCCTTAGAAAGAAATTCCGGAGAAACACGCATAGGTATACTGTTTTTCGTTTAACTAATCTTCGAAAACGCCTCGTCGATAATAAATTCAACATTTTACAGTTTTAGTATCCAAGTTGGTCGAGTGGCGAGTAACCTCGATGCGATGGATCGATCCCCATCCAGGCCGACTCATACCAATGAGTTTTTCGGAATTTATGTACGATTTGTACCACAACTGGCTTTTCGGTGAAGGAAAACATCGTGAGGAAACCTGCATACTTCAATTTCGAGGCATGTATTGTACCCACAGACCATTATAAGTGGAGACGGGCTCACTCCCCGTAACACTGGACAGAGTTTCGGTACTAATAGTAAAACGTGGATGTTCTAAGGTTTCAGAATAACTCTCAGAATATAGTCGTAAGCATATGTCCACTTTTGTAACAAAAATAACTCACCGGCGTCTAAAGTCGTCAAAAGTGGGGATACAGGGCGCCTTGGTTGTAGGTGGTGCTGTTGGCAACGGATACATCGTTGGATCTATTATGGGAGGGATAGGAGAACGACCAGTTGTAGTTGTAGTTGTGTGGTTGAGAGGGGGGATTGGTCTTCTTGTATTAGTATTATCTGGTTTTGGAGTTGTGGTTGTAGTTGTAGTGGTGTGGTTAACAGGAGGGATTGTTCTTCTTGTAGTACTATTATCTGGTTTCGGAGTTGTGGTTGTAGTTGTAGTGGTGTGGTTAACAGGGGGGATTGTTCTTCTTGTAGTACTATTATCTGGTTTCGGAGTTGTGGTTGTTGTTGTAGTGGTGTGGTTAACAGGAGGGATTGTTCTTCTTGTAGTACTATTATCTGGTTTTGGAGTTGTGGTTGTAGTTGTAGTGGTGTGGTTAACAGGAGGGATTGGTCTTCTTGTTGTAGTACTATTATCTGGTTTCGGAGAGGTGGATGTCGTTGTAGTGGTGTGATTGACAGGAGGGAATGTTCTTCTTGTAGTACTATTATCTGGTTTTGGAGTTGTGGTTGTAGTTGTAGTGGTGTGGTTAACAGGAGGGATTGGTCTTCTGGTTGTAGTACTATTATCTGGTTTTGGAGTTGTGGTTGTAGTTGTAGTGGTGTGGTTAACAGGAGGGATTGTTCTTCTTGTTGTAGTACTATTATCTGGTTTTGGAGTTGTGGTTGTAGTTGTAGTGGTGTGGTTAACAGGTGGGATTGTTCTTCTTGTAGTACTATTATCTGGTTTCGGTGTTGTGGTTGTAGTTGTAGTGGTGTGGTTAACAGGAGGGATTGGTCTTCTTGTTGTAGTACTATTATCTGGTTTTGGAGTTGTGGTTGTAGTGGTAGTGGTGTGATTAACAGGTGGGACAGTTCTTGTTGTTGTAGTACTAGTTGTGGTTGCAGAGGAGGAGGTGGTGTTCAGAGGAGGGAAAAGTGTGGTTGTGGTGATATTACTTGGTTTCTTTGTGGTGGTTGTTGAAGAGGACGTAGTGTTCATAGGAGGAAAAAGTGTGGTTGTGGTGAGATTACTTGGTTTCTTTGTGGTGGTTGTTGAAGAGGACGTAGTGTTCAGAGGAGGGAAAAGTGTGGTTGTGGTGAGATTACTTGGTTTCTTTGTGGTGGTTGTCGAAGAGGACGTAGTGTTCAGAGGAGGGAAAAGTGTGGTTGTGGTGAGATTACTTGGTTTCTTTGTGGTGGTTGTCGAAGAGGACGTAGTGTTCATAGGAGGGAAAAGTGTGGTTGTGGTGAGATTACTTGGTTTCTTTGTAGTAGTTGTCGAAGAGGAGGTGGTGTTCAGCGGAGGGAAAATAGTGGTTGTGGTGAGATTACTTGGTTTCTTTGTGGTTGTTGTAGAAGAGGAGGTGGTGTTCAGAGGAGGGAATTGTGTGGTTGTGGTGAGATTACTTGGTTTCTTTGTGGTGGTTGTCGAAGAGGAGGTGGTGTTCAGTGGAGGGAAAATAGTGGTTGTGGTGAGATTACTTGGTTTCTTTGTGGTGGTTGTGTAAGAGGACGTAGTGTTCAGAGGGAAAAGTGTGGTTGTGGTGAGATTACTGGGTTTCTTTGTGGTGGTTGTCGAAGAGGACGTAGTGTTCAGAGGAGGGAAAAATATGGTTGTGGTGAGATTACTTGGTTTCTTTGTGGTTGTTGTAGAAGAGGAGGTGGTGTTCAGAGGAGGGAATTGTGTGGTTGTGGTGAGATTACTTGGTTTCTTTGTGGTGGTTGTCGAAGAGGACGTTGTGTTCAGAGGAGGGAAAAGTGTGGTTGTGGTGAGATTACTTGGTTTCTTTGTAGTAGTTGTCGAAGAGGAGGTGGTGTTCAGAGGTGGAAAAAGTGTGGTTGTGGTGAGATTTGTGGTGGTTGTAGAAGAGGACGTAGTGTTCTGAGGAAAAAGTGTGGTTGTGGTGAGATTATTGGGTTTCTTTGTGGTGGTTGTTGAAGAGGACGTAGTGTTCAGAGGAGGGAAAAGTGTGGTTGTGGTGAGATTACTTGGTTTCTTTGTAGTAGTTGTCGAAGAGGAGGTGGTGTTCAGCGGAGGGAAAAGAGTGGTTGTGGTGAGATTACTTGGTTTCTTTGTGGTGGTTGTGTAAGAGGACGTAGTGTTCAGAGGGAAAAGTGTGGTTGTGGTGAGATTACTGGGTTTCTTTGTGGTGGTTGTCGAAGAGGACGTAGTGTTCAGAGGTGGAAAAAGTGTGGTTGTGATGAGATTACTTGGTTTCTTTGTGGTGGTTGTCGAAGAGGACGTAGTGTTCAGAGGAGGGAAAAGTGTGGTTGTGGTGAGATTACTTGGTTTCTTTGTGGTTGTTGTAGAAGAGGAGGTGGTGTTCAGAGGAGGGAATTGTGTGGTTGTGGTGAGATTACTTGGTTTCTTTGTGGTAGTTGTCGAAGAGGACGTTGTGTTCAGAGGAGGGAAAAGTGTGGTTGTGGTGAGATTACTTGGTTTCTTTGTAGTAGTTGTCGAAGAGGAGGTGGTGTTCAGAGGTGGAAAAAGTGTGGTTGTGGTGAGATTTGTGGTGGTTGTAGAAGAGGACGTAGTGTTCTGAGGAAAAAGTGTGGTTGTGGTGAGATTACTGGGTTTCTTTGTGGTGGTTGTTGAAGAGGACGTAGTGTTCATAGGAGGAAAAAGTGTGGTTGTGGTGAGATTACTTGGTTTCTTTGTGGTGGTTGTCGATGAGGAGGTAGTGTTCAGGGGAGGGAAAAGTGTGGTTGTGGTGAGATTACTTGGTTTCTTTGTAGTAGTTGTCGAAGAGGAGGTGGTGTTCAGAGGAGGGAAAAGAGTGGTTGTGGTGAGATTACTTGGTTTCTTTGTGGTGGTTGTGGAAGAAGAGGTGGTGTTCAGAGGGGGGAAAAGTGTGGTTGTGGTGAGATTACTTGGTTTCTTTGTAGTGGTTGTCGAAGAGGAGGTGGTGTTCAGAGGAGGGAAAAGTGTGGTTGTGGTGAGATTACTTGGTTTCTTTGTGGTGGTTGTGTAAGAGGACGTAGTGTTCAGAGGGAAAAGTGTGGTTGTGGTGAGATTACTGGGTTTCTTTGTGGTGGTTGTTGAAGAGGACGTAGTGTTCAGAGGAGGGAAAAGTGTGGTTGTGGTGAGATTACTTGGTTTCTTTGTAGTAGTTGTCGAAGAGGAGGTGGTGTTCAGAATAGGGAAAAGTGTGGTTGTGGTGAGATTACTTGGTTTCTTTGTGGTTGTTGTCGAAGAGGAGGTGGTGTTCAGCGGAGGGAAAAGAGTGGTTGTGGTGAGATTACTTGGTTTCTTTGTGGTGGTTGTGTAAGAGGACGTAGTGTTCAGAGGAGGGAAAAGTGTGGTTGTAGTGAGATTACTTGGTTTCTTTGTGGTGGTTGTTGAAGAGGACGTGGTGTTCAGAGAAGGGGAAAGAGTGGTTGTGGTGAGATTACTTGGTTTCTTTGTGGTGGTTGTTGAAGAGGACGTAGTGTTCAGAGGAGGGAAAAGTGTGGTTGTGGTGAGATTACTTGGTTTAATTTTAGTAGTTGTCGAAGAGGAGGTGGTGTTCAGCGGAGGGAAAAGAGTGGTTGTGGTGAGATTACTTGGTTTCTTTGTGGTGGTTGTCGAAGAGGAGGTGGTGTTCAGAGGAGGGAAAAGTGTGGTTGTGGTGAGATTACTTGGTTTCTTTGTGGTGGTTGTTGAAGAGGACGTAGTGTTCAGAGGAGGGAAAAGTGTGGTTGTGGTGAGATTTGTAGTGGTTGTTGAAGAGGATGTAGTGTTCAGAGGAGGAAAAAGTGTGGTTGTGGTGAGATTACTTGGTTTCTTTGTGGTTGTTGTCGAAGAGGAGGTGGTGTTAGGAGAAGGGAAAAGTGTGGTTGTGGTGAGATTACTTGGTTTCTTTGTGGTGGTTGACGAAGAGGACGTGGTGTTCAGAGGAGGGAAAAGTGTGGTTGTGGTGAGATTTGTGGTGGTTGTTGAAGAGGATGTAGTGTTCAGAGGAGGGAACAGTGTGGTTGTGGTGAGATTTGTGGTGGTTGTTGAAGAGGACGTAGTGTTCAGAGGAGGGAAAAGTGTGGTTATGGTGAGATTTGTGGTGGTTGTTGAAGAGGACGTAGTGTTCAGAGGAGGGAAAAGTGTGGTTGTGGTGAGATTACTTGGTTTCTTTGTAGTAGTTGTCGAAGAGGAGGTGGTGTTCAGCGGAGGGAAAAGAGTGGTTGTGGTGAGATTACTTGGTTTCTTTGTGGTGGTTGTGTAAGAGGACGTAGTGTTCAGAGGAGGGAAAAGTGTGGTTGTAGTGAGATTACTTGGTTTCTTTGTGGTGGTTGTTGAAGAGGACGTGGTGTTCAGAGAAGGGAAAAGAGTGGTTGTGGTGAGATTACTTGGTTTCTTTGTGGTGGTTGTTGAAGAGGACGTAGTGTTCAGAGGAGGGAAAAGTGTGGTTGTGGTGAGATTACTTGGTTTCTTTGTAGTAGTTGTCGAAGAGGAGGTGGTGTTCAGCGGAGGGAAAAGAGTGGTTGTGGTGAGATTACTTGGTTTCTTTGTGGTGGTTGTGTAAGAGGACGTAGTTTTCAGAGGGAAAAGTGTGGTTGTAGTGAGATTACTGGGTTTCTTTGTGGTGGTTGTCGAAGAGGACGTAGTGTTCAGAGGTGGAAAAAGTGTGGTTGTGATGAGATTACTTGGTTTCTTTGTGGTTGTTGTAGAAGAGGAGGTGGTGTTCAGAGGAGGGAATTGTGTGGTTGTGGTGAGATTACTTGGTTTCTTTGTGGTGGTTGTCGAAGAGGAGGTGGTGTTCAGAGGTGGAAAAAGTGTGGTTGTGGTGGGATTACTTGGTTTCTTTGTGGTGGTTGTAGAAGAGGAGGTGGTGTTCAGAGGAGGGAATTGTGTGGTTGTGGTGAGATTACTTGGTTTCTTTGTAGTAGTTGTAGAAGAGGAGGTGGTGTTCAGTGGGAAAAGTGTGGTTGTGGTGAGATTACTTGGTTTCTTTGTGGTGGTTGTTGAAGAGGACGTAGTGTTCATAGGAGGAAAAAGTGTGGTTGTGGTGAGATTACTTGGTTTCTTTGTGGTGGTTGTCGAAGAGGACGTTGTGTTCAGAGGAGGAAAAAGTGTGGTTGTGGTGAGATTACTTGGTTTCTTTGTGGTGGTTGACGAAGAGGACGTGGTGTTCAGAGGAGGGTAAAGTGTACTTGTGGTGAGATTACTTGGTTTCTTTGTGGTAGTTGTCGAAGAGGAAGTGGTGTTAAGAGGAGGGAAAAATGTGGTTGTGGTGAGATTTGTGGTGGTTGTCGAAGAGGATGTAGTGTTCAGAGGAGGGAACAGTGTGGTTGTGGTGAGATTACTTGGTTTCTTTGTGGTTGTTGTTGAAGAGGACGTTGTGTTCAGAGGAGGGAAAAGTGTGGTTGTGGTGAGATTTGGTTTCTTTGTTGTAGTCGTAGTGTCGTTAATGGGGGGAAAAGTTGTGCATGGTTCTGTAGTTGTTGGTGCGGCGGTTGGCAACGATATGGGTGTTAGGGTAGGGGTTGTCGGTATTGGTGGCAGAGGTAACTCTGCTTTGCATTTCACTTGAGATTTTGGTCGGCATTTCTGTAAAAAGATTTTTCGATTTCTATGATCTGATTTGAATCGAGTCTGGTTCTGGCGTGTGTTTTTAATGTATAATTTTTATTATACAAGGTGTTACAAAATAAAAATAAACATTTAAAAGTTTTAAGGGGTTGTTAAGGCCATCAAAAATTTTCCGCTGCGATGCGGTCCACCCTCATATGCGGTTAACTTTAATGTTTGTGCTCGGTTATGCGGCGTCTTTGTGGCTTTACGGTTTAAGAGGATATAATTCGGAGCGCGCTCCATACAAACGTACTATGGTGATATTTTCAATACTAACCAATTAAACTCAAAGAAAATTTTCAGAATCAATCTAAAAACAAATTTCTATGCTTGTATAGAGTCAGATTTTATTTAAAATATATAGTTTTAAAGTTACAGTGCCTCAAAGATTTCCATACAAATCTTAAATTAATCCTAGCATTGAAACTGTATATTTTAACGAAAATCTGACTCCATAGAAGCATAGATATTTATTTCAAGATTGTTTCAGCAAAATTTCATTGACTTTCATTGGATAGTATTGAAAATATCACCATAGTACGTTTGTATGGAGCGCGCTCCGAATTATATCCTCTTAAGGCAAAACACAATAAAAAGTATAGTATATTTGACATATTTAGCACACACAATATTATGCATATTCTATTAATGTTACGTTACTAACACTGACATTTTAACTGAAATATTTAACTCACAATTGTCATTGTACGTAATTTTTATTTCCTTATTTTCTCTACTTTCATTTTTATAATTAATACAATACCATTAATATAATACAACGATTGACATTGTAATAATTATTTTCTTATTTTTTTATAATAACTTGTTAATATTGCTGTGCCCTTTCAAGCCGTGGTGATCCAGTGACGAGTAACCTTGCCTGCCGTACAGGAGTTGATGGTTCGATCCCCGTCCAGGCCGACTCGTATCAATGAGTTTTGCGAAATTTATGTAAGATTTGTAACACCACTGGCTTTTCGGTGAAGGAAAACATCGTGAGGAAACCTGCATACCTACTGTCCATTACAAGTGGCGACGGGCTCAATCCCCGTCACACTGGACAGAGTTCCAGTACTACTAGTGAAACGTGGATGTTCCGAGGTTTCAGAATATCTCTGACTACCCCCTCGGGGAATAAAGTCGTGAGCATATGCATGCATGCCCTTTCAAGGTGCATATATCCGCTTTAGCTACTAAGTATGCTGTAATTGTAAATGAATGCCAATAAATGAATATGAATATAATACTCACATTGTTCGTTGGATCGAAATACAATCCATCAAGACAACTTTTAATGACGGAATATCCGCCTTCACAGTCATAAAAATTGTTACAGGAAAGCGGGTCTGGTTGAGGTTTGCCTTCAGAGCAGGGGTTCCATATCTGGGAACTTACTGTTGTCAATATTGACAACAGGATGAGCCACCATGGGCCTAGAAAAAGATAGTATTAGTTTCAATATTTTTAAAAACCGGCCAACTGCGTGTCGGACTTGCCCATCTATCATGGGCGAGTCTGACACGCTCTTGGCCGGTTCCGTAGCCATTGCGTAAGTAGAAAAAGAAGGAAAGTTTACATAAGAGACATTTTTGAAACACAATGATAGCGCGATATATTTTCGTGCAACGCCATCTAGTTCGTCATTATAGAACAAATCTATTTTACTGTTTTTTTCCGAAACTTTCAGCTACAGCATCCGCTATAATTTTCACAGACTTCACATACCTACGCATTAAAATATCTTCTAACTTTAATTAAGATTATCTCACTGTACACAATCAAGGAATAAATGATAATGATTATAAAATACATTGTAATAATTGAATATATCAATCAACGGTTTTGAGGATCAACATTCATTTGTATCAGGAATAAATGACTATGTTTATAATGTATTTTATTGTAATAATAATTTATTCCCAAATGGTACAAATGATTATGAAAATAGAATGTATGATTATATAAATAAATGATTATGATTATAATGTAAGTTCTCACCCATAATAATACAAAAAAAGCCAGCCCGCTCGACAATGGCCGCTTACAAAATAAAATATAAAAACTAAATCATCCAAATAAAATTAGTTCTAAGCTAATTAATGTCGAAACTAATCGAAGGATCAAAACGTAATCACCATTTAAATCGATTTAGTAACAACCATTCGAATTAACATTCTGCTTTTCCCATGGTCACTTAATTTGGTCACGTGTCCATAAGATCTCATAATAGGGTATTTAACAGGTTTTCAGAAACTATTCTACGTTAATCACTAATGTCTTAGGACCTCAGAGGAAGGATCTCCATAGAGTCCGCATAAATTTACGATTGTAGTCTCTTTTGTCTTATGACGTACCTTTAATAGTAGAAGGAGATGGAACTATAGATATTTGTTTATGCGGCTGTCCACTTTTTTTGAGCTAGTGTGTGTGAAAAGTGACCGTAAACATAAGGCCATATGTCACTTGGTGCCTTTTGTCCATACTACTTGACACCACACACTTAAACCTAAACATAAAAAAAAATGGACATTTACAATTGGTATGGCTCACTCTATTAGGTATAATCTCTTTGCTTAGGACTCTATAGAAAATGTATATTTTACGTTTCATTATATGATCAGACCTTCAAACTGAACAACTTTCTTTATGGGACCAATGTCGAAATCGTGAAAATAAAATCAGCTGTTCTATACTAAACTGAATTCTTACTCGAGCCAAATGTAAGGGACAGCTGTTTTTAGTTCGCGATTTCGATGTGGGTCCTGTAGAGAAAGTTGTTCAGTTTGATGGACTGATCAAGTCCTTAAAAAAGTGTCAGCATATTAAGAAGGACCCTGTATATTGCAACAAAAAACGAAAACAACAATTATTATTTAAATATCCCGCGTAAACGCTTTTCCTGGTCATATACATGGCTACAAGCAGGTGACGTCACGATGACATAAACTTTGTACGACACTCACACTCTACACGCAACTGTTTACAAGCAGGTGACGTCATTAAACATTCGGCCAATCACAGTCGTTTACGATTACGTGACTAAAGTAGAAAAAAAAAAATGTTCTTTGTCGATTTTCTCTTAAATATCCAGTATTTTTCTTAACTGACTAAATAGTTGGTTTCCAAAATTCATATTCAATACGGATGCCATCAATAGATCCTATATTTTACATATCCTATTAGTAGATTATACACCACTAGTTTTTAGTTAATAACAAAATTATAATGGTGTTTTCAGACAATGAAATTAAACAACTTTCCCTGTGGAACATGGGTCGAAAAACGAAAAAATGTTTGGCCCCCCCGTAGAAAATTGATCGGCTGATCAGCACTTTTGTACGGAAGGTCCCCAAAACTATATTATTTGGTTTCAAACTACCTTAACATATTGTAAGTAATTAAAAACTAACTTACTATAGTTTTTAATTACTTACAAGTGTTCAAATAAAACATTAACCAATTTTTATTATTAGCGCTTAAGATGATAAGTGTAAAAAGACGACGGTTTTTATGACAAAAACATGATTGCGATAGAGACAGCAAAACATTTTGTTACACCAGTAAATGAAAAGAAAAGTAAACCAAACTCCAACCAACCAACCGAACCCAACCCTCCAATTACTACAAAATAGGGGGTAGGGTCATTTTTTATATATGATCAGACCGTCAAACTTGGATTTTATGACTATCGCTGTCTCATATGCGGTTACACTGACATTTTGTCTACTAGAGTAAGCGAAAAAATGTCATCATCTCATTTTATAGTATGCTAATGATTGTGGACACCGTAAACGTCTTAAAATTAACGCTTGTATATCTACCTAAATAATTTACAGAAACTACGTACACACGGCGACATATCAAGCTATGCAAAACCAACATAAGCTGGCCGCGCGTAGGTTGCATGACTTGTAACGTCCCGCGGCCAGCTTATTTTGGTTTTGCATAGGTTGATGTGTCGCCGTGTGTACCTATACTTATCATTAGCTAATCAAAATTAATTGGGAAAATAATTTAGCGTGAAAACATTAAGGTGAAAACCACTGAAAAGAGAAATAATAGAAATCGCATTTGGACTATTTAGTTAGAGAACTAGTGAGACCTTAGAGTGAGACGAAACTACTACCAAATACCTACATTGTTCTTGTCTTAGCAAATTTTTGTCCGAATTGACACATACACATTCTTTTTAAACTTTTGCAAAGAGATTGAAAACCACTAGCCTTTATTCTGTTATCTTTTCACGTAATACGTATTAATGGAAAATCTACCTTATTACTAGGTTTAGGGCCTGTTTCACCAATTTTGGATAAGTTCTTGTTAGCTTATCCGACAGTTCATTTGACATATTTTGTGTGAAGAATATGGCAAATGAGCTGTCGGATAAGCTAACAAGAACTTATTCGGAAGTGCTGAAATAGGCCCTTAAGGTTGTTAAAGTCCGGCCGCTGAAAGATTGCGTTTGACAGTTACCATAAAATTGTAAAAATCTGAATGAAAACTATAAATGCCGATCATTATTTAGTAGCTTTTTGAACTTAAAAGGGCAGCTAGTGCCCTGTGTACTAGAGTGAGCACAGGTAAACAATATTTTTATTCAGTTTTTTACAATTTTATGGTAACTGTCAAACGCAATCTTTCAGCGGCCGGACTTTAATACTTCTTACATGTTTGTCAAATAAATTTTATTTCTCAAACGGCACTTTGAAAAAGGAACAAGATGCCAACTACCAGACGATGACAGGAGTGGTAGGTATTTTTGAAAGAAAGAAAGTGTTAAAATTTCAATGGAAATCTTTCTACCGCTTCTTTCTACTGCGGATTTGAACGTGTAACCTCAAAAATCGCACTCCAGAACAGAGACAAATTATAAGCCACACAAAATAAGCATGAATGCTGTAGGGTGATACTAATACGTCATATTTGATTATTTTTAATTTGGTATGTTTACAGTCAGAGAGTTGGCGTTGGTACTGAGGCAAAAGGGTTACTTTTATTTGTTAAGTACCTCTTATGGGTCTGCCATTTTTGGACCGCTGATTGTGTATATTATTCTGTATAAGAGGTCAATGAAAATAAGATAATAGTTTTAAATTATTTCAAAGTAAAGTTAGTTTGAATTCTCTTCTCATTATTAAACAATTAAATAGGTGGTAAAGTTCCGATTCAAATAATGCTAAGGTTTGCAATCAAAAACAGTAATTATCAACATTGTTTACTTTAGCTTTTTAACCATATAAATAAAGTTACTTATTTCAATCATCATCATCATCGTCGCTGGATTCTTTCTGTCTCTTCAGTTTATCTTCTAATTCCTTAGCAGGGTTGAATACACCACTGGTCTGCGTGTTACATATGAAACATCGCGTCGACTTCTTGTAGTTCTCCAAGGCACACTTCTCACAGAAGTAGTGTTTGCATCTGAAATGAAAGAATCAAATTAAAGATTGAAAACTTGAACCCGCACTCTTCCAAACCGGGGAATTGCGTTTATCCAATTTCGCCACCGATCCCACTACCCAGAGAACAACATTTTCAACGTGACGTGAGCGCCATCAACTGGAAGTTATTACAAAATAACCAACCCGAAATAGTACAAAATGGCTGTAAAATGTTTAAAAATCAATAATATTTTTAATTGAAATTAGTTTTTTACCGACGCTCATCAACTGCCCGGTCGTCTCTTCAAAATAATCAAACATCAGCAGGCTATTTTGAATTACAGAAACAGAGATTTGAAACACTTAGAGCCTGTTTCAGCTCTTTTGGATAAGTTCTCGATAGCTTACTTGACAGATCGTTTGAAGCTAACAAGAACTTATCCAAAAGTGGTCCAAAACAGGCACTTTCTCTCACTTATTCTTAGAACAGCTTTAGTAACGTCCAAGATATGTCGGATAGTATATCTTTCTGATAAATAAATTATATTTGCTAATCATATTAGCCAGAAAGCTAAATAGGAAACGGAATATATTTTTAACTTTATATTCAATGAAGTATAGCTGTAACTAAAAGTAGTGGAGTGCCACAAGGTAGTATTCTAAGTCTAGTTTTTCTAGACCAAGTGGAGTGCTGCAAGGTAGTATTTTGGGTTCAACGCTCTTTCTCTAAGTTCAGTGCCGCAGGGTAGCATTCTAGGTCCAATCCATCATTATTTCTGCGAGTGCCACAAGGTAATATTCTGAGTCCAACAATCTTTCTCTTAGTCGAGTGCTACAAGGCAGTTTCTTAGGTCCGACGCTATTTCTACCAGTGAAGTACCGCAAGGTACAATCCTAGGTCTAACATTCTTCAACTTACTTGGTGACCACGGGGTCCATGAACCCCTGGCGGCATACGAAGCACATGAAGGGCAGCTCGTCATCACTGTGCACCTCGTAGTCGCTTTCCCCTCCGCCAGTCTCCACCAGTGCTTGTAGTCAGAGCGGTCGTGGAGGAACTTGCATGAGTCTAGTACCGCAAGGTACCATTCTAGGACCAACATTCTTTCTCCTAGTAGAGTTCTACTAGGTCGTGGTTCAACGCTCTTTTTCCTAGCGGAGTGGCGCAAGGTAGCAATCTAGGTCCAACGCTCTTTTTCGTAGTGCAGTGCCGCAAGGAAGCAACCGAGGTCCAACGCTCTTTCTCCTAAGTGGAGTGCTACAAGGCATCGTCCTAGGCTCAACGCTCTTCTTCCTTGCTGATTGCCACAAGGCAGTGTTCTAGCTACAGCACTCTTTCTCCTATTGGAGTGCCACAAGGTGTCGTCCTAGGCTCAACGCTCTTCCTCCTAGCTGAGTGCCACAAGGCAGTATCCTAGGTCCAACGCTCTTTCTCCTAGCGGAGTACCACAAGGTAGCAACCTAGGTCTAACATTTTTCAACTTACTTGGTAACCACGGGGTCTGTGAAGCCCTGGCGGCATATGAAGCATCTGAAGGGCAGCTCGTCGTCGCTGTGCACCTCGTAGTCGCTGTCCCCTCCGCCGGCCCCGGCCTGTGCTTCCTCACGCTCGAGCTGCCACCCGTGCTTGTAGTCTGAGCGGTCGTGGAGGAACTTGCACGAGTCTGCAAATATTTTATTGATTATTAGTTGGTTAATAAGGTTTCTTACCCAAAGGGTAACAACGGGACTTATTTAGCCAACTCCATCCGTTGGTCTGTCTTTCTGTCCTACCTTTAAAAGGTTGTAACTTTTGAGCCGGTTGAACTTTTCACAAAATGTGTTTTTTTATGGCGGAAGTTAGTTTCCTATATCGTACGGTTACTGAGTATGATAGACGGACGGACACCGAGGTTATCCTTAAATGTTCCGTTTTGCCAATCTTGGTGCAGAACTCTAAAAGAAAATCTTAAAAATTAAAGGGGTTTACGAGAAACTAGATCTTTCCAAAAAAATTTATTTTTGCTCTAACGTAAAAACGGTAATGGTAACGGTAATACACACAACTTGATGTGATTATAGTAAAAATTTTAAAGTAATAATAATAAAAAATACTAAAATATCTTGGACATTGTCACACAAATTATCTAGTCACATTTAAAGTACCAGAATCTAGCCTGGACTTGTATTATGATGACTAGACAACGATATAGAATACATACATAGATACAAACGTCCATGACTCGGGTACAAATATTAATATTCATCATACAAATATTTGTCCCTTACGGGATTCGAACCCGCGGTCCTCGGCACAGCAGGCAGGGGAACTACAGACTGTGCTATCGGGCCGTCAACTTGAGAAAAGTAAAACAAACAAATAATCAAATTCGGCCAAGCGTGAGTCGGGCTAGTGCTAATCATCCCAGAGCAAACACATTATTTTTGGTAAAGATATAGTGCTGGTACAGAACCCTCGGTGCGCGAGTCCGACTCGCACTTGGCCTGTTTCTCACTTGCCTCCAAAACCGCAAAATCCTGTTTCTTTGTAATCTTTACAGATGTCCGGCTGGTAGTCCCATCTGAAAATGAAAGATAATGTTTAAGTTTTAATAAATATTCAACGTGTTATGAATGAATGAATGAATGCAAAACTAGAAAGTAGTTTGTTGAGAATCGAGATCATGAAAAAGTCAGGCGGCGAGCGGGATTCAAACCCACGACCTGCCTATCCGGGGCATGCTCCACTCCAACATGATAGACTAGATGGCGCTGACGTCCCTTAACAGTAGCCTTCAAGTTGGACGGAGCGCGAATAGGTCCCTTTCTCACTAAACCGGAGCTATAACATAATTTACCTGACAGTAGCCCTCAAGTTGGCCGGAGCGCGAATAGGTCCCTTTCCCAATAAACCAGAGCTATAACATAATTTACCTGACAGTAGCCCTCAAGTTGGCCGGAGCGTGAATAGGTCCCTTGCTCACTAAACCAGAGCTATAACATAATTTACCAGACAGTAGCCCTCAAGTTGGCCGGAGCGTGAATAGGTCCCTTGCTCACTAAACCAGAGCTATAACATAATTTACCTGACAGTAGCCCTCAAGTTGGCCGGAGCGCGAATAGGTCCCTTGCTCACTAAACCAGAGCTATAACATAATTTACCAGACAGTAGCCCTCAAGTTGGCCGGAGCGCGAATAGGTCCCTTTCTCACTAAACCAGAGCTATAAATAATTTATCTGACAGTAACCCTCAAGTTGGTCGGAGCGCGAATAGGTCCCTTGCTCACTAAACCAGAGCTATAACATAATTTACCTGACAGTAGCCCTCAAGTTGGCCGGAGCGCGAATAGGTCCCTTTCTCACTAAACCAGAGCTAGCGTTACCAGCTGCCGTATCTCGCTTCTTGTAGTATTGCGCGTAGTTGTTTATACCTCGGTACACCTGACAAATTGACACAGATCAGTAAAGGATAAATGTTTAACTGTAAAGAGAAAAATAAGCTATACAGGGTGTAAGGCAAAGTATCATTAACCTTTAATCCACATACTCTACCCAACAAACTGAACAACTTTTACTATGGGAGCAAATCTGTCAGAACAAAAAAAAAGTCATCTGTCTTATACGTTTGAATCATAGAACATTATAAGAGGGGTTAGAAATACATAGTAGCGCTTTTGCTTCGGAGACGGCTGTCGCTACTTGTCTTCTCGCTCACGCTGCTCATGCCCTCTCGCTCGCACCACGCTGCGCGCCTTATGGTGTTATGCAAATCATTGCATAACCTGTGGCGAGACGTTCCGTCTACTTTCAGCCTACTTTGCACTTCTAACCCCTCTTATAATGTTCTGTGGTTTGAATCGAGTAGGTATTGCAGTTTAGTATGGGACAGCTGATTTTTTTTTTGTTCGGGAAGATTATTTGGTTTAAAGGTATCATACTTTTCCTTACACCCTGTATAGGTAGTCTAAGGGCCTGTTTCACCACTTGAATAAGTCCTTATTTTTCATACAAAATGCTAGTCCACACAAAGTGGATTGACGACTTGGTGAAGGCGGCGGAAACACGTTGGATGAGGGCAGCGCAGGACTGGTCGTTGTGGCGATCTTTGGGGGAGGTCTATGTCCAGCAGTGGACGGCGGTATGTCCATCGGCTGAGATGATGTTTTTTAGGGGACTATAGTCGTAGTCCCCAAGGGGGTAGTCAGGAGTGAGCCCGTCGCTACTTGTAATGGACAGTGGGTACAATGCATGCCTCTAAATTGAAGCATGCATGTTTCCTCACGAAGTTTTCACATGCTCACGACTATACTCCCCGAGGGGGTAGTCAGAAATATTCTGAAACCTCAGAACATCCACGTGTGACGGGGGGTGAGCCCGTCGCCACTTAATAATGGACAATGGGTACAATACATGCCTTAAAATTGAAGCATACATGTCTCCTCACGATGTTTTCCTTCACCGAAAAGCCAGTGGTGTTACATATCGTACATAAATTCCGAAAAACTCATTGGTCCGAGTCGGCCTGGACGGGGATCGAACCATCGCCTCCTGCACGGGAAGTATGATGATAAATGTTGGAAAAATGTTTACCTTATCATCGGCCTGTCCTTGAAGATCCTCGTTTATCTTCTGCGCCTTTTCAAAGATAGCCTGTGCATCCTTGTCTCTCTCAGTGTCTAACTCGTATGTCGCCGTTGCATTCTCTCTTTGCTGCTGGACTGACAGAGTGGTTCTGTCTTTTGGCTGTGGAAAATAATCTTAATATTATAAAACTGTAACCGAAGTGTGACGATAGACGAAGATGACGATATGGTTTTTAGGTGTCCCTGACTCCAAATCAACCTGTTTTAGAATTTTTGTCTGTCTGTTTGTGTGTTTGTTTGTGCGAGCATCACGCGTAAACTACTGAACTGATTTTGATGAACGTTCTTTGTTTGATAGCTTATGATCGGACTTAAAATCTGGTATATAATTTGAGCGGACGAAGTCGCGGTTTAACTATAGTAAATAAATAAATATAGAGTTGCATGGCAGGTCTGTGACAGGGCGGTCGCTCGTGTCGGTTGCTTGCTCTCCGGCCTGCCATGAAGGTCCATTTCATGTTGGCAAAACGTACGAGAACGTAAAGTACCAGAATCTACCCCAAACTTGCCAGGATGTTTGGTATCTAGTAAAAAGAAAAAATCTGGCCAAGTGCGAGTCGGATCCTGAGTAGGAGATCTGTTTTCGAAGTGATTCTTCTGTACGGGTAGTACTAGTATTTATTCTGTGGTTATGTGGTCTAAGTTTGGAATGCAAATCTGCCAATTTATTTTCTGCCTTTGTCTGTTTGTAAGTAATTCTTTCAAAATAAAGCATGTACCATGTCTTCATCGCTGCTGCCTCCACCATCGTCCAGCTCTGGTCTCTGTCGCTTGGGTCCGGCCGTGGTCTGTACGTTAGGGTTTGCTTTCTGAACCCTCTTTGTGGGCAACACTACTGTTTGATCGTCTGAATCTGAACTGTTCTTTTCTGTAAATAGACAAAACAAGTACCTAAAATATTAGTAATTTAAAGGCTGTAGGATCCCGCTGTGGGGAGTTTTGCCACAGATAGTATCACCTACAACAGCGCAAAAAATGGTGTTACGAAAGTAAAAATAAACATTTAAAACTTTTAAGGGGGTTGTTTAGACCATCAAATTGAACAACTTTCACTATGGGACCAACATCGAAATCGCGAAAAAAAATCTGCAGTCCTATACTTTTAGCTCGATTTGTAGTTTAGTACGGAACATCAGATTTTTAGTATCGCTTTTGATATTGGTCCTATGGCACCAATAGAAAGTTGGTGAAAGTTGTTCAGTTTGATGGTCTAAGCCCACGTATAGGAACGAAGCCAACAGATGGCGTTATGTTAAACATTAATTGGTTTCTTAAAATTATGTCTTCTATCCGTAAAAAATATAAAATGAAGTCCAAAAAAATAACCTAGACATTGGAAACTGAAATTTTTACTAGACTCTTGGGGCTAAAGCAGTTTTTGACTAAATAAAAGTGTAGTTTACCTTCTGAGCTTGATGTTTTACGCTTTCTTCCACCTCTTTTCTTTATATTTCGCTTTTTAAATGTAGTTGGAATTTCTACTTCGGCGTCCGACATTTTTCTCGCTTTTTCGTGGAAACTTTATTGGATCACTATACTGTTTATAGCTTAACTTAATCTTAATCTATTTTTGTACTTAATTTTATGTTTTAACACTTATATTATGTAAAATATAATAAAATACAAATAAAATAAGCTTTGTTTACGATTTTTATTTCGGTTCGGTGACATTGACATGCTTTTTTTTATTTTGTAAAGTCTTTAACAGCTCTGGATACTAGTCTTTTTGAGCCATTCACATTATGCTGACACTTTTTTAAGGGGATGATCAGACCGTCAAACTGAACAACTTTCTCTATGGGACCAACATCGAAATCGCGAAAAAAAACAGTTCTTCCATACAAAATTGCAAACCTACTCGAGCCAAATGTATGAGACAGCTGATTTTTTTTTCGCGATTTTGATGTTGGTCCCATAGAGAAAGTTGTTCAGTTTGATGGTCTGATCATCCCCTTAAAAAGTGTCAGGATATTAAGAAGGACCCTGTCTCAGAGACCCTGTATACTATCATTTATTCTGTGATAAAGGTAAAAGACGAAACTTTCCAAAATAGGCGAAGGCAATTATAAACTTATTTAAAATCAAAGTCAAAGTCAATATAATTAATTCAAAATAGGAGCTTTTTTTTTTTTTTTTTAAATAGTTCATCCTTTCGGAAAGGCAATGGGAACTAGCCCTTACAGCCTGGTCTTTAGTGTTATTTTTCTTTGTACTTAATACCTAACTCTTGAAATGCGAGGGTGGTACACACATTCCAATTTTGAGGTGAGTTTTACGCAAGGATCAATCCGAATCAAACGGGAGCGCCTTCTTTATTTCTCACTTTTACTATATTGTTCTCCATTAATGGCACATTATTAAACAAATCCACCACATTAACAAAATAATTGCCACGAAAAACGAATTTAGAAAATTAAGAAACAAAGCCCATCCTTTTCTTCACGATTCCCATGCAAAACTCTCCTGATGATGAAGGGATGATAGATGAAAGCTGGCGATGAAATTGTGGTAGATTTTGTAAGCCCGCGCGTTGCCGCCAAAATCACCAGTACGAGTAAACTTGCACCAAAACTTTTGTTCTTTCTTCGTATGTATTTGAGACTCCTGTTATGTTGGTCGATTTACGCAACTTTTTGGTTCACAATCCGCACGAAATTATGTCACAAAAATCACTAAAACCAATTTTTCACGAATATCAAATACAACACCGACTGAACAGATTAATGGCGGCAAGCCTCTCGAAGCCATAGAGATAGAGTCACACTTATCAAACGTCAATTTTTTTTTTAAATTACCACCAAAGAGTACATTATTATACCGGATTACCACCGCGTCAGAAAGTGTTGTTCCTGTAGAGAAGATGCTTCTAATCAAATAAAAAGCTAGATAGACTATAGTTACTATCATTATAATTCCTACGCTATTAATAACCTAGGTCCTAGAACTCCTAGATAATCAAAACAAACTACTTATTACCTATCAAAGGCTAATAACATAAAGTCGCTATTGATTAGCTAACTTGAATTATTTATAACTCTGTTTACATAGAAACACACACTTAAAAAGGACAAATTGTAAATCAAAACAGGCAAAACAAGTTAGCAGCGGAAACTGCAAGACACGTACAGAATTTTTGCAGTCAATATAAAACATTTAAAAACATTCCTTTAGCGTCTTTATTCGCTCGTTCACCTATATTAAAACACGCGATTTGAATTACTTATTACGTTAACTTCTTCCTTCTTAACTTCGTAATGTATCAAGTTATTCACAAAGTAAGTAACTTATGTCCTTTTACTGTTTAATAGCAGTAAATAGTATACTACTTTTGCTTGGAATCAAGTTAGTTGAAAAAGGACGTAAGTGGATAGATTTTATGGTATAGGATACGTCTTTTTTCGACGTCAAGGATGTTGATCTCGTTTAAAAATGGTATACCACTTTTCCATTTGGTTTCGACTTGGTTCTAAAAGGTATTATTTGCTTGGAGATATCTGTTTGAAGTCGACTTTTTCGGTTTTGAAAAAGATTTTTGTACTAGTTTTTTGAACGAATGCGATGTTTGCGAAAGCGTTTAAGAAAATTGGCTTTCGTTTACGAGATGACAATTTTTAAATAGCTTATTGAAATTTACTTTCGAAATTGATTTGTTTTGCAATCCATCCGTTTTTTTTGTTGGTTCCTGATTAGCCACAAACAGCCAACCTTTTTGACGGCCTGGTCTCTCAGTTGGTAGTGAACCTGCCTACTGATCAAAGGGTCGCGGGTTAAAATCCCGAATTAGTCAAAATTTTTAAGTTTATTGAATATAAATATTTGTAGTTATTTATGTTTGTTTTTATCGGCATCGTTGTCTACATCACAATACAAAGTCCTGGCTAGATTCTGGTACTAGAATAAGATTTATAATCTGAGTCAATAATCCAAGATATTCAAGTTATTTTAGGTAACTAGTATAGGCAATGAATACACTGAGACAAATATGCTACGTATACGTAGCCCGTCGCAGTTTACGTACCACGTAGCTTACGACGCGATACTGGTTACGAGTGTTGCATCAGTATTTATGTTGTCTCGTACTTCATAATGAACTTAATTATGAAGTACGATCAACTTAAATACTGGTACTAAAGTCCGGCCGCTGAAAGATTGCGTTTGACAGTTACCATAAAATTGTAAAAAACTGAATGAAAATATTGTTTACCTGTGCTCACTCTAGTACGCAGGGCACTAGCTGCCCTTTTAAGTTCAAAAAGCTACTAAATAATGATCGGCATTTATAGTTTTCATTCAGTTTTTTACAATTTTATGGTAACTGTCAAACGCAATCTTTCAGCGGCCAGACTTTACGTGGTACGTCAGCTGCGACGGGCTACGTATAAGTAGCATTTTTTTCTCAGTGTAGGCTAAAGTTGTTAAGTTTGATGGTCTAATTATTCTCTTAAAAAACCGTATATTGCGTTAAGTTATATTATAGCATTCGTTCGTTACGTTACTCCTATGTCCTTACCCTGTTATCGATACCTAAATATCGTACTGCGTCCCATCTCTAAACAAGTAGTTATGAGTTGAGGCAGGTCGGTCGAAGCCGGTTCTTTATTCTAACTAGTAACAGACCTTCCGACTTGACAGGATCCGACCGGATCAGGCTCGCCTTGGCAATAAAACCGACTCGTATGCCGTGGAAATGGCATGACGTTCTTATGGCATTATACGTTCTTATGTTTCACATCTCCCGCAACGTTCGAAATGCGAAAGAAGCACGCAAAATCGGGAGTGCGGTATTTAGTCTAGGAAAAATAAGGTTTGAGATTGCATTAAAGACACTTTAGTAAATTGTGTTTGAAATAATATTACTGCTAGTTTATTATAACACTTTTGTCGAGATTTCGGGGTTATACAGGCTCAAGAACCTGAAAAATACCTTAAAATCGATAAAAATGTACAAAGGGCAAGCTTATTTCGAAAGATATTTCTTCCAGCATACTAGCAAAAGAGATAGTTAATCATCACAAGGCAAATTTAATGTGTACAAACAAACAGTAAATAATGTAGTTATGAGGTTATAATTTTCGAAGACTTACAAAATATTAAATATCTACTCAAATTTACGGTATTAACCGGGGATTATTATTGTTATAAATAAAACGTATTGAATGAAGCCATCCTGAACAAAATCAGCAGTTTTCCATTTTTTGTTCATACCTACATTTAATGTTTTGTAAATGTCTTAATTATTCAATAATACACAATAAAAAATCGGGGATTATTGAGAATTTATGATTTTCAGGAATTTATCTACTATATTCCAAATTATAGCCAAAAGTGCAATTAATGCAACCTTCTCCATACAAAAATCCGTAGATTTCCCCGACTAATTTTGCTGTTCCACGTCTGCCGGGCGCCCCACGACAGCCACTTTTTTTACTGTCAAACGATTATCTCCTTTGTTTGTGTTGAAATAAATTCGAAAATCAATGAACACAATTTTCACCTAAAAGTGGCTTCGATGCTCTCGGGGACTACTAGTTGTGTTAATTGATGTTCGATGTTATTTCAACGCAAGCAAAGTCGATAATGGTTTTGCAGTGAAAAATGCGCTGCGCTTCGCTAGGTGTGCGCTGGCCCTAAATCGGATGTAGGAAAGGCGGTCCGTCCTATGTAGGGAATTTATAATATTCGTTTACCTTGGTCGGATCGCTAGCACATACGAGCGCTTTCCGAGCATTTTATCAATTCCAATACGGAATGCCGAATCAGAATTAGGATTTGATGCCTTTTTGATTCCGAATGGAATTCTGGAGGGGGGCAAATCGATATGAAATCGTAATTCCACACGGAATAATTCTTGATGAGCGGGCCTAAGTGGGTATAATTCGACTCTTTAGTGAGGCGGTAACTATTGGCGGTCGATACCGATGCATTCACATGCAATGCCAAAAAAGGCTGTCGCGGCGGTAGCAAGACGTCCGACCGTTTCGGAAGGTCTGTTGTAACATATGATCCTGATGGATTATCCGACGGTCGGATCCTACCAAACTGGAAGGTCTGTTACCGGTATTAATAATGAAAGGGAAGGATAATACGTGTAGCAAGGTGACATAAACGTTGTTCATTGCAAACGTTTTCCTACGTCGTAGGTAGGTATTAAATGGAATGAATGCGTGTGTGTTTTTTTTAAATTAGTCTTCAACATGACGATGACAACTGCGTCCGTGGTCTAATGGTTAAGAACATTGGACTCTTGACACGCAGGTCGTAGGTTCGATTCCTACGGGGGACACCTAGTGATATGTCATGTAGTAGCCACCTAGTGTCATGTGTGCCCTGGTTTCAGAGTTTTTTTAGACTGCCTTACGGCCTCTGAGGTGGTTTTCATATAACGACTACTACCACGAGAGATAGTAGTCGGGACCAACGGCTTAACGTGCCGTCCGAAGTACGGAATCATCTTTCTTTCAGACAATCAGGTGATTTGGCCTGCAATGTCCTAACCAACAGGGGAAAAACGCACAAAGTGACATATCACTAGGTGTCCCCCGTGGGAATCAAACCCACGACCTCCGTGTCAAGAACACAATGCTCTTAACCATTAGACCACGGAGGCAGTTACCATACATATCTCTACTGCTGATTTGACTTTCAAAAATCATACTTCAGGAGTGCGATTTTTGAAAGTCAAATCAGCAGTAGAAAGATGCATATTTTATCTCCATAGTATTTTTGGACATTTTCAACTGCTGAGCTCAGCGAAAGAGATTCAAAAATCGTACTCCAGGAGTAGGTAATAGGTACCTAGGTCTAGGTACTTACATTGTTTGATAAAGAGACCTTCATTCAATGATATATGTACACACTAGGTGCCTACAGATAAATAAACAGGAGTGCAAGCCAATGACCGACCGTGACGAGTTGCCCCTTGGAATCTGTTACCAAGCAGAGTACAGTCAGGCTGAGACCGACTCAGCATCCGAGAAATTTAACCTTTGCAGTAGAATTTTTTTTTCGGTCATAGTCTCACCACACATACCTACCGCTATAACTCCTGTGAACCAGGATCAACAGCGGCGACCATACACAACACTAGACAATGAAGTCCAGCGAGCCCGGGGGATGACTCTAATGGAACCCGCAAATGCCCCGGGCGGCACTTTACTAGGGGCGGCAAATTCGGGAAAAATATTGATTGATTGCATGAGCTCTGTCTATAACCAATTCGTAGATCAGAGAAAAGACGAGCTGGCTTCGCTCGCTCAAAGTCTCTGTTTTAGTTACTGTGCGTAGCTAAAACGTAGTGCTCAAAATTTCGAGCTTGCTTCGCTCCATCCATAGCTTTTACTTCGGTTACTTTGTTGTACCGCACATGTTTTGTACGTAAAAAGCTCTGGCTCTAACCGATTCGTTTTGAGGAGAAAAGTCGAGCTCGCTCTAAGTTTCTATTTTTGTATGGATAGACCAAAAGATGTCTGACCACAACCGGAATAGATGTGTAAACAAATTTCGATTACGCTTCGCTCGCTCCGTTATTTTTTTTAAGTAAGGTAAGGGGGCCGCAAAATCGATCTGTGCCCCGGGCGGCAGAAATCCACACTACGCCACTGCACGGCTGGAAGGCGTCTCACAACGCCTGACAGTTCATGGTCTCCACTCGACAATTAGTTATCAGTAGGTAAGTTTATCAGTTCTTCGGCAGATATGTCACTGTCACTAATTGGCTCAGGCTCTTGGCTTATTATCAGGATGACCGCAGGTCATGTTATCGTGGTTTATCTTCACAAGGTGTAACAAAACACTAGTATTAAAGGGGTGGTTTTAACTATCAAACTAGATCAAACATGTATCATTATCATGGAGAGAATGTCGAAAAAAAAATCACCTTTGAGTCGAGTGGGAACTGCAATTTTGTATGAGACAGCAGTTTTTTTTATTTTCCTCGATTTCGAGGAATTCGGTTCCATAGTGAAAGTTGTTCAGTTTGATGGTCGAAACCACTTTTTTAAATATTACTAGCTAGGGTGTTTTGTTACACCCTTTATGGGGATTCCTTGTCGATTTTGACTACGGCAACTGCTAATCTTTATACAGGGTGAAATTGATATCATTAACATCCTTTTAAACAAAGAATCTACCCATCAATCTGCAGACACACTTCTGTTACATTTTATAACAGTAAAAAAGATGTTAATAGGATGTAGGATGTAGGATGAATTAAAATATACAGGGTACTTCTTAATATGCTGACACTTTTTTAAGGGGATGATCAGACCATCAAACTGAACAACTTTCTCTATGGGACCAACATCGAAAACGTGAAAAAAAAATTAGCTGTCCAATACAATGGGGTTGAGTAGGATTTCAGTTTAGTATGGAACGGCAGATTTTTTTTTTGCGATTTCGACATCGGTCCCATAGAGAAAGTTGTTCGGTTTGATGGTCTGATCATCCCCTTAAAAAGTGTCAGCATATTAAGAAGGACCCTATATACGTACCACTGCAGGGCACAGGCTTACCCTCAGGGAGGGTGTATGTACGTTAGTCCACCACGAGTGCACAATGCGGATTGGTAGACTTCACATACGCATCGGAATTTCTTCTTCAGCGTATACAGGTTTCCTCACGATGTTTTCCTTCACCGTTTGAGAACAGTCGGTATTATTAAGTTAAAATTATTAAAAATTCAGAAACTACGCCTCTGGTCATTTTGTACGATAGCAAAAAGTCAAAACGTCTTAACAACGGAATAATACGAGAAAAACAACAATATTATCAATTGTTTGTCATTAATTATGATAACGAATCGATAACTCACAGTTGTTTCTATGCTACTGTTTGCTCTTAACTTTAAACGCCTTTGTGTTAATTTATGACGTAATGTCGTAACTGATGGGCAAGGTCGTAAGAACAGGCAAATCTTAAGGGGATATAATTCGGAGCGCACTCCATACAAACGTACTATGGTGATATTTTCAATACTAACGAATTAAAGTCAATAAAATTTTGCTGAAACAATCTTGAAACAAATATCTATGCTTGTATGGAGTCAGATTTTCGTTAAAATATACAGTTTCAATGCTAGGATTAATTTAAGATTTGTATGGAAATCTTTGAGGCACTGTAACTTTAAAACTATACATTTTAACGAAAATCTGACTCTATACAAGCATAGAAATTTGTTTTTAGATTGATACTGATAAATTTCAGAGAGTTTGATTGGTTAGTATTGAAAATATCACCATAGTACGTTTGTATGGAGCGCGCTCCGAATTATATCCTCTTAACTATTATAGAGTAGGTAACTGAATATTCTAATAAGATCACTTATTGTATAATTGGCTATTTCGTCGTTGCGACTTCAAGATCTCATATGTGACACTTTTTTCGAAATTTACTTTTTTATGTTAATGTCCTCCATAGAATGCAAAAACTCCCAACTCAAAATAACAACAATTTCACGGCTATTCTACAGTTAGAAAAATACTTTTTTGTACCTACGTAGTCATGAAAAGATGGCAATTCAAAATCTCAATTTCCCAACACTTTTGACAGTTTATGGAAAGTTGTTTTAAATAGTCGGTTTATTTTATACCTCTTACAATTATCTTTTTCTTAAAAAGCGTTATTGATTCGAAAAACAATTTTTTTGTCATTAAGTAATTTGAGATTTGCGCGAAAACAGCCGGTCACGCGACATTTCTGGCTGTGACGTCACATCACAATAAATAAGTAAAGCTAACTACGACGCTTCAACTCTTACGCATATTTTGAGTGGAGAGTTTGCAGTTTATTCAGTAAAAAGCTTATAAATACTTATATCAACTTTTCGAAATAAACTACAAAATATAATTTCTTTGTTTATTTCGGTAGGTACGTAAGATTTGGCATTCCGAAACTCAGTTGAGCAAAAGTCAGAATTACACGTAAAGAAATTTGCAACCATAGATGAATCTACTTTTGGCAGATTTGCACTATCAGCTTTTGTATAGCCTGGCTCAATTTAGTGAAACCTCTCAGAAGCACAAATTAAATTATTGTATAGTATATTTTCTCAACAAACCGCCAAACAAAACACAAGTATGACGTTTTGTTTTTTGAGATGTGACGTCACACGATACTCAATCATGGCCGCCCGCGTTTCAGTTTTTGTACTGCACAGATAAACAAACTTTAATTTATTTAAAAAAAAATACAATTTACAATTTAATTTAATGCAAAAAACATAATTTTATGATTATTGCGAACCTATAAGCTATTGTATTTAACATATTTTATATTTTATCGTTACAGTTGTCAAATAGCCAATTGTTTAGAAATAAAAAACCGGCCAAGTGTGAGTCTACGCGCCATTTTCCTTAGTAGACGCGTAAATTACGTTCCAAATCTCGAGAAGAGTAGTTCTTTTTAATGAAATCCAAAATTTGTTCGGAGCTGGAGGCCTCACACATAGTCACAGAAAGTCGGAAATAGAGTCAAAAAAATTGCGAATTTTCGAGCTCGCTTTGCTCGCTCAATCTTTTATACTTAATTGTCTGAAACTAAGCTTGATCGCTCCAGTTTTTGTTCCACACACAAATCAACTCTATTTCGGTATATACTAATTATAATAAATGAAAATCTCGATTCGCTCGCTCCTGGTTCTCATCATATTGCAATGATCTCATTATATTCCAATAAATTCTCGAGCTTACTTTGCTCGCTCCTCGTTTTTCAGACGCATTAAATGTAGGTAGTACCAACTCTGCAATACGAGTTGGTACTAAGGTTTATAAAAACCCCTAATAACATTGTAATAAAATCTCGAGCTCGCTCCGCTCGCTCTAGATTTCAGATCGTAGGTATCTATCTCGCTCACTCGCTCCTGGTTTTAGATTTTAATACAAACACATAACCTGGACCTGAGACTCCCTGGGAAATAATGATTGCTATCTAGCGTTCATGGAGGGAAGGGCTTATGTCAAGTTTTGCCACTGCTTGCCAAAAAATAGTTGATGTAAATTTCTGGAAAGTCCGGGGGCCCCATTTAGTTTTGCCGCCCCGGGCCTCCGACGGGCTTAGTCCGCCACTGGTACTTTCCTAATTATTATCGGTCACTAATCAATATTATAAATTGGTCATAACCGACCGTAACCAGTTAGTTGATTGGTTGGTATTGTTTATCAAAATAATTACCCATCGCGACTTTTCCATTCATTCTTAGGAATGATAAGTTATTACGATGTTCAGTCTATTTCAACTAAAACGACTGATTTATTTATAACTAGAAATGAATAGGTAGGTACGTAGTTAATAAATTGAGGCATTTTCATAAAAAATTGTTGAGTGTCATTGGATGGATGGCGTTACAAAGCAGATTTTAATAGTTATGAAGCGTTAAAATCTTAAAAATGTAGCTGTCAGATTGATAGTGTTGTGTTTTTCTCGATTCTCTAATTTATAGAGAGCAATAGGGTATTTGACAGCATGTAAAATATAGGATCTATTGATGGCATCCGTATTTAATATGAATTTTGGAAACCAACTATTTAGACAGTTAAGAAAAATACTAGATATTTTAAGAGAAAATCGAGAAAGAAAATACTTGTTTTGTCTACTTTAGTCACGTGATCGTAAACGACTGTGATTGGCCAAAAGGTTGATGACGTCAACTGCTTGTAAACAGTTGCGTGTAGAGAGTGAGTGTCGTACAAAGTTTACGTCATAGTGACGTCACCTGCTTGTTGCGCGTGGCAGAAAAATCATTTTTTGTTTTCGTTTTTTCTTGCACTATATGTAATGGAAATAAAATATAAATTTTTTATATTTTATTTATAAACAGTTTTGTCCGTTAGGTGGCGACGGGCTCACCCCCCGTCACACTGGATAGAGTTTCGGTACTACTGGTGAAACGTGAATGTTCTGAGGTTTCAGAATATCTCTGACTACCCCCTCGGGGAATATAGTCGTGAGCATATGCAGTTTTTAAAAACCTGTCAAATAACCTATTTGTTAATTCATAAATAGGTACGATAATGACGGTTATAATGTGAAAGACGTATTGATATTTTGAATTGATCGACTTTTTGTACAGTTGATGTTCGTTGTTGTACAAAAACAGCAGAATAAAATTTTCGATGTTATTGCGTAGTTATTTATTTATAAGCAGTTATATCTACTGGCAATACTAGAACATGTAAAATTTCAGTCAATAAACAAACCATAGAGTAAACAACCAATTAAATCATTCAAATTTACAGTTTTATGTAAAAATTTACTCGCGCCATCTACGTTTTTATTTAACTGTCCTTGGAAAATGCCTAATTCTTGCAATCATTAATTAGGTACCTACCTACTTACTTATTAGGATTGACCCATGTTCGTCAGCACGGAATCGCATTTTTCCCATGCTCTAGGTATCCGTTTTTGTTCCTCAGGAACGTCATGCTCTAGCAAAGGACTTTCCTGAGCGACAGAAAAGGATAGAGCATGAAAAAATTAGATTCCGTGCTGACAGATGAGGTTCAACCCTTATACCTAGTTTTATTTTGTTTATCGATAAGCTAAAGAATCGATAGATTCCATCCCTACACTTCCTTCCACTCCGATCATTACCGCAATATGCGATAAAAACGTTTAATCTTATGTCTTAACTTAGGTATCCTATAGGTAATAAATAGTAAATAATAAGTACCTTACGGAAGTCCATTCTACATCTTTGACTAATTATTATAAGGACTAGCCTTGCGGTAGCATTTCCCCTCTGCCACGGTATAAGCACAATTGATCTTGTGCATTTACATTCAATTTTACACCTTATCACTAAACGAGACAGCCTATAATTGCGAAATAATAACTTCGAACTTAGAAAGTTTGGGGTTCACACGAGACTACTAGTCATTATTTTTAACAATCAAAATTAGAATCAAAAGTTATGGTGAATAAAATTCAAAGTTGCGGATTTCATGTTACCTCGCCCCCCGCAAAAAGTGGCAGAAATGTTTGTTAGTAGAATTACACGCGTAACTTGTCCTCATATAGTCAAAGCATCCAAGGTATGTGTGTATTGGCTATGTGCACGACACTAGCGCCCCTAGCGGTGTCGGACCGCCGTGAATTATTTCAAGTAACATGTTAGTTAAAAGTTTGTTATTTTTATAATAAAATAATGTAAATACTAAAGAAATTAGCAACATTATCGATATTAAAAATGTTTAAATACCAATTTGCTAGAATCCACGATATTTGCAGTGCCAATTTCCGCACAAACTTTTATCCCGGTTTTCACACCTTTGGAGATAACATTTCAAAAAAACCTTTTTATGGAGCACCTAGATGCCAATAGAAACTTCCTGCCAATTTTTAAGTTTGTAGGCTTTACAGTTTTGGAGATTTCGTGTTGAGTTAGTGTGTGGATTTGCATAGATTCAAGCATATTTTCCACAGCTTGTCCAACGAAAGTACACATTTCTGCCATCCCGGGCGCTGCGATCGATTTGACAGTTCCCATCACCACTTCGCACTTAGCCAATAGGTACCTGAGTATGAGCAATTCAAGAAAAATACGTTTGCGAGCGCTTTGTTTATGAGAATTCCGTTTATGAGCTTTCACAAGTGAACATTAATAATGAGCATTTGTTTTTGAGCGTGCACAAGTCATCTTAAGTTTATGAGCATTTGTTTTTGAGTGTTAAAAGTGACCATTACCTATTCTAATCTTAGTGTTGATTTTTTTGCCGTGTCTAGTTTCTAATAGCAAAAGTGATTGACGTTCCTTCTCTGACTAGAAGAAGAAGAAAACACAATCTCGAGCTTCTATACAATTGGAGCTTCAATGTCCCGGCCTACATTGAGCAGGCAACCAACAACCGAATGTTCACTTGTAGTCTAGGAAAAATAAGGTTTGAGATTGCATTAAATACACTTTAGTAAATGGTGTTTGAAATAATATTACTGTTAAAGTCCGGCCGCTGAAAGATTGCGTTTGACAGTTACCATAAAATTGTAAAAAACTTAATGAAAACTATAAATGCCGATCATTATTTAGTAGCTTTTTGAACTTAAAAGGGCAGCTAGTGCCCTGTGTACTAGAGTGAGCACAGGTAAACAATATTTTTATTCAGTTTTTTACAATTTTATGGTAACTGTCAAACGCAATCTTTCAGCGGCCGGACTTTAGTTTATAACACTTTTGTCGAGATTTCATGGTTATATTGTCTCAGGAACCTGAGAAATACCTTAAAATCGATATAAATGTACAAAGGGCAAGCTTATTTCGAAAGATATTTCTTCCAGCATACTAGCAAAAGAGACAGTTAATTATCACAAGGCAAATTTAATGTGTACAAACAAACAGTAAATAATTTAGTTTTGAGGTTATAATTTTTGAAGACTTACAAAATATTAAATATCTACTCAAATTTACGATATTAACCGGGGATTATTATTTTTAAAAGTAAAACGTATTGAATGAAGCCATCCTGTACAAAATAACCAGTTTTCCATTTTTGGTTCATACCTAAATTTAATGTTTTGTAATAGTCTTAATTATTCAATAATACACAATAAAAAATTGGGGATTAATGATAATTTATGTTTTTCAGGTATTTATCTACTATATTCCAAATTATCACCAAAAGTGCAATTAATGCAACCTTCTCCATACAAAAATCCGTAGATTTCCCCGACTATTGTACACACTCAAAAATGAATGCTTATTACCTTATTAGGTTCGAGGATTTGGAGGAGTCGAGGAACGCGCCAAAATTAGGTACCTAAAAAGTTCTTCTTATCACACTGGGCAGAGTTTCGATACTAAAGTCCGGCCGCAGAAAGATTGCGTTTGACAGTTACCATAAAATTTTAAAAAACTTAATGAAAATATTGTTTACCTGTGCTCACTCTAGTACACAGGGCACTAGCTGCCCTTTTAAGTTCAAAAAGCTACTAAATAATGATCGGCATTTATAGTTTTCATTCAGTTTTTTACAATTTTATGGTAACTGTCAAACGCATTCTCTGAACGGCCGAACTTTAGTGAAACGTGGATGTTCTGAGGATTTAGAACAGTCAGTCAGTCTACCATGAGTTTTCACTGTACGTTACTACTATAGTTTCGTTGCCAATTTTGTATTGAATTTCGTACAGAGTGCCTCTAGTGGTTACATTTTTTTTTAAATCTTAATTAAAGAGCTAGGGCTTAGGCCATATCGCTCTGTGGGTTTCTCTATGATTGATTGGGCTTAAGAGAAGTTTATTCCGAATGCGTAAATGCGCGCTGCATACAAACGAAGTCTGGTGATATTTTCAATACTATCCGATTAAACTCAATGAAATTTTGCAGAAACAATCTAGGAACAAATATCTATGCTTGTATGGAGTCAGATTTTCGTTAAAATATACAGTTTCAATGCTAGGATTAATTTAAGATTTGTATGGAAATCTTTAAGGCACTGTAACTTTAAAACTGTACATTTTAAGGAAAATCTGACACGATACAAGCATAGAGATTTGTTCTTAGATTGCTTCTGCAAAATTTCATTGAGTTGAATCGGTTAGTATTGAAAATATCACCAGACTTCGTTTGTATGGAGCGCGCCAACAGTAATATACCCTTAACAGTATAAGTTTAACCGTTTTAGAATTTAAAAATAGAGAAAAAAAGAGAAAAAAATCATAACTATAAGTGATAATTTCTGCCATACGAATTGGTGACGTAATTACAGTAGTAACGTACAGTAAAAACTCATGGTACAAACAACATAAAAATGCGGACAAATCAGGGCATTTCTGCACGCCTGGTAACCATGATGTAAGAAGGGTTGCAATGACAACCCGTCTCCTTCGAACTTCACGACCTATTAGATAAAAGCCGGTTTGCGTGAACCTGACTGCAGTTAGATGATTCCGTAGGTTTTAATAGTATAATGCGTCTAAGATAGCTCCGTGATTTTGACTGGCGGTTTTAGAGATTTTATAGGACTTTTTAAAGATATTAGAGACGTCAACATTTACAATACTCTTAAAATATACAAGATTAATTAACATTTAACATATAATTGACAACATAAAATTTTTTAACAACCTGTTTTTAATAAAAATAGGTTAAAAAATAAGAGATACATATTTTTACGATTTTATTTTTGACCGATATTTCTATTTTTAATTTTCTTTTGAATTTTCTGAAAAACAAAGTATTTATGGCTATGATACCTTGGCCGCAATAACATTAGAAATAAAAACTGTCAAATACAACAGAAAAACATTTTTGTTGTTGAGAAAAGCCAAGCAGGCAAAGGAATAAAATCTCATTCAACCTCTATTATATTTTTCAGTATTTTTCAAACAACTCGAGAAATAATGGTTAGAAAATTCTGATAATTTTGATATAAGCTTTCTTTAGAATCACATAATCTCTAAATGATTTTCTTATTTTGGTACCTTTCTTAAAATGAAATGTTGTCAATTAAAGATTTTACGGCGCAAACATTTACAGAAAGTAAAATAATCGCTCGAAAACGATCTGTCAAAATCACGGAGCTATCTTGGACGCACTATAGTAATATTATGTCTTTGTTTTTAGGTTTCCGTACCTAAAATGGAGCCCTTATTTTATTTAAATTACCGTTTTTCTTTTTTATTTTAAATTTCCTTTCTAAAAACTCATAAAGTTATTATACAATGTCAAAGTCAAAAGTAAAAATTGTTTATTCAAAATAATATCATATAGATAACTTTTTGACGTCATGTTTTTGAATCTACCACCGCGTCGGAAGGTGTTCCGTTGTAGAGAGGAGGCGGTGAGAAACACAACACACTTCTTTTAAACAAAACAAAAATACAAAGTACAATTACGTAAATCCAATATTAAATTACATAGTGTAACATTGTCAAGACCAGACATTTTGGTCACTCAAATAATCATCGAGTTTATAGTAACCTTTTTTACAGAGGACTTGTTTACCATGGTACTTACTACTTTACAGGAGTAGAGGAACTGACATGAGTTGTCAAATGAAACCGTTTTTGGAGGTTTTCAGGAGATTATCAGCAGGGTAAAAATTCGAGTTCTGTACATAATTCTGAATCTAACGTGAAATCGTGGATAATTTAATGAAATAGTGTTAGTATATTTCACAAAATTATCTACGATTTCACTTTAGATTCACAATTATTCACAGAAACTGAATTTTTACCCTGCGATAAGATCCCCAAAAACGGTTCTATTGCCTCGCGTCACGTATCTCTATCTATTATACAGTGGTACCGCTAGGTACATCTCACTGTCTCAGCTGTTATTTACTCTATTAGTAACTTCATGGAAAAACTCAACAAATGACACGTTCATCGCTCCGTAGAGAAGTGTGTAAAATCATGTCAAGACTGGGCCTGTCTTTTTAAAGCCAAATGATCGAGATATTGGTTTTTAGATTGCGTTAAAAACTACTAAATGTTCTAACTAGGACGGAACTATGTTTTGTATGAACCGCCGTACGAATTTATATCCTATTAAGGGAATGTAATTCGAAGGAAATTATACAAACGAAGTCTGGTGATATTTTCAATACTAACCAACTATAGTCATTGAAATTTTTCAGAAACAATCTAGATACTAATTTCTATGTTAGTATAAAGTCAGATTTTCGATAAAATGTATAGTTTTAAAGTAGCAAAGGTGCCTCAAAGATTTCCATACAAATCTTAAATTGAACCTAGCACTAAAACTGTATATTTAAACGAAAATCTGATTTCATACAAACATAGAGATTAGTTTCTAGATTGTTTCTGAAAAATTTCAATGACTTTAATTGGTTAGTATTGAAAATATCACCAGACTTCGTTTTTATGCCGGGCGCATTTACGCATTCGGAATAAACTTCTCTTAAAGTCTAAACAATACGAACATGCTGTCATGTTGGTGCCTACACTATTTTCCTACGGAACCCTAAAAGCACTTTCAAGTAACTGTCAAATAAAAGTAAAAGCGCGGGAAAACACTAGTCACTTGACGTTTGTCTTTGCGCCAAGACGGTTACTTTTTTCTAACGTCTTTTTTTTTCGGCAAAGGTTATCGATGTATTGTGCCTAAAAGTGAAAATAGATTTTATGTAGTTGGTTTTGTGTTTTTTAGAAGAAAGTTTGTATTTTAAAGTGTGCTGTGATTTTTAGAGATTGACTGAGAATTTTGTAGTAACATGTAAGTAAAAGATATCGGTGTTATATTAATAAATATAGGTACATAGTGAGGACAAACATGGAACTACTAAAGATTTTGTACCTATAGGTACGAGACTACAAGTAAAGATTAAAAAGACTTGTTATGTGTTATATTTATTAAGTACTGTTTTTATATTTATTTTATACATTAAACTTAATGTATAAATAAATTTAAAAACAGCACTTAATATTTATAAAAGTAATTCTATGGATTTAATAGCCACTTATGTAGCGCCTATCTAAAAAAAATAGTCTACTTATATAAAATACCTACCTATTCTGTTAAGAAAATATAAACATTGAAAACACTAAAACAAACAATAAATAAATATAAAAACAGCACTAATTTTATGGATTTAATAGCCACTTATGTAGCGCATATGTAAAAAAAAAATTTAGTCTAAATATAATATTCTGTTACCTAATTAAGAAAATACATGCATGCTGCATGCTTCAATTTCGAGGCATGTATTGTACCCACTGTCCATTATAAGTGGCGACGGGTTCACCCCCCGTCACACTGGACAGAGTTTCGGTACTACTGGTGAAACGTGGATGTTCTGAGGTTTCAGAATCTCCTGACTACCCCCTCGGGGAATATAGTCGTGAGCATATGCAATTCAGAAAATAATTAAAAAAATTAAATTACTTATAAAACAAAACAATTTTTAGCAATAGGGAAAAATAGTGGTTTTTCACTAAAACCTATATTTTCCAGACAACAGTAGAATGACAATTTTTTTTTCATTTTAGAAAACTTTTTTTTAGCATGTTACAATTTATTTTTCCAAATCAATTTCTGATTGTTTTTTGAACATGTTGAAATACTAAATATTACAAAAAAAACGAGAATAGAGTGGGGACCTTTTTTAAACCAACCATTGTGAACCATTAAAATTCACACAAAATTGTTTGCAAGGGAAAGAGATCAAAGAACTAAAAAGATTGTATTATTTAATACAGTATTACGTATTGCAAAATAAGAGGGGCCTAGCAACATTGTTGGTAACTGGTTTACGTTACAAAATACCAAAGTGCACGCTGCAGGAGTCAATACACTTGCAGATTACGTAGATAAGCTTTAGCTATCAATATAACCCTACATAGAGAGGACTTTAGAGCTAGCAGTTTCCATAGAAAAACCGAAAAAAAATCAATAAAACCTTACCGAAATCTATATTTTGATGAATGAATGTATAGTTGATACAAGTCCTCAGAAGAAGGATCTCCATAGAGTCCGCATAAATTTACGATTGTAGTTAGTCTCTTTTGTCTCATGACGTACCTTTAATAGTAGAAGGAGATGGAACTATAGATATTTGTTTATGCGGCTGTCCACTTTTTTTTGAGCTAGTGTGTGTGAAAAGTGACCGTAAACATAAGGCCATATGTCACTTGGTCCTCTTTTGTCCTTACTTCTTGACACCACACACTCAAACCTAAACGTCAAAAAAGTGGACACTTTACAATTGGTAAGGCTCACTCTATGCCTTTAGGTATAATCTCTTTGTACAAATCCTATTGAGGTCCAGTTTTAGGATCATTAAACCTAGCAATAAAACTGTATATTTTAACGAAAATCTGATTTCATACAAACATAGAGATTAGTTTCTAGATTGATTTCTGAAAAATTTCATTTACTTTAATTAGACGGCCCGATAGCACAGTCTGTAGTGAACCTGCCTGTTGTGCCGAGGGTCGCGGGTTCGAATCCCGTAAGGGACAAATATTTGTATGATGCCAGGTCATGGATGTTTGTATCTATTTGTGTATTCTATATCGTTGTCTAGTCATCATAACACAAGTCCAGGCTAGATTCTGGTACTTTAAATGTGACTAGATAATTTGTGTGACAATGTCCAAGATATTTATTATTATTTATTTATTTATTGGTTAGTATTGAAAATATCATCAGACTTCGTTTGTATGCAGCGCGCATTTACGTATTCAGAATAAACTAATAATAATATTTGTGAAGAATATTTTAGTGTTTTATTGTGCAAGACATTTTTCCTGAGACAGTTGTGACAAGCGCATTCTTAAATTAAATATAAAACCATAGATGATATCAATAACTATAAAGTCTTCTATCACATCCTCCCTTTTTGGGCATTTACTGGTTTAATCCAATCGTTTTAGATATTTGCGCCGGTCTGGGCTTATGGACCGGTTTCGTTAGAATATCAGCACACTGGTATTCAGTTGGAATCTCAGAGGAAGGATCTCCATAGAGTCCGCATAAATTTACGATTGTATTTAGTCTCTTTTGCCTTATGACGTACCTTTAATAGTAGAAGGAGATGGAACTATAGATATTTATTTATGCGGCTGTCCACCTTTTTTTTGAGCTAGTGTGTGTGAAAAGTGACCGTATACATAAGGCCATATGCCACTTGGTGCCTTTTGTCCATACTACATGACACCACACACTCAAACCTAAACGTCGAAAAAGAGGACACTTTACAATTGGTATGGCTCACTCTATTAGGTATAATCTCTTTGGTTGGAACATATTTAACTCGAAGTTCACGATAGGATTGCCATTTACAGTTTCAGGCATACTCGAACTTGCTTCATCATCATCATCATTCAATCTGTGAGGCAAACTCGTAATAGCTTCTTGTAATACATCATACATTGGATGAACATTATCATTAGTCTTCGGGAAGTGAATCTCTATATCATTGGGATTTGTACAGGCTAGATTCTGGTACTTTAAATGTTTCTAGATAATTTGTGTGACTTACACTCCGTTGCAGAAACGCTAATTAAAGTTAATCCTCCATTAAATCTCTAACTGTCACTTTTCACAAGCCATGGTGGCCTAGTGGCGAGCAAAATTGCCTGCCGTGCAGGAGGCGATGGTTCGATCCCCGTCCAAGCCGACTCGTACCAATGAGTTTTTCGGAATTTATGTACGATTTGTAACACCACTGGCTTTTCGGTGAAGGAAATCATCGTGAGGAAACCTACGTGCTTCAATTTCGAGGCATGTATTGTACCCACTGTCCATTACAAGTGGCGACGGGCTCACTCCCTGTCACACTAGACAGAGTTTCGGTACTACTAGTGAAACGTGGATGTTCTGAGGTTTCAGAATATCTCTGACTACCCCCTAGGGGAATATAGTAGTATGCTATGCTATGCTGTCACTTTTTGTCTTGTTGACGTTGTAAAAGCTAGCAAGAGATTTAATGGAGGATTAACTCTAATGACCGTTTCTGCAACTGAATGAATGCCCAAGAAAAAAAACCTTTTCTTTATTTGACACTTCTGCTTATCGTGTGGGCAGCAATCCCTGCATAGGTAGCATGACACCGTGATACAGCGCTATCACACCTTCCCTCTCTTTCTATTTGCGCGCGAATGAACGAGATAAAAGACGTGATACAGCCGTATCACGTGTAGCATGCTACGCGTGCTGGTGTCAGAGTTTATTCAGACCGCCTTACGGCCTCTGACGTGGTTTTTATGTAACGACTACTACAACGAGAGATAGTAGCCGGGACGAACAGCTTAACGTGCCATTCGAAGCACGGGATCATCTTTCTTTCATACAATCAGGTGAATCAGCCTACAATGTCTACTTCTCCACACTGTCTCTTCTTGTTCTTGATCAAAAACAATCCCTGAGATTGGGATAGATACGCCCACAAACTACTTAAGTGAAGTTTATTCCGAATGCGTAAATGCGCGCTGCATACAAACGAAGTCTGGTGATATTTTCAATACTAACCAATTAAACTCAATGAAATTTTGCAGAAACAATCTAGGAACAAATCTTTTTGTTTGTATCGTGTCCGATTTTCGTTAAACGTGGTACGGAACAATAAAAACGTCTCAAAGCTTTATCGCATTTATCCGCAATAGGGTAAATGTCCCCGATATCGGATCATTGGACAATCACAGTTTCTAGGTTATTCTGCGTAAAGATATTTCTGAAGCAAATAATATGTTTGATTGCACAGAAGCAACGACGGACGCACAAGCTTATCAATTGTTTTTTAACCTTTCCCCTTATGATGAAAGACCCGACGCAAATATTTTCAACACTTAATGCACGTGAATAAATATCCCTACAGAAAACAAGCTACTTACTAAACGGCCGCTGTCAGTGCACTCACACATAGCGTGCGTCAGATAACGTACGAACAACCCCCCGATTGCGAAGTTAAAACATCGAAGTTCTATTCTTATCCAATTTCAGTTCTAATCACATTGCAATCCAACTACTATTCAACTGTGCTGAATTCCGCATCGCGCTCAACTTGACAGCCCTTAACGTCTGAGCGATCTGTCAAAACGGCTCTTACGGCTGTCTAGAGCAGTACCGCGAATAGCGCAATACCAAATGTGTCAAAAGTTATGGTTTGTACGTAGTCCAGTCACGGTTCAATCACCGAATATGTACCGCGATTGCAGCCCAGGAGTGCGATTTTTGAAGGTCACTGGCTGAGTAAAATGACAGTATGGCATATTCACTGATGTCCCATAGTTCGCATTTTTGAATCTTGCCGGTGAATAAATTCTCATACCCATGAGTTCAATACGAGTGCCCCTACCCACTCGTATTGAACTCATGGGTATGAGAAAGCTTTTGAATCAGAAAAAAATAACGTTGACGAACTACATTGAGTGGGGTATCATTGAATAGGTATTTAAAAATCGTCTTTAGGTTTCTCTTACCATTTTTCATTTCGAATGACCATTTTTTATACTGTTTCTAGTTACATCTTTAAAACCGCCGAAAATGGCCACTTTAACCGATTTTAACATCATAAATAACTACAAACATAAAAATTACAACAACACATTAATTTTAATTAGGTATTTAATAAAATAGATTTTAATTATAAAACAACACAAAGTCATCCGAAGTGTACATAAAAAGCTGTTGTCGATACAGAGGATTGTTGTTTTCTGTAGGGATATCTATTCATGTGCTTAGTATTGAGCTTGTGTGATTCTTGTTTTCTGTAGGGATATCTATTCATGTGCGTAGTGCTCTATTAATTACGGATTAACTACTTATTTAACATATTATTGTAAAATAATATTATCTTGGACGGAAATGTGTTAAAGGTTAAAGTTTATTTCTGATTTAATCTATGTTTTTCCGTTTCCGATTTGGAAACATCTATTCTAATATAAAATGTATAGGTATCAGACATTGAATTACCGTACCAACTACTAGACGAAGGGTCTGCGCACAAAAGTATCCTAACCAAAAGAGCACCAAAACGTAAAAAGAGAAACAATTAAGCGACAGTCTTCGTTTGATCGGACGACTACAAGCACGCGTGAGCGCGCGGCGCGCACCGTGCCGCGACGGGGGAGTGGGATGGAAGAAAAGAATTTCAGCATTTTCAATGTTTTTAGTTGGTTTATATTACTACACGTACTTAGGTTTGTGTAGTTTAGTCTCGGACATTTTTTTCGAGAATTTTGTACTAGACCCGGCGTCCATAGTATTCTACGTCAATGGTAACAGAAGTATTTTTCTGTAGGTACTTATATTAAATATTGACTGGTACATACAGTATAAACATATACAACGTGTTAATGAATAAGCGCAAAACCTCATGCACCCCAACTGATTTATAACAAAATAATTAGATTGAAACAATAATTTCATTATTTTTATAATTACAATTTAAAGTTATTCGCATTTTAAGTTTTGAGGCTAAAATGATTTGTTATCATTTCAGCAATGAATGAAAGCGCTAACGTGCTCATTTATACATTTTAAGAATCTTGTTTTGGTAGTAAGTAGGGTGAGAGTGCCCCGAGCGGTGGGTTCAGTAAATTGTATAATTTACAAACAAATTATTTTATATTTGAAAAAAAAACTATGTTTTAACCATTATAATTCGATTCTGCTCTCGATTCCAAACAAACTAGGTACTTTCTAGTTTTGCGTTAATTCATTAGCACATTGTATACAAGGTGTTATAAAAATATAAATAAACATTGATGGGGGAGGTTACCATCAAACTGAACAACTTTCACTATGGGACAAATATCGAAATCGCGAAAAAAATATCTGATGTTCCATACTAATCTATAGGCAGGCATCTACACTACATTACAGGCTATAACATACTTACCTACTTACTTACTTATGAACCAGTTCGATATTGACTGATTCATTGATTACTGGATCCATATAAAATTAACAATAAACTCGAGTTTGGGCTATAAAAATCTTCTTTTTTCAGAAAAAAGAAGAAGAATATTTGAATAAAGAAGAAGTAGAAGAAGGAAGAATGGACGTAGAAAACGCAAACTGCAAATTCAAGGTGTCAGAATGTACAGACCTGGAACAACTTTGTATAGACAGACCAATAAAGATAGATCAGTAAGTGTAATATTATACTGGCATAGCATAAGCATATGCTCACGACTATATTCCCCGAGGGGGTAGTCAGAGATATTCTGAAACCTCAGAACATCCACGTTTCACTAGTACTGAAACTCTAACCAGTGTGACGGGGGGTGAGCCCGTCGCCACATAATGGACAGTGGGTACAATACATGCCTCGAAATTGAAGCATGCAGGTTTCCTCACGATGTTTTCCTTCACCGAAAAGCCAGTGGTGTTACAAATCGTACATAAATTCCGAAAAACTCATTGGTACGAGTCGGTCTGGACGGGGATCGAACCCTCGCCTCCTGCACGGCAGGCAAGGTTACTCGCCACTAGACCACCACGGCTCCACTTAGGTATTATACGGTTAGGTATTATGATTATTTAATCACTTTCCAAAAGACAATATCAGGTTCCCAAAGAAATGTATGTGAGGGAGGTGAGCTTGGGGCGAACACACAAACACACACATGTCACGTCACGGCCAACTGTTAAGGCATGTAGAACTTTTTTATTTATTTATAATTAATGGACTTTTTGCTTGTGCGTTAGCACCGCATTTCCGCCAATGTCAAGTAGTTTGTGGGAGTATCTATCCCAATCTCAGGCATTGTTTTTGATAAAGAACAAGAAGAGATTAAGGAATGCGGAGCCTCGTGGCAGGCAAAGACGCGACGCGCGGACAACACGCGAGACAAGTTCTCGGGTCAGAACCTGCAACGTGACTCTCCATGTAGAACTTCGTATTATCTAAACTACCTGTCAGAAAACCGTCCATTACCGCTCAAGGGAGATGATAAAACTATTTTCTTTTTCCACAGAGAAATAACAGCGCTAGACAATTTGTTAGAAGAGCTACACCGGGTGTTCTCCCACGACCACGTAAATGTACAGGATGTTCAGAAACTGATGGCGGGCTACAAGTCCGACCCGAAGGATTGGCGGAAATACGCGAAGTTCGATCGGTTTAGGTAAGGAAATTTCTTCCATACAACCCTAAGAGGAAGGATCTCTCTTTAAGACTAGAGTGAGCCATACCAATTGTAAAGTGTCCACTTTTTTTGACGTTTAGGTTTGAGTGTGTGGTGTCAAGTAGTATGGTCAAAAGGCACCGAGTGACATGACCTTATGTTTACGGTCACTTTTCACACACACTAGCTCAAAAAAAAGTGGACAGCCGCATAAACAAATATCTATAGTTCCATCTCCTTCTACTATTAAAGGTACGTCATAAGACAAAAGAGACCAACTACAATCGTAAATTTATGCGGACTCTATGGAGATCCTTCCTCTTAGATACAACCTTAGAACTTAGTTGTACCTTAATAGCACAGCTCCGATGCAGCCTAGCAATGAATGTGATGTTTTTTAATGTATTTTGAAAGGTCCTCTAAAAACTGTAATTTTTATTACTGGCCGCTCAACAAAAAAATGTGAATCTTTCTCCATACAACCTTACTCATACTCATTTGAACTGATTGAAAATATCTATATTCTCTCTTTAGTACCCGAGCCGAGCATATAACATAGTCATATTTGATTTGGTTGGACCTATGTTCACTGCATAGTCCCTAAAATCGTTGTTTTATTGGGAATCCCAGGGAAACATGGCACATACATACAATACTTAGTGCGAGCCTGACACACACTTGGCTGGTTTTTATTAATTGTTGTTTTACTAGTATTTTAACTTAAGTTAAGCAATGCCTGAATCTGTGGATTATCATATTGGCCCCCAATCGACAGCAAGTGATCTGTGCTGCAGTACCTCGTCACTATTAAACTTAATATGCTTAAGGGTATATTACTGTTGGCGCGCTCCATACAAACGAACTCTGGTGATATTTTCAATACTAACCGATTCAACTCTTTGACTATTTATATGTGGACTGGTTACGCGTGTAATTCTACTAACAAACATTTCTGCCACTTTTTGCGGGGGGCGAGGTAACATGAAATCCGCAACTTTGGATTTTATTCCCCATAACTTTAGATTCTAATTTTGAATGTTAAAAATCATGAAAAGTGGTCTCGTGTGAACCCCAAATGTTCTAAGTTCGAAGTTATTATTTCGCAATTATAGGCTGTCTCGTTTAGTGATAAGGTGTAAAATTGAATGTAAATGCACAAGATCAATTGTGCTTATATCGTGGCAGAGGGGAAATGCTACCGCAAGGCTAGTCCTTATAATAATTAGTCAAAGATTCAACTCAATGAAATTTTGCTGAAACAATCTAGAAACAAATCTCTATGCTTGTATCGTGTCAGATTTTCCTTAAAATGTACAGTTTTAAAGTTACAGTGCCTCAAAGATTTCCATACAAATCTTAAATTAATCCTAGCATTGAAACTGTACATTTTAACGAAAATCAGACACGATACAAGCATAGAGATTGGTTCCTAGATTGTTTCAGCAAAATTTCATTGCGTTTAATAGGTTTGTATTGAAAATATCACCAGACTTCGTTTGTATGCAGCGCGCATTTACGTATTCGGAATAAACTTTTCTTGATAGCAAACAAAATATCGGTTAAGTGCGAGTCGGGCTACTCGCGTACCGAGGGTTCCGTACCACACATCATAATTAACTTACAAAAAAGTTTTGTTTTCTCCGGGACCTTTAGCACGAGACCGACTCACACTTGGTCAGTTTTTATTATTTGTTGTTATACTGTAGAGTTTGCTCTATAATCACACCAAGTTTGACGCTTGTATGTATTACCGTTTTTACGATAGAGCGAGAAGAAAAAATGTTGATAAAAACTATTTTGTTTGTATGAGGAACCCTCTTAATTTTTTACATTTTAATTTTTTGTTCTAGCTATTATGGTTCAATAAGTTACAGCCCTAAATAGGTAGGACGGACGGATGGCAGGACGGACGGACCGAAATAGGCGTCAAACTTATAACACCCCTCTTTTTTTTCGTCGGGGGTTAAAAACAGAAAGAAGTGTATTCTACGTGTTAATGAATAAGCGCAAAACCTCATACACCCCAACTGATTTATAACAAAATAATTAGATTGAAACAATAATTTCATTTTTTTGATAGGTAAAATTTCAAGTTATTCGCATTTTAAGTTTTGAGGCGAAAATTATTTGTTATCATTTCAGCAATGAATGAAAGCGCTAACGTGCTTATGGGCATCTTGTTTTGGTAGCGAATAGGCTGAGTGTGCCTGTGCGGTGGGTTGACATCGAGTTCAGAAATTTTTAAATTTTACAAGCAATTTATTTAATATTTTGAAAAATGTTACCTATGTTGAAACCTTGATAATTCGATTCAGCTCTCGATTCTAAACAAACTCCTTTCTAGTTTTGCGTTAATTCATTAACACGTTGTATACAATGCACTTGGTGGACTTCACAATAGCCTACTTATATTGGAATTTCGTAGAGAATTCTCAAAATAACTGCGAAACATAATAGATTGGAATTTACCCAAAGATTAGAACCTTATCTCTCTTGTTTGCGTTTTCTCTTAGCTTAAACAAAGTTTGCTATTTTTTTCTAACGGTAAAGTACCTATTAAGCGTTATCTCAATTACTCAGTGACAGCAAATAAATAAAAGATAGTGTTGGTGATTGTTTAGAGGAGTAACCGTTTAAGGGAATATAATTCGGAGCGTGCTCCATATAAACGAAATCTGAGCTATACATAACTTTAGCTTAAGAATTTATATTGTAATAGTTATTAAGTCGTGTTATGTTGTAGAGTTTCTGGCCGCATCTTCTCTACAGCGACAACACGTTCCGACGCGGTGGTAGCTTTAAAAAAGATTTGACGTTTGATAAGTGTGCTGCAAGCTCCTATATTGAATAAATTATATTGACTTTGACTTTGATGATATTTTCATTACTAACCAATTACAGTCAGTGAAATTTTTCAGAAACAATCTAGAAAGTAATCTCTATGCTTGTATGAAGTCAGATTTTCGTTAAAATTTATAGTTTCAAAGTTACAATGCCTCAAAGATTTTCATACAAATCTTAAATTAATCCTAGCATTGAAACTGTATATTTTAACGAAAATCGGACAAAATACAATCATTGAGATTTGTTTCTAGATTGTTTCTGCAAAATTTCATTGACTTTAATTAGTTAGTAATGAAAATATCTCCAGATTTCGTTTATATGGAGCACGCTCAGAATTATATTCCCTTAAACGGTTACCCCTCTAAACAATCACCAACACTATCTTTTATTTAGTTGCTGTCACTGAGTAATTGAGATAACGCTTAATAGGTACTTTACCGTTAGGAAAAAAATTGCAAACATTGTTTAGGCTAAGAGAAAACGCAAACAAGAGAGATAAGGTTCTAAATCTTTGGGTAAATTCCAATCTATTATGTTTCGCAGTTATTTTCAGAATGCCTCTACGAAATTCCAATATAAGTAGGCTATTCTATTGTGAAGTCCACCATGTAAACATTAAATAAAAAATTTAAAAAACCCCTATCGCCAAAAACAAATATGTAAAAAGTAAAAAATAATTCGGTCACCTATTTGCGGATGTGAGAAAATGTATGTTTTACTTCTTAACTCTCTTTAAGATATTTTAGGTCATTTAATGTGTCGGGGATCTCAAGTGATTGTAAGAAAATCAATGGTCATTTCACAGCGGTCCCCTACGCAATAATTGACCAAAAACATCTTAAAGAGAGTTAAGGGTATATTAGTGTTGGCGCGCTCCATACAAACGAAGTCTGGAGATATTTTTAAAACTAACGATTAAACTCAATGAAATTTTGCAGAAACAAATCTCTATGCTTGTATCGTGTCAGATTTGCCTTAAAATGTACAGTATCAAAGTTATAGTGCCTCAAAGATTTCCATACAAATCTTAAATCAATCCTAGCATTGAAACTGTATATTTTAACGAAAATCGGACACGATACAAGCATAGAGATTTGTTCCTAGAATGTTTCTGCAAAATATCATTGAGTTTAATTGGCTAGTATTGAAAATATCACCAGACTTCGTTTGTATGCAGTGCGCATTTACGCATTCGGAATAAACTTCACTTACATCCCCAAATAGGAGAACAAATTATATTTTTCTTTTAAATGTTTGTTTTTGTGTAGACTTTAACGAATTATTTGCGTAGAAAATTATGATAAATTATCTATCTCTCATAGGTCGATAAAACAATTATATAATCTTAGATTTATAATGAGTACTCTAATATCTTTAATAAATATTATTGTCTTGAGAGATAAGAATGTCGTAGTAAGAAATAACAAGATTAAAGTTATTATTTTAACAATAATTAGGATGTTTTGACGTATTTTCGTTGACGTAGGTACCTAATTATACAACGTGTTAATGATTTCATCGGCACATCGTTTCGGATGATCTCAAAATTTTAAAGATTCACCAACGTTTTTTGATTCACTTCGTAGTTTTTATTGTACTCTCATTGTAACTGTAGTCGTATCGTAATTGTCATCATACTGGTAAGCGTATTCCTGCCCTCCACATGGCCAGGCTTAGCCTAGTGTGGGGGTACCGTTAAATTGTAGTACTTGATTAAGTCCTGAGTTGTCAATGTGCAAGCCTATACCTAGATTGTTGTGAACTAATTTTAAATGTAAAGCAAGTGCTCATTGAAATAAATATTTTTGTATTTTGTATTTAACGCAAAACTAGACACTAGTTTGTTTAGAATCGAGAGCAGAATCGAATTATCATGTTTTCAACATAAGTCATTTTTTTCAAAATATTAAATAATTTGTTTGTAAATTGAATTTGACTGAACTCGATCTCAACCCACCGCACGGGCACACTCACCCTACTTACTACCAAAACAAGATTCTTAAAATGTATCCACGAGCAAGCTAGCGCTTTCATTCATTGCTGAAATGATAACAAATAATTTTTGCCTGAAAACTTAAAATGCGAATAACTTAAAATTTTAACTATCAAAATAATGAAAGTATTATTTCAATCTACTTATTTATTTGTAAATCAGTTGGGGTGTATGAGGTTTTGCGCTTATTCATTAACACGTTGTATAGGGTGTAAAATTAAATGTGTTACATATCGAACAGGGTGCTTCAGACTTTATTTTATTTAAACTGAACCATTTAACACAAAAAATATGCTGTTCCATAGAAAATGTCAATTAGATAGATAGGTTCTCGACCAAAAATGTGAATCACCAAAATTATTCCTCTCGTTTTCAAAGGTGGTTCTGTAGTAAAAGTTGTTCAGTTTGATGGTCTAAAGCATCATGTTCGATATGCATTTAAGTTTACACCCTGTATATGTAGGTACTTTCTTAAGGCTCCCTTTACCGTGTAGTGGCGCCCTCATTATAATATTAAAGATTTCTCAATAAAAAAAAGACTAAATTTAAAAAGTGCCTAACTAATTATTTAAGTGTTTAATTTAAAAAGTCAAATATACTACAAAAGCCCTAAAGCTATTTTTATAGAATACCTACTTACCTATATTTTACTTTCATCTAAGCTAATCCTTGCCTTGTCAAAAGTACTATGGAGATATGCATCTTTATATTATATTATAACACATTATTGCACACACAGACATATTGATACAAACAATTTGAAAATACATGTACAAAGAGCGAGCTTATCTCTTAAGAGATTTCTTCCAGCAGACCCGCAACAGTGACAATTATTAAAAGAGGAGCAGACATAATGTGTATATACAGTCAGTAACGAATAAAATAATACGGAGCTTTTAAACAGACAAACAAACAAAAAACTATAGAAAATAAAATTATAAACTTCTAACTTTCTACTGCTGATTTGACTTTCAAAAATCGCAATCCTGGGTTGTGATTTTTGAAAGTCAAATCAGCAGTAGACAGATGCATATCTCCATAGTAATTTTGATTTATTTGTAAATCAACCTGATTATTAATCTAGACGGCCCGATAGCACAGTCGGTAGTGAACCTGCCTGCTGTGCCGAGGGTCGCGGGTTCGAATCCCGTAAGGGACAAATATTTGTATGATGAATATGAATATTTGTACCCGAGTCATGGACGTTTGTATCTATATATTTATTCTATATCGTTGTCTAGTCATCATAACACAAGTCGAGGCTAGATTCTGGTACTTTAAATGTGACTAGATAATTTGTGTGACAATGTCCAAGATATTTATTTATTTATTATTTATTAATGTCATTGCAACCTCCTCAGGTACACGAGGAACCTTGTGGACGCTGGTAACGGGGCGTTCAACATAATGATCCTTTGCTGGGGCCCAGGACACGCGTCCGCCATACACGACCACGCCGACTCACATTGCTTCATGAAAGTTCTCAGCGGGAACCTAGAGGAGATCAGGTTGGTTAAAATCTTTTATATGTGGAGATTTAGAGTAGGGTCAAAGTGGTTCAAGAATTTTGTATAAGTAGATTTAAGTTGGATCAGTTTGGTTCAACTCTTATATGCCGCTTGGGGAATTTATAGTAGGATCAAAGTTGGTTAAGGGCCTAATTGAAGCGAAATGGGCGTGTGATAGCTTATATTACTGCCTGATGCGAGAGAAAGAGATGGGGCGGCGCGCGCGCCTGAAACGACGCAAGCGTAAAACAAACTTTATTTAATTGTGATTGTACTATTTATGTAAGCTCATTTCTGCTCTAATCAAACTTTATAAAAATCTATCTCTTTTTTTAAAATCAAGACTCTTGTTTCTATTATTCACCGTTTAGCAGTTCCAAGCATTTATCGATAAAAACGGAGGCTACTTTGGCTATTTTTCTATCGAGAAAATGTCTCTCAATCGTGTTTTGGCTCTAATCAAAACTTTAATTATGTGTTCAATTTACACATATCCGCAAATCATACTCCTACTGTTAGTACTTCATGATATATGTTGCTTTGAAGAATCCTATTTTTTTCACATATCCTCTTAACTATTTCACTATGCAGATTTAGAGTAGGGTCAACTCTTTTCAAGGAGACTTATATCCGTATACTTAGCCGCTTAATTGAAATTTCGTCAGTCAAGTCGAGGACGTATTCGGTATGTCAAAATTGTCCAAAAAAGCATCGACTCAACGATAGGAGTACCGGTAGGTTAAAATTGGTTCAACTCTTTAATAAGGATATTTAGAATACTTAGGATTAAAGAGGTTTAAATAAAGGTACTTGTGGTTCAATTCAACCACAACAGTTAAAATTTACACTAACTACTTTAAATCTTTAAAGTAGTGAAAATTTCAAATATCAAGTGATCAGGTCTGTTCATAATAGGGTCAAATTGGTTCATCGTTTGGCCAGTAATCTTGGAATAGCATTATGCACTTTAGATTTCAGTAAAAATGAATGTTAACGTGGAAAAATTCGCAGGAACCTACTTATTTCTACAATTTTGTTTTTCAGATATGACTGGCCAGAGAACATACAACCAGAAGTTTTAAGAAAATTAAAAAACAAAAACAAATCTAGGAGACGATGCTGCTCCGCGAGTGAAGACAGAATCCTAAACGGCACATCAAACCTCAGTGTGAGCTGTGAAAATGACAGCTGTCACAATTTTGGCGGGAAAGTTGAGGGTCAACAAAATGGCGACAGTCAAAATGGCGGTCACAAGAATGGCGCGAATGGAAACGTCGAAAACGGTGAAAATGAGTATGATGCTACATACGACTCGCAAAATATGGAAGAAATTGGAAGAACAAGATTAGAAGTTGACGACGTTTGCTATATTAATGGTAAGTTTCTTTTAAATCATCAACCGTATACACTGCAGGGCACAAGCCTACCCGCAAGTGCATGTACGTCAGTCCACGTGCCCAATACGGATTGGTAGACTTCACATACGCACCAGAATTTCTTCTTCAGCGTATGCAGGTTTCCTCACGATAATTTGCTTCACCGTTTAAAAGCAGTCGGTATTACGTACATCGAGAGGGCTTGTAGCAGGTAATAATTATAATGTCAGTTTTGTAACCACAATCCAACCGATACACAATAGTTTTTTGTATCAAAATTCGCCCAATACTGATCTATATTTATACAGTGTGACCACACTGATCCACATTTATTTTTCGTAACCACACTTCTCCATACTGATCCGCATGTATTTTTGTAACCAAACTCCCCCACGTTTAATTCTTGTAACTTCTTCTTCTTATCGTGTGGGCAAGCCCTGGTGTCAGAGATTTTTCAGACCGCCTTACGGCCTCGGACGTGGTTTTTATGTAACGACTACTACCACCAGAGATAGTAGCCGGGACTAACGGCTTCACGTGCCATCCGAAGCACGGGTGATTCGGCCTGCAATGTCCTAACCAACTGAGGAAAACGCACAAACTGACATATCACTAAGTGTCCCCCGTGGGATTTGAACCCACGATCTCCGTGTCAAGAACACAATGCTCTTAACCATTAGACCACGGAGGCAGTTGTAGTTGTTGCAGCAGCAGTTGCAGTGTATTTCTTGTAACGAAACTCCCCCACACTGATCCACACCCTCTTCTTGCAGATGCGCTAGGCCTCCACCGCATGGAGAACCCCTCCCACGTGAACGGAGCAGTGTCTCTCCACTTGTATTGCCCCCCGTTCGACAGCTGTCGGGTGTTCGATGCCAGGACAGGAAAACCTACCCAGGTCAACGTTACTTTCTGGTCAATGTATGGAAAGAAGATTAAGAGGGTGAGTAGGTATTGTACTAGAATAAATAGTAGATAACACACCTAGAGCAGGAAAGTAACAAAGGTCTCAGATCACTAATTGTTGGCCGAGGCGAAACCGAGGTCAACAAACATGTGATCTGAGGCTTTCTTATTTACTGCCCAAGGTGGGTATACTATTTTTCGCCTCGACGGAGGCGGAAAGCGGCAATTTTGTTTTGTAGGACGAAAGTTGACGCTTTCCGTCCGGAGGGAAGAAAAATTCCTTTACAACTAAGACTCATCATCATCAGCCTATACATATACAGGGTCGTTCTTAATATGCCGAAAAAAAAATCTGATGTCCCATACATTTGGCTCGAGTAGGTTTGCAGTTTTGTATAGAACAGTTCATTTTTTTTCTCGATTTTGATGTTGGTCCCATAGAGAAAGTTGTCCAGTTTGACGGTCTGATCATCTTAAAAGTGTCAGCATATTAAGGAGGACCCTATGTACGTCCCACTGCAGGGCACAGTCCTACCCTCATGGAGGGTGTATGTACGTTAGTCCACCACGCGTGCACAATGCGGATTGGTAGACTTCACATACGCATCAGAATTTCTTCTTCAGCGTATGCAGGTTTCCTCACGATTATCCATTTTTATATAATGCTGGGGTAAGATTTTTGAATGTCACCGGTGAGCTTGAACGGTTTTTAAATCTCATACAAAAGCTTTTTGAAAAAATTCTCATACCTACGAGTTCAATACGAGTGGGTAGGGGCACTCGTATTGAACTCACTTGATAAATTTACCTCGTGGGCCTAGTATCTTTTACTCAAAAATACAATCTTAATGTTACTAATTTTTTATTTTTCAGGTCATTGAAGCCAACAACGCTGTTGACAGCCAATAATGTCAAGAAAATATTGTGAACTAACTACAATTTATCATCATTTTCCATTATTGACCCACGTTCTTCTTCTTGGATGAATCGCCAGCTCTTCACAGCCAGTGTGACCCTGCTAAACAAATGCGTTTTGATCTTTAACTGACTGTCTTGTCATAACTAACCTATTTCGAAATAGGATGCTATCATAGATTTAGGCTACGGATTATCCAAGGCAAGAACAAAAAAACCTAAGATTTTGGAAAAAAAACGGAATTTGTCCATACAGGCTCATAGCGTATTCACGTCTATCTATCTCGCTCTAACATACGTTAATGGCCCTTTCTCTTTCGCATTTCCGATCTAACGTAGTATATACTAAATCTATAGATGCTATGGTTGGTTTTAGATACCTATCATACAAGCGTGATTTTACATGTTATATGATAGAAGACATCGATTTTAAGAGATTAGATGAGAGAATGAAAAATTACTGTTATTATTGAAATAAATAAGTAAATTTTGTAATAATTGAAATCGGGGTTTTCCAATATAGTATCTGGAGTGCGACTTTTGAATCTCATTCGCTGAGCTCAGCAGTTGGAAATGTCAAAATTTCTATATAGAAAGATGCATTTCTCCATAGTAATAATTTTGACATTTTACTGCTGAGCGCAGTGAATGAGTTTCAAAAATCGCACTCCTGTTCGGTAAATATTAAAATGTTAATTTATCATTATTCTATGATAATTTATTTTTATTATTCTTTTAATTATATAAAGTTTTATTTACCTAATTGAAACTTTTGTTTATTTAATGATTTATAGTTTTTCATAATTTTTAAGAAACTTGTTTATAATAAATAAATGAAGAAAATAACCAAATTCTTATTTCTTAATATAAATAATATACATACCTACTTGCGTTTTCAGTTCTCAAACTAACTGCAAAGCAAGTAAAACTGCCATCTATTGTCGAATCAAATAACTAAATTGTAAAGCGCCATCTGTTGTAGAGTATCATTATTTAAATAAACACCGCCATCTATTGACGAGTAGCTTTTAAAGTTTGAAGTGCCCTCTTTTGTCGGGAAGTAAAACTAAAATAATAAGCGCCATCTGTTGACGAGTAGTTCAACTAAAACGAGAAGCGCCATCTGTTGAGAAATAGTTTTATTAAAAAGCAGAGCGCCATCTACTGACAGGAAGATTTACAACTAAATAACTACTCGGCTACTCTTAATAAATAATTGGTAGGTGGAGTGGACCAAGGCAGTATCAGACTGGTGGCCAAGAGAGGGACGGAGGTCAGTAGGAAGACCACCAGCACGTTGGTCTGATGACATTGTGAGGGTGACGGGTTCGCATTCGATCAGATTAGCACAGGACCATGAAGAATGGCGCAATAAAAGGGAGGCCTAGGCCCAGGAGTGGGTTGGTGTAGGCTGATTTGATTGATTGATTGATATACAACGTGTTAATGAATTAACGCAAAACTAGAAAGTAGTTTGTTTAGCATCGAGAGCAGAATCGAACTATCAAGGTCTCAACATAGGTTACATTTTTCAAAATATTAAATAATTTGTTTGTAAAATTTAAAATTTTCTGAATTTGATGTCAACCCACCGCTCGGGCACTCTCACCCTACTTACTACCAAAACAAGATTCTTAAAATGTATCCATGAGCATGTTATCGCTTTCATTCATTGCTGAAATGATAACAAATCATGTTTGCCTGAAAACTTAAATGTGAATAACTTTAAAGTTTAACAATCAATAAAATGAAATTTTTGTTTCAATCGAATTATTTTGTTATAAATCATTTCATTAACACGTTGTATAATAAAACTTCGATGTTTTTAATTAGCGCAATCGGTCTCCAGGAGTTTCCACTTACTTTACTACTGAAGTTAGTTACGTCGCCAATTTCGTATGGCAGAAATTAGTTCTCAACGTAACGACTAGGAGCGCTGTACGAAATTCAATACAAAATTTTTGACATAACTACATTAGTAAAAAGAGTGAAAACTCATGGTAGGCCTACTATTCTAGGAAAAATAAGGTTTGAGATTGCATTAAAGACACTTTAGCAAATTGTGTTTGAAATATTATTACTGTTAGTTCATAACATTTTTGTCGAGATTTCGTGGTTATATTGGCTCAGTATCCTGAGAAATACCTTAATATCGATATAAATGTACAAAGGGCAAGCTTATTTAAAAAAATATTTCTTCCAGCATACTACCAAAAGAGACAGTTAATTATCACAAGGCAAATTTAATGTGTACAAACAAACAGTAAATAATTTAGTTTTGAGTTTATAATTTTTGAAGACTTACAAAATATTAAATATCTACTCAAATTTATGATATTAACCGGGAATTATTATTTTTATAAGTAAAACGTATTGAATGAAGCCATCCTGTACAAAATCACCAGTTTTCCATTTTTTGTTCATACCTAAATTTAATGTTTTGTAAATGTCTTAATTATGCAATAATACACAATAAAAAATCGGGGATTATTGAGAATGTAATTTTATTTACTATATTCCAAATTATCACCAAAAGTGCAATTAATGCAACCTTCTCCATACAAAAATCCGTAGATTTCCCCGACTATACAGTGCACGTTTGAACGTGACAACGATTGCAATGGCAGTCGACTGCTGTAGCAGCTCAGTCATATTGCATCCTCAACGGGTAGCGTGTGACAACAATTGCTATGGCATCTGCTATTGGCTATGTGAGAAGTGGTGATGGGAACTGATAAATCGATCGCAGCGCCCGGGGTGGCAGAAATGTGTACTTTTGTTAGTCAAGCTGTGTAAAATATGCTTGAATCTATGCAAATCCACACACTAACTAACTAACACAACACGAAATCTCCAAAACTGTAAAGACTACAAACTGAAAATTTGGCATGGAAGTTTCTATTGGCATCTAGGTGCTCACTAAAAAGGGTTTTTTTTGAAATTTGATCTCCAAAGGTGTGGAAACCGGGATAAAAGTTTGTACGGAAATTGGTACTGCAAATATCGTGGATTCTAGCAAATAGGTATTTTAAAATTTTTAATATCGATAATATTGCTAATTTCTTTAGTTTTAACATTATTTTATTAGAAAATAACAAACTTTTAACTAACATGTTACTTGAGGGCGCTAGTGTCGTGCACAGTGTCACAGAAAGGTAGCCGATTTCGGATGCTATGTTATTTGCGTCGGCGAACGCAAGAAAAAGAAAATTATAG